>OX422210.1:185387618-187887618 GCA_949130495.1 Sambucus nigra
ATAAGAAAATGGGTTTATTGTTCGCAAACAGAGTTGTAATAAAAATGGAGATGGATAAATGAAGTATGTTAATATTACTTATTTTTGTGAAGGCAAAACACGTCACAGATCAAGCAACGCAATTCACAAGTGTACGGTGACAAAAACAAATTTTGCCAAGTTAGAATTAGTGCAACTCTAGAATCTCATGGTATGTGGTAAATTACATCAATAGCGTTTGACCATAATTATGAGTTCATTACTCCAAGTAAATCCTGGTTTTATAAAAGCAATAGGGTAATGCCATCATATGTGATGATTAGACTAAAATTTAGGGATAAAGCAGGTATTATATTGATAAAGTTCGGCATTTAAGCCTCGGGGAAGAAAATGCCACCGCAATCCATTATTATTTCTTAAAAATGCAAATGGATAATTTTGATTTTTTTTAATTAGATGGATTTAGATTATGAGGCTCGACATGGAAATGTTTTTGGGGAAAATGTAAGGAGCAGAACCGTGTTTAAGGAGTTTGGTGATGTAACTAACTGTAACACTACATATTTGACAAATAAGTATGATACGCCATTTGATTCTTTTGTAAGGGTACAACATAATGGTCAATCAATGTTGTTGGGTTATGGACTAATCTCCCATGAAGACGTTGACACATTCAGATGGTTATTTCAATATTGTCTTGTATGCATGTCTGGATATCCTCCTAATTTCATCCTCGACGACTAAGATATAACAATGAAAAGGTTATAGAAATTGCTTTCCCGAAGGCACAACATAAGTGGTGCTTGTGGCATATCTTGAAAATTAAGGTGGCACAAAGAGTATGTTTCGATCTAATTTTCATTCATTTTTGTGTGTACGATTCATTAACAATTGAGGAATTTAAAAATAACTGGTGCAAATTGATTGAGAAGTATAATCTTGAAGGTAATTATTGCTTATTTAGTTGGTGTGAAGAGACACATCGTTGGGTGCCAGCCTTCCTAAAGGATACTTTTTGGGGCAAATATATTAACAACGCAACAAAGTGAGAGTGTGACTGATTTCTTTGATGGCTATGTAAATTCAAAAACTAAATTGAAACAACTTGTGGAACAATATGAAAATGCGTTAAGCAGTAAGGTGGAAAAGGAAATTTGAGAAGACTTTAATTTGTGCAAATCGTGGATCCCATGCATCACCCGTTATGATATGGAAAAACAATTTCAAAGTGCGTACACAACAACAAAGTTCAAAGAGTTTCAACAAGAGTTAACCGATAAAATTTATCATCAATTGTCGCCATGTAACAAATATTTTGGTATTGCGAAATATGATGTTCGCAAAGATGTTCCTTTTGGATAAAATTTATGGTTTGTTGTTTTCAAGGTGTGGTTTAATGTAGATGATAATTAAACTAATTACAATTGTAAGTTGTTTAAAATTTGGGGAATATTATGTCGAACGTCTTGGGAAAATGGAATAAAAAATTTATAAGGAGCCATACAAAATATAAAATTATTTACGTTAATTGGGTTGTCAAACCTGAAGCATGTCATTTTGATAAATTGTTCAAGGCTTTTTATGAGGTTGCGAATTTGTCAAAGGAGTGTCAAGATAGTTGTGATATGGTCATGACTTTTTTTGATGAATTGAAAAAATATTGGGCAACATATACTTGTAAAAGCCAATGACTAAACTATCTCATTTTTAATGACTAAACTCTTTCATTTTTCTCTTTTGGGGTTAGTCAAAAGGCATAATAAAATATGTCAAATTTAAAATCTTTAGATGTGATTTTGCCATGTGTCTCAAAATTAATGCATTAAAGTTTCTCAAGATACAAGCCTTTGCCTCCAAAGTCGAATATACATAATTCATGTATAATTAATGGTAAAAGCCAAAAGTCATTGAGAACTATTTTCTCTCTCTCATTTTTAATAACTAAACTCTTTTATTTTCCTCTTTTTGGGTTAGTCAAAAGGCATAATAAAATATGTTAAATTTAAAAAATTGACATGGAGTTTTAAGAGTAAATTTTGATTTTGTTCAGAGTGTTTTCTTTTAAGACTACAATAGTGTTATTTTTTTAGAATAACTTTGATTGAAACTTTTTATACAAAATTCACAATGAAATGCGGGGTTAGTTAGTGTGAAGTACAGTGTATGTTGTCTTATTTTAAAGGAAGTGAGGTATGCTTCCATGTTTTATATAATTGTCTTTTAAATAAAAAATACAGTATTCCTTTTTGAGTTGCGAAATCATTTTTGTGCTTTGATATATGTTTGATATTTTTATTTTGACTCGTTTACATGTTCCCTTTCATACTAATTATATCTTTTATGCTTTATTTTCTTAAAATACAACTTCTAACTGTTTGTCATTTACATGTTCCGTCTATCGTGTCCACGACACTAAGTCATTATATTTTTTGAAAAAGAAAGGTTAAAGTATAACTTATTTAAAGTTGATTAAGTGTCTAAATAAAATATTTTAATATATATATATGCTTAATGAAGGAGTCCCATTTTCCCCTCTAATTTGTACTTATATAATGTGCCAAATGGACATAGAAATAAAATTAGGTCTTAAGAAAGAAAAAGCCTCTCGGTGTTTAGTGTATACTAATCATAAAATAATCATTTTTACTCAAAAAGTATAACTATGTAGTTAATTTGTAATTTTAAAATAGAGACATGTTCGTATGTCCCAAACATTTTACTCATTTTCTTAATTTCATATTAATATTAGTTTAAATGTAAGAATAATAATATATATGTCGCATATACTTTACAAATAAAATGATAACACGCCAGCACATCGCGCGGGGTTTAAAACTAATAGTTTTAATTATGATAAACTATGAGTAGGAATTTAATAAAGTTTGAGAGTTAATAAACATTCGATTTAATAAATAATCCGGCGTTTGGGGATTGGGATTATTTGGTTGCGCTTGAGAGTATGTGTTATCTTTTTTTTTGTGTGTGTGTATATACATAGTGTTTATGTAAACACACCGTTTGGGACTCATTGGGAATCTATCAGTTGGGGTTTGGGCTTAAATGTTTGTGACCACGTACCGTACTCCTGGATGATGATGCATGACTTTATAAAGGTCATTATGTTTTGATCACATGTTCAGTCTATCGCCACCTTGCAGTGTGAGACGCAAACGACCCGATCAATCGAACGAGTTTTGTTATAGCTAATAGTGTTGACTGCGTTGTGATATATTTTGATCATCCAGTCTATGCCTCGCGACGTGAAATACAGATTACACAATCTAATTGATGAGTTTTGGTATGGAACTACCTGTTAGTGTGATTTCATAGTGATCCCTCATTCCTATATGTGTGCTTGTTTTAAACTCCTTTAGATGAGGGACTTCTACGGGTTTACCGATAGATGCACAGGATGGTCCCCCAAAGGAAGAGGCCTCCATGTGGTTGTTATGAGATTTATATAAATGTATGATATTGGTCCAGTGATTGATACTTGGTTTTATATTCGATTTATGTGTTTCGATATGATATTGTGTATATCTTACTATCCGGGTGACATGAGTAGGGGTTAGTAATAGATTGTATTATTATATGTATGACATAGTTCGGTGATGGGTGCATTTAAATAAAAGACTCTAAAATACATTTATATGTTATGATATAAGATCGTTAGAGTAAGAATTGATATTGATTTGCATTATGGACTCGCGTAGTTGGTTGTATCTCATTGCATTACATTATTATACGTTGTTCGTTCATTAGTCTGGTGATAGAGACTTGTAATTTTTCCTTACGACTTCGGTTGGGACACTCGTGTAGTATTTTACTATTATGAGTGGTGCGGTATTTCTTGTATGTAAGTATCGACGGTTTGGCATGTTTATCAAAAATTAGTCACGTGATTATTACTGCATCGATAATGTAAGATATTTCTTACTGCTTTAGGATGCTGACCCAAATCTATAAAGATTTTTTCCCTCATGTATTATTATTGTTATATACAGGAACAACATGGGTGAGCAGTCAAACTTGCAATGGTTGGAGATTCAGTTTATCATCTTTAGAGTAAGAGTTACTGTTTCATTTCAGTAGTCACTTGTATCTAGTAGTTTACTCCGATTAGAGGTGGTTCTAGTTGTATTTACATTACAGTTGAGACTATTGTATAAAGGAAATTTATTATAGTGGAGTCAATTTTATTAGAGTTTTATTTTATCTCAGTTTAGTTATTCTTATTATCCTTCGTATCCTTATTATGTCGTAAATTCTTTATATTTACTATTGTTTTCATTTACATTGATGCTGAGAATGGTATAAATTGTACAGCGCTCCCTTTTCTCTGGTGTGTCAGCGTGATCAATTGCACGTGGTAAAATAGGGGTGTTATAGTAAGCATAAGAGAATCCATATTTTCGTGTCTTTAGGATCTGTGGTGTGTCCGTTTCGTTTTCTATCGAGCTTTATTTGATAAGTTTAGAGCATGTCATAGGGTTTAGTGTTGTGACGACGTACATATAGGCATCATCGATTTTCGTTTGAGCATTGGCGAGACTCGAGGAGTAGCGGATCATATAAGAACAAGATAATGAAAACCATAGCAAAAAAGTGGTCGACGGTGAAAATAGTGGTTGGACAAGGCATTTTCCATAACCGTGAAGATAATTAAGTGATCCACTATGATTGGAGCATGATTCGCAATTTAGAGATTTCCAAGTACACATAGTTTATTTGTTTCGCATTGAGCCGATTTTGAGTCATAGTTTATTTTTAAAAGAACCTACTAGAGCTTTGGTTTCCTGGTATGTTCTTATTTATTTCGATGGCTATTAAGGTTGATATAATGCCTTTATATGATTAACTGCACATAATAAAGGGAGTAATGGAATACTATGTTGTAGCAAGTTAAGGGTATTGTGATGATGAGAATAAGTGTGGTTAATTCCCATGAGAGGGTAGAGTTATGTTACGCTCAGATATAATATAGTTGATATATGTGGTTAAACCCGATTGTGATTAAGGGTAATGAAAGTGAGAAATTTTGACCTATAAGCAGAGTCATCGTGTGGTTGCGAAGTATGAGCTGGGGTTAACTTAGGGCTGTGTTTCGGCCGGATCGGATCGAAAAATGCCTATTCGGAAAAAATTCTGATTTTTTCGGAAATAAAATAACTATTCCGATTTTCGATCCGATTTTTTCAAAAAATTAAAAAAAAATCGAATTCGGAAAAATCGAAAAATCGGCAAAAATCGGAAATTCACAAAATATATTAAAAATCCAGAAATTTCAGAAATTCCAAAATTTCAAAAAAATAAATTATGGATTTTCGATTACTCGAAATTCTCATTTTAAAGAAACAATGAAAGTGGCTTAACCCAACATGTAAACACATGAGGATTTGGCTCATTTTTCATTTGTGTAGAAGTTAGGAGGATACTCTCCTTTTATAGATCATATTTTGGAGCCCTCTCCCTCTCCCAACCGATGTGGGATATGGGAAACTTTCAAAAAAATCGGAAAAGAAATCGGAAAAATCGAAAAATAATTCCAAAAAAATCGGAAATAATTCGGAAAAAAATCAGAAAAATCGGATCGGCATAGTTTCGGAAAAATAGGATCGGAAAAATTGGAAAATCGAAAATTCATAATTATTTCCGATTTCCGATCCGATTTTTTTCGGAAAAATCGGAAATCGAAAAATCGAAAAACTAAAATTTTATTCCAAATTCGAAAAAAATCGGATCGAAAATCGGAAAAATCGGAAAGCTCGGAAAAAAAACACAGCCCTAAGTTAACTAAAATAATTTGTTAAGTACACCTACGGAGGTGGAAACTAGAAATAAGAGAATATATATTTAGTTATTTGGGTTGAGATGACTCGATAAAAGGTTATGATAATAAAGGTTTGCCCATATTGTGGGTGTATATTGTGGATTCATTAGTTGTGCAACAGATTAAGGAATAAGTAAGTTCCAAAAGGCTCAAAGGGAGGAGCATGTTTCAATTGAGGATTGTATTTGAGAGAATAAGACCGAAAGTATCCCTGTTAGAGACTGTGGGAGAAATTAAAGGAAATATTAAAAGATAGCCTAATGAGCTAAGAGAGAGAGCTTTGGGGGTAATGTATGATTATCGCTTTAAATATTTGGATTATAACCAGGTATATGGAAGGTACCGGAATGCGAATTCAATGTATAATGGTCAGGAATCAAAGACGGTTCGGTTAGTGTCTATAGATTTATCATAATTGGCATTACTACTGTCTCCCGAGGGCCAGCTGTATGTTTCGCATGATTTTGTGTATGGCCCCTTATTGAAAGTGGGTGCGAGATTATAGTGTATAAGAATTTGTATGGCTTGTTAAATCCATCTTCTGTTTTCGATTCCTATCACTCATGCGATAGTGGGGCTTTGTGTCGTTTAGGTTGAGTGTTAACATATGCTGAATTATTATTATTTAGCTTGGTCTAGGGTGTGGGAGAGGATACAAACCAACCACATAATGCAGATAAATGATTGCGACTACCCATTATTGAGTAGATTGAGGTGCGAACATGTGGTATAATATTTGTGCATACAAAGCTTTATGTGTGCAACTATTGTGTGGATATATGGGCCTAGAGTATGCATATTTTTTTACTATTAATTGTGGATGCATGTGTCAAGTGAAAACCTATGGCATGTGCCGATGATATAATGGCTATTGACTCAACTCTTTCATCGGGGATATAATGAAGTGCATGATTTATTATATCTATGCGTTGTGTGATGATACCTTTTGTTTAAGCATAGTTATTTTGCTAAGAGTTATCTTTATGTGTGTAGATTGGTTGTTGATGCAATTGCATGGTAATGGTTTGATTATTCACTAGGATATGGCTTTGGCGATGAGTGATGCCATCCCATATGGAAGGATTATTCACTAGCTATTACTTGCATTGTGAGCAATTGAGTCTTTTTTTAGGACTGAGTGGCTAGGGATAACCTCGATTGTATGAAGTTGTGGATGGCCACTTATGTTGATAGCATCGTGGCATTTTCAAGGTTACTAAGGATGGTAGACCCTCATTGGATTGGATTGATGTTCAGATAAAAATGAGTGGTTGAAACTCTCTATTGGATTCATTACATGTAGAGTTATGCTCTATCTGTTTGGAAATAGATGATGTTTTTCGATTGTTGTTGGATCGATTAAACATTAGGAGTTAGGGTATCGCTCTTAGAATGAGTGAGACTTTTGTTGTAATACTCACAGTTGGTCTCGAGGGGTATGTTATGATGGAAGGAGAGTATGGCCTCACATGAGATTAAAGATCGATTGAACTATGGTGACTTTATGGTGGAATTTATTGGGAAATGTTTTCCTTATTTTATTATGAGCACGAAGAAGAGAGATTTTTTTAACTTGTAGAAGGGTTTGAGATTTTTTTTTTTGCATACGTAAGATTCCACAAATTTTTCTATGTTTGCACCTGAGTAGGTGAGCACTAATGAGAAAAAAAATCATGTTGCATAAATGGTTTGTTTGGTTCAACAATTAAGTTGTGTTTAAAAAGCTGGTATATACTGCTTATGCTCTGACGGTGGATGGTGCACTTATGTTTTTACAAGGGAAAATGAAATGCCATAATAATCTAGGAAGATGAATGAGTCTAGTGGTTCGAGTAGAAGCAAGGAAAATGGAGAAATAAGGTTTAAAGTGATCATTTATGATAAAATCCTCAAGTGGGTCATAGATAACAGGCCCTTTAATAGGGGTAATGAAGTCTCGTATGTACCTCGGGGACAGGAACAGAGATAACAAGTAAGGGGTAGTATAGTATCCCCATTACTTTATAGCTTTGCCTTATATATATATATATATATATATACACATACATATGTTTGTGATTCTTCAGGGCATGTACACCTGGGATTGGGTGCACGGATGCCCCAGTCGGGGAATACTATAATTGGTGTATGTGAGTCTTATTTATTTATCTTGTGATGATACGTGTATGGATTGATCATATATGAGCCTATGGTATTGGTGTGGTACGTTACAACATTATGCTTTGGCGAATTTCGAGCACGTAATTCTTGTATTAGTGAGGAAGGATATAATATCCCATATTTTTGTAATTTTTAATTATTATATATTAATTGAGAATTAAATTAATAAATTGGATTAATTATCACGCGTGTGATATGGTAATAATAAAATGCACAATTTAGATAATAATTACAATTGTCATGCTACGTGATTCTTGTGTCACATGCTATAAATAATTAATTATTGTTGTTAATTATATGAGAAGTTAGAAGGCAAAGTGCGCTATATAGATTGGGAATACCCATATAGAGCCAACTAGAAGCTCAAACAAAAGGAAGACACCCACACCACCATAGAGAAAGTAAAAGAAAGTGTTGTTTAGCGATGTAAGGGTGGCTTATTGATTATGAAGGTGTGAGCAAGAAGCGAATTTTTGTAAAGGTGAAAAACAAAGGTATTAGAGGGAAAAGGTTTTTGAAAAAATCAGGATCACTTGATAATTTGGAGCAACCAGCTCTGATATCACTTTGCAAACGTAAAAAAGCAGCTAAAAGCTCTAATACCAATTTGTTGAGTGCAAATAATCTCAGGGTGATTAGAAACAAAAATTGCAACACCAATTGTAAATGCGAAAGCCAATTTTAAACAAATTTTATCTTTTTATCCTAAACATGCATCTATTATGATAAAACAGATAAATTAAACCAAAAAATCAACCAAGACTAAGATTCGAGAAAAAAAACAAAGGAAAAAACCTTTGATTCACTAGGGGAGCTCTCCTATCAATGTGGATTCCTAAGAGTGTCTATCGGTCAGTAGCATCATCCCGAGGCTGAGTTATCGATTTGACGTGGATCGCATGGCTTTTCCCCTGGAAGCTGTTTGACGCCATATGCAGTTTGAGTCGTACACCTCTAATTTTAGACCGAGGCCTTGATGTGTTTTGTGCGATGAGGGATTTTATTGACTGTTTAGAGTTGACAATTTATTTTATACAAAAACAAATAAAAGGTTCGGGTTAGACCATTCGGGTTAATTCGAAAGCAATTTTAAGTCTGCAGTTAGTCCATATATTCTTGTTAAGTGGAATCGGTTTACGAGTAAGAAGGTGTTAGGAAACCCACTTGTTCTTTATAATTCCTTAATTATACGATTATTATCTCTTTTAACATTAATTGATTCTTTTTAGTTAGTTCTAAAACTGGCTTTGAGACCTTCGATTATTAATCCCTTAAATGTAAATAGGTACTTAGGAGTGAAATAATAATCTCAGTGAGAGGTGTAGGAGCCTCACTTCAATCGGTACAGGCACACATCCATTCTTCTGTAACGGGTGGTCATTAGTATGTATGTAAGTGTGCGAGAGAGCTCTTCTTTGAGATAGTTTGATATCTCTTTCAAGGTTTAAGGAGAGATGTAAAGGTAATATAAGAAATAACGCATCTATGTTGTGATAGTATATCGAGAGATACGTTGTCGAGGCTCATGCTCATGTGAAGGACGTGATGTTGCGTTTACATACCCAAGAAGACTTGGGATAAAAACCTATGTAGTTCATTTGTGTTTCGTATCTATACATGTTTGCGCGTTTATATGGGGTGCCCGAGAGATTGCATCATTGCGATAGTTTGATATCTCGTTTGTATTATGTATAGGAGTGTGTGAGAGAGGTGAAAGATTATAACATCTCTGTGGGGACAATACATCAATATATATATTGTCGGGGCTTGTGCTCGACTCATTATTGTGCTTACGTACTCGTGCAACGACGCGATCAAAGCCTACATATTTCAGTTATCCACATATTCCAACGTGATGTGTGTGCAAGTATATGGCTTGGCTTGGAGAGGGGGAGAATCAATCTACAGGACAAAGGTTAGCTTCGGTGGAGGGTCAGAATGGGAGTGGACCCGAAGATCACTGATATTTACATATCATATTATGATTGTTGGGTGATCACCATTTGGAAGGTATTATCCTTTAAACTATTTTTTGGACTGGGGACGGATGCATCCCTAAGAAACAATACACCGAGAGGTGTATTATGAGGCTTGGGCTTCATGAGTTTAGTTCGGTAGAAAGACTACGTACACGAGGAGGCTTGGAATCAAAGACAACATATTCTAAAAAACAGGGAATATTTATGGGTGTAAGAGATTGTATACCAGGTATACAATATACAACATTACAGTATTTATGGAGCTTAGTCTTTAATATAATTTTTTTTGTATTGCATTGATATATCTATATTTAAAAAATACGTTAATAAAAGGCTGACATTTGACATTTGATATGAAAATACATATTCGGGGTGCCGCTATAGGGCGGGCTTTGTCCGTTCGGAGAACTGGTGGGAGCAGTTGTATTTTAAACTTTAGCTTGTGGAAAATTTCAGACTAACTCGGCTCACTAACACTTTTATGCTAATGATTTTGAAAAGTATGTTTTCATGTTTGTATTTAGTTATTGTGTAATTTGATTAACATTTATTTAACATATGAGCATATTAAGTCAATTAACAGAGGTGTTGAGTTAATAACTAGTCTTTAAAATATAAATGCTTTAAAGCTCATATTCGGTCTCCTAAATGGGGTTTGGGCTAAAAAAGAAAAAAAAAATATGGATAGTTTATCACAATATATATGGGGTATTTAACTCGATATTTGGGTAGAGTTTTCTTACCCTTGTAGCTTGAACTAAATTTTTCTCAGGGGAGTGCCCCCACTTGAGGTGCTCGAGGTGGACAGAGCTCCGTTTAGTCGGGTATAACTTCTTTTAGAAGTGTTGATTTTCATGGAATGCGTAGAGGTTTGACTCCATTTTTATTTCGGAAGCGACTTTTCAGAATTGCGAACCTCTTAGAGACAAAAGTGACTTTTCTCAAGTACGAACTTCTTTCGACACTTTTCAAAATGATCTTGAGTATCTTAGGAACTCACGATTAAGAAAGTTAGAAAATCAAATCAACATTGGGTTTTAGGGTGCTTTTGAAGGTTAGTGGGGACATCTATTTATAAGGTCAGATTTTGGGCTTTTGACCGAATGGTCAAAAGTCTTTGGATGGTTGATCCCGGTGCGATGACACATGGATGGCCAGGAAGAGATTTGGTTGGATTTGGTAATTATTACCATAAAGGTGGATGACTTAACGGTAGGTCTCTTTAACCAAATGATTAAAGGGGCTTGGGTCCTTTAACTTTATGGTTAAAGGTTCTAATAAGAGTTTTTAGGTGTTTGTTGCAATTTGTTATTTTTGCAAATGGGTACTTGCAGGTTTTATTTATGAGGGTTTGGCCCTTTTGGATTCCCTTTGGGTTAACTTACCTTTAGGATCTCGGTGGGATCGAGTTTAGGTTAGTTTATTGGATGAGATAAAATGATACACACACCGATTAAGAATTAGGGTGTCCATAGAGGCGGTTGACTGCGTGGGTGAACACTTTTAGTTGAAATTGAAAGGGCTCAAAAATGGTTTTGCCCATTTTTAGGAGGTATGGAGGTATGGATGTGGTAAGTAGGAAACCCTGAGGGTTAAAGTGGGATTTTTTTAAAAGTGGATGGTTGGTGAACTAAACCGTTAAAGGTTTAGTTAAGTTGATCAATAGTTTTAACCATTTGTGTAAACGTAAAGAATTTCCTTTTAGATAAATGCGGAAGCGTAAGGTTGATGGTTCAATTAAATTGATCAATTAATATATTCACTTAAAACGATCGATTCATTAATCCAAGTCCTAGAATTTTCCTAAGTCATATTTATCAATATTAGCAAATTAGGCGAAACCAAATTTTAGCAAATGACTTGAGTTAAATAAACTTTACCCAATATTTAATTTAAGTCCCAAATAAAGTGAGTGTGATAATTAAGCCAAATTTTATCTTGAAATTATTCTAAGCATGCGTTCTAAATTATTTATGCAAGATAAAATAAACCAATCACGCTACGCCGCGATGTACGAGGAAAAACCCAAGACGGGAAACAACCTCGGACGACCCTAGCCACAAATCCACTAGATACGGAATTACAATTACAAGACAGATAGACTTACAACGCATGATTCGATCCCTCTCAAGCCTCGACGCTTCTTCTTGTAGACACCTCTTCCTAGCGGATAACCTTGGAACACCACCGCGGTCTCGGAATCCACCGATAGGACTTTATATGGTCACCGTCACCCGTACACGAAGCCTTTCTCCGTGTGGGTAAAACAACATAGAAACACTCCTTCTTTCTTTGTGGGTGGTGGAAGCAAAACCCAAAACTTCTCTTCTTCAATTCGGTAGAGAAAACCGGTGCAAAAACTCTAAGCTATTGATATGTATATAGGTGAACTTGGATAAACATTATGGGTGTAAAACTAGAGTGATAACTAAATTTCTCTTTGAAAACCTCACTCAAAACATGAACATTTTCCTAAACAATTTTTGCTCTCAAACTCTCTCTAAGAGATAAACTAGGATGGAAAAGTTAAGTTAAAAAATGTGATTCCCGTCCTTCATAAAGTCTGAAAAAATCAGTTAAGAAACAAGTGGGAAAGTGGGTTAAAAACTGCCAAAAACTGTTCCCGCCTAGCAGTTCGTTCGAACGACATTTCGTTCGAACGAACTCTCGTTCGAACGAGACTTCTAACGACGCACCAGTATGGACTTCGTTAGAATCTCGTTAGAAACCTCGTTAGAACGAACAATCTCGTTCGAACGACATTTCGAACGACGAACCAGTTTAGACTCGTTGGCAAACTCGTTCGAACGAAACCTGGTTCGAACGAAAAACTCGTTCGAACGACATTTCGAACGACTTTCAGAATTTTTATAAAATTCGATTTTGGCCCAGAAACATTATATACTTTATTTTAAAGTTCTAATTAAATTTTTCTGAAAGTAAAGCACAGTTTTTATTAAACCTAACACCCAATAAACTTTGTTCCAAGCTCCTATATATATATAATTGCATTCATACCTTGGGAGCATGGAACTATAGATGATGACGTAGAAACGAGGCACGCAAACCGGCATATTTGATGAAGCTTTAATATCTTGGCCGCTATGTCTTCAACAAACACTTCATAGGCTTGAGAATATTAATATGACATACTATCCTATGAATAAATGTTTTTAACACTTCATAGGCTTAAGAATATTACAATGACATACTATCCTATCAATAAATGTTTTTGTCCGGAATTGAGCCAAAACTATATATGGACTCAATTGGAAATTTGTGTCCTTACAAATCTCCCCCTTTGGCTATTCCGGGACAAAAACCAAAACAAAAATCCTAAAGGGCCGTCAAGCTCACTAGACACAAAAACATAACCCACCCAAACTTGACTCAACCCAAGGAACAAACGTTTTGCCGTTTAAACAATGTCGCTTTAGAAGAAATCCTGCACACTTAAGCAAACTCATCAAATGCATAGGGAATATCAAGGTATTAAATGCAATTTTAATTAATTACTCCCCCTAAATTAATTCTCCCCTTTATCAAACACATGACCTACATAGAAAGACGTCTCCCCCTAAGATAAATCTCCCCCAAACTGAGATACGATAATAATAATAGGATTAGATACCATTTCTCCCCCTATCATCATTCTCCCCCTTTTTGTTCAGGAATAGGCAAAGGATAAAGAACTAATAAACATAAAAGCATGTTGAAACTTAAAGTGATAAGACATGAAAGCATATGGGCAATAAAAGCATAGGCAAAGACAAAACAAATATCATATATATATAAACTAGAAATATACCAATGAAGCACTTGCATATATATATAGATATAAACACACACATGACACAAAATACAATAAGTTTGCACACTCGTATGGCAAAAATGTGTCATATGGAAACGGAAGTGTTGGGGTGTGAACTAGCAATAAATAAATTTAGACCCAAACACTTAATAAACATTCACGGAGTTCTCATTTGATTGCAAACTTTATCACATTTAAATATAACCTCACGTGACAATATAAAAATTGAACTCAATGAACAAACCTACACAATGCATACAAGCCTAGCATGATGATGATTCTACAAACCAAATAGAGTCATGACATTAAATGCAACTAGGATAAACGGACATTGTGCAAACCGTTGATATACCATCCAATTCTCCCTCAATAGGCATATATATATTCTTTTTGCTTTTGAATGAATATATCAACCAAACATAGGCCTTGGCAATTGTTTTCTTTTTAATGCCAAATATTCTGTTTTTAGGCCTTTGGATCACGTATTTCTTTGAGATCCAATAAACGGTGGCTTACTATCGCAAAGGAGTTAATTCATCCTTTCGGAGCCCTTCCCCATGCACATTTATATTTATCATGTTTTCATTTTTCACACAAATCTCACATGCAACGGATTTTGACATGCACTAGTCCTCCTGGGTCATAGATATGTAGATGACTAGATTGGTAGGAGAACACCTCAAAAAGCTCAAATATAACATGTGACATTAAGATTTCAAAAGAGCTCGTGCATGTGTGAATAGAGGCATATAAAAATAGAATCCATTTAATCAATACAAAATCCAACTACTCCATATAAGACATGGTAAAGAACATTTTAAGGATTGAAAATCTAAACCAAAAGTTCTAGCCACGTGGGAGCGTAAAAGATGGAATTCAAACACAAGTATATGCCACTTAAAGTGTGTCAAACTAAAATACACACATAAAAAATCTTTTTGAGTTTTTTAACATTTTTAATCAAAAATAAATATTTACTCAAAAGGACAAACAAAAATCATTTGTATTTTTCATTAAACTTAAATGAAATAAATAAAACACAAATGATAAACAAAAATCTTTTTATATTTTTCAATTAATTCAAACACAAAATATAATACAAAAAGATAAACAAGTCTTAATTTCTAGCATGTGATATGAACTAAGGCAATGACTAGAAAATGACTAAACAAGCATACATTTAGCATGTGAATATAGCATGAAGTACAAACGCTAACGTATGCAAAACACTAACACATTCATCCTTTAGATTTAGCAAGGGAGGAAGCATGTGAAAGTAAATGAGAATCAAAAATCCTATTTTGCAAAGCAACCAAGTCAGATTTCCTAACCCAAATTAATGAAGAATGACTATCTTGGAGTGTAGGAACTTTAACTACCGTGGTTACTTTACTATGAGATTTTCTAGGAATTCGTTTAAGATCAAAACAAAATTTCCTAAGATGACCTTTTCGATCACAATGTGAACAAGTAAAGACATGTCGAAAAGAGTTACTTAAGGAGTGATCTTTAAATGTGTTCCTAGTATATTCTAATAAAACGTTGGTTTTGGCATTATGAGTAAATTCATTACAAGTATTGAAGCCTAAACCACAGGTGTCATTTTTAATTTGGACCGTTCCTAACATTTTATCTAGTTTTTCCGAACGACACTCCAAATCAAATTTGACATTACTAGAATCTTTTAATTTATTTTCCAATTCTAAAATGTTAGATTCTAGTAAAACATTTCGCTCTTCAAAAGCAAGAAGCTCCTTTTTCAAGGATTCCATTAAACCCCTAAGGCTATCTCTTTCGCCTTCTACATATTCTAGCTTCTCTTGAAGAGTTCTCTCACGTGTCCTAAGGTCTTCTATTAAAGTACTTTCATCAACGACCTTGACACTTTCTCTTAAACTAGCTTCTAACTTCAAATTAGCTCTTTTTAATTTAATAGATTCTTTATAGAGCTCTTGAAAAGCATTTTGAAGTTCACTCACATTAACCTCTTCTTCATTTTCACTCTCTCTTTCTTCTCCACTCTCACTATCATCATAAACAAGAGAATCATAAACAATGACCTTGGAATTGTCATGAGTTAAAGTTTCATCAATCGATGAGTTCTCACTATCACTCACATGACTAGCCACGAAAGCCACAAAATTTTTCTTAGTGGGGGAATCGGGCTTCTCTTCCTTATCACTATCACTAAGGGTCGCATTATATGAAATGGGTCGCTTACCCTCTTTCCTAGTTTAGTGGGGCACTCATAAGCCCTATGGCCATAACCTTCACAACCAAAACACTTATTAGACTCGTCCCTATCTAAATTTTCATTACTAGTTTTAGGGATCTTTTCGGCTTTAGGCATCTTCTCCGCTTTATAAATCTTCTCGTTCTTGTCATGCTTAGAAGATTCAAATTTCTTAAAATCATTTTTAAATTTATCTTTGTTAAATTTGAGAAATTTTCTAAATTTGCGAGCAAATAAAGCCATGTCTTCCGAGTCACTATCACTATCGCTCTCTACTACTTGTTTGACCTCTTTTCGGGCTTTTAAAGCAACGCCCTTTTCGATTTTCTTTTCAGTTTTAGAGGGAAACATATCCAGTTCATAGGTTTGTAAATCACCTACAAGCTCTTCTAATTTCGTAGAGGCTAAAGTGGGTAAAGAATTTAAAACGGTCACCTTTGGAATACATCTATCGGGTAGGGACCTTAAAATTTTCTTTACTACACGGTCGTCAGGTATTTTCTCTCCCAAGTTGAATGATGAATTAACAATATCGGAAAGTCTAGCATAAAATTCATCAAAAGTTTCTTTTTCATTCATTTTGATAGTTTCAAATTGAGTGGTGAGGTTTTGGAGTTTTGAAGCTTTAACGACACTAGTTCCTTCATGAGTTAATTGTAAAATATCCCAAGCTTCTTTAGCGGTTTCACACGTCATAATGCGTCGGAATTCATCCGGTGTGACAGCGCTAAATAAGGCATTTAAACCACGGGAATTGAAATTCGCAAGTTTAAACTCATTTTCAGTCCATCTATCGGCGGGTTTGATAACACGTTCATTTTCAACTAAATAAGTTGGTGGGGACCACCCGTTAACAACAGACATTCAAACTCTTTCGTCGATAGATTTTAGTGCCGATTTCATTCGCGCTTTCCAATACATGTAGTTTGAACCATCAAAAATAGAAAATTTTGAAAATGGGGAAAATTCCATTTTAGCCAAAAATTTAAAGGATCTTAACGAAATAATTTATCATTTTTGGCTCTGATACCAATTTGTAAACGTAAAGAATTTCCTTTTAGATAAATGCGGAAGCGTAAGGTTGATGGTTCAATTAAATTGATCAATTAATATATTCACTTAAAACGATCGATTCATTAATCCAAGTCCTAGAATTTGCCTAAGTCATATTTATCAATATTAGCAAATTAGGCGAAACCAAATTTTAGCAAATGACTTGAGTTAAATAAACTTTACCCAATATTTAATTTAAGTCCCAAATAAAGTGAGTGTGATAATTAAGCCAAATTTTATCTTGAAATTATTCTAAGCATGCGTTCTAAATTATTTATGCAAGGTAAAATAAACCAATCACACTACGCCGCGATGTACGAGGAAAAACCCAAGACGGAAAACAACCTCGGACGGCCCTAGCCACAAATCCACTAGATACGGAATTACAATTACAAGACAGATATACTTACAACGCACGACTCGATCCCTCTCAAGCCTCGACGCTTCTTCTTGTAGACACCTCTTCCTAGCGGATAACCTTGGAACACCACCGCGGTCTCGGAATCCACCGATAGGACTTTATATGGTCACCGTCACCCGTACACGAAGCCTTTCTCCGTGTGGGTAAAACAACATAGAAACACTCCTTCTTTCTTTGTGGGTGGTGGAAGCAAAGCCCAAAACTTCTCTTCTTCAATTCGGTAGAGAAAACCGGTGCCAAAACTCCAAGCTATTGATATGTATATAGGTGAACTTGGATAAACATTATGGGTGTAAAACTAGAGTGATAACTAAATTTCTCTTTGAAAACCTCACTCAAAACATGAACATTTTCCTAAACAATTTTTGCTCTCAAACTCTCTCTAAGAGATAAACTAGGATGGAAAAGTTAAGTTAGAAAATGTGATTCCCGTCCTTTATAAAGTCTGAAAAAATCAGTTAAGAAACAAGTGGGAAAGTGGGTTAAAAACTGCCAAAAACTGCCAAAAACTGTTCCCACCTAGCAGTTCGTTCGAACGACATTTCGTTCGAACGAACTCTCGTTCGAACGAGACTTCTAACGACGCACCAGTATGGACTTCGTTAGAATCTCGTTAGAAACCTCATTAGAACGAACAATCTCATTCGAACGACATTTCGAACGACAAACCAGTTTAGACTCGTTGGCAAACTCGTTCGAACGAAACCTGGTTCGAACGACATTTCGAACGACTTCCAGAATTTTTATAAAATTCGATTTTGGCCCAGAAACATTATATACTTTATTTTAAAGTTCTAATTAATTTTTTCTGAAAGTAAAGCACAGTTTTTATTAAACCTAACACCCAATAAACTTTGTTCCAAGCTCCTATATATATATAATTGCATTCATACCTTGGGAGCATGGAACTATAGATGATGACGTAGAAACGAGGCACGCAAACCGACATATTTGATGAAGCTTTAATATCTTGGCCGCTACGTCTTCAACAAACACTTCATAGGCTTGAGAATATTACAATGACATACTATCCTATGAATAAATGTTTTTAACACTTCATAGGCTTGAGAATATTACAATGACATACTATCCTATGAATAAATGTTTTTGTCCGGAATTGAGCCAAAACTATATATGGACTCAATTAGAAATTTGTGTCCTTACAAATTGATTAAATATTTGGTCATGTTTAACCGTTCGGTCAAATGACCCAACGTCCGAATCCTATTAAATGCAGGCTCCAGTTTCTGTTTTTGGAAAGTTCTACCTACCCGTTTTTAGTGACGCTTGATCTCGAACCGATGCTGCTTTTTCCTTGGACATATATTACACTCATCATTATCGTGATTTTATCTCCATCGTATCTATCATGGATAGGGGGAGTGGTGCAAGTTTGGGATGCTGGATGCCCTGTTTTTGCTATTGTTGTCTGTTATTCTTCGATGGGGATGAGAGGTTCTTCTTCCGTCCCGATTGTGTCCATACTTGTGGTGGAACCTACTTTACTTTTTCTAAGTTCTATCAGTACGTCTCCATCGATGAATCAAGTTAGTCGTTGCAATCTCCAAGTGCTACTGTCTACTTTTACGGTGGTCCTTTACAGGAGGATCAAGTCATGCACATTCCTCAACACGATTAAACATTTAGCATGCTGGAACCATCCCCGGATCCCTCCCTCTTTGTGAACTATGTGAGTATTTAATAACTTTATCCTTTGTGTGTCTTTTGTTTTTTTCTCTCTCTTGAAGTTGACTGAATTAATGTTTTCACAAATTTTCAACAGGTATTGGTTGACGCTTCCTAGTTGCGAGAGTTGCTGACGCGCTGGTCATCGATGCATTTGGCTTTATGCCAACAGGCTGCAAAAGTTGTGGTAGACACCTCTACTGACTACCTGAGGTTGTCGAAGGGTCTCATTCAGTGTTCGGTGGAATTGTGTTTTTGGGTGACCTTTTGGGTGGGATTTAATGTAACCTCCCCAAAATGTATTTTTTATTGTTTTTGGTCGGGGCAAGGCCCCATTGTATTTATATGTTCCTTTAGGCGGAATGCGAAGAATACTCAATGAATCTTTTGTTGTGTGTGGGGATTCTCATTATACATCATCTATATAAATGAACACACTCTCTTTGAATGACGAATGGATTGTATTTTATACTTTTCTTTAATTTTCACCACCATATGCATTAGAGTAATATATAGCGTGCATATGGACATAATGAGACTAACCACTTTTTTATTTATTAAAATGGTAGTAATACACACATGCGCAAGCAACTAAGGGGGCTTGCCCTAATGGTTACTACCCATCCTTGCTTGCAAGATGTATGGGGTTAAAGTCCCCTCCCCTCCTTGGGGCTTGAACCTTGAAAATAACAAAAAAAAATGTATGCAAACAAAAAACATAATAGATTATGGGGGTTATGTGTATGTATGGGAATGAAAGTGAGACTAAGCTCTTTTTAAAAAAATTTAAAATGGGGGTGACACATTTAAAATAAAAGACACATATATGTATGGGAAAAGTGACCCATATTTTTAAGACTTTTCTTTTGTAGAGATACGACTTTTATCTGAGTGTTAGAGAGTCCTTTATATGTATTGACATTAGAACAATGAAGGAAGAAGTTCCCTTTTATTTTCTTGGCGATCGGGTAAGAACCTTTTGATGTATCTTGGGAATTGGAGCTTCATCCTTTAGCCAGGGTAGGGTGACGTTTTAGTGGGAGCCCTTAGTGAGTCTGCTTGTTTGATGGTCTTTATCTCGGGATGCATGGTGATTTGAGGGGAGAGGGTCATAGGGGTAAGGTGTTTTCTCGTTAGTCTTTTTCTGACCGTTGCTTTTGTATATTTAGCCTTTATGTTTTTTCTAAATTAAGGACGACCCTGTAGAGTCTTAAAATGCCTTAGAGCATTATTTTATTTAATTTTGAAATTTATTTTATTTAAGCCGCATCGTATCTTTTGGAGTGAGTGCAGAATGACTATAATTAGGGTTTTCCCATATAATTGGGTTTTTTAGTGTTTGTTTAGACCGGGCATGAAGTGATATCTTGAGTTGCCTATGTATCTCCGATTCAAAGACAATGAGGTGTTTATTTTGAATGTTTTTGATAAAAATATAATGGAGAATCAAGTCTACATAGTTCTCTCGAATTGAAATGTTTGGGGATCAAACTATTTACTAACTTCAAGTGAAAGGTTAGTGACACAAGTGGGATTTTTTTTGTAGGGCTAGGAGTGTGCATGGAGTTGCATAGTCTTCCCTACCCCTTATGACCAAATATTTTTTTAATTAAATCGGACCTTTTCCTTTTATCACAGGCGGTTTATGGAAATAATTTCATCAATCGATCATGGTTAAAGGGTTGGAAAAATGCGACTCCGATGAGATCATCTAATGTAACTTCCCCGTCGGATTTTATTTTGGTGACGAGATAGGGTCCTTTCGAGTTAGGTGAAAATATTCCTACGAGGGTAGGTTTGAGGTTCTATTTTTGAACTAGCACTACACCAAAACGCAATTTTAGTAACACACAAATTTATTGATTAGTAACACTATTATACTGTTATAATTACTAATAGTATTTTGCCATTACTAAATTAAGATATGTGTTAGTAATGAGCTTTATCATGTTAAGTAATAAAGTGAAAATATATTTTAATATTACACCTCATAAAATAGGAGCGGGAGACTTCCCTCCCAAAGAAAAACCAAATACCTTTTCTCACAAAATAAGAGTTGCCAATACGTTTTCTCCATTCTCCGAAATAGGAGCAATTTTCGACAAGGGCTCTTCTAGTGATTTTCGACCAGGGCTCTTCTAGTGATTTCTGACAGGTACCATCCAAGATGTTTGTCTCTCCTTCTTTTAGTTGTTTCATTATCGATGTATACATAAACGGAGATGTAGTTTCCGTTTGTCTCTCCTTTTTTGGTTGTTTCGTCACAGATGTATACATAAACATATTTATGCATAAAATTCATTACGGATGTATACATAAACTTCATCTCTATGTGTTTTCTTGTCTATTTTCTTATTCTTTGTCAGTTGATTTCCTTTGATTTGACGATCTCTGTTGTTTTTACGCATTAACTCAAAATATAAAAAGCTGAAAAATCAAACGAAAATTAAACAAGGGTTTTCTCATTTATTATTAGACTATTTAATGGGGATTCAAAGACAATTTTTGGAAATATAATCCCAAGATCCAATTCCTAACTTGATTTGTGACCCTTATGTTAACTGTAAATATAATCCCAATTTCTAACTCGGACAATAAACATGTTGCTAAGTTTGATATTCTCAAACTCGTAACTTGAACCACAACATTGTTTTTTTAAGCACTGTTTTTTAAGCATAGCATTATTTGTTTAAGCACTTGCTGATTTCAAGTTGAATGCTTAGGTTTTAAAACTTTTATGATTTGTTTTTTTATTGGCAAGGGTTTGTAGGCGTAACTAGGCATCGAATTGTGTTTTTAGGATAAATAAGACATTTTAAGTGAGAAAATCCAATGTCCATTGCATTTAGGTTGAATGCTTGGGTTTTAAAACTTTTGTGAATTATTTTTTGTTAGCAAGGGGTTATAGGTGTAACTAGGCATCAAATTGTGTTTTTAGGACAAATAGGATATTTTAAGTGTGAAAATCCAATGTCGATCGCATTTAGGTTGAATGATTGGGTTTTAAAACTTTTATGGTTTGTTTTTTATTGGCAAGGGTTTGTAGGTGTAACCAGGCATCGAATTGTGTTTTTAGGACAAATAGGACATTTTAAGTGAGAAAATCTAGTGTCCATTGCATTTTCCTAAAACACAATTGTCCCTGCATTAATAATTTTAAGTTATTTCGTATTTATGTAGAGGGGAGACTTGTGTAGAGACTTATTTTAGGATTACTAATGCTACTATACCGTCTTATTTTGAGTTACCAATGCTACTATATCATTTCGGTAAGTGTATCATGTAAGTCCAATGGTGCACACTATCCTTTTATATAAAATAATGATGTTTTTTTTTATAGTGCAGAATGTCCCAAATATTGAACAAAGGATGGATGACTGAGAGGAACAGAGTAAGTGAGGTATACATAAATGGATTAACATCTTTTCTTGATTTTATAATTGCAAACAATAGACACTATCTCTCGACATTTCCATGTCCATGTGTTAGGTGTCGAAATAAGATGCGATTTAGTGCGTCAGATATCCGGAGTCATTGGATTCGGCATGGTATAGATTTGACATATACTACATGAGTTTTATACGGTGAAACAAGATCTTTGAACTCCCCGAATCCTGTTATAGACCCTAATGATTGTGAAGGACATGTAAAAAATGATGAGAACATTGAGAATGAAAGGCTTTGAGACTTAGTTGACACGTCCTACGGAGTGCACAAATAACATTGTGCAGAACCTAACCAGACAGAAAAATTGCATGTTAATAATGAGAAGTATCAAGAGTACAATAGATTAGCGATTAAGAAATTATACCCTTCATGTGATGGTCCTGAGACTACTCTCTATGCAATTGTGGAATTACATAATTTTAAGAATAAATTTGGTTGGTCAAGAAATAGCGTTACAGCTCTTTTGTCGTTTGTAAAAAGGTGGCTTCCGAAACAAAACACTTTACCAGAAAAGTATCCGTAAATGAAGAGAATGATGACAGACTTAGGGATGAAAGCAAATTACATTTATGTATGTAAGAATAACTGTATTTTGTACTGGAAAGAGAATTAAGACTTAGAAATAATGTCCTCAGTGTGGGACACTAAGATATTTAGTGACCATAAGGAAAGGAAAAAGGGTTTGTAAAGAACCGGTGAAAGTATTGAGACATTTCCCTTTGATTCCACGGCTAAGGAGATTATACACTATACCTTGGATAGAGCATGAAATGATGTGGCACCATCGAGCAATAACTTCTTAGGATAATCAACGACATCCTTGTGATTCAGCTCAATGGAGAACGCTAAAAAATAGATGGCCTGATTTTGGTACAGAAGGGCATAATGTTTGGCTTGCCATATCTACACATGGGTTCAATCTACATGGTATATAATCTAGTAGTTATAGTTGTTGACCAGTTATGACTGTACCTTATAATGTGGGCCCATATTTGTGCTTGAAGCATGAGTTTCAAATATTGTCTTTGTTGATTCCTCGGCCCAAGGCACCGGGTCAAGACATTGATGTTTTTCTTCAGTCATTGGTATATGAGTTGAAGCAATTATGGGAGGGAGTTCCAGATTTTGACATGCACAAAATGGAACAATTTACATTGAGAGCTATGTTGATGTGGGGGATTCATGATTTTCTCGCATATGGAAACTTATCTGGATGTATAACACATGGCTACAATGCATGTCCTATTTGTGGGGATAAAACACCATCAATTTGGTTAGTTAACAGCAGGAAGATAGTTTACACAAACTATCATATGTTTCTTGATAGAGATCACCCATTTAGGAGTGGCAAAGATTTAGGACTTAAATCATAAGAATTAAGATCTCCCCCAGTTCGAATTAATGGAGATGCACTTGTGGAAAGGTTAAGTAAAATCAAGTATGTACCTGGCAAAGCCTCAAAAGTTCCTCCTAAGAAGCGTAAGTATGATAATGCGAATGGAAGTGACAGTGATGTGGATAAAAGTGACAGTGTTGAAGTTAAAGAATCATGGTATAAAATATCTATTTTTTTTACTTGGAATACTGGCGACATCATCAAGTCCGATATGTCCTTGATGTGATGCACACCGAGAAGAATGTTGGAGAGCATTTAATAAACACAATTCTTGGTGCTAATAATACAAAGGATACTAAAAAGGGGTCGATTGGATATGAAGGATATGGGCATACGGAACGGCCAATGGCTTAAAGTTGATGCGCGCACAGGGAAAAATATAAAACCAATGGGACCTTTTATCTTGGATAAAGGTGAAAAGAGAAAATTTTGCCAGATTTTGAAAGACTTAAAGCTTCTTACCAGTTTTTCGTCTAACTTGAGCAATATTGTAAGTCTTAATCCCCCATCTATGCACTCATTGAAGTCCCATGACTATCGTGTCATAATGGAACACTTACTACCCGTGTTGCTCCAACATGCCTTCCTGAAACATCGAGATTTGAGGAGAGCATTCCAACAATTAAGCTTGATTTTTAACATGTTGTGCTCCAAGATCCTCATTCGACAAGATATCCAAAGAGCCAAACGCATGGTTGTTGAAGCATTCTACATGTTGGAGAAATATTTTCCGCCAACATTTTTCGATATTATCATTCACCTCCTTGTGCATCTAGTAAATGAAGCCTTGGTTTGTGGACCAACAAACACTCATTGGATGTATCCGTTCGAAAGGTGATTTTTTGTCTTTTAATAAAATAAAATATGCACAATTCAGGTTAACATTGGTTGTTATTAATTTTTATTGCTTTATACAAAGAGGATGATGAAAGATTTTAAAGGTATACCCAGTAATAAGCGGTATGTGGTTCCATTACAGAGTCCTATGTCGTAGCCGAATCTATTATATATTGCATGGAGTACATGATAAATGCGTTAGATGGAAATCATAAACACTCACATGAAGCCTTTTTAGAGGAGGATGGAGAGTTATCTGATGAAGGGCCTTTGTGGTGATAAGACTATAACGTTGGGACCAATACAATTCCAACAAATACGTCGATGGGTGTTATTTTGACTTAATGTCGATGGACTTCAGGATTACTATAGGTTAGAGATATTTCTTCTATTATCAATTAAAATTTAATGAATATCTTGATTAATAATCACTTATATCAAATGACATATTGTAGTGAGTATTAAGCATCACTAAAATCTGTGTCTCGTGCGAAAGGGAGGGGATTGAAATGACAGAAGTCGAAAAACAAACTTCTTTTATTCCTTGGTTATCATACAAGGTGATTCCATAAATACAAGAATTTTAATGCCTTTTTTGCATAACCTCCTGAGATAAAAACATATGTTAACGTGATTATGAATTGTTTCATTAAACACAGTTGGTGAAATCAGGAGAGAAAAAGACAAAAGAAACATTGTGGCGATTAGTTCAAGGGCCGCAATTCAAGGCTAAAACATACAAAAAGTATCGTGTAAATGGTTTCTTATTCTCTCCTAAGTATCACGACGATACGGTTGTTACACATGATAGTGGTGTTTGTTTGAAGGCATGGACGCCATTTCGAGCTAGAAAAAATGATAAGAACCTCACAAATACTTGGACTATGTGGTATGGAGTCATCAAGAAAATAATTGAGCTAGACTATACCGCATTTAAGGAGGTGGTATTTTATTGTGATTGGGTGAGGGTGGAGAATAAGACAAATGGTTGTAAGCTTTGTACGGACTCCAATTTAGTAATGGTAAATTTTGACAAGTTTAAGAGCGTTGACAAAGAGTTTGATGAGCCTGCTATTCTCGTATCTAAGGCTAATCAAGTATTTTATTCTAAAGATCTTAAAAATTCAAATTGCTGGGTTGTTATACATTCACCGAAGAGATTGCTGAGTCAAGTGGATGATTTGGAAATCCCAACATGCTTCCAGTTTATTCTTGAAGACCAACCACATTTAGAAAGTTTACTGAAGCGCTACGATTATAGTTAGTTTATTTAGTATTTTCTTCGAAAATTGTTTGTTTTGTCCCATTGATAATATAATATTTTGTCGGTTGTATGAAGCCTTAACTAGTTTTTTCATATTTATTTTGTCGGAACTCTAAATTTCTTTCATAATGAGGAAGATTGATTCTCATAAAGCATGAACTATCTTTTATTTCAATTTTTACATTAGTTGCTCTTAATCCTCCTCAGCAGGTTATGATTAGAATTAAAAGATTATTTTCTAAATTATTTTGGGGAGGTCCTAATTTGGAAGAGAGGAAATAACAATGGCTTAAATGTGACAGGGATTACTTTCTAAAAGAAAAAGGAGGTTTAAATTCCAGATCTATGTCAGATATAATCACAGCTACAAGTCTTAAGACTTGATTTAATCACCAAGACTAATATGTGTTCTTTGTTCTTGAAGCAGTAGTATAAGAAGAATCTTATAATTGGCACTACAGGGTCCAACACTATAAAAAGAATCAAAGGTGTTATAGAAGTTGCAAATAATTTCTTGGCTATGCATTATGGAGATGTCATTTGTATACCATCTACTACAACATGACATTTCACCTTCAAATAAACTATAAAGGTTTGTAGAAGATATCGCCCCATATTAAGTTGGAAATTTATTTAGAACAAGCGTTGCCTATAAAAGTCCCTATTTTTCTTATGGAGACTTCTTAATTCTGATGTAGTTGTGGATTCTTAAATTTAAAATATTGGGATTAATCTTTCATCTACATGCAAATGTTGTCAAAAAGCAGTGGAGACTATAAATAACACTTCCTTGGATAACCCTCATGCTAAAAACATTTGGTGTTACTTTGGTCAGCTTATGGGAATTAAACTTAACTTATACTCTTGCTTATCTATGATCATTTCTTAGAGTTTAAGAACTCAAATGTTGTATTACCTTAAATTCCTTCATTCAAATACACATTTAAATGTATTTTAGGAAATATGGAAAGCAAGAAATTTGAATAACTTTAAGGGGAGCTCTATGAAAGTCGAGGAGATCATCAATAATTTATGTGCCTTACAATCTAAAATAGCTTCTACATTGAAGTTTTCAGATAAGGCCATTGATAAATACAGTTACATGCTAAACCTATTTTGTTACAATTTAAGCAAACTTTTTATGAATTTAGACTTATCAATTCGTGTATACGTGATGAAGGAGAATATAAGCTTAATGTGAATGGCGCATCTAAAGGTAATCCAGGCAACTAGAGGAATCATTAAAAACTCTATTGGGAACTTTGTTGTTGCGTTCTCAATTTATTTAGGCTATGATAGCATGTATGTTGAAAGTGTTGCTAGTTTTCGGTCTAAAACTTTATGGTAATTTAGGAATTGATTCCTTCCAAGTTAATTATGATTCTAAGTAGGTGGTAGACTTAATCAAAACTATTTGTGGATGGAAAATTATACAACAACAATTTCATCAAATCAAAAAGGAGATATGTACTTTCCATTTTGAAGCCAAATCTTATCAGATAAACCCTCATAACCAATAATGCCATTTTGGGGATGAAAGAAATTCAAACTCATGAGATGAATCATCATCGCATGAAGTTTGAGTTTCGAATGAAATAATATCATTTTCAATGAAATGTTCTTCTTTAGGGGCAAAATAAGAAATCATTTCATTGCAAATAGATATTACGTCATTATCATCCTCGCATTCAATATCTATTGCGAGATGGATAAAGCCTAAAATGGTTTGTTCCAAAGTAGGTAAAAGTACCTCATTTGGTTCAAAACATTCCTCGACTTCGAAAGTCTCGAAAGCAAAATTATCATTGGACTCAAAAAGTAAATCCAAGTCATGTTCCCACGAACGATTTTCTTCCCAATAACGATTTTCAATTTTCTCATTTTCATACATACGCAAACCCTCACCGAATGTCATAGGTCGAGGTGCGGATGCATGAAAATGGGAACTTTGAAAATTACCATCGAACTTAAACGAAAACTCATTATGATAGGAATTTTGAAAACTATTCGAATTCGTTTCGAAATTCCTATTATAAGGATGTAAGGGCCCAAAATCATTATCATCATCATCAAAATTCCAATAACCTAGATTTTGACTTTCGTTATACTCACCCAAAGTCATATTTGAATTTGTTATACTTTAGGATTCTAAGTATTCACCGAAAGTCACAGGCTTGTGAGAATTTTGAGAATTATAACAAGGATTACCGAAAGAATTGGAATAAGACATGCTTACCCCAAAAATGGCTCGAAGTGGCGGATTCCACAAAGTAAGTGCGCGCGGGAAAAATTCTAGCGTTTCTAAGTGCTCAAATGTGGAAGTCCTGCAAAATATTAGCAAATAATACAAATAGAAAGAAAATATTATGAAATACTAAATCAAATAAAGTCTAAAACAAACTCATCCCCGGCAACGGCGCCATTTTGATACGAGTGCGAAAGGTAGCGCGTGTAAAGACACTAGTTATTATTTTCGTTTCGCCTACTCAATACAAACAAACCTAAATTACGACTACACTTACGAGGCAAGCACAACGGTAAGTCGGGTATCAAAAATCCACAAGGACGAGATGATAGAATTTATGACATTTAATACTCCGAAATAAAAAGTGTAAAAGATGATTATACACAAAAATGGAAAAGTTGCATAAAAGGGAAAGATTAATCTAGGCAAGGGTAAATAGTTATAGATTAACAAAGCGGGAAACTATAGGTTGTGTCACCTGAGTTAATTTGTATGAAATGGATACATGGGTCGACGAGTTATTTAGCTCGCGTCTCGTTTCGATAGTTAATTGAATCATGGGTTGTCACGCCCCTAAATTCGCATCATAAGCTTAATAAGATTTTGGCGTCAACAAATATTCCAAAAATTACGCACGAAAGGTCGTAAGCATGGGACATACATGATATGCCCCGTCAAATCTCCTAGGCGCCCATCACCAAAGCAAAGCAACGCGTCAACTCGAGTGAGTTCAATTCAAGCACAACCTAATTTAATTTAGCTAGAAAGCATGGTAAAAATGCGGTAAAGAAAGCGAGTAAATAAACGCGGTAAAACTATACTAGAAAGCACGGAAATAAAGCATGTAAACCTAAATTATCAAAGCAAGAAATAATGAAAACAAGCTATAATAATGGAGAGGAAGATGAAAGTACCAATTACAAACCCTAAAGGGTGTCAAACCAAGAGAGGAAGAATAAGAACTCTCAAATCCCCCAAACCCTAACCTACAACTCTTTACAATCTAAAATATCTAAGTATATGAATTAGAAAACAAAATTTGGTTTAAATAGTAAGTGGGAAAGAAAATAAAGGAAAAAGAAAAGAAAAGAAAAAGATCTCAAAATATCTGCAATCACCGGTCGACCGGTCGCAGGGGCACGGTCGACCGATCCTTCTTATATAAGTGCACTGTCTCCTTCCCACGGCAAAAGTTGAAACTACGGTCGTCGATCCCAGAGACGTGGTCGATCGGTACTCTGTTTTCTGCAATTCTTTGGTCCATGAAGAGGGGGAAAAGATCCATAACGGAAACGTGCATATCTTCTTCGTTCGAACTCCAAACGATGCACCGTTTGCGGCCACGTGATGATAACTCAATGAACTACGCATTCGTGGGATTTCCATGAGCCAAAAAAGAAATGTGAAATGACTAAAATGCCCTTGAAGTAGCGTCCGGCGACGGAACTTCTCCGAAATACAACGGATCCTCACTTTTAGCGTTTCAATACCTATAAAAGCACAATTAACCCCTACAAAATATGTATATCTCCAAATCTAAGGTTGTATGGTTAATGAGCATAAATATAGGCATTAGGATCGTAAAAGCGCTAGAATGCATAAAGATAACGGGCGGAAATATGCAATATTTGATACGAATCAACTAGGACACTAATAATTAGATAACACAATTTCATATTGTCAGTTCGACAGTGTCAGATACGATCAAAATGACGCGACAAAATGTGTCTTCTCAGGAACTTTATTTAGCTAATGGATTGAGTTAGGAAAGCCATCATTGACTTTTATCAATTCTAGAAAATTTGTACTTTTTAAAAGATCTAAATCTTTAATAACTTTAAGTGAAATTTCTAATTTTTATTACATTCTTTAGTTTAGATGATTTGGTTCTTTATTTTCTCTTATAAATAAGAAGGCGTTCTGATTTAGTCATGATCATTCAATATCAATTGTTAAAAATTTAAGGAGTTAGTGTCCCAAAACTGTTTTAGTCTAGAATAAGTCTATTATGATACTTAGATCTTATATTTTTGCGGAGACTTAATTTGTTAAAGAATGGTGTCTTGGTTATAGTTGATGGACTGAACCTCATAAAATGGCAAAGTTTCAACTTCCCAACTAACATAATGCTTTGGGGGCAGAGACTTAATGTAAAGACTAGGCTCACTTATTTCCCCTTAAACTCTAATTCATTCTATTCATTTAAAATTCAGTGCAATAAGATAGCGTTATACTTGAATTCGGGCGAGTGGAAGTATTCTTATTGGGAATTTAAACCTTCCAAGGAAAGAAACATCGCATTTTTAGTATTGGCTTCAAAAGGGTTGGAGGTATTCGACGATATCACACAAATATTATTACAAATAAGACTTTATCCCCTTCGATTCTTAGCACTTGGGAATACAATAGGAAATTTGGGACTATATTACTTCTCAGCTGAAACGGGAAAATTTCAGGCCTCTTTTCAAGCACTAACACGTGGTTAGAATATTGTCTTACCGGAACCACTCTTGTGAAACACTTGGGATATAATCCACTGGCACTACATTCAATATCGTAGGGTAAAGGAACCAAATATGATTATTTTATCTTATCCCGTGCTTGGTGATAGTCACGGTGGGATATAAATGTTGGATTGTTTAACTGATTTTGATTTGGCTTCGTTAAACTTAAGAATCGTTAAAATTGTCCCTTTACGGAGCCGACTAATTTGTATTTTTATACTATGTGGCTATGAAACTGTTTCCACCACTTCTATAATGGCCGTCAAGTATCTTCATGATCATCCTAGAGTTCACAATGAGCTCAGGGTAAGTCATAATACTTACTACTTTTAAGAATATTTTTTAGTTCTTTTCCTTATTTAAATTGGTGAGTATTGTGGATCTAACATTTATTATAAATTATCTAGAAAGAACACATGGTAATTAAAGAAAAGAAAAAAGAAGAGGATCCCATCAACTGGAACGAATACAAAGCACTGCTGTTCACTGGTGCTGTGAGTAAATTGGAACTCTATAATATGCAGATTTTTTTTAAATGAGTAAATGTGAATTTCACATGTGAGTGTATGATGTAGGCGTTCTTTGAGACATCGAAGTTAGCCACAATTGTTAATGGGATTTTGAGGAAAACAACTAAGGAAATGGAATTGAATGGTGAGTGTTCACTATCCAGTCTGTTTAAGATATTTGTAACAAAATCGATGTAATAGTCTTTAGGGGCTCAAGGAGATGTGCTATAGTACTTTCACTTTTAAGCACTTTAAGTATTTGTAATCATATTAGCGTTGTTTGTTTGCTATCTTCTAGTTTTGTTTCAGAAATCCCATTACAGTATATATCTTCTATAATATTATTTGAAGGTCCATTCTCCACTGCTTGGATGAGAAAATGCTTATAAACATGGCTGGGGTGTCCAGTACCTAATTTTATTCTGATGAGATAATCATTTCGTATTTTTTTCCTTATATATTTTCCTGATGTGATTATGTTTTAAATCTGTAATAATGACTAAGCTATTTGGTTGAGAATTACTTTATAACTCAATAAAGATTATGTGTACCCAACGTACTGCAGGTAATATTGCTTTTTCTGGTATTTTACCCTAGGCAAAAACTCTCATTTCTAAATATATTCTAAAATTTATCTTGCATTTATATTTGCTACATTTTAAATATCATCGTGAGATGTGGTAGTTCAAAAATAGTAGAATGTATTTCATTTCTAAATATATTCTAAACATAGGCCTTTGTTTAAATATCGATCATTAGCTCGATAGTTTGTTTCTCTTCTTTTAAACTTTTATATGTTATTCCGAAACTTTATAGAGCTCTGTGTGTAAACATAATTTTTTACTTTGCTGGTTAAATGTCAACTTAAATTTATAGTCTCAATAAAATGCAGAAGTTATGGCTATGGAGTTTACACAAAAAAATGATATTTACGGTCTGATTATATTTTATAAAGATTTATCTATCTACAACGGTATTATCTTTTACTTTAATTCAATTTATTCAACACTTCACATGATGCATATTTCTTAAGGCAATGTGTTGTACCAGGAACCATTTCCTAATACAATGTGTTGTACCGGGAACGACGAACCTTTTAATGTTTTGTTGTTGCCTCTATCTCTTTATATTTTCCTTTTGTGAAATATTCAAATTTTGGGCAAACAAACTGATTTGTTTAGGTATATCTTATGTATATTTTGGTGTTTTATCTTGAATTTTATGATTTTTCTGTATACATTGGAGTAACCAGCACCAGAATCATCAATGCTGGACCTACTTCGAGTTCTGGAATGACCATCATAAAATCCAGCCACCATAGGTCTGTTCTTCACAGGTTTGCTCCTATCGCTTCTTCTGTTCTGCAGCCTCAGTGAGCCTTATGTTAAATAGGTCTGCTCCTCTTCTTTTTTTAGTACATTTCACCCCACCATTATGTTCAAATATGACTTCTTATTTACGGTGGTCAATTTATTTATGTCTATGTACATTATCTCATTTTATTACAGTTCGTACTCCTCTCAAGGATGTTTTTGCTGATTTGTTTGCAATGATAACTACGAAACATTTTTTTTGTTTTGATTAATGATTCAATTATGGGCTTTAATACTTTAAGGGGAAGAATTGATTAAATCATATCGTAGATTTCTCTTTCCCCTCTTTTTACCACCCTCTATTTATCGTTACATGCACCAAAATTCAAAGTCATGAATTGTAATATAAACTCCTTATCTTTCAGAGCAAAGCACTACTTTCCTACATTCTACATGGCACCCAATGTTATAGATGTGTGATCACTGTCTCAACATTTGAATAGGAACCAAACACAAGCTTATCATAATGACTCAACTATGGTAAAAGGCGAAAGTGATAAGTAAAACAACTCAACTATTTATTCTCAGCTTTTGTCGGTTCTATTTCTATTAGCTTGAACAAATTTTATGAAATGGGTATGAGATTGCTTTACTTTGTTACTCTCCTCTGTTTGATGTCAGCGGTTAATGCCAAAATACCCAGCGTTTTCACCGGCGGGGCATGGCAAAGCGCCCATGCCACGTTCTACGATGGCACTGACACTTCTGGTACAATGGATAAGCTTGTTTTATTGTTTTTACCCAAATGTATGTAGCTTAACTTAATTGATAGTGCGCCAACAATCAATGTTTAACTTGTTTAATTAAATTCCAATTTTTTATCCCAAAAATTCTAACTCTTGAAAATAAATTGTGACACACTAATTTAAATCATACCAAGCATGCACAGTCAATCACAATATGAGGAAAAATCCCCCAAAGGGACAAAACCATTTTTATTTCACTATAATTTGTAATACTTATAATTACAGCAAAATACAGTGACATACGAACACCCGCAGGCATCAGTTCGTTATCGTCAGTGTTGTCAGCAAAAGATTCCGCAAGAGCTCCAAGTCAATAATGGAGAATAACCTTCTTCTCCACAATATTACTAAAGATGAGTAAAACAATTGTATCTAGGGTTTATAAGACTCACATATATGTTTGGGAATGATTTGTGAATTAAAAAGGTTGAAAAACCATGAAAAACGAAGTCTGGGAATATGCAGTAGATCTGCAGAAACGAGAATGCCAAAGACTTGAAAATCGTGTAGAATGGGCACTGCTATTTATATAGAAATCGAGGCGGCACATTTCTCGAAATGAAATAGGGTTGTCGCTCGAATGGAATGACATGTCGCTCGAACGACTTCGTACGATATGCAGATGTCGCTTAAACGACTTGCCTCTGTCGCTCGAATGACGTCAGCGTTATTTTTTCTCCGCCTCAATACTTATAAATTTTTTTTCGAAGTAAAAAGTTCCAGACCCTTGAAAATATTTTCTAAAAAATTCCCAAAGATTTATGTAAATAATAAACACTCCAAATAATTTATTTTACCATAAACGGGAGTGGAGTAGTGCGAACGGTTGGAGAGCACGTTGCGTGAAGAATGATGCACGTATGAAGATGATGGATGCGAGGATTCGGATCAACGCCGTCATGGATGATCGAGTTTGACGTGTCGAATGTAGCGATATCAGACATACTAACTGTGATCTAGGACACACATAAATCTTCCTAGATTCTAAAGGGACATGTATAAAATATGTCCTTACATTAACATTTGTTTCTGAGTGACTTGTTATTTTTATAGGTGGTGCTTGTGGGTATGGAAATTTGTATACCCAAAGGTATGGGGTGAACACGACAGCATTGAGCATGGCACTTTTTAATAATGGACTGAACTGTGGAGCGTGCTCTGAGATTAAGCGCAATAATGACCCACAGTGGTGCAACCCGGGGAGCCCTTCTATTTTGGTCATGGCTACTAAGTTTTGCCCTATAAACTTCGTGCAAGCCAGTGACTAGGGATGTGTTTCGGCCGGATCGGATCGGAAAATGACCTTTCGGAAAAAATTCCAATTTTTTCGGAAATAAAATATTTGTTCCAATTTCCAATCCAATTTTTTCGAAAAATAAAAAAAGTTTATGAATTCGAGAAAATCGAAAAAAAAAACGAAAAAATTTGGAAACTCAAAAAATATACTAAAAATTCAGAAATTTTGGATATTCAAAAATTTCAAAAAAATTAATATAGGATTTTCGATTACTCGAAATTCTAATTTTAAAGAAATTGAAAAAAAGATTTAACCCAACATATAAATATGTAAGGATTTAACCATTTTTTTCATTTGTGTAGAGGATAGAGGGATATTCTCCTTTTATAGAGGACTTTTTGGGCATCTCTTCCTCTCCTAGCCGATGTGGGACACATGAAAATGTTTAAAAAAATAGAAAAATTGGAAATCGGAAAATATTTCTGAAATAATCGAAAATAATTTGAAAAAATCGGATCGGCATAGTTTCGGAAAAATCGGAAAATCGAAAATTCAGAATTATTTCCAATTTTCGATCCGATTTTTTTCGAAAAAATAGAAAATCGAAAACCTTATATATGTTCCAAAATCGAAAAATATCGAATCGGATATCGAAAAAATCGGAATGTTCGGAAAAAAAACACAGCCCTACCAGTGACAATGGAGGTTGGTGCAACCCACCTCGACCTCATTTTGACATTGCCATGCCTGTGTTCATCAAGATCGCCGCTTAAAGTGCTGGAATCGTCCCTGTTAACTATCCCCGTTGACATGAGCGTGTATTGATGTACTATTTTTTTTTATACCTTAAACAGATGGATAGTGATATAACGGAGATTTTGTCCATTTTTTTTAAATCCAACTTATTTGCATTGAAATTAAATAAGACCGACATGTATTTTGTCGTCATTATGTTAGCCTTTTTTAATATTGTATACCCTATTTTGTGTGTGTGTGTGTGTGTGTGTGTGTGTAAATATTATTTTTCATTTTTTTCAAATATTAGTAACGGACTAATATCGTTACTAAATGTGTTATAAAAATTGTGTTAAAAATGTGTTACGAAATGTTGGCAACGGTAAAAAAGTGTTAGTAACACAGAATTTAACAACACTTTAATAACGGTAAAATAGTGTTAGTAACACATAATTTAGTAACAGTGAATTATTTTAGTGTTAGTAACACCTAAGTGTTAGTAATTTGCTTCTCACACCTTTTTTCTACTACTTTTTAGTGTTAGTAATTATTTTTGTAACACTACAGTAGTGTTACTAATTGATTGTTTTGGTGTAGTGTAGGTCGCCCTCTTATATGTTTCTCTTTATACGTTATTGGTAGCCCTGATTTTGATAAGTGACCTTTGGTCTCCTCTCATCGAGGAGAGAGTGTTCGGCGTAACGGGCTTGGACCCTATGAATTTTGGCCACTTAGCTTTCGAGCATGACTTATAAGGATGGTATCTCAACTTCTATGGGTAGGACTATCTCCCGACCATAAACTAAATAGTATGGGGTGACCTCTATTGAGTTTCACTCTGTGGTGAAGTAGATCTAGAGGGCATATGGGAGTTTCTCTAACTAGTCACTGTAAGTCTTAGTCATCTTGCTGATGATGCTTTTGACGTTCTTGTTAAAGGCTTCGACTACTCCGTTAGTTTGTGGTCTATATGAAGATGAATTATGTCAAGTAATCACATATTAGTGTAGTAAGTTTGAGACCTCTTTCTCAAAGTGAGATCCATTATCTAATATCAGATCGTGGGGTATACACGAAGCGACAAATGATGTTTTTACGTAAGAATCTGGCCACTTTCTTAGCATTTAGAACTGCGTAAGATTTTGCCTCGACCCATTTGGTTAAATAATATATGGCAATTAGAATAAATTCATGCCCGATGGAGGCCTTAGGAGTTACCTTCCCTATGATGTCTATCCCCTAGGTGGATAAAGGCCAAGGTGAGGTCATGCGGTATTCTTATTAGCGAGGTAAATGCTTCCGTGGGGCATACAGTTGACACTTGAGGCACTTCTAGATGTAGCCATGAAATTCTTTTGCTGGTATTCCAGTAATACTACCGTCAAAGGATTTTTATGGATAAGGTGTGTCCACTCATGTGTGAGCCACATTCACCACTATGGATTTTATTCATGATCCCAAGGGTCTCGTCTTCGATAATGCACTATAAGTGTATTTCGTCGAAATCTCTTTTGTAGAGTTGGCCCCGACAAATAATGAATTGGGTTATAAATCGTCTTAGAGTGAATCGATCATTTGGAGAGATATCAAGTGCGTAGTGTTTCTTGTTGATCAAGTTCCATATGTCGTAGTACCATATTATGGGTTATACAGTTGTCTCCTCGATGGCATCAACCTCAAAGTAGTAAGAAGGGGTGCTCCAGCCAGTCATAATGAATGTGATTTATATCGTTCCCTCCTATATGTTTATCACGGAGGCAAGGGTGGCAAGTGCATCTGTGAAATTATTTTTATCCCTGGGGAGGAAGTCAAATTCGATATGTTCGAATCGCGAAGCTACCTCTTGTAAATAGGCATGGTATGGTTTCAGTTTATCATCCCGAATTTTCCATTTGTCTAATATCTGACTGATGATTAGCCTGGAATATCCACAGGCGAGTTTGGTGATTCCCATTTCCAAGGTGATTTTGAGACTTGTGATGCAAGCCTTATATTCATCCATGTTCTTGGTGCATTCGTAGGTGAGTTTGATAGTCGTGGAGAGCTTCAGTGACTTGGGAGATATGAGGAAAATTATAATGCAGAATCCCCTTTTGTTAAAGGTCCCATCAAAATAAATTCCCAACTTTCTCTATCGTTTAAGGTGAAGAGATCCTCATTGGGGAAATCTGCCTTATTATTATCTTCTTCATCTACCATGGGTTATTGTGCAAGCAGGTTAGCTATGGCTTGTCCTTTGGTAGCTTTCTGTGTGATATATATTATCTCGAAGTTAGATATAATTAGTACCATTTACCAATTGGTTAGACATAGTGAGTTTCTCAAAGAGGTAATTCTGGAGTTCCATCATAGAGATGATATGTATGCTGAAGAACATCATGTAATGGCAGAGCTAGTGAGTAATACATACGAGAGATGCACAAATATTTCTAAGGCGGTGCATTTGAGCTCATACGAGACTAGATTTTTGCTGACATAGTAGATGCCACATTCCTTTTGGGAACTCTCTACATATTGGGCCAACGTGGCTCCAACAATCATGTCAGTTATGGTCAGGTAGAGCAGGAGAGGTTGTCCTAGTTATGGAGGTACTAAGACCGGTGGGTGAGTGAGGCATTCTTGTATTTTCTCGAATGCTTCCTAAAACTAAGTGTTCCATTCTTTAGGTATATCATTCTTGATTATTTGGAAGATGGGTTCACAGATGGTAGTAAGCTGTCTTATGAACTGTATTTAACCTAGGAACCTTTTAACCCCCTTCTCTATTTTAGGTAGGGCGTTTCCCGTATGGATTTCCCCTCGATGGGGTTTACCTCAACATCCTCCTTGGTGACAATGATGCTGATCATTTTTCCTTTGGTGAATCCGAAGACACATTTATGTGTATTTAGCCTCATTTTACAAAGGCATAAGCTTTGGAAGAATTTCTAGAGTGTTGAAAGGTGTCCTTATTGGTTTTTGGATTAATTGATCATATTGTTTACGTAAACCAATTATTTGTGTATGAGGTTGTGTGTAATAGTTATGGACACTCTTTGGTAAGTTGCACCTGCATTCTTGAGATTAAATGACGTAACTGTATAACAGTGCGTCACTTAAGGAGTAATGAAACCAATTATCTCTCGATGATCAAGGTGAATCTTCCTCTGATTATAGCCGACGAATCCATCTACGAAGGACGTGAGAATATTATTGGTTGTATTATCTACCAACAAATATATATGTGGTAAAGGGAAATCATCCTTGATTTAGGCTCGATTGATATCTCTATAATCTGCGCATATTCTGACTTACCATTGGCCTTGGGTATTGGTACGATGTTAGCTAGCGTAGTGGGATATTCGATAACTCGGAAGGTGATCTATTTTTCTACTTCTTCCTTAACTTTCAAGGACCATTGGGGTATCAACTTACAAAGTCTTCGCTTTATGATTTTTGCACCGGGGAGAGTGGGTATCTCATTCACAACGATAGTTGAGTCCATATTGGGCATGTCGGTGTAAGACCAAGAGAATAAATCTACGAAGCTGGCGAGGAGATCTGTAAGCTCCTTCTTTTTCATTATTGTCTAGGTAGACCCTATTTATAACTATTTAGGGTTTCAAAGAGTGAAAAGTTTATGGTTATAGTGTCAACCTCATTGGGAGACGTACGTCTATTTTGACTTTGGTCAAGTTTTTATAATCATTTTAATTCCACAAAGTTAGTATTATTAGGTGTGAATTATAAGTTATTGCTGGATTCATAACAATCACATACAACACACGCTTATAAATACTGGAAGTCATTATTTATTATGCATAAAAGGGAGTGAAGGACATCATTGGTAATAGCAGAAAGGTCTTATTTATAAAGGGATACATTAGGAAAGGGGATAGGGGGACTCTTATACTAAAAAGACAGACTCAAAGGGCCTCCTTATGACAGGTGGCGAGATGCATTTTATAGAAGTACAATTATTAAGTACTATAGCTCGATATTGGTGATGAGGTGGGTCAAATTCTTCCAAGGGACTTTTGGAGAGGCCTTAGAGTGCTTTGGAACTTTGGCACATACTCTGAGTTGGTTAGGTAGTGTTCCTTGAGTTGGATTGTTTCCTCCTTAGAGTTTGCAATGGGATCCTTTATTGGTCCTACCATGGGATCAATGGAGGGGAGTGCCTTGGAGAGGTCTTATAATAAGAGATAGTGGCTTTATTCATTCCACGAATAGTCCCATGAGGTCTGGTAGTTCATATCTTGAGGATCGAACGAAGGTGGTGTCTGGCCTGGTGTAGATATTGAGTTTGGTACTCGGAGGTAGATTTTGAATTCAGGGATGTTGACTAATCACCCCTCTTTAATAGTGATATTATGAGTGGAGGAGGCGGTGTACCAGTCGTGGAAGCATTTTGTAGGGTTTAAATCTGAGGACTCTAACATAGCTACTAGAACAACTTCATCAGGAAATAACATGGGTAATCCTCATTCAGGTCCTAGTTTAGGGACCTACTTCTCTTCCTTAATGACCCATGATAAGTTTATCTCATTCTGTCTGACCATGTGGATCTTCCCGTATTCTACATATAATCCTTATTCGTAGAGGATCTCCATCCCTGGTTACAAAGATTTCTTTTCTTTATCCCATCAAGGTTTCGTGAGTTCGTGATATAAACAGTCTTCCCATTGGAGATAAAAAAATGACCATTCCAACCTTGATGGGGTTCTTTGGGACCAAGGTTTGGAGCTTTGATGTTAGGGATACACTCGATTTTGGACTTTCCCTTATAATCCGTGGCAGTGACGGGTTGGAGGGTTCCTTATTGATTCCTTTTAAGGATGAACCAAGAAATGTATCCCATTTTGTGGATGATTCGGGCGGCTACACTTCGAATAACCGACTCCTTTATTATTATATGAGAAGGTGGCATGACTCATAATCTACTCAAGCAGATGCCACAACTATCTTGGTGGGTATAAGAAGGGTGTGGTATTAGTGTTGGCGATTATGGCCCAACCATTGTTCCCTAGACTGTGATGACCTACGTATTGAATGGGAACCTAACTTTCATGTGAAGTAATGGGGGTAATGCCCGCATAGGGTCTATCTAGGCTCTCCCAAGTAGTAGGTTAAAGCTGGTTGGGACGTCGAGTACTTGAAACTCCACATCACACTTAATAGACCCTATTATGAAGGTGAGGACTGTGGCCCCATGGACTTCTCGATGAGTGTTATTATATGACAAGATGGTCGTAGAGATGGTGTAAATTCTAGGGTATTATATCCTAAACTGATAGTGGTACGCATGAGGAATATATTGATGATGGACCCATTATCTATCAGTACCAGGGGCATAATCTGTTCGGTCTCAGTAGTGATGTGCATTGAGAATCGATGATTGCGACCTTTCATGGGGAAGTCCTCATTAATGAAGCTAATGTGTTGCTGTATGGTGATGGATCCGATAGTAGTTTATACCTTACTTAGAATTAGATCCATCGGGATAGAGGCAGGGAAAATAGATGGACGAGGGAATCTCGATGATCTTATGATGTATCCAATATCTCCTAGATAGTGATGTTAGATGACATCTGACGTAGTTGCTCTTGGATTTTGTTATTTTATCGAGGATGTGGAGTGATAAATTTTTCATGTGAGCACTTTTCCTTACTGACTAAGTTCAAAGGAGCGGAATGTCGACCCAACCTGGTGAGGAAGTCGACCTCTTTATCTAAAAAGAGTAATTATTCAGCTCAGGATACATGTTCAGCTTCCTCTAGATGAAATAGAAGGTCATCTATGGACGTAGGGTTGACATCAGGCAATGTTGTATTTGGGGCCATTGCTTTAGTCCAATCCCGGATATGGGATAGTTATGATCTTTTATGAGCCTTGTTATCCCCGAGAGGGGGAACCTTCTGGTGGAGGACGACCTCGATGGGCCATCTAGTCTTGGAGTTAGATTTTGCCAACTATGTGGGCGATAACTAGATAAGTGTTCCTAGAGCTGTGTTATACATCAGTGTAGTGGTTGGTTCAGGGAGACACTCCAAGTATAATTATGTCAAATGCTAGTTGTATAACGAGCAAATCAAGATCACTATAGGGATTGACGGGATCTTCTATAGGCAAAATGGCTTTGGGAGGAGTGGAAACGATCTCTATGGCACCGTAAATGGTATTATGTGTTTCTAAGGGTAAGTCTCTCCATATTATAGGGCTGAATGCTCTAGTATATGTCAATGTTGGGAAACCTAAGATCTACCTTGTTATTAAAGAACTGGAGTGGTGGCCCTTCGCAAAAGAGATTTGGTTGTAAACTATTTGTAATGTAACCTAGCCTTTTCATACAGCAGGTTCAGTGTTCATGCTGCTCAAGTTGGTCAAGCTTCTCTATGGTATCTTTATCCCTGATCTTAAACTTATAATCTCAGATGTTGGGAGCTTCGAAAGATGTGGGCCCTTGCTCGTAAAGCCCAATTTTTTCCCTGAGGAGTAGTCCCATTGTGTCATTATTTTCTAGATTTTAGTATTAAGGGCATACTGATCTCCGAACCTTGGGTAAGCGTTACCTTCGAAAAATAAGAGGTAGTCGAACTAGTCGATAATGCTTTGCTCGAGAAGGTGGGTATAGTAGACCTAGTCAGGCCTGGAGGCAGAAGGTTTTAGAGTAAGATTTAGTTTTCCATAGGCGGTGTTTTTCATGGTGGGGCTTAGCTGAGGCTTTAAACCTATCAGTCGAGAAGGATCGATGTCACTTTCGGTGTTGGTTTGTATCATATGGATTGTACCTAAAGGGAAGACTTTAGTCTCAGGTCCTCGGGGAGGGGATCAAGCAGTTATCCCATAGTTTTTGTCATACTTAGCTTGGAATAGAATCTGGGTGACCATAATCCTTTGGTTCTCGTGGAGTAGGTTTCACCTTTTTCTTGAAAGGCTTGGGTGTGGAACGTACTTGATCAGACTAAGGCTGACCTTTTACTTGGCTTCCCAGGCGGTGTTTTTTTAGAAGATATGGACTCTACACCTTTCTTCCTCTTCCTATAGTAGCTGGTGATGGAACCGACGCTCCCAACTAATGTGATCATTGGCTCTGAATTATTGGTCCCTTTCACTTAATTGTACAGGAGGATAGGATATCGAGGTGCTCAGACCAATGATTCGTTTGTTTGTTAACTGGTAGATATAGTGCTATCACTGTTTCCCAAGGAGTTAACCGATGATTTGTTTAAAGAAATAGGTGAGTGGATACCATTGTTGGTTTTTGAATCCTTGAGGGCAAACATGTTATCTTTAAGGGCGGATCCTCCCCATTCAGAGGACTAGATTAGTACCGTGAAGGAAATATGATTGGTGGTTTGGAGAGATTTATCGTACATTTCATCCTATTTGATTGAGTGGTCTGTATGTTCTCGAGAATGAGTAAGGAGTCCTGGATCTTTTGAGATCATGAATTTAATGACCAAGAGTAATCTGGGCTACAGTGGTTAGTTTATAGGAAGTGTATGACGATGATGAAGAGTGTCATATAGTTAATAGTGGGTTTAGTGCGGGTAATGGTGAATCTAGAGGGGTGGATGTTTGGATTTGAGAGTGTGTCCTCATCCTCGTTTTATAATGGATGAGGACTATTAAGATATATGTGTCGGTGTTTAGAATAAGAGTGTCTGATAGGGCATTGGTGTTGGGGGTTAGGATTATATGGTAGGGGGTTGTTGGTGACATTTGTCTTTAGCGGGATAAGGCTCCCATCATCAATTATGTCTTGTATGAAAAACCTCAGGGCCCAACGGTTATCGATAGCGTGATCGGGTCCTTGGTGGAACTCACAATGGAAGTGGACTCGCCAGTTCATGTCTGGTAATGCATGGGGTGTTCTAAGGTTAAGAGGTCTCTTACGACCATCCATTTTCATGGAGATATATACTGGACTGAGGGGCGATTGAAGATCTGTGAGCACTCTGGTTCTGGCTCTGAACTCTTTATAAGGAGTCACAACATGATAATTTTTGGGTAGGGGTCCAAATTGGGAAGGTGTAGAGGTAGCTATCATAGCTGGGGAGTTATTGGAAGCTGGGCACAATTTTAGTTCCAAACTGGACACGAGGGGGTGATGTGAGATGTAGAATACCCATGTGAGTTCTTACGTGCAGAGAACTAATTTATAAATCAATGAAATTCCTCAGTAGATGTGCTAGCCTTAGCAGTCAAACTTTCCTTGATCTTGCACCCGATGTGGTTGAGAGCTTTAAAGTCGTGGATCTAGGTGAGCCAAGTTTATATTGTACCTCTTTCAAGAGGTTCCCGATAATGATATCTATTTGATCATTTTTCAGGGGCTATTGACCGTCTGATCGGATTTCTCTCTATAGCGAGTGATGAAAGAGCCAACTATCTCTCCTTCATCCTGCTTCAGAATTTCTAAGTCTTATCGAGTGACACTAAGTTCTTCATTGTATTCGTACTGCTTCAGGAAAGCACAACATACATCATCCCATGTTTTAGTGGTACCCTCATATTTCAACCCCATAAACTAGGTAAGGGATCTTTCGGATAAAGTGGCGGAGAGCGTGCTCTTTAGAACTCCTAGGCCTACGTTTCGGACCTGTATTTGAAGGTGTTAGTTAGATAAGTGGGCGGGTGGGGAGCCTAGTCCTTTGTAGTTTTTAAAGACTGGCATCTTGAATTTTTCTATCAACTAGGCTTTGAGGTAGAGGACCATCTTATTGATGTTAGTGAGCTTATAGATAGTTTTCATCTTGATGATGGCTTCTTGTATGATACGCAGTTCAGGTTGGACCTACGTTATCTCCTACTTTGGAGGTGGGGGGAAACCTCGTTAACTGGTGGGGGAGCTACAAATTCAGCTGTGGGTGGTTTTGGAAGGCAGTGTGTGGGTACTCGGGGTACTACTGCTAGGGTTCAAAGTATCCATGTAGGGAAAATGGTACTTTGAAGTAAGGGCATCGAGCTAGGATTAGGACTGGTGAAGGCTGGTCCTTAAAATTAGCTGGCATTGCCTCTCCATCCACCGTACGTAGTGTTCTAGTGTTGGGTATAGGGGGAGTTAATAAATTCTCTCTTATTTCGATCGTAGCATAGTGTTTTGCAAGGCGATGATGTTCTCAAGCTGTCTCAAAATCTGGTGCATTACAATTGGAGCCTAATCTTATTCGGTAAACATAGAATGTACTACATGAGGATCGCAAACTCGGGTTTCTAGGGTAAGAATTTGGTATGATCTCTCTGCTGATGATAACAACTACAGAAAGAGTCGGGGAACTTTTGTTGAGGTTTATTTGGACAAAAGGATTGACAAAAGGACATAAGGGGATAAGGACTCAAATATGCCTGATGTTTTCTGGTGCTACTCTTTTTATCTATATTAAATCGTATGTGGATGGTATTTTATTTTTTGCTTGGTAGTATGTTTTGAGGGGATAAACTAAATAGAGTTTTATTGGATTCTAGTAAACATGGGTGAGCTCTCATTTTTCGTGCGAGGAAGTAATAGATTATGGTCTATTATTTTCTCAAAATAATTTGGGTAGGGGAATCCAATGCAAAGTGAAATATATTTTGGTGATAACTTATGGAATCATATTTTTTATCTTCTATTAAAAAAAAGAAAACATTTAACTTTGAATCTAAGGGGCTTTGAACCAGCCACCGTTTATCTGACAAATTTTTTAAAACTTTAGTCAAAGAGAATGGACCATAAGTATATGTTATTTTTTGCGAAATAGGGTGTGTTACTATATCTTTTTCTTTATGAAAAAAGGTGATGTAGCTTGACGATCGGTGGATCTCTTTTTACTGCCATGGATTATGATATACCGGGATATTTGGACTGAGCAACCTTTAAGCTACATGTGAAACCACTTCACCCTAGTACAAAATGGCTGTGAAGCCCACTCGATATACCCCAGTACTGAAAAAAATTAAAACGTTCCATGTTACCCGGGACTTTGGGATCTAGAGAGGAGTTGCTCGATATGCCAGGCGGGTGGGAGAAATGACTGAGATTAAACGATTTTTTAGAAGTACAAACTTAGCTCTAGGAATATATATTTCTAAAGTATGAATCACCTTTGGGGAGAACTGAGTTTTGTAAATACGAGCCTCATTTCGGATGAAGCGACTTTTTTAATGTACGAAATTCCTTTTGGTTAACCGCTTTCGGTCTCGAGGGCATAAGGTTTAAATAATATAACTATCACGACTATGCAGTGCGTGATGCAAATAGGTAATCTTTATTTTTACATACTTAGATGTTTATTTTGTCACGAGGTCCTTCGCACGTACTTATATGTTTATGAGAAATATAAAGTGTTATATATGTGGACCTAAGCATGTATCTACATTTTTAAGGACTTTAAAACTAAGGATGTTAAACAGTTTGAAAATTTACGTAAAGTAGGCACGCACGGGAGAGATATTTTAAGCATATTAGGAAGTAATCATAAAGATAGTTTGGTTATCTTAAGTTATCCCTAACAAAGTCGCAATTATGGCGTGGCAGGCGTCGAACGGTGCTAGTGCATGCTTAAGGGGGTAACTCTTGTGTGAACCGTGAGTGCTCGGGGGTTCTTGTCCCCCGGTCCACTGCGTCCCCTCGAGGTCAAGTTGTCGATTTAACGTGGATCAAATGGCTTTGCACCTGGAAGATGTTTAATGCATATCCAGTTTGGTCGCACACCCCTAGTTTTATGCCTAGCCCTAACTGTATTATGTGTGATTAGGGGTTTTCCCGATTGTTCAGATTTGCCAGTTCGATTTATATAAAACAAATAAACAGTTTCTGGTTATCCCTTTTGGGCTAATCCTAAGGCAGATTTAAGTCTATGGTTGGTTCAGAGATTCTTGTTATGTGGGTTCAGGAACCGAGTTACGAGTAGAAAATGTATTAGGCACCCAACTCGTTCTTTTTTCTTCCTTAATTATTTGATTATTAACGCTCTTAACATTAATTGATTAATTTTTAGTTATTTTTAGAACTAGTTTATCGACCTTAAGTCGTGAATCCCTTAAATGTAGATATGTTCTTAGATATGAAATTGTATCGCCAGGTGATCACTACCCCAAAGGTATTGTCCTTCAGACTAGTTTGGAGGTTACTGCTAAGGATGTAATGTTTTAAACATCGGTTTGGACTGGATACAAATGCATCCCTAAGAAATAATATGCCGAGAGACGTATTAGGTTTGGGCTTCACGAGTTTAGTTCAGTATATCGCCTACATAGACAAGGAGACTTGGGATCAAAGGCAATGGTGTTCTAACAAATGGGATATGTTTACGGGTGTAGGCGATGGGTTACTGGGTATACAATACATAACATTACAGAATTCATGGAGCATAGTCCATAATATAACATTTCCATTATGTTATATTTATATATTTATGTGTAAAAAATACGTTAATTAAAGGCCGACCTTTGACAAGTATTTAATATGAAAACAGGGTGCCACGACGGGGACATGCTTTGTTTGTTTGGAGAAACAATGGGAGTAGTCGAATTTTAGACTTTGACTTGTGCAAATTTTCGGATTGACTCGGTTCATTGACATTTTCCCGAGAGCGGTTTTGAAAAGTATGTATTTATTTAGTCATTGTGACATTTGATTAACATTTAGTTAACATATGAGCATTTAAAGTTAATTAACAGAGGTGCTGGGTTAAAACACACAATTTAGAATATAAACTATGTAAAATGCATACCCAGACCCTATAAAATAGATAGATATATGGACAGTTTATCACAATTTATGTAGGGGTACTTGACTCGATATTCGGGTAGAGTTTCCTTGTGACCCGAATTTTTCCCAAGGGAGTACCCCCCACTTGAGGTAGCCAAAGTGGGTAGAACTTCGTTTAGGAGGTAGAGTTTTGCTTAGAAGTGTCGACTTTCATGGAATGTGCACAGAAGTTTGACTCTATTTTTCTTTCGAAAGCGACTTTTCAAAAGTACAAACCTCTTTCAAGACTGAAGTGACTTTTCTGAAGTACGAAATTCTTTCAATACTTTTCAAAATGATCTCGAGTATCGTAGGTGATCGAGATTCAAAAAGTAATAAAACTAAGTCAACATTGGGATTTCAGATGCTTTTGATGGTCAACCCTGGGTGGGGTGACATGTGGACGTTTGGGAAGAGATTTGGTAATCATTACTAAAGGGGGGCTGACCGAACGGTAGAAGGTCTCTTTAACTGAACGGTGAAAGGGATTTTGGGCCTTTAACAGAATGGTTAGAGATCCCAGTAAGAGTTTTTTTTTTTTTTTTGTAATTTTTTATTTTTGCAAATACCTTACATGTTTTATTTGTGGGGGTTTGTCCCTTTTGGCTTCCCTTTGGGGTACCTTACCTTTAGGATCTTAGTGGGCTTGGGTTTAGGGTAGTTTATTTGACAAACGACACACACCACGATTGCAAATCGGTGTGTCCACACAAAGGAAATCAATTCCTTATTTTTGAGGGAAAATGGAAGCAAGTTTTCATTCATGGTCAAGAAATATGGTAGGGTGTCTTTAGAAAGTGTGGTGAAGAATAATAGGATCTAAGATTCTAGGAATAATAGGATCTAAGATTTTAGAAAGTAAGAGTTCATATACCTATATCCCTAGATCTCAAGATGAGATTGATGATGACGAGAATGGCCTTAAAATGGTTTTAATAAGCTTTTTCAAAAATCTCTAATGCTTTAATAATCAAACCCCAACTTTTTGACAAATTGAAAGTTTTACAAAATAAATTTTATGAGAAAAAGAAAAGTTCAAAAATGTTCAATCAAAATGTTTTGATCTTGAAAAAGTTATTGAAGTTTTGTAAAAGTAATGTAAGTCCTTTAAATATCAAAATGTAATCATCTCAAAAGAAAAAAAAGAATTTGAGCCTGAAAATTCAATTTTAAAAGTTATCTTTGACAAGTTAAAATTTTAACTTGATCATGCTAAGGATTTGAAAATTGAAGTATATGATAGAATAAATGTTCATGATAACATTTTATTGAGTATTTCTCAACGAAAACCAAATAATCATGGGATTGGCTTCAATTATCAAAAGCTTGAGAAAAAGATTGGAAAAATAAAATTAAATATTGAAAGTTTAAATACTCAAAATGAGGATAAGGTAAAAACTCCTACATTTCAAAAAAGGGAGGTTGAATCTAAATTTGAGTTTGTCAAAAAGACCTTTGGTTGTGCATTTTTGTGATAAGTCAAACCATGTTGCACATTTTTTTTAAAAGAAAAAGACTTGAAAGAGTTGGTCAAAAGGCAAAATTTGATAAGGAAGACTTGAGAAGGAATGAGAGAGGGTTTGAAAGAAATAATGTTGTGAAAAAAATGTACCTTTTGCACTTATTGTAAGGTGTAAAGCTACACAAATCAAGCTTGTTGGTGATTGAGATTTATGGGAAATTGGAGGCAACTTGTTCATAAGTATCATTATAGCGAAGATTGTGGTAAACTTGATAGGTTGATGGATTTACTAGTACATAGTAGAGGTAAGTCTAGAAGAGAGTTACTAAGACCTAAACCTAGACCTATATCATATGCTCAAAATCTGAGGACTAGGCATAAGAATCCTAGGAAGAATGGGAGATGGATTTCTAAAGTTAATAGTGGGATTCCTTGGACTGGACCAAGGACGAAAGTGGAAATTATTGTTTCACAAATGAAGTGTGTGAAGAAAGAGTTTACCATCCAATTAATCTGAGAGATATAACACCCATCGGTACCTAGTTAGATAGTTTTCTTAGGGTGACTAGGTTCTTATAGGTTTCCATTCCCAGTTCATTCTTGATTTGTGGGGAAAATAAATCTTTGTGAGTGAGTGATCTCAAATTGGTATCTTGTTTCATGTTTTGATGAGGAATCTTATCATATGTGCATTTTCATGTATTTGCTTTCTATGCTATGCTTTCTTACGAAACATGATTTTGTAAATTCATGCATCATTCTTATTGAAAAATCTAAAAATATTTTTTTTATTCTTTTTGTGAATTACAGTTAAGTCATTTTGATTTGATGATGAATTTAACTTGAATGATGATTAAAAAGTGAAATATAAAGTATTTGATGAAAATGGTTGATTAATTTAATTGTTTAGTTGAAATTCATTTGATAAATCATGATTGAGAAATTTGTTGAAATCTATGGTATTGATTTCACAGTACTTGCACATGCATATCACTTGTTGCATATGGTGTTTATTACATCAATCTTACTTTTAGTGATTCACTTGATCATGATCGAATCATTAAGATCTTATTGGTGTTTCGTTGGTCCCTATGTAAGATTTCGTGTGATTCTTACTATGATGGAGTATAAAAAGGACCTTTTTCAAAAGCATTGATAAGGGATACCTCTAGATTGTTTACACCCATTTTGCAAATTCAAATATTTTTGGGTAGGTGACATATAGTCATGTGAAAATCCAATCGATGGTAAAAGCCAAAATATGTTGAACAAGAGTCAATAGATAAGAGCTTGAACCGACAAGAAAAACAATATAGAGCTTAACATTTCAAAAATGAAATTTGCTAATTCAAAGATTTTTATCAACATATGCTTGAGGGAGTAAATGGCTTGAAACTACTTGTTTGATCAAAAGGATATTGATGGAATTATTATTTCTTAAGCATCATTTGTAAAATCTTATAAGATTTGATTATGTGTATTCATGTTGATGTTGTATACCTTATTGTCACATGAATCATACCTCAATTGATATTACAAAGTCATAAAATATTGAATTGATAAAAATTTTATGCCTATGATGTTGAATTGATTGAATTTGAGTTAAATGTATTTTTAGTCAAGATTTAAATGAAATCTTTATGTCAAATCAAGTAAATCATGAGTTTCCCAACCATAATCACACTTTACATGCTTTGTTTTTGCATTTGTATATATGAGTGTGAGTTATTGAATTTTTTCTACTTTTGCATTTTTATCCCAAATTGGTGCTATCAATGTCAAATTAAATGATTTTTTTGTGCATTTTTATCCATTCATATCACTGGGTTTCAGAGTGTTAAGAGTCAGAAGGATGAGTTTGAATTTTTTGGAGTATTTGGAATTAATTGGTATATTCCCATGTTTTCGTTTGAACTGCTTAAAAAGGTGCCTGTTTGCACAAATTCATACAGTCGGTTGTCATTCTTTCTCGTGTGCATGCTGCTATATTTTTTGGGTACTTTGTGTTTGTTTTAGGCAGTATAAGTTGTTTAGTGTACACTTATCTCTGCATATTATTAGTGTAATGTTGAACCTTCTGCCCTATGTGGTATCTTATCATGAGGCTCTTCTTAGATCCTATTAGACCATATGATTGGTGTTTGGTTTTGCTAGGAGAAGTATGTGCAATTGTGATCAGTTAGATGGATTGATCCTTAGAGCTTTGTGTTCTCTAGGATTCTTTCCGACTACTATTTTTTTATTCTTATGTATGTCTAGGTAGTTCGAGTGAGTGATGAGACCTTGATCATTATTTAGAGCGGTTCTATATGAATTTCGATTAAGGTTGTGAGTTGAGATTGTTCCCGTCACGCTAGTATCTTGCTAGTTCATTCTTTGATACTCCTTGTCCCTTATAGCTTTTACTTGTCTATACTGACTTTTTAATGTGTTTGTCTTGACTAGTTATTGATACTTTATCATTATTATTATATCATATCTATGATCACATGTTCTACGCTCACATGCCTCTATGACATGATTCCATGTTCTATATCCATGTTCAAAGGTTCCCATATGATCTCCATAAGATCGTGTTATTGTGCACTTACTCCCATGTTTCACATATACCATGCTTTGTCATGTTCTTCATGATTTTTTTTCTTGCATGCATATCTTTAGGGAACGTATGTTTGTCTTACGGATATGGCATGCTCCTTGTTGAGATGTCAATTTATTATGGATTCTTTATCATGCTACTTATTGATTATTTCTAGCATGTTATTTCTTGTATGAGTTGGTGTTTGCTATCACATGACAGTCCTGCTTCATCACTGGTTCTTTTACTCTAATAATTATTATCTTATGACTTGTTATTGTGTATGTAACACACGTGTTTGGTGAGGATTAGAGATTTTCTAGTACTTTATATCCATTGATAGTTCATTGTTGAGACCTTGTTGTACCTTTCTGTTTGGTACTAAGGGGATTGGATATTCGTACCTTATTATTAATACTTGATGTTTGGATAGTTGGATAGTTGGATATTTGGATATTTATATGGAATGGTGGTATACCTTTACTCTTTGTTTGTCATTGAGTTATCTTGGTTATGTTGGTACACTATGTTACCTTTATGGATTTCCATCCTCATTTGGTCCATTCTCAATTGGTATCGTAAATCTTATTTGGTATCATATTCTTGTGCTCATATTGATATATCCATGCTTTCCATATCCATTCTTTGCAAATGGCTTCATTCTAGTTAGATCTTTTTATATAAGACATATCTTGCTTCAACTTCAAATCTCACTAGATATAACTCTGTCAAATAAACTCTCCAAAATTTTGTAAGTGTGTCTCTCTTGTGTGTGAGGAGGAGAGTAAATCTAAACAAGGTCAAATGTCTCACACATATTAGAAATAAAGGATACTTTAAATAATTTGATCTTATGAAAGGAATGCCAACCCTTATGCTGAGGATGTCGAGTTATTCACTATATTAACTTCTCATTCGCCCGAACACTTCGCCAAGGGTGAAAATGGGGTTATAGGTGATGGATGGTAGGCAAGATAAAATAGTAGATGGGAAAATGCATGATAAGAAGTTCCAGATTTTTTTAATTAGAGTGTTTGAACAACTAAGGTCTTCATTTCATTAAATTTTAATCGCATGCTTTTTTTTTATCATTATTGCTTTTATTATTTTCCATTTTTTTTTATTTTTTCTTTTCTCTCTCCTTTTTAATTATTTTTTCTTCCTATGCATTTTTTTTTTGATAACTCAAATGAAGACATTTTACATTTGGAATATCAACCAATCCTTTTATCAAAAACAAGGATAATGGGAGTTGGGATATATGGATGGTGCGGGGGATATATATGGATGGTGTGGGGGAATATATATGGAATTAGGATATACTAATTGTGTTTCTCATTGATATGAGATGATTTTGTTATAATTTTCATGTTCACATGTTTTATTTCATCTATATCATTTTAATCTTATCAAAGTATTCCTAAGCATGAGGGGTTTCTCCTTGTGCATGCTATTGCATTCGTGATGCTACTTATTGTTTCATGTGGTTTCAAGCTTAACATTGTTGATTTTGACTCCATCCCATGTTCAAACACGACTTTTGCAATGTCATTTGGCCTCATGGATTTTGTACATTATGTTCCTATTCACCCCCTCTAGGTTTATTATAGGTGTTTACATAACAAACTTCCTCACGCTAAGTTTAACATCTTAAGCCAGACCGAATGAACTCACACATAAAGATAGAATTGGGAAGACATAAGGGTAGGAGAGATAATAGTGGGTGTGAACCATACCAAACAAGACTTAAAAGTCAATTTTTATAAAACGGGTCAACAAGGTCAATCTCTTCAACTTGAGTGGAGGTTAACTCAAAGAAAAGTTTCAAATGTTGACTGTTGACTTCGAATAGGCTACCATCCTTTGGATTTTAAACGATGATGGCACATAAGGCATGACAGACTAGATAATGAATGTCCCTGACCACCCAATTTTGAGTTTCCTAGGATAAAGACGAAGACAGAAATTGTATAACAAGACTTTCTAACTAGGGAGGAATTCTTTTCTTATGATGCTTTGGTCATGGATCCATTTCAGTATGTCAATGTATTTCTTGGACAAATCACATGCATCATTTTAGAACTTCTCCAATTCATTGAGTTGAAGTTTCCTATGTACTCCCGCCTTATCAAGATCAAAATTAAGGGCCTTTATAACCCAATAGGCATGATGTTCAAGCTCGTCTGGTAGATGATAATGCTTGACGAAGACTAAGAAATAAGGATAATTACTATTCAGAGTATTATAAGCAGCACGATATGCCCACAATAAGTTATTCATGCGTAACGACCAATCTTTCCTATTATGATTGGATGTCTTTTTAAGAATTTGCTAGATTTATCGATTTGAAACCTCAACTTCACCACTCGTTTAAGGATGATAGGAGAGATCAACCTTATGGGTGACACCATACTTTTTGACAAGGTCCACAAAACTCAATTGCAAAAATGTTTATCCCCATCACTAATAATAACTCCAGGGGTACCAACACGAGTGAAAACGTACTCCTTAAGAAAAGTGACCGCCACTAAATCGTAATTGATTTGACATGCGATTGCTTATATCCATTTGGAGACATAGTCAACCACAATAAGAATATATTAGAAACCATGAGAATAAGGGAATGGGCCTATGAAATTGATACTCCACACATCAAAGACTTTGATGATATGGATGGGTATGAGGGTAATCATATGGCTTAGAGACATATGCCAGGAGTGTTAGAATTTTTCACAAGCTTGAAAATATTGGTGCGCATATCGAAAAAGTGTGGGCTAATAAAAAACACTTTGAAAAATCTATCCAGCGGTGTTTTGGAGCTAAAGTGGCCTCTATAAGAACTATTATGACAGAAGGACAAAATTTTGAGTTGCTCACTCTTGGGAACACAATGATGAATGACTTGATCAAAGCAGTATTTGAAAAGGTATGTGTCATCTCAAAAGTAATACTTTACGTTGGCCATGAATATGGATCTATCCTGTTTTGACCAATAATCGGGTACTTGGCCGGTAACGAGGAAATTCAAAATATGAGCATACCATGGCATGGGGGAGATAACAAGGATTTTTTTGTCATGAAATGATTCAGAAATGGGCAAATGGCTGTTGTCAGACAAAAAATTAAGGCGGGTGAAGTTATTGGCCACACCATTTTAAGATCCCTTTTTATCACGAATTTCAAGGTTAAACTCTTGGAGTAGGAGAATCCACTGTATCAATTGTAATTTAGAATCCTTCTTATGAAAAAGTACTGAAAGGAAGCATGGTCAGTGTACACGATGACGGAGGAACTTATGAAATAATACCGAAATTTATCAAGGGAAAAAACGATCTCTAGTAACTTTTTTCGGGTGGTCGTGTAATTAAGTTAAGCATCATGGAGGGTTTTGATAACATAATAGATTACATGAGGGAGGTTATTAAACCTTTGACCTAACATAACCCCAAAGGAAAAATCAGATGCATCTTACAGATCTCAAACGGGAGAGACCAATCGGCAGGTTGGATGATGGGGCAAAAGTGAGCTCGACTTTAAAGTGCTCAAAGGAAGTGACACATGCGTCATTAAATATAAATGGGACATATTTGGATAAAAAGGTTGTTAAAGGTCGGATAATTTGGGATAAGTCCTTAATGAAGTGCCACTAGAAGCCCATATATCCTAAGAAGGTTCAGATGTCCTTAATAGACTTATGTATGTGAAGAGTGGAAATTAAATCGATTTTGGATTTAACAACTTCAATACCATCACAAGAGATAACATGACCTGCAATAATGCCCTTTTTCACCATAAAATAGAATTTCTCCCAATTGAGAACCAACTTCTCCTCTTGATATCGCTCGAGGGACTTAGTGAGATGAGATAAACATTGATAAAAAGATGATTTAAAGAAGGAGAAATCATCCATAAAGACCTTTAAAAATGTTCTATCTTGTCACTGAAGATACTAGTCATACATTTTTAAAAGGTCTCAGGTGCATTGCAGAGGCCAAAAGGCATCTAAGAGTAAGGAAAGGTGCTAAATGTGCCAAAGGGATATGTAAAGGTCGTCGTTTCTTGGTATTAGAGGTTGATGGGGATTCGGTTGTACCCTGGAAATCCATCGAGGAAACAATAGTAAGCATGATCCACTAAATGTTCAAGCATTTGATCAATTAACGGTATATGAAAATGGTCTTTTCGAGTGATGACATTGAGCTTATGATAATCAATACAAACATACCAATCGTTTTTCACACGGGTGGGAACAAGCTCATTGTCACCATTATTCACGATGGTAACGCCCTACTTTTTAGGCATAACATGAATGGGGCTAACCCATTGGTTATCAAAAATTGGGTAAATAATACCCTCATCGAGTAATTTTAAAATTTCAGCTTGCACAACTTCTTTCATCGTAGGATTGAGTTGACGTTGGGACTCACTAGAAGTTTTGTCTTTTTTCTCTGAATGAATGTTGTGAATACAAACATTGAGACTTATACCTTGGATGTCAGAAATGGTCCACCTTAAAGTAATGTTATGTGTGGTGAGGGTGTGGACCAGTTGTTCCTCTTGATCCGGGGTCAACTAGGAAGCAATGTTAACCGGGTGATGTTGGCTTGGGCCTAAGAAATTATATTTCAACTCAAAAGGTAAGGAGTTAAGTTCTAAATGAGGTGGCAAATTGGGTGAGGCATCAAACTCATATGCAAAAATAGAGTCCTGAGAATCATCAAGGCATGAGTCTAAAGGTTTATCTACAGAGTGTCTATGCTTAAGAGAAAGAGACTCAAACTAAGTGGCCCAATTGTTGGTGTCCATCACTAGTGTAGAATCTAACAAGACAAAAAGTTTGTAGATGGAGGAATTAATATCAAAGTTGTACTCAAAGTGAGCCAAACAGTGTTGGATAGGATCTTTGGGGTACATTTTATAAAACTTCTCTTCGACCATTAAGTCAATTACACACACCTCCTCAATAGACTTAACATTGACTTTTTATTGCATAAGGTGAAAAATATTGACTTTAGTGGCCATATTGCCAAAACAAATATTCATGAAACCATCACAAAAATTAATGATTTCATTGGTCGTGGCCAAGAAAGTTCGAATCAATATGATAAAAATATTGGTTAGGTCAGGCACAAGAGTGTACAAAATGATGAAATTCACAGGGTAGTAAAAGTACAACATTTTCACCAAAACATCTTCAACTATTCCTTTAGGTAATTTCATGGAACAATCGGCTAGTTAAAGAGTAACCCATGTGGGTTTCATGTTTTGTAAACCTAGTTCGAGATAGAGTGAGTAAGACAATAGTTAACACTAACACCTAAATCAAGTAAGGTTTGAGTGGCGTACTTATCTCCTAACATGTAAAAGACAGTCGGAAGACCGAGGTCCTTATACTTCACTATATAGTTTTCATGGACAAGGGACGTGGTTTACTCGGTGATAAAGACATCATGAGGGACATTCGTCCGTCTCTTGACAATGTAAAAGTCCTTGAAGAATTTGGCATAGGATGGGACTTGTTGAATCGTAGCGAGGAAGAGAATGTTGATTAAATTATTTTAAAAAACTTTCTTGATTTCATCAAATTACTAAGCTTTCTTCGTGGGAGCTAACCTATGTGGAAATGGTACTTCGGGCATGTAGTCAGTGGTGTTCTAATTAGGTTTGGACTCATACTTTTCTTTGGACTTATTAAGGTAAAGATCCTTAGTGTGGGGTTCATTTGGACTGGGTGGGGAAGCACTAGGCGCACACTCTTTAGGAAAGTCAACATTGTTGTCAACTTATCGCCCAAATCGAAGAGTGGTCATCATTTTTATGCCGGCTTGGTAGGTTGGTTGGTTAGATACGAACTCGAGTTTATAAGCCGACTCTTTTCCATTCCCCTCAGGTTAGAAATGGATTCATTCGAGAATCTACCTTTTTCTCGCTCAGACTCAAGTTAGTTGAAGTGTTGCTCAAGTCTTGGGATGGATAGATTTTGCGCTTGCATTATTTATTGTTGCATCGTGATGAATTGAATTAAGAGGTTTTCTAGAGAAGAGGTAAACAATTGGGGAGGAAGGTCATAAGCGATTTAGGGAACCAAATCTCTTTGCGGACTAAATAGAGGCGAGTACTCATATAAAGTAGTTGGGACGGGTACAATTTATTAGTTTACGGGGGACGATCCTCCGTGGAGAACAAAGTGGTTTTGATGATTATATTGATTGTATGGAGAGTGATGATATGGAACAAGAGGAAGATTTTTCCATTTTTTATTTTGTGGAAACCTAGGGGGTCTCCAACATGTAGTGGTGGTTAGAATGGACTCGGGTTGTCGTAGTAATTATATGAAAAATAGGTATGATTGCTATTGTTAGGAGTGTAAGTAAACGAAGGTGGAGCAAGTTTCCTAATGACACCAAAGGCACATGCTTGTTCCATTATGGGTTTGGGATCATCTTGAATGACGGGTCATAGATGAGATAAATTATCATAACTCAAGCACATGGTGCAAGATAAGGGACTAGGCTTGTTGACATTCATCACCGGTTTAGATAAACAGACATTTTATTGCATGAAACAAGCAAGAACATCATTGATCTAAGTAAAAGTCATTAAACCATTTAGTAAAATTTTAAAATCTGGGTCATTCTTGATCTCATAAGTTCTCCTTTGACGTGGTGGTTAGGATCTCAAAAAATCATTCGTTCGTTCCCTATCTTGGGAGTCATCGCCTAATTCTAGAATAAAGTTGTAGGTTCAGTGGGGGTTAAATGTATGAATTTCCCTTTTTACATAGATTTAATCATGGTGTAAGAAGAGTAGATAAGACTATTATAGAAGTTATGGACTAAATGACTATTCTCAAGGCCATGATGTGGGCAACTAGTGATGAAAGCTTGTAAATGACTCCATGCCTCACAAAAATGCTCATTGGGCTTTTGTCGATTGTCTTGGATAGCTTGACGCATTTCAATGGTTTTGCTTATAGGGTAAAACTTAAACCTAAACTTCTTCATGAATTGTTCCTTGGCCTGTAAATGGGTCGGGTTCAGGCCGGACTTAATTAAAAGTATATTTGGCCTGTTTAAATAATCGGGTCCTACCCAATTACCCGATGGGTACTTTAAATTTCTTCCAGGCCCGAATCCCTATAAATAATAAGGTTATATGGTCCTACAGCCCGATTATACCAGATTACCTGACTCGATTATCTTAACATATTTTAAATATTAACAATGTTAAAATCTATTTTTTTGTCAGATAAATGTAAAAAAATATATTTCTTCAAAAGCAAAACTATCCATCACAAGTTTTTCCTTAGAATAGAAGAAAGTTAATATATTATATATACATATATAAAATTTAATTATTTAAGAAAGTTAATCGGGTAAACAGGTATATTAAAATTCAGACCCGATCCATTTGATAAACGAGTAATCAGGTAAATATCTCTAAAAATTTAGCTCAAATCCATTTAAAGTTCATGGGTACGAATCGGGCTCGGGTCCAAACCTGACCCATTCACATGCCTAGTTGTTCCCAAATATGGATAGAATCTGGTGGCAATGAGTGGAGCCACATGGATGCATTATCATTTCGAGAGCATGGGAGAAATCGGAGACGAACATTTTTTTCTTCTAAATTTTGATTTTTGAATGTGGCAGAAACAGTGAGAAATTTATTTAAGTGAGTATATAGGAACTCACTCTCAAGACCATGTAAGTTGGGCAATATGGAAAGGGTTGTGGAGCCGATTTCGAATTTGGAGACCATGATGGGATAAGAACGATACACAAAGGTGGGTTGGCCATACCAGGGCAAAGTAGTCCCTTAAGGCACGTTCGTCGACAATGGGGGTGGAGTGTCGAGAGAATTCGAAGTCTCTAAGGAAGAAAAACTTGATACGTGGTTACGGGGAGGGAGATCGACAAGGGGAACATGGTGTTCTCCTAAGGATGAAGAAATGGAAGAATTCCTACGAGAACGCATTAATCGAAAATCGACACATTGCCACGTGTGCATAAAATGAAGTAAAATATTTTTTGGATTTTTATGATTTTTGAAAAATAAGAAAAAATATTTTTGGATATTTTTGTTTTATTTTGAAAATGAGAAAGGAAATGAAGATACTTTTAAATTTTTGGGTTTAGCCTCAAAAAGGAAAAGTGAATGAAAAATATTTTTTGATTTTAGAATCCTTTTTTTAATAAAAGAATTATATTTGGACTTTTGTTGAAAAGTGGAAAGTTGGACTCTTTTTGATACAAATAGGAGGGAGCGTAAAACCGACTATCGAAGGATTCGGATTAGACATGAACAAGCAAAGGACAAGTCCTAAATAGCACATAAATAATTTTAATCTTCAATTAAATGATGGGGTAGTAAAATTTTAATTAATTCGGGGGTGAGAAACGCACGGGGTCTTGTATGATGCCTTAGAAAAAATTATTCTCTAGTTTTATTTTCGAGAGAACAAGAGGCTTACGAGTTAGGTCTCACTAGACTAGCTACTATGACGATCGGTCCTTCGGTACAATGCTAGGGAAAGCATAAACCTGTTTTACTAGTCGACCTCATTTAAAGCCAAACTTTTCTGGACAACGTAGTTGCCTCCAGTAGAGACGATCGAGGATTGACAGGGGTGGAAATAACTCACTAGAGTATCATTTGAGTGTCTCATTCCAAAAGGGTCCTATGAACACCGAATCCTACTTGGATTACTAGTTGGTTGCATTTGATTGAGCGATAACTTTGGCTATAACAAGAAAATGGGATTAAGTGATTGAGTGGGTGAATAAATCCCAACTTGTTTCAATAACCAGGTATAGGTCTTAAGTTAATTAATTTATCAAACCATTCAATTTAAATACAATGCGATAATTAAAATCACATAAGAGAAAATAACCACAAAAAGAATGATCTAATTTGCAGGATATTAATAAGTGATAAATAAATTACCTTCAATAATTTTTACACAGTGGGGTGAAAATCGAGTTTAGTCGATTAGGGGAAGTGTCTCTTAAACTTCAGTCGGCCTCGGAAGTCCTACGGACCCAAAATAGAGAGGCTTCTAATCCACTCCAACGATGCCCTCTCTAAAATTTATCTCATTTCCTATTTTTCTTTTTGAATTAATTATTAAAAATAATAGGTGTTTAAAACCACAAATGAATAATACAAGGCCTCAATACTACTACTAGAACCAATCTAAGAAAAGGAAAAACAAATACGAAGGAAACAAAAAATACAAGTTTTCAACCGCTCCTTTGCTCAATAATTCGGCAACAGTGCCATTTGTTGAAAATCTATTTTACAATATCGTAGTTGTATATCCTCTTCAATAAAAATCCCTTCCAAACTTACACCATACATTAGGAAGCAAGTATATGGAAAATAAGGTTAACTGTCAGTCTTCAATATATGTAAAGGAAAAAAATGAAAACTCATACAATTTTCAAAAAAAACTTTTAATGGAATTTATCAAATTACTTAAATATGATGATTTGTTTTTATTTTTTATTTTTCGAATTACTAAATAACTAGTAGATTAAAATGATAAAGTGTGTGAGATGAACTAATGTGATAAATGCCAATGAATGAGAGTCCACCACTTAGTTGATGCATTTTTACTATTTAATCTATTTATCTTAAAAAGCTCCATGCTAACTTTGAAATCAACAATCAACTCTCGTCTCAATTATGTTTTCAAACAATTATGATTTTATAATATTAGTTTCTAACTTTCACAAACTCTCAAAAGGTTGATTTAAACTCCTCTTAGTAAATCACCTCTTAGTAAAAAAGTACTAAAATTTGTTTAAACCTAAGAAAATTAGTTTTAGAGTCATAGAAATTATAAATATAACTTTATATTTGAGAAAAAATCCATCTCTAAATTAATTCCCTAAAAAAGATTATATTTAGATTATACTGATTTTTCCCTCAAAAAATTATTTATCCTTTCTTAAGGAATAAACTGAAATTGCGAGAATTTGACACTCTTATTCAAAGGAGCAGATCACATAAATGAACTAAATAATTAGAAATAACTAAACTAAGGGCTTTACCCCACCCTTGGCCGTGCTCTTTAGCCACTCATTATGGTGTTATTACCATAAAATGTAATAACAACTCCATAAAGTCTTAGAATAATAGAAAATAAGAGAAGTGGGTTGGTGGTTTTAGCCTTACTTTTGTGTCTCAATACACAAAGAAGTGTAAAAATGACAACAAACTTGGCAAAAATAGTATAAAAGAAGAGAAATGATATAATAAAATCAAGTCTCTCAATATAAATGATAAAACTCAACAAATAACAACTAGAGATGAGAGAATACAATTAATATCAAATTTAACTTATAGAATACGTGTCGCTCATAATATGAAAATACACACTCAATACACATAAATATTTTCTCATGAGTGGTTCCTCATATTCTTAAACTCTTATGACAAACAACACACTCAACACTTTAATATATACACCTAAATCACTAATAATACGTTTTTTCTATCACTAAAACTCTCTCTGGTTCCCAAAAATTTAAAATGAACAGTGTGTATAAGTCCCCTTAAATGACTGCATCATTTGGTATAAATAGGTAGGGAGGGGATGGGTAAGAAAGGGACATGTGTAGAGATATGTTTGGGATAGAGGGAATAAAAGTCATGTTAGGTGTGTGAGGGAATGCAAAAGATATGGAAGAGTATAAAATAGGAAGGCTGGGATTAATGAGGTGGCTAGGGAGCGTTGGGTACCTGTTGCACAAACATGGTAATTTGTTGGGTGTTGGAGAGTGAGTGCGTGAGGCAAAGGAGAAGATGGGGTAATGAGCTTATGGAGAAATAAGGGGGAGTGAGGGATGTGATGGGCAACAGTGCTCCTGTACAAACCTCCCGCATTTTCTTAATATCCGGATGAAACGCGTGTCATGTTATTAGGTATTAGACTTTTACACGATTGTGTAACTTAAATTTTTATTTTCTCTCTCCTATCGCCGCTCACGTCTTCTCCTATCCTCACGCCCTTTTCTTTTTTTTAAGCCTTTCATACTCTCACGTCTTCTCCTATCATGTCACCTCCAAAGTGTCCTCTCACCCTTCTCACAATCTATCCCACACTCCCTCTTTTACATTGTGTAGACTTATCCTCTCAATTAGGGGTGTGCAAAAAAACCGACAACTCGAAGAATCGAACTAAACCGACCTTCGTGGGTTGGGTTGGTTCAGTTTTTTTCTCCACGGGTTGGTTCTGGTTCTAAAAAATTGAGAACCGAAGTGTTCGATTCGGTTCTTGGTTTTCTACTGAACTAAACCGAACCGAACCGAGAACCGAATTCATGGAACCGAACCGAAAAATTGAATCGAAGAACCGACCCCAAGAACCAACCCGAGAACCAACCCATGAACCAGAACCATTAACCAGAACCATTAACCAACTCGAGAACCAACCCGCGAACCAAAACCACTAACGAAAGTCGCGAACCAGAACCACGAACCAGAACTGCAAACCAGAACCACGACGCAAACCGCGAACCAGAACTGCAAACCAGAACCAAGAACCAGAACCATGAACCGACCCGAACCAAACCAAGAATCGATGGTTCGATTTCGAATCGAACCAACCAATTTCGGTTCTGGTTCTGGTTCCAAAACCACGGAATCGATCAATTTCGGTTTTGGTTATGGTTCCGTAGTGGAACCGAACCGAACCGAACCATGTGCTCCCCTACTCTCAATTGTCTCTCAGCAATAGAAAGCTAAGTTAAAGGTACTATTGATTGTCATAATTTTTTATTATTATACCTTTGGATTTGTTTTTTAAAGATGTTTGTACATAATTCTTTACATGATGACTTTATTATAATAGTTGTACAAAAGTGTGTACATTATTATATCATTTATAATAATCATAAGCAAACAAGTGCCTCTCATTGGGGGAAAAAAATGAACCACTTTATACAGAAGGTTTTGATATTCAGCAATAGCTTTGGACATGGTTTGGATATTTTATTTTGTAATCAACTTGGAATGAGATGTTTGTATAGAAGGTTCGCATATTTTTTTTAGATAGTAAAAAAATTGGTGATTACAATAATTATTACAATATTTTTTTTGTGTGAAAATTTATAATAGTTATTTGTATTTAAACTTTTAATATTACGAGTTTGTAATAATTGCTTGGGTGTAAATTTTTTCTACATATTTTTATTTTGAGATAATAAAAAAATTGGTGGTCACTAAATTATTATTGTTATAATTTTCCGGTGATGGATGAGTTCGATTCGTTGAGTTTTGATGAACAATCTGACACAATAATTATTCCTCAAGTAAAAGATGAGGATAAACCGAAAATTGGACAAAAATTTCAATATTTAAATGATGCTTATGAATTTTACAATAGTTGTGCGAGAAGGGCGGGGTTTATAATATTTTAATCTGCATCAATTATTATTTTGTTATCAAAGGTTCACTAAATTATGTGGTTAGTTTTTACTTTTTGCATTTTTTTTAGTCAGAGTGAACCACATATTTTGTTATAAAAAATTCCTTTCACATAAAATGATTTGTTACAGCTTTACAAGACTTTTTGCAGCTCCAGATAGTGGTACTTGTTTGTTCATAACTTTTTTCAAAAGAAGTGAAAGTTAGTCTCATAAATGTATAGAGTAGACTTTGACAAACATTGACATATTCTAGGGAGGAGAGAGAACCTGTATAAAAATATTAGTATTGTTCTCCTCTCTCCTCTATCTTATCCTCATCTCATGACACGATTGTAGTCCGGATTATATTTGTACAAGAAGACCGTAGGAGATCAAATATCTGTAGAAATATAATTCGGACTACAATCGTGTCATGATATTTTAATAAGAATGATAAATGAGCCATGAAACCAAGCCTCTTGGCCCAGTGGTATAAGACTGCCACTGGGACACTGTTTGGGGGTGGATTGGGTTTGGTCCCCAGTTCGATCCCTGGCAGTGTCAAAATAATGCTTGGCCAGCGGAAGCCACGAACTGCGAGCGGGGATTAGTCGAGGTGCTCGTAAGCTGTCCCGGACACCTCGTGGTATGAAAAATATCTTACCAAAAAAAAATGAGCCATGATATTTTAATAAGAATGAGCCAATGAGATTCCTACTGTATTAAAATAACATTGGCTTCTACTAAAATAAAACAGGAATCTCATTGGCTCATTCTTAGCATAACTGTCGAACCAATTAATTACTAACTACCTATTATTTAATTAAGTCGTATGTCAATTTTTTTATCTTTATTAATGTGACATAAAATATAACAATCATCCATATTCATCTATATAAATTAAATAAAATCCACAACCATAAATAAATCCAACTGTAAATTTATTACAATCCAAACTGTTCTGAATAAGCCATCGAAAAAATCCTCCATACAATAATACCTAGAATGAATAAAACATAAACTGAAATAAATCGTCTGACATAGGCAACATGCCTGAATAAGGAAAGAATCCGGAGCTAGAACATAAGTATATATACGGCTAAACAAAAAACCTACAACAATCCACAACTGTCGCAGCTCCGGTACGTAGATATATGATCACTCTCGGCGTCCCTATGTCTAGACACCTAAAAGGTTTTTGACAATAATTTTGACGAGGGATAGAGCCCAAATTTATTTGAAAATATTTTGCATGTAATTATAAAGCATAAATAAATATTTATCCATACACTCATATTTAAATTGGTACAGTACTCTCTCTTGAGACACTACTCACCTGTCATCTAAAGTGCGCACCTAACGTATGTATTTTAATCACCTAGTTATGTTTCCCACCTCATTAGTTTCCAAGTATCGTTAAATTCCATACGCTATCCCATCCTGCATAAGTTATTTATTTAGCTTTCAATTTCGCTAGTCACTATAATTCTTAATTATAATTTATTTTACCATTTTAAATAACTTTCACTAGTTATTAATATTCACATTTTAATTCATCATGCTCGTATATATTTTTCTGCACACATATATACATATTCATTATCACATCATGCAGACATATATATATCACTCACTATATATGTATAAATGCCATCCTTAATAACAATAATAATTTATCGGATGCATGTCTCTACGATGCTATCATAATCCAGGGAATACTCACATCATCCTAGCTACCGAATCGAGATCTCACACTAAACTACGATAGAAAACAACAACATTGGAAGCAATCATAGGTTCCCCGATAGTGAGAATAACCATACTCGTAATTACATCACTAATAAAAACACCTTATCAGGCACATGTGTGGCGACTATGACCTATGGATAATACTTATCCCTCATTCCACTACACCAAAACACGCCATTAGTAACACAGTTTTACCATTACTAAATATATTAGTAACACAATTTTTATGTTAGAAAAAAGACGTGGGGCACGAAGCTAGTAACGGAAAAAAAATAGAATTAGTAACGGTAAAATTCTTTTACTAATAGTAACGGTAAAATTCAAAATTCGTAACGGTAAAATTATGTTACTAATAGTAACGGTAAAATTCAGAATTAATAACGCTATAGTTGTGTTACTAATAGCAATGAAAAATTCAGAATTAGTAACGGTAAAATTATGTTACTGATAGTAACAGAAAGATTAAAATTAGTAACAGTAAAGTTATGTTACTAATAGTAACAGTAAAATTCATAATTAGTAACGATAAAATTGTGTTATTAATCTTAATACATATTTAAAAAAAATATTTTTCATGGGCCCTCCCCAAATCCAGAACCTTTGGCCAATTCCTTACCAATTACACCAGATTAATGGCAAAGAAGAAACCATCATTCAGTGACCTAAATCATTTGCTTTCCTGATACATGTTATATATGGCTCAGAGTCAATAACAAAACGAAACTCATACAGTTCAAAATTGGACCAATTAGCATTTAAGAAGAAATTCGCGTCCCAGGCACCTCAAACCGATTCGCCATGTACCCAGAACCGGTTCTCCCCCGAACCAGTTCACTCCGTGGTTCGGGGAAACACGCTGGTTTGGGCTTGCCTTCCTTCATTTCCAACACTTAGAATATTTTCATGTTTTCTTCCTTTCTTCTGTGGATTTTTCTTCAACTTCAAGGGGTCATAACTCTTTCACCGTAGCTCAGATTAGGGTGCCGTTTTTTTCCAGTATTCTCATTGTTCCATGATCTTCAACTTTCCAGTTGGCTCCTCCTCCGGGATCAGACTGCAGAATTACCAAATTGCCCTTGAACTTACCTTCCTAGCCTTCTTTCATTGTTTCGATTTTTCTTTCGCACTGCTTGAATAATTTACCTGTAAAACACATAAGAGAAGCATAAAACACAAACTACTTGCTAACGAAGATTAGTAGCATAATTACGAGTTAAATCCATATCAATTGCACCACTCGGGTTCATAAAGATACCGAAATTAAGGGGATAAGTATACAATATTTATGCCCGATCACTTATATTTGCCATAAAGTCATATCTAATGAATTTTTTTTTATCTAATGACAAAGAATTTTCATAACTCATGTCTCATGGGAATTGAGTAAACAAAAGGATCAAACCGTGTCAAATTACATGCAATAATTGAATAAACAACCGACACTTACTTTGTACCGGTGATACTGATCCACTGAAACTTCTCCAGTAGGATTATTAGGTTCACGTCCTGTTTCCAATCAACAAAATAATTTATTTAAAAAAAACAAAACTTATATCACAAAACACACACTCTGTTTGGAGTATCCTATTCCTGCATAATAAAAAGAGATAATATACGAAAGGTATACCGGGAGGTTTAATGAAGAGGTCCCAAATATTAGGGCCTCGACCATCCTTGTTGGCCATTCCTTCAACTTGGTAAGCTGAGGTCGCCGTTTCGAACAAGAACCCTTTGAGAAAGCTTTTTCGGCTAAGGCCGCCGGTGTCCAAATGGAGCCTCTCATCCGTTGCACGCGCCACACATTGTATTACAACTAAATAAAGAAAAGGAGTTTGCCTCGAGATAATAGTATCCAAACTAATAACCCATATATTTGGGAGACATAGTATCCAAACTAATAACCCATATACCCAACCCATAACCATACCACTTGTTGAACATACTCCCAAACCCAATAACCAGACCTCTATAGACCAACCCATCTTCCAAAAAAATCAACTGCCAGACACAGCCAATTCACAAAATGAAAACAAAATACCAAAAAGTAATGATTGGAACACAATTAAAACATTCCACAAACTCCACACAACTAATAATGAAGTAATTTTAGGTTTTAAAACTTAAAATTAAGTACAATTTAAACTACATTTTATCGCACTAAAATGCTAAAAAGTATAACTACCAATACCTGCCAACTCAATCAGCAGCTCCAACGCCTCCTGCGCGGTGGACTCTTGTCCGCAATCCAATGCATTCGTAAACTCCCCGATATACTGCGACTGCTGTGCGAATATAAAAAATGCACTCTCGTGCAACTTATGAGACTCGAAATTCACGCACTCGAACATAAACTGGAGAAGCTCCGACCGTAAATTGTCCGGCAGAATCCTGGACACGAGCCAGAGTGAGTTAATTCTGAAACATTTTTTTAGCTGTTCGCAGTTAAATTTTTTGTTCCTCTAAAATTGTAAATAACTGTACAGGGTATAATTATGTAATTTTGGACAGAGTGATGAACAAAATTTATCTCCGAACGAGTAAAAATAATTTCACCACTTTAATTTTCACCCAAGCAAAACAAATAATTTCACTATTTTACTTTTCACCCAAGTGAAAAACATTTCTTTCCAAGCCAAACAAAGTTTCAGACGTGTGTCATCATATCAAATCCTTTCAGATGAAAATTCATTTTATATATAATAACAACAAAGTGACAGCAACAATAGAATGTATCTCCAATGCAATAACTAATAATGTGATAAACAACTTAACAAAAAAAATGCATCATACCTTTGCCTGATATAATGTGGCAGCCATCAAAGACAAGTCCATGCATAAACCACAATAACTTTTCTTAGATAACACACAATAACCCATGTATGAAGACTTTAAAACATTAATATAGAATTATAAGAAACTTACCCACTCAACACTCAATACTAAGGGACTCCAGGACCTTGATAGAAACTCCATTGGCTCTGTTGGGCCTTCAGACAGTTCAACACTGCCTGGTACCCTCTGTCGGTTCATGGTATGAAGCAATGCAATGAGTACTCAAAGAGTTGTACCTGAACAACTCTTTTCCTTTTCTTTCAGCCTTGTCCCTATACCTAATTGTCTATCTAATGAAATTCAATTTTTCACTATATTTGCAGTAGCTGTGTCACGCTAAAAACGCGATAAATAGTTTGCTGAAAGAAGTAAATAAAGAGCCTTGAAATTACTATACGAAAAAGTATTTTTCAAGAATCAAATCGAGAAACAAAGTTAAATATGGAATTTATTTGCTTTCAATTTCAAACTCAAACTTATCCATTGCATCTGTCACGTAGAAAATGTTTTGGGCTGTATCCATTGTTGTCGATATTTCACTTCTTATCACGTTAAGCCCATTTTTGCGGAAGGTTCTTGTCACTTCTGCTAATAGACCCGACTTGTCAGTTGCACATAACTCTAACCTTACTCCCTGCACATAGCTTCACCAATTAGAACATAAAAAATGCAAGTTCATGTAATAATTATAAGATGTACAGCTTTTAGAAACCAAATCAATGACATTTGTGATAGAAAGAAAAGCAAAATGAAGAATGAGAACTCAAAATTAAACATATGCTTACCGTTCCTTCCTCCTTTATCCGGGCTTGGGACCGGCAATGCTCAAATAAATATTAGCATTGGCGGAGTTAAAAGGGGTTTTACAATAAAAAAGATAGTGCAGATTAATTCCAAATCAAATACAGATAGATCCAAACAAAGTTCACAACAAACGCATAATGCAAACTAAGTTCACATATAGATAGCTCGAACAAAGTTCACAACATAAACTAACATATTTAAGCCAACAATCCAACCAAATCAAATATCCTCCCAAGACTAGGTCAGTAAAAGTGAATTGGCTACCTTGAGGAGCATCAAACAACCTAGCATCCGACTTCATCACTTCCTCCACATATACTTTCCTCTCCCCGAATCCAACTCGCTTACCATGACATATATCCTTTGTTGCATCTGTCATGACATACCCCTTTGTCAGTTCTTCATTATACCTATCAAGCAAGTTGACTTTGGGATTGTTGGTAAGAGGAGGTGTGGTCACGCAAACAGGGCGAGAAGCGGATGTAAAAATATTATCCAAATTTTGACAGAGATTCCTATGCTGTAGACTTGTATTGGATGCATGATCACTTATCGATGTAATTGGTGGACCCTTTTCGTTTTGAGCATTGAAGGCATCAACCAAACGTTGTATAGAATCCTATGAAAAAATGGATCAAACAATAGTAAGTTAATATCAATTATATCTAGATAGGTCTTTTTAATAAATAAAATTATATAAAATACATATATACCATAATTTGTGTGTTATTTTCCTCAAATATTCTATTGACGGAAGAGATGATATCTTCCTTCAATGCATCCACATCATCATTTTCCTTCTTTCTTTGTTTAAGTTTGGCATTTGCCACCCCTAAATGCATCAACTGCTTCTTCGAAATTAGGGGATAAACTGCACGGACTCCTCCATTTTTCTCCTTCCTAAAAACCTCTATCAACTCATCATTCTCTATGCATTGGCTCTTGCTACTACCCTCTCCACTCTCGCTCTTTCTTTTCTCCACTATATCCTTTACTTTGTCCTATCAAATGATAGTTATAAATTAGAATGAGAAAATTTCATTAATAAACGCAATAAATATTATTAAAAATACTGTTATTTTTCATGTAAATACGCACATAGTAAGGCTTAGCACTGTTTAAAACATTCGCCATTTTGTCCTCGTGTCCCGCAAGTCATGTATATACTAGCGTTAATTCTTGTTCTGGGTTCGATCGAACCTATAATTTAAATATCACATGTTATACACAAAAGTAGTGCTGATAATTGAAAAACATTATGATACATACCATTTCATATTGCAAAGAAGCATAGGTGCGACGCTCAAGTGTGTGGGAATATTCTAAATTGGTTCGATTCTGGCATTTTGAATGTTTTGTGACTTATTTTTTTCTTTCCTTTCGTTCTCACAAAATAATCTCCATATGTTGGGATCAACACCTTCCGGTAGGAGTCCAGGATTGTCTTCGATAGGCAAAAAACATCTCATATTACTTTTGTGTGTCCTAAACTTCTGTGAAAACCTTTAAAGCATTAAAGCATTCCAAACATAATCTTTGTAATTGTTTGTCACAACTCTCCAATCTTCGTAACTAATCGGAATATAACATCTAACAAGATCACCAACACGAGTGCTCCATCTCCCACTCCACGGACCGACTACACTCCCATCCACTAGAACGGTGACTCTTATTTTACCATCTTGGGTCATATATTGTAATAGTTTAGCCTTTTTATCCATTTCTTCTTGCTTCTTTTTATTTTCACTTGAGGTAGGTTGCTTCGAACCTCCTTCGACTAATTCTTACTGCGGAGTGGATGATATTTGTTGCAGTGTTGATGACGTTTGTTGTTTCGAACCACCACTTGCACTTGAAGCCATGATGCCCAATACAGTGCTGCCAAAACAAAAAACAGATGCCAACAATAGAAATAACAGTTATAAATGCTCTGCATATTGATAGAGATAACAGTTATAAAATAATATGTATTGAATTATCATATTACTACAACATTAGCATATTGATAGAGATATATATAGAAATCACAAAATGATATCATTAAAATCATAAGACGCTACTTTCAATGATTAACATACCACTAATAAATTTATATATTAGCAACGGGGTAAAACAAAATGTATTCATGTTGGTAAAACAAAACAACATTCAACGATTACAATATTCAAAAGAAAATATTAAAACAACTAAATGGAGTCATATTGCTTGAGCAAACTTTCAAAGTACGGTTGGTCTTCAAGAATAGATTGGACGATTGTTGGAGTCTCTAAGTCATCCACTTGACTCGTCAATCTCTTCGGTGAATGTAGAACAACCAAACAATTGGTATTTTAAGATCTTTCGAATAGAATACTTGACTAGCCTCGAATGCGAGAATGGAAGGCTCATCATACTCATTATCAACGCTCTTAAACTTAGTAAAATTTACCATCACTAAGTTGGAGTTCATATAAAGCTTAAAACCATTAGTCTTATCCTCCACTCTCACCCAATCACAATAAAATATCACCTCCTTAAACAAGGTATAGTCCAGCTCAATAATTTGTTTGATAACTCCATACCACATAGTCCAAGTATTTGTGAGATTCTTATCACTTTTTTTAGCTCGAAATTGTGTCCATGCCTTTAAGCAAACGCCGCTATCATGTGTGACAACAGTATCGTCGTGATACTTAGGAGAGAATACGAATCCATTTACACGATACTTTTTATATGTTTTAGCCTTGAATTGCGGCCCTTGAACTAACCGCCACAATGTTTCATTTGTCTCCGTCTCTCCTGATTTCAGCAACAGTTTGATGGAAACAAATCATAATTACTACAATCTTTCAATTCTCATCATACTTAATGGAAAGATTAATAAAAATATTAGTATTTATATAATCACCTTCTCGGATAACCAAGGGATAAAATAAGTTTGTTTCTCCACTTCTGTCATTTCAATTCCCTTCCCTTTAGGACGAGACACAGATTTCAGTGATGCTTTATACTCACTGTAATATGTAGTTTGATATAAGCAATTATAACTCAAAATGATAACTAATTCTTAACTATAAACAAATGAAAGAACTCAAACCTATAGTATTCTTTAATTCCATCAACATTTAGTCAAAATAATACCCATCGACGTATTTATTGAAACTGTACGGGTCCCAACGTTATAGTTTTATCATCAAACAAAGGCCCTCATCAGAGAACTCTCCACTTTCCTCTAAAAAGGCTTCACGTGAGCGTTTATGATTTCCATCAGATGGATTTGGCATGTACTCCATGCAATATCTAACAGATTCAGCAACAACGTAGGATTCTGCAATGGAACCTTCAACATACCACTTATTGCTGGGTATATCTTTGAAATCTTTCATCGTCCTATTTGTATAAGCTAGTAAAAATTAATAACAAGCATTATTAACTTAAATGGGGCATATTTTATTATATTAAAAGGTAAAAAAATCACCTTTCGAACGGATACATCCAATGAGCGTTGGTGGGTCCACAAACCAGGGCTTCATCTGCTAGATGCACAGTGAGGTGAATGCTAATATCAAAAAACGTAGGTGGGAAATATTTTTCCAACACGCACAATGATTCAACAACCATGTATTTGGCTCTTTGGATATCTTACCGAATTAGGACCTTAGAGCACAACATGTTAAAGAACAAACTTAATTGTTGGATTGCTCTTCTTAAATCTCAATGTTTCGAAAAGGCATGTTGGAGCAACACAGGTAGCAGATGTTCAATTATGACATTATAATCATGAGACTTTAAGGAGTGCAAAGATGGGGGGCTAAGACTTACTATATTGCTCAAGTTAGAGGAAAAAATGGTAGGAAGATTTAAGTCCTTCAAAATTTGGTAGAATTGCCTTTTTTCTTCTTTATCCAAGATAAATGGTGATGTTGGTTTTATCATTTTTCCAGTGCACCCATCAACTTAAAGCCATTGGCCGCTGTGTATGCCTATACTCTTCATATCCAATCGACCTTTTTCAGTATCCTTTGTTTTATTGTCATCAAGAATTGTGTTTATTAAATGCTTTGCAACATTCTTTTAGATAAGCATCACATCAAGGACATGTCGAACTTGATGATATGGCCAGTATTCCAAATCAAAGAAAATATATTTTTTATACCAAGCTTCTTTAACTTCAACATTATCACTCCTATTAACATTATTAGACTTTATTTTCTTAGCGGGAACTTTTGATACTTTTCCAGGTACATACTTTATATTTCTTAACTTCTCCACGAGTGCATCTCCGTTTAGTCAAACCGGGGGACGCCCAACTTCTTGTGTCCTAAGTCCCAAACCTCTACCACTTCTAAAAGGATGATCGCTTTTAAGAAACATACGATAGTTTGTGTAAACTATCTTCATGCCGTGTTCTAGAAAATGGAAGGAGTGTCATCGCCACAAACAAGACATGCTTTGTAACCATGTGTTACACACCCAGATAAGTTTCCATATGCGGGAAAATCATGAATCCCCCACATCAACATAGCTCTCAACGTAAAAGGTTGCATTTTGTACATGTCAATAGATGGAACTCCTTCCCATAGTTGTTTCAACTCATCTACTAATGGTTGAAGAAAAACATTAATGTCTTGACCCGGTGCCTTTGGCCCATGAATCAGTAAAGATAAAATTTGGAACTCACGCCTCAAGCACAAAGAAGGGCCCACATTATAAGGCGCCGTCATGACAGGCCAGCAACTATAACTACTAGACTGAATACCATGGGGATTGAACCCATCTGTTGCTATTGCAAGCCAAACATAGCTCCCTTCCTCAGCGAAATTGGGCCCTCTACTTTTTAGCATTCTCCATTGGGATGAATCACAAGGATGTCGCTGATAATCCCATGAACTTATTGCCCGATGGTGACATGTCATTTCATGCGCTATCCAAGGTATAATGTACAATCTCACTAGCCTTGGAATTAAAGGGAAATGTTTTTACACTTTCATAGGTTCTTTGAATATCCGTTTCCCTTTCCGTGATGTCACTGCATACCTCGGTTCTCCACACTGAGGACATTCCTCCAAATCTTCATTCTCTTTCCACTATAAAATACAGTTATTAACGCAAACATGAATGTAATTTGCTTTCATTCCTAGGTTCTTCATCATTCTCTTCATGTGCGAATATTTTTCTAGTAATGTGTTTCCTTTTGGAAGCCACCTCTTTAAGACAGACAAGAGAGAGGTCATGCTATTTTTCGACCAACCAAACTGCTTTTTCAAATTATGCAATTCCACAATTGCAGAGAGAGTAGTCTCAGGACCCTCACATGAAGGGTATAATTTCTCGATCGCTAATTTATTATACTGATTATACTTCTCATTGTCGACATACGATTTTTTAGATAATCCTTCCTGATCGGGTTCTACACAATGTTGTTCGTGCACTCCGTAACATGCGTCAACTATGTTTCGTAACCTTACATTCTCATTGTTATCAGCTTCATCATGTCCTTCACAATCAATAGGTTCTACTACGAGACATGTTAGGTTCGATGATAGTGTTTCACCATGTAAAACCCACTTAGTATATGTCTTGTCTATACCATGCATTATCAAATGACCCTTGATAGCTACCGCAGTAAAACGCTTCTTATTTCAGCACTTAACACATGGACAAGGAAAGGTCAAGAATTGATGGTTATTGTTTGCAATTGCAAAATTAAGAAAAGACGCAACTCCATTGTGTACACCTCACTTATTCTATTCCTCTCATTCATCCACTCTTTGTTCAATGTTTGTGACATTCTGCACTACCAAAAAAATATGGTTTACACACAAGTTATATGACAATATACAAAAAATAGAATTATTGATACTCATAAGAAAAATCACATGTAATTTTGTTAGAACAAACCTTAAAGTTCAGGGGAGGGGGTGCAATTTCCTTAGTTATATACTTATGAAATTTTGAGTTTGATAGAGGATATGCTTTAAAATCAAGCTATGCAGTATTTTTGGCATAGACAATTGAATACACACACATTCATGTCATTGGATCCAATACTACCACCTTCAACTCAATATTTGCAAAATAATCATACCAATCACTTTCATGTAATTTTATACGTGTATCACCATGCCACGGTTATATTTCAATATAAGGTCTCAAAAAAAGGAATTGGTACAAATTCCACAAAAGTAACATTAACAAAATTATCACTCTATATATGACCCAAATCATTATGAAATTGTGCTAATTATAAACTGACCCAAATTTTAGAATAAGAATAAATTTATCACTTAGTATCAATATAAGATATCGTTAATGTGTATAATTTATTGCATTTCAACTCAAGAAAATTGAGATGGAATTATAAAAAAAAAATACAAATAAAAATTGCTACCATTAGTTTCGATAAAGAGAGAGTTGATATGTTTATACACACATGCTCAAAGAAGTATATATCTGTTTTCCTCCAAGAGGGCCATTAGTATTCAAGTTGAACAATCTAAGCCAAAACACCACCAAAGAAAGAGAAATCAAATAGACATTTTATCAAACATCTTGCATGCAAGTTACAACTGTGAAAAGGTAAAATGATTAACAAGGTAAACTTAACCAACATTTGGATAGATAATTGTTAATATATTAAAGGGTCCTAACTAGATAAATGAAATTTAGTTAGTAAAATAAAAATGAAAAAACTAAATATAACAAATCTGAAATCATTAGATGAAATCGACAAATTATAAGACAAAAAATCAGTATAGTCAATAACATTTTATGACTAAAAAAATTTGAAACCATCTATTACAATAAAATGAAAAACAAATCTTTTATGGTCAGATATTTTGGTTCTCTTATTATGGTCCTAAAATTTCAAAAAATATTCAAACCCTAATTATTATGATCTTGTAAATTTATAAATTTATAAATCTAAGAACAACTTATGTTCAGTGAGAAAGATACAGCTTATGTGTTGATCTGATACTAAATCTAAGAATAGCTTGTGACGACGACGTCCAAACAAGAAGCCCTATGAGAACATGAATTTACCTTATGTGTCGGGACGAGGATCTGAGCACCGATTTGAGCAAGGATCTGAATAAGAAGCCCTATGAGAACATGACGAATGAACCCCTATGAGATCAATGAACGTTTTTTGGGGGGTTTCGGTTTTGGAGCGCCGAATGAGAACCCCTATGAGAACATGACGAATGAACGTTTTTTTTTGTTTTGGGGGGGAGAATTTTTATTTTTTTTAATATTGAACTAAAATTAGTAACGGATATATTATATTACTAACACTATTTTACTGTGAGAAATAGTAGTGGTAAGTTACTGTTAGTAATAAAAAAAATAGTGTGTTACTAAAAGCTTGTTTTGGTGTAGTGTTAGGCTCTTCAGGGTACCTAATTCCTAAAGTTTCTCAGTAAGCAAAGATGAAAACATTTAATTAAATAAAAAAATAAAATAAAAAGAAACTCACATTGAAGAGAGTAAAAGCAACCCCCCAAGGATGAAACAAACCTTCCTTATAAGCAGAAAAATTGCAACACTCCTAAACTCATATATATACAAAAAGAAACCCATCCAGATATCTGATTGTTTTGTTTTAATAAAAAAAACACGTACACAACATGTATTAAAGAGAAATCGGCTTACCAAAATACAGAGAAAATAAATTAATCTAAAAATATTGAATCATAGCACAATGATTCAATCTAAAAACAGCAGCAACAATATTGGAAGTGTCTGTCCAAGCATATATCCAAAACGCATACATATATATAGTTGATTTTTTTTCTTTTATGTTTAAAAATGAAACCGACAACCAACACTGACAGACAAACAAGGGTTTAATTTTTGAGGGGGTTGATTTTTTCTTTTACTCAAATAAGGGTTTTATCAAAATGAAAAGGGTTTAATCAAGATTACGAAAACAAAGAGAGAGAAAATGAAAACTCACAGGGATTCTTCAATGGAAAAGAATACGGTTGTTGCTGCTGGAGATTCATAAAGAAAGAGAGAGAGAGGAAGTTGTGAAAGATGAAAGAGGATAGAGAAGAGGGAGCGCCAGTCGAGAGGAACTCCCCATCGTTCCTGTTGTGCATGTATTGTGCCTAGGGTCAGATTTGTGTGTGTGTGTGTGAGAGAGAGAGAGAGAGAAGAAATTTTGGAGTGAATTTTTTCTAGAGAGTTTCGTGTGGGGGCGTGTGTTTGAGCGGGCTTTTGAGTTTTGGAGGTGATTTTTTTTCTAAAAAAAAAATCATCCTTAAAATATATAATCAATATTAGTAACACTTATATTAGATTACTAATGGTATTTTATTGTTATAAATAGTAATGGTAAAATACCGTTAGTAATAAAAAAAATAGTCTGTTACTAAAAGAGTGTTTTGGTGTAGTGTTCGCTAGCCAAAAAAGATCACCCACTTGCAAAACCTCTGATGATAGCACTATAGGGATATATTATTATATTCATGTAATTATATCTTTCACACCAATATGCTATATATATATATATATATATATATATATATATATACATATATATATATATATATATATATATATATATATACATATATATTTATTTGTGTGTGTGTGTGCGCGCGTGCATGTGTATACAAATTTCTACACATGTATATATTCCTCAATAATTTATTTATTCATGTCTATCACTAATGGCACAAACGAATTATTTTTCAATGTTCCATTATATACTCAATTAATTAATTATTCACTTGATTAATTAATTTATTTTCATATACAATTTCTGGACACAAATATACATCGCCTATTCTGTATCCCAATATCCGAATTTCTACCACAATTATTCACATTTAATTATATTCCTCAATTATTCTAAATTCCAATTCCAAACAAAAGTCTCATTTAACCTAAGGTTCTAATACCCACGTTATTCGATTTCCAGAAACATAAAAATATTAACTTTGGATTTCTCATATCCTTAATCATCTAAGTTGTCTCTAATTAAATAAAAATAGTCCAATCTGAAAATTTCCAGAAAACCAAACCGGTTCTATCTAAAAGCGAACCAATATTGTCCAAAACCAGAAGTCTGAACCGACTCGATCTAGAGGTGAACCGATTCGCTTCTGCAGTCAGCGAACCTCAACCCCTGTTTTCTTCCTCTATTCAGTCCCAATCATCTTCAAATTAGTATTATATACTAGCCAACCCATATAGAGTATAAGAAGACATTTCTAAGATGATTCTAACATTTAGTAATCACTTTAATTCAAAAGATTAATCATTAATTCATGGGATTCATAACTAAAGTTAAGAATTGCCTCATTATAATAATCATATCACATAATCATTTCCATAGCCCATTCTTTTTACCAATATCAATTCTAAAAATTTTAGAGTTTTGAATCTATATTAATTCTTTATAATCCATAATTTATATCATTTCCCAAACATAAATTATTTTCCAAAATTCCGTCGCTTATGTATGTGAAACCATCCCAAAAATATCATTTTCCAATAAGAATATGACTAAAATTGAATACACAAATTAAGTAGCAAGTTAATTACTTGCCTTAAGGTTTTCAGGGTCTAAATTTAATGAAGACGTTGATAGTCTTCCTAGAATTTTCTTCCACTTCTTCAATCCTAGAGTGTTCTTGAAATGTTCTCTAATTCCTCACTTGGACTCTTGAAATTTCTTCTCAATTCTTTCCACTCTCTTTCTCTCTTCTAAACCTTTGGATTTGTGAAATAACCTTTCCTTAAACCCAAACTCTTTATTTATAAGTGTAAATACCGTTTTTGACCTTATATATGACCTTAAGAAGTCAAAAAGTCATTTAAGTTAGTCCCGATTAATTTCAAAATCCCCCTATACCTAAAAACAACCCTCGAGTAGTTAATTTTGACTATTTTGACCCATTGCAAATCAAACGTGCACTCGAAATCGTCACTTGAGTCATTTAACAATAATTTTCGATCTCAACCTATTTTATTTTAAGCAAACATGTCTCGGTTGAGATATTAGTAAATTATGTCGCGTTTACTCACTTATGACTTAATTCAATTTTATTTATTATAGCACACTACTAAATATATAATCGCATAAATATTAATTCATTTCACTTTAAATTAATATTCATTTAATTTTCCATTATTTCTTTAATTAAGTTATATGTCACCCACATAATTTAAATATCCAATAATATATATATAGGTATTGCATATTTCTCCATTGAAAAGGAATTTCGTTCTTGAAATTCGAGTGTACCTAGAATAAAGAGCTCTGGATATTTCTCATGCATATCCTCCTCCCTTTCCCACGTCGATTCATCGGCTCCATTGGACACGAACTAAAGGCACCACCTTAGAACACAATTTACGCTCACTGTGATCTAGAATAGCAACCCGTATCTCCTCATATGAAATATCAGGCTGCAAGCCCATCTCCTCTAACGGAATATGCCAATAAGCCATCTGAATCTGCTTATGCTTCTTCAACGACGATACATGGTGTACGTCGTGAATCCTCTATAGATTCTCTAGTAAGGGGAGTCTGTATGCCACTGGCCCTACCTTCTCAATGTTCGAAAAAGGTCCCACATATCTTGCTGCGATCTTCCCCTTCTTTCCAAATATCATAACCCCTTTCATAGGAGACACCCGAAGCAATACCTGGTCACCTACCTTCAGCTCTACATGTCTCCTATTTGCATTCTACATAACTCTTCTGTATGTCCTGAGCTATTCGTATACCATAGTGAATCAACTCGATCTTAATAGAAGTATCTTGGATAATTTCAAGTCCAAGGAGCTTGTTATCCCCCACCTCTAACTAACAAGCGGGCGAATGACAAGGTCTGCTATATAAAGCCTCATAAGGCGCCATTCCAATTATAAACTAGTAGGAATTATTATAAGAAATTTCCACAAATGGAAGGTATTTCTCCCAACTTCCTTTAAAATTAAGTATACACATTTTCTGAGTCACACGCTCGGTTATCCCATCAGTCTGCGGATGATAAGCTGTACTCAATCACAACTCAGTTACCAAAGCCTCCTGGAAACTCTGCCAGAAATGCGACACAAAAATCTTGTCCCCGTTGGATAGAATATTAATCAGTACCCCATGTAACCTCACAATCTCGGCTATGAAAAGTTGGGCATACTGTGTCATCGTATAATTTGTCGGTACAAGAAAAAAGTGAGACACTTTGGTCAACCAATTCACTACTACCCATACATAATCGTGACCCCTCTGAGATGTCGGTAGCCCTGAAATAAAATCCATCGATATTCTTTCTTACTTCCATACCAAAACTTTCAATGGCTGTAACATTCCGTATGGTCTCTGGTGGTCTATATTTACTAACTGACATGTGTCATACTGCAAGACAAACTTAGCTATATCCCTCTTCATACTTATCCACCAATACTGTCGACGCATTTCCTACTACATCTTGTCTCCACCTAAATGTACCGAAAATATCGAACCTTAGGACTCTGTGAAAATAGCATGTCTAAAATCCCTGTTATCTGGGACCACGAGTCTCCCATTGAAGCTTAAACCTCCCTCATAACTAATTGAGTAAGATTACGCTCCCTCTACCAAATGTTATTTAACCTTATCCTAGAAAAATTGATCCTTGGCTTGCGCTTTCACAACCCTCATCACAATCTCGAGTGTGACGATCAACACTGCTATGCAAGACCTGGCAACTGAATTAACCTTACAAAGATCTCCCCACTTAGCTTTCCACACTTCCGCCAACTCTAACGTAGGACTTTGGCCCAGCGCATGTGCCACAACGTTAGCCTTACCTGGGTGATACTGAATATCGAACTAATATTCCCTCACAAATTCCAACCACTTACGGTGTCGCATATTATGATCCTTTTACGTAAAAAAGTACTGGAGTGATTTATGATCCGTGAATAAACTGAATTTCCTCCCCGTGAGATAATGCCTCCAAACCCTCAAGGCAATGATAACTTCAACCAGTTCCAAATCATGAATGGGATAGTTCTTCTTGTGTGGCTTAAGTTTGCACAAAGCATATGCTATATCCTGATCCTCTTACTATAAAATGCCCCCCAAGTCCATGCAAGGATGCGTCAGTGTATACACGATACTCCACTCCTCCCTTATGTAGTGCAAGTACTGGTGTTGAAGCCAGCTTATCTTCTAACTCATCAAAAGATGACTGACAATAGCCATCCCACACAAATGGAACCCCATTGCGAGTCAAATTCGTTAATGGGTCCGTAGGATTTGAAAATCCTTTAATAAACTGACAATAATATCCCGCCAATGCCAAGAAATTGTAAACTTATGTCGGTTTTGTGGGCTGTTCCCAATCCCTCACCGCTGAAACCTTACTTGGATCCATCGCGATTCCTTTGTCTGTCACCACCTGACTCAAAAAATTCACTTCATGTAATCAAAAACCAAAGTTTTCGAACTTGACATAAACCTGACAGTCCCTCAATGTCTGCAGAACCAAATGTAAGTGTTTAGCATGCTCTCCCCCAGTCCAAGAATATACCAGAATGTTATCAATGAACATGATCACAAACTGGTTAAGGAAATATCTGAACACCCTATTCATGAGATCTATAAATACTGTTGGAGCATTAATCAACCCAAAAGGCATAACCCTGAACTCATATGACCTATACTGTGTCAGGAATCCAGTCTTAGGGACGTTCTGCTCCCTAATACGCAACTGGTGGTATCCTGACCTCAAATCAATCTCAGATAAGTATGCTGCTCCTTGAAGTTAGTCGAATAAGTCATTGATCCAAGGTAACGGATATTTGTTCCGAAATGTCACTGTTGTGAAAAAAAACTCAACACAAATAATTTATGAAAGGAAAACAATCACCGGTATGAAAGAAACTGCAACAATCACACAACACAAGAATATACGTGGTTCAACAAATTGCCTACGTCCATGGAGAGGTCTACTGTTCTTATTAAGTAACTCTCGAGATAGTTTTTTACATTCCCCGAGCCACGGGTATAATATATATTCAGTTGAATAAAGAGAGAGGGAGTGTTGGCAGGCAACACATTAACCCAGTATCCTCTGAATATCTCATCCGAGATTTTAGGGATGGACTTGGTCACATCTTTCTATTCTAGCCATCACTTTGAACTCATAATTTGGGGGGTCGGGTGCCCTTTATTCTTATTTGGGCATTGTTCGGATACTTTTATAGGTTTTTGTTGACAAAAAGGGTATGCCTAATTGCCCCTAAAAGTTTTGGGGCCACAATTTGGGCTCAAAACTTTTAAATGGTGCCTCCGGACTACTTTTGATAGTACTGTTGCAATTTTTAAATTATGAGGTGAGTGAACCATCATTTTCTAGTGATTTTAACAGACAAATCTTCTTTTATTGTTGTGCGCTATCAATGAGAGTTTAAACCGAGGCATTCAGACGGTTCATTTCGCCACTTTTACTCTGTGTTTCCTTTCTTTCCCAAACTTTTCCTTACTCTCAAGCTTCTTCTTGCTCCCAAGCTCATTCTTCGTCATTCAAAATCCATTTCCTGCTCTTCGTCTTCATTTTCCTGTGGTCTTTCATCATTCATAGCTTGATACCTACTTCGTAAGTTCTACGTCTTCATCTATTTTCTGTATTGCCTTTTGTCCTTTTTATTTTTACTGTAGCTAGGGCTTGCTCATGGCTAGAATAGATAATAAATCTTTGATAGAATTTAGGAAATGTTATAATCACTGTTCTAAAAAACTCGCCTAGGCTCCGCCTAGGCCCGCCTAGGCTTCAGGCTTGGGAGAAACGCCCCGCCTTAAGCTTTTGACGCCTTATTCTTGGTAAAACCTTTAAGGTGCACTTTTTCTCTAAAAACAACAATGCTTTAGTGAAATGATATCGCCTTTTAAAGATTTTTTTAGAAACCGGACCATTATCTCATCTAAAATAATCAAATAGCATTTTAATTTGCAAATATTCAGACATATTTTTATGAAATGTACAATTTTAGTATTTTAATAACCTTGTTATGGTTAAAAAATATTAAAATATATTAAAAAGGCCTAAACGCCTTTTCACGCCTTTTTACACCTAAGGCCCGCCTAGGCTTCTAAGGCTTAAGGCTTGGCCTCCACGCCTCGATCACGCCGCACGTTTTTTTAGAACCTTGGTTATAATATTCCTAATTGGGTAGCGATTGAGTGTGCCCCTGTTCCTCGTAATGTTCGCGACATTGAGGATGGCCACTGGATTCACGTTCTTTTACTATCTTAAGGGGGTTTAACATTTCCCCCAAATTGCCTTTTCTTATATTATTTTCCAGTATTTCGATATAGTCCCAACCCATTGTTCTCCAAACGTTTGGAAGATTGTAAATGGCATCCATAGAATAAACCAACCCTATGGCACTAATTTAGGCTTAGTTGAAATCTCTTTTTATTACACCTTTTCTCGTACCTACTCTGGTCTTTTTTACTTGAAAGCGAGGAGTCCGGATAGGGTGTTGGTAGTGAGTCTACCTGATTCCCATAAGGACTACTGGTCTGAAGGATTCGTATCTAGGAACTGGCAGTTCCCGCCTCAGGTAGGGGGTGCGAGGTATAGGGGACCTCGAATTCCTACTTACGGGGAGGAATATATAGGTTGTTGTTTAATCTCTTTGCCTTTTAATTATTGCTATAATGTGTTCTTCCTCTAATGTTTCCTTTTTCTATTTTAGCAAAGTCCAAGAATCAAGAGCCTACTCTCCACGAAATCCGTGGTGCTGAGTTACTCAAGGCCTGGAATACAAGAGACTATATTGTGGAAGGTGAACATCCCAGGCCGACTGCTTTCTTATTGGATTATAAGAACACTACCTCCAACTTCATCGGCCATCCAGTTGACTTCATTCCTCTTCTTGATATCCTAGAGGAAGAAGAAGAGTAAAAAGGTTCTCTCGAACCTATCGAGCTAGATGAGGCAAAGAAGTTCAGAGTCTGGTGTAGCTAGAGGTGGTAGTGATGATGTAGGATCTCGTGAGGAGGAATCCAGCGAAGAAGAGTCTGATAGAGAGAGGTCCATCGATGAAAGTTCTAGTTCAGGTGTTTCTGGGTGGGAGAGTTCTAGCGAGGAAGATGTATCCTCCTAGAAGAAAGAACTTTATCCCTGATGATGATGATGATGATGATAATATCTCGTTGTCCAACAGGCTGAAGATTCAAAAGACCAGGTTTGAGGATACTGCTAGTGGTTCCTGGATAGTAGCTCATGAGAAGGAGCTGGAGAGGAAAAAGGGAGAAGAAGAGAAGAAGGAAAGTGAAAGAAAGAAAGAGGAAGTGAGAGAAAGATAAGAGGATAAGAAGAAAAAGGAAGAGGAGAGAAGGAGAGGAGAGGAAATAATAAAGAAGGCACATGCTTCCTTAGTATCTATTGCTGTTTTAGCTGAGGGGGCTTCTGTGGCGCTGGCCCTTTATCTTGCCCCCATGATGCTCGAGAGAGCAGTGTTAATAGCGAACCATGAGCGGTCCTTAAAGATGGATCCATAACAGTTAGCCGTGAAGGCAGATCAGGGGCTTGCTTTAGTAAGGCCATTTCTTTTCTTCTCCGTTATTTATTTTAGTTCTTCTCATCGCTTGCTTTACACCTATTTCTTCTTGTAGTTTTTATCTGACTACATCATCCTCAGCCGCAGTCGAGATGGGATGGTGAGGAGAAATGCTGAGCTCAAGGGGAGCCTAAAGATTGCATAAGAGTCCCAAAAGTCCTCTGAGAGAGCTCTTACAAAATTTGATGCCTCTTTTGCCAAGGAGAGGGCTGAGGCGACCAAGGAGCTGAAGGAACTCCGCGAGGCCTATGAGCAGGTTATGGCGAGCCAACTTGCCATCACCAGTGAGAACACAAGGCTGGCTGAGAAAGTGAAGAAGCTGGAGGCAGAGGCGGCCACGGTTAGGGAGAACAATTATAAGGAGGGCTGGGAGGCAGCCTATGAAGATATCGAGAAACATATTAAATATATCTACCGGGAGAACTTTAAAAAAGGCAGGGATTGAGTTTTATTTGCTGCTGGAGTTTTTACTGACTTTCCTTTGTTTGGCGAGCATAACCATATCCCTAAGCCCATTGTTGATGAAAAAACCCCTGTTGTCAACCAACTGTATGCTCCTATTATTGATGCTCCCGTCACTCATACTGCCGGTGCCCCTGCACTTGGGGCAGAGTCGAGTGAGGCTACTACTAACAAGGGGAAAGAGTCAGCTCCCACAGAGCAGGTCGAGGTTGACTAGTAGACTTCTAGGATTATTTCCTTTACTTGTATTTTTTTCTTTTTTTGTTCTCTCTACTTGTCACTTTATGTATCTGTACCTGGCTAGTGCCATTTTTTAATGAAGGTATTTTATTTTTGCTTTTGCTGATATACTTTGTCATTTACGTTCCATGTCTTGTAGTTTATTGATCTCGATGATTACATTCCTTCCACTTCTTGTCTAGGCCAAATCCTTGGTTCGAATGTAAGTGACCAAGTTCGCTGAGTATTTATCAAGATTTATAAATCCCTTAGAGCAAGGAACCAAGATTATAAAGATCAATCCGAGGTAGTTGCCAGGTTAAAGGATAGATTTTCAAAGATGAAGGAGGTTGGTGCCTTTGTTCAAGAGGAGATGGATGCTTTTAAGGCTAAGCTGTTAGATGCCTCCGAGATCAATTAAGTTTGAGTGGTTCTACAACAGGAAAATGATGCCTTAAGGAGATAAATTGAACGTCTCAAAGAGAATGCACCGAGCATTGCTCCTTTGGTTATGCAGGGTTCTTTGTCGTCAATAAGGTAGCGAGTTAGGACTAATAACTGTAGTTATGAAAGGGAGATCATCGAACTAAGGGGAGATGTGAGCAAAGCTTATGTGATACCTACTGGGCTTCATAGGGATGATACCAGGCTGAGGTACTTATTCAAAAAGGGTCCTCGACAAGTATGGGCAGATGGATACAACCAGGGCTTAACAAATTCTCCCACAAAGTTAAAGGAGGTCGAGCAGCTGGCCTTTATCAGAGGATGGATAAGTGCCCTCAGGGAGTTAAAGGTTCCTAAGAACTCTATCCTTTGGTATAGGCACGAAATTACTACCTCATCCTTGGATCCAAATCCATTTAGAAGGGATGATCGCTGGATCTCAATAGATGCAATTCTGAGGCAGCTGCTAGAGTCGAGCTCGGAGGATGTTGAGAAGGACTTTGTCCTTTATTCGAATGATGGTCAAAGGGCACGAGTGGCCTATTACCTTGATCAGCAACCTGGTCCCTCTTAGGATCTAGCTTATATAATTTTTTTAGTGTTATACGTGTAACTGTGTAATCTTCATCAATAAATTTTTAATGTTTTGGGAAGTTGCCGACTAAACATAATCTCTATCATTGTTTGGGCTTCTCAGCCGACTAAATATGAGAGTTTATTTTTGAATGAGTATTCTCCCTGTCCAGTATGCTATAGACATACCATTCCACCTCACCTTACCTTTTAAGTCATGTCGTCACACTACCTTAGGCCTAAGTAAGGCAATGGCAAGGATACACCTGATTAATAGGCAATCCACCCGAGTAGGATTTTGGAGCCAAGCTATGTTGATGACCAACCTGGGTTGTCCATATTGCCTAAGGGTCCCTATAGGTCTTTATTTGATACCGGAGCAACCTAAGAGTCCAGTTGTGTTACAAACAAGGGTCTGAGGAGGGTTATTGTATGTCAACCCTACTAGCTATGCTCTAGAGAAGTTGAGATGATATAAACCCAACCACTGTTGTGTAATCACAAGAGGCTAGCTATGCTAAAATAGTGAAACCTATAACTTGGAAAGGGTGCATATAATAAAATATATTTGAGATAACCAACACATATAGAATGCTAAGGCCAATTGAGTTTTTATTGATAAAAGTCATAAACTTAGAGCAACATTAATTTGTAAATGAAAATTTGCCTAAACTAAAGGTATATGAAGAAATCTAGAAGTAGAATTTCTTTAAGTTGGCCGCATTCCAGGATCTCGGTATTTCCTTGCCCTCCAGTGTTTCTAAGTGGTAGTCTCTTTATAGGTCGTCCCTTATGACCTTTAATGATCCTTCCCAATTAGGTCCCAGCTTTCCATCTGATGGTCTAATAGCACTACCAAGAACTTTCCTTAGGACATAGTCTCCGACCTGGAATTTCCTTGGGTTAACTTTCTTATTGTATTATCTGGCTATCTACTGTCGGTAAGATACCAGCTTAACTAGAGCCAATTCTCACTACTTGTCGGTTAAGTCAAGTTCGATGAGCAATGCTTCATCATTGTGGCCTTGGTCGACTAGCGTAGACTTCATGGTGGGGAGACTAGCTTCTAGAGGAATAATTTATTCAATTCCATATGTGAGTGTAAAAGGTGTCTCCCCAATTGCTCGCCTTGGGGTAGTGCGATAGGCTTAGAGGATGCGGGGCAATTCATTCGCCCAGGAACCTTTGGCTCGTTCTAGGCACTTTTTTAGTCCATCGATCATCGTCTTATTGGAAGCTTCAACTTAATCATTACTTTGAGGATAAGCCACAGAGCTGAAGTAATGCCTGATTCCATGATCGTTACAAAAGCTTTGGAAGGGGCCACTCTCGAACTGGGTCCCGTTGTCGGTAATAATCGTCCTGGGTATGCCAAAGCGCGTGATGAAATTTCTCCAAGTGAACCTTATCATATCGGTGTCCCTGATGTTCTCCAGTGGTTCTTCCTCTATCCACCTTTTTGAAGTAGTCTATGGAGACCAACAGATACTTTCGATTTCCTACTACAGTAGGCAGAATACCCACGATGTTCAGGCCCCACTGGGCGAAGGGCCAGGGGCTAGTTAGGGACTTTAGGTCACTGGCAAGTTGGTGGACTAAGGGCGAGTGCTTTTGGCATTTTTGCATTTTCAGACATAGACTCCAACATCCCTCTGCATGTATGGACACTAGTATCCTTCCTTCATTGCTCGAAAGTCTATCGATCTTCCTCCTACGTGTCTTCCATAAATTCATTTATGAAGCTCACGCAGAACTTGCTCTATGTCCTCTAGATGAATGCACTGGAGTAGGGGCCATTGAAGGATCTCTTATACAACTTGCCCTCAGGAGATAAGTGAAAGCGAGCGGCCTTGCCTCTTATCTGATGAGCTGTCTTCTTATCACTTGGTAATTTATCATTTTGTAAGTAATCTATATCTGAATTCATCCAGCTCGAAGCTTTTTCAATATGGAGAATTTGCTCAGGGTTCTGTGGTTCAGTAGCCTGATGAATGCTAGGTTGCGCCAGGAAATTAATTTGGATTATCCTTCTCAAGTTGGAGTCTATTGCTGAGCTTAAAGATGCTAGGGCATCTGCATGGTTGTTATGTTCCCTGGGGAACTGCTGGACATTGACTCAATCGAAGTTGTCCATTAATCCCTTTACAATGGCGAGATAAGCTGCCATCCTTTTATCCTTTGCATTAAAGTCACCGCTTATTTAGTTGGAAACTAGCTGTGAATCTTCAAAGAATTGAAGGTGGCTCACCCCATAAACTGTGTTTTGCGTAGTTCGGTGATCAGTGCCTCATATTCTGCCTCGTTGTTGGAGGCTTCAAATCCAAGTCTGACTCCCTGCTCGAGCACTGTGTTCTCAAAAGTCACTAGCATTATACCTATTCCTGCTCCCTCGAGTTGGAGGCTCCATTAACGTATAATTTCCAAATGCTTAAGCCTTCTCTTGAATGACTGGTTTCAAGGATATTTGTAATACCCCGTATTTTTATGCTTTCTAAATTTGGGGATTTAATAAATTTAATGTGAATTATAAATATAATATAAATCCGGAAATTAATTATTTTAATAATTACTAACGTGACGAGAGTTAGTAATCATTGGAAACTTGTTGAATATTACTAATGAGTAAAGTAATATAATATTGGTTCTATGAAATGTCACGAGTGAATAAAATGACAATTTTGGAAATTTAAGTCGGGACGCGTCCGTGTCGTGTCGGGACTAAATATTAATTAATGAAAGTGAATAAATTATAAGTCATCCGTATGGTCATTTCGAGTGCGTCAAAGTGTCCGGAAGGGTCGAGATAGTCAGAAAAGTGTACCCGAGGGTTTAGTTTGGGTCTCGGGGCGTTTTAGGCCTATTTAGTACCCCGGGAGGGTATTTTGGACATTTTACATTTTTGGATAATTAAACCCACGAAATTTATTAGGTTATATCAGCCATTTGGAATGGTCTCTTAGGGTTAGCAGACTCAAAACCTTAGAACGACCATTAGAGAGGAAGGTAGAAAGCTTTCCAAGCAATCCAAGGTAAAAAATTCATCCGGTTGCACTACCACCACCACCAACGCGTAGATCGCGCGACGAGGAACACCGCCACACCAAATTCGTCCACAAATCAGAACTCTGAAATTTCAGGCAAGTATTTATCTTGCTTAATTTCGTTAATGCATCATTCATGTTAGTCTAGGGTTGATTAGGATGAGTTTCATAGAAGAAAACCCATGTTGGAGATAGAAAAATTGCATGTAGTAATGATATGAATAAAAATCTGGAAATCCCCTTCATATGTAGAGGTTTAACCACGGATTTGTGATGAATTTGAAGTATAAATTCTGGAAAAAGACTGATTAGAACAAAGTTAAAGAATTTTCTAGGGTTTATGAGATTTATGTAAGTTTTGGCCCATTAATCCCTGGATATTGATGGAAATACGCATGCTTTACGTAGGAGATGTTTAATTTGGGTTTATAATGTTTGTAGTACGAATTTCTGGGAGTTTGGGTGTTAAGAATCTGAATTCGGGTGAGGTTAGATGATAGAACCCGTAACTGTTAATCTGCAAAATTCGCCATACCTGTTTAATCGATCGATCGAACCAGGAGTGTCGATCGATCGACGCATCGATCGATCGAGCCCCTGCCATCGATCGATCGACCCCTCCTGGCAGACTCATGTTTCCCCTTAAATAGTGAATTCAATTTAAATGAGTAATAAACTTTGGACATCCTTATTAAAATATTTTGGGGGATAAAGAAGACCAGTAGGACTTATTAAAAATATGAAACCTTTAATGTAAGACGAGATTTACATTTTTATGGAGATGTTCACATATAAGGGACGACAAAATTATGTATTAAAGGGAGAGACGCGTAAGGTAGTTACGTTGGAAAAAAATAGACGAGTACCTACTGAATTTTACACTTAGGAGAATGGAATCCATGAGTGTTACGCAGTAAGTTGGAATAATCCCTCGAATTAAAGTAAGTGACGAACCGTTATACGTGATAACTAAATAACGAGAAATAAGGATAAATATCATAATTATGGGCCGTGAGTATGTACTTAAAACTTGATATGAAAATAGTAGTGTATCTATATGACTGTGTTTATGCATATACTATATACATGTAAAAATCATACCCGCGCTACTTGCTATCCCGGAGGTTATCGCGCTGGGACAGTCTTATCTCGATGGGACCTTTATGGGGGATATTGACTCGTACCCTAAAAGATAGGAATCCTAGGTACAGGCTATCAGATCGATAGTCACGGTTCTAAGAGACGTGAGGGTATGTGCTGACCTCTTGGACATGGAAACTATGCTTCGCCTCAATATTGTTTGTGTTTTGTTCAATACAGTTCGAGAGTGATTCCGAATTTGTATTTCCCTTAGTACGAGTGATACGGGGACTGGATAGCAGAGTATTCCCGCACCATAATTTTTATGTGGGGTGCTGTTAGAATATATATATTACATGGGTATTGAATATATATATTAAATTCTGAAATATGTGAACTACTTCCTGTGTTTATGGTAAGTAAGAAATGAATAATGATTTGAATTGAGAAATGCGTGTTTTGAAAGTATAGTATATTACCGGGAAACGTTAATAGTAAATAGAGGTTAAATGGGAACTTTGTTATTAAATGAAATCTACCTCTTAAACAGTTGAATTCGTCAGTTTAAATCTTACGAGTAACCTAAGATAAGATAAGTTAAACCGTTGGGAAGGTTAGTGCGATAGGTGTGCACATTATAAGAGAGGTGAGAATTTCTCAAGGGAGTGTCGCACTAATATGTTGTTGCATTGGCCTGTAAACATTTTAAATACTTGCTAAACAAATTTTAAATTATTTTTACAATCGGGCTCTGACACGTTTCCATTTTCTTTTCTCTCTTGTATACATATGTATATATTACAGGTGCCTAGCCACAGGGGCGTCTTGCATAGGATTCTTTGGAAGGAACGCGCTGCAGCTTAGGTGGGAGTTGCAGGCCTCTTGCTTAGACGACCCCACTTCTTGATTCCTCTTCTAGCATTATTTATTCCAGTGGGGCATGTGTCGCCCTTTCCATTATTCAGTTGTTTTATTGGATATTATAATCCATTTATTTCCAGTATTTGCACTTTGGAATTTTTATTGTCAGGATGTTTTTCATTTAAGTATTAAATGTTGGATTCAATTAATTGAATGTTTGGTTATTTGGATTTATATATTCCAGGATAATTGTTGTGTGATTCTTTAATGATGAATGATGTAAAGTTTTTAAATGTTGGTTTATATAAATAACATTTGGAAACTAATGTCTAAAAATGGTTTTGACACTTAGCTTAATTATTTAGGGTGTTTAAATTGGTAAAGTTATTTTTACGACAGTGATGCTAAGAATGAACCAACCGTCACCTTGATTTTAATTTAATAAAGGACTGATCACCCAGTATTTAATTAGGCGGGGTGTCACAATATTACAAGGATGTTCCCCTATGAACTCAGTAATGAAATCGACCAGGACTTGCCCCTTGATGGCTGTTCTTGGTTGAAAGTGGATATCAAACCTTCCGAGCTTGACTGACCACTTCGATAGTCGGTCGGAGAGATTTTCTTTCCTTAGAACGGCCTTAAGGGGGTGTGAAGTAACTATGAAAATGGAGTGAGCTTCAAAATAATGCTTCAGTTTCCTTGAGTCTATCACAAGTGCGTGTGCGACCTTCTCCAACGTCAGGTATTGCTGCTCGGCTTCCATAAGAGTTTTGCTTGCGTAGTAGGCTGGATGCTGTATACCTTCTCTCTCACATACCAAGGCAGAGTTTACACCATGGTCTGACACTGCTAGGTAAAGGTAAAGCGGACCACTCTGCTTAGGAATTACAAGCAAAGGGGGCCTACTAAGGTAAACCTTGAGCTTTTTTAGAGCTCTCGAGAAACCTTCGTACCATGTTACTCCTTTATTCCTTTTTAACATTTGAAAGAACGGTTGACACCATTTCGAAGATTTAGAAATGAACCTGTTAAGTGCGGCGAGCATTCCTATTAGCTTTTGTACATCTCTTATTATTTGGGGCGACTGAACTTTGTTGATAGCGTCGATCTGGTCGGGGTTTTCCTCTATTCCTCTCTTACTGACTAAGTATCCAAGGAATTTTCCTGACTGGACGCCGAAAGAACACTACTCGCGTTAAGTTTCATTCGATACTTCCTGAGGATTTCGAAGGTCTTTGCCAGGTCGAAAAGGTGGTCATCCTTGAGCTTGCTCTTAACGAGCATGTCATCGATGTAAACTTCCATGGTATACCGTATCTGATCTTTGAATATCCTTATGACTAGACTCTGATAAGTTGCTCCTGCATTCTTAAGGTCGAAAGGCATAAATTTATAGCAATATAAACCAATAATGGTTATAAAGGAGGTTTTATCTTGATCTGGCACGTGAAGAGGATTTGATGGTATCCAGAATATGCATCTAAGAAGCTCATCCTCTCGTGTCCATACGTAGCATCAACTAGATGATCGATCTTCAGAAGGGGGAAATTATCTTTAGGATAGGCTCTATTGAGGTCGGTGAAGTAGATACAAACTCTCCACTTTCCATTATTCTTAGTAACCACTATTAGGTTGGATAACTATTTGGTAAACTGAACTTTTTGTATGGACACTGCATCCAGTAGCTTCTTGACCTCTTTCTCTACTTCTTTAACCTTCTCCGAGGCTGTTCGGTGAGCCTTCTGTGTAATTATCCTAAAAGCTGGGTCCACGTGTAGTTAATGACAAGTAATGCTGGGATCAATCCCAGGCATCTTGTAGGGCTCCTATGCGAAAACATCCAAGTTTCCCCGGAGAAGGGTAACTAGTTCTTTCTTCTCATCATCAGTCAATGAGGTGCCAATTAAAAACTTCTTTTCAGTCGAGCTACTCCTAGCTTCGACCTCTTTCAGGTCTTCAACGAACCTTTAGGAGGGGAGGAGTCTGGTCTCCTCCACTCCTGGTCGACCATACCTTAGCTTTTATTTAGTGGGCATCAACCCCTCCTGGCCATCTTCCATGCCTTTTAATTTTTTTACTTTTCTCTCCTTTTGGGGGCATATGGCCCCGATGAAACACTTCCTCACCGCAACCTGGTCTCCATAAATCTCAATTACTCCTCGATCAGTTTCACACTTTAATTTCTGGTGATAGGTCGATGAAACGACTTTCATTGCATGGATCCATCCCCGTCCGAGGATGGCTTGGTATGGCGATTCAATATCAATAACAAGAAACTCAATCATTTTAGAGATATTTCCTGCCCTGACTGGAAGGAAAATCTTTCTTAGAGGGATCGTGATCTTCCCAGCCAAGCTGACCAAAAGGACAGTGGCTTCCTTGAGATCTGCTATGCTTAGTTTCAGCTTCCTGAATAATTCGAGGTACATTATTTCGGATGAGCTACCTGGGTCGACGATTAACCTATCAACGTCCCAATTCGCTATCCTGAGTGTAATGACCAGTGCGTCATGATGAGGGGTTATCACTCCCACCAAATCTTCACTTGTAAAAATAATATGCCTATTGTAATCGACGTCTTCTAGTCGCTGTCGCTTCCATGCCTGAGACTTGGCTGGGTTAATTTGGAATGCCTGCATGACTGCGATAAGCTTCTTAACTTCCATTCGAGCCGCATTCCCTTAAATTTGTTTGAGGTCTGACGCCCCATGTATTACCACAAATTCATGGCTAACATCCTCCTCGAGGACAATTTCGAGCCTCTGCTCTCCGTTCGCTGCTACTTTATCTGTCTTCTTCTCTACAAACTCATTAAGATGTTCGACCTGGGTTAACTCCTCGAGGTGATACTTCAGGGCTTTACATTATTCAGTTTTATGTCCACCTTCCCTATGGAATGCACATCGTAGCGCGTTATTCTTCTTAGAAGGATCTCCTCCCATCTTCCTTGGCCATTTGATGAACGACTCATCCTTGATCTGTGATAGAATCTTATAGATTTCCTCCTTAAAGACTGTGTTTATAGCTTGAAAGTCCTTTGAGGCATCGTTCTTATTTCCATTCTTGGAGCCGTTCTTACCCCCGTTCTTATTTCCTTTCTTCTGTGGTTCAACCTTCTCGACCCCTTTGCTATCATTCACTCGACCACTTTTCCCTACATTAAGATGGGTCACATCCTCGACTTTAGCATATTTCTCAATACGGGCCATTAAGTCATCAATGGTTGTGGCCTCCTTCTTAGTTAAGGACTAGTACAAGAGGCAGGAGCTAGGCAATCCTATTTTAAAAGATGCTACAGCGACCTGCTTCGAGCAATCCTCAACTTTGTTGAACATTTTCCAGTACCTCTTCGCGTACTTTCTGAGGTTCTCCTGTGGTTTTTGCTTCATCATAAGCAAAGCATCCATCCTCTTCAGATGGGAACTGCTCGTAATGAAGCGAGCTATAAATAGCTCGGCTAAAGACATGAAACTCTTAATGGATCGGTGAGGTAGCTTCTCGAATCACTTATGGGACACATCATGCCAGCTCGAGGGAAAGATTCGACATATGAGTGCATCTTTATGACTCCATAGAGTCATTTCTTGCCTGTATTGCCTAACATGGTCGATGGGATATATTTTTCCATCGTAAATCTTGAATCTGGGAATCGCGAACTTCTTCAGAGCTTCGTCTTCTTCTATCGCCCTTGAAAAAGGGGAATTCATTTGAGTTTTGAGAGCTCATCTTGCTAGCTACCTTGTTGATTTAGCACCATGGTGAGTTGGGTGGTGGTTCATCTCTCTTCGGACCAGACTTCGTATATCATCATCCTGTCGATCAGGACTCCTGTACCGACGAGCTGGTTGTAGGTATTCATAATGGTGATCACCTGACCTGGGTATTTCTGTCCTTTTTGAACCACGTCTTGGTCTTCTTCCCCGACTGTGAGATTTGCTTGCCTGAGGGCTAGGAGTCCTGCTGTAGTGTCGCATTGTATTTTGACGAAGCTCTCTCTCCAGTCTTTCTAGTCACCTTTTAAGGTGAGAATTATCGTTTTTCCATTGGCGAGTGGCCTCCTCCTGTTCTTGGAGTCTAGCCTCATAGGCATCAATTAACCTAGAGATTTGCGTGGACCTGGGCGACCCTTGGCTTTCTTCAGAGACTTGCCACTCCTAGCGAAGTCTTGGGTTTGAACAACACACTTCAGTCCTTACCCTTGGGGGGTTCAGCTGCTACTGAATATCTCATGCTTGAGGAACGTTATTGTTGTGATGTGACATTACTGGTTCTTATTAGTGAGGGTTTTATCAAGAGAAAACAATCATTTCCCACATACGACGACAATTGTGGTGACAAAAATCTTAACACAAATAATTTATGAAAGGAAAACAATCACCAGTATGAAAGAAACAACATCAATCACACAACACAAGAATATAAGTGGTTCGAAAAATTGCCTACGTTCACGGAGAGGTCTACTGTTCTTATTAAGTAACTCTCGAGATAGTTTTTTACATGCCCCTCTGCCCGGGGCCAAGGGTACAATATATATATTCAGTTGAACAAAGAGAGAGGGAGTGTTAGCAAGCAACACGTTAACCCAGTATCCTATGCATATCTCATCCGAGATTTTGGGGTTGGACTTGGTCATATCTTTATATTCTAACCGTCACTTTGAAGTCATAATTTGGGGGGCCGAGTGCCCTTTATTCTTATTTGGGCTTTGTCCGACTACTTTATGGGTTCCAGTCGACAAAAAGGGCTCCCACGGTCACCTTATTCAACTTTGTGTAATCAATGTAAGGACGAAGTGACCAATCCTTTTTCTTTACAAAAAGAACTGGAGCACCCCCACGGTGATGTACTCCGTCTAATAAAATCCTTCCCCAAGAGCTGCTGAATATGCTCTCATATTCAAAAGATACCTATGGTATGGTGCTCGTGCAATCAGTCTCTTTCCCGATGCTAAGTCTATAATGAACTCAATCTCCCAACTCGGTGATAAACTCAATATCTCTTGAAAGGCATCCGCAAATTCCCTAACCACTGGAATCGAGTTTAGTGAAATAATTATCTCCTGTGAGGTCTCCTCCTCAATGTTATAATTATGTGTGGTTGATCCTCCCTCAAGAAGAAGCATCGCAACCACAAACATTGCCTGCCCTGGAATAGAAAATACAATGGTCCTCTATCGCTCGATACTCTGCTCACCAATCCATGCCCAAGATAACATCATATCCATCCATATCTAACACAAGTAAGTCGGCTACTAAACTAAGTCTCTCGATGTCTATCCCCACCTATCTATATACGGAGTGAATAAGTGCCCCATTACCCATGGGTGAGTCTACACACATAATAATACTATCTGTTGTCTCTAGCAAAACGGGGGTACGTGTAAATCTAGTAGCAATAAATGAATGCGTTGCTCCCGTATTAAATAGTACCCAACCCATATGCCCATGGATAGGAAACATATCCTTTACTGCAGGTGGTGTTTGGGGATCCAGTGGTGTCACCTCATTACGGACATTATAAACACGCCCATACGACATCTTCCCCTGGTGCTGTGAGGCTGCTACTACTGGTGTTACAGGTGATACCTGTGGCTACTGCCTTTGCTAGGAACCCTGTTGTTGTGCCTGGACAAGCTACGAGCACTCTCACTTCATATGGCCTACTTCCCCACACTGATAATAATGTTCTGCCATATTCTTTTGGCATTGACCGAAAGGCGACTGCCCTGCTCGTTGGCCCTGATGGCCTCGGCCCTGCTGGTCGTCTCCATTATTCCCATGACCCTGTTGGTCCTGAGGGGCATACTACTATTGCTGATGCTGATGTGGGACCTATTGTCCCTGCTTAAACCCATTGCCATTTGACCTAAAGCCCCTAGAATGAAATCTCTTAACTGAATTCCCTACATGGAAATTTCGCTATTGTTATCACCAAAACTGTTGAGGCCATTGTGTCCCACTTACACCATTTCCCCTATCTTACTCTCCTGGATGGAATCCCCTGGTTTCTTACTCCCCTTCAGGTGGAAGAAATGATCGTGACAGTGCAAAAGTGAGGCATTAATGACATCAGGGTATGTCAGCAATGCCGAATTCCCCAATAAATATTGCCTGATCCTCTAGTGCAGTCCATCCAGAAACCTCCTGATTTTCTTCTCTTCAAGTATTCATCTCGTCAGGCACAAAATTTGCTAGTCGAGTAAACTCTTCCTCGTATTCTTCTAGAGAATAATCCACCTATTCTAAATATTATAGTTTCTTTCTCATCTCTATTTGAATGGAAAAAGGAAAGTTTTTACAGTCATACCGCGCCCAAAATTTCGCAATTGGCATCACTTCACTCTTTTCTGCCGTGGTAGCTAATTCCCACCAGTGCAATGCTGCACCCACGAGCTTAAACATTGAAAGAATCTGTTCTTGAACTTCACTACACTCCACTATACAGAAATGTCACTGCATATCATTCTTCCACTGGTTGGCAACTACAATATTTGAACTACCCTAAAATTCTGGCAGATGCCCCTTTTGGAAGGTCTTCCTGACTTATTCCCAGGCTGAAGGTTCGGGGTGGGCTTGTACAGCTGGAACGACCGGCTGCTGTGACAGAACCTGAGACAACTACTGAGCCATTGCGGTCATTGTGATATTAACTATTTGAGCGACAATGTTATCCAGCTTGACGGCGGTGACAGTCCCCTGCGGTCCCTATGGATCTGGCTGAGCCTGTTCACATTGTCCCCACCATCAGCCCTAGTTTGACGTGCTCTTCTAAGCGGCAATTAAAAACAAGACAGATTTTGTAGAAGTGCACAGTTGATACAAATTTATTTCGATAGAAGAACAAAAACGTATAATGAATGCAACAATCCTAATAATAGGGCTCAATACCAAAGAACGCTACAATAAAAAACGTAATAAGTCTACACAGATCGTAAAGGCTCTAAAAGTTAATGCTCTGATCCCACATGTGACACTCCCGCTTATTGAAATAACGGGTGGCCAACTCTCTACTAAATTAAAACATGAATGTCATTGGCTCATTCTTAGCATTACTATTGAACCAATTAATTACTAATCACTTATTATTAAATTACGATGTGTGTCAATTTTTAATTTTTATTAACGTGACACAAAATATAACAACCATCCACATATATCTAAACAATTTAAATAAAACCAACAACCATAAATAAATCAAACTATAAATTTATTGCATGCCAAATTGTTCCGAATAAACAACCAAAAAATCCTCCATACAATAATACCCATAATTAATAAAACATAAACTGAAATAAATCGTCCGACATAGGCAATGTGACTGAATAAGGAAAGAGTCTTGAACTAGAACATAAGAATAGAAATGGCTAAACAAAAACCTGGATAGATTATCACGCTTGGCATCCCTGTAGCTAAACCCCTAAAAGGTTCTGAAAATAATTTTGACACGGGTCAGAGCCCAAATCCATTTGAAAATATTTTACAAGTAATTAAAATGCATAAATAAATATGTATCCATTCATTCATTTTTAAATTGGTACCGCACCTTCTCAAGAGATACTACTCACATTTCATCTAAAGTACACACCTAACGTATGCATTTTAATCACCTAGTAATGCTGCCCACCAAACTAGTTCCCAAGTATCCTTAAATTATATACACTATCCCATCTTGTGTAATTTATTTATTTAAATGTCACATTCGCTAATCATTACAATTCTCAATTATAATTTATTTTATCACTTCAAATAACTTTCAATAGTTATTAATATTCCCATTTTAATTCATTATTCCCGTATATATTTTTCGTCACATATATATGTATTCATTATTATATGATGCATACACACACACACACACACACATATATATATATCACTCACTATATATATATAGCCTCCATCCCAAATAACAAGAATAATTTACTGGATGCGGGTCTCTATGATGTTATCATAATATACGGAATACTCACATCATCCTGGATATTGGGTCAGGATCTCACACCGAAATGCGGTAGAAAGCAACAACGTTGGAAGCGGTCATAGGTTCCTCGATAGTGAGCCATAACCATACCCATAATTACATCACTTCGAACTTCAACCTTATGAGGCACATGCGTGTCGAGTATGACTTGTGCCTAATAGTTACCCTGCATTCACTAGCTAAGGAAGATCACCTACTCGCGAAACATCTGATGATATAAGCAGAGGGGTATGTTCTTATATTCATATAATTATATCTTCCACACCAAATGTATAATATATATATATATATATATAATTTACACACATGTATATATTCCTCAATACTTTATTTAATCATGCCTATCACTAATGGCACAAACGCATTATTTTCCAATGCTCCATTATATACTCAATTAATTAATTATTCACTTAATTAATTAATTTATTTTCAAATACAATTTCTGGACACGTAAATATCATCACTCATTCCGTATCCCAATATTTCAATTTTCACCACAATTATTCACATTTAATTAGATTCCTCAATTATTCTAAATTCGTAATCCTGAATAAAAGTCTCTTTTAACCCACGGTTCTAATACCCCTTTTATTTGATTTCCAGAAACATAAAAATATCAACCTTGGATTTCTAATATCCTTAATCATGTAATTTGTTTCTAATTAAATAAAAATAACCCATTCTGAAAATTTCTAGAAATTCGAACTGGTTCTGTCTAAACCCATAAATCCGAATTGGTTCGGTCTACAAGTGAACAGGTTCGCCTTTGTAGGCGAACCTCGACCCCTGTTTTCTTCCCCAATTCAGTCATAGTCATTTTCATAATAGTAATATACACTGGACAATCCATATAGAGTACAAGGAGACATTTATAAGATGATTCTATTATTTGTTAATCACTTTAATTCAAAAGATTAATCATCAATTTATGAGATTTATAACTAAAGTCAATAATTGCACCATTATAATAATCCAATCACATAATCATTTCCATATCCCATTATTCCTATCAATATCAATTCTAAAGATTTTAGAGTTCACAATCCATATTAATTCTTTAAAATTCCTAATTTATATCATTTTCTAAACATAAATCATTTCCCCAAATCCCATAGTTTATGTATGTTAAACCATCCCAAAAATATCATTTCCTAATTATGATATGAGTAAAATTGAATACACAAAGTAGCAAGTTAATTACTTGCCTTAAGGGTGGTAGGGTCTGAATTTGATGAAAATGTTTATAGTCTTCCTAGAATTTCCTTCCACTTCTTCAATTCTAGAGTGCTCTTGAAATGTTCTTCGATTCCTCACTTGGACTCTTGAATTTTCTTCTCAATTCTCTTCACTCTCTCTCTTACTCTTTGTATAACTCTTCTAAACCTTTGGATTTGTAAAATGACCTTTCCTTAAACCCCAAACCTTCATTTTATAAATGTATATTCCGTTTTTGACTTTACATATACCTTTCAGAAGTCCAAAAGTCATTTAAATTAGTCCCAATTAATATAAAAATCCCCCGAGACTCAAATACAACACTCGGATACTCAAGTATGACTACTTTGACCCATTTCGGATCAATCGTGCACTCAAAATCATCACCCGAGTCACTTAAACAATAATTACTCATCTCAACCTATTTTATTTTTATGACACATATCCCGATTGAGATATCAATATATTTTGTAGCCTTTACTCACTTATGACATAATTCAATTTTATTTACTGTATATATATATATATATATATATATATATATATATATATATATATATATATGGGGTATTGCAATTTCCTCACTTAAAATGCCATTAGTGCTTGATCCCAATATGTGATTAGTTTTTTTCCTTTGTCGCTTTCAGTGATAATAGGGGGAGGAGTTTGAAGATAGAGGGAGTATAGTTATCAAAGAATATTAGATTACTTAGGATTATTTATTGTTTTATCATGTTTATTAAGAGGAATTGTATACCTGAGAGAGAGTTATTTTTTATAGATATTATGCTCACATGTTCTTATTGTTATATCCACATGCTCATATTTATCATATTTTCTTATCTTATTCTTTCACCCTAATACCTTGTTGAGTTTGTTGGTGTGTGATATGAAAGTATTTGTAGAAGAGATTCTTTTGATCAATGCAGTTGGTTGAGTCTTTTGTAGTAATTAGTTAATTACAACAAAATCTGATTTCTTATTTTGTATTTACCTTTGGCCAGGCAGGTCGTAAAATTGTAGATTTCCTCTATTTGTTTTGTAATTTTTCTTTTTATGTTTATCTCGGAGTTCAACAAAGGAGGAAATTTTAAGAGTATAAGTATACTCAATATTCTCAATAGAATATATTTTATAAATTCCTTGACAAAACATGTGTGAGTATTTGTCCAAGAGGTCACCGAAAACCTTCATCAACTTCATCCTATATTCACTCATGTCAAACCTCAAGTACATAACTTAGGAAAGGTATAAGACTTGGCGGAATTAGAATCACATCTTCGTTAATTATTTTTATAATTGAATGATGTTTTCAATAAACCTTATTTGGATAAATTATTTAATACAACAGTGCAAATATATCTTCACATGGAAAATTTTATTTTATAAAGAATTGCATCTTATTCATGTATTTTAAGTATGGGTGTTCTTGGTTGACATAAATACTTAGGGTTTTACCAAAAACTTATTTTTCAAATTATTTTTAAGGCAAAACTAAGCAATTGCCTAGACACTCTCGTAAGCAGTTTCATCGTAGAGACGCCTCAGTGAAGATTTTCTTCACTACAGCGATATCGCTTTGCTGGTATCTTTGTGTCTCGTGCAAAATGTCTGGAAGTTTTCGCGACTTATCTCACGTCAGCATTGCATAGTGAATATTTTTCGCTGCACCGACGCATCAGCGACCGTACCTGGCAGCGCCGAAGCATAATTTTGCACAAGATCTTTCTCTAAGTCTTATTGATTTTTGTATCAAGTAAACCTTTTCGGTTGATTTTGTCCTTGAAGTGACTATTTGACTCAATAAGAGTGCGACGCCTAACCTATTAGCTTTTAAACACTTTAAAATAAGTTTATATATTTAAGTGTTCCATAGTCTTCCAAACCTAGAGTAAGAGCTTTGAAAAATCTTTTTATTGTCAAAACATTTTGTATATTTCAGAGCATATTTTGCACTCCTATTATTTGAGTTCTTTAAGCCATTGATTTTCGGTTTTTCACTTTAAGAGAAAACCTTTGAGATTTATTTACTCATATTTGTTATAAAAAAATATTTTCAAACTATTTTGTTCATGAGTAGATATTTTATCTTCTTTGGATTGAAAAAATCATTTTGAGATTTAGAGTACCTTACCTTATAATACACCAACAAAAAGTTTTGGCATTACCTCAAAATTCTTGGTGTAGATTTTTTGGTTGCTTGAAGTTTCCATTCTTGGAACAAGTTTCTTAAACTTATGGAAGATAGTTTTGGTATGAGATTTAACCACACTGGTCACGAACCAAAACTGGTGGCAGTTGTGCAACGTTCCTCAATGGTCAGTGCTCTCCTCATAACATATGGTGTGAAAGAGTTTATAGTCATCAATAGCGTCAAGTGGTTGTAAGTTTTTTCTTTTAGTTGTAATATCTCTACAATTGTGCATTTATCGTTCTTATCGGAGCGAGGTTTTTCCCATTAGCGGGATTACTAAAGAGAGTGGTTAAGTGGTGTAACAATCCAAATGCTAGTCATCCAAATGAATGATTGTATCGAAGTTATGAGGAAAACATATGGCCTTCAGAAGACTAGGAAATTTTTTATGAGGGATAAGGGCATATATGCATCCTCAATAACAGCCTTTCATTGGGAGTTAAGTCCACTCTTTTTTTTAGAAAGGGTGAGCTCACCACCTCGATTGGGATTGGTCTTGTTTGAGGCATGGGCCTCAAATTGTTTATCATTTTATGAAGAGTTGTTCACGTTAATAGGGGCATAAGTGACCTATTTCTTATTCCATGTCTACTGGAGATGAGGAAGGGGTTGTAAATAATATTTCCAATAAGATTTGTCATCTTTCTAGGGCCATGTTTCTTGGAAAATACGTATTCAAAAGCAGAAATAAAACTCTTTTATTAATCACAATTTAGTCAACTTCAATACAATGATGTAACAATTATTCAATACAATTCTGAAAAAAAACTTCAAGGCATGATGTCACTTTCCTAAATACAATATTTATCCCACCAAGATAATTCGATATACAAACTGGAATTCGCAAATCCGTACTCAAGATAAAATGAACTAATTGCACTGTCTGCAAATTATATGTTTGAAGACAGTCCCTGGATGTAGCAGCGAAGAACAGACAGGCAAGTTCCTATTCTATTTTTGTACACAAACAAAATAAGATAATTTTTGTATCTCCTGAAAATGTAAGTGAGTAATTGCAGGGCTTGAGAAATATGAAACTGAGTTAATATATTTATGTACAATTTCGAAATAGGCAGTGTTTATTTATAGGAAATGAAAGGTTGTGTCTCAAGAGTCAAGACTGTTGAAGTTAATAGTCTTTAATTAATTTTGAAATGGTATGATTGTTTAATACTAACAGTAATGAGTCATTTCCGAACCAGTGCAACTAAACTGAACCGATTTTTTTTACACAGACCAAAAAGTGACCGCGCCCAAGATTCGACCCGAACGAATCCCAGCAACCTGCTACCACTGCGGACACGCAGGATGCAAAGTGAGCCACTAGCGCCTCTACAACCCACTGCCCCGCACGCCACGTGCGTGTGTATGGTGCTTTGCACCGTATTGGAGCTCTCTTGAATAGCCATCTTAAAATACTTGATGAAGTAGCTCTTCATCTTCCATTTTTAATTATTAAGTGCACATATTCTTTATATTTTTTCAATGTGGGACCCAAAGGTTGTCCACTTCTTTTATAGATTAGTGGGTTTCACTTATCTTTGTTTATTGTCCAATGTGGGACACTCTCCCTTTTATATTGGCTTTGTTTCTCACTTTTCTCCACACACTTCCAATATGGGACAAGGTTTCACACACCACTTTTTCTCACTTATTTTAAAAATCTGCAAAAATGTCTTCGATAAGAGAGTTGAGAGAACCGATATTGTTGACGTTCGACAAACTAAAAGAATTTGAGGTGTGGTCTGATTGACCATGAGAGGTTCTAGTAATAATAGTACCGATGGCTAAGGGAATTACAATGGAGATATGGTATTCGTATGGTGACATGTCATTAGGTGTAATTCTAAAGAAACGATGGCATGTTAATGGGTGCTCTCAAGAACAAATGGTGATATCTCTGACTTGTAAGCCTAAAGTCATTTGCTAGTACATAGCCACATGTTTGAAAAAACCATCGATGACATGTAACTTGATGGAATGACTCGAGTCATCTAAATGAACATAATGTCGGGACACTGTTTTCAAGACTCCTCAATGGTTTCTCACCGAATGTCTACCTTACTTCATATGTTGGTTTATGGTGATGGGTCATCATGGTTTATCACCTTTCTGGTCGTTCGTCATCAGATTTACAATCGGAGTTCAAATACTTAACGTGTGCATTGATACTTTTAATGGTTGAAATGATTAAAGGTTGAAATGGTTTATCATCTTTTGCTATAAATTCATTTTCTCATTTGTATCTTCAGCAATTGATAACAAGAAATTGAATATTGTTAAAAAAAATAAAATAAAAGAAATTTGGTGGCATTGATTAACAGTGGAAAGATTTTTTTGTTAGGTAATTTTGACTAAACCCCAATTTGCTAATTCTTAATTAGACTATACCCAAAATGACCAACGATGTTACTAATCCCTTAAAATCTTGAATCCATTGCCTAAAGTTCCCCTGTTACCCCAAAATGAGCAACGACCCTACAGGTTTTCTCAAAACTCACTTTTAAATTTAATGAACTTTTATAAACAACCTTGTATAAATTTTAGCCTTTATTAATTGACTTTAAAATTTAACCTTTTAACTTTTTACATATGAAATTTAGCTTTTTAACAAAAAAAAGAGTCTAAATGATTGTTTTATTAAAAAAACTTATATATACAAATATGTTTTTTTTTTATAAAAGATGTATATAAAAGTTAGTTTTTTATTTATGAAAATACTTTATTTTTTAAGAAATTCTAAATATGTTTTATAACAAGCTATAAAATATGTTTTATAAAAAGATATAAAAAATCTTTTGTAAAATAGTTATAAAAGAACTTTTTCTTAAAAATTCAATTATATTAGAACTTAATGTGTGTTTGATAATAAAGTTGGAAAATAATTCAAAATTAGTTCAATTTTACAAGAAGTTTAAAAATGAGTGGAAAAAGATAAGAGTGAGAGATGTCTTACTTTTAGAGTTTTCCATGGAAATCAATTATTTCGGGTTTGTGTAACAAATGTTTTTCCATGAAAAATGATAAAATTTTGGAACACTTTTTCATATTAATGATCATTATTTTTGCAGAATGAATTTGATATCAAGCATTGCAAAAGTAAAAAGTGAACTAAAATTACTATTTTTCATGGAAAATAATTTAATGTCAATCAAATGGAGTCTTAGTTTTTTAATAAAAACTTTTTTTAAATAAGTTATAAGAAAATTGTTTGTAAAAGAGTAGTTTAATTTGGGGTATTTTGAGTAAATAACGAGGTGTAACCCATTTAGTGGTGAAAAGACAATATGTAATGCACTGCTAATAATGGGATAAAAGGTTCTATAAATATCATTATATTGGACACTAAATACAGAATGTTAGATAATAATTATAAGGCCTTTCATTGGTGTTGATCTAGAGTGAGAGAGAAAAGGCACTTTAAACACACAAATTAGGGCAGTTAAGCATTTATGGGTAAATGGAATAAGTGTTTGGGGGTAATGAAAGTCAAAGTTCGTGTTGAGAACTGAGTAAATGCGCTAATGGCTATAGAATATTTTCTCTTTGTTCAAGGGTTTTTTGGTTTGACAACTCTATGATCTAATCAAATATTTTCTCAAGGGTTGTTTTATAGGTCGAATGGTCCGTTAGGGACCTCGGAATGGCATTAAATACTTTGTTATACTATCATACCTAAGATGTCAAGAGCATTAAATGTTGATTGAAATCTCGTTGAACTAATTAACGAGTGTTAAATGGCATAGTGTATCACGAGCACACTTTTAACCACTAAAACAATAATTGTCTCTCTAAGGTATGTTGATTTGACATGTTGGGAGTTACATGACATGACTCATATCTTTTTAGGAAAGATACTATTTTTTGGCACCAAAAGTGTATGTGGATGAGAATAAGTGGTGTTTGAGGTTGTTCGAATGGGGCTCATTCGGGTTGTCTTGGTGCTATACTTTGTGTATTTAAAATGGTCAAGTGAAATACTTTAACGATGCCTTGCTCCCTATCTTGCAAACAAATTCCCTCAAAGATTACCTTGGTGAGATTCCTCAATAGAGCACGTAAACTCTTCCAGATCCTACCAGCCCTGATCTATCGATGGTACCGAGAGACCTCACTTATTACAAGATAAATCATAAAGAAAAGACTGAATAAATGGTAAGTTTTATTAATTATTTGGTAAGGATTAATATTTATTTGCCTCGATCTTATATTAATGCTTTGATGAGGAGGTTTACTATTAATCCCCTCGTACATTTTCCCCCTTGTGAGGAAGTTATTGTTGCAATAAGATGTTTCTATATGAAACACCTTAAACCGAAGCACCATTATTGGAATGTTTCATTTTTTTCACGTGTTAGCCATATTTTTATTATATCTCTAATATTTAATGGTAGTATCCCATCATCTTCCATTTATGTTTCTTAGCGACATGTGGTGTATTAGGATTAATTCTGAATTTTCTTTTGGGTCTACATAGTAAAAATTTTGCCGCCATTTTCAAGATTCTTCTTGGGTTAACCAGCGGTCGAGTAACCTAAAGACTGCCTACTTTATCCTAACAAATACTTCACCATCTTCACTTTTTAAACTTTCCATATTTCTTCCATTTGATAGAACTAGATATTTTGTTTTTCAAAAAGAGAATATCCCATTGCCGTGTTTTCTACTATCAGAGACCACTCTTCTTTATTTTATTTTTGTCGTCATTTCTTTTCTTGCATTTTCAGCTTTTTAGCCGTCAAAACCCTTTATTTACCATAAATGCTTCTTCTTCCAAAACCGTAACCTGTGCTAGTAAGGCTCTGGTGATTGAGGAGTCGGAGAGATAAGCATTTTTAGCCTTTTACTACCATGCCCCTTTTTTTGGCAAGGATGATAGATTTTGGGGTAAATATACCCAATTTAAGGGGATTGTGAAGTGCAAGGATGAGCCATTTTTCTTGGATATAACGTCTGCATATCACACCAAAGGTTAATATATTTTTTCTTCCACCACTATGATATTTCGCACGAGGATACTTCCCTCATTCTAATGTCGAGGAAGCTAGTGGTTCCCCTGATGGTTTCTCAGCTTGTCCATCTTATATCAGGGAAAATATACAAGTTATCTCCTCAAGGTTGTTTTAGCACGAGCAATAAATTGGTTTGGGGATTTTACACCGTCGAAGAATAATTTTGGCCTCCAACTCCTCATATCTCGTTGGAGTGTGAAGACCAAAACTTTTTGTGAATCATGGGGAGAGTTCACTATCATATTGGAAGATGTTCATGAACTCTTGGGCTTAGATACGTGTGATGTTCTTCCCTTTGATGAAGCACCCCTCGTGAAGCTGAGAAGACTGAGTGTGAGGAGTTAGATCGAATGGTTTGTGAATCCGTTAGTGACTATATCAAGGATACTTTCTTTCATTTCATTAACTATTTATTTAAAGCTCTTATTAAGATTAACCTAGAGCTGAAGAATTAAAATATTAAGGTAGACAGTCTTTTTGGCCCAGACTATGGTCATTATTTGGAGTTGGTTAGCGATATCTTGGGATTGTTATTATGTTTCTTCCTTCTTAGGAAGCCTAATTACTGGCCCCATTAAGACCCATTCAATTTATATATTACATTATCCCGTGGGGTCAATATCCCACTTGCTGTAATAACTTTATGTGGGAGTGTGATTCTCGATGGTAGTTACCCAAATAAAAATAAATTCCTATAATTTAAAAAAGGGTTTACTAATTTGTTATTATTAAAAGGTCTTAACAATCCAAAAATCTATATGTTAAAATATATTACTAAATTTGAGAATTTCATATTTTATCTTCTTAGTTAAGATAATTATTTAAAAAAAATGTGAAAAGGCAAATTAAACACAAGACCGGATATGCGAGGGGAAAACCCACTAAAGAGAAAAAACTCAAGGGGATAAGAACGACAAATTCATTATGGTAGAGATATTATATCTAGAAGACAAAAACTTACAACCACATGATACTATGACCGACTAGAAACTCTTTCATACCATATTCTTCGAGGAGAGCACCGACTTTTGAAGTTTGTTGCATAATCACCACCGATTTTGGTCTATGACCAATATCTTAAAATCTCTCGCCAAAACTTTCTTTTTTAATGTTGAAGCAACTTGTTCCAATATTGGAACCTTCAAGCTACCAAAAAAATCTACACCAAGGATTTTGAGGGAATCCTAAAAGGATGTATTGGTGTATTGCAAGGTTACAGTGCTTTAAACCTCAAAATGAATTTTTCAAGCCAAGGAAAAGATAATATTTACTCGCGAATTAAATAGTTTAGAAAGAAATAGTTTTTAAACACAAAGGTGAGTAAATGAATCTCTAAAGTTTTATCAAAAGAAAAAATGTTTTTATCAACCAAAGATTTTTTCAAGACTTTTAATCTTAGTTTGGAAGAGTATGGAACACTTAACATTATATCCTTTTGATTTGAAAGTATTTAAAAGTTCATATGTTAGGTTTCATACCCTTATGGAGTTAAGTAATCACTTCAAGGTCTAAGTCAATTAAAAGGGTGTACTTCATAGAAAAACTAAGAAAATCTTACATAAAGATATTGTGCAAAAAGTGGTTTCGATGCTGTCAGATGCTCTCCGTAGGAGTGTCACTACAGTGAGGAATTTCTTCATTGTGGAAAAATTGAAGCGAGACAAGTCACGCGAAAAGCCAAGGATTTTTCACAGGATTCACAAAGTCCGGGTTCGCTACAGCGAAGACAATCCTCATTGAGCATCTCTGTGGTGAAACTACACACGAAGAGATAAAATATATCATGCAAAGATATATATAATCAAGAGAATAATAGGCCTGAGAGCAATAATTTTAACTACACATGGAAAGATAAAATGTATCATTAAAAGATATATAACTATTATTAAAATGAGATAAGCATTAAAATAAAAGTATGAGTTATAAGAAATACAATAAATGTGATCAAGACAAATTAAAATCCAATAACTCTTAAACAAACCAGCAAAGCCCAAAACACAAAACAAAGCACATAAATTCTTCTTCTTCAACGTATTCATATCACATAGGTATATAATCTCATTATGAACATCTTATAAATCATCCCCGATAGATTTCACTTGAGCATCAAAGGTGCAATGGAAGTCATCGTAGAAGAAAGAACTCGTTGAACCAAAGGAAGATAACTAATTCCTAGAGTCCTCAAGGACGGGTAGAAAAGTAGAATGCAACTGAGTAGATAATTGATAAATGGTATAATCCAAATCATTTTCAATTAATGAGGGTATATTAGGTGCACTTGATGTTAGGGGATGAGGAGGTCCGGTTGAGGAAACATGAGGTGTTGTGGGTGTACCATTGTAGTCACCAAGATGAGTAATAGATCGATAATAAGAATGAATGGCCAATGCGGATTGTGGCTTTTCCTGAACTTCATCTGGAAGAATAGGAACCCCATATTCCAAAATTAAGTGCACGATTTAATGACCGAAGGGAAAAGTGCGAATTTTCTTATCATCCTTAACGTGAGCAAATATCAAGTCCAAGATCAAATCACACAAACATATATCCACACCTGTACCAATGGTATATTGCAAGTGTGTATGTTTAAGAATATGTTGTGGGGGTAGTAAGTGGGCAAAATACAAGAGAATACTACCCTATTTAGAATATAAAAATCCTTAGCCACAAATGGTTGAGGAAAATTATGTCCAGTCCAACACTGACAATGGTTGTCACTAAAAAAAGTGATTACATTCCGGTTGCAAGGTTCACTATTAATCGACTTGTAAGGAAAATCAAGTTGATTCACTTCTGGGACATTGAAGTGGTTGATTACTCACTTAAAAGGAATCTTCACATGAACACCACTCACATTAGCAAATAGGAATTTTACGCCTAAGTGATCCTTACCATCCACAATAGTAGAATAAAATTCTCTCACCAAGTTAGGGTAACATGGCCCGATTTGAAAGAAAACTCCAATTCAATTTATTCTATCTAATAACTCGTATAAATGGGTGCCATAAAAAGAATCCAAATCAGTTTATCTCTCCCAATGTACAGAACGCATGGAGAGGAGCTCATCAAATCTAGAACGGACATAGGAAGTCGAGGCACGTGAGCGAGATTTTGGAGCCATAAAGCATCCCCTCAAGACACACACACCAAGGCACAAAATATAAAAATCCTATAAGAAAGGGTATAAGAATAAACCAAGGATCATACACTAAAAATAATATAAAGAGTTTCATAAATAAAAAAAATATCAAATACTTAGAAACTCTAACATATAAAAACATAAGAGTAGACTAATCCCAAAAAATATAAAATAGAGCTATACACATTAAAAGATACTCAAGAGAAACAATCTTAACTCAAGAGAAGTAAAACTCATCAATCATAGAAAATATTTCATCAAAATTACTATCACCAAGCCTTAACTCTAGGATTAGAAAAGCTTGAAATTTTTTGATATATAAAATTATCAAGATGAAGATTAACCACTAGAATAAGTTTGAAAAAACCTAAAAAACTTCCAAGATGATAAGATGGGAGGAGGGCGGTAGGGTTTTATAGGTGAGATAGGTTTTGAGAGACATAATGGGTTAAAATGTTCTCATATCCCGAATTGGGTATTTTGAACAAATCCAGAATCTTTCATAGCATTAATTGATGGGTTCATCGTAGGTCATAACTTCTTCGCTGCGATGAAGTACCAGTGGCATAGGTCACGGTGTTTGACAAAAAAGGAAAACTATGCAAATTAAATCATACTCATAAGGAAATGTACATAACTGATTTCTTAGCTCTATGGAAGAACATTTTGATCCCAAAAATACCATTTATAATGATCAAAGAAGATCCAAAAGATCATACAACGGTTCTTGGTTATGTCAAATTATCTACACAAAGAATGGTTTAGCATTCAAAGGCCTAAGGTAAAATTAAAGCCATATAAATAATAGAGTGATTCAATGCCATAACTTGTGATAGAAAAGTGAATAAAATGAGCATAAACCCGTAAAATATATAATGAAAATTGATATTTGAACTGACCTTTTGAAAATTTTGACTTTATGCAATAAAGAGAAAGTATCATTTTTCCTTGAAAATAAATAAAATTTTCAACTATCATATTTTATCCCTCAAATAGTGATTTATGACTAAAACCTTTTAAGTCTCATATCCTTGATGTTACTAAATTTTGGAGAGATAAAAATTTTGGAACATCGGTTTTGAATAAAAAATTTCATGTGTTGGATTTCTCTCATTCATTACAAATGGTGGGGAACTATGTGACACCCCGCCCAATTAAATACCGAGTGATCAGTCCTTTATTCAATTTAAAACAAAGTGTTCGGTTTGTTCATTCTTAACATCACCGTCGAAATACATATAACATTAATAATCACCTAATAAGTAATTAAGTTAGTGTCAAAACATTTTCCATTTTTAAGTTATACCCAAAGAATATATTAATAATATCCAAGTTAATAAAACATAAACTATTTACCATTCATAGGGATATAATAAATACTGAATATAACTCAACTATTGAAATAAATATAACTAGATAAAACATTCCAGTTTAAAGTCTCAAGCCAATAAACCATAAAATACTCAATCCAATTGAAATGAACTACTAAAATAAACTGAATACAATCTCTCTAATAAAACGAAGGAGAATGGGCGACACATGCCTTAAATGAAATGTCTAAATAGAACTGAACGAAATGATAGAGGTATCTAAATGAAAGGACCTGCAACTCCGACAATCGTTGCAGCTCGCTAAACAATCCAAGTGTCTAAGTCTGGTAACCCTGTGGCTGGGCACCTGATATAATACATATATATAGCAAAAGAGAGAAGAATAACAAGAGATGGGTCAAAGCCCGAGTTGTAAAAATATTTGTTTTACCAAGTATTTAAAACTGCAATAAAGCCAGTATTATGTGCATGTTAGTTTAGAACTCTCACATGAGATCCTCACCCCTCCACTATTGTGCATGCCTAACGTACATCTACTCCAACCTAGTTATATATAACACTCCCAACCAGGTCATAGACTTATACATCTAATTATATCTTGTAAGGGTATCGTCCATATAATAAGTTATTAAAATAGTTTATCCCGGATAACTACATTTCATATTCACCGTTCTACTAATTAGTCTTTTACAACTAAGATTATTTTATTTATCAACATTACTCTATCTACTAGTCTCACACAGTAGAATTATTCACAAGTGCATATATATATATATATATATATATATATATATATATATATATTAGTCACATTATCCCTATACATATATATACTAATACGTCACCCTTAGGTTAAGACCACTCGACGCAATGCATACTCTACTATCATGTCCCAGTGCATTGCTCACTGCATGAAGGACTGTTGGTTCAGTCTATCACGAACCATAAAATTCAAATCACAAATATTGGAGGCGAACATATTCCCCAGCCAAATGAGTCATGCACAAACCTGCGCTCCCATTCAGCCGTCAAAACTATCCTACATCTCAGATAGCACGTGACCAAGTTCATATGTTTTGGGTCCAAGTCAAATATCCCCCCAATGGGCAACACAAAGTAAGACTGTCAACTGTGCGAAAACCTCCTCCTGATAGCAAGCAACGTAGGTATGTGGCACCGTTGCAGGGGACTAGATGTTTTAGAATTTATTTAATTTAGTATTTCGTAATATTTTCTTTCTATTTGTATTTTTTTTGCTAACATTTTTGTAGGACTTCAACATTTGAGCGCCAAGACCGTTTGAATTTCTTTGGCCGCACATCATTTTGTGAAATTCTCCTTCTCGAGCCTTTGTTGGCGTAAGCATGTCGTATTCCAATTTTTTTGGTAATTGTGATGATAATTCTCAAAATCCCCCTACACCTATGACTTTTGGTCAATACTTACAAAACCCAAAAAACGAAACATCTAAAATGACATTGGGTGAGTATACGAAAGTCAAAGTATGGATTACAGAAATTTTGGGAGTGATCATTTCGATTTTGGGTCGCAAGATCCTTATGATAATAATTTTGAAACAAATTGCAATTGTTTTCAAAATTCTAATGTTAATGATTTTGATAGTCGTCCCGACGATAATTTTCAAAGTTCGCATTTACAAGAATCCGCACCTCGCCCTATGACATTCGGTGAGGGTTTGCGTATGCTTGAAAATGAGAAAATTGAAAACCGTTATCAGGAAGAAAATCGTTGTTGGGAACATGAGTTGGATTTATTATTTGAATCCGACGACGATTTTTCTTTCGAGACTTTTGAAGTCTAAGAATGTTTTGAACCAAATGAGGACTTTTTCCTACTTTGGAATAAATCATTCTTGAATTGGACCATGGTATAATATAGAATGAAAATGAGGAAGAAATGGGCATAGTATCCATTTGCAACGAACTCGTTTCTTCTTTGATTCTCAAAGAAAAAAGTTTCATTACAAACGATCCTACTTCCTTCGAAATGCAACCTTCAAGCGATGATAACCCATCTCTTGAGATGGAATTTATTTCGTCCCCATCTTTATTTTATACTATCATACCGACGCTAGTACCCAATGAATCAGTTCCAAACTTTATAGTTTCAAACCTATTCACCGATGAGGAGCACTCGCTCGAGTCGCCTTCCATGAAGGCATCTTTGCCCTCATGTGTGCCCCATCCCATTACAACTTCAAAATCTTTGGGAGATAATTCTATTTTTCTTGGCCTCCTTGTGTATTTGTCACCGGTTTTATCCAAATCCCCCATCCTCCCTCCAAAATTTTTAATTGGGGATGGTTCATTTCTTCCACCTTACACACGCCTTCCGTTGTTCGAACGGAATTCCCATATTCCAGGAGGCATGCATGAAAGGGAGGGTCCCCCGTGGATCTTTCAAATCCAAGTCGTGTTTTGGGTGGACCTTCAAAAATTTCAACTTCTAATGTATAGTTAGTTAGAAGTTAAAATTGTAGGTTGTTAATAGTTAGTTTTATTTTTCTTTGTTCTTACTTATCGTCTAGTGTAGTTAGTTAAGATTTTGTTATTTGTTTTCGTTATGCTTGGTACTAATATGTTTGGCCTAGTTTTATAATCTTTAATGAGAGGTATCTTTCATTGAGATTATAATTTTTTATTTTATATATATCGTTCTTCATTTGTGACATGTGCGTGGCCTAGTTTCCATTTACATTTACTCTTAATTTCCCGCATGTCTCGTGTATTACCTCCCGTTCCGAGTGAATTCATTTGTTGAGTGTAATACCCGGTGAGGATTGACTTATATACATGCTTTAACGCTTATCCGATTTATTTATGTTTTTGCCAAATCATACTTTGCATGTGCTCGCTACCTTCCCACTGATAAGGTTTCAATTCGACGAAGTTTGTTCTATAATGTTAATATTAAGGACTTTTGTGTGAATTAGTTCACTTTTTTAATAACATGTTGAAATCTTTTTCGTTGTTGTTGAGTTTGCTGCATGTTGTGTTGGGCATATTTTGAGGAAACTATTTGATGTTTGTGGGTTTCATCCCTGAAAATCCTCACGAGACGACACTCGTCCACTAGGGTAACCTAGGGGTTTAACGGCTTATTGCATATGCTAAATGCAATCGAATCTCCCACGAAATTGGCTTTTATGTTTTTATCTCATTTTTTTACTTGTCTCCTGCTTTGATTTACATGTAATTTTTGTTGTTTCATATTTCATTAATAGGGACTAGCAATGTGTAAGTTGGGGGGGGGGGGGTGATTCATATCCAATATTGCATATTTATACCCTCGAATCTTATGCATTTTAGCCCCCTCGAGTGCCTTAATCTCTATATTTATGCCCGTTAATCAGAAAACCTCCATTTTATATTATTAACATGCTATATGAGGTATAATTGGGCTTTTGTAGGTGTTAAGGTACTAAGTATGAATTTTTAATGCATTCCGGCAAAGTTTCGTACATATCCGCTCGCACAAGGGCATTCTGGTCAATTCATAGTTTAGGCATCTGGTCCAACATCTTCACGAAAGTTGTACCCATCTGGTCAAGATTCACATGACCATAAACGTTGCGCAATTTCGAATCCGAACAAAGAAGTTACGGCAATTCTCGCAGAAGAGAAAGACATTTCAAATCAAAGAAGAAGAAGGAAAGGAAAAATAGGGGAGCGAATCAGTAGACATTTTTACAGGACCGAATCAATTTGATCTTCGCGAATCGATTCGCTACAAGGAAGTGCACCAGGTCCTTTTCAGTGAATCGATTCGTTTTCAGCCGAATCGATTCTCTCACTTGCAGCCTTCGAGATATTTACCTAACGAATTGATTCGGTCCAAGGCGAATCGATTTGGCTCTGCAGATCTTTTGTTTTTCTTTTAATTGTAAGTTTGCCGTTGGAACTTTTGTATGTATACTTTTTTCTCTCATTTGAGAGATATATCTTGTAATAATAGATGGTTTTGCTTAGGTTTGTTTTGGGAAGCTAGGGTTTGGAGATTATTTTTGGTGTGCCATTTTCTCCCTCCGTGGGTTTGCTCGTATAGAGGGGTTTGCCCGTCAAGGTTGTGTAGAACACTATTCATCGTATTCTTCATCAATCCGAGCTTCCATTGTTTGTTTTTATTTCTTTTATTTATCGCTTTATTTACAACTTTATTCACTGCTTTCCTTTACTGCGTTTATTTACTACGTTATTACCATGCTTTCTAGCTAATTTAGTCTAGGGTGCGATTGATTGAACTCATCTCGCGTTTAATACGTTGCTTTGCTTTGGTGATGGAGTTTGCGTATTTAATTCGATTGGGTTATCGTAGTTGTTACGCCTAGGAGATTTAATGGGGTATATCATGTATGCCTCGTATTTACGACCTTTCACACGTAATTCCCGGGATATTTGTTGACGCCAAAATCTTATTAGGCTTTTATGCGAGTTTAAGGTGTGACAACCTTGGATTTAATTAACTGTCTAAACGAGACCCAATCTGAATGAATCCATAGTCCCATGTAACCATTTATACGTATTAATCTGAGGTGAGGGATATTAGTCACATCCTATAGTTTTTCTGTCTTTGTTAATCTAGTTTTAATTAACTCATGCCTACTTTACCTTTTCTTTCTTTTTTTGGTAGAAAACCATCTTTTACACTTTTATTTTAGGAATATTAAACCTTATAAATTCGAGCACTAGTCTCTGTGGATTCGATACCCGGACTTGGCCGCTATACTCCCTTTTTGAGTGTAGTCATATTTTTGGTTTTTGTATTGAGGAGGTGCACAGAAAAGAACGACCGACGTCTTGACACGCGCTAATTTTCACCCTCAATCATAGGTGTCTCGACTAAAACCCGAGACTCGAGTCAGATTTTCCTATTTTCCTCTTTTTTATATTTTATCCATACATTATTTGATGAAAATGGGCCCTATTCAAGGGTTATTTTTGTCATTTCTATTTTCTTTTGTATTTTTCTCTTATTTATTATGTCATTTTGTTTTGTTATTTATTTGTAAGTTTGGATATATGTGAGCACAAATGGGTATTAGGTTTATTTGTAAAGTGGGAGTCCCACATTGGTTAGAAAACCATTTAGTGCTCCCCTTCCCCACTTATAAATAGACCCTTGTATTCCTCATTTGGGACATTCCTCCATTTTGAAATATAAGAAATCATTTGATTCTCTCTCTAAAATTAGGGTTTGGTTTATTTTCTTGTCCATTGACGTGTAGTTTACATCAAATTGGTATCAGAGAGAGGTGTCGCTTCCCGATTGGTGTATTGGTGTGTAGTATCAAAATCTTACACTACATCAATGGCTCCCAAGAGATCCAAACGACAACAAAAAGAGAATCAAGAGTTGGGAGAGAGAGGATTAAAGTGTTGAATCAACAAGTAGCCCAATTTTTTCTAAGCTAGTCCTAAACCCTAACCCCACCTTCTTTACCCCCTACCTAACCCACACCGCTACCCAAACTCTAGATTCCCTCTTCCCCACCAGCCTCGCCCTGCTCCCGACACCCCACCACCCCAAACCCTCATTGCCACCCCCTCCACAGTCCAAAAAAATTGTCAAAAACCCATCTGTGAAGGTTGTGACCTACCCCCTACTTACCCACCCATTTCCGACCACTATCTGCACCCTATCGCTGCCGGAAAACCACCCTAAAAACCCCAAACTCCAGCCAACATTGGTCAGCCCCCGTTTCCTCCCTTTTTCTACCCGGGTCGATCTGAAATCCAACCCCAGACCCCGATTCAGTTCCTCCCAACCCTGATCTGCCCCAACGCCTTTTTAACCCATTTTTTTTACCCCAGGCAGCCCGCCCCTAGGGATTTGTGCCCAAAATCTGTTTGGGCCAACAAATCCAAGTCCAAATCCTTCTAAATGCTCCCAAATCATGGTTTTTGACCCGAGTGGAATTTTTAGGGTTGTTTTGGAAGAGAAGAAAAATAAATGAAGACCAAGATTTATGGGATGTTCACTCCTCAAGTTTCAAAAATTAATTTTTAGCCCCCACAAGTTTTTGGCACCAATTTTTTGGTTTTTTCTCACAAATCTCCAAATTTTTGAATGCTCGAGGACGAGCTTGGTCTTAAGAGAGGGAGAGTGATGGAAATAGACCCTATTATAGGGTTATTTTTGTTATTTCTATTTTCTTTTGTATTTTTCTTTTATTTGTTATGTCATTTTGTTTTGTTGTTTAATTGTAAGTTTGGACATAGGTGAGCACAAATGGGTATTAGGTTTATTTGTAAAGTGGGAGTCCCACATTGGTTAGAAAACCATTTAGTGCTCCCCTTCTCCACTTATAAATAGACCTCTTGTATTCCTCATTTGGGACACTCCTCCATTTTGAAATATAAGAAATCATTTGATTCTCTCTATAAAATTAGGGTTTGGTTTATTTTCTTGGCCATTGACGTGTAGTTTACGTAATTATTTATCTATATTATACTTGTGATTCGTATCCGTATCTTATCTAACACATATTATCGCTTCATCATAACCATCAATATCTCGATAAGAGCACACATCATATTTTTAATTACTATTTTTGGAACACTCCTATGGATGACTCACTCCATCTTTTTTCATGACGTGAGTCGAATGATTTTAATCTCCACTTATATATACACGCACACACACTTCACGGAGAAATTAAGGAGAATAATAACATAATCCCATTGGAGACCGAAAGGGCGGGATGGGTGCTCGACACCTTCTCATTCCGTAACTTAGCCCCTAAACCTCTGAACTAATTAGTTTCACAAGCATCAGTTTGTCTTTGATGTCATTCTATCGAGGAGACAACATATTCTTTTTCCTTCTTTGTGCAAAATAGGTTGGCGACTCTATCTCTTTACATCACCTAAAAGTCGATGACGGTCAAAACGCCCGAAGTAAGGGATCAAGACCTTTATCTCCCTCTCCTAGTGTGCATGCGCGAGCATGGCCATAGTGGAGACTCTGCCGGGGACTCATTTAAGAGGGTTATTTGCAGGGGTGTTATCATTTTCTTCTTGTGTGCGTATGCACCTACCTATATGTTCCTTTTTCTCCTCTATTACTTCTTGTATATATCTACCTCATGTTTATATCACATCTCACTCACTTTTCACTTCACACACTTGTAAATACTCTCCATGTACACCTCACACTACTTACACTTGTATATATGGTCACTTATGCCCACATATTTCACACACCCCTTAGAATATCCATGTTTACTCTTCATTAGAACACACCTCCATTTATCACACTTACCCATGTACACTTGCACATATCTATGCTCACTCGCACATATAATATACCACTCGTAATTGATCCATGATTAGGCTCATTGTCACACAGTCACTTGTAGATATAACTCACTTATATGTATCCATACATAGTATAGTTTTCCATGATATTTACTTTTACTTGTTTTTCATAGTATTTCTATTATTCATCATGCCAAATAAAAAAAATCTCTCCCTAAAACATTAAATAAGGTTCATGATTTTTTGCACACTACATCACCAAGAGCATTTCTATATTGACCAAAATTTTGTCCCGTACTGGGAGGTCACTTTGTGATGACCGCTGGTCCGACAGGTCGCAGTTAGCCTAAGAAATATGACTCCCACCTTCCATTGGCCTAGTACCTTCGACGTATATCGAATGGTTCTTTCGCATCGTACCTATTTACCAAACTCACGATGGAAGGTATATAACAAGGAACTTATTCACGTATATTGAGTATATCGAATTCTCTCTCACACCTAATGTCCCCACGAGGTATATAGTGAGACAATTCATGTACACTCAGGTATATCAAATGTCTTGTCCACACGTACCAATCACCCTTAAAAGCAAGAAGTATATCGTGTAAGTCATGCCAAAGGGGGAACCTTTCCACTAACCCAACAATTGCATACCCTCATAGAGGTTTCAAACCTAGGGCACTCATGGTTAGTTTTTCAGTTACTACACAAAATTCTATCGAAATGCTGGGTCGGCATGCCACCCAAATTTTTGATCAATTTCATCTTTTTTCAAAACAGGACCCTGTCTATGAGCCTGTCAACAAGTCAAACCATGTTTTACATATTTTTCAAATCCAATTTTCCCAAGCTCGGGTTCCCTCCAAAATTTATTTTTACATATAGTTAAACATAATAGAAGTGAGAATGTAATAATAATAATCATGTTGAGATTCTTCCCTCGCTCCATTCTTTCCTTCTTTCTCGAAATATTGAAATACCCAAAATATTTTTCTTCCTTTTATCATAAATGTCAAAAACTTTTTTCCCTCCTTTTATAATAAATGGAAAAAACGTTTTTCCCAAAATGTCAAAACATTTTCCCTCTTTTTTCAATAAAAATGATTCCTTTTCTTCTCTTTCAAAAATAAATTCAAATAATTTTTCTTACGTCAATCGCATACCCGACCCTTGGCCTGGCTCCTATTGGATTCAGTCTTCTATTGAACCACCTAGAAGCTTCGTCGGTTCTCCTTATACTTCTTTCGTGTCCAGAATCTACCTTCATGAACTGATCCAGGAGAATGCAGACCAAGTGTCGAATGTGCAACCTAATTTGATGACTGTTCTAGTCCAACTTATCGCTAAGATTGACAACCTTCAGTTCGAGGTTCACGAGATACAGAAAAATTGGGTTCATATTCCCTAGGAGCCCGAGGTCCTCTTCCCTCGTGCTATGGGTTCACCCATACCTAATCCTGTTTGGGTCCTGAAAGAATATCAGCACCGTCCACGTGCCCCTCCTTTCAATGGGACTCCACCAGCGCAACTCCCTATGCTGAAGCTTTCCCAGCCAGGGGCTAACGTGTTAGTACTTTTCAATTCGAAGGAAGAAGAATTCAATAAGGTCAAGGAGGACCTTAAACTGTTAACCAAGAAGTCTGATCGGGTCTGAAAATCTAGAAATTCCATGGATTACACCCATATTTCTCCCTACCCTAAAGAAAGGCTGCTAGAAAAGTTTAAGATGCCTAATAGTGAGAAGTTCAGGGGTAGTGGCCCCCTAATTGTTCATCTTCGAAGTTACCACTGAGCCATGACTCTCCTTGGTGCTTATGAGGAAATAATGTCCCAAATGTTCTAGCAAACTCAGTAAGAAAGCATTCTCCGTTGGTTTATGTCCCTTGAAGAATCTCGAATTCGCAGTTGGGAGGGTGTTTCTCATGAATTCATGTCATAGTACATATATAATGAGGAGTTGGAGGTTACACGTTGTGATCTATAATTTCTCAAATAGAACACTGGAGAATTCGTCAGCATTTTCATTCCAAGGTAGAGAGAGAAAGCTGTCACTATGACCAACCGACCTTCCGAAAAGGACAAAGTTAGTATTGTAAAGAAAAACATCTTACCCCATGTCCGAGCGATGATGGGAGGATAATATTACCCACATTTCCAAGACCTCCAAGAGTCCGGTGGGGAAATTTAAGAAAGTGTTGACAAGATAGAAGATGAGCCAAAGAAAGTATCTAGATAATTCACTCTAAGAAAATATGAGAAGTCTGCTACAGTATCGATCGTTAACCACATCTCTTAGCCTGCTACCTCTTGGGCACTAGAAAGTCTTGCTAATCCAGTAAAAAAAGAGTACACTGAGCTTCATGATCGCCTCTATAAAGTCTACCAAGCCCTGTTGAGCTGAAATCTAATCAAACCTTTAGACCCTCATTCATTACCAAACCCGTTTCCCAAAAATTTCAAACCCGACATCCATTATGATTTTTACCAAACTGCTGGCCATAATACTTATTTCCATCTCCGGAATGTAATCCAATGTTTAATTTACCGGGGTGTCATCGCTCCACCAGGCAATCCCAAACCGAACACCACTCAAAATCCACTTCCAAACCATACAAATCCCATCTTCCTAGAGAATGACCCAAAAATCGATCCATCTACCTATATTGTACCCAGTAAAGCACCCATCACACCCATATTTTTTTACCAAACCCCTTAAAGTTTACCCATATTTTCTCCTGCACCCCACCTATTTTTCCAACCAGGCTTTGTCGCTTCTCATAAGAGTGTGCATTGTCGTTCGTACCCGGTCCAGAGGGAAATATGTGTAATTGCCAGTAATACTGAACTAGCTTCTAGAGTTTGGCTGAAATTACCCTCTGAAATGACCATTGACTGTCAGAAGTTTAGCATCCTGTTCATGGAAGCCCAAAAGTGGGCTCGGGAGTCAGATAATTAGGTGTTGCTCGTTAATGAAGTCGATTTGGATGATGTGGTATAAATTATGGCATACTTGTTCCGACAGACCAATGATATTTGTAGTATATTCGAGCTACTCAATGCTTTAAAGTTACAAGGGTGATTGGTCCTTTCAGTTCTGCACCTCCTCGATGAATGGGAGGATCTATATGAAGAAGTCATTGAGGTTGTGGAATGCATTTACTTACTATGGCAAGACGACATCGTTGCCACAGGATGGGGGATAAGTTTGATAGCTCAGACGAAGAACCAAGTTAAGGAAATGTTAGTCCAATAATCAGTATGGATGAGATGATATCTTTTGAAATTTGCTATGGGAAATTAATAATGTGGTCGTACAACCTAAAATTAATAAATAAATGGGGTTTATGTTCTTCCCGTCCTCTGTGAACCATATGACAAGATCTGGGAGACACTACCAGAATTCGAATCCTCAGCCAGCAGGGATAGATAAAGAAAAGGGAATTATCGAGGAACTCCCCATGCAAAAAATGACCATCGAGGAAAGCAAGATCCTCGACCAGCTCAAGAAAACTAAGTCCAACATCACCTTATGGGGGCTCTTCATGTCTTCCTAGCTACACCGTAATGCTTTGATAAAGTTGCTTGTTGGCCCCACAGTACCTCCTTCCACCACTCCAGAAGAAGTCATGAACCTGTTCGGGTCCTTAACCTCTACTAGATTGATGTCCTTCTCTGAAGAAGAAATCTCAAAGTTTGGTCTTAATCATAACTATGCTCTCAACATCTCCATTGAGGTGATGAGGAAGACAGTCCCACTCTCACTCATCAACAATGAGTCAGCACTCAATGTTTGCCCATTAAGAACCTTCAACTGCCTAAGTTTGAAAATGAGTGACCTGACTCCTAATTCTGCCTCAGTGCATTCCTATGATAATACTCGCCGGGAGGTGATAAGATCCATAACACTCATAATAGGGTTTGGCCATATCAATCCCATTATTGAGTTTCATGTTATTGATATACCCACATGTTTTAACCTGCTTCTTGGTCCACCATGGCTTCATAACATTCGAGGGGTATCCTCCTCCCTTCATCAGAAGTTGAAATTTTTTGCTAAGGGAAAAGTCATTACCATTTTGGGAGATGATGATAGTACTAAAAATGTAAGAACCACTAACCCGATACTAGAGATATAGCATGGGATGATTGACATGCTCATTTTTATCTTTCGAGTTGAATCACTTCCACTTCAAACAGGGAATGATTTCAAAGATCAAATTTATCCAGAGTACAACCCATATGATAATGTCAATGTAATACAAATGTTTAAGAAAATGCACTTCATACCCGGACTGGCACTGGGATGATAAAAATAGGGGATATTGGAACCCATAGTCCTAAAAAAGGCCTTTACTCCATGTGGCATGGGTTATCAACCATTATCATAAGAATAAAGAATGCTCTGCCAACCCCTATTAAAGAGAGGTTTAAAAAGTGAAAAGATTGTTTCGAGGGATTCCTTGAACAAAAGATTCGTTAAAGATGGTGAAGATTTTACCTTATATGTCTTTATCGAACCATTGTATGATCATGTGGATAAGAAGATGAAGCCAGAGAAGGAGATAATATTTCAAGATAGTTATTCCTAGATCGAAGACTGCCAGCATCACGTGCAACCACTTATTGAGAAAAATATATCTATTGCCGTGGTTTTTGATGGAAGCGACTCTGAGTACTCGTTCAATCTGCAGACATTGGTGCTGACACTCTACATGATCCATTCAAGCGATACATCATCGGAATCGTCCACTCTAATTACGACCATTGATGAACCCTCCATAACTGGAATACTATGCCAGTTCCACCTGTTGAAATACAACCCAACCACAGTGTTTATCCAATCTCTTCCTCTCTTGTTGTTCCTCTTTTTTCTGATAATAATGTAATCAAGACCTCCTGTGATGAGGTTCTCAACGTTTTTCCCCAAAAAGTGGAATAAATGAGGATTTTGAGTATATTATTGTTCCTTACATTAGTTGTCTTGATTCTAATCAAACACTTGATGATGATGATGATTTTACAAATGAACAATTCTTAACTGATCTTAATAAGTCTATTAACAATAAACATATCAACGTTTAAATTAATTAGGATGAAATGTTATTATTAATCTCGGTTCTAGTAGCCAATAGCGCGAGATTAGGATAGATCCCACCCTTGATGAGCATGAGCGTGCACAATTAGAAGAGCTGCTGAAGGAATTTGTGGATGTCTTCGCATGGTCCTATGACAACATTCCCAACATCGATCCTAAAATAGCTCAGCACAAGATTCCAACTCTCCCATAATATAGACCTGTCAGTTAAACATAAACTGCAAAAGCTCTATACCGAATGGTTACTCAAGATCAAGGAAGAGGTAATCAAATAGTTGAATGTAAGCTTCATCCGGGTGATCGAATATCCTACATAGCTAGACAATATTGTACTCGTACCGAAATCAAAAGGGAAAGTTCGCATGTGCATCGACTATCAAGATTTTAACAAAATATCTTCGAAATATGATTACCCATTTCCCAATAATGACATGATCGTGGACAACACGACCTGTCATGATCTCAAGTCATTCATTGATGGGTTTATCAGATATAATCAGATAAAGATGCACCAAGATCATTAAGAAAAACAACATTCATCACCCCATGGGGAAGTTTTTGTTACACATTTATGGAATTCGAGCTCAAGAATGTAGGGGATATTTACTAAAGGGCTATCGTAACCATCTTGCATGATCTGATAAAGAAAGAGGTTGAGGTTTACGTGGATGAGATGATCATTAAGTCTAAGACTCAGTAAGGTCATGTTCCATCCCTCAGGAAGTTCTTCGAATGTCTACGACAATATCAGATGCGACTTAACCAACATAAATGAAATTTCGGTATCACTAAAGTAAATCTTTTATGATTCATGGCTAGAGAGAAGGGAATTGAAGTAGACCTTGCCAAACTGAAAGCCATACTCAAAATCTTACCCCGAACATAGAAGGAAGTCCAAGTATTATTGGAAACATTATAGTATATCAACCGATTCAACAGCAACCTGACTTCCATTTGTGAACCCATATTCAAACTCCTTCGAAAAGATTCCACCAAGGCCTGGAATGAAGCCTTCGATAGAATCAAGAAATATCTTACCCGACCTCCAATACTCATGCCACCATAGCCTGGTCTCCCTCTACTCTTATACTTGATCATAACAGATACTGCAACCGGGGATTTGCTAGACCAATACCTTGAAGAACCCCTTAAAAAGGGCCATCTACTACGCCAGTCATAAATTAGTTGGGTATGAAGTCAACTACACTGCCTTGAAGAAAGCATGTGTCTCTCTAGTCTAGGTCATTAAAAAATTATGGCACTAAATGCTCACTTTTCCCATCAGACTTGTTTCTCAAATGGATCCTATCAAATACCTACTTAAGAAACAGGTTCTTTCTAGTTGAAAGGACCGATGGTTAATGTTGCTAGCTGATTTCGATATTGTGTATGTCATAGAAATTCGTGAAATGAAGAGTCATATCTAACTACCTTACCGACTACTCCATAAAAGAAGCCAACATTTAGATCTCTGAGTTCTCGATTAAAGATATCCTTTGCACCTCTCAAGAAGACCTCCGATGGAAAATGTTCTTTGATGGCGCTGCCAACAAGAAAGGATATGGCATTAGGATACTCCTGATCGCCCCTGATGACTCTCACACTCTCATTATCATCAAGTTATATTTTCCCTACGCCAATAATATGACCGAATACGAGGCAAGAACCGTAGGCCTCAAAGTCACCCTCAAGAAAGGTATTTAATGCCGAGATGTCTACAAGGACTCTGCCCTCATCATCAGTTAGTTCCTTAGAAGATGAAAGTCAAAGATGAAAAGCTCTTACCCTTCCACGGCCACCTGGAGGAGCTGGCCTCCCAGTTCTGAGATATCACCTTCCACTAATTGCCTTGAAAAAGGAACAAATTAGTCGATGCTCTTGCTACTCTTGCCTCCATGGTCGATATGCCTAAGAAATTAATAATGACCCCTTTTCCTAGTCCAAAAATAATTTAAACCAACCCTTTGCTACCACATTGTGCTCGTCATAGAAGAGGACTCTGATATGGCCGAGTTTTCTTGTTACGACATTTGGCTCCTCCTCAAGCACAATAGGTATCCCCTAGACGCCAATAAGAAAGACCGAACGACCCTTCGCAAATTGGCTGCCCAATACATCATATGTAAAAAAGCACTGTTCGAGAGAAACTTCGATGGAACCCACTTACGCTACATCCTAGGGCATACATTGAAGAAATAATGCAGAAGATCCACAACGAAGAATGTGGACCTCACATGAATGGCCATATGCTCGCTAAGAAGATTATCAAGAAGGGGTACTATTTGACCACCATGGTTCAGGATTGCACCTCCTATGCCAGGAGATGCTATAAATGACAATAGTTTGCCAATCTCCAGCACTGACCTCCGCGAGAATTATACAATATGACTTTTCCCTGACCATTCTTGATAAGCATCCAAAGCTGTACATTTAATACCCCGAATAAACGTATTTTAGTTGCTAATTCCCAAAAATTTGGGTCTTATATGCGTAAATGTTTAATGTTTAGGCTTGATCGCTGTTTGTGGAAGTTCGACGCTTATTTCAAGGCAAATGTGCGATTTATGGAGCTAATTCCCCAGTCCCGTACCAAACCGGAGCCTAAACTTAGCCCAAAACCTATCCCGAGCCGTGTGTGTTTGGTTTGTCCCTTGTTATTTTATTTTATTTTACTTTTAGATTTTCATTTGTGTCATTTATATATTTTTAAAATTTATTTTATATTTTATGTTTGTGTGTATATTTTTAGTAATTTTTCATATTTTATTTTTACACGTCGAGGAGTTGTTTTTATATTTTCCTTTATTTTTGTTTGTTTTTAGTTTTCAAGTAGTTTATTATTATTTTATTTTGTTTTGTTTTATTAGTTTTTATTTGAGTCGTGTTTAGTTTTTAGAGTTTGTATTGTGTGTCGTGTTATTTTTATTTTTTTTAGTGATTTTTATTTTTATTTTTAGTTTAGTTTAGTTTTTATTTTTATTTTACTTGTTTTTATTTTATTAGGTTTATTTTCATTTTCTTAGTTTATTTTTAGGATCACAAGTTAAACACACACATAAACAACACACACACACACACACACACCCTAAACCACACACACTCTATCCTACACCCTCACAGCACCCAAACTAACCCCTATTCATCTTCTACCTCCAACCACCTTCTCTCTCTTCTCTCATCACCCATCTCAAACCCAAACAACCACTGCCATAAACTTAGATTGAAACCACGTCTCACCTCCCTCTTCATACCCATAACCGGTTGCCACTCCTTGACCCGTGACTACCCACCGGACCCCAACCACACAACTCGACCGACCCATCCAACAGTCAACCCATCTCCGGCGAAACCTAATCGGGATAGACCCAAAATTTGCGCTGCCACCTCCCCGACAACCTTAGACCCGACTGACTCACTCTAGCAGCTTTGGCCAGTGACCTCCTCTGTCCCCAAACCAGACGATTTCCCCACCTCCTGCCCGATCCAAGCCTCCACGTGCTTAAATCCAAACGGGTTATGACCAAATCCGATTCTCTCTCCTCCACCCAACTAAACCCACCAGCTATTCTAACCCGACCACCCACCTCCAACTCGATACCTGAGTTCCAACATCCATACCCATCCCCGATTTTGCCCAGTCCGAATTCAAACCCACGACTTATCCACCTGCACAGATCCAAGCAAATCCAAAACCATCAATAAAAACCAAATAAAACAAACAAAGCTAAATCCCCTTCCAACACTGACACCTTTGACCCAAACTCTATTTCCTAATTCGTGCAAGACCCAAAACCCCACATCCCAAGCTTCTGCATATTCCAAAAATAAAAGTCACATGTTAAATTTTACCCTCTTTTTTCCTAAACTACACTCAACCATATCCCCATGTAATCTCTTATAAAACAAGACTCTTCAATTCAGCAAGGGGATCCAATAGTTCAATAGGCAAGAGTGGGAAAAGTAGTGTAGTTTTTAGTTTAGGAGCTCCATTTTTGGAGCTCAAATTTTTTGTTCTGTTTTTATTTTATTTTTTTCTATTTTTTATATAGTGACTTGAGTGTGAGGTAGATAATTTTTGTAAGATACAAATTGTGAGTTGAGTGGCATTATTTTTAGTGTTGTGAAACTCAAATTTATGGGTTATTATTCATGTCAAAGCTTGGGATTGGAATGAAAATTTAAGGAGACTTGGTTTTTGTTTTGTTCTTTCTTAGCTTATTTATTTAATGCCTATTATTGAGTAATTATTACATTTTATATGTAATAATACCAAAATGAGAGGCTAAATACCCCATTCAAGGGGTGAGATGGAACCCTTAACTTAATTATTTTTATTTTTGGTTTGTTTATTTATTATGCCCCTTTGAATATTAATATTCAAAATTTACAATTTATATTTACGCCTCGAGAGATGGTGAATTATTTTCTAGAGAAAATTGTAAATTCAAATTATAATATTTATCCACTAATTAAAATAGAGATAGGCAGTTTTTGAATGATATTGTAGTTTGAATTTCTCAACTCTAAAACTTATTTTTTTTATGATTTAAATGCTTTCAGTAAATTTTCCCTAGCGGGTGATTTATTAGAAAATGTTTAAATCTAATTTTTGTGAGTATGTGAAATTTAAATATTAATCTTCTAAAAAGACAATATGTAAATTTACATTTGCAACGAGAGTTGATTTGTCAATTTATATATGTTTTGGAGTATTTCAGAGAGACAAACTAATTAATGAAAATAAATAGGTTAAGTGGTGAGGTTTAATCCTTTGAATTATCTTGTAATTATTTTCTCCTCATATTTAGCTCACTTTATCATTTTCTTTATTTATTAATGTAGTTTTAATTTTAGTTCATAATTAGTAGTATAAATATCCCTTCATAATTGTTTTAAAAATCATACTTGTTTTCACTTTGCTCTTGTCCACATTAGAGAGCGCGGATTGACCCCTTACTTGCCATTATACATGTTTTAGTGTATTTGTAGGTAAAAAATGGATTTTTGATCGACCGTCTTTACTCTAAAACGAATATACACAAAAGGCGAGTTATCAATTCTCCACATAGGGCATCGATATCATAGGGAATGTCATACCCAAGGCCTCCAATGGGCACGAGTTCATCCTCGTCGTCTTTGATTATTTCACCAAATGGGTCGAAACCGAGTCGTACGCAATGCTAATTGCCAAAAAGGTATCCAAGGAACATCATCTCTCGATACGGGGTCCCCCATGAGCTAGTATCAAACAATGGGTTACACTTCGAGGAAGAGGTCACAAAATTGGTCGATGAGTACGGGATTTAAAGACACAAATCTTCTCCCTACGGACCCCAAACCAACAGTGCAGTTGAAGCTGCCAATAAGAACCTTAAAGAAATCATTAGTAAGACGATCGAGAGTTACTGAGATTGGGACGATCGAATCCCTTATGCCGTTTGGGGTTATCGCACTTTAGTCTGGGCATCTACTGGGACTGCCCCATACTTTTTCGTATACGGTACGGAAGGAGTCATACCCGTTGAATTCGAAATACCTTTATTACTCGTTATGCTTGAGAGCAAAGTTAGTAAGGAAGACTAGCATTAGACCCATTTTGACAAGCTTTCACTCTTAGATGAAATGAGGCTAAAGGCACTATATCATATATAAGGGTACGACCGCCGGATCGCGCAATTATTCGATCGAAGAATCAAGGACCGTGGTGTCTAAGAAGGGGACTTAGCCCTCAAAGAAATTATAGAACTCGTTTGGGATCCTAGAGGGAAATTCAAGCCAAACTGGAGTAGACCCTACATCATGAATAAGATCCCATCCGGTTGCACCGCTATGCTCACTGACCTTAACGGAGAAGAGATGACACGTCCAGTCAACCTGGATCATCTACAGAAGTTCTACCCTTAGTTCGAAATTTCGACGCACTATGACTCTTGTCATCTCCCTTCTATTCTAAAAAATCTTCATTTCTCTCTACCCATAACTACATGGGCCTGATCCTCTAAAAAAAATCTTTCAAAATGGAACTCATGAATTTTTAGAAACCCCCCAGAGGTACGTAAGCATCTCATACGGGCACGATTCCCTTTTTTTTCCACAAAATGCTATTCTTTTCTAATCTCCAAGAACGACGATTAATTTTATCATTTATTTGAACAAAAGGATTATGTATGGCTTAGCGATTGGCATAGATAATTCAAATGAAAAAATTGTTAAGAGGCACAATTAGATGATCAAAATCTTTTTTTAATTTTAAATAGGTAGTTCGGTACTATTACATAAAGTATCAGAGAAGGGAGTCAAAACAACAAGCCCTTTTCCCTCTGACCTAGTCCTAAAATAAAACCAAATGCCACACATTTTTCCCAAGAACAAAAAACCAAAAAACAAACAAAAAAAACCATCATACAAAAGCTTCACAAAATTAATAAAGACCCTATCCACAACTGTCGAAAGATCCCGTCTCATCATCATCAGCCCCCGAGGTCCCCAAAGTTTTGCTAGTTGGTTCGTATTACGAAGACGCTCCATTAAGCGATAAGCATCGACCAGCCGTGAGAAAACCATAACTCCCCTTTTCATGGTGTCAAACATAACGAACTAACTCTAGCCGATATCCCCCGCCAAAATCTTTACCGCTACCCTCTTCCACAATCACTCCAAATAATCTCTAGAAATATGCCAAACCCTACCAACAGATTGAGATGAATGGTTTGTCGATTGATGAATCTCCCACAGATAACCTAACTGCATGCACAAGGCTTCAGTTAAATCCTCTACATGAAAAAAGTCCAGGGTACAGGGAGGAACAATTTGCTCCCATCCGACTTAGAGAAAAAGCCGCAAAGGGAATTATAATGAAGTTCTCCAAAGGCCAACTAACCTAGCAACCCGATATTCTCCCAGATCCAGAACAGGCTGTAGATATCCCCACCATGGCACTGACTAGGAAAGGCACCAGGCTCCATGTTCCATGAACTGATCAACCTAATTCTCCATGGATGGGTCAAAATTGATAAAATATCGGGCGAGAAAATTTAGAACGGCCGCCGTGGGATATTCAAGGGGGATCGCCAAACGAAATCTCTTGGCTAACCATATAAACAACATCACTGGGCTCCCTCTTAAGAAGTCGAAACAACCCTCCTGCCAAGCATCAAGACCATTCAAGGTCTTCGCCATTATCACCACCATAAGATTACGATGATTGGACATCCATACCGTGATTGCAGCCAACTGGAAATCAACTAGTAAGTCCTTCATCACCAGCAAGAACCTCGAAGTTAGGCTCATGGAAATAGGCCTAGTATAACCGGCATATTTAAAACCCATTAGACGTATAGAGTGCATGATAGCGGGGAGAGAAACCTTCCCCCTGATGACCAATGGCTGAGCCGTCGAAAGAGAAATATGGAGCAACTTCACCAATAACGCCCGGGGAGAACAGGAAAGATCAAGCATAGCCACTTCCACAGTGGGATTAGTCCCTAATATGGCTGAAAACTCCTCATAGGTCGGACATACCTCGTCCAAACCAAAGTGAAATACATGGTCCTATGGATATCAGAATTGAGCTGCCGCCAATATGTTCCAATTAATGGTGCGACATAAAGAGACCCGGTGCACATTAATACGTCATAGTCCACATTGTATAGGCACATGGCTTCCAAAATCTCGAGGTAAGAAACGAATTATGCACTCATAAGAAGGGCCAAATGAAAGTAATAGAAGAAGAAAACAAGAAGCAAAAAGGATAAAGAAGTGAGGACGGATGAAAACTTACACCACCTTACCCCCTTTATATATGAAAGCTTTGGCTAAAAATAAGAAAAAATAGAAACTCGAATAAATGCCTACCCCAGCAAGTACTCAAAGCTGCATAGAAGTGAAATGAAAGCCTTGGAATGATTTGACACGACACATATTCCGATAGGTAGGACAAGGGGTATGCCGATTGATAACCCCCATATTTTAGAAAATTCTATCTTTCCTTTTTTTTGTAAAAAAATTATCTAAAAAATAAATCCTTATTTCAAAAACCCTCGGGTTATTTCTTCCTATAGTACCCATTTTTACTCATCCTTTCTCAAAATTAATCTTCTCTCGAGTTATTCAATAAATTTTTCCATCCTTTTTACGGTCTCAGCAACAAAGTAAAAAATGCATGTAGAATAATTCAGTAAAGCAAGAATAAATAAAAATCTGCTTCATATATATTGCCATTTGCATCTTTACTTTTTTTTAGGAAAAAGAAAAGAATAAAAATGATAGGAAAAAACAACAGGACTTTGCTCGAAACCCCCTATCTCAATCTCTCTCTCTCTCTAAGACCCCCCCATTCCTGCTGCGAGCGCGCTTCCGCCGATGGAGAGCTGTGAAACCTCCACTCCTCGATCTTGATCCCTCTTTCGAGGTAGAAGACGACCCCAGACAAGAAAGAACTGGAACTGAGTCCCTGACATAGGTTGGTCATGGAGGCCATTCAGTCCCGAATGTCCTTAAGCCAAGTAGTCGACACCCGAACATGCTGCAAATAATGCAAGCAAAACAAAAGGCAAATCAATGACTCTAAAGCAAAGAAAAATCTAGAGAAGGATAAAGAAATAGAAAAGATATACCTCTGGCTGAAGGATATCCGCTGTCATCCCCAATACACCCGGATCCACCGCATTAGGGTCGTGCGACATACGCAGCGATCCCCTTCCAATCAATCAGAAATTATAGGAAGGCAGAGCAAGTTGAATAAATGGAAACTCCATTACCGCCATCGATGATGACGCACCACTTATGTTGTGGGCGGACCCCACCCACCTACTCATACGCCTTCCCGAAGCTGTAGGAGGCGGAGGCATGTTCCCAACATTATAGATACAAGAAGGCATCGGATAGCTCGGTGCAAAGTCGAGGTAGTCATAGGTTGCCGCCGTATTCGTATATGATGATTAAGGCTTGCCAATTATCATCGCCTCCATATCCTCCTTCAACATCTCCCGCACTCGCATCATATACATCGGGGGCATCACCGATGGGACCGCCACCTCATCCTACACAATCTGTCGGACCACTATTTCCCACAAATACCAAGAATAGCCGAACTCGTGCGCCAGTAGCCTGTGCATCTGCGCATGCATCCCAATCACCCCTGTATACTAGACAACTATTTCCCATGGGTAGAAAATCACCTGAAATTTCCAATAAAGATAAATGTTTGTGTAAACAAAGAAAATGTCAAAAAAGGATTCAAAAGAAAAAGGGAATAACCCGGTCGCTTGTCAGGGTGTTCAAGGCCTGACGCACCACCGACAGAGAAAGAGATTGCTTTGACCATCGGTTGGACTCCTACCAACGATACACACTACACCAAAATGGTAAAATTGGCACCCTTCAACCGAGCAGCCTTGTCACGGTCATTGACCGTGATAAAAAAATACGCGTTTTTTGTCACGGTCATTGACCATGATAATCCTATAAAGTTGTCAGGGTCAGGGACCGTGACATGTCCGTGACAATTCTATCAGTAAAAAACCCTCCCTCTTCTTTTTTCCCACCGATTCTAATTCCCTTCATTTCTCTCTCTCTAGCGACTGCACACTCTCTCTCTCTACAACTTTGGTACATTTTCTCTCTCTATTTCTCCTCTATTTATGTATACGTGTGTGTATATGTGCGTGTGTGCATATATGTGCGTGTGTACATATATGTGTGTGTAAATATGCGCGTGCGTGTGTGTGTGGTGTATATATGCGTGTGTGTTGGGGGGGGGAGGGGGCAGGGCTGGGGGAGGGGAGGGGGTGTATGCGCATGTGTGTGTATATATGTGTGTGTGTGTTTGTGTGTGTATATATACGTGTGTAGAGTGTATATGTGCGTGTGTGTGCATGTGGTGGGCAACGGCAGTGGGGGGAGGGGGCAGGGCTGGGAGGGCTGTGTGTGTGTATATGTGCGCGTGTGTGTTTTTTTTAATTAAATTTTATTGGTTTATTAGATATTTCCCCTTATATTGTAGTGCCCCTTGTAAAAGAATTGATTGATTTAATATTGATTGGTTGTCAATTTTTTTGTAAATTAATAATTAGAGCCCCTTTCATATGCAAGTAGGGTTGCCCCTCATTATAAATTAGTAAATTAATAATTGTGTACTTTAATTGATGAAAAGAATTAATTGAGTAGATGAATTAGAAGGAGTATGGGATACACATTTGTTGTTGCCATTGCGGTTGAGTTATAGTGGATCGATGTTGGGTTGGTTAATTTTAAAAGTGGCATGACCACTGGATTATTGTCCATATGGGGGTGGAATTTTTCAACTTTTTTTGAAAATTAATTTGTATAATGAACAATATATATATAGTATGATAATTAAATGAAACATACTTGAAATTACATATAGTGCGCATAGATACTAGCCTTGACCGTGACATGTCCGTGACACTTCTGCCAGTAAAAAACCCTCCCTCTTCTTTTTTCCCACCTATTGTAATTCCCTCCATCTCTCTCTCTCTAGCGACTACACACTCTCTCTATCGCTACAATTCTGTGTTTTTTTTAATTAAATTTTTATTGGTTTATTAGATATTGCCCCTCATATTGTAGCCCCCCTTATAAAAGAATTGATTGATTTAATATTGATTGGTTGTTAATTTTTTTGTAAATTAATAATTAGTGCCCCTTTCATATGTAAGTAGGATTGCCCCTTATTGTAAATTAGTAAATTAATAATTGTATACTTTAATTGTTAGTTTAATTGATGAAAAGAATTAATTGAGTAGATGAATTAGAAGGAGTACGGGATACACATTTGCTGTTTCCATTGCGGTTGGATTATCGTGGATCGATGTTGGGTTGGTTAATTTTAAAAGTGGCATGACCACTGGATTATTGTCCATATGGGGGTGGGATTTTTCAACTTTTTTTTGAAAATTACTTTGTATAACGAACAATATATATATATATATATATATAGTATGATAATTAAATGAAACATACTTGAAATTACATATAGTGCGCATAGATACTAGTCTTTTAGTTCTTATGCGTACGCATTCAATAGCCCTTAGACCCGTTCGAGAGTCATTACCCCTGTAATGAGATCTCTCGAATTGTCCCGTTTGGACAGTTTGGGACTGCATAATTTCTGTATAATAATATTCTTAGTGGCTTAAATTTGTTACTTTTGGAGGAAGTTCTACAGTGGTATCCTAATGTTCTCTGGGTACATACTAGATTGACAAGTGTGACTCTTATTTCAATTGATCAATTGAAATAACACTCACACTTGTCAATCTACATCGTGTACTTGGAGAACTATGGAGATATGCTGCCGAATTTTTCTCAAATCGTAACAATGTGCATGAGCTGTTAAGTATATTACAGAAATATGCGGTCTTGAATGGGATATGACCACTCACCCTTTAGAGGAGATGGAGGAAATAAGAATTTCTATTATAAATTTAATTTGAATTTGAAATTTAAAAATCGAATATAAATAAGACATAATTAAATGAAACATACTATAAATCTAAGTTTTGTTTATACTAATCCATGAATATACGGTTCTTACATTTAAATTTTAATAGGTTATTAGTTGTGGTAGCTGTGATGGGATATTCGAAATACAAAGAGTGGATGAGTGAGACAAATAGAATGGGGGATGTGTTTCGCAGAGGTGCTAATGAGTTTGTGAAATACACAAAGAGATGTTATAATGATGAAGAGTTTCCGTGTCCGTGTGCTAGGTGTAAGAATGGTAAGATTTTTGAGTGGAAAACAGTTGAACTACATTTGTTAACATTGGGTATGCAAGATATTTATCGCACTACACCAAAACTGGCGATTGGTCACGGCCAAAATCCCTGACCAAGACTGTAGGTCGCGGACTTGGGCCGTGACCATTTCGGGCAGGACCAATTTCGTGGGTCGCGGCCCACGTTCGTGACCAAAAAATGGTCATGGCCCGCAGTGGGTCACGGCAGATGGTCGCGGACTTGGGCCGTGACCCATACCACGATGGGGAAAAAATGATCGCGGCCTTCATCCATGACCCACAACCGTGACAAAATTGGTCGTGGCCAAAGTCCGTTACCCACACCGCGACGGAAACAAATGGTCGCGGCCCAAGTTTGTGACCCACAACCGTGACAAAAATTGGTCGAGGTAAAAATTCGTGACCCACTCCGCGACGAAAAAAAAAGCAAAAAAATGGTCGCGGACATTGGCCGTGACCCACAACTGTGACAAAAATTGATCGCGGCCAAAGTCCGTGACCCACGTCGCGACGAAAAAAAAGGAAAAAAATGGTTGTGGACTTTGGCCGCGACCATTTAGTCACGGTTGGGGGTCATGGACTTTGGCCGCGACCATTTTTATGAGCGACGAAAAAAATAAAAATGGTCATGGACAAAGTCCATGACCATATTTAACTATAATTTTAAAAAAATGTCCTTTTTTGGTCCAATCGTAAAATCGGGGGTCCTGTGACTACACGATTGCGAATATTTATTATTGGAAAAATAATAAAAAAAATCACAAATTGCGAATCGGGAACGTTGTTGTTAATAAACAAGTATATATACAAATTTAAAAATATAACACGTCTTAATAATTCACAGACCAAAAAAAAAATTGGACATAGTTTCCTCCATTTTCTGGACATTCCAAACCCTGTAAATATAAAACCTTCTTATTATAAAACCCGCACGACCATAAAATTTAACAATTAAATTATAAAAGCCCGCAGGGCCATAAAACTAAACAATAAAAGCCCGCACGACTGTAACAAAAAAAAAATAATCTTGTACGCCCACACCAATATATAAATAATATTCATGTCGTAAACCATTGCCTTCGTCATTTGTTCCATGTGCAAAAATCCTACAAATGATAGGATACAAAAAAGAACTAATAATAGTAACCAATTAGTTTCACAAAAAAATTATTCAAGCGAAAAATTGCATATATGAGTTATAATTATCAATATATCAATGTTTTTAATCCTAAGTCTAAAAATATACAAACTATCACCGTATTCTCAAACCGGGGGTCCCCTGATCGCGCAAACAGTTTCTACGAGTTACATTGGTCCCGTGCGAGGTGTCAGTGCCACTCACGGGACTGTTCGGGGGCTATTTTGGGTTTTCACCCACTAACGCCATGTTTTGCCTAAGTCCGAATATTTTTAAATTATCGTCGTATTCTCAAACTGGGGGTCCCGTGATCGCGTGATCAGTTTGTGCGAGTTACATTGGTCCCGCGCGAGGTGTTGGTACCACTCACGGGGCTGTTCGGGGGCTGTTTCGGGTTTTCATCCACTAACGCCATGTTTTTATGCCTAAGTCTAGAAATATGCAAATTATCGTCGTATTATCAAATCAGGAGTCCCGAGATCACGTGACCAGTTCGTACAAGTTACAATGGTCCCGTGCGAGGTGTTGGTGCCACTCACGGGGCTGTTCGGAGGCTGTTTTGGATTTTCCCTCACTAACGTCATGTTTTTATGCCTAAGTATAGAAATTTGCAAATTATCATCATATTCTCAAAACTGAGGGTCCAATGATCTCGCGGTCAGTTTTTATGAGTTACATTGGTCCAGTGCGAGGTGTTGGTGCCACTCACGGGGCCATTCGGGGGATGTTTTGGGTTTTCACCCACTAACGCCATGTTTTTCCTAAGTCTAGATATTTTTAAATTAATGTCGTATTCTCAAACTAGGGGTCGCATGATCGCGTGGTCAGTTCGTGCGAGTTACATTGGTTTCGTGCGAGGTGCTGGTGCCACTCACGGGGCCATCCGGGGGCTGTTTCGGGTTTTCACCCACTAACGCCATGTTATTATTCCTAAGTCGCCATGTTTTGCCTAAGTCCTGATATTTTAAAATTATCGTCGCATTCTTAAACTAGGGGTCCCGTGATCGCACGATCAGTTCGTGCGAGTTACATTGGTCCCGTGCGAGGCGTTGGTGGCGCTCACGGGGCCATTCGAGGGCTGTTTGGGGTTTTCCCCCACTAACGCCATGTTTTTATGCCTATGTCTAGAAATATGAAAATTATTGTCGTATTCTCAAACCGAGGGTCCCGTGGTCTCGTAGTCAGTTTCTATGAGTTACATTGGTCCGTACGAGGTGTTGGTGCCATTTAGGGGGCCATTCGGGGGGATGTTTTGGGTTTTCACCCACGAACGCCATCTTTTGCCTAAGTCTTGATATTTTTAAATTATCGTCGTATTCTCAAACCTGGGGTCCCATGATCGTGCGGTCAGTTTGTGCGAGTTACATTGGTCCCGTGCGAGGTGTTGGTGCCACTCATGGGGCCGTTTGGGGAGTTCCCCCACTAGCTCCTTATTTTTATGCCTATGTCTAGAAATATGCAAATTATCAACGTATTCTCAAACCGGGGGTCCTGTGATCGCGCGGTCAGTTTCTACGAGTTACATTGGTCTTGTACGAGGTGTTGGTGCCACTCATGGGCCGTTCGGAGGCCGTTTCGGCTTTTCACCCACTAAGGCCATGTTTTGCCTAAGTTCTGGTATTTTTAAATTATCGTCGTATTCTCAAAATTGGGGTTACCATGATCCCGCGTTTAGTTACTATGAGTTATATTGGTCCCGTGCGAGGTGTTGGTGCCACTCACAGGGTTGTTTGGGGGCTGTTTCGAGTTTTCACTCACTAACGCCATGTTTTTAAGCCCAAGTCTAGAAATATGCAAATTATCATCATATTCTCAAACTGGGAGTCCCGTGATTGCGCAGTCAGTTTCTACGAGTTACATTGGTCCCGTGCGAGGTGTTGGTGCCACTCACGGTGCCGTTCGGGGGTTATTTTCGGTTTTCACCCACTAACCCCCTATTTTATGACTACGTCTAGAAATATACAAATTATCGTCGTATTCTCAAACCTGGAGTCCCGTGATCGCGCGGTCAGTTCCTACGAGTTATATTGGTCAAGTGCGAGGTATTGGTACCATTCAGGGGCCGTTCGGGGGTTGTTTTGGGTTTTCACCCACTAACGTCATGTTTTAATGCTTAGCTCAAGAAATATGCAAATTATCATCGTATTCTCAAATCGGGAGTCCCGTGATCATGCCATCAAATCATACGAGTTACATTAGACCCGTGCGAGGTGTTGGTGCCACTCAAGGGGCTGTTCGGGGGCTGTTTTTAGTTTCCCCCCAATAACGCCATGTTCTTATACCTAAGTCCTGTTATTTTTAAATTATCATCGTATTCTCAAAACTGGGGGTCCCGTGATCACGCGGTCAGTTCCTACTAGTTACATTGGTCTCGTGCGAGGTGTTGATGCCACTCACGGGGCGTTCGGGGGCTGCTTCGGGTTTTCACCCACTAACGCCATATTTTTAAGCCCAAGTCTAAAAATAAGCAAATTATCATCGTATTTTCAAACTAGGAGTCCCGTGATCGTGCGACCAGTTCGTACGAGTTACATTGGTCCCGTGCGGGGTGTTGGTACCACTCACGGGGCCGTTGAGGGGCTGTTTATGGTTTTCACCCCCTAACGCCATGTTTTGCCTAAGTCGTCATATTTTTAAATTTTTGTCATTTTCTCAAAACTGGGGATACCGTGATTGAGTGGTCAGTTCCTACGAGTTACATTAGTCTCGTGCAAGGTGTTGGTGCCACTCATGGGGCCGTTTGGGGGCCATTTCGGGTTTTCACCCACTAACGCCATGTTTTTAAGCTTAAGTCTAGACATAGGAAAATTATCATCATATTCTCAAACCAGGAGTCACGTGATCACGCGGTGAGTTTCTATGAGTTACATTGGTCCCGTTCAAGGTGTTGGTGCCACTCACGGGGCCGTTCGGGGGCTGTTTCTGCTTTTCACCCACTAACGCTATGTTTTTATGCCTGTCTATAAATATGCAAATTATCGTCGCATTCTCAAATCAGGAGTCCCGTGATCGCGTGGTCAAATCGTACGAGTTACATTGGTCCCGTGCGGGGTGTTGGTACCACTCACGGGGCCTTTCGGAGGCCGTTTTGGGATTTCACCCACTAACGCCATGTTTTGCCTAAGTCTTCATATTTTTGAATTATCATCGTATTCTCAAACTGGGGGTCCCGTGATCATGTGATCAGTTCGTACGAGTTACATTGGTCCCGTCTGAGGAGTTGGTACTACTAACGGGGCCGTTCGAGGGCTGTTTCGGGTTTTCACCCACTAACACCATGTTTTTATGCCGAAGTCTAGAAATATGCAAATAATCATCGTATTCTCAAACTGGGAGTCTCGTGATCGCGCGGTCAGTTCGTACGAGTTTTATTGGTCTCGTGCGAGGTGTTGGTATCACTTACGGGGCCGTTCAGGGCCTGTTTCGGGTTTCACCCACTAACGCCTTATTTTTAAGCCCAAGTCTAGAAATATGCAAATTATCATCGTATTCTCAAATAGGGAGTCCCGTGATTGCGCGGTTAGTTTATACGAGTTACATTGGTCCCGTGCGAGGTGTTGGTGCCACTCACGAGGCCGTTCGGGGGCCGTTTCGGCTTTTCACCCACTAACGCCATGTTTTTATGCCTGTCTATAAATATGCAAATTATCGTCGCATTCTGAAACTGGGGTCCCGTGATCGCGCGGTCAGTTCGTACGAGTGACAATGGTCCCGTGCGGGGTGTTGGTACCAATCACGGGGCCTTTCGGGGGCCGTTTTGGGATTTCATCCACTAACGCCATGTTTTGCCTAAGTCCTCATATTTTTAAATTATCATCGTATTCTCAAACTGGGGGTCCCGTGATCATGTGATCAGTTCGTACGAGTTACATTGGTCCCGTGCGAGGAGTTGGTACCACTAACGGGGCCGTTCGGGGGCTGTTTCGGGTTTTCACCCACTAACGCCATGTTTTTATGCCGAAGTCTAGAAATATGCAAATAATCATTGTATTCTCAAACTGGGAGTCTCGGGATCGCGCGGTCAGTTCGTACGAGTTTTATTGGTCTCGTGCGAGGTGTTGGTATCACTAACGGGGCCGTTCAGGGCCTGTTTCGGGTTTCACCCACTAACGCCTTATTTTTAAGCCCAAGTTTAGAAATATGCAAATTATCATCGCATTCTCAAATAGGGAGTCCCGTGATCGCGTAGTTACTTTCTACGAGTTACATTGGTCCCGTGCGAGGTGTTGGTGCCACTCACGGGGCCGTTCGGGGGCCGTTTTGGCTTTTCACCCACTAACGCCATGTTTTTATGCCTGTCTATAAATATGCAAATTATCATCGCATTCTTAAACTGGGGTCCCGTGATCGCGCGGTCAGTTCGTATGAGTGACAATGGTCCTGTGCGGGGTGTTGGTACAACTCACGGGGCCTTTCGGGGGCCGTTTTGGGATTTCATCCACTAACGCCATGTTTTGCCTAAGTCCTCATATTTTTAAATTATCATCGTATTCTCAAATCGGGGGTCCTGTGATCATGTGATCAGTTCGTCCGAGTTACATTGGTCCCGTGCGAGGAGTTGGTACCACTAACGGGGCAGTTCGGGGGCTGTTTCGGGTTTTCACCCACTAACGCCATGTTTTTATGCCGAAGTCTAGAAATATGCAAATAATCATTGTATTCTCAAACTGGGAGTCTCGGGATCGCGCGGTCAGTTCGTACGAGTTTTATTGGTCTCGTGCGAGGTGTTGGTATCACTTACGGGGACGTTCAGGTCCTGTTTCGGGTTTAACCCACTAACGCCTTATTTTTAAGCCCAAATTTAGAAATATGCAAATTATCATCGCATTCTCAAATAGGGAGTCCCGTGATCACGTAGTTACTTTCTACGAGTTACATTGGTCCCGTGCGAGGTGTTGGTGCCACTCACGGGGCCGTTAGGGGGCCGTTTTGACTTTTCACCCACTAATGCCATATTTTATCTAAGTCCTGATTTTTTTAAATTATCGTCCTATTCTCAAAATCGGGAGACTCGTGATCGCGCGGTCAGTTTCTACAAGTTACATTGGTGCCGTCCGAAGTATTGGTGCCACTCACGGGGCCATTCGAGGGCTGTTACGGGTTTTCACCCACTAACGCCATGTTTTTATGCCTAAGTCCAGAAATATGAAAATTATCATCGTATTCTCAAACTGGGGATCCCGTGTTCACGCGATCAGTTCGTACGAGTTACATTGGTCCCATTCGAGGTGTTGGTGCCACTCACGGGGCCGTTCGGGGGCTGTTTCGGGTTTTCTCCCACTAACGCCATGTTTTTATGCCTAAGTCTAAAAATATGCAAATTATCATCGTATTCTCAAACCGGGGGTCTCGTGATTTCATAATCAGTTCCTACGCATTATATTGGTCCCGTGCGAGGTGTTAGTACCACTCACGGGGCCATTCGGGGGATGTTTTGAGTTTTCAACCACTAATGCCATGTTTTTAGGCCTAAGTCTAGAAATATTCAAATTATTGTCGTATTCTCAAACCGAGAGTCCTGTGATCACGCCGTCAGTTCGTACGAGTAACATTGGTCCCATGCGAGGTGTTGGTGCCACTCACGGGGCTTTTCGGGGGCTGTTTTGAGTTTCCCCCCACAAATGCCATGTTTTTATGCCTAAGTCTAGAAATATGCAAATTATCATCGTATTCTCAAATCAGGGGTCCCGTGATCGCACGGCAGTTCGTACGAGTTACAAATATCCCTCCCGAGGTGTTGTTGCCACTCACGGGGCTGTTTGGGGGCTGTTTCGGGTTTTCACCCACTAACGACATGTTTTTAAGCCTAAGTCTAGAAATATAAAAATTACCTTCGTATTCTCAGACTGTGGTCCCGTGATTGCGCGGTCAGTTCCTACAAGTTTCATTGGTTCCGTGCGAGGTGTTGGTGCCACTCATCGGGCCGTTCGGGGGCCGTTTAGTCTTTTCACCCACTAATGCCATATTTTTCCTAAGTCCTAATATTTTTAAATTATCGTTGTATTCTCAAAACCGGGGGTCCGCGGTCAGTTCTTACGAGTTACATTGGTCCCGTGCGAGGTGTTGGTGCCACTCACGGGGCCGTTCGGGGGCTGTTTTGGGTTTTCACCCACTAACGCCATGTTTTTAAGCCCAAGTCTAGAAATATAAAAATTATCCTCGTATTCTAAAAACTGGGAGTTCCGTGATTGCGCAGTCAGTTTCTATGAGTTCCATTTGCCCCGTGCGAGGTATTGGTGCCACATACGGGGCCGTTCGGGGGATGTTTCGGGTTTTCACCCACTACCGCCATGTTTTGCCTAGGTCCTGATATTTTCAAATTATCGTCGTATTCTCAAACCGGGGATCCCATGATCGTACGGTTAGTTCGTGCGATTTACATTGGTCCCGTGCGAGTTGTTGGTGCCACTCACGGAGCCATTCGGGGGCTGTTTTGGGTTTTCACCCACTAACGCCATGTTTTAATGCCTAAATAACTGTGTTTTGCCTAAGTCCTGATATTTTTAAATTATCGTCGTATTCTCAAATCGTGGGTCACGTGATCACGCGATCAGTTCGTGCGAGTTACATTGGCCCCGTGCGAGCTGTTGGTGCCACTCACGGTGCCGTTCGGGGGCTGTTTTTTGTTTTCGCCCACTAACGCCATGTTTTAATGCCTATGTCTAGAAAAATGCAAATTATCGTCGTATTCTCAAATCGAGAGTCCCATGATCACACGGTCAGTTCGTACGAGTTACATTGGTCCCGTACGAGGTGTTAGTGCCACTCACAGGCCTATTCGGGGGCTGATTTGGGTTTTCACCCACTAATGCCATGTTTCGCTTAAGTCCTGATATTTTTAAATTATTATCGTATTCTCAAACCGAGGGTCCCATGATCGCGCGATCAGTTCGTACGAGTTACATTGGTCCCGTGCGTGGTGTTGGTGTCACTCACGGGGCCGTTCGGGGGCTGTTTTGAGTTTTCACCCACAAACGCCATGTTTTTATGCGTAAGTCTTGAAATATGCAAATTATCATTGTATTCTCAAAATGGGAGTCCCGTGATCGCTCCATCAGTTCTTACGAGTTACATTGTCCCATGCGAGGTGTTGGTGCCACTCACGGGGCCGTTCGAGGGCCGTTTTGGGTTTTCCCCCACTAATGCCAAGTTTTTATGCCTAAGTCTAGAAATATGCAAATAATCATTGTATTCTCAAACTGGGAGTCTCGGGATCGCGCGGTCAGTTCGTACGAGTTTTATTGGTCTCGTGCGAGGTGTTGGTATCACTTACGGGGACGTTCAGGTCCTGTTTCGGGTTTAACCCACTAACGCCTTATTTTTAAGCCCAAATTTAGAAATATGCAAATTATCATCGCATTCTCAAATAGGGAGTCCCGTGATCACGTAGTTACTTTCTACGAGTTACATTGGTCCCGTGCGAGGTGTTGGTGCCACTCATTGGGCCGTTTGAGGGCTGTTTCGGCTTTTCACCCACAAACGCCATGTTTTCCCTAAGTCCTAATATTTTTAAATTATCATTGTATTCTCAAAACTGGGGGTCCCATGATCGCGTGGTCAGTTCCTATGAGTTACATTGGTCCCGTGCGAGGTGTTGGTGCCCATCACGGGGCCGTTCGGGGGCTGTTTCGAGTTTTCACCCACTAACACCATGTTTTCATGCCAAAGTCTAGAAATATACAAATTATTATTGTATTCTCAAATTGGGAGTCCCGTGATCGTGCGGTCAGTTTCTACGACTTACATTGGTCCCGTGCGAGGTGTTGGTGCCACCCACGGGATCGTTCGGGGGCCGTTTCGGCTTTTCACCCACTAACGCCATGTTTTACCTAAGTATTGATATTTTTAAATCATCATCGTATTGTCAAAACTGAGGGTCCCGTGATCACGCGATCAGTTCGTACGAGTTAATTATTCCCATGAGAGGTGTTGATGCCACTCACGGGGCCATTCGGGGGTTGTTTCGGGTTTCCACCCACTGACGCCATGTTTTTAAACCCAAGTCTAGAAATATGCAAATTATCATCGTATTATCAAACTGGGAGTCCCGTGATCGAGCGATCAGTTTCTACGTGTTACATTGGTCCCGTGCGAGTTGTTGGTCCCACTCACGGGGATGTTCGGGGTTGTTTCAGGTTTTCACCCACTAATGCCATTTTTTGATGCCTAAGTCTAGAAATATGCAAATTATCGCCGTATTCTCAAATCAAGAGAACCGTGACCGTGCCATGAGTTCGTACTAGTTACATTGGTCCTGTGCGAGGTGTTGGTTCAACTCAGGGGCCGTTCGGGGGGTTATTTTGGGTTTTCCCCCTCTAACGCCATGTTTTTATGCCCGAGTCTAGAAATATGCAAATTATTATCGTATTCTCAAACCGGGGGTCCTATTATCTCGCGGCCAGTTCCTACGAGTTACTTTGGTCCCATGCGAGATGTTGGTGCCACTCACAGGGCCGTTTGGGGGTTGTTTCGGGTTTCCCCCACTAACGCCATGTTTTTATGCTTAAGTCTAGAAATATGCAAATTATCTTCCTATTCTCAAATCGAGGGTCTCGTGATTGCGCGATCAGTTCCTACGAGTAACATTGGTCCCGTGCGAGGTGTTAGTGCCACCCACGGGGCCGTTCGGGGGTTGTTTCGTGTTTTCACCCACTAAGTCCATGCTTTTATGCCTATGTCTAGAAATTTTCAAATTATCGTCATATTCTCAAACTGGGAGTCCCGTGATCGCGCCGTCAGTTCGTACGAGTTACATTGGCCTCGTGCGAGGTGTTGGTGCCAATCATGGTGCTGTTCGGGGGCTATTTTGTGTTTTCCCCCACTAACGCCATGTTTTTATGTTTAAGTCTAGAAATATGCAAATTATTATTGTATTCTCAAACCAGGGGTCTCGTGATCGCCCGGTTAGTTTCTACGAGTTACATTGGTCCCGTGTGAGGTTTTGGTGCCACTCACAGGGCTGTTCGGGGGCTATTTTGGGTTTTCACCCACTAACGCCATGTTTTACCTAAGTCCTGATATTTTTAAATTATCTTTGTATTCTCAAACCGGGGGGTCCCGTGATCGCGCGGTCAGTTTGTGCGAGTTACATTGGTCCCGTGTGAGGTGTTGGTGCAACTCATGGGGCTGTTCGGGGGCTATTTCAGGTTTTCACCCACTAATGCCATGTTTTTATGCCTAAGTCTAGAAATATGCAAATTATCATCGTATTCTCAAACCAGGAGTCCCGAGAATGCGTGGTCAATTCGTACAAGTTACATTGGTCCCGTGCGAGGTGTTGGTGCCACTCACGGGGCTGTTCGGAGGCTGTTTTGGGTTTTCCCTCACTAACGCCATGTTTTTATGCCTAAGTCTAGAAATATGCAAATTGTTGTCATATTCTCAAACGGGGGGTCCAATGATCGCGCGGTAATTTTTTACGAGTTACATTGGTTCCGTGCGAGGTGTTGGTGCCACTCACGGGGTCATTCGGGTGTTCGTACAAGTCTAGAAATATGAAAATTATCGTCGTATTCTCAAATTGGGAGTTCCGTGATTGCACAGTCAGTTTGTACGAGTTCTATTGGCCCCGTGCGAGGTATTGGTGCCACTTACGGGGCCGTTCGGGGGATGTTCAGGGTTTTCACCCACTACCTCCATGTTTTGCCTAGGTCCTGATATTTTTAAATTATCGTCGTATTCTCAAACCGGGGATCCCATGATCGTACGGTCAGTTCGTGCGATTTACATTGGTCCCGTACGAGGTGTTGATGCCACTCACGGAGCCGTTTGGGGTCTGTTTTGGGTTTTCACCCACTAACGCCATGTTTTAATGCCTAAGTCACTGTGTTTTGCCTAAGTCCTGATATTTTTAAATTATCACCATATTCTCAAATTGTGGGTCACGTGATCACGCGATCAGTTCGTGAGAGTTACATTGGCCCCGTGCGAGCTGTTGGTGCCACTCACGGGGACGTTCGGGGGCTATTTTGGGTTTTTGCCCACCAACGCCATGTTTTAATGCCTATGTCTAGAAAAATGCAAATTATGGTCGTATTATCAAACCGGGAGTCCCATGATCGTACGGTCAGTTCGTACGAGTTACATTGGTCCCGTGCGAGATGTTGGTGCCACTCATAGGCCTATTCGGGGGCTGATTTGGGTTTTCACCCACTAATGCCATGTTTCGTTTAAGTCCTGTTATTTTTAAATTATTATCGTATTCTCAAACCGGGAGTCCCATGATTGTGCGATGAGTTCCTATGTGTTACATTGGTCCCGTGCGTGGTGTTGGTGCCACTCACGGGGCCATTCGGGGGCTGTTTTGGGTTTTCACCCACAAACGCCATGTTTTTATGCGTAAGTCTAGAAATATGCAAATTAACGTTAGATTCTCGAAACTGGAGTCCCGTGATCGCGCCGTCAGTTCTTACGAGTTACATTATCCCATGCGAGGTGTTGGTGCCACTCACGGGGACGTTCGAGGGCCGTTTTGGGTTTTCCCCCACTAATGCCAAGTTTTTATGCCTAAGTCTAGAAATATGCAAATTATCATCGTATTCTCAAATCGGGGGTCCCGTGATCGTGCGGTCAGTTTGTACAAGTTAGATTGGTCCCGTCCGAGGTATTGGTGCCACTCACGGGGCCTTTCAGGGGCTGTTTTGGGTTTTCACCCCTAACGGCATGTTTTTAAGCCTAAGTCTAGAAATATGCCAATTATCATCGTATTCTCAAATCGGGGGTCCCGTGATCGTGCGATCAGTTCCTATGAGTTACATTGGTCCCGTGCGACATGTTGGTGCCACTCACTGGGCCGTTCGATGGCCGTTTCGGCTTTTCATCCACAAACGCCATGTTTTGCCTAAGTCGTAATATTTTTAAATTATCATTGTATTCTCAAAACTGGGGGTCCCGTGATCGCGTGGTCAGTTCCTATGAGTTACATTAGTCCCGTGCGAGGTGTCGGTGCCCCTCCCGGGGCCGTTCGGGGGCTGTTTCGAGTTTTCACCAACTAACACCATGTTTTCATGCCCAAGTCTAGAAATATGCAAATTATTATCGTATTCTCAAATCGGGAGTCCCGTGATCGTGCGGTCAGTTTCTATGACTTACATTGATCCCGTGCGAGGTGTAAGTGCCACCCACGCGGACATTTGGGGGCCGTTTCGGCTTTTCACCCACTAACGCCATGTTTTGCCTAGGTATTGATATTTTTAAATCATCATCGTATTCTCAAAACTGGGGGTCCCGGGATCGCGTGATCAGTTCGTACGAGTTACATTGTTCCCGTGAGAGGTGTTGGTGCCACTCACGGGGCCATTTGGGGGTTGTTTCGGGTTTCCACCCACTAACGCCATGTGTTTAAGCCCAAGTCTAGAAATATGCAAATTATTATCGTATTCTCAAATCGGGAGTCCCGTGATCGTGCGGTCAGTTTCTACGACTTACATTGATCCCGTGCGAGGTGTTGGTGCCACCCACGGGGCCGTTCGGGGGCCGTTTCGGCTTTTTACCCACTAACGCCATGTTTTGCCTAAGTATTGATATTTTTAAATCATCATCGTATTCTCAAAACTGGGGGTCCCGTGATCGCGCGATCAGTTCGTACGAGTTACATTGTTCCCGTGAGAGGTGTTGGTGCCACTCACGGGGCCATTCGGGGGTTGTTTCGGGTTTCCACCCACTAACGCCATGTTTTTAAGCCCAAGTCTAGAAATATGCAAATTATCATCGTATTATCAAATTGGGAGTCCCGTGATCGCGCGGTCAGTTATTACGTGTTACATTGGTCCCGTGCGAGTTGTTGGTGCCACCCACGGGGATGTTCGGGGGTTGTTTCGGGTTTCACCCACTAACGCCATTTTTTGATGCCTAAGTCTAGAAATATACAAATTATCATCGTATTCTCAAACTGAGAGAACCGTAACCGTGCCATGAGTTCGTACAAGTTACATTGGTCCCGTGCGAGGTGTTGGTTCCACTCAGGGGCCATTCGGGGGTTATTTTGGGTTTTCCCCCTCTAACGCCATGTTTTTATGCCCGAGTCTAGAAATATGCAAATTATCGTCGTATGCTCAAATCGGGGGTCTCGTTATCGCGCGATCAGTTCCTACGAGTTACTTTGGTTTCATGCGAGATATTGGAGCCACTCACAGGGCCGTTTGGGGGCTGTTTCGGTTTTCCCCCACTAACGCCATGTTTTTATGCCTAAGTCTAGAAATATGCAAATTATCTTCGTATTCTCAAATCGAGGGTCCCGTGATTGCGCGATCAGTTCCTACGAGTTGCATTGGTCCCGTGCGTGGTGTTGGTGCCACCCACGGGGCCGTTCGGGGGCTGTTTTGAGTTTTCATCCACTAACGCCATTCTTTTGGGCCTATGTCTAGAAATTTTCAAATTATCGTCATATTCTCAAACCGGGAGACCCGTGATCGCGCCGTCAGTTCGTACGAGTTACATTGGCCCCGTGCGAGGTGTTGGTGCTACTCATGGTGCTGTTCGGGGGCTATTTTGTGTTTTTCCCCACTAACGCCATGTTTTTATGCCTAAGTCTAGAAATATGCAAATTATCGTCGTATTCTTAAATCGGGGGTCCCGTGATCGCGCGGTCAGTTTCTACGAGTTACATTGGTCCCGTGTGAGGTTTTGGTGCCACTCACAGGGCTGTTCAGGGGCTATTTTGGGTTTTCACCCACTAACGCCATGTTTTACCTAAGTCCTGATATTTTTAAATTATCTTTGTATTCTCAAACTGGGGGTCCCGTGATCGCGCGGTCAGTTTGTGCGAGTTACATTGGTCCCGTGCGAGGTGTTGGTGCAACTCACGGGACTGTTCGGGGGCTGTTTCGGGTTTTCACCCACTAATGCCATGTTTTTATCCCTAAGTCTAGAAATATGTAAATTATCATCGTATTCTCAAACCAGGAGTCCCGAGATCGCGTGGTCAATTCGTACAAGTTACATTGGTCACGTGCGGGGTGTTGGTGCCACTCACGGGGCCGTTCGGAGGCTGTTTTGGGTTTTCCCTCACTAACGCTATGTTTTTATGCCTAAGTCTAGAAATATTCAAATTATCATCATATTCTCAAACTGGGGGTCCAGTGATCGCGCGGTAATTTTCTACGAGTTACATTGGTTCCGTGCGAGGTGTTGGTGCCACTCACGGGGTCATTCGGTGGATTTTTTGGGTTTTCACTCACTAACGCCATATTTTTCCTAAGTCCTGATATTTTTAAAATAACATCGTATTCTCAAACTGGGGGTCGCGTGATCGTGTGGTCAGTTCGTACGAGTTACATTGGTTCCGAGAGAGGTGTTGGTGCCACTCACGGGGCCGTCTGGGGGCTATTTTGGGTTTTCACTCACTAACGCCACGTTTTTATGCCTAAGTCGCCATGTTTTGCCTAAGTCCTGATATTTTTAAATTATCATCGTATTCTCAAACCAGGGGTCCCGTGATCACGCGATCAGGTAGTGCGAGTTACATTGGTCCCGTGCGAGGTGTTGGTGCCACTTAGAGGGCCGTTCGAGGGTTGTTTCTGGTTTTCACCCAATAACGCCATGTTTTTATGGCTAAGTCTAGAAATATGCAAATTATCGTCATATTTTCAAGCCGGTAGTCCCGTGATCGCGCGATCAGTTTTTATGTGTTACATTGGTTCTGTGTTGTGTTGGTACCACTCACGGGGCCGTTCGGCGGCCGTTTCGGCTTTTCACTCACTAACGCCATGTTTTGCCTAGTCCTGATATTTTTAAATTATTGTCGTATTCTCAAAACTGGGGCCCTGTGATCGCGCTGTCAGTTACTATGAGTTACATTGGTCCCGTGCGAGGTGTTGGTGCCACTCACGGGGTCGTTCGGGGGCTGTTTCGGGTTTTCACCCACTAACGCCATGTTTTTAATCCCAAGTCTAAAAATATGCAAATTATCATTGTATTCTCAAACCGGGAGTCCCGTGATTGCGCTGTCAGTTTTACGAGTTACATTGATCCCGTGCGAGGTGTTGGTGCCACTCACGGGGACGTTCGGGGGTTGTTTCAGGTTTTCACCCACTAACCCCATGTTTTTATGACTAAGTCTAGAAATATGCAAATGGTCGACATATTTTTAAACCTGGAGTCCCGTTATCGCGCGGTCAGTTCCTACGAGTTACATTGGTCCTGTGCGAGGTATTGGTGCCACTCACGGGCCGTTTTCTGAAACCAGGAGTCCAGTGATCGCGCCGTCAGTTCATACGAGTTACATTAGTCCTGTGCGCGGTGTTGGTGCCACTCACGGGGCCGTTCGGGGGCTGTTTTGGGTTTTCCCCCCAGTAACGCCATATTTTGCCTAGTCCTGATATTTTTAAATTATCATCCTATTCTTAAAACCAGGGATCCCTTGATCACGCGTTCAGTTCTTATGAGTTACATTGGTCCCGTGCGAGGTGTTGGTGCCACTCACGGGGTCGTTCGGGGGCTGTTTGGGGTTTTCTCCCACTAACGCCATGTTTTTAATCCCAAGTCTAAAAAAAAGTAAATTATCATCGTATTCTCAAAATTGAGAGTTCCGTGATCGTGCGGTCAGTTCGTACGAGTTACATTGGTCCCGTGCGGGGTGTTGGTACCACTCACGGGGCCGTTCAGGGGCTATTTTGGGTTTTCACCCACTAACGCCATGTTTTGCCTAAGTCCTCATATTTTTAAATTATCGTCGTATTCTCAAAATTGGGGGTCCCGTGATGGCGCGGTTAGTTCCTACGAGTTACATTGGTCCCGTGCGAGGTGTTGTTGCCACTCACGGGACCGTTTGGGGGCTGTTTCGAGTTTTCACCCACTAATGCCGAAGTCTATCATCCTATTCTCATACCGGGAGTCCCGTGATCGCGCGGTCAGTTCTTATGTGTTTTATTTGTCTCGTGTGAGGTGTTCGTTCCAGTTATGGGGCCGTTCGAGGGCTGTTTCAGGTTTGCACCAACTAAGGCCATGTTTTGAAGCCCAAGTCTAGAAATATGGAAATTATTATCGTGTTCTGAAATCGGGAGTCCCATATCGCGCGGTCATTTTCTATGAGTTACAATGGTCCCGTGCGAGGTGTTGGTGCCACTCACGGGGCCGTTCGGAGGCCGTTTCGGCTTTTCACCCATTAAAGCCATGTTTTGCCTAAGTCCTGATATTTTTAAATTATCATCATATTCTCAAAAGTGGGGGTCCCGTGATCGTACGGTCAGTTACTATGAGTTACATTGGTCCCGTGCGAGGTGTTGGAGCCACTCATGGGGTCGTTCGGGGGCTGTTTCCAGCTTTCACCCACTAACGCCATGTTTTTAAGCCCAAGTCTAGAAATTTTCAAATTATCATCGTAGTCTCAAATCGGGAGTTCCTTGATCGCGCGGTCAGTTTCTACAAGTTACATTGGTCCCGTGCGAGGTGTTAGTTCCACTCACGGGGCCGTTCGGGGGCTGTTTTGGGTTTTCACCCACTAACCCCATGTTTTTATGCCTAAGTCTAGAAATATGCAAATTATCATCGTATTCTCAAACTGGGGGTGCCATGATCGCGTGGTCAGTTCGTACGAGTGTTAAGTTCGCGTGCGAGGTTTTGATGCCACCTATGGGGCCGTTCGGGGGCTGTTTCAGGGTTTTCACCCACTAAAGCCAAGTTTTTAAGCCCAAGTCTAGAAATATGCAAATTATCATCGTATTCTAAAACCAGGAGTCCCGTGATCGCGCGCTCAGATTCTACGAGTTACATTGGTCCCGTGCGTGGTGCTGGTGCCACTCACGGGGACGTTCGGGGGCTGTTTTGAGTTTTCACCCACTAACGCTATGTTTTCCCTAGGTTTCGATATTTTTAAATTATCATCATATTCTCAAACTGAGGGTTCCATGAATGTGCGGTCAGTTCGTATGAGTAATATTGGTCCTGTGTGAGGTATTGGTGCCAGTCACGGGGATGTTCGGGGGTTGTTTCGGGTTTTCACCCACTAACGCCATGTTTTTATGCCTAAGTCTAGAAATATTCAAATTGTCATCGTATTCTCAAACCGGGAGTCCCATAATCGTGTGGTCAGTTCCTACGAGTTACATTGGTCCCGTGGGAGGTATTGGTGCGACTCACGGGGCCGTTCGGGGGCTATTTCAGATTTTCCCCCACTAACACCATGTTTTTATGACTAAGTCTAAATATATGGAAGTTATCATCTTATTCTCAAACTGGGAGTCCCAGGATCCCGCGGTCAGTTCCTACGAGTTACATTGGTTGCCTACGAGGTGTTGGTGCCACTCACGGGGCCGTTCGGGGGCTGTTTCGGGTTTTCCCGCACAAACGCCATGTTTTTATGCCTAGCTCTAGAAATATGCAAATTTCATCGTATTCTTAAACTGAGGGTCCCGTGATTACGCGATCAGTTCCTACAAGTTACTTTGGTCCCGTGCGAGGTGTTAGTGCCACTCACGGGGCCGTTCGGGGGCTGTTTTGAGTTTTCACCAACTAACGCCATGTCTTTAGGCCCAAGTCTATAAATTTGAAAATTATCTTCGTACTCTCAAATTAGGAGTCCCGTGATTGCGCGGTCAGTTTCTATGAGTTACATTGGTCCCGTGCGAGGTATTGGTGCCACTCACAGGGCCGTTCGAGGGATGTTTTGGGTTTTCACCCACTAACGCCATGTTTTTCCTAGGTCCTCATATTTTTGAATTATCGTTGTATTCTCAAACCGGGACTCCCGTGATAACACGGTCAGTTCGTGCGAGTTACATTCGTCCCGTAAGAGGTGTTGGTAACAATCACGGGGCCGTTCTGGGGCTGTTTCGAGTTTTCAACCACTAACGTCATGTTTTTGAGCCGAAGTCACCACATTTTGCTTAAGTCCTGATATTTTTAAATTATCGTTGTATTCTCAAACCGAGGGTCCCGTGATCGAGCGAGTTACATTGGTCCAGTGCGAGGTGTTGGTGCCACTCACGGGGCCGTTCGGGGGCTGTTTCGGGTTTTCACCCAGTAACGCCATGTTTTTATGCCTAAGTCTAGACATATCCAAATTATCATCGTATTTTTAAACCGATAGTCCCGTGATTGCGCGATCAGTTTCTACGAGTTACGTTGGTCCTGTGCGAGGTGTTGGTGCCACTCACGGGGCCGTTCGGGGGCCGTTTCATCTTTTCACCCACTAACGCAATGTTTTTCCTAAGTCCTGATATTTTTAAATTATCGTCGTATTCTCAAAACTGGGGGTCCCATGATCCCGCGGTCAGTTACTATGAGTTATATTGATCCCGCACGAGGTGTTTGTGCCACTCATGGGGTTGTTCGGGGGCTGTTTTGGGTTTTCACCCACTAACCCCATGTTTTTAGTCCCAAGTCTAAAAATATGCAAATTATCATCATATTCTCAAACTGTGAGTCCCGTGACTGCACAGTCAGTTTTTACGAGTTACATTGGTCCCGTGCGAGGTGTTGGTGCCACTCACGGGGCCGTTCGGGGGCTATTTAAGGTTTTCACCCACTAACCCCATGTTTTTATGACTAAGTCTAGAAATATGCAAATTATCGTCGTGTTCTCAAACCTGGAGTCCCGTGAACGCGGGGTCAGTTCCTACGAGTTACATTGGTCCTGTGCAAGGTGTTGGTGCCACTCACGGGGCCGTTCGGGGGTTGTTTTTGGTTTTCACCCACTAACGTCGTGTTTTTATGCCTAAGTCTAGGAATATGCAAATTATCGTCATATTCTGAAACCAGGAGTCCCGTGATCGCACCGTCAGTTCATACGAGTTAACATTAGTCCCGTCCGAGGTGTTGGTGCCACTCACGGGGCTGTTTGGGGGGCTATTTTGGGTTTTCCCCCAGTAACGTCATGTTTTTATTCCTAAGTCCTGATATTTTTAAATTATCGTCGTATTTTTAAAACTGGGGGTCCCGTGATCGCGCGGTCAGTTTGTGCGAGTTACATTGGTCCCGTGCGAGGTGTTGGTGCCACTCACGTAGCCGTTTGGGGGATGCTTTGGGTTTTCACCCACTAACGCCATGTTTTTATACTTAAGTCTAGAAATATTCAAATTATCATCATATTCTCAAACCAGGGTTCCCGTGATTACGCAATCAGTTCCTATGAGTTACATTGGTCCCGTGCGAGGTGTTAATGCCACTTACGGGGCCGTTCGGGGGCTGTTTCGAGTTTTCACCCACTAACGCCATGTTTTTATGCCTAAGTCTAGAAATATTCAAATTATCATCATATTCTCAAACCGGGAGTCCTGTGATTGCGCCGTCAGTTCCTACGAGTTACATTGGTTCCGTGCGAGGTGTTGGAGCCACTCACGGGGACGTTCGGGGGCTATTTTTTATTTTCGCCCACTAAGGACATTTTTTTAAGCCCAAGTCTAGAAATAGGCAAATTATAATCGTATTCTCAAACCGAGAGTCCTATAATCACGCGGTGAGTTTCTACAGGTTATATTGGTTCTGTGCGAGGTGTTAGTGCCACTCACGGGGACGTTCGGGGGCTGTTTCGGGTTTTCACCCACTAACGTCATGATTTTATGCCTAAGTCTAGAAATATGAAAATTATTGTCATATTCTCAAACTGGGAGTCCCGTGATCACGCCGTGAGTTCATACGAGTTACATTAGTCCCGTGCGAGGTGTTGGTGCCACTCACGGGGCTGTTCGGGGGCTGTTTCAGGTTTTCACCCACTAATGCCATGTTTTTATGAATAAGTCTAGAAATATGCAAATTATCATCGTATTCTCAAACCAGGAGTCCCGAGAGTTCGTACAATTTACATTGGTCCCGTGCGAGGTGTTGGTGCCACTCACGGGGAAGTTCGGAGGCTATTTTGGGTTTTCCCTCACTAACACTATGTTTTTATGCCTAAGTCTAGAAATATGGAAATTATTGTCGTATTCTCAAATCGTGGGTCCAGTGATCGCGCGGTCATTTTCTACGAGTTACATTGGTCCCGTGTGAGGTGTTGGTGCCACTCACGGGGCAATTCGGGGGTTATTTTGGGTTTTCACCCACTAACACCATGTTTTTCCTAAGTCCTCATATTTTTAAATTAATGTTGTATTCTTAAACTGGGGGTCGCGTGATCACGTGGTCAGTTCGTATGAGTTACATTGGTTCCGTGCGAGGTGTTGGTGCCACTCACGGGGCTATCTGGGGGTATTTCGGGTTTTCACCCACTAACGCCATGTTTTTATGCCTAAGCCGCCATGTTTTGCCTGAGTCCTGATATTTATAAATTATGATCGTATTCTCAAACTAGGGGTCCCGCGATCGCGCGATCAGTTCGTGCGAGTTACATTGGTCCCGTCCGAAGTGTTGGTGCCACTTACGGGGCTGTTCGGGGGCTTTTTCGGGTTTTCACCCAGTAACGCAATGTTTTTATGCCTAAGTCTAGAAATATGCAAATTATCATCGTATTCTCAAACCGGTAGTCCCGTGATCACGCGATCTGTTTCTACGAGTTACGTTGGTCCTGTGCGAGGTGTTGGTGCCACTTACGAGGCCATTCGGGGGCCATTTCGGTTTTTCACCCACTAACGCCATGTTTTGCCTAAGTCCTGATATTTTTAAATTATCATCATATTCTCAAAACTGGGGGTACTGTGATCACGCGGTCAGTTACTATGAGTTACATTGGTCCCGTGCGAGGTGTTGGTGCCACTCACGGAGTCGTTCGGGGGTTGTTTCTGGTTTTCATCCACAAACGCCATGTTTTTAATCCCAAGTCTAAAAATATGCAAATTATCATCGTATTCTCAAACCGGGAGTCCCGTGATTGCACAATCAGTTTCTACGAGTTATATTGATCCCGTTCGAGGTGTTGGTGCCACTCAAGGGGCCGTTCGAGGGTTGTTTCAGGTTTTCACCCTCTAACCCCATGTTTTTATGACGAAGTCTAGAAATATGCAAATTATCATCGTATTCTCGAACCTGGAGTCCCGTGATCGCGCGGTCTGTTCCTGCGAGTTACATTGGTCTTATGCGCGTTGTTGCTGCCACTCACGGGGCCGTTCGGGGGTTGTTTTGGTGTTTTCACCCACTAACACCATATTTCTATGCCTATGTCTATAAATATATAAATTATCGTCGTATTCTCAAACCAGGGGTCCCATGAATGCGCGGTCAATTCGTACGAGTTACATTGGTCCTGTGCGAGGTATTGGTGCCAGTCACGGGGCTGTTCGGGGGTTGTTTTGGGTTTTCACCCACTAACGCAATATTTTTATGCCTAAGTCTAAAAATATTCAAATTGCCGTCGTATTTTCAAACCGGGAGTTTCGTAATCATGTGGTCAGTTCCTACGAGTTACATTGGTCCCATGCGAGGTATTGGTGCGACTCATGGGGCCGTTCGGGGGCTGTTTCATATTTCCCCCACTAACACCATGTTTTTAGGCCCAAGTATACAAATATGCAAAGTATTGTCATATTCTCAATCTGGGAGTTCCGTGATCACGCGGTCAGTTTCTATGAGTTACATTGGTCGCGTACGAGGTGCTGGTGCCACTCACGGGGCCGTTCGGGGGCTGTCTCGAGTTTTCCCCACTAACGCCATGTTTTTATGCCTAAGTCTAGAAATATTCAAATTATCATCGTATTCTCAAACCGGGAGTCCTGTGATTGCGCCGTCAGTTCGTAAGAGTTACATTGGTCCCGTGCGAGGTGTTGGTGCCACTCACGGGGCTATTCGGGGGCTATTTTGGGTTTTCCCCCCGCCAACGCCATGTTTTTATGCCTAAGTCTAGAAAGATGCAAATTATCATCGTATTTTCAAACCGTGAGTCCCATGATCGCGCGGTCAGTTCGTACGAGTTACATTTGTCCCGTGCAAGGTGTTGGTGCCACTCACGGGGACGTTCGGGGGCTGTTTTGGGTTTTCCCCCACTAACACCTTGTTTTTATGCCTAAGTCCAGAAATATGCACATAATCATTGTATTCTCAAACCGAGGGTCCCGTGATCGAGCGATCAGTTCGTACATGTTACATTAGTCCCGTCCGAGGTATTAGTGCCACTCACGGGACTGTTTCGGGTTTTCACCCACTAACGACATGTTTTTAAGCCTAAGTCTAAAAATATGCAAATTATCATCGTATTCTCAAACCGAGGGTCCCGTGATCGCGCAATCAGTTCTTAAGAGTAACATTGGTCCTGTGCGAGGTGTTAGTACCACTCAAGGGGCCGTTCGGGGGCTGTTTCGGCATTTCACCCACTAATGCCATGTTTGCCTAAGTTGTAATATTTTTAAATTTTCGTTGTATTCTCAAAATCGGGGGTCATGTGATCGCGCGATGAGTTCCTATGTGTTACATTGGTCTCGTGCTAGGTGTTGGTGCCACTCACGGGGCCGTTCGGGGGCTGTTTCGGGTTTTCACCCACTAACACCATGTTTTTATGCCCAAGTCTAGAAATATGCAAATTATTATCGTATTGTCAAATCGGGAGTCCTGTGATCGCGTGGTCAGTTTCTACGAGTTACATTGGTCCTGTACGAGGTGTCAGTACCACTCATGGGACCGTTCGGGGGATGTTTCGGCTTTTCACCCACTAATGCCATGTTTTGCCTAAGTCTTGATATTTTTAAATTATCGTCGCATTCTCAAAACTGGGGGTCCCGTGATCACGCGGTCAGTTCCTACGAGTTACATTGGTCCCTTGAGAGGTGTTGGTGCCATTCACGGGGCCATTCGAGGGTTCTTTCGGATTTCCACCCACTAACTCCATGTTTTTAAGCCCAAGTATAGAAATATGCAAATTATCATCGTATTATCAAACCGAGAGTCCCGTGATCGCGCAGTCAGTTTCTACGAGTTACATTGGTCCCGTGCGAGTTGTTGGTGACACTCACGGGTCTGTTCGGGGGTTGTTTGGGTTTTCACTGACTAACGCCATTTTTTTATGCCTAAGTCTAGAAATATTCAAATTATCATCGTATTCTCAAATCAGGAGTCCCGTGACCGCATCGTCAGTTCGTACGAGTTACATTGGTCCCGTGCGAGGTGTTGGTTCCATTCACGGGGCCGTTCGAGGGTTGTTTTGGGTTTTACCCCAATAACAACATGTTTTTATGCCTAAGTCTAGAAATATGCAAATTATCGTCGTATTCTCAAATCGAGGGTCTCGTGATTGAGCGGTCAGTTCGTACAAGTTACATTGATCTCGCCCGAGGTATTGGTGCCACTCACGGGGTCATTTCGGTGTTGTTTCGGGTTTTCACCCACTAACGCCATGTTTTTAAGCCCAAGTCTACAAATATGCAAATTATCGTCGTATTCTCAAACTGGGAGTCCCGTGATCACGCGGTCAGTTTCTACGAGTTACATTGATCCCATACGTGGTGCTGGTGCCACTCACCGGCCGTTCGGGGGTTATTTTGGGTTTTCACCACTAACGCCATATTTTGCCTAGGTCTTGATATTTTTAAATTGTCGTCGTATTCTCAAACTTGGGGTCCTGTGAATGCACGGTCAGTTCGTACGAGTTACATTGGTCCTGTGCGAGGTATTGGTGCCACTCACGGGGCTGTTTCGAGTTTTCATCCACTAACGCCCTATTTTTATCCCTAAGTCTAGAAATATTCAAATTGTTGTCGTATTCTCAAATTGGGAGTCCCGTGATCTTGCAGTAAGTTCCTACGAGTTACATTGGTCCCTGCGAGGTGTTAGTGCGACTCACGGGGCCGTTCGGGGGCTATTTTGGATTTCCCCCCACTAACGCCATGTTTTTATGCCTAAATCTAGAAATTTGCAAGTTATTGTCGTATTCTCAAATTGTGGGTCCCATGATCGCGCGATCAATTCCTATGAGTTACATTGGTCCCGTGCGAGGTGTTGGTGCCACTAACGGGGCCGTTCGGGGGCGGTTTTGAGTTTTCACCCACTAACACCATTTATTTATGCCTAAGTCTAGAAATTTTCAAATTATCCTCGTATGCTCAAATTGGGGGTCCCACGATTGCGCAATCAGTTGCTACGAGTTACATTGGTCCCCTGCGAGGTGTTGGTGCTACTCACGGGGCCGTTCGGGGGTTGTTTCGAGTTTTCACCCACTAACGCCATATTTTTATGCCTAAGTCTAGAAATATTCAAATTATTGTCGTATTCTCAAATCGGGAGTCCTGTGATCGCGCCGTCAGTTCATATGAGTTACATTGGTCCCGTGCGAGGTGTTGGTGCCACTCACGGGGCTAGTCGGGGGCTATTTTGGGTTTCCCCCCACTAACGCCATGTTTTTATGCCAAAGTCTAGAAATATGAAAATTATCGTCGTATTCTCAAAGCGGGCGTCCCGCAATCGCGCGGTCAGTTCGTATGAGTTAGAATTATCCCTCCCGAGGTGTTGTTGCCACTCACAGGGCCGTTCGGGGGCTGTTTTGGGTTTTCACCCACTAACGACATGTTTTTAAGCCTAAGTCTAGAAATATGAAAATTATCACCGTATTCTCAAACCGGGGGTCCCGTGATCACGCGGTCAGTTCCTACGAGTTACATTGGTCCCGTGCGAGGTGTTGGTGCCACTCACGGGGCCGTTCGGGGGCTGTTTCGGCTTTTCACCCCCTAACGCCATGTTTTGCCTAAGTCCTGATATTTTTATATTTTTGTTGTATTCTCAAAACTGGTTGTCCCATGGTCGTGCGGCCAGTTCCTACGAGTTACATTGGTCCAATGCGAGGTGTTCGTGCCACTCACGGGGCCGTTCGGGTTTTCACCCACTAACACCATGTTTTTAAGCCCAAGTCTAGAAATATGTAAATTATCGTCATATTATCAAACTGGGAGTCCCGTGATTGCGCGGTCAGTTTTTAAGAGTTACATTGGTCCCGTGCAAGGTATTTATGCCACTCACGGGGACGTTCAGGGGACGTTCGGGGGACGTTTTGGGTTTTCACCCACTAACGTCATGTTTTGCCTAAGTCCTGATACTTTTAAATTATCGTCATAGTCTCAAACCGGGGATCCCGTGATTGCACGATCAGTTCGTTCGAGTTACATTGGTCCCGTGCGAGGTGTTGTTGCCACTCACGGGACCGTTCGGAGGCTGTTTCGAGTTTTCACCCACTAACGCCATGTTTTTAAGCCTAAGTCACAACATTTTTCCTACGTCATTATCTTTTTAAATTAATGTCGTATTCTCAAGCCGAGGGTCCCTTGATCGCGCGATCAATTCGTGCGAGTTACACTGGTCCCGTGCGAAGTGTTGGTGCCACTCACGGGGCCGTTCGAGGGCTGTGTTGGGTTTTCCCCCACTAACGCCATGTTTTTATGCCTAACTCTAGAAATATTCAAATTATTATCATATTCTCAAACCGAGAGTCCCGTGATCGCGCCGTCAGTTCATGCGAGTTACATTGGTCCCGTGTGAGGTGTTAGTACCACTCATGGGGCCGTTCGGGGGGCTGTTTCGTGTTTTCACCCACTGATGCCATGTTTTGCCTAAGTCTTGATATTATTAAATTATCATCGTATTCTCAAAACTGGGGGTCCCGTGATCACGCGGTCAGTTCCTACAAATTACATCAGTCCCGTGAGAGGTGTTGGTGCCATTCACGGGGCCATTCAGGGGTTCTTTCGGGTTTCCACCCACTAAGTCCATGTTTTTAAGCCCAAGTCTAGAAATATGCAAATTATCATCGTATTATCAAATCGGGAGTACCGTAATCGCGCAGTCAGTTTCTACGAGTTACATTGGTCCCGTGCGAGTTATTGTGACACTCACGGGTCTGTTCGGGGGTTGTTTCGGATTTTCACCGACTAACGCCATTTTTTTAAGCCTAAGTCTAGAAATATGCAAATTATCATCATATTCTCAAATCGGTAATCCCGTGACCGCGTCGTCAGTTTGTACGAGTTACATTGGTCCCGTGCGAGGTGTTGGTTCCACTCTCGGGGCCGTTCGAGGGCTGTTTTGGGTTTTCCCCCACTAACAACATGTTTTTATGCCTAAGTCTAGAAATATGCAAATTATCGTCGTATTCTCAAATCGAGGGTCCCGTGATCGCGCGGTCAGTTCGTACGAGTTACATTGATCACGTCCGTGGTATTGGTGCCACTCACGGGGTCATTTCAGTGTTGTTTTCGGTTTTCACCCACTAACGCCATGTTTTTAAGCCCAAGTCTACAAATATGAAAATTATCGTCGTATTCTCAAATTGGGAGTCCCGTGATCGCGCGATCAGTTTCTACGAGTTACATTGATCCCATACGTGGTGCTGGTGCCACTCACGGGGCCGTTCGGGGGTTATTTTGGGTTTTCCCCACTAACGCCATGTTTTGCCTAGGTGTTGATATTTTTAAATTATCATCGTATTCTCAAACCGGGGGTCCTGTGAATGCACGGTCAGTTCGTATGAGTTACATTGGTCCTGTGCGAGGTATTGGTGCCACTCACGGGGCTGTTTAGGGGATGTTTCGAGTTTTCACCCACTAACGCCCTGTTTTTATGCCTAAGTCTAAAAATATTCAAATCGTTGTCATATTTTCAAATCGGGAGTCCCGTGATCGTGCAGTCAGTTCCTACGAGTTATATTGGTCCCGTGCGAGGTGTTGGTGAGACTCACGGGGCCGTTCGGGGGCTGTTTTGGATTTTCCCCCACTAACGCCATGTTTTTATGCCTAAATCTAGAAATATGCAAGTTATTATCGTATTCTCAAATCGTGGGTCTCGTGATTGCACGATTAATTCCTATGAGTTACATTGGTCCCGTGCGAGGAGTTGGTGCCACTAACGGGGCCGTTCGAGGGAGGTTTCGGGTTTTCACCCACTAACACCATTTATTTATGCCTAAGTCTAGAAATTTTTAAATTATCGTCGTATTCTCAAATCGGGGGTCCCACGATTGCACGATCAGTTCCTACGAGTTACATTGGTCCCGTGCGAGGTGTTGGTGCCACTCACGGGGCCGTTCGGGGGCTGTTTCGAGTTTTCACCCACTAACGCCATGTTTTTGTGCCTAAGTCTAGAAATATTCAAATTATTGTCGTATTCTCAAATCGGGAGTCCCGTGATCGCACCGTCAATTCATATGAGTTACATTGGTCTCGTGCGAGGTGTTGGTGCCACTCACGGGGCTTTTCGAGGGCTATTTTGGGTTTTCCCCCACTAACGCCATGTTTTTATGACAAAGTCTAGAAATATGAAAATTATCGTCGTATTCTCATACCGGGGGTCCCGCGATCGCGCGGTCAGTTCGTATGAGTTAGAATTATCCCTCCCGAGGTGTTGTTGCCACTCACAGGGCCGTTCGGGTTTTCACCCACTAACGACATGTATTTAAGCCTAAGTCTAGAAATATGAAAATTATTGTCGTATTCTTAAACCGGGGGTCCCGTGATCACGCAGTCAGTTCCTACGAGTTACATTGGTCCCGTGCGAGGTGTTGATGCCACTCACGAGGCCGTTCGGGGGCTGTTTCGGTTTTTCACCCCCTAACGCCATGTTTTGCCTTTCTTGATATTTTTATATTTTTGTCGTATTCTCAAAACTGGGGGTCCCGTGATCGTGCGGCCAGTTCCTACGAGTTACATTAGTCTAATGGGAGGTGTTCGTACCACTCACGGGGCCGTTCGTGGGCTGTTTCGGGTTTTCACCAACTAACACCATGTTTTTAACCAAGTCTAGAAATATGCAAATTATCATCATATTATCAAACTTGGAGTCCTGTGATTGCACGGTCAGTTTCTACGAGTTACATTGGTCCCGTGCAATGTATTTATGCCACTCACAGGGACGTTCGGGGGACGTTTTGGGTTTTCACCCACTATCGTCATGTTTTGCCTAAGTCCTGATACTTTTAAATTATCGTCATAGTCTCAAACCAGGGCTCCCGTGATTGCACGATCAGTTCGTTCGAGTTACATTGGTTCCGTACGAGGTGTTGGTGCCACTCACGGGGCCGTTTGGAAGCTGTTTCGAGTTTTCCCCCACTAACGCCATGTTTTTAAGCCTAAGTCGCAATGTTTTTCCTAAGTCATTATATTTTTAAATTAACGTCGTATTCTCAAATCGGGGGTCCCGTGATCGCGCGATCAGTTCGTGCGAGTTACATGGGTCCCGTGCGAGGTGTTGGTGCCACTCACGGGGCCGTTCGAAGGTTGTGTTGGGTTTTCCCCCACTAACGCCATGTTTTTATGCCTAAGTCTAGAAATATTCAAATTATTGTCGTATTCTCAAACTGGGAGTCCCGTGATCGCGCCGTCAGTTCATACGAGTTACATTGGTCCCGTGCGAGGTGTTGGTGCAACTCACGGGGCCATTCGGGGGCTGTTTTGCTTTTTCCCCCACTAATGCCATGTTTTTATGCCTAAGTCCAAAAATATTCACATAATCATTGTATTCCCCAACCGAGGGTCCCGTGATATAGCGGTCAGTTCGTACAACACCTCGTATTCTCAAATCGGCGGTTCCATGATCGTGCAGTCAGTTCATGTGAGTTACATTGGTCCCGTGCGAGGTGTTGGTGCCATACACGGGGCCGTTCAGGGGCTGTTTTGGGTTTTCCCCCACTAACGCAATGTTTTTATGCCTAAGTCTAGAAATATGCAAATTATCTTCGTATTCTCAAATCGGGGGCTTTTATGCCTTAGTCTAAAAATATATAAATTATCGTCGTATTCTCAAACCGAGGGTCCCGTTATCGTGCGGTCAGTTCGTGCGAATTATATTGGTCCCGTGCGAGGTGTTGGTTCCACTCGTGGGCCCGTTCAGGTGCTGTTTTGGGTTTTCCGCTATTAACGCCATGTTTTTATGCCTAAGTCTAGAAATATGCAGATTATCGTCGTATTCTCAAATCGGGGTTCCCGTGATCGCGCGGTCAGTCCGTACGAGTTACAATTATCCCTCCCGAGGTGTTTTTTCCATCACAGGGACGTTCGGGGCTGTTTCGGATTTTCACCCACTAACGACCGTTTTTAAGCCTAAGTCTAGAAATATTAAAATTATCGTCCTATTCTCAAACCGGGGGTCCCGTGATCTTGCGGTCAGTTCCTACGAGTTTCATTGGTCCCGTGCGAGGTGTTGGTTCCACTCACGGGGCCGTTCGAGGGTTGTTTCGGATTTTCCCTCACTAACGCCATGTTTTTATGCCTAAGTCTAGAAATATGCAAATTATCTTCGTATTCTCAAACCTGGGGTCCCGTGATCGTGCAGTCAGTTCTTACGAGTTACAAATATCCCGCGCGAGGTGTTGTTGCCACTCACGGAGCCGCTCGGGAGCTGTTTCGAGTTTTCACGCACTAACGACATGTTTTGCCTAAGTCCTGATATTATTAGATTACTATCGTATACTTAAACTGGGGGTCCCGTGATCGTGCGGTTAGTTCGTTCGAGTTACATTGGTCTCGTGCGAGGTGTTGGTTCCACTCACGGCTGTTATGCCTTAGTCTAAAAATATATAAATTATTGTCGTATTCTCAAACCGAGGGTCCCGTTATCGGACGGTCAGTTCGTGCAAGTTATATTGGTCCCGTGTGAGGTGTTGGTACCACTCGTGGGCCCGTTCGGGTGTGGTTTTGGGTTTTTCGCTACTAACGCCATGTTTCTATGCCTAAGTCTAGAAATATGCAGATTATCATAGTATTATCAAATCAAGGGTCCCATGATCGCGCGGTCAGTTCGTACGAGTTACATTGGTCCCTTCCGAGGTATTGGTGCCACTCACGGGGCTGTCCTAAGGCTGTTTCAGGTTTTCACCCACTAACAGAATGATTTTAAGCCTAAGACTAAAAATATGCAAATTATAATCGTATTATAAAACTGGGGGTCCCGTGATCGCACGATCAGTTCCTACGAGTTTCATTGGTCCCGTGTGAGGTGTTGGTGCCACTCACGGGGCCGTTGAGGACTCTTTCGGCTTTTCACCCACTAACGTCATGTTTTGCCTAAGTCCTCATATTTTTAAATTATCATTGTACTCTAAAAACTGGGGGTCCCATGATTACGCGATCAGTTACTACGATTTACATTGGTCCCGTGTGAGGTGTTGGTGCCACTCACGGGGCTGTTTCGGGTTTTCACCCAGTAACGCTATGTTTTTAAGCCCAAGTTTATAAATATGCAAATTATCATCGTATTCTCAAATCGGGCATCCCGTGATCGCGCGGTCAGTTTCTATGAGGTACATTGGTCCTGTACGAGTTGTGGGTGCCACCCACGGGGCTGTTTACAGGGCTATTTTGGCTTTTCACCCACTAACGCAATGTTTTGCCTAAGTCCAACTATTTTTAAATTATCATCGTATTCTCAAAACCGGGAGTCTTGTGATTGCACCTTAACTTCGTACCAGTTACATTGGTCGCATGCGAGGTGTTGGTGCCACTCACGGGGCCGTTGGGGGGTTGTTTTGGGTTTTCCCCCACTAATGCCATGTTTTTAGGCCTAAGTCTAGAAATATGCAAATTATCGTCGTATTCTCAAATCGGGGGTCCCACGATCGTGTTGTCAGGTCGTACAAGTTACATTGGTCCCGTTCGAGGTATTGGTGCCACTCACGGGGCCGTTCGGGGGATGTTTCGGGTTTTCACCCACTAACGGCATGTTTTTAAGCTTATGTCTAAAAATATGCAAATTATCATCATATTCTAAAACCGGGGGTCCCGTGATTGTGCGGTCAGTTCCTACGAGTTACATTAGTCTCGTGTGACGTGTTGGTGCCACACACGAGGACGTTCGGTGGCTGTTTCGGCTTTTCACCCACTAACGCCATGTTTAACCTAAGTCATTATTTTTTTAAATTATCATCGTATTCTCAAAACTGGGGGTCCCTTGATCGCGCGGTCTGTTACTACGAGTTACATTGGTCCCGTGCGAGTTGGTTGTGCCACTCACGGGTCCGTTCGGGGGCTATTTCGGGTTTTCACCCATTAACGCCATGTTTTTAAGCCCAAGTCTAAAAATATGCAAATTATCATCGTATTCATAAACCGGGAGTCCCAAGATCGTGCGATCAGTTTTTACTAGTTACATTGGTGCCGTATGAGGTGTTGGTGCCACTCACGAGGCCGTTAGGGGGCTGTTTAGAGTTTTCACCCACTAACCCCATGTTTTTATGCCTAAGTCTAGAAATAAGCCAATTATCATCGTATTCTCAAACTGGGGGTTCCATGTTCGCGTGGTCAGTTCGTACGAGTTTTATTGGTCCCGTGCGAGGTATTGGTGCCATTTACGGGGCCGTTTGGGGGCTATTTCGAGTTTTCACCTACTAACGCCATGTTTTTACGCCCAAGTCTTGAAATATGCAAATTATCATTGTATCCTCAAACCGGGAGTCCCGTGATCGCACGATCAGTTTCTACATGTTACATTGGTCCTGTACGTGGTGCTGGTGCCACTTACGGGGCCGTTCGGGGGTTATTTCGGGTTTTCACCCACAAATGGCATGTTTTTAAGCCTAAGTCTTGAAATATGAAAATTATCATCGTATTCTCAAACTGGGGGTCCCATGTTAGCGTGGTCAGTTTGTACGAGTTTTATTGGTCCCGTGCGAGGTATTGGTACCATTTACCGGGCCGTTCGGGGGCTGTTTCGAGTTTTCACCTACTAACGCCATGTTTTTAAGACCAAGTCTTGAAATATGAAAATTATCATTGTATTCTCAAACCGGGAGTCCCGTTATCGCGCGGTCAATTTTTACATGTTACATTGGTCATGTGCGTGGTGCTGGTGCCATTCACGGGGACGTTCGGTGGCTGTTTCGACTTTTCACCCATAAACGCCATGTTTTGCCCAAGTCATGATTTTTTTAAATTATCATCGTATTCTCAAAATTTGGGGGTCATGTGATCGGGCGGTCACTTACTACGAGTTACATTGGTCCTGTACGAGGTGTTGGTGCGACTCACGGGGACGTTCGGGGGTTGTCTCAGGTTATCACCCACTAACGTCATGTTTTTAATCCCAAGTCTAGAAATATGAAAATTATTCTCGTACTCTTAAACTGGGAGTCTCGTGATCGCGCGTTCAGTTTCTACAAGTTACATTGGTGCCGTCCGAAGTATTGGTGCGACTCACGGGGCCGTTCGGGGGCGGTTACGGGTTTTCACCGACTAAACCCATGTTTTTATGCCTAAGTCTAAAAATATGCAAATTATCATCATATTCTCAGACTGGGGGTCCCATGATTGCGGGGTCAGTTCGTACGATTTTTTTGGTCTCGTGCGAGGTGTTGGTGCCACTTACGGGGACGTTCGGGGGATGTTTCGGGTTTTCACCCACTAACGCCATGTTTTTAAGCCTAAATCTAGAAATATGTAAATTATCATCGAATTATCAAATCGGCAGTCCCGTGTTCGCGCGGTTAGTTTCTACGAGTTACATTGGTCCCGTGCGTGGTGCTGGTGCCACTCACGGGGATGTTCGGGGACTGTTTCGTGTTTTCACCCACTAACGCCATGTTTTGGCTAGGTCTTGATATTTTTAAATTTTTGTTGTATTCTCAAATCGGGGGTCCCGTGAATGTGTGATCAGTTCCTACAAGTTACAATGGTACCGTGCGAGGTGTTGGTGCCACTCACGGGGTCGTTCGGGGTTGTTTCGAGTTTTCACCCACTAACGCCATGTTTTTAAGCCTAAGTCTAAAAATTTTCAAATTATCATCGTATTCTCAAATCGAGAGTCACGTGATCGTGCTATAGTTCGTACGAGTTACATTGGCCCCGTGCGAGGTGTTGGTGCCACTCACGGGGCTGTTCGGGGCCCTTTTGGGTTTCCCCCACTAATGCCATGTTTTTATGCCTAAGTCTAGAAAAATGAAAATTATTGTCGTATTCTCAAACCGGGGGTCCCGTGATCGCGCGGTCAGTTCGTACGAGTTACAATTATCCCTCCCGAGGTGTTTTTCCATCACAGGGCCGTTCGGGGCTGTTTCGGATTTTCACCCACTAACGACTTATTTTTAAGCCTAAGTCTAGAAATATGAAAATTATCATCATATTCTCAAACCAGGGCTCCCGTGATCTTACGGTCAGTTCGTACGAGTTTCATTGGTCCCGTGCGAGGAGTTGGTGCCACTCACGGGGCCGTTCGAGGGTTGTTTCGAGTTTTCCCCCACTAACGCCACGTTTTTAAGCTTAAGTCTAGAAATATGCAAATTATCTTCGTATTCTCAAACCAGTGGTCCCGTGATCACGCTGTCAGTTCGTACGAGTTACAAATATCCCGCCCGAGGTGTTGTTGCCACTCACGGAGACGTTCGGGAGCTGTTTCGAGTTTTCATCCACTAACGACATGTTTTGCTTAAGTCCTTATATTTTTAAATTATTATCGTATACTCAAACTGGGGGTCCCATGATCGCGCGATCAGTTCGTTCGAGTTACATTGGTCCGGTGCGAGGTGTTGGTTCCACTCACGGGGCCGTTCGGGGGCTGTTTCGGGTTTTTACCCACTAACACCATGCTTTTATGCCTTCGTCTAAAAATATATAAATTATCGTCGTATTCTCAAACTGAGAGTCCCGTTATCACGTGGTCAGTTCGTGCGAGTTATATTGGTCCCGTGCGAGGTGTTGGTTCCACTCGTGGGCCCGTTCGGGTGTTGTTATGGGTTTTCCGATACTAACGCCATATTTTTATGCCTAAGTCTAGAAATATGCAGATTATCATTGTATTATCAAATCGAGGGTCCCGTGATTGCGCGGTCCGTTCGTACGAGCTACATTGGTCCCGTTCGAGGTATTGGTGCCACTCACGGGGCCGTTCTAGGGCTGTTTGAGGTTTTCACCCACTAACGGCATGATTTTAAGCCTAAGACTAAAAATATGCAAATTATCATCGTATTCTAAAACTGGGGGTCCCGTGATCGCACGGTTAGTTCCTACGAGTTTCATTGGTCCCGTGTGAGGTGTTGGTGCCACTCACGGGGCCGTTCGGGGGTTCTTTCGGGTTTTAACCCACTAACGTTATGTTTTGCCTAAGTCCTCATATTTTTAAATTATAATTGTACTCTAAAAACCGGGGGTCCCGTGATTACGCGATGAGTTACTACGATTTACATTGGTCCCGCGCGAGGTGTTGGTGACACTCACGGGGCTATTTCGAGTTTTCACCCAGTAACGCTATGTTTTTAAGCCCAAGTTTATAAATATGAAAATTATCATAGTATTCTCAAATCGGGCATCCCGTGATCGAGCGGTCAGTTTCTACGAGTACATTGGTCCTGTACGAGGTGTTGGTGCCACCCACGGGGCCGTTCGGGGTCTATTTTGGCTTTTCATCCACTAACGCAATGTTTTGCCTACGTCCTACTATTTTTAAATTATCGTCGTATTCTCAAAATTGGGAGTCTTGTGATTCCGAGGTCAGTTTGTACGATTTTTATTGGTCCCGTGCGAGGTGTTGGTGCCGCTTACGGGGCCGTTCGGGGGATGTTTTGGGTTTTCACCCACTAACGCCATGTTTCTAAGCCTAAGTCTAGAAATATGCAAATTATCATCGTATTCTCAAATCGGGAGCCCCGTGATCGCGCGGTTAGTTTCTATGAGTTACATTGGTCCCGTGCGTGGTGCTGGTGCCACTCACGGGGATGTTCGGGGGCTGTTTCGGGTTTTCACCCACTAACGCCATGTTTTGGCTAGGTCTTGATATTTTTAAATTTTCGCCGTATTCTCAAATCGGGAGTCCTGTGAATGCGCGATCAGTTCCTACGAGTTACAATGGTCCCGTACGAGGTGTTGGTGCCACTCACGGGGTCGTTTGGGGATGTTTCAAGTTTTCACCCACTTACACCATGTTTTTATGCCTAAGTCTAGAAATATTCAAATTATCGTCGTATTCTCAAACCGACAGTCCCGTGGTCGCGCCGTTAGTTCGTACGAGTTACATTGGTCCCGTGCGAGGTGGTTGTTTCACTCACGGGGCTGTTTTGGGTTCTCCCCCACTAATGCCCTGTTTTTATGCCTAAGTCTAGAAAAATAAAAATTATCGTCGTATTCTCAAACCGGGGCTCCCGTGATCGCGCGGTCAGTTCGTACGAGTTACAATTATCCCTCCCGAGGTGTTTTTCCATCATAGGGCCCTTCGGGACTATTTCGGATTTTCACCCACTAACGACATGTTTTTAAGCCTAAGTCTAGAAATATGAAAATTATCGTCCTATTCTCAAACCAGGGGTCCCGTAATCGGGCGGTCAGTTCCTACGAGTTTCATTGGTCGAGGTGTTGGTACTACTCACGGGGCCGTTCGAGGGTTGTTTCGGGTTTCCCCCCACTAATGCCATCTTTTTATGCCTAAGTCTAGAAATATGCAAATTATCTTCGTATTCTCAAACCGGGGGTCCTGTGATCGCGCGGTCAGTTACTACGAGTTACATTGGTCCTGTACGAGGTGTTGGTGCCACCACCGGGGCCGTTCGGGGGCTATTTTGTCTTTTCATTCACTAACGCAATGTTTTGCCTACGTCCGGCTATTTTTAAATTATCATCGTGTTCTCAAAACTGGGAGTCTTGTGATAGCACCGTCAGTTCGTACCAATTACATTGGTTCCATGCGAGGTGTTGGTGCCACTCACGGGGCCGTTGGGGGGTTGTTTTGGGTTTTCCCCCATTAATGCCATGTTTGTATGCCTAAGTCTAGAAATAAGCAAATTATCGTCGTTTTCTCAAATCGGGGGTCCCACGATCGCGTTGTCAGTTCGTACGAGTAACATTGGTCCCATTCGAGGTATTGGTGCCACTCACGGGGCCGTTCGGGGGCTGTTTCGAGTTTTCGCCCACTAACGACATGTTTTTAAGCTTATGTCTAGAAATATGCAAATTATCATCGTATTCTCAAATCGAGGGTCCCGTGATCGCACGATCAGTTCCTACGAGTTACATTAGTCTCGTGTGAAGTGTTGGTGCCACTCATGAGGACGTTTGGTGGCTGTTTCGGCTTTTCACCCACTAACACCGTGTTTTACCTAAGTCATGATTTTTTTAAATTATCATCGTATTCTCAAAACTGGGGGTCCTTTGATCGCGCGATCTATTACTATGAGTTACATTGGTCCCGTGCGAGTTGGTTGTGCCACTCACGGATCCGTTCGGGGGCTATTTCGGGTTTTCACCCATTAACGCCATGTTTTTAAGCCCAAGTCTAAAAATATGCAAATTATCATCCTATTGTGAAACCGGGAGTCCCATGATCGCGCAATCAGTTTTTACGAGTTACATTGGTGCCGTATGAGGTGTTGGTGCCACTCACGGAGTCGTTCGGGGGCTGTTTCGGGTTTTCACCCACTAACCCCATGTTTTTATGCCTAAGTCTAGAAATATGGAAATTATCATCGTATTCTCAAACTGGGGGTCCCATGTTCGCGTGGTCAGTTCGTACGAGTTTTATTAGTCCCGTGCGAGGTATTGGTGCCATTTACGGGGCCGTTCGGGGGGTATTTCGAGTTTTCACCTACTAACGCCATGTTTTTAAGCCCAAGTCTTGAAATATGCAAATTATCATTGTATTCTCAAACCGGGAGTCCCGTGATCACGCGGTCAGTTTCTACATGTTACATTGGTCCTGTGCGTGGTGCTGGTGCCACTCACAGGGCCGTTCGGGGGCCGTTTCCGGTTTTCACCCACAAATGGCATGTTTTTAAGCCTAAGTCTTGAAATATAAAAATTATCATCATCTTCTCAAACTTGGGTTAAGGTGGTCCCGTGGTCAGTTCCTACGAGTTACATTGGTCCCGTGTGAGGTGTTGGTGCCATTCACGGGGACGTTCGGTGGCTATTTTGACTTTTCACCCAAACACGCCATGTTTTGCCCAAGTCATGATTTTTTTAAATTATCATCTTATTCTCAAAATTGGGGGTCCTGTGATTGGGCGGTCAGTTACTACGAGTTACATTGGTCCCATTCGAGGTATTGGTGCCAATCACGGGGCCGTTGGGGGGTTGTTTTGGGTTTTCCCCACTAATGCCATGTTTGTATGCCTAAGTCTAGAAATATATAAATTATCATCGTATTCTCAAATTGGGGGTCCCATGATAGCGTTGTCATCTCGTACGAGTTTTATTGGTCCCGTTCGAGGTATTGGTGCCACTCACGAGGACGTTCGGTGGATGTTTTGGCTTTTCACCCACTAACGCCATGTTTTACCTTAGTCATGATTTTTTTAAAATATCATCATATTCTCAAAACTGGGGGTCCCTTGATCGCGCGGTCTGTTACTACGAGTTACATTGGTCCCGTGCGAGTTGGTTGTTCCACTCACGGGTCCGTTCGGGGGTTGTTTCGGGTTTTCACCCATTAACGCCATGTTTTTAAGCCCAAGTCTAAAAATATGCAAATTATCATCGTATTAGTAAACCGGGAGTCCCATGATCGCGCGATCAATTTTTACGAGTTACATTGGTGCCGTATGAGGTGTTGGTGCCACTCACAGGGCCGTTCAGGGGCGGTTACGGGTTTTCACCGACTAAACCCTCTTTTTATGCCTAAGTCTAGAAATTTGAAAATTATCATCGTATTCTCGAACTGGGGGTCTTATGATTGCGGGGTCAGTTCGTACGATTTTTTTTGGTACCGTGCGAGGTGTTGGTGCCACTTACGGGGCCGTTCGGGGGATGTTTTGGGTTTTCACCCACTAACGCCATGTTTTTAAGCCTAGGTCTAGAAATATGTAAACTATCATCGTATTATCAAATCGGGAGTCCCGTGATCGCGTGGTTAGTTTCTACGAGTTACATTGGTCCCGTGCGTGGTGTTGGTGCCACTCACAGGGATGTTCGGGGACTGCTTCGGGTTTTCACCCACAAACGCCATGTTTTGGCTAGGTCTTGATATTTTTAAATTTTTATGGTATTCTCAAATCGGGGGTCCCGTGAATGCGGGATCAGTTCCTACGAGTTACAATGGTATCGTGCGAGGTGTTGGTGCCACTCACGGGGTCGTTCCGGGGCTGTTTCGAGTTTTCACCCACTAACGCCATGTTTTTAAGCCTAAGTCTAGAAATATTCAAATTATCATTGTATTCTCAAACCGAGAGTCCCGTGATCGTGCCGTTAGTTCGTACGAGTTACATTGGCCCCGTGCGAGGTGTTGGTGCCACTCACGGGGCTATTCGGGGCTCTTTTGGGTTTCCCCCACTAATGCCATGTTTTTATGCCTAAGTCTAGATAAATGAAAATTATCGTCGTATTCTCAAACTGGGGGTCCTGTGATCGCGCGGTCAGTTCGTACGAGTTACAATTATCCATCCCGAGGTGTTTTTTCCATCACAGGGCCGTTCGGGGCTGTTTCGGATTTTCACCCACTAACGACATGTTTTTAAGCCTAAGTCTAGAAATATGAAAATTATCATCATATTCTCAAACCAGGGGTCCCGTGTTCTTGCGGTCAGTTCCTACGAGTTTTATTGGTCCCGTACGAGGTGTTGGTGCCACTCACGGGGCCGTTCGAGGGTTGTTTCTGGTTTTCCCCCACTAACGCCATGTTTTTATGCTTTAGTCTAGAAATATGCAAATTATCTTCGTATTCTCAAATCAGTGGTCCCGTGATCATGCGGTCAGTTCGTACGAGTTATAAATATCCCGCCCAAGGTGTTGCTGCCAGTCACGGAGCCGCTCGGGAGTTGTTTCGGGTTTTCACCCACTAACGACATGTTTTGCTTAAGTCCTGATATTTTTAAATTATTATCGTATACTCAAACCGGGGGTCCCGTGATCGCGCGATCAGTTCGTTCGAGTTACATTGGTCCCGTGCGAGGTGTTTGTTCCACTCACGGGGCCGTTCGGAGGGCTATTTTGGGTTTTTACCCACTAACACCATGCTTTTATGCCTTAGTATAAAAATATATAAACTATCGTCGTATTCTCAAATCAAGGGTCCCGTTATCGTGCGGTCAGTTGGTGCGAGTTATATTGGTCCCGTGCGAGGTTTTGGTACCACTCATGGGCCCGTTCGGGTGCTGTTTTGGGTTTTCCGATACTAACGCCATATTTTAATGCCTAAGTATAGAAATATGAAGATTATCATCGTATTATCAAATCGAGGGTCCCGTGATCGCGCGATCCATTCGTACGAGTTACATTGGTCCTGTCCGAGGTATTGGTGCCACTTACGGGGCCGTTCTAGGGCTATTTCAGGTTTTCACCCACTAACGGCATGATTTAAAGCCTAAGACTAAAAATATGCAAATTATCATCGTATTCTAAAACTTGGGGTCCCGTGATCGCACGGTCAGTTCCTACGAGCTTCATTGGTCCTGTGCGAGGTGTTGGTGCCACTCACAGGGCCGTTCGGGGGCTCTTTCGGGTTTTCACCCACTAACGTCATGTTTTGCCTAAGTCCTCATATTTTTAAATTATCATTGTAATCTAAAAACCGGGGGTCCCATAATTACGCGATCAGTTACTACGATTTACATTGGTCCAGTGCGAGGTGTTGGTGCCACTCACGGGGCTGTTTCGGGTTTTCACCCAGTAACGCTATGTTTTTAAGCCCAAGTTCATAAATATGCAAATTATTATCGTATTCTCAAATCGGGCATCCAGTGATCGCGCGGTCAGTTTCTACGAGTTACATTGGTCATGTACGAGGTGTTGGTGCCACCCACGGGGCCGTTCGGGGTCCATTTTGGCTTTTCATCCACTAACGCAATGTTTTGCCTACGTCCGGCTATTTTTAAATTATCGTCGTGTTCTCAAAACTTGGAGTCTTGTGATTTCACCGTCAGTTTGTACCAGTTACATTGGTCCCATGCGAGGTGTTGGTGCCACTCACGGGGCCGTTGGGGGGTTGTTTTGGGTTTTCCCCCACTAATGCCATGTTTGTATGCCTAAGTCTAGAAATATGCAAATTATCATCGTATTCTCAAATTGGGGGTCCCATGATCACGTTGTCAGTTCGTACGAGTTACATTGGTCCCGTTCGAGGTATTGGTGCCACTCACGGGGCCGTTCGGGGGCTGTTTCGGGTTTTCACCCACTAACGGCATGTTTTTAAGCCTATGTCTAGAAATATGCAAATTATCATCGTATTCTTAAACCGGGGGTCCCGTGGTCGCGCGATCAGTTCCTACGTGTTGCAATAGTCTCGTGTGAAGTGTTGGTGCCACTCACAAGGACGTTCGATGGGTATTTCGGCTTTTCACCCACTAACGCCATGTTTTACCTAAGTCATGATTTTTTTAAATTATCGTCGTATTCTCAAAACTTGGGGTCCCTTGATCGCGCGGTCTGTTACTACGAGTTACATTTGTCCCATGCGAGTTGGTTGTGCCACTCACGGGTCCGTTCGGGGGCTGTTTCGGGTTTTCACCCATTAACGCCATGTTTTTAAACCCAAGTGTAGAAATATGCAAATTATCATCGTATTCTTAAAAAGAGAGTCCCATGATTGCGCGATCAGTTTTTACGAGTTACATCGGTGCCGTACGAGGTGTTGGTGCCACTCAAGGGGTCGTTCGGGGGCTGTTTTGGGTTTTCACCCACTAACCCCATGTTTTTATGCGCAAGTCTAGAAATATGCAAATTATCATCGTATTCTCAAACTGGGGGTCCCATGTTCGCGTGGTCAGTTCGTACGAGTTTTATTAGTCCCGTGTGAGGTATTGGTGCCATTTACGGTGCCGTTTCGGGGCTGTTTCCGGTTTTCACCTACTAACGCCATGTTTTTAAGCCCAAGTCTTGAAATATGCAAATTATCATCGTATTCTCAAACCGGGAGTCCCGTGATCGCACAGTCAGTTTCTACATGTTACATTGGTCCTGTGCGTGGTGCTGGTGCCACTCACGGGGCCGTTCGAGGGTCGTTTCGGGTTTTCACCCACAAACGACATGTTTTTAAGGCTAAGTCTAGAAATATGAAAATTATCATCGTATTCTCAAACTGGGGGTAACGTGGTCGCGTGGTCAGTTCCTACGAGTTACATTGATCCCGTGTGAGGTGTTGGTGCCATTCACGGGGACGTTCGGTGGCTGTTTCGACTTTTCACCCACAAACGCCATGTTTTGCCCAAGTCATAATTTTTTTAAATTATCGTCGTATTCTCAAAATTGGGGGTCCTGTGATCGCGCGGTCAGTTACTACGAGTTACATTGGTCCTGTGCGAGGTGTTGGTGCCACTCACGGGGCCGTTCGGGGGCTGTTTCGGGTTTTCACCCACTAACGCCATGTTTTTAAGCCCAAGTCTAGAAATATGAAAATTATTGTCGTATTCTCAAACCGGGAGTCTCGTGATCGCGCGGTCAGTTTCTACAACTTACATTGGTGCCGTACGAAGTATTGGTGCGACTCACGGGGCCGTTCGGGGGCGGTTACGGGTTTTCACCAAGTAACCCCATGTTTTTATGCCTAAGTCTAAAAATATGCAAATTATCATCGTTTTCTCAAACTGGGGGTCCCATGATTCCGGGGTCAGTTCGTACGATTTTTATTTGTCCCGTGCGAGGTGTTGGTGCCACTTAGGAGGCGTTCGGGGGATGTTTCGTTTTTTCACCCACTAACGCCATGTTTTTAAGCCTAAGTCTAGAAATATACGAATTATCATCGTATTCTCAAATCGGGAGTCCCGTGATCGCGCGGTTAATTTCTACGAGTTACATTGGTCCCGTGCGTGGTGCTGGTGCCACTCACGGGGATGTTCGGGGGCTATTTCGGGTTTTCACCCACTAACGCCACGTTTTGGCTAGGTCTTGATATTTTTAAATTTTCGTCGTATTCTCAAATCGGGGGTCCCGTGAATGCGCGATCAGTTCCTAAGAGTTACAATTGTCCCGTTCGAGGTGTTGGTGCCACTCACGGGGTCGTTTCAGGGCTGTTTCGAGTTTTCACCCACTTACGCCATGTTTTTATGCCCAAGTCTAGAAATATTCAAATTATCGTCGTATTCTCAAACCGACAGTCCCGTGATCGCGCCGTCAGTTCGTACGAGTTACATTGGTCCCGTGCGAGATGTTGGTGCCACTCACGGGGCTATTTTGGGTTTCCCCCCACTAATGCCATGTTTTTATGCCTAAGTCTAGAAAAATGCAAATTATCATCGTATTATCAAACCGGGGGTCCCGTGATCGCGCGGTCATTTCGTACGAGTTACAATTATCCCTCCCGAGGTGTTTTTTCCATCACAGGGCCGTTCGGGGCTGTTTCGGATTTTCACCCACTAACGACATGTTTTTAAGCCTATGTCTAGAAATATAAAAATTACTATCCTATTCTCAAACGGGGGATCCCGTGATCGCGTGGTCAGTTCCTACGAGTTTCATTGTTCCCGTGCGAGATGTTGGTGCCACTCACGGGGCCGTTCGAGGGTTGTTTCGGGTTTTCCCCCACTAATGCCATATTTTTATACCATATGCAAATTATCTTCGTATTCTCAAACTGGGGGTCCCGTGATCGCGCGGTCAGTTCGTACGAGTTACAAATATCCCGCCCGAGGTGTTATTGCCACTCACGGAACCGCTCTGGAGCTGTTTCGGGTTTTCACCCTCTAACGACAAGTTTTACTTAAGTCCTTATATTTGTAAACTATTATCGTATACTCAAACTGGGGGTCCCGTGATCGCGCGATCAGTTCGTTCGAGTTACATAGGTCCCGTGCGAGGTGTTGGTTCCACTCACGGGGCCGTTCGGGGGACTGTTTCGGGTTTTTCCCCACTAACACCATGCTTTTATGCCTTAGTCTAAAAATATATAAATTATCATCGAATTCTCAAACCGAGGGTTCCGTTATCGTGCGATCAGTTCGTGCGAGTTATATTGGTCCCGTGCGAGGTGTTGGCTCCACCCGTGGGCCCGTTCAGGTGCTGTTTTGGGTTTTCCGCTATTAACGCCATGTTTTTATGCCTAAGTCTAGAAATATGCAGATTATCGTCGTATTCTCAAATCGGGGTTCCCGTGATCGCGCGGTCAGTCCGTACGAGTTACAATTATCCCTCCCGAGGTGTTTTTTCCATCACAGGGACGTTCGGGGCTGTTTCGGATTTTCACCCACTAACGACCGTTTTTAAGCCTAAGTCTAGAAATATTAAAATTATCGTCCTATTATCAAACCGGGGGTCCCGTGATCTTGCGGTCAGTTCCTACGAGTTTCATTCGTCCCGTGCGAGGTGTTGGTGCCACTCAGGGGGCCGTTCGAGGGTTGTTTCGGGTTTTCCCCCACTAACGCCATGTTTTTATGCCTAAGTCTAGAAATATGCAAATTATCTTCGTAATCTCAAACCTGGGGTCCCGTGATCGCGCGGTCAGTTCTTACGAGTTACAAATATCCCGCCCGAGGTGTTGTTGCCACTCACGGAGCCGCTCGGGAGCTGTTTCGAGTTTTCACCCACTAACGACATATTTTGCCTAAGTCCTAATATTATTAAATTATTATCGTATACTCAAACTGGGGGTCCCGTGATCGTGCGGTCAGTTCATTCGAGTTACATTGGTCCCGTGCGAGGTGTTGGTTCCACTTACGGGGCCGTTCGGGGGACTGTTTCGGGTTTTTCCCCGCTAACACCATGCTTTTATGCCTTAGTCTAAAAATATATAAATTATCGTCATATTCTCAAACCGAGGGTCCCGTTATCGGGCGGTCAGTTCGTGCGAGTTATATTAGTCCCGTGCGAGGTGTTGGTACCACTCGTGGGCCCGTTCAGGTGTTGTTTTGGATTTTCTGCTACTAACGCCATGTTTCTATGCCTAAGTCTAGAAATATGCAGATTATCATCGTATTATCAAATCAAGGGTCCCATGATCGCGCGGTCAGTTCGTACGAGTTACATTCGTCCCTTCCGAGGTATTGGTGCCACTCACGGGGCCGTCCTAGGGCTGTTTCAGGTTTTCACCCACTAACGGAATGATTTTAAGCCTAAGACTAGAAATATGCAAATTATAATCGTATTATAAAACTGGGGGTCCCGTGATCGCACGATCAGTTCCTACGAGATTCATTGGTCCCGTCTGAGGTGTTGGTGCCACTCACGGGGCCGTTAGGGACTCTTTCGGATTTTCACCCACTAACGTCATGTTTTGCCTAAGTCCTCATATTTTTAAATTATCATTGTACTCTAAAAACTGGGGGTCCTATGATTACGCGATCAGTTACTACGATTTACATTGGTCCCGTGTGAGGTGTTGGTGCCACCCACGGGGATGTTTCGGGTTTTCACCCAGTAACGCTATGTTTTTAAGCCCAAGTTTATAACTATGCAAATTATCATCGTATTCTCAAATCGGGCATCCCGTGATCGCGCGGTAAGTTTCTACGAGGTACATTGGTCCTGTACGAGGTGTCGGTGCCACCCACGGGGCCGTTTACAGGGCTATTTTGGCTTTTCACCCACTAACGCAATGTTTTGCCGAAGTATAACTATTTTTAAATTATCGTCGTATTCTCAAAACTGGGAGTCTTGTGATTGCACCTTCAGTTCGTACCAGTTACATTGGTCCCATGCGAGGTGTTGGTGCCACTCACGGGGCCGTTGGGGGTTGTTTTGGGTTTTCCCCGACTAATGCCATGTTTTTAGGCTTAAGTCTAGAAATATGCAAATTATCGTCGTATTCTCAAATCGGGGGTCCCACGATCGCGTTGTCAGGTCGTACGAGTTACATTGGTCCCGTTCGAGGTATTGGTGCCACTCACGGGGCCGTTCGAGGGCTGTTTCGGGTTTTCACGGACTAACGACATGTTTTTAAGCTTATGTCTAAAAATATGCAAATTATCATCGTATTCTCAAACCGGGGATCCCGTGATCGCACGGTCATTTCCTACGAGTTACATTAGTCTCGTGTGACGTGTTGGGGCCACTCACGAGGACGTTTGGTGGCTATTTCGGCTTTTCACCCATTAACACCATGTTTTACCTAAGTCATGATTTTTTTAAATTATCATCGTATTCTCAAAACTGGGGGTCCCTTGATCGCGCGGTCTGTTACTACAAGTTACATTGGTCACGTGCGAGTTGGTTGCGCCACTCACGGGTCCGTTCGGGTGCTGTTTTGGGTTTTCACCCATTAACGCCATCTTTTTAAGCCCAAGTCTAAAAATATGCAAATTATCATCGTATTCGTAAACCGGGAGTCCCATGATCGCGCGATCAGAGTTTACGAGTTACATTGGTGCCGTATGAGGTGTTGGTGCCACTCACGAGGCCGTTCGGGGGCTGTTTCGAGTTTTCACCCACTAACCCCATGTTTTTATGCCTAAGTCTAGAAATATGCCAATTATCATCGTATTCTCAAACTGGGGGTCCCATGTTCGCGTGGTCCGTTCGTACGAGTTTTATTGGTCCCGTGCGAGGTATTGGTGCCATTTACGGGGCTGTTCGGGGGCTATTTCGAGTTTTCACTTACTAACGCCATGTTTTTAAGCCCAAGTCTTGAAATATGCAAATTATCATTGTATCCTCAAACCGGGAGTCCCGTGATCGCGCGGTCAGTTTCTACATGTTACATTAGTCCTGTACGTGGCGCTGGTGCCACTTACGGGGCCGTTCGGGGGTCGTTTCGGGTTTTCACCCACAAATGGCATGTTTTTAAGACTAAGTCTTGAAATATGAAAATTATCATCGTATTCTCAAACTGGGGGTCCCATGTTCGCGTGGTCAGTTCGTACGAGTTTTATTGGTCCCGTGCGAGGTATTGGTGCCATTTACGGGGCCGTTCGGGGGCTGTTTCGAGTTTTCACCTATTAACGCCATGTTTTTAAGCCCAAGTCTTGAAATATGAAAATTATCATTGTATTCTCAAACCGGGAGTCCCGTGATCGCGCGGTCAGTTTTTACGTGTTACATTGGTCATGTGCGTGGTGCTGGTGCCATTCACAGGGACGTTTAGTGGCTGTTTCGACTTTTCACCCATAAACGCCATGTTTTGCCCAAGTAATGATTTTTTTAAATTATCATCGTATTCTTAAAATTTGGGCTCCTGTGATCGGGCGGTCAGTTACTACGAGTTACATTGGTCCCGTGCGAGGTGTTGGTGCGACTCACGGGGACGTTCAGGGGCTGTTTCAGGTTTTCACCCACTAACGTCATGTTTTTAATCCTAGGTCTAGAAATATGAAATTATTGTCGTATTCTCAAACCGGGAGTCTCGTGATCGCGCGGTCAGTTTCTACATGTTATATTGGTCCCGTGCAAGGTATTTATGCCACTCACGGGGACGTTCGGGGACTGTTTCGGGTTTTCACCCACTAACGCCATGTTTTGGCTAGGTCTTGATATTTTTAATTTTTTGTTATATTCTCAAATCGGGGGTCCCGTGAATGCGCGATCAGTTCCTACAAGTTACAATGGTACCGTGCGAGGTGTTGGTGCCACTCACGGGGTCGTTCCGGGGTTGTTTCGAGTTTTCACCCACTAACGCCATGTTTTTAAGACTAAGTCTAGAAATATTCAAATTATCATCGTATTCTCAAACCGAGATTCCCGTGATCGTGCCGTTAGTTTGTACGAGTTACATTGGCCCCGTGCGAGGTGTTGGTGCCACTCACGGGGCTGTTCGGGGCTCTTTTGGGTTTCCCCCACTAATGCCATGTTTTTATGCCTAAGTCTAGAAAAATGCAAATTATCATCATATTCTCAAACCGGGGGTCCCGTGATCACGCGGTCAGTCCGTACGAGTTATAATTATCCCTCCCGAGGTGTTTTTTCCATCATAGGGCCGTTCGGGGCTGTTTCGGATTTTCACCCACTAACGACATATTTTTAAGCCTAAGTCTAGAAATATGAAAATTATCATCATATTCTCAAACCAGGGCTCCCGTGATCTTACGGTCAGTTCGTACGAGTTTCATTGGTCCCGTGCGAAGAGTTTGTGCCACTCACGGGGCCGTTCGAGGGTTGTTTCGGGTTTTCCCCCACTAACGCCACATTTTTATGCTTAAGTCTAGAAATATGAAAATTATCTTCGTATTCTCAAACCAGGGGTCCCGTGATCACGCTGTCAGTTCGTACGACTTACAAATATCCCGCCCAAGGTGTTGTTGCCAGTCACGGAGCCGTTCGGGAGCTGTTTCGAGTTTTCACCCACTAACGACATGTTTTTCTTAACTCCTTGTATTTTTAAATTATTATCGTATACTAAAACTGGGGGTCCCGTGATCACGAGATCAATTCGTTCGAGTTACATTGGTCCGGTGCGAGGTGTTGGTTCCACTCACGGGGCCATTCGGGAGGCTGTTTCGGGTTTTTACCCACTAACACCATGCTTTTATGCCTTAGTCTAAAAATATAAAATTATCGTCGTATTCTCAAACTGAGGGTCCCGTTATCGTGTGGTTATTTCATGCGAGTTATATTGGTCCCGTGCGAGCTGTTGGTTCCACTCGTGGGCCCGTTCGGGTGTTGTTTTGGGTTTTTCGATACTAACGCCATATTTTTATGCCTAAGTCTAGAAATATGCAGATTATCATCATATTATCAAATCGAGGGTCCCGTGATCACGCTGTCCGTTCGTACGAGCTACATTGGTCCCGTCCGAGGTATTGGTGCCACTCACGGGGCCGTTCTAGGGCTGTTTCAGGTTTTCACCCACTAACGGCATGATTTTAAGACTAAGACTAAAAATATGCAAATTATCATCGTATTTTAAAACTGGGGGTCCCGTGATCGCACGGTCAGTTCCTACGAGTTTCATTGGTCCCGTGCGAGGTGTTGGTGCCACTCATGGGGCCGTTCGGGGGTTCTTTCGGGTTTTAACCCACTAACGTTATGTTTTGCCTAAGTCCTCATATTTTTAAATTATCATTTTACTCTAAAAATCGGGGGTCCCGTGATTACGCGATCAGTTACTACGATTTACATTGGTCCCGTGCGAGGTGTTGGTGCCACTCACGGGGCTATTTCGGGTTTTCACCCAGATACGCTATGTTTTTAAGCCCATGTTTATAAATATGCAAATTATCATAGTATTATCAAATCGGGCATCCCGTGATCGCGCGGTCAGTTTCTACGAGTTACATTGGTCCTGTACGAGGTGTTGGTGTCACCCACGGGGCCGTTCGGGGTCTATTTTGGATTTTCATCCACTAACGCAATGTTTTGCCTACGTCCTGCTATTTTTAAATTATCGTCGTATTCTCAAAATTTGGAGTCTTGTGATTCCGAGGTCAGTTCGTACGATTTTTATTGGTCCCGTGCAAGGTGTTGGTGCCACTTACGGGGCCGTTCGGGGGATGTTTTGGGTTTTCACCCACTAACGCCATGTTTTAAGCCTAAGTCTAGAAATATGCAAGTTATCATCGTATTCTCAAATCGGGAGTCTCGTGATCACGCGGTTATTTTCTACGAGTTACATTGGTCCCGTGCGTGGTGCTGGTGCCACTCACGTGGTTGTTCGGGAGTTGTTTCGGGTTTTCACCCACTAATGCCATGTTTTGGCTAGGTCTTGATTTTTTTAAATTTTCGTCGTATTCTCAAATCGGGGGTCCCGTGAATGCGCGATCAGTTCCTACGAGTTACAATGGTCCCGTGCGAGGTGTTGGTGCCACTCACGGGGTCGTTCCGGGGCTGTTTCGAGTTTTCACCCACTTATGCCATGTTTTTATGCCTAAGTCTAGAAATATTCAAATTATCATCGTATTCTCAAACCGATAGTCCCGTGATCGCGCCGTCAGTTCGTACTAGTTACATTGGTCCCGTCCGAGGTATTGGTGCCACTCACGGGGATGTTCAAGGGCTGTTTCAGGTTTTCACCCACTAACGGCATGATTTTAAGCCTAAGACTAAAAATATGCAAATTATCATCGTATTCTAAAACTGGGAGTCCCGTGATCGCACGGTCAGTTCCTACGAGTTTCATCGGTCCCGTGCTAGGTGTTGGTGCCACTCACGGGACCGTTCGGGGGCTTTTTTGGGTTTTCACCCACTAACGTCATGTTTTGCCTAAGTCCTCATATTTTTTAATTATCATTGTACTCTAAAAATCGGGGGTCCCGTGATTACACGATCAGTTACTACGATTTACTTTGGTCCCGTGCGAGCTGTTGGTGCCCCTTATGGGGTTGTTTCGGGTTTTCACCCAGTAACGCTATGTTTTTAAGCCCAAGTTTATAAATATGCAAATTATCATCGTATTCTCAAATCAGGCATTCTGTGATCGCGCGGTCAGTTTCTACGAGTTACATTTGTCCTGTACGAGTTGTTGGTGCCACCCACGGGGCCGTTCGGGGGCTATTTTGGCTTTTCACCCACTAACGCAATGTTTTACCTAAGTCCTGCTATTTTTAAATTATCTTCGTATTTTTCAAACTGGGAGTCTTGTGATTGTACCTTCAGTTCGTCCCAGTTACATTGGTCCCATGCGAGTTGTTTGTGCCACTCACGGGGCCGTTGGGGGGTTGTTTTGGGTTTTCCCCCACTAATGCCATGTTTGTATGCCTAAGTCTAGAAATATGCAAATTATCGTCGTATTATCAAATTTGGGGTCCCACGATCGCGTTGTCAGTTCATACGAGTTACATTGGTCCCGTTCGAGGTATTGGTGCCACTCACAGGACCGTTCGGGGGCTGTTTCGGATTTTCACCCACTAACGGCATGTTTTTAAGCCTATGTCTAGAAATATGCAAATTATCATCGTATTCTCAAACCGGGGGTCTCGTGATCGCGCGGTCAATTCCTACGAGTTACATTAGTCTCGTGTGAAGTGTTGGTGCCACTCACGAGGACGTTCGCTGGCTTTTTCGACTTTTCACCCATTAACTCCATGTTTTACCTAAGTCATGATTTTTTTAAATTATCGTCGTATTCTCAAAATTGGGGGTCTCATGATCGTGCGGTCTGTTACTACGAGTTACATTGGTCCCTTGCGAGTTAGTTGTGCCACTCACGGGTCCGTTCGGGGCTGTTTCGGGTTTTCACCCATTAACGCCATGCTTTTAAGCCCAAGTCTATAAATATGCAAATTATCATCGTATTCTTAAACCGGGAGTCCCATGATCGCGCGATCATTTTTTACGAGTTACGTTGGTGCCGTACGAGGTGTTGGTGCCACTCACGGGGACGTTCGGGGGCTGTTTCGGGTTTTCACCCACTAACCCCATGTTTTTATGCCTAAGTCTAGAAATATGCAAATTATCATCGCATTCTCAAACTGGGGGTCCCATGTTCACGTGGTCAGTTCGTATGAGTTTTATTGGTCCCGTACGAGGTATTGGTGCCATGTACGGGGCCGTTCGGGGGCTATTTCGGGTTTTCACCTACTAGCGCCATGTTTTTAAGCCTAACTATTGAAATATGAAAATTATCATCGTATTCTCAAACCGGGAGCCCCGTGATCGCGCGGTCAGTTTCTAAATGTTACATTGGTCCTGCGCGTGGTGTTGGTGCCATTACGGGGCCGTTCGGGGGCCGTTTTGGGTTTTCACCCACAAACGACATGTTTTTAAGCCTAAGTCCAGAAATATGAAAATTATCATCGTATTGTCATACGGGGGGTAACGTGGTCATGTGGTCAGTTCCTACGAGTTACATTGGTCCCGTGTGAGGTGTTGGTGCCATTCACGGGGACGTTCGGTGGCTGTTTCGACTTTTCACCCACAAACGCCATATTTTGACCAAGTCATGAATTTTTCAAATTATCATCGTATTCACAAAATTGGGAGTCCTGTGATCACGCGATCAGTTACTACGAGTTACATTGGTCCCGTGCGAGGTGTTGGTGCCACTCACGGGGCCGTTCGAGGGCAGTTTCGAGTTATCACCCACTAACGTCATGTTTTTAGGCCCAAGTCTCGAAATATGAAAATTTTTATCGTATTCTCAAATCGGGAGTCTCGTGATCACGCGGTCAGTTTCTACAAGTTACATTGGTTCCGTTCGAAGTATTGGTGCGTATTCTCAAACTGGGTTCCCATGATTGCGGGGTCGGTTCGTACGATTTTTATTGGTCCCGTGCGAGGTGTTGGTGCCACTTACGGGGCCCTTCAGGGGATGTTTTGGGTTTTAACCCACCAACGCCATGTTTTTAAGCCTAAGTCTAGAAATATGCAAATTATCATCGTATTCTCAAATCAGGAGTCCCGTGATCGCGCGGTTAGTTTCTACGAGTTAAATTGGTCCCGTGCGTGGTGCTGGTGCCACTCACGGGGATGTTGGGGTGCTGTGTCGGGTTTTCACCCAATAATGCCATGTTTTGGCTAGGTCTTGATATTTTTAAATTTTCGTCGTATTCTCAAATCGGGGGTCCCGTGAATGCGCGATCAGTTCCTACGAGTTACAATGGTCTCGTGCGAGGTGTTTGTGCCACTCACGGGGTCGTTTCGGGGCTGTTTCGAGTTTTCACCCACTAACGCCATGTTTTTATGCCTAAGTCTAGAAATATTCAAATTATCATCGTATTCTCAAACCGAGAGTCCCGTGATCGCGTCGTCAGTTCGTACGAGTTACATTGGTCCCATGTGAGGTGTTGGTTCCACTCACGGGGCTGTTCGGGGCTCTTTTGGGTTTCCCCCCACTAATGCCATGTTTTGATGCCTAAGTCTAGAAAAATGCAAATTATAGCCGTATTCTCAAACCGGGGGTCCCGTGATCGCGCGGTCAGTTCGTACGAGTTACAATTATCCCTCCCGAGGTGTTTTTTCCATCACAGGGCCGTTTGGGGCTGTTTCTGATTTTCACCCACTAACGACATGTTTTTAAGCCTAAGTCTAGAAATATGAAAATTATCGTCCTATTCTCAAACCGGGGGTCTCGTGATCGCGCGATCAGTTCCTACGAGTTACATTGGTCTCGTGCGAGGTGTTGGTGCCACCCACGGGGCCCTTCGAGGGTTATTTCGGGTTTTCACCCATTAACGCCATGTTTTTAAACCAAAGTCTAGAAATATGAAAATTATCGTCGTATTCTCAAACTGGGAGTCCCGTGATTGCGCGGTTAGTTTATACGAGTTACATTCGTCTCGTGCGAGGTATTAGTGCCACTCATGGTGCCGTTCGGGAATGCTTTGGATTTTCACCACTATCGCCATGTTTTGCCTAAGTCCTGATATTTTTAAATTATCATCGTATTCTTGAACAGGGGCTCCCGTAATTGCACGGTCAGTTCGTGCGAGTTGCATTTTTCCCGTGCGAGGTGTTCGTGCCACTCACGGGGACGTTCGGGGGCTGTTTTGGGTTTCCCCCCACTAATGCCATGTTTTTATGCCTATGTCTGGAAATATGCAAATTATCGTCGTATTCTTAAACTGGGAGTCCCATGATCTTGCGGTCAGTTCGTACGAGTTACATTTGTCCCTTGCGAGGTGTTGGTGCCACTCACGGGGCTGTTCGGGGGCTATTTTTAGTTTTCATCCACTAACGCCATGTTTTGCTTAACTCCTGATATTTTTAAATTATTGTCGTATTCTCAAACTGGGGGACCCGTGATTATGCGATCAGTTTTTGCGAGTTACATTGGTCCCGTGCGAGGTGTTGGTGCCACTCACGTTGCTATTCGGGGGCTGTTTTTTATTTTCACCCACTAACTCTATGTTTTTATGCCTAAGTCCAGAAACATGCAAATTATCGTCGTATTGTAAAACCAGGAGTCCCGTGATTACGTCGTCAGTTCGTACGAGTTGCATTGGTCCCGTACGAGGTGTTGGGGCTACTCACGCGGGCGTTCGGGGGATATTTTGGGTTTTCCCCCACTAACGCCATGTTTTTATGCCTAAGTCTCAAAATATCCAAATAATCATCGTATTCTCAAACCGGGGGTCCCGTGATCGCACAGTCAGTTCGTACAAGTTACAATCGTCCTGTCTGACGTATTGGTGCCACTCACGGGGCCGTTCAAGGGCTATTTTGGGTTTTCACCCACTAACGACATGTTTTTAAGCCTAAGTCTCGAAATATGCAAATTTTCATCATATTCTTAAACCGAGGGTCCCGTGATCGCTCGATCAGTTACTACGAGTTACTTTGGTCACGTGCGAGGTATTGGTGCCACTCACGGGCCGTTCGGGGGCTGTTTCGGATTTTCACCCACTAACGCCATGCTTTGCCTAAGTCCAAATATTTTTAAATTATTGTCATATTCATAAAAATGGGGGTCCCGTCATTGCGCGGTCAATTCCTATGAAATACATTGGTCCTGTGCGAGGTGTTGGTGCCACTCACGGGGCCGTTCGGGGGCTGTTTTGGATTTTCACCCACGAACACCTAGTTTTTATTCCCAAGTCTAGAAATATGCAAATTAATATCGTATTCTCAAACCGGGAGCCCTGTGATTGCGCGGTAAATTTCTACGAGTTACATTGGTCCCGTGCGAGGTGTTGGTACCACCCACAGAGCCGTTCGAGGGCCGTTTCGGCTTTTCACCCACTAACGCCAAGTTTTGCCTAATTCTTGATATTTTTAAATTATCATCATATTCTCAAAATTGGGGGTCCCGTGATCCCGCGGTCAGCTCCTACGAGTTACATTGGTCCCGTGAGAGGCGTTAGTGCCACTCATGGGGCCGTTCGGGGTTGTTTCGGGTTTTCACCCACTAATGGCATGTTTTTAAGCCCAAGTCTAGAAATGTCAAAATTATCATCGTATTATCAAACCGGGAGTCCCGTGATCGTGCGGTCAGTTTTTACGAGTTACATTGGTCCCGTGCGAGTTGTTGGTGCCACTAACAGGGTCGTTCAGGGATTGTATCGGGTTTTCACCTACTAACGCCATTTTTACATGCCTAAGTCTAGAAATATGCAAATTATCGTCGTATTCTCAAATCGGGAGTCCCATGACCACGCCGTCAGTTCGTACGAGTTACATTGGTCTCGTGCGAGGTGTTGGTTCCACTCACGGGGCCGTTCGGGGCCTGTTTTGGGTTTTCCCCCACTAACGCCATGTTTTTATGTCTAAGTCTAGTAATATGCAAATTATCATTATATTTATAAACCGAGGGTCCCATGATCACGCGATCAGTTCATACGAGTTACATTACCCGTCCGAGGTATTGGTGCCACTCACGGGGCCGTTCGGGGGCTATTACAGATTTTCACCCACTAACGGCATGTTTTTAAGCCCAAGTCTAGAAATATGCAAATTATCATCGTATTCTCAAAATCGAGAGTCGCGTGATCGCGCGGTCAGTTCTTACGAGTTACATTAGTCCCGTGCGAGGTGTTGGTGCCACTTACGGGGCTGTTCGGGGGTTGTTTCGGCTTTTCGCCCCCTAATGCCATGTTTTGATTAAGTCCTGATATATTTAAATTATCGGCGTATTCTAAAAACCGGGGGTCCCGTGATCGCGCGGTCAGTTACTACGAGTAACATTGGCCCCGTGCGTGGTGTTGGTGCCACTCACGGGGACGTTCGGGGGCTGTTTCGGGTTTTTACCCACTAATGCCATGTTTTTAAGCCCATGTTTACAAATATGAAAATTATCATCGTATTCTCAAATCGAGAGTCCAGTGATCACGTGGTCAGTTTCTACGATTTACATTGGTCCCGTGCGTGGTTCTAGTTCCACTCAAGGGGCCGTTCGGGGGTTGTTTCGTGTTTTCACCCACTAACGCCATGTTTTGCCTAGGTCTTGATATTTTCAAATTATCATTGTATTCTCAAACCAGGGTTACCATGAACGTGCGGTCAGTTTGTACGAGTTACATTGGTCCTGTGCGAGGTATTAGTGCCACTCACGGGGCTGTTTGGGGGCTGTTTCGAGATTTCACCTACTAATGCCATGTTTTTATGCCTAAGTCTAGAAATATTCAAATTGTCATCGTATTATCATACCAAGAGTCCCATGAACGTGCGATCAGTTCCTACAAGTTACACTGGCCCCATACGTGGTGTTGGTGCGACTCACGGGGGCGTTTGGGGGATGTTTCAGATTTCCCCCACTAACGCCATGTTTATAAGCCTAAGTCTAGAAATATGCAAATTATCATAGTATTATCAAACCAGGGGTCCCTTGATCACGCGATCAGTTCCTACGAGTTACATTTGTCCAGTGAGAGATATTGGTGCCACTCACGGAGCCGTTCGGGGGCTATTTTGGGTTTTCCCCCACTAACGCCATGTTTTAATGCCTAAGTCTAGATATATGTAAATTATCATCGTATTCTCAAACTGGGGCTCCCGTGATTGCGCGATTAGTTCCTACGAGTTACATTGGTCCCGTGCTATGTCTTGGTGCCACTTACGGGGCCGTTCGGGGGATGTTTCGGGGTTTCACCATCTAACCGCATGTTTTTAAGCCTAAGTCTAGAAATATGAAAATTATCGTCGTATTCTCAAACCGATAGTCCCGTGATCGTACGGTCAGTTCCGACGAGTTACATTGGTCCCGTCCGAGGAATTGTTGCCACTCACGAGGCCGTTCGGGGGCTATTTCGGGTTTTCACCCATTAACGGCATGTTTTTAAGCCTAAGTCTTGAAATATGCTAATTATCATCATATTCTCAAAACCAAGAGTCCCGTGATCATGCGGTCAGTTCCTACAAGTTACAATGGTCCCGTGGGAGGTGTTGGTTCCACTCACGGCGCCGTTCGGGGGTCGTTTTGGCTTTTCACCCACTAGCCACATGTTTTGCCTCAGTCCTGATATTTTTAAATTATCGTCGTATTCTAAAAAGCGGGGGTCCCGTGATCGCGCGGTCAGTTCCTACGAGTTACATTGATCCCGTCGGAGGTGTTGGTGCCACTCACGGGGAAGTTCAAGGGTTGTTTTGGTTTTCACCCACTAACGCCATGTTTTTAAGACCATGTCTAGAAATATGCAAAATAGCATCGTATTATCAAACCGGGAGTCCCGTGATCACGCGGTCAGTTTCTACGAGTTATATTGGTCCCGTGAGAGGTGTTGGTGCCACTCACGGGGCCATTCGGGGGACGTTTCGGGTTTTAACCCACTAAAGCCACGTTTTTATGCCTAAGTGTGGAAATATGAAAATTATCGTCTTATTCTCAAACTGAGCTTCCCATGACTGCGCCGTCAATTCGTACGAGTTACATTAGTCCCGGGCGAGGTATTGGTGCCACTCACGGGGCCGTTCGGGGGCTATTTTTGGTTTTCCCCACTATCGCCATGTTTTTATTCCTAAGTCTAAAAATATACAAATTATCATCGTATTCTCAAACCGAGTGTCCCGTGATCGTGCAGTTAGTTAGTTCGCGTTACATTGGTCCCGTTCGAGATATTGGTACCATTCACGGTGTCGTTCGGGGGCTATTTTAGGTTTTCACCCACTAACGACATGTTTTTATGACTAAGTCTAGAAATATGTCAATTATCATCGTATTCTCAAAATCGGGAGTCTCGTGATCCCGCGGTCAGTTCCTACGAGTTACATTTGTCCCGTGCGAGGTGTTGGTTCCGCTCACGGGGCCGTTCGAGGGCTGTTTCAAATTTTCACCCACTAACGCCATGTTTTGCCTAAGTCCAGATATTTTTCAATTATCGTCGTATTCTCAAAACCAGGGTTCCCGTGATTGCGGGGTAAGTTACTACGAGTTACATTGTCCCCGTGCGAGGTGTTGGTGGCACTCACGGGGCCGATCGGGGGCTATTTTGGGTTTTCACCCATTAACGCCATGTTTTTAAGCCCAAGTCTAGAAATATGCAAATTATCGTATTATTCTCAAACGAGAAGTCCTGTGATCGCGCGGTCAGTTCCTACGAGTTACATTGTCCCGGCGCCCGTGCGTGGTGTTGGTGCCACTCACGGGACCGTTCGATGGCTGTTTCGGCTTTTCACCCACTAACGCCATGTTTTGCCTAAGTCTTGATATTTTTAAATTATCATCATATTCTCAAAATCGGGGGTTTGGTGATCACGCGGTCAGTTCCTACGAGTTACATTGGTCCCGTGCGAGGTGTAGGTTGCACTCACGGGGCCGTTCGAGGGCTGTTTTGGGTTTTCCCCCACTAACGCCATGTTTGAATGTCTAAGTCTAGAAATATGAAAATTATCGTCGTATTCTCAAACCGAAGGTCTCGTGATTGCGTGGTCAGTTCGAACGAGTTACCTTGGTTCTGTCCTAGGTATTGGTGCCACTCACGGGGTCTTTTGGGTGTTGTTTCAGGTTTTCACCCACTAACGCCAAGATTTTATGCCCAAGTCTACAAATATGCAAATTATTATTGTATTCCCAAACCTAGAGTCCCGTAATCACAGGGTCAGATTCTATGAGTTACATTAGTCCCCTACGTGGTGCTGGTGCCCCTCACGGGGCCGTTCGGGGGCTGTTTTGGGTTTTCACCTACTAACGCGATGTTTTGCCTAAGTCTTGATATTTTTAAATTAACGTCGTATTCTCAAAACGGGAGTCCCGTGATCTCACGGTCAGTTCCTACGAGTTACATTAGTCCTGTGTGAGGTGTTGGCCTCAAGGGGCCGTTCGAGGGCTGTTTCGGCTTTTCATCCACAAACGACATGTTTTCCCTAAGTCCTGATATTTTTAAATTATCGTCGTATTCTCAAAATTGAGTGTTCCGTGATCGCGGGTCAGTTACTATGAGTTACATTGGCCCCGTGCGAGGTGTTGGTGCCACTCACGTGGCCGTTCGGGGGGCCGTTTCGGCCTTTCACCCATTAACGCCATGTTTTGCCTGAGTCCTAGTATTTTTAAATTATCGGTGTATTCTCAAAATTGGAGGTCCCGTTATCGCGTCGTCAGTTTGTACGAGTTACATTAGTTCGGTGCGAGGTGTTGGTGCCACTCACGGGGCCGTTCGGGGGCTGTTTTGGGTTTTCACCCACTAACCCCATGTTTATAAGCCTAAGTGTAGAAATATGCTAATTATCATCGTACTCTCCAACCTGGAGTCCCGTGATTGTGCAGGCGGTTTCTACTAGTTATATTGGTCACGTACGTGGTGTTGGTGCCACTCACGGGGCCGGTCGGGGGATGTTTCGAGTTTTCCCCCACTAACGCCATTTTTTTATGCCTAAGTCTATAAATATTCAAATTATCATCATATTCTGAAATCGGGGGTCCCATGATAGCGTGATCAATTCATACGAGTTTTATTGGTCCCATGCGAGGTGTTGATGCCACTTACGGGGGCCGTTCAAGGGCAATTTCATGTTTTCACCCACTAATGTCGTGTTTTTAAGCCCAAGTCTAGAAATATGCAAATTATCATCGTATTCCCAAACTGGGAGTCCCATGATCGCGCGGTTAATTCCTACGAGTTACATTGGTCCCGTGAGAGATGTTGGAGCCACTCACGGGGCCGTTCGGGAGTTGTTTTCAGTTTTCACCCACTAACGCCATGTTTTGCATAAGTCCTGATATTTTAAAATTATTATTGTATTCTCAAACCGGGGGTCCAGTAATCGCGCGGTCAGTTCCTGCGAGTTACATTGGTCTTATGCGAGGTGTTGGTGCCACTCACGGGGCCGTTCGGGGGATGTTTCGGTTTTTCACCCACTAACCAAATGTTTTTAAGCCCAAGTCTAGAAATATGCAAATTATTGTCGTATTCTCAAACCGAGAGTCCCGTGACTGCGCGGTCAGATTCTACTAGTTACAATGGTCCTGTGCTTGGTGCTGGTGCGACTCACAGGACCGTTCGAGGACTGTTTCTCGTTTTCACCCACTAACGAATTTTTTTTATGCCTAAGTCTAGAAATATTCAAATTGTCATCTTATTCTCAAACCGGGAGTACCGTGATCGTGCGGTCAGTTCCTACGATTTACATTGGTTCCGTGCGAGGTATTGGTGCGACTCACGGGGCCATTCGGGGGTTGTTTTGGGTTTTGATCCACTAACGCCATATTTTTATGCCTAAGCCTATAAATATAGAAATTATCATCGTATTCTCAAATCGGGGGTCCCGTGATCGCGCGGTCAGTTCCTATTAGTTACATTGGTCCCGTGCGAGGTTTAGGTGCCACTCACGGGGGCGTTCGGGGGCTGTTTCGGGTTTTCCCCTACTAACGCCATGTTTTTATGCCTAAGTCTGGAAATATGCAAATTATTATCGTATTCTCAAACCGAGGGTCCCGTGATTGCACGATCAGTTCCTATGAGTTACATTGGTCCCATGCGAGCTGTTGGTGCCACTCACGGGGTCATTTGGGGGCTTTTCGAGTTTTCACCCACTAACGCCTTGTTTTTATGCCTAAGTCTAGAAATATTCAAATAATTGTCGTATTCTCAAACCGGGGGCCCATGATCGCGCGGTCAGTTTGTACGAGTTACAATTGTCTCGTCCAAGGTGTTGTTTCCCCTCACGGGGCCGTTAGGGGGATGTTTTGAGTTTTCACCCAATAACGGCATGTTTTTAAGCCTAAGTATAGAAATATGCAAATTATCATCGTATTCTCAAATCGGTGGTCCCGTGATCACGCGGTCAGTTCCTACGAGATACATTGGTCCCGTCTGAGGTATTGGTGCCACTCACGGGCTGTTCGGGGGTTATTTCGGGTTTTCACCCACTGACGCCATGTTTTTATGCCTAAGTGTAGAAATATGAAAATTATCATTGTATTCTCAAATCGGGAGTTTCGTGACCGCGTCGTCAGTTCTTACGAGTTACATTGGTCCCGTGCGAGGTATTGGTACCATTCACGGGGCCGTTCGGGGATGTTTTGGGTTTTCCCCCACAAACGCCATGTTTTTATTCCTAAGTATAAAAATATACAAATTATCGTCGTATTCTCAAACCGAGGGTCCCGTGATCGCGCGATCAGTTCGTACGAGTTACATTGGTCCCGTTCGAGGTATTGGTGCCACTCACGGGGACGTTCGGGGGCTGTTTCGGGTTTTCACCCACTAAAGGCATGTTTTTAAGCCTAAGTCCAGAAATATGGAAATTATCTCCGTATTCCACAAACCGGGAGTCCCGTGATCCCGCGGTCAACTCCTATAAGTTACATTGGTCCCGTGCGAGGTGTTTGTTCCGCTCACGGGGCCGTTCGGGGGTTGTTTCGGCTTTTTACCCACTAACGCCATGTTTTGCCTAAGTCCTGATATTTTTAAATTATCATCGTATTCTAAAAACCGGGGTTCCCGTGATAGCGGGGTCAGTTACTACGAGTTACATTGTCCCCGTGCGAGGTGTTGGTGCCACTCACGGGGCCGATCGAGGACTGTTTCAGGTTTTCACCCACTAACGCCATGTTTTTAAGCCCAAGTCTAGAAATATGCAAATTATCGTATTATTCTCAAACGGGGAGTCCTGTGATCGTGCGGTCAGTTCCTACGAGTTACATTGTCCCGTGCGTGGTGTTGGTGCCACTCACGGGACCGTTCGGGGGCTGTTTTGGCTTTTCCCCCACTAACGCCATGTTTTGCCTAAGTCTTGATATTTTAAAATTATCGTCATATTCTCAAAATCGGGGGTCTCGTGATCGCGCGATCAGCTCCTACGAGTTATATTGGTCCCAAGCGAGGTGTTGGTGACTCACAGGGCCGTTCGGAGGATGTTTCGAGTTTTCACCCACTAACGCCATGCTTTTAAGCCCAAGTCTTGAAATATGCAAATTATCATCGTATTCTCAAACTGGGAGTCCCGTAATTGCGCGGTCAGTTTTTACGTGTCACATTGGTCCCGCGCGAGGTATTTGTGCCACTCATGGGGCCATTCGCGGGATGTTTTGGGTTTTCACCCATTAACGCCATGTTTTGGCTAAGTTTCGATATTTTTAAATTATCAACGTATTCTTAATCCGGGGATCCCGTGATCGCATGGTCAGTTCGTGCGAGTTACATTGGTCCTGTGCGAGGTGTTGGTGCCACTCACGGGGTCGTTCGGGGGCTGTTTCGAGTTTTCACCACAAATGCCATATTTTTATGCTTAAGTCGCCCTGTTTTGCCTGAGTCCTAATATTTTTATATTATCATCTTATACTCAAATTTGGGGTCCCGTGATCGTGCGAGTTACATTGGTCCCGGGTGAGGTGTTGGTGCCACTCACGGGGAAGTTCGCGGGCTATTTTGGGTTTTCACCCACTAAGACCATGTTTTCCTTAAGTCCTAAAATTTTTAAATTATTGTCCTATTCTCTAATCGGGGGGTCCCGTGATCACACGATCAGTTCGTGCGAGTTACATTGGTCCCGTGTGAGGTGTTGGTGCCACTCACGGGGCGATTCGAGGGCTATTTCGGGTTTTCACACTCGCGCCATGTTTTTAAGCCTTAGTCTAGAAATATACAAATTATCATTGTGTTCTAAAATCGGGAGTCCCGTGATCGAGCCCTCAGTTCGTTCGAGTTATATTGGTCCCGTGCGAGGTGCTGGTGGCACTCACGGGGCCGTTCGGGGGCTGTTTTTGGTTTTCCCCACTATCGCCATGTTTTTATTCCTAAGTCTAAAAATATGCAAATTATCGTCGTATTCTCAAACCGGGGTCCCGTGATCGCTTGATCAGTTCACACAAGTTACGTTGGTCCCATCCGAGGTATTGGTGCCACTTACGGGGCTGTTCAGAGGTTGTTTCAGGTTTTCACCCATTAACGGCATGTTTTTAAGACTAAGTCTAGAAATGTGCAAATTATAATTGTATTCTCAAACTGGGGGTCCCGTGATCGTGCTATCAGTTCCTACGAGTTGCATTGGTACCGTGCGAGGTGTTGGTACAACTCACGGGGCCGTTCGGGGGCTATTTCGGCTTTTCACCTACTAATGCCATGTTTTGCCTAAGTTCTAGTTTTTTGAAATTATCGTGGTATTCTCAAAGTCGTGGGTCCCGTGATCGCGTGGTCTGTTCCTATGAGTTACATTAGTACCGTGCGAGGTGTTGGTGCCACTCATGGGGCCGTTCGGGGGCTGTTTTGGCTTTTCACCCACTAACACCATGTTTTTATGCCCAAGTTAAGAAATATGCAAATTATTATCATATTCTCAAACTGGGAGTCCCGTGATCATGCGGTCAGTTTCTACAAGTTACCTTGGTCCCCTGCGAGGTGTTGGTGCCACCCACAGGGCCGTTCGGTGGCCATTTCGGCTTTTCAGCCACTAACGTCATGTTTTACCTAGGCCTCGATATTTTTAAATTATCGTCCTATTCTCAAAATTGGGCGTCCCGTAATCGTACGTTCAGTTATTACGAGTTACATTGGTCCCGTGCGAGTTGTTGGTTCCACTCACGGGGTCATTCGGGGGCCGTTTCGAGTTTTCACCCACTAACGCCATGTTTTTATGCCTAAGTCTAGAAATATTCAGAAAAATTGTCGTATTCTCAAACCGGGGGGCCTGTGATCGCGCGATCAGTTTGTACGAGTTACAATTGTCTCGTCCAAGGTTTGTTTCCCCTCACGGAGCCGTTCGGGGGATGTTTCGGGTTTTCACCCACTAACGGCATGTTTTTAAGCCTAAATATAGAAATATGAAAATTATCATCGTATTCTCAAACCGATGGTCCCATGATCACGCGGTCAGTTCCTACGAGTTACATTGGTCCCGTCCAAGGTATTGGTTCCACTCACGGGGACGTTCAAGGGCTGTTTCAGGTTTTCACCCACTAACGGCATGATTTTAAGCCTAAGACTAAAAATATGCAAATTATCATCGTATTCTAAAACTGGGAGTCCTGTGATCGTGCGGTTCAGTCCTATAAGTTACATTGGTCCCGTGGGAGGTGTTGGTTCCACTCACGGGGCCGTTTAGGGGCCGTTTCGGCTTTTCCCCCACTAACCACATGTTTTACCTCAGTCCTGATATTTTTAAATTATTGTTGTATTCTAAAAAGTGGGGGTCCCGTGATCGCGCGGTCAGTTCCTACGAGTTACATTGATCCCGTCAGAGGTGTTGGTGCCACTCATGGGTCCGTTCAGGGGTTGTTTCGGGTTTTCACCCACTAACGCCATGTTTTTAAGCCCAAGTCTAGAAATATGCAAAATGTCATCATATTATCAAACCGAGAGTCCCATGATCACGCGGTCAGTTTCTTCGAGTTACATTGGTCCCATGGGAGGTGTTGGTGCCACTCATGGGGCCGTTCGGGGATTATTTCAGGATTTCACCCACTAACGCCATGTTTTCATGCTTAAGTGTAAAAATATGAAAATTATCATCGTATTCTCAAATCGAGAGTTCCGCCGTTCGGGGGTTGTTTTGGGTTTTCCCCCACTAACGCCATGTTTTTATTCCTAAGTATAAAAATATACAAATTATCATCGTATTCTCAAACCGAGGGTCCCGTGATCGCGGGGTCAGTTCGTACGAGTTACATTGGTCCCGTTCGAGGTATTGGTGCCACTCACAGGGACGTTTGGGGGCTGTTTCGGGTTTTCACCCACTAACGGCATGTTTTTAAGCCTAAGTCTAGAAATATGGCAATTATCATTGTATTCTTAAAATCGGGAGTCCCATGATCCCGCGGTCATCTCCTACAAGTTACATTGGTCCCGTGCGAGGTGGTTGTTCCGCTCACGGGGCCGTTCGGGGGCTGTTTAGGCTTTTCACCCACTAACGTCATGATTTGCCCAAGTCACGATATTTTTAAATTATCATCGTATTCTAAAAATCGGGGTTCCCGTGATTGCGAGGTCCGTTACTACGAGGTACATTGTCCCCGTGCGAGGTGTTGGTGCCACTCACGGGGCCGATCGGGGAATGTTTCGGGTTTTCACCCACTAACGCAATGTTTTTACTCCCAAGTCTAGAAATATGCAAATTATCGTATTATTCTCGAACGGGGAGTCCCGTGATCATGCGTTCAGTTCCTACGAGTTACATTGTCCCATGCGTGGTGTTGGTGCCACTCACGGGACCGTTCGGAGGCTGTTTTGGCTTTTCACCCACTAACGCCATGTTTTGCCTAAGTCTTGATATTTTTAAGTCATCATCATATTCTTAAAATCGAGGGTCTCGTGATCGCGCGGTCAGTTCCTACGAGTTACATTGGTCCCAAGCGAGGTGTTGGTGCCACTCACAGGGCCGTTCGGGGGCTATTTCAAGTTTTCACCCATTAACGCCATGTTTTTAAGCCTAAGTCTAGAAATATGCAAATTATCATCGTATTCTCAAAATGGGAGTCCCGTAATTGCGCGGTCAGTTTTTACGTGTCACATTGGTCCCGTGCGAGGTATTTGTGCCACTCACGGGGCCGTTCGGGGGATGTTTTGGGTATTCACCCACTAACGCCATGTTTTGGCTAAGTCCCGATATATTTAAATTATTGTTGTATTCTCAAACTGGGGATCTCGTGATCGCATGGTCAGTTCGTGCGAGTTACATTGGTCCCGTGCGAGGTGTTGGTGCCACTCACGGGGCCGTTCGGGGGCTGTTTCGGGTTTTCACCCACAAACTCCATTTTTTATGCCTAAGTCGCCATGTTTTGCCTGAGTCCTAATATTTTTATATTATCATCTTATTCTCAATTCTGGGGTCTCGTGATCATGCGGTCACTTCGTACGAGTTACATTGGTCCCGTGTGAGGTGTTAGTGCCACTCACGGGGCTGTTCGCGGGCCATTTTGGGTTTTCACCCACTAACACCATGTTTTCTTTAAGTCCTAAAAATTTTAAAATATTATCGTATTCTCAAACCGGGGGTCCCGTGATCATGCAGTCAGTTCGTGCGAGTTACATTGGTCCCGTGTGAGGTGTTGGTGCCACTCACGGGGTGATTCGAGGGCTGTTTCGGGTTTTCACCCACTAACGCCATGTTTGTATGCCTAAGTCTAGAAATATGCAAATTATCGGTGTGTTCTAAAATCGGGAGTCCCGTGATCACGCCCTCAGTTCGTACGAGTTATATTGGTCCCGTGCGAGGTGTTGGTGCCACTCACGGGGCCGTTCGGGGGCTGTTTTTGGTTTTCCCCCACTATCTCCCTGTTTTTATGCCTAAGTCTAGAAATATACAAATTATCATCGTATTCTCAAATCGGGGGTCCCGTGATCGCGCGATCAGTTTACATAAGTTACATTGGTTCCGTCCGAGGTATTGGCGCCACTTACGGGGCTGTTCAGAGGCTGTTTCGGGTTTTCACCCATTAACGGCATGTTATTAAGCCTAAGTCTAAAAATATGCAAATTATCATCGTATTCTCAAACCGGGGGTCCCGTGATCACGCGATCAGTTCCTACGAATTACATTAGTCCCGTGCGAGGTGTTGGTGCCACTCACGGGGCCGTTCGGGGGCTATTTCGGCTTTTCACCCACTAATGCCAAGTTTTGCCTAAGTTATAATTTTTTGAAATTATTGTGGTATTCTCAAAATCGTGGGTCCCGTGATCACTTGGTCTGTTCCTATGAGTTACATTGGTACCGTGCGAGGTGTTGGTGCAACTCACGGGGCCGTTCGGGGGCTGTTTCGGATTTTCACCAACTAACACCATGTTTTTATGCCCAAGTCAAGAAATATGCAAATTATTATCATATTCTCACACTGGGAGTCCCGTGATCGCGCGGTCAGTTTCTACAAGTTATCTTAGTCCCATACGAGGTGTTGGTCCACCCACAAGGCCGTTCGGTGGCCATTTTGGCTTTTCACCCACTAACGTCATGTATTACCTAGGCCCCGATATTTTTAAATTATCATCGTATTCTCAAAACCGGTGGTCCCGTGATCGCGCGATGAGTTATTATGGGTTACATTGGTCCTGTGCGAGTTGTTGGAGCCACTCACGGGGCCGTTGGGGGGTTATTTTGGGTTTTCACCCACTAACGCCATGTTTTTATGGCTAAGTCTAAAAAATACAAATTATCATCATATTCTCACACCGAGAGTCCCGTGATCATGCGGTTAGTTCGTACGAGTTACATTGGTCCCATAGGAGGTATTGGTGCCACTCATAGGGACGTTCGGGGGCTGTTTTGGGTTTTCCCCACCAATGCTATGTTTTATGCCTAAGTCCAAAAATATGCATATTATCATCATATTCTCAAATCGAGGGTCCCGCGATTGCGCGATCAGTTCGTCCGAGGTATTAGTGCCACTCACGGGGCCATTTAGGGGGTGTTTCGGGTTTTCACCCACTAATGGCATGTTTTTAAGCCTAACTCTAGAAATATACAAATTATCATCGTATTCTCAAACTGAGAGTCCCGTGATCTCGCGGCCAGTTCCTACGAGTTACATTGGTCCTCTGCGAGGTGTTGGTGCCATGCACGGGGCCGATCGGGGGCTATTTCGGGTTTTCACCCACTAACGCCATGTTTTGCCTAAGTCCTGATATTTTTAAATTATCGTTGTATTCTCAAAACTGGGGGTCCCGTGATCGCTAGGTCAGTTACTACGAGTTACATTGGCCCCGTACGAGGTGTTGGTGCCATTCATGGGGACGTTCGGGGGATGTTTCGGGTGTTTACCCACTAACGCCATGTTTTTACACCCAAGTCTACAAATATGCAAATTATCATCATATTCTCAAACTGGGAGTCCTGTGATCGCGTGGTTAGTTTCTACGAGTTATATTGGTCCCGTGCAAGGTGTTGGTGCCACTCACGTGGCCGTTCGGGGGCCGTTTTGGGCTTTCACCCACTAACGCCATGTTTTGCCTGAGTCCTGATATTTTTATTTATCGTCGTATTCTCAAAACTATTGGTCCCATGATCGCGTGGTCAGTTACTACGAGTTACATTGCTCCCGTGCGAGGTGTTGGTGCCCCTCACGGGGCCGTTTGGGGGCTATTTTGGGTTTTCCCCCACTAACGCCATGTTTTTATGACTATGTCTAGAAATATGCAAATTATCATCGTATTCTCAAAACGGGGGTCCCGTGATCGCACGATCAGTTCCTATGAGTTACATTGGTCCCTTGTGAGGTTATGAAAATTATTATCGTATTCTCGAACTGAGGGTCCCGTGATTGCACGATCAATTCCTATGAGTTACATTGGTCCCGTGCGAACTGTTGGTGCCACTCACGGAGTCGTTCGGGGGCTATTTCGAGTTTTCACCCACTTACGCCATGTTTTTATGCCTAGGTCTAGAAATATTCAAATTATCGTCGTATTCTCAAACAGGGTGTCCCGTGATCGCGCCATCAGTTCGTACGAGTTACATTGGTCCCGTGCGAGGTGTTTGGTGCCACAAACGGGGTTGTTCGGGGGCTGGTTTGGGTTTTCCCCCACTAACGCCATGTTTTTATGCCTAAGTCTAGAAATATGCAAATTATCGTCATATTCTCAAATCGGGGATCTCGTGATCGCGCGGTCAATTTGTACGAGTTACAATTGTCTCGTCTAAGGTGTTGTTTCCTCTCACGGGGCCGTTCGGGGGCTGTTTTGGGTTTTCACCCACTAACGACAAGTTTTTAAGCCTAAGTCTAGAAATATGCAAATTATCATCATATTCTCAAATCGATGGTCCCGTGATCGAGCGATTAGTTCTTACGAGTTACATTTGTCCCGTCCGAGGTATTAGTGCCACCCACGGGGCCGTTCTGGGGTTGTTTTGGGTTTTCACCCACTAATGGCATGTTTTTAAGCCTAAGTCTAGAAATATGCAAATTATCATCGTATTCTCAAAACTGGGAGTCCCGTGATCCCGCGGTAAATATCTATAAGTTACATTGGTACCGTGTGAGGTGTTGGCTCCACTCACAGGGCCGTTCGGGGGCTGTTTCGGCTTCTCACCCCCTAACGCCATGTTTTGCCTAATTCCTGATATTTTTTGAAATATCATCGTATTCTCAAAACCGGGGGTGCCGTAATCATGTGGCCAGTTACAACGAGTTACATTGGCCCCGTGCTAGGTGTTGGTGCCACTCACGGGGAAGTTTAGGGGCTATTTCGGGTTTTCACCCACTAACGCCATGTTTTTAACCCCAAGTCTAGAAATATGAAAATTATCATTGTATTCTCAAACAGGGAGTCCCGTGATCACGCGATTAGTTTCTACGAGTTACCTTGGTTCCGTGCGAGGTATTGGTGCCACTCACGGAGACGTTTGGGGGATGTTTTGGGGTTTCACCCACTAACGCCATGTTTTGCCTAACTCCTGATATTTTTAAATTATCATCATATTCTCAAAATGGGGCTCCCGTGATCGTACAGTCAGTTTTTGCAAGTTACATTGGTCCCGTGCGAGGTGTTGGTGCCACTCACGGGCCGTTCAGAGGCTGTTTTGGGTTTTCCCCCACAAGCGCCATGTTTTTATTCTAAAGTATATAAATATGCAAATTATCGTCGTATTCTCACACTGAGGCTCTCGTGATCGCGCGATCAGTTCATACGAGTTACATTGGTCCCGTCCGAGGTATTGGTGCCACTCATGGGGCCGTTCGGGGGTTATTTCGGGTTTTCACCCACTAACGGCATTTTTTTAAGCCTATGTCTAGAAATATGCTAATTATCATCGTATTCTCAAAATCGGGAGTCCCGTGATCACGCGGTCAGTTCCTACGAGTTACATTGGTCCCGTGCGAGGTGTTGGTGCCATTCACCGGGCCGTTCGGGGGTTGTTTTAGCTTTCACCCACTAACGCCATGTTTTTCCTAAGTCCTGATATTTTTAAATTATCATCGTATTCTCAAAACTGGAGGTCCCATGATCGCACGGTCTATTTTTCGTAAGTCTATAAATATGCAAATTATCGTCGTATTCTGAAACCTGGAGTCACATGATCGCGCGGTCAGTTCCTACGAGTAAGATTGGTCCCGTGCGAGGTGTTGGTCCCACTCACGGGGCCGTTCGGGGGCTGGTTCGGCTTTTCACCCAATAACGCCATATTTTGCCTAAATTCTGATATTTTTAAATTTTCTTCGTATTCTCAAAATTGGGGGTCCCATTATCTCCAGGTCAGATCCTACGAGTTACATTTGTCTCGTGTGAGGAGTTGGTGCCACTCACGGGGCCGTTTGGGGGCTGTTTCGGGTTTTCACACACTAAGGCCATGTTTTTATGCCTAAGTCGCCATGTTTTGCCTAAATCCTGATATTTTGAAATTATCGTCATATTCTCAAATCGGGGGCGCCGTCATGGCACGGTCAGTTCGTATGAGTTACATTTGTCCCCTGCAAGGTGTTGGTGCCACTCACGGGGCCGTTCGGGGGCACGTTTGGGTTCCCCCCCTAACGCCATGTTTTTATGCCTATGTCTAGGAATATGAAACTTATCATTGTATTCTCAAACCGGGGGTCCAATGATCGCGCGGTGAGTTCGTACGAGTTACAATTGTCCCATGCGAGGTGTTAGTGCCACTCACGGGGCTGTTCGGGGGTTGTCTTGGATTTTCACCCACTAACGCCATGTGATGCCTAAGTCCTGATATTTTTTTATTATTATTGTATTCTCAAACCGGGGGGTCCCGTGATCGCGTGGTCTGTTCGGGCCAGTTACATTGGTTCCGTACGAGGTGTTAGTGCCACTCACAAGGCCGTTCGGGGGCTATTTCGAGTTTTCACTCACTAACGCCATGTTTTTATGCCTAAGTCTAGAAATATAAAAATTATCATCATATTCTTGAATCGTGAGTCCCGTGATCGTGCGGTCAATTCATACGAGTTACATTGGTCCCGTTCGAGGTGTTGGTGCCACTCACGGGGCCGTTCGGGGGCTATTTTGGGTTTTCCCCCACTAACGCCATGTTTTTTGCCTAAGTCTAGAAATATTCAAATTATCTTCGTATTCTCAAACTGAGGGTCCCGTGATCACGCAGTCAGTTCGTACAAGTTACATTGGTCCCGTTCGAGGTATTGGTGTCACTTACGGGGCCGTTCAGGGCTATTTCCAATTTTCACCCACTGACAACATGTTTTTAAGCTTAAGTGTAGAAATATGCCAATTATCTCAAACTCGGGCTCCCGTGATCTCGCTATCAGTTCCTACGAGTTGCATTGGTCCTATGCGAGGTGTTGGTGCCACTCACGGGGCCGTTCGGGGGGCTATTTCGGCTTTTCAAGCAGTAACGCCATGTTTTGCCCAGGTCCTAATATTTTTAAATTATTATCGTATTCTCAAAACTGGGGGTCCCGTGATCGTGCGGTCTGTTCCTATGTGTTACATTGGTCCCATGCGATGTGATGGGTTCGCTCACGGGGTCGTTCGGCGGTTGTTTCGGGTTTTCCCCCACTAACGCCATGTTTTTATGCCCAAGTATAGGAATATGCAAATTATCATCGTATTCTTAAACCGGGAGTCCCTTGATCCCGCGGTCAATTTTTACGAGTTACATTGGTCCCGTACGAGGTATTGGTGCCACCCATGGGGCCATTCGGGGGCCGTTTTGACTTTTCACCCACTAACGCCATGTTTTGCCAAAGTCCTGATATTTTTAAATTGTCATCGTAATATCAAAATCGAGGGTCCCGTGATCACGCGGTCAGTTCCTACGAGTTACATTGGTCCCGTGGTGCCAGTCACAGGGCCGTTTGGGGGTTATTTCGGGTTTTCACCCACTAACGCCATGCTTTTAATACCAAGTCTAGAAATATGCAAATTATCATCGTATTCTCAAACCGGGAGTCCCGTGATCGTGCGGTCAATTTCTAGGAGTTACATTGGTGCCGTGCGAGGTGTTGGTGCCACTCACGGGGCCGTTCGGGGGCTATTTTGGGTTTTCCCCCACTAACGCCATATTTTTATGCCCAAGTTAAGAAATATGCAAATTATTATCATATTCTCAAACTGGGAGTCCAGTGATCGCGCGGTCAGTTTCTACAAGTTACCCTGGTCCCGTTCGAGGTATTGGTGTCACCCACAGGGCCGTTCAGGGCTATTTCAAATTTTCGCCCACTGACGCCATGTTTTTCCTATGCCCATATATTTTTAAATTATCATCGTATTCTCAAAACCGGGGTAATGTGATCGCATGGTCAATTATTACGAGTTACATTGTCCTGTGCGAGTTGTTGGAGCCACTCACGGGGCCGTTCGGGGGTTGTTTCGGGTTTTCACCCACTAACGCCATGTTTTTATGCCTAAGTCTAGAAAAATACAAATTATCATCGTATTCTCAAACCGGGAGTCCCGTGATCGCGCGGTCAGTTCGTACGAGTTACAATGGTCCCATCGGAGGTATTGGTGCCACTCATAGGGCCGTTCGGGGGCTGTTTCGGGTTTGCACCCACTAACGGCATGTTTTTAATCCTAAGTCTAGAAATGTGCAAATTATCATCGTATTCTCAAATCGGCGGTCCCGTGATCGCGCGGTTAGTTCCTACGAGTTACATTGGTCCCGTCCGAGGTATTGGTGCCATTCACGGGGCCATTCGGGGGGTGTTTCGAGTTTTCCGCCACTAACGGCATGTTTTTAAGCCTAAGTCTAGAAATATACAAATTATCGTTGTATTCTCAAACTGGGAGTCCCGTGATCTCGCGGTCAGTTCCTACGAGTCACATTGGTCCTGCGCGAGGTCTTGGTGCCACTCACTGGGCCGTTCGGGGGTTGTTTCGGGTTTTCACCCACTAACGCCATGTTTTACCTAAGTCCTGATATTTTTAAATTATCGTCGTATTCTCTAAACAGGCGGTCCCATGATCGCGCAGTCAGTTACTATGAGTTACATTGGCCCCGTGTGAGGTGTTGTTGCCACTCACGGGGCCGTTCGGAGGCTGTTTCGAGTTTTCACCCACTAATGCCATGTTTTTAACCCTAAGTCTAGAAATATAAAAATTATCATCATATTCTCAAACGGGGAGTCCCGTGATCGCGCGATTAGTGTCTCAGAGTTACATTGGTCCCGTGCGAGGTATTGGTGCCACTCACGGGGCCGTTTGGAGGATGTTTAGGGTTTTCACCCACTAACGCCATATTTTGCTTAAGTCCTGATATCTTTAAATTATCGTCGTACTCTCTAACCGGGGATCCCGTGAACATACGGTCAGTTCGTGCAAGATACATTGGTCCCGTACGAGGTGTTGGTGCCACTCACGGGGCCGTTTTGGGCTTTCCCCCACTAACGCCATGTTTTTATTCCTAAGTATAAAAATATACAAATTATCGTCGTATTCTCAAACCGAGGGTCCCGTGATCGCACGGCCAGTTCCTATGAGTTACGTTGGTCCCGTTCGAGGTATTGTTGCCACTCATGAGGCCGTTCGGGGGCTGTTTCGGGTTTTCACCCACTAATGGCATGTTTTTAAGCCTAAGTCTTGAAATGTGCAAATTATCATCGTATTCTCAAAACCGTGAGTCCCGTGATCATGCGGACAGTTCCTAGGAGTTACATAGGTCCCGTGCGAGGTGTTGGTGCCACTCACGGGGTCGTTCGCGGGTAGTTTTTGGTTTTCACCCACTAACGCCATGTTTTTTCAAAGTCCTGATATTTTTAAATTATCATCGTATTCCTAAAATCGGTGGTCCCGTGATTGCGCGGTCTATTTTTCCTAAGTCTATAAATATGCAAATTATCATTGTATTCTAAAACCTGGAGTCCCGTGATCGTGCGGTCAGTTCCTACGAGTTACATTGGTCCCGTGCTAGGTGTTGGTGCCAGTCACGGGGGTTTGGCTTTTCATCCACTAATGCCATGTTTTGCCTAAGTTCTGATATTTTTAAATTTTCTTCGTATTCTCAAAATTGGGGGTCCCATTATTGCCAGGTCAGATCCTACGTGAGGAGTTGATTCCACTCACGGGGCTGTTTCGAGTTTTCACCCACTACGGCCATGTTTTTATGCCTAAGTCACCATGTATTGCCTAAGTCCTGATATTTTTAAATTATCGTCATATTCTCAAATCGGGGGTGCCGTGATCACGCGGTCAGTTCGTACGAGTTACATTAGTCCCGTGCGAGGTGTTGGTGCCACTCACGGGGCCGTTCGGATGCTGTTTTGGGTTTCCCCCCACTAACGCCATGTTTTGCCTAAGTTTTGATATTTTTAAATTATTATCGTATTCTCAAACCGAGGGGTCCCGTGATCGTGTGGTCGGTTCGTGCCAGTTACATTGGTCCCGTACGAGGTGTCGGTGCCACTCACAGGGCCATTCGGGGGCCGTTTCGAGTTTTCACCCACTAACGCCATGTTTTTATGCCCAAGTCTAGAAATATGCAAATTATCGTCATATTCTTAAATCGGGAGTCCCGTGAACCCGCAGTCAATTCGTACGACTTACATTGGTCCCGTTCAAGGTGTTGGTGCCACTCACGGGGCCGTTCGGGGGCTATTTTGGGTTTTCCCCCACTAACGCCATGTTTTTATGCCTAAGTTTAGAAATATTCAAATTATCATCGTATTCTCAAACTGAGGGTCCCATGATCGCGCATTCAGTTCGTACAAGTTACATTGGTCCCGTTCGAGGTATTGGTGCCACTCACGGGGCCGTTCAGGGCTGTTTCCGATTTTCACCCACTAACGACATGTTTTTAAGCCTAAGTGTAGAAATATACTCATTATCATCGTATTCTCAAACCGGGAGTCCCGTGATCTCACGATCAGTTCTTACGAGTTGCATTGGTCCTATGCGAGGTGTTGGTGCCACTCACGGGGCCGTTCGGGGGCTGTTTTGACTTTTCAAGCAGTAATGCCATGTTTTGCCTCGGTCCTAATATTTTTAAATTATCATCATATTCTCAAAACCAAGAGTCTCGTGATCTTGCGGTCTGTTCGTATGAGTTACATTGGTCCCATGCAAGGGGTTGGGGCCGCTCAGGGGGTCATTTGGGGGCTGTTTCGGGTTTTCACCCACTAACGCCATGTTTTTATGCCCAAGTCTAGAAACATGCCAATTATCATCGTATTCTCAAACCGGGAGTCCCTTGATCCCGCGATCAATTTCTACGAGTTACATTGATCCCGTACGAGGTGTTGGTGCCACCCATGGGGCCATTTCGACTTTTCACCCACTAACGCCATGTTTTTCCAAAGTCCTGATATTTTTAAATTAATGTCGTATTCTCAAAACTGAGGGTTCCGTCATCGCGCGGTCAGTTCCTACGAGTTACATTGGTCATGTGGTGCCAGTCACAGGGTCGTTTGGGGGTTATTTCGGGTTTTCACGTACTTACGCCATGTTTTTAATCCCAAGTCTAGAAATATATAAATTATCATCGTATTCTCATACCGGGAGTCCCGTGATCGTGCGGTCAATTTCTAAGAGTTACATTGGTCCCGTGCGAGGTGTTGATGCCACTCACGGGGCCGTTCGGCGGATGTTTCAGGTTTTCACCCACCAACACCATATTTTTATGCCCAAGTCTATAAATATGTAAATTATCATCGTATTCTCAAAATTGGAGTCGCGTGAACGCGCGATCAGTGACTACGAGTTACATTGGTTCCGTGCGAGGTGTTGGTGCCACTCACGGGGACGTTCGGGGGTTATTTTGACTTTTCACCCAATAACGCCATTTTTTTCCTAAGTCTAGAAATATGAAATTATCATCATATTCTCAAATTGGGAGTCCCGTGATTGCGCCGTCAGTTCGTACGAGTTGCATTGGTCCTATTCAAGGTGTTAGCCACTCACGGGGCTGTTCAGGGGATGTTTCGGGTTTCCACCCACTAACGGCATGTTTTTAGGCCTAAGTTAAGAAATATGAAAATTATCAGCGTATTCTCAAATAGGGGGTCCCGTGATCGCGCGGTCAGTTCCTACGAGTTACATTGGTCCTGTGCGAAGTGTTGGTGCCACTCACGGGGCCGTTCGGGGGCTGTTTCGACGTTTCACCCACTAACGCCTTGTTTTGCCTAAGTCCTTATATTTCTAAATTATCATCATATTCTCAAAACTGAGGGTCCCGTGATCACGCGATCTGGTACTACTAGTTGTATTGGCCCCGTGCGAGGCGTTGGTGCCTCTCACGGGGCCGTTCGGGGGCTGTTTCGGGTTTTCACCCACTAACGCCATGTTTTTAGGCCCAAGTCTACAAATATGAAAATTATATTTGTATTAACAAATCGGAAATCCCATGATCACGCGATCAGTTTTTTACGAGTTACATTGGTCCTGTGCGAGGTGTTGGTGCCACTCACGGGGCCGTTTGGGGGCCCTTTTGCCTTTTCACCCACTAATGCCATGTTTTGCCTAAGTCCTGATATTTTTAAATTATCGTCGTATTCTTAAAACCGGGGGTTCCGTGATCGCGTGGTCAGTTACTACGAGTTACATTGGTCCCATGTGAGGTGTTGGTGTCACTTACGGGACCGTTCGAGGGCTATTTCGGGTTTTCACCCACTAACGCCATGTTTTTAAGCCCAACTCTACAAATATGCAAATTATCGTCGTATTCATAAATCGGGAGCCGCGTGATCGCGCGGTCCATTTCTACGAGCTACATTGGTCCCGTGCGAGGTGTTGGTGCCATTCACGAGGCCGTTCGGGGGCTGTTTTGGGTTTTCCCCACTAACGCCATGTTGTTATTCCTAAGTCTAGAAATATGCAAATTATCATCGTATTCTCAAACCGAGGGTCCGGTGATTGCCCGGTCAGTTCGTACGAGTTACATTGGCCCCGTCCGAGGTATTGGTGCCACTCGCGGGGCCGTTCGGGGGATGTTTTGTGTTTTCACCTACTAACTCCATGTTTTTCCTAAGTTCTGATATTTTTAAATTATCATCGTATTCTCAAACCGGGGGCCTCATGATCGCACGATCAATTCATTTGAGTTACATTGGTCCCGTGCGAGGTTTGGTTCCACTCATAGGGCCATTCGAGGGCTGTTTCAAGTTTTCACCCACTTAGGCCATGTTTTTATGCCTAAGTCGCCATGTTTTGCCTAAGTCCTGATATTTTTAAATTATCGTCATATTCTCAAAATCGGGGGTCCGATGATCGCGCAGTTAATACTACGAGTTACATTGGCCCCGTGCGAGGTGTTGGTGCCTCTCACGTGTCCGTTCGGGGGCTATTTCGGGTTTTCACCCACTAATGCCATATTTTTAAGCCCAGGTCTACAAATATGAAAATTATCATTGTATTATCAAATCGGGAGTCCCGTGATCATGCGGTCAGTTTCTACGACTTACATTGGTCCCGTGCAAGGTGTTGCTGCCACTCACCTGGCCGTTCGGGGGCCGTTTTGGCCTTGCACCCACTAACGCCATGTTTTGCCTGAGTTCTGATATTTTTAATTATCATCCTATTCTAAAAAATGGGGGTCCCGTGATCGCGTGGTCAGTTACTACGAGTTACGTTGGTCCCGTTCGAGGTGTTGGTTCCACTCACGGGGCCGTACGGGGGCTATTTCGAGTTTTCACCCACTAACGCCATGTTTTTAGGCCCAGGTCTACAAATATGCAAATTATCATTGTATTATCAAATCGGGAGTCCCGTGATCACATGGTCAGTTTCTACGACTTACATTGGTCCCGTACGAGGTGTTGGTGCCACTCACGGGGCCGTTAGAGGGTCGTTTCGGCTTTTCACCAACTAACGCCATCTTTTGCCTAAGTCATGATATTTTTAAATTATCGTCGTATTCTTAAAACCGGGGGTCCTGTGATCGCGCGGTCAGTTGCTACGAGTTACATTGGCCCCGTGTGAGGTGTTGGTGCCACTCACGGGGACATTCGAGGGTTGTTTTGGGTTGTCACCCACTAACGCCATGTTTTTAAGACCAAGTCTACAAATATGTAAATTATAGTTTTATTCTCAAACCGAGAGTCCCGTGATCGCACGGTCAGTTTCTATGAGTTTCATTGGTCCCGTGCGAGGTGTTGGTGCCACTCACGGGACCGTTCGGGGGCTGTTTTTGGTTTTCCCCCACTAACGCCATGTTTTTATTCCTAAGTCTAGAAATATGAAAATTATTGTCGTATTCTTAAACCGAGGATCCCATGATCGCGTGGTCAGTTCGTACGAGTTACATTGGTCCCGTACGAGGTATTGGTGTCACTCACGGGGTCGTTCGGGGGTTGTTTCGGGTTTTCACCCACTAACGGCATGTTTTTAAGCCTAAGTCTAGAAATATGCAAATTATCTTCATATTCTCAAACTGGGAGTCCCGTGATCTCGCGGTCAGTTCCTTCGAGTTACATTGGTCCTGTGCGAGGTGTTGGTGGCACTCACGGGGCCGTTCGGGGGCTATTTCGGGTTTTCACTCACTAACGCCTTGTTTTGCCTAAGTCCTAATATTTTTAAATTATCATCGTATTCTCTAAACTGGGCGTTCCATGATCGCGCAGTCAGTTACTACGAGTTACATTGGCTCCGTGCGTGTGTTGGTGCGACTCACGGGGCCGTTCGGGGGCTATTTCGGGTTTTCACCCACTAACGCCATGTTTTTAAGCCCAAGTCTACAAATAAGCAAATTATCGTTGAATTCTTAAATCGGGAGTCCTGTGGTCGCGAGGTCAGTTTCTGCGAGTTACATTGGTCTCGTGCGAGGTGTTGGTGCCACTCACGGGGCCGTTCGGGAGCTGTTTTGGGTTTCCCCACAAACGCCATGTTTTTATTACTAAGTCTAGAAATATGCAAATTATCATCGTATTCTCAAACCGAGGGTCCCGCGATTGCCCGGTCAGTTCGTACGAGTTACATTGTTCTCGTCCAAGGTATTGGTGCCACTCACGGGGCCGTTGAGGGGTTGTTTCGGGTTTTCACCTACTAACGGTATGTTTTTAAGCCTAAGTCTTGAAATATGCAAATTATCATCGAATTCTCAAAACTGGGTGTCCCGTGATCACGCGATCTGTTCCTATGAGTTACATTGGTCCCATGCAAGGTGTTGGTGTCATTCACGGGGCCGTTCGGGGGCTGTTTCGGGTTTTCACCCACTAACGCCAAGTTTTTCCTAAGTCCTGATATTTTTAAATTATCATTGTATTCTTAAAACTGGGGGTCCCATTATCGCGCGGTCAGTTCCTACGAGTTACATTGGTCCCGTGTGAGGTGTTAGTGCCACTCACGGGGCCTTTTGGTGGCTGTTTTGGGTTTTAACCCACTAACGCCATGTTGTTAAGCCCAAGTCCAGAAATATGCAAATTATCATCGTATTCTCAAACTGGGAGTGTCGTGATCGTGCGGTCAGTTTCTATGAGTTACATTGGTCCCTGTGAGGTACAAGTTCCACTCACAGGGCCGTTCGGGGGATGTTTTGGGTTTTCACCCACTAAAGCCATGCTTTGCCTGGTGCCACTCACGGGGCCGTTCGGGGGATGTTTTGGGTTTTCACCCACTAACGCCATGTTTTGCCTAACTCTTGATATTTTTATATTATCATCGTATTCTCAAACTGGGGGTCTCGTGATCGCACGGTCATTTCATTCGAGTTACATTGGTCCCGTGCGAGGTGTTGGTTCCACTCACAGGGACATTCGGGGCTATTTCAAGTTTTCACCCACTTAGGCCATGTTTTTATGCCTAAGTCCCCATGTTTTGCCTAAGTCTTGATATTTTTAAATTATCTTTGTATTCTCAATACTAGGGGTCCCGTTATCGCGCGGTCAGTTACTTTGAGTTGCATTGGTCCCATGCGAGGTGTTGGTGCCTCTTACGGGTCCGTTCGGGGTCTATTTCGGGTTTTTACCCACTAACGCCATGTTTTTAGGCCCGGGTCTACAAATATGAAAATTATCATTGTACTATCAAACCGGGAATCCCGTGATCGTGTGCTCAGTTTCTACGACTTACATTGGTCCCGTACGAGGTGTTGGTGCCACTCAAAGGCCCTTTCGGGGGCTATTTTGGGTTTTCACCCACTAACGCCATGTTTTGCCTAAGTCCTGATATTTTTAAATTATCGTCGTATTCTCTAAACTGGTGGTCCCATGATCAATCAGTCAGTTACTACAAGTTACATTGGCATCGTGCGAGGTGTTGGTGCCACTCACGGGGCCGTTCGGGGGATGTTTCCAAATTTTGCCCACTAACACCATGTTTTTAAGCCCAAGTCTACAACTATGCAAATTATCATCGTATTCTCAAACTAGGAGTCCAGTGATCGCGCGATTAGTTTTTACATGTAACATTGGTCCCGTGTAAGGTGTTGGTGCCACTCACCTGGCCGTTCGGGGCCGTTTCGGCCTTTCACCCACTAACGCCATGTTTTGCCTGAGTCCTGATATTTTTAATTATCATCCTATTCTCAAAACTGGGAGTCCCGTGATCGCATGGTAAATTATTACGAGTTACGTTTGTCCCATTCGAGGTGTTGTTTTCACTCATGGGGCCGTTCCGAGGTTGTTTCAGGTTTTCACTCACTAACGCCATGTTTTTAAGCCCAAGTTTACAAATATGCAAATTATCGTCGTATTCTTAAATCGAGAGTCCCGTGATCGCGCGGTCAATTTCTACGAGTTACATTGGTCCCGTGTGAGGTGTTGGTGCCACTCACGGGGCCGTTCGGGGGCTGTTTTGGGTTTTCCCCACTAACGCCATGTTTTTATCCCTAAGTCTAAAAATATGCAAATTATCGTCGTATTCTTAAATCGAGGGTCCCGTGATCGTCCGGTCAGTTCGTACGAGTTACATTGGTCCCGTCCGAGGTATTGGTGCCACTCACGTGGCCATTCGGGGGCTGTTTCGGGTTTTCACCTACTAACGACATGTTTTTAAGCCTAAGTCTAGAAATATGCAAATTATCATCGTATTCTCAAAACTGGGTGTCCCGTGATCACGCAGTCAGTTCCTATGAGTTACATTGGTCCCATGCGACGTGTTGGTGCCACTTACGGGGCCGTTCGGGGGATGTTTCGGGCTTTCACCCACTAACGCCATGTTTTTCCTAAGTCCTGATATTTTTAAATAATCATCGTATTCTCAAAATCAGGGGTCCCGTGATCGCACGGTCAGTTACTACAAGTTACATTGGCCCCGTGCGAGGTGTTGGTTCCACTCACGGGGCCGTTCATGGGATGTTTCGAGTTTTCATCCACTAACGCCATGTTTTTAAGCCCAAGTCTACAAATATTCAAATTATTGTTGTATTCTCAAATCGGGAGATTCGTGATCGTGCGGTTAGTTTCTATGAGTTACATTGATCCCGTGCGAGGTGTTGGTGCCACTCACGGGGCCGTTCGGGAGCCGTTTTAGCCTTTCACCCACTAACGCCAAGTTTTTCCTAAGTCCTGATATTTTTAAATTATCATCGTATTCTCAAAACTGGGGGTCACGTGATCACGTGATCAGTTACTACGAGTTATATTGGTCCCGTGCGAGGTGTTGGTGCCACTCACGGGGCTGTTCTGGGGTTGTTTCGAGTTTTCACCCACTAATGCCATGTTTTTAATCCTAAGTCTAGAAATATGCAAATTATCATCGTATTCTCAAACCTGGAGTCTTGTGATCACACGGTTGGTTCCTACTAGTTATAATGGTCTCGTGTGAGGTGTTGATGCCACTCACGGGGACGTTCGGGGGCTGTTTCGAGTTTTCACCCACCAACGCCATGTTTTTATGCCTAGGTCAATAAATAAGAAAATTATCATCGTATTTTGAAACCTGGAGTCCCGTGATGGCGCGGTCAGTTCCTACGAGTTACATTGGTCCCGTGCGAGATGTTGGTGCAACTCACGGGGCCGTCCGGGGGCTGTTTCGACTTTTCATCCACTAACGCCATGTTTTGCCTAAGTCCTGATATTTTTAAATTTTCATTGTATTCTTAAAACCGGCGGTCCCATTATCGCGCGGTCAGTTACTATGAGTTACATTCGTCCCGTGTGAGGTGTTGGTGCCACTCACGGGGCCGTTTGGTGGTTGTTTTGGGTTTTAACCCACTAACGCCATGTTGTTAAGCCCAAGTCTAGAAATATGCAAATTATCATTGTATTCTCAAACTGGGAGTCCCGTGATCGTGCGGTCAGTTTCTATGAGTTACATTGGTCCCTGTGAGGTACTGGTGCAACTCACGTTACCGTTCGGGGGATGTTTTGGGTTTTCACCCACTCACGCCATGCTTTGCCTGGTGCCACTCACAGGGCCGTTCGGGGGATGTTTTGGGTTTCACCCACTAACGCCATGTTTTGCCTAACTCCTGATATTTTTAATTTATCATCGTATTCTCAAACCGAGGGTCTCGAGATCGCACGATCAGTTCATTCGAGTTACATTGGCCCCGTGCGAGGTGTTGGTTCCACTCACAGGGACATTCGGGGGGATGTTTCAAGTTTTCACCCACTTAGGCCATGTTTTTATGCCTAAGTCCCCATGTTTTGCCTAAGCCCTGATATTTTTAAATTATCTTCGTATTCTCAATACTAGGGGTCCCGTTATCATACGGGCAGTTACTTTGAGTTGGATTGGCCCCGTGCGAGGTGTTGGTGCCTCTCACGGGTCCGTTCGGGGGCTATTTCGAGTTTTCACCCACTAACGCCATATTTTTAGGCCCAGGTCTACAAATATGCAAATTATCATTGGATTATCAAACCGAGAGTCCCGTGATCATGTGGTCAGCTTCTACGACTTACATTGGTCCCGTGCGAGGTGTTGGTGCCACTCACGGGGACGTTCGGGGGCTATTTCAGGTTTTCACCCACTAACGCCATGTTTTGACTAAGTCCTGATATTTTTAAATTATCGTCGTATTCTCTAAATTGGGGGTCCCATGATCGAGCAGTCAGTTACTACGAGTTACATTGGCCCCGTGCGAGGTGTTGGTGCCACTCACGGGGCCGTTCGGGGGCTGTTTCGAGTTTTTACCCACTAACGCCATGTTTTTAAGCCCAAGTCTACAAATATGAAAATTATCACCGTATTCTCAAACCGGAAGTCCAGTGATCACGCGGTCAGTTTTTACGAGTTACATTGGTCCCGTGCAAAGTGTTGGTGCCACTCACCTGGCCGTTCGGTGGCCGTTTCGGCGTTTCACTCACTAACGCCATGTTTTGCCTGAGTCCTGATATTTTTAATTACCATCCTATTGTCAAAACTGGGGGTCCTGTGATCGCGTGGTCAGTTATTATGAGTTACGTTGGTCCCATTCGAGGTGTTGGTTCCACTAACGGGGCCGTTCGGGGGCTGTTTTGAGTTTTCACCCACTAACGCCATGTTTTTAAGCCCAAGTCTACAATTATGCAAATTATGGTCGTATTCTTAAACCGGGAGTCCCGTGATCGCGCGGTCAGTTTCTACGAGTTACATTGGTCCCGTGTGAGGTGTTGGTGCCACTCACGTGGCCGTTTGGGGGATGTTTTGGGTTTTCCCCACTAACGCCATGTTTTAATTCCTAAGTCTAGAAATATGCAAATTATAGTCGTATTCTCAAACCAAGGGTCCCGTGATCGCCCGGTCAGTTCATACGAGTTACATTGGTCCCGTCCAAGGTATTGGTGCCACTCATGGGGCCGTTCGGCGGCTGTTTTGGGTTCTCACCTACTAACGGCCTGTTTTTAAGCCTAAGTTTAGAAATATGCAAATTATCATCGTATTCTCAAAACTGGGTGTCCCGTGATCACGCGGTCAGTTCCTATGAGTTACATCACTCCCGTGCGGGGTGTTGGTGCCACTCACGGGGCCGTTCGGGGGTTGTTTCAGCTTTTCACCCACTAATGCCATGTTTCTCCTATGTCCTGATTTTTTTAAATTATCATCGTATTCTCACAATCGGGGGTCCCATGATCGCACGGTCAGTTACTACAGGTTATATTGGCCCTGTGCGAGGTGTTGGTTCCACTCACGGGGCCGTTCGTGGGATGTTTCGAGTTTTCATCCACTAACGCCATGTTTTTAAGCCCAAGTTTACAAATATGCAAATTATTATCGTATTCTCAAACCGGGAGTTCCGTGATCGCGCGGTTAGTTTTTATGTGTTACATTGGTCCCGTGCGAGGTGTTGGTGCCACTCACGGGGCCGTTTAAGCCTTTCACCCACTAACGCCAAGTTTTTCCTAAGTCCTGATATTTTTAAATTATCATCGTATTCTCAAAACTGGAGGTCACGTGATCGCGTGATCAGTTACTACGAGTTATATTGGTCCCGTGCGAGGTGCTGGTGCCACTCACGGGGCTTTTCTTGGGTTGTTTCGAGTTTTCACCCACTAACGCCATGTTTTTAATCCTAAGTTTAGAAATATGCAAATTATCATCGTATTCTCAAACCTGGAGTCTCGTGATCACGCGGTCGGTTCCTACTAGTTATAATGGTCTCGTACGAGGTGTTGGTGCCACTCACGGGGCCGTTCGGGGGCTGTTTCGAGTTTTCACCCACTAATGCCATGTTTTTATGCCTAGGTCAATAAATAATAAAATTATCGTCATCTTTTGAAACCTGGAGTCCCGTGATCGCGCGGTCAGTTCCTACGAGTTACATTGGTCCCGTGCGAGGTGTTGGTGCCACTCACGGGGCCGTTTCGGCTTTTCATCCACTAACGCCATGTTTTTACCAAGTCCTGATATTTTTAAATTTTCATTGTATTCTTAAAACTGCGGGTCCCGTTATCGCGCGGTCAGTTCCTATGAGTTACATTGGTCCCGTGTGAGGTGTTGGTGCCACTCACGGGGCCGTTTGGTGGCTGTTTTGGGTTTTAACCCACTAACGCCATGTTGTTAATCCCAAGTCTAGAATGATGCAAATTATCATCGTATTCTCAAATTGGGAGTCCCGCGATCGTGCGATCAGTTTTTACGAGCAACAATGGTCCCGTGCGAGGTACTGGTGCCACTCACGGGGCCGTTCGGGGGATGTTTTGGGTTTTCACCCACTAACGCCATGTTTTGCCTAACTCCTGATATTTTTAAATTATCATAGTATTCTCAAACCGGGGGTCTCGTGATCCCATGGTCAGTTCATTCGAGTTACATTGGTCCCATGCGAGGTGTTGGTTCCACTCACAGGGACGTTCGGGGGCTGTTTGAAGTTTTCACCCACTTAGGCCATGTTTTTATGCCTAAGTTACCATGTTTTGCCTAAGTCCTAATATTTTTAAATTATCTTCGTATTCTCAATACTTGGGGTCCTGTTATCGCACGGTGAGTTAATTTGAGTTGCATTTACCCCGTACGAGGTGTTGGTGCCTCTCACGGGTCCGTTCGGGGGCTATTTCGGGTTTTCGCCCACTAATGCCATGTTTTTAGGCCCAGGTCTACAAATATGCAAATTATCTTTGTATTATCAAATCCGGAGTCCCGTGATCACGTGGTAAGTTTCTACAACTTACATTGGTCCCGTGCGAGGTGTTGGTGCCACTCACGGGGCCGTTTGGGGGCTATTTCGAGTTTTCACCCACTAACACCATGTTTTTCCTAAGTCCTGATATTTTTAAATTATCGTCTTTTTCTCTAAATTGGGGGTCCCATGATCGCACAGTGAGTTACTACGAGTTACATTGGCCCCGTGCGAGGTGCTGGTGCCATTCATGGGGCCGTTCGGGGGCTATTTCGAGTTTCTACCCACTAACGCCATGTTTTTAATCCCAAGTCTACAAATATGCAAATTATCACCGTATTCTCAAACCGGGAGTCCAGTGATCACATGATCAATTTCTAAGGGTTACATTGGTCCCGTGCAAGGTGTTGGTGCCACTCACCTGGTCGTTCGGGGTCCGTTTTGGCCTTTCACCCACTAATGCCATGTTTTTATTCCTAAGTCTAGAAATATGAAAATTATCGTCGTATTCTCAAACCAAGGGTCCCGTGATCGCGCGGTCAGTTGGTACGAGTTACATTGGTCCCGTCCGAGGTATTGGGGCCATTCACTGGGTCGTTCGGGGGCTGTTTTGGGCTTTCACCTACTAACGGCATGTTTTTAAACCTAAGTCTAAAAATATACAAATTATTGTCGTTTTCTCAAACTGGGAGTCCCGTGATCTCGCGATCAGTTCCTACGAGTTACATTGGTCCTGTGCGAGGTGTTGGTGCCATTCACAGGGCCGTTCGGGGGCTATTTCGGGTTTTCACCCACTAACGCCATGTTTTGCCTAAGTCCTGATATTTTTAAATTATCATCGTATTCTGTAAACTAGGGGTCCCATGATCGCGCAGTCAGTTACTACGAGTTACATTGGCCCCGTTCGAGGTGCTGGTGCCACTCACGGGGCCGTTCGGGTGTTGTTTTGAGTTTTTACCCACTAACGCCATGTTTTTAAGCCCAAGTCTACAAATATGCAAATTATCACCGTATTCTCAAACCGGGAGTCCAATGATCGCGCACTCATTTTCTACGAATTACATTGGTCCCGTGCAAGGTGTCGGTGCCACTCACCTGGCCGTTCGGGGGCCGTTTCGGCCTTTCCCCCACTAACGCCATATTTTGCCTGAGTCCTGATATTTTTAATTATCATCCTATTCTCAAAAATTGGGGTCCCGTGATCACGTGGTCAGTTACTACGAGTTACGTTGGTCCCGTTCGAGGTTTTGGTTCCACTCACGGGGCCGTTCAGGGGCTATTTCGGGTTTTCACCCACTAACGCCATGTTTTTAAGCCTAAGTCTATAAATATGAAAATTATCGTTGTATTCTCAAACCGGGAGTCCCATGATTGTGCCATCAGTTTCTGCGAATTACCTTGGTCGTGCGCGAGGTGTTGGTGCCACTCAAGGGGCCGGTCGGGGGCTGTTGCGGGTTTTCGCCCACTAACCCATATTTTTATGCCTAAGTTTAGAAATATGCAAATTATCATCGTACTCTCAAACTTGGAGTCCCGTGATCGCGCGATCGATTCCTACTAGTTATATTGGTCATGTGTTAGGTGTTGGTGCCACTTACGGGTCGGTTCAGGAGGTATTTCGGATTTTCCCCCACTAACGCCATGTTTTATGCCTAAGTCTAGAAATATTCAAATTATCGTCGTATTCTCCAACTGGGGGTCCCGTGATCGCACGATTAGTTCCTTCGAGTTACATTGGTCCCGTGCGAGGTTAGGCAAATTATTATCGTATTCTCAAACTGAGGGTTTCGTGATTGCACGATCAATTCCTATGAGTTACATTGGTCCCGTGCGACTATTGGTGCCACTCACGGGGACGTTCGGGGACTGTTTCTAGTTTTCACCCACTTACGCCATGATTTTATGCCTAAGTCTAGAAATATTCAAATTATCTTCGTATTCTCAAGCAGGGAGTCCCGTGATCGCGCTGTCAGTTCGTACGAGTAACATTTGTCCCATGCGAGGTGTTGGTGCCACAATCGGGGCTGTTTTGGGTCTTCCCCCACAAACGCCATGTTTTTATTCCTAAGTATAGAAATATGCAAATTATCATCATATTCTCAAACCGACGGTCCCGTGATCGCGCGGTCAGTTCGTACGACTTACATTGGTCCCGTCCGATGTATTTGTGCCACTCATGGGGCCGTTTGGGGGCTGTTTCGGGTTTTCACCCACTAACGGCATGTTTTTAAGCCTATGTCTAGAAATATGCAAATTATCATCGTATTCTCAAAACCGGGAGTCCCGTGATCAAGCGATCAGTTTCTATGAGTTACATGGGTCCCGTGCGAGGTGTTGGTGCCACTCACGGGGTCGTTCAGGGGTTGTTTTGGCTTTTCACCCACTAACGCCATTTTTTTCCTAAGTCCTGATATTTTTAAATTATCATCGTATTCTCAAAATCGGTGGTCCCGTGATCGCGCGGTCTGTTTTTCCTAAGTCTATAAATTTTTAAATTATCGTTGTATTCTGAAACCTGGAGTCCCGTGATCGCGCGGTCAGTTCCTACCAGTTACATTGGTCCCGTGGAAGGTGTTGGTGCCACTCACTGGGCCGTTCGGGGGATGGTTCGGCTTTTCACTCACTAACGCCATGTTTTGCCTAAGTTCTGATATTTTTAAATTTTCTTCGTATTCTCAAAATTGGGGGTCACATTATTTCTAGGTCAGATCCTACGAGTTACATTAGTCCCGTGTGAGGAGTTAGTTCCACTCACGGGGCCGTTTTGGGGCTGTTTCGGGTTTTCACCCACTACGGCCATGTTTTTATGCCTAAGTCGCCATGTTTTGCCTAAGTCTTGATATTTTTAAATTATCGTCATATTCTCAAATCGGGGGTGCGGTGATCACACGGTCAGTTCGTACGAGTTACAGTAGTCCCGTGCGAGGTGTTGGTGCCACTCACGGGGCCGTTCGGATGCTGTTTTGGGTTTCCCCCCACTAACGCCATGTTTTGCCTAGGTCCTGATATTTTTTAATTATTATCGTATTCTCAAACTGGGGGGTCCCCTGATCTCGTGGTCAGTTCGTTCCAGTTACATTGGTCTCGTACGAGGTGTCGGTGCCACTCACAGGGCCGTTCGGGGGCCGTTTCGAGTTTTCACCCACTAACGCCATGTTTTTATGCCCAAGTCTAGAAATATTCAAATTATCGTCATATTCTTAAACCGGGAGTCCCGTGATCGCGCAGTCAATTCGTACGAGTTACATTGGTCCCGTTCGAGGTGTTGGTGCCACTCACGGGGCCGTTCGGGGGCTATTTTGGATTTTCCCCCACTAATGCCATGTTTTTATGCCTAAGTCTAAAAATATTCAAATTATCATCGTACTCTCAAATCGAGGGTCCCGTGATCGCGCAGTCCGTTCGTACTAGTTACATTGGTCCCGGTCGACGTATTGGTGCCACTCACGGGGCCGTTCAGGGCTGTTTCCAATTTTCACCCACTAATGGCATGTTTTTAAGCCTAAGTATAGAAATATGCCCATTATCATCGTATTCTCAAATTGGGGGTCCCGTGATCTCACGATCAGTTGCGACGAGTTGCATTGGTCCTATGCGAGGTGTTGGTGCCACTCACGGGGCCGTTCGGGGGCTGTTTCGGCTTTTCAAGCAGTAACGCCGTGATTTGCCTAGGTCCTAATATTTTTAAATTATCATCGTATTCTCAAAACCGAGGGTCCCGTGATCGTGCAGTTTGTTCCTATTAGTTACATTGGTCCCATGCGAGGTGTTGGGGCTCACGGAGTCATTCGGGGGTCATTTCGGGTTTTCCCCCACTAACACCATGTTTTTATGCCCAAGTATACAAATATGCAAATTATCATCGTATTCTCAAACCGGGAGTCCCTTGATCCCACGGTCAGTTTATACTAGTTACATTGGTCCCGTGCGAGGTGTTGGTGCCGCCCATGGGGCCATTCGGGGATCATTTCGACTTTTAACCCACTAACGCCATGTTTTGCCAAAGTCCTGATATTTTTAAATTAACGTCATATTCTCAAAATTGAGGGTTCCGTGATCGCACGGTCAGTTCCTACGAGTTACATTGGTCCTGTGGTGCCAGTCACAGGGCCATTTGGGGGTTGTTTCGGGTTTTCACGTACTAACGCCATGTTTTTAATCCCAAGTCTAGAAATATGCAAATTATCATCGTATTCTCATACCGAGAGTCCCGTGATCGCGCGGTCAGTTTCTACGAGTTACATTGGTCCCGTGCGAGGTGTTGGTGCCACTCACGGGGCCATTCGGGGGCTGTTTTGGGTTTTCAGCCACTAACACAATGTTTTTATGCCTAAGTCTATAAATACGCAAATTATCATCATATTCTCAAACTTAGAGTCCCGTGAACGCGCGGTCAGTGACGTGAGTTACATTGGTCCCGTGCGAGGTGTTGGTGCCACTCATGGGGCCGTTCGGGTTTTCACCCAATAGCGCCATGTTTTTTTGCCTAAGTCTAAAAATATGAAACTATCGTCGTATTCTCAAACTGTGAGTCCTGTGATTGCGCCGTCAGTTCGTACGAGTTGCATTGGTCATGTGCTATGTGTTAGCCACTCACCGGGCCGTTCGGGGGCAGTTTCGGGTTTTCACCCACTAACGGCTGGTTTTTAGACCTAAGTTAAGAAATACGCAAATAATCAGCGTATTCTCAAATCGGGGGTCTCGTGATCACGCGATCAGTTCCTACGAGTTACATTGGTCCCGTGTGAGGTGTTGGTGCCACTCACGGGGCTTTTCGGGGGCTGTTTCGGCGTTTCACCCACTAACGCCTTATTTTGCCTAAGTCCTGATATTTCTAAATTATCATCGTATTCTCAAAACTGGGGGTCCCGTGATCGCGCGGTCTGTTACTACTAGTTGCATTGGCCCCGTGCGAGGTGTTCGTGCCTCTCACGGGGCCGTTCGGGGGCTGTTTCGGGTTTTCACCCACTAACGCCATGTTTTTAGGCCCAAGTCTACAAATATGCAAATTATAGTTATATTATCAAATCGGGAGTCCCATGATCATGCGATCAGTTTCTGCGAGTTACATTGGTCCCGTGCGAGTTGTTGGTGCCACTCACGGGGCCGTTTGGGGGCCGTTTTGCCTTTTCACCCACTAAAGCCATGTTTTGCCTTAGTCCTCATATTTTTAAATTATCGTCCTATTCTTAAAATCGAGGCTCCCGTGATCGCGCGGTCGGTTACTATGAGTTACATTGGCCCCGTGTGAGGTGTTGGTGCCACTCACGGGGCCGTTTGAGGGTTGTTTCGGGTTTTCACCCACTAACGCCATGTTTTTAATCCCAAGTCTTCAAATATGCAAATTATCATCGTATTCTTAAATCGAGAGTCCTGTTATCGCGCGATCAGTTCATACGAGTTACATTGGTCCCATGCGACGTGTTGGTGCCACTCACGGGGCCGTTTGGGGGTTGTTTTGGGTTTTCCCCACTAACGCCATGTTTTTATTCCTAAGTCTAGAAATATGCAAATTATCATCGTATTCTCAAATCGAGGGTCCCTTGATCGCCCGGTCAGTTCGTACAAGTTACATTAGTCCCGTCCGAGGTATTGGTGCCACTCACGGGGCCGTTCGGAGGCTGTTTCGGGTTTTCACCTACTAACGGCATGTTTTTAAGCCTAAGTCTAGAAATATGCAAATTATCATCGTATTCTCAAAACTGGATGTCCCATGATCACGCGGTCAGTTCCAATGAGTTACATTGGACCCGTACGAGGTGTTGGTGCCACTCACGGGGCCGTTCGAGGGCTATTTCGGCTATTCATCCACTAACGCCATGTTTTTCCTAAGTCCTGATTTTTTTAAATTATCGTCGTATTCTCAAAATCGGGGGTCCCGTGATCGCACGGTCAGTTACTACAGGTTAGATTGGCACCGTGCGAGGTGTTGGTTCCACTCACGGGGCCGTTCGTGGGATGTTTCGAGTTTTCATCCACTAACGCCATGTTTTTAAGCCCAAGTCTACAAATATCCTAATTAGTGTCGTATTCTCAAATCGGGAGTTCCGTGATCACGCGGTTAGTTTCTATGAGTTATATTAGTCCCGTGCCAGGTGTTAGTGCCACTCACGGGGCCGTTCGGGGGCCGTTTCGGCCTTTCACCTACTAACGCCATGTTTTTCCTAAGTCTTGATATTTTTAAATTATCATCGTATTCTCAAAACTGGGGGTCCCGTGATCATGCGATCAGTTACTACGAGTTATATTGGTCCCGTGTGAGGTGTTGGTGCCACTCACGGGGTTGTTCTGGGGTTGTTTCGAGTTTTCACCCACTAACGCCAAGTTTTTAATCCTAAGTCTAGAAATATGCAAATTATCATCGTATTCTCAAACCTGGAGTCTCGTGATCACGCGGTCGGTTTCTATAAGTTGTAATGGTCTCGTGCGAGGTGTTGGTGCCACTCACGGGGCCGTTCGGGGGCTGTTTCGAGTTTTCACCCACTAACGCCATGTTTTTATGCCTAAGTAAATAAATAAGTAAATTATCATCGTATTTTGAAACTTGGAGTTTCGTGATCGCGCGGTCTGTTCCTACGAGTTACATTGGTCTCGTGCGAGGTGTTGGTGCCACTCACGGGGCCGTTCAGGGGTTGTTTCATCTTTTCATCCACTAACGCCATGTTTTGCCTAAGTCCTGATATTTTTAAATTTTCATTGCATTCTTAAAACTGTGGGTCCCGTTATCGCAAGGTCAGTTCCTATGAGTTACATTGGTCCCGTGTGAGGTGTTGGTGCCACTCACAGGGCCGTTTGGTGGTTGTTTTGGGTTTTAACCACCTAACGCCATGTTGTTAAGACCAAGTCTAGAAATATGCAAATTATCATTGTATTCTCAAACTGGGAGTCCCGTGATCATGCGCTCAGTTTCTACGAGTTACATTGGTCCCTGCGAGGTACTGGTGCCACTCACGGGGCCGTTCGGGGGATGTTTTGGGTTTTCACCCACTAACACCATGTTTTGCTTAAGTCCTGATATTTTTAAATTATCATCATATTCTCAAATCGGGGGTCTCGTGAACGTACGATCAGTTCATTCGAGTTACATTGGTCCCGTGCGAGGTGTTAGTTCCATTCACAGGGCCATTCGGGGGCTGTTTCAAATTTTCACCCACTTAGGCCATGTTTTTATGTCTAAGTCGCCATTTTTTGCCTAAGTCCTGATATTTATAAATTATCTTCGTATTGTCAATACTGGGGGTCCCGTTATCGCGCGGTAAGTTACTTTGAGTTGCATTGGCCCCGTGCGAGGTGTTGGTGACTCTCACGGGTCCATTCGGGGGCTATTTCGTGTTTTCACCCACTAACGCCATATTTTTAGGCCCAGGTCTACAAATATGCAAATTATCATTGTATTATCAAACCAAGAGTCCCGTGATCGCGTGGTCAGTTTCTACGACTTACATTGGTCCCGTGCGAGGTGCTGGTGCCACTCACGGGGCCGTTCGGGGGTCGTTTCGACTTTTCACCCACTAACGCCATCTTTTGACTAAGTCCTCATATTTTTCAATTATCGTCGTATTCTTAAAACCGGGAGTCCCGTGATCGTGCAGTCAGTTGCTTCGAGTTACATTGGCCCCGTGTGAGGTGTTGGTGCCACTCACGTGGCCTTCGAGGGCTGTTTCGGGTTGTCACCCACTAATGCCATGTTTTTAAGCCCAAGCCTACAAATATGTAAATTATCATTGTATTCGCAAATCGGGAGTCCCGTGATTGCGCGGTCAGTTTCTATGAGTTTCATTGGTCCCGTGCGAGGTGTTGGTGCCACTCACGGGGCCGTTCGGGGGCTATTTTTGGTTTCCCCCACTAACTCCATGTTTTTATTCCTAAGTCTAAAAATATGAAAATTATCATCGTATTCTCAAACCGAGGGTCCCGTGATCGCGCGGTCAATTCGTACAAGTTACATTGGTCCCGTCCGAGGTATTGATGCCATTCACGGGGTTGTTCGGGGGCTGTTTTGGGTTTCACCCACTAACGGCATATTTTCCAGCCTAATTCTAGAAATATGCAAATTATCATCATATTCTCAAAATTGGGTGTCCCGTGATCACGCGATCAGTTCCTACGAGTTATATTGGTACCGTGCGAGGTGTTGATGCCACTCACGGGGCCGATTGGGGGCAATTTCAGGTTTTCACCCACTAACGCCATGTTTTTATGCCTATGTCTATAAATATGCAAATTATCATCGTATTATCAAACCGGGGGTCCCGTGATCACGTAGTGAGAGAGTACGAGTTACATTGGTGCCGTACGTGGTGCTGGTGCCACTCACGTGGCCATTCGGGGGTTGTTTTGGGTTTTCACCCACTAACGCCATGTTTTGCCTGAGTCCTGATGTTTTTAAATTATAGTCGTATTCTCAAACCGGGGGTCCCGTGATCACGCGGTCAGTTCGTACGAGTTACATTGGTCCCGTGCAAGGTGTTGGTGCCACTCATGGGGCCGTTCGGTGGCTGTTTCTGGTTTTCACCCACTAACGCCATATTTATATGCATGAGTCTAGAAATATGCAAATTATCATTGTATTCTCAAACCGGGAGTCCCGTGATCGCGTCGTGAGTTCGTACGAGTTACATTGGTCCGCTGCGTGGTGTTGGTGCCACTCACGGGGTCATTCTGGACCGTTTCGGCTTTTCACCCACTAATGCCATCTTTTACCTAAGTCGTGATATTTTTAAATTATCGTCGTATTCTCAAAATCGGGGGTCCCATGATACCGCGGTCTGTTACTACGAGTTACAATGGTCCCTTGCGAGGTTTTGGTGCAACTCATAGGGCCGTTTGGGAGCTGTTTCGGGTTTTCACCCACTAACGCCATGTTTTTAAGCAAAAGTCTAGAAATATACATATTATCATCATATTCTCAAAATTGGGGGTCCGTTGGTCGCGCGGTCAGTTATAACGAGTTACATTGATCCCGTGCGATGTGTAGGTGCCGTTCGGGGGCTGTTTCGAGTTTCACCCACTAACTCCATGTTCTTATGCTCGAGTCTAGAAATATTCAAATTATCATCGTATTCTCAAATCGGGAGTCTCGTGATCGCACGATCAGTTTCTACGATTTACATTGGTCCTGTGCAAGGTGTTGGTGCCACTCACGGGGTCGTTCGGGGGCTGTTTCGGGTTTTCCCCCACTAACACCATGTTTTTATGCCTAAGTCTAGAAATATACTAATTATATTCTTATTCTCAAACTGGGGACCTGTGATCACACGGTCAGTTCCTACGAGTTTAATGGGTCCCGTGCGATGTTTTGGTGCCACTCACGAGGTCGTTCGGGGGTTATTTCGGGTTTTCACCTACTAACGGTATGTTTTTAAGCCCAAGTCTAGAAATATGCAAATTATCATCGTATTCTCAAAACTGGTTGTCCCGTGATCACGCGGTCAGTTCCTATGAGTTACATTGGTCCCATGCGAGGTGTTGGTGCCACTCACGGGGCCGTTCGGGGGATGTTTCGGGTTTTCACCCACTAACGCCATGTTTTACCTAAGTCATGATAATTTTAAATTATTGTTGTATTCTCAACTCGGGGGTCGCGTGATCATGCGATCATTTCGTACGAGTTACATTGGTCCTGCGCGAGGTGTTGGTGCTACTCACGGGGCTATTCGGGGGCTGTTTCGGCTTTTCACCCACTAACGCCATCTTTTTATGCCTAAGTCTAGAAATATTCCAATTGTTGTCGTATTCTCAAACAGGGAGTTCTGTGATCGCGCGGTCAGTTTCAACGAGTTACATTGGTCCCTAGCGAGGTGTTGGTGCGATACAGGGGGCTGTTCGGGGGTTGTTTTGGATTTTCCACCACTAACGTCATGTTTTTATGCCAAAGTCTAGAAATATGAAAATATCATCATAATCTCAAACCGAGAGTCCCGTGATCTCGCGATCAGTTCGTACGAGTTACTTTGGTCCCGTGCGAGGTGTTGATGCCACTCACGGGGCCGTTCGGGGGACTGTTTCGGCTTTTCACCCACTAACGCCTTGTTTTGCCTATGCCCTAATATTTTTAAATTATCGTCGTATTCTCAAAACTGGGGGGGCCCTTGATTTCACGGTCAGTTACAACGAGTTACATTGGTCCCGAGCGATGTGTTGGTGCCACTCACGGGGACGTTCGGGGGCTGTTTCGGGTTTTCACCCACTAACGCCATGTTTTTATACCCAAGTCTAGAAATATGCAAATTATCATCATATTCTCAAACTGGGAGTCTCGTGATCGCACGGTCAGTTTCTACGAGTTACATTGGACCTGTGCGAGGTGTTGGTACCATTCATGGGGCCGTTCGGGGGTTGTTTTGTGTTTTCACCCACTAACGCCATATTTTGCCTAAGTCCTGATATTTTAAATTATCATCTTATTCTCGAATCAAGGGTCCCGTGATCGCGCGATCAGTTAGTGCAAGTTATGTTGGTCTCGTGTGAGGTGTTGGTGCCTCTCACGGGGACGGTCGGGGGCTGTTTTGGGTTTTCACCCACTAACGCCATGTTTTTATGCCTAAGTCTAGAAATATACAAATTATTATCGTATTCTCAAACCGAGAGTCCCGTGATCATGTCATCAATTCGTACGAGTTACATTGGTCCCGTGCGAGGTGTTGGCGCCACTAACGGGGCCGTTCGGGGGTTGTTTTGGGATTTCCCCCACTAACGCCATGTTTTTATTCCTAAGTCTATAAATATGCAAATTGTCATTTTACTCTCAAACCGGGGGTCCCGTGATCGCGCGTTCAGTTTGTACAAGTTACATTGGTCCCGTCCGAGGTATTGGTGCCACTCATGGGGCCGTTTTGGGGCTTTTTCGGGTTTTCACCCACTAACGGCATGTTTTTAAGGCTAAGTCTAGAAATATCCAAATTATCATCGTATTCTCAAACAGTGGGTCCTGTGATAACGCGATCGGTTCCTACGAGTTACGTTGGTCCCGTGCGAGGTGTTGGTGCCACTTATGGGGCCGATCAGGGGATGTTTTTGGTTTTCACCCACTAACGCCATGTTTTAGCTAAGTCCTGATATTTTGAAATTATTGTCGTATTCTCATACCGGAAGTCCCGTGATCACGTGGTCAGTTCATGCGAGTTACATTGGCCCCATGCGAGGTGTTGGTTCCACTCACGGGGTGATTGGGGGATGTTTCGAGTTTTCACCCACTAACGCCATGTTTTTATGCCTAAGTAGCCATGTTTTGCCTAAAGTCCTAATATTTTTAAATTATCATCGTATTCTCAAACCGGGGGTCCCGTGATCGTGCGGTTAGTTCGTGCGAGTTACATTGGTCCCGTGCGAGGTGTTGGTTCCACTCACGGGGTCGATCAGGGGATGTTTTGGGATTTTCACCACTAACGCCATGTTTTTATGTCGATGTCTAGAAATATACAAATTATCATCATATTATCAAATTGGGGGTCCCATGATCAGTCGGTCAGTTCGTACGAGTTACATTGGTCCCGTTCGCGGTTTGGTGCCACTCACGGGGTCGTTAGGGGGCTGTTTTGGGTGTTCATCCACGAATGCCATGTTTTGCCTAAGTCCTAATATTTTTAAATTATCGTTGTATTCTCAAACTGGGGGTCCCGTGATCATGTTGTCAGTTTGTACAAGTTACATTAGTCCTGTGCGATGTGTTGGTGCCACTCACGGGGCCGTTCGGGGGCTATTTCGGGTGTTCACCCACTAACGCAACGTTTTTATGCCTAAGTCTAGAAATAAGCAAATTATTGTCGTATTCTCAAATCGCGAGTACCGTGATCGCGTCATCAGTTCGTACGAGTTACATTGGCACCATGCGAGGTGTTAGTGCCACTCAAGGGGCCGTTCGAGGGCTATTTTTTATTTGCCCCCACTAACGCCATGTTTTTATGCCTAAGTTTATAAATTTGCAAATTATCATCGTATTCTCAAATCGGGAGTCCTGTGATTGCTCAGTTTGTTCGTACAAGTTACAATGGTCCCGTCTGAGGTATTGGTGCCACTCACGGAGCTGTTCAGGGGCTGTTTCGGGTTTTACCCACTAACTGCATTTTTTATGCGTAAGTCTAGAAATATGCAAATTATCATCGTATTCTCAAACTGCAGGTCCCGTGATCACGCGATCAGTTCCTACGAGTTGCATTGGTCCCGTTCGAGGTGTTGGTGCCACTCCCGGGGCCGTTCGAGGGATGTTTTGGGTTTTCACCCACTAACGCCATGGTTTGCCTCCTGATATTTTTAAATTATCGTTGTTTTCTCAAACCGGGGGTCTTGTGATCGCGCGGTGAGTTCGCGCGAGTTACATTAGTCCCGTGCGAGGTGTTGGTGCCACTCACGGGGCCGTACGGGGCCTGTTTTGGGTTTTCTCCCACTAATGCCATGTTTTTATGCCTAAGTCGCCATGTTTTGCCTAAGTCCTGATATTTTTATATTATCGTTGTATTCTCAAACCGAGGCTCCCGTGATCGCGCGGTAAGTTCGTACGAGTTACATTGGTCCCGTGCGAGGTGTTGGTTTCACTCACGGGGCCATTCGGGGGCTACTTTGAGTTCTCCCCCACTAACGCCATGTTTTTATGCCTATGTCTAGAAATATGCAAATTATCATCGTATTCTCAAACTGAGGGTACCGTGATCACACGGTCAGTTTGTATGAGTTACATTGGTCCCGTGTGAGGTGTTGGTGCCACTCATGGGGCCATTCAGGGGCTTTTTTGTGTTTTCACCCACTAATGCCATGTTTTGCCGAAGTCCTAAAAATTTTAAATTATCATCGTATTCTCAAACCAGGGGTCCCATGATCGCACGGTCAGTTCGTGTGAGTTACATTGGGCCCGTTCGAGGTGTTGGTGCCACTCATGAGGCCGTTCGGGGGCTGTTTCGAGTTTTCACCCACTAACGCCATGTTTTTTGCCTAAGTCTAGAAATAGGAAATTGTCATGGTATTCTCAAACTGGGAGTCCCGTGTTCGCGTCGTCAGTTCCTACGAGTTACATTGGCCAAGTGCGAGGTGTTGGTGCCACTCACGGGGCCGTTCGGGGTTGTTTTTGGTTTTCCCCCACTAACCACATGTTTTTATGCCTAAGTCTAAAAATATGCAAATTATCGTCGTATTCTCAAACTGGGGGTCCCATGATCGCGCGGTCAGTTCCTACAAGTTGCATTAGTCCTGTTCGAGGTATTGGTGCCACTCACAGAGCCGTTCAGGGGCTGTTTCGGGTTTTCACCCACTAACGGCATATTTTTAAGCCTAAGTCTAGAAATATGAAAATTATCACAGTATTCTCAAACTGGGGGTCCCGTGATCACGTGATCAGTTCCTTCGAGTTACATTGGTCCTGTGCGAGGTGTTGATGCCACTCACTGAGCCGTTCGGGGACTGTTTCCTCTTTTCACCCACTAACGCCATGTTTTGTCTAAGCACCAATATTTTTAAATTATCATCGTATTATCAAATCCGGGGGTCTCTTGATCGCACAATCTGTTACTATGAGTTACATTCATCCCGTACGAGGTGTTGGCACCATTCACGGGGCCGTTTGGAGGTTATTTCGGGTTTTCACCCACTAACGCCATGTTTTAATGCCCAAGTCTAGAAATTTTTAAATCATCATCATATTCTCAAACTGGGAGTCCCATGATCGCGCCATCAGTTCGTACGAGTTCATTGGTCTCGTTCGAGGTGTTGGTGCCACTCACGGGGCCGTTCGGGGGCTATTTTGGGTTTTTCCCCACTAACGCCATATTTTTATGACAATGTCTATAAATATGCAAATTGTCATCGTATTCTCAAGCTCGGGGTCTCGTGATCGCACGGTGAGTTCGTACAAGTTGCATTGGTCCCGTCCGAGGTATTGGTGCCCCTCACGGAGCCGTTCAGGGGATGTTACGGGGTTTCACACACTAACGCCATGTTTTCCCTAAGTCCTGATATTTTTGAGTTATCGTCGTATTCTCGAATCGGGGGTCCCGTGATCGCGTGCGAGGTGTTGGTTCCACCCACGGGGCCGTTTGGGGGATGTTTCGGGTTTTCACCCACTAACGCTATGTTTTTTTGTCCAAGTGTAGAAATTTAAAATTACCATTGTATTCTCAAATTGGGAGTCTCGTGATCACGCGGTCAGTTTCTACGAGTTACATTAGTCCCGTGCGAGGTGCTGGTGCCACTCACAGGGCCATTCGGGGGTTGTTTTGGGTTTTCACCCACTAACTTCATGTTTTGCCTAAGTCCTGATATTTTTAAATTATCGTCATTTTCTCGAACCGGGAGTTCCGTGATCACGCGGTCAGTTCGTACGAATTATATTGGTCCCGTGCGAGGTGTTGGTGCCTCTCACAGGGCCGTTCGGGGGCTGTTTCGGGTTTTTACCCACTAACGCCATGTTTTTATTCCTAAGTCTATAAATATGCAAATTATCATCGTATTCTCAAATCGGGAGTCCCGTGATCGCGTCGTCAGTTCGTACAAGTTATATTGGTCCCGTGAGAGGGGTTGCTGCTACTCACGGGGCCGTTTGGGAGCTATTTTAGGTTTCCCCCCACTAAAGACATGTTTTTGTCCTTAAGTCTAGAAATATGCAAATTGTCGTCTTATTCTCAAACCGGGGGTCCCGTGATCACACGGTCAGTTCATGCAAGTTACATTGGTCCCGTCAGAGGTATTGGTGCCACTCATGGGACCGTTTCAGGTTTTCACCCACTAACGACATGTTTTGAAGCCTAAGTCTAGAAATATACAAATTTTCATCGTATTCTCAAACCGCACGCGATCAGTTCCTATGAGTTACGTTGGTCTCGTGCGAGATTTTGGTTCCACTCACGGGGCCATTCGAGGGATGTTTTGAGTTTACACCCACTAACGCCATCTTTTACCTAAGTCCTGATATTTTTAAATTATCATCGTATTCTCAAATCGGGGGTTCCGTGATCGCGTGGTCAGTTCGTGCGAGTTACATTGGTCCCGTTCAAGGTGATGGTGCCACTCACGGGGACGTTTGGGGACTGTTTCGGGTTTTTACCCACTAACACCATGTTTTTATGCCTAAGTCGCCATGATTTGCCTAAGTCCTGATATTTTTAAATTATCATCGTATTCTCAAATCGGGGGTCCAGTGATCGCGTGGTTAGTTCGTGCGAGTTACATTGGTCCCGTGCGAGGTGTTGGTGCCACTCACGGGGCCGTTCGGGACTATTTTGGGATTTCCCGCAATAAAGCCATGTTTTTATGCCTATGTCTAGAAATATGCAAATTATCGTAATATTCTCAAATAGGGAGTCCCATGATCGCGCGTTCAGTTCGTACGAGTTACATTGGTCCCGTTTGAGGTGTTGGTGCCCCTCACGAGATCGTTAGGGGTTGTTTTGGGTTTTCACCCACTAAATCCATGATTAAGGGTGAAAAGCGACGCGTGTCAGGCGCCGGTCGTTGAATTCTTTTCAACTCCTCAGTACAAAAACCTAAATTACGACTACACTCAACTGGTGAGTACAATGATAAGTCGGGTAGCGAATCCACAGAGACGAGTTGCTAAAATTTATAAGATTTAATACTCCTAAAATAAAAGTGTAAAATATGATTATACACAAAAAGCGAAAAGATGCATAAAAGGGAAATAGTAATCTAGGCGAGGGAAAATAAAGCTAGATTAAGAAAGTGAGTAAAAACTATAGGTTGCGTCGAATATCCCTCACCCGAGTTAATTAGTATAAAATGGTTACATGGATCGACGAGTTATTAAGACCGCGTCTCGTTTTGACAGTTAATTAAATCAAGAGTTTTCACACCCCTAAATTTGCATAAAAGTTGAATATGATTTTGGCGTCAACAAATACCCCGGAAATTACGCACGCCAGGTCGTAAGCACGGAGCATACATGACATGCCCCGTAAAATCCCCTAGGCGTAATAACTAGGACAACGCACTCGAAATAGACCCATAAACTCCATCACCAAAGCAAAGCAACACATCAACCCTAGGTGAGGTCAATCCGACACAACCTAGACTAAACTAGCCACTAATCATGATAAACAACATAAATAAATCAACTAATTAAATTACACTACACAAATTAAACTAGACTTGAAATAAATAAAGCATGAAATAAATCTAGGGCACAAAGCAAGAAGATGAATAGTGCAAGGAACTTACATTAATGGTGGATTACACAACAAAAATGAGGAGAGGGGAAACACTCCACAAAAATCCCCAAATGCTTCTAACCTAAAATGAAATATATATCTTCTAAGAAAAGCCCCAAACATTCTATTAATACCCCAAAATAAACCCCCAACAAAACCAACCCAAAAAACCCAAAATAAGCAAATTTTCGTCCATATCTGATGGGACCGGTCGACCGCACTTTTGGAATTTTCCTTGGGCTGCTGACATCCCCCTTTTCCTCTCCGAACCAATTTTGACGCATTGCACGGAAACGACCATAACTCCCTCATACGGAATCAAAATAAGGCGTGGTCGGAACCGACGCAAAGCTAATTCAATTATATACATGATTATGTTTTGAAACCCTCCAAATTATGCAGTATGAAATTACCAAAATGCCCTTGAAGTAGCATGCGACGACGAAATTTCTCCAAAATGCAACCGAACCTCACTTTTAGCGTTCCAATACCGAAAAAAGCACAAATAACCCCTTCAAAGTATGTATATATCCAAATCCAAGGTTGTCTGGTTAATGAGCATAATTATAGGCATTTAGGACCGTAAAAGTGCTAGAATACATAAAGATAAAGGGCAGAAATATGCAATATTCGATACGAATCACACCCCCTAACTTAAACATTGCTTGTCCCTAGTGATGAAACAAACAAAACCAGTCCACAGAAGGAAATAAAAAATGTATATATGCATCAAAATATAATTGCCACTTTCGTAGGGAACACAATTGCATTTAGCATATGCAGTAAGCCATTAAACCCCTAGGTTACCCTAGTGGACGAGTGTCATCTCGTGAGGGATTTCAGGGATGATACCCACAAACATCATATGGTTTCCTCAAAATATGCCCAAACCAACATGCGACAAGCCCAACAAAAGCGAAAACGATTTCATATGCATAATTAGCAAAGTGAATGAATTCACACAAAATTCTGAATCATTAACACTTTAGAATGCACCTCATAGAATTGAAACCTTAAAATGTGGTAGAGGAGAGAGCACATGAAAAGTATGATTTGGCAAAAACTTATATAAATCGGATAAACATTAAAGCAAGCATATATTCAATTCTCACGAGCATTACACTCATCAAATGAATTCACTCGAAACAGGGAGCTAACACACGGGACATGCAGGCATAAGGAGTAAATCTAAATGGAAACTAGGTCGCACACATGTCACAGATGAAGAACGCTATATATAAACTGAAAAACTGTAATCTCAAAGAAAGGATACCGCACATTAAAAGAGGCGAAATGTATTTTCACAGATTATCAAAACTATTAAAACTTTTAAATAACATCAACCTAAGATCACATAGGACTTGTATAGGGTTATAATGTAGGTATGGCTAGGGTGAGAAACGAAGGAATGTATGTACGGATTCAAAGTGTTCGGAATGAAAACTCGGGATAATAGGAAAATGTGGGCAATATCAAAATTGGAAAATAAGTTCCAAAACGGCATTACATATATCATCGGGGAGAGTAATCAAAGCTTATTGAACTGTATACACAACATTTACAACTTTCTCTTTCTTTCTTTCCTTATGTTTCTCACTTTTCTCTTTTGTTTTCTTTTTCTTTTTTTTTTTGCTTTCTCTTTTTCTTCACTTTTTTCACTACTTTCTTTTCTTTACTTTTCAAACTCTCATATGCCTAAATTGCAACCGAGATCATAACAACATCATTCAATCCCAAGTAACATTCCAAACAAAGGTATGGAAAGTGTATGTATGAGCTAAAACTCCAATTTAGAGTTGGTTATGGGATTTAGGTTATGAAAAAAAAGGCTATATTTAGTCTCAAAGGCGTTAACGAGGGTAAACATATAAGGGTGATGTCAAGGCTAATATGGGTGATATAACAAAGATGGCCTATGATCATTTCACAAAGTTTACGCAATTCTCGAATCAAAACAATATATGAAAATCATGATCAAGTAACACATTTCAAGTATGAACTCAATTAATGAACGGTCAAATGAAAGAATAGCCAGATTACCAACGAATTCAACGTTTTCAAAGATGAAAGAATAGTGTATACACTCACAAACGACGAAAGGTACAAATCTTACTCGGTGTAAGTATATACAATGCGACAAAAGATCACTGAGTTATAAAAATCTTAAACCAAATCAATAAATCAAGAAAAGTGCATCCGCTCATGGGATTAAAGTTTAATTCATGAAGTTATTCATAGTATCAATAATTGAGACTAAAGTCTAATAACTTCTAAAATCGAGAACATGCATCATTGGGTTGTCTATTGGATTGGGCAATTATTCAAAATTTATCATCGGAAACAAAGGCAAAATGCCCAAACAAGGAGAAAAAAAAAGAAAATCTTTTTTAAATTTTTGAATTTTTCTAAGAAAAATCATACTAAGTAACTAACATGTGAGCAAAAACATAGACTAAATAAAGAAATGGATAGAATATCCCACACCCCCTAACTTAAAACTTGACATTGTCCTCAATGTGAATTAAGAACCAAGTCAAATAGAGGAAAAGAGCGATATTACTCAAAATTGGAGCGATCCCCATAAGAACAAGTCCAAAGAATCTACAAAACAAGTTAGTACCAAACATAGAAAAAACAAATAACAAAAAGTTAACTAATTACACTAGACTAAATTAAAAAATTGGAGCGATCTCCGGCAATGGCGCCATTTTGATTAAGGGTGAAAAAAGACGCGAGTCAGGTGTCGGGCGTTGAATTCGTTTCACCTCTTCAATACAAAAACCTAAATTACAACTACACTCAACTGGTGAGTACAACGGTAAGTCGGGTATCGAATCCATAGAGACGAGTTGCTAAAATTTATAGGATTTAATACTCCTAAAATAAAAGTGTAAAAGATGATTATACACAAAAAGGGAAAAGATGCATAAAAGAGAAATAGTAATCTAGGCGAGGGAAAATAAGCTAGATTAAGAAAGTGAGTAAAAACTATAGGTTGCTTCGAATATCCCTCACCCGAGTTAATTAGTATAAAATGGTTACATGGGTCGACGAGTTATTAAGACCGCATCTCGTTTCGACAGTTAATTAAATCAAGAGTTGTCACACCCCTAAATTCGCATAAAAGTTGAATATGATTTTGGCGTCAACAAATACCCCGAAAATTATGCACACAAGGTCGTAAGCACGGAGCATACATGATATGCCCCGTCAAATTCCATAGGCGTAATAACTAGGACAACGCACTCGAAATAGACCCGTAAACTCCATCACCAAAGCAAAGCAACACATCAACCCTAGGTGAGGTCAATCCGACACAACCTAGACTAAACTAGCCACTAATCATGATAAACAACATAAACAAATCAACTAATTAAATTACACTACACAAATTAAACTAGACTAAATTAAAAAGGAAAGAAAAATAAAAAGAAAGAAAGAATAAAAAGCTAACTATATACAACCTACTATTTAGGCTTCACACTAACTAGACACTAGAAGTCTAAATAGGTGAGGGCCCACTATGAAAACGATTTGACTTTGGAGGATAACCTGTGTACCCTCACATACAAGCATTCCTTTCGAAAAATATGAATTCCTTTTGAACAACGGAAGGCATGTGTAAGGCGTAAGAAAGGAACCATAATCAATTAAAAGTTTTGGAGGGACGACGAGGGATTTGGATTGAATGGGCGACAAAAACATGTGGGGACAAAGAAAAGCAGAATATCCTCCCAAAGATTTAGCAAGCGGAATGGGAGGTGGCGCACACGAGGGCAATGATGCCTTCATGGAAAGCAACTCGAGCAAGTACTCCTCGTCGGTGAAAGTGTTAAATGTTTTAAAGTTTGGTACCGATTCATCGGGTACTTGTGACGGTGTGATAATAGAGAATGAAAATGGGGATGAAAGAAATTCAAACTCATGAGATGAATCATCATCGCATGAAGATTGAGTTTCGAAGGAAATAATATCATTTTCAATGAAATGTTCTTCTTTAGGAGCCAAAGAAGAAATCATTTCATTGCAAATAGATATTACGTCATTTTCATCCAAACTTTCAATATCTATTACGCGATGGGCAAAGTCTCGAATGGTTTGTTCCAAATTAGGCACAAGTACCTCATTTGGTTCAAAACATTCCTCGACTTCGAAAGTCTCGGAAGCAAAATCGTCGTCGAACTCAAATAATAAATCCAACTCATGTTCCCAATAACGATTTTCTTCCCGATAGAGATTTTTAATTTTCTCATTTTCATACATACGCAAACCCTCAACCAATGTCATAGGTCGAGGTGCGGATCCATGAAAATGGGAACTTTGAAAATTACCATCGAACTTAAACGAAAACTCATTATTATAGGAATTTTGAAAACTATTCGAATTCGTTTCAAAATTCCTATTATAAGGAGGTAAAGGCCCAAAATCATTATCATCATCATCGAAATTCCAATAACCCAAATTTTGACTTTGGTTATACTCACCCAAAGTAATATGTGAATTTGCAGATTTGTGGGATTCTAAGTATTGATCGAAAGTCATAGGCTTGCGAGAATTTTGAGAATTATAACAATGATTACCGAAAGAATTGGAATAAGACATGCTTACCCCCAAAATGGCTCGAAATGGCGAATTCCACAAAGTAAGTGTGCTCGGGAAATTCAAACGTTTCTAAGTCCTCAAATGTGGAAGTCCTGCAAAATATTAGCAAATAATACAAGTAGAAAGAAAATACTATGAAATACTAAATCAAATAAAGTCTAAAACAAACTCGTCCCCGGCAACGACGCCATTTTGATTAAGGGTGAAAAGCGACGCGAGTCAGGCGCCGATCGTTGAATTCGTTTCACCTCCTCAATACAAAAACCTAAATTACGACTACACTCAACTGGTGAGTACAATGGTAAGTCGGGTATCGAATCCATAGATACGAGTTGCTAAAATTTATAGGATTTAATACTCCTAAAATAAAAGTGTAAAAGATGATTATACACAAAAAGCGAAAAGATGCATAAAAGGGAAATAGTAATCTAGGCGAGGGAAAATAAAGCTAGATTAAGAAAGTGAGTAAAAACTATAGGTTGCGTCGAATATCCCTCACCCGAGTTAATTAGTATAAAATGGTTACATGGATCGACGAGTTATTAAGACCGCGTCTCGTTTCGACAGTTAATTAAATCAAGAGTTGTCACACCCCTAAATTCGCATAAAAGTTGAATATGATTTTGGCGTCAACAAATACCCCGGAAATTACGCACGCCAGGTCGTAAGCACGGAGCATACATGACATGCCCCGTCAAATCCCCTAGGCGTAATAACTAGGACAACGCACTCGAAATAGACCCGTAAACTCCATCACCAAAGCAAAGCAACACATCAACCCTAGGTGAGGTCAATCCGACACAACCTAGACTAAACTAGCCACTAATCATGATAAACAACATAAATAAATCAACTAATTAAATTACACTACACAAATTAAACTAGACTTGAAATAAATAAAGCATGAAATAAATCTAGGGCACAAAGCAAGAAGATGAATAGTGCAAGGAACTTACATTAATGGTGGATTACACAACAAAAATGAGGAGAGGGGAAACACTCCACAAAAATCCCCAAATGCTTCTAACCTAAAATGAAATATATATCTTCTAAGAAAAGCCCCAAACATTCTATTAATACCCCAAAATAAACCCCCAACAAAACCAACCCAAAAAACCCAAAATAAGCAAATTTTCGTCCATATCTGATGGGACCGGTCGACCTCTATTTTGGGACCGTTCGACCGCACTTTTGGAATTTGCCTTGGGCTGTTGACAACCCCCTTTTCCTCTCCGAACCAATTTTGACGCATTGCATGGAAACGACCATAACTCCCTCATACGGAATCAAAATAAGGCGTGGTCGGAACCGACGCGAAGCTAATTCAATTATCTACATGATTCTGTTTTGAAACCCTCCAAATTATGCAGTATGAAATCACCAAAATGCCCTTGAAGTAGCATTCGACGACGGAACTTCTCCAAAATGCAACCGAACCTCACTTTTAGTGTTCCAATACCTACAAAAGCACAAATAACCCCTTCAAAGTATGTATATATCAAAATCCAAGGTTGTCTGGTTAATGAGCATAACTATAGGCATTTAGGACCGTAAAAGTGCTAGAATGCATAAAGATAAAGGGCAGAAATATGCAATATTCGATACGAATCACGCCAGGTTTTGCCAAAGTAGTGATATTTTTAAAATATCATCGTATTCTCAAACCGGAGGTCCCATGATCGTGCGGTCAGTTCATGCGAGTTACATCGGTCCTGTGCGAGGTGTTGGTGCAACTCAAGGGGCCACTCAGGGGCTATTTCGAGTTTTCACTCACTAACGCCATGTTTTTAAGCCCAAGTCTGCAAATTTGCAAATTATCATCGTATTCTTAAATCGGGAGTCCCGTGATCGCGCGGTTAGTTTCTACGAGTTACATTGGTCCCGTGCCAAGTGTTGGTGCCACTCACGGGGCCGTTCGGGGGCTGTTTTGTGTTTTCCCGACTAACGCCATATTTTTATGCCAAAGTCTAGAAATATGCAAATTGTCATCGTATTCTTAAACCGGGGGTCTCTTGATCGCACGGTCAGTTCGTACAAGTTGCATTGGTCCTGTCCGAGGTATTGGTGCCACTCACGGAGCCGTTCAGGGGATGTTTCGAGTTTTCACACATTAACGCCATGTTTTCCCTAAGTCCTGATATTTTTGACTTATCGTCATATTCTTAAACCGAGGGTCCCGTGATTGCGTGCGAAGTGTTGGTTCCTCCCACGGGCCCGTTTGGGGGCTGTTTCGGGTTTTCACCCACTAACGCTATGTTTTTATGTCCAAGTCTAAAATTTTCAAATTATCATTGTATTCTCAAATTGGGAGTCCCGTGATCACGTGATCTGTTTCTACGAGTTACATTGGTCCCGTGCGAGGTGTTGGTGCCACTCACGGGGCCATTCGAGGGTTGTTTTGGGTTTTCACCCACTAACTCCATGTTTTGCCTAAGTCCTGATATTTTTAAATTATCATCATTTTCTCGAATTGAGGATTCCGTGATCGCGCGGTCAGTTCGTACGAGTTATATTGGTCCCGTGCGAGGTGTTGGTGCCTCTCACAGGGCCGTTCGGGGGTTGTTTCGGGTTTTTACCCACTAACGCCATGTTTTTATTCCTAAGTCTAGAAATATGCAAATTATCATCCTATTCTCAAATCGGGAGTCTCGTGATCGCATCGTTAGTTCGTACGGGTTACATTGGTCCCGTGAGAGGGGTTGGTGCTACTCACGGGGTCGTTTGGGAGCTATTTTGGGTTTTCCCCCCCACTAACGACATGTTTTTATGCCTAAGTCTAGAAATATGAAAATTATTGTCTTATTCACAAACTGAGGGTCCCGTGATCACGCGGTCAGTTTGTACAAGTTACATTGGTCCCGTCTGAGGTATTGGTGCCACTCACGGGGCTTTTTCGAGTTTTCACCCACTAACGACATGTTTTTAAGCCTAAGTCTAGAAATATGCAAATTTTCATCGTATTCTAAAACCGCGGGTCCCGTGATCACGTGATCAGTTCCTACGAGTTACGTTGGTCTCAAGCGAGGTTTTGGTTCCATTCACGGGGCCGTTCGAGGGATGTTTTGAGTTTACACCCACTAACGCCATGTTTTGCCTAAGTCCTGATATTTTTAAATTATCATTCTATTCTCAAATCGGGGGTCTTCTGATCGCGTGGTCAGTTCATGCGAGTTACATTAGTCCCGTTCGATGTGTTGGTGCCGCTCACGGGGACGTTTGGGGCTATTTCGGGTTTTCACCCACTAACACCATGTTTTTATGCCTAAGTCGCCATGTTTTGCCTAAGTCCTGATATTTTTAAATTATCATCGTATTCTCAAACCGGGGGTCCAGTGATCACGCGGTTAGTTCGTGCGAGTTACATTGGTCCTGTGCGAGGTGTTGGTGCCACTCACGGGGCCGTTCGGGGGCTATTTTGGGATTTCCCGCACTAAAGTCATGTTTTTATGCCTATGTATAAAAATATGAAAATTATCATCATATTCTCAAATAAGGGGTCCCATGATCGCGCGGTCAGTTCGTACGAGTTACATTGGTCCCGTTCGAGGTGTTGGTACCACTCACGGGGTCGTTAGGGGCAGTTTTGGGTTTTCACCCACCAACGCCATGTTTTGCCTAAGTAGTGATATTTTTAAAATATCATTGTATTCTCAAATCGGGGGTCCCATGATCGCGCGGTCAGTTCGTGCGAGTTACATTGGTACTGTGCGAGGTGTTGGTGCCACTCACGGGGCCATTCGGGGGCTATTTCGAGTTTTCACCCACTAACGCCATGTTTTTATGTCTAAGTCTAGAAATATGCAAATTATCGTCGTATTCTCAAATCGGGAGTCCCGTGATCGCATCGTCAGTTCGTACGAGTTACATTGGTCCCGTGCGAGGTGTTGGTGCCATTCACGAGGTCGTTCGGGGGATGTGTTGGGTTTTCCCCACTAACGCCATGTTTTTATGCCTAAGTCTGGAAATATGCAAATTATCGTCGTATGCTCAAACCAGGGGTCCTATGATTGTGCAGTCAGTTCGTACCAGTTACATTGTTCCCGTCCGAGGTATTGGTACCACTCACGGGGCCGTTCGGGGGCTGTTTCGGGTTTTCACCCAGTAACGCCATGTTTTTATGCATATGTCTAGAAATTTACAAATTATCGTCATATTCTCAAACCGACAGTCCTGTGATCATGTCGTTAGTTCGTACGAGTTACGTTGTCCCGTGTGAGGTGTTGGTGCCACTCACGCGGCCATTCCGGGGTTGTTTTTGGTTTTCCCCTAGTAACGCCATGTTTTCCCTAAGACCTAATATTTTTAAATTATTGTCGTATTCTCAAACTGGGGGTCCCGTGATCGCGCGGTCATTTCCTATGAGTTACATTGGTCCCGTGTGAGGTGTTGCTACCACTCACGGGGCCGTTTTGAATTTTCACCCACTAACACCTTATTTTGCCTAAGTTCTGATATTTTTAAATTATCATCATATTCTCAAAATCATGGGTCCCGTTATCACACGGTCGGTTTCTACGAGTTACATTGGTCCAGTGCGAGGTGTTGGTGCCACTCACGGGGCCGTTCGGGGGCTGTTTCGGGTTTTCACCCATTAACGCCATGTTTTTAAGCCCAAGTCAAGAAATATGCAAATTATCATCTTATTCTTAAACCGGGAGTCCCGTTATCATGCGGTCAGATTTTATGAGTTACATTGGTCACGTGCGAGGTGTTGGTGCCACTCACGGGGCCTCTCAGGGGCTGTTTCGGGTTTTCACCCACTAACGCCATGTTTTAATGCCTAAGTCGATAAATATGCAAATTATCGTCGTATTTTCTAACCTGGAGTCCCGTGGTCGCGCGCTCAGTTCCTACGAGTTACATTGCTCCCGTGCGAGGTGTTGGTGCCCCTCACGGGGCCGTTTGGGGGCTATTTTGGGTTTTCCCCCACTAACGCCATGTTTTTATGACTATGTCTAGAAATATGCAAATTATCATCGTATTCTCAAATCGGGGGTCCCATGATTCACGCGATCAGTTCCTACGAGTTACATTGGTCCTAAACGAGGTGTTGGTGCCACTCACGGGGTCGTTCGGGAGCTATTTTGGGTTTTCCCCCACTAACGTCATGTTTTTATGCTTATGTCTTGAAAAATGTAAATTATCATCTTATTCTCAAATTGGGGGTCCCATGATCGCGCGGTCAGTTCGTTCGAGTTACATTGGTTTCGTCCGAGGTATTGGTACCCCTCACGGGGTCGTTCGGGCGCTGTTTCGGGTTTTCACCTACTAACGGCATGTTTTTATGCCTGAGTCTAGAAATATGCAAATTATCATCGTATTCCCAAATTGGGGGTCCCGTGGTCACGCGATTAGTTCCTACGAGTAATATTGGTCCCGTGCGAGGTGTGGGTGCCACTAGCGGGGCCGTTCGGGGGCTGTTTCGGCTTTTCACCCACTACCTCCATGTTTTGCCTAAATCCCGATATTTTTAAATTATCGTTGTATTATCAAAATTGAGGGTCCCATGATCGCACAGTCAGTTACTACGAGTTACTTTGATCCCGTGCGAAGTGTTGGGCCAACTCACGAAGCCGTGCTTTTTATTTTAACCCACTAACCCCATGTTTTTAAGCCCAAGCCTACTAATATGCAAATTATTGTCATATTCTCAAACTGGGAGTCCCGTGATGACCCGATCAGTTTTTTTGAGTTACATTGGTCCCGTGCGAAGTGTTGGTGCCAGTCACGGGGTCGTTCGGGGACCGTTTCATCTTTTCACCCACTAACGCCACGTTTTGCCTAAGTCCTGATATTTTTAAATTATCATCTTATTCTTGAACCGGGGGTCCCGTGATCGCGCGGTCAGTTCCTATGAGTTACATTGGTCCCGTTCGTGGTGTTGGTTCCTCTCACGAGGCCGTTCGAGGGTTGTTTTGGTACGTCATCAATTCGTACGAGTTACATTGGTCCCGTGCGAGGTGTTGGTACCACTTACCGGGGCGTTCGGGGCACTTTTGGGATTTTCCCCACTAACGCCATGTTTTTATTCCTAAGTCTATAAATATGCAAATTGTCATCGTATTCTCAAACTGGGGGTCTCGTGATCGCACGGTCAGTTCGTCCAAGTTACATTGGTCCCGTCTGAGGTATTGGTGCCACTAATGGGGCCGTTCTGGGGCTGTTTCAGGTTTTCACCCACTAACGGCATGTTTTTAAGCCTAAATCTAAAAATATGCAAATTATCATCGTATTCTCAAACCGCGGGTCCCGTGATCACACGATCAGTTCCTACGAGTTACGTTGGTCCCGTGCGAGGTGTTGGTGCCATCATGGGGCTGTTCGGGGGATGTTTTGGGTTTTCACCCACTAACGCCATGTTTTACCTAAGTCCAGATATTTTTAAATTATCATCGTATTCTCAAACCAGGAGTCCCGTGATCGTGTGGTCAGTTCGTGCGAGTTACATTGGTCTCGTGCGAGGTGTTGGTACTCACGGGGCGATACGGGGACTGTTTCGGGTTTTCACCCACTAACGCCATGTTTTTATGCCTAAGTCTAGAAATATGCAAATAATCATCGTATTCTCAAATTGGGAGTCCTGTGATCGCGCGGTCAGTTCGTACGAGTTACATTGGTCCCGTGCGAGGTGTTGGTTCCATTCACGGGGCCTTTCGGAGGCTAATTTGGGATTTCCCCCACTAACGCCATGTTTTTATGCCTATGTCTAGAAATATGCAAATTATCGTCGTATTCTCAAACTGGGGATCCTATGATCACGCGATCAGTTCGTACGAGTTACATTGGTCCCTTTCGAGGTGTTGGTGCCACTCACGGGGCCGTTAGGGGGTTGTTTTGGGTTTTCACCCACTAACGCTATGTTTTACTTAGATCCTGATATTTTGAAATTAACGTTGTATTCTCAAACCGGGGGTCCCGTGATCACGTTATCAACTTGTACAAGTTACATTGGTCCCGTGCGAGGTGTTGGTGCCACTCACGGGGCCGTTCGGGGGTTGTTTCGGGTTTTCACCCACTAACGCCATATTTTTATGCCTAAGTCTAGAAATAGGCAAATTATTATCGTATTCTCAAACCGCGAGTCCCGTGATCGCGTCGTCAGTTCGTACGAGTTACATTGGCACCGTGCGAGGTGTTGGTGCCACTCACGGGGTCATTCGGGGGCTATTTTTGGTTTTGCCCACTAATGCCATGTTTTTATGCCTAAGTCTAGAAATATGCAAATTGTCATCATATTCTCAAACCGGGGGTCCAGTGATCGTGCGATCAGTTCGTACAAGTTACAATGGTCCCGTCCGTGGTGCCACTCACGGGGCCGTTCCGGGGTTGTTTCGAGTTTTCACCCACTAACTGTATATTTTTAAGCCTAAGTCTAGAAATATGAAAATTATCATCGTATTCTCAAATTGCGGGTCTCATGATCACGCGATAAGTTCCTACGAGTTACATTTGTCTCGTGCGAGATGTTGGTGCCAATCACGGGACCGTTCGGGGGATGTTTTGGGTTTTCACCCACTAACGCCATGTTTTGCCTAAGTCCTGATATTTTTAAATTATCGTTGTATTCTCAAACCGGGGGTCTTTTGATCACGCGGTCAGTTCGTACGAGTTACATTAGTCCCGTGCGAGGTGTTGGTGCCACTCACGGGGCCGTATGGGGGCTATTTCGAGTTTTCTCGCACTAACGCCATGTTTTTATGCCTAAGTCGCCATGTTTTGCCTAAGTCCTGATATTTTTATATTGTCATTGTATTCTCAAATCGGGGATCCCGTGATCGTGCAGTAAGTTCGTGCGAGTTACATTGGTCCGTGCGAGGTGTTGGTTTCACTCACGGGGCCGTTCGGGGGCTACTTTGAGTTTTCCCCCACTAACGCCAAGTTTTTATGCCTATATCTAGAAATATTGAAATAATCATCGTATTCTCAAATCGGGGGTCCCATGATCGCGCGGTGAGTTTGTACGAGTTACATTGGTCCCGTACGAGGTGTTGGTGCCACTCATGGGGCCGTATGGGGGCTTTTTTGGGTTTTCACCCACTAACGCCATGTTTTGCCTAAGTCCTAATATTTTTAAATTATCGTCGTATTCTCAAATCGGGGGTTTCGTGATCGCGCGGTCAGTTTGTGTGGGTTATATTGGTCCCGTGCGAGGTGTTGGTGCCACTCACGGGGCCGTTCGGGGGCTGTTTGAGGTTTTCACCCACTAACGCCATGTTTTTATGCCTAAGTCTAGAAATAAGAAAATTATCATTGTATTCTCAAACCGGGAGTCCCGTGATCACGCCGTTAGTTCGTACGAGTTGCATTGGCACCGTGCGAGGTGTTGGTGCCACTCACGGGGCCGTTCGGGGGATGTTTTTGGTTTTCCTCCACTAACGCCATGTTTTTATGCCTAAGTCTAGAAATATGCAAATTATCATCGTATTCTGAAATTGGGGGTCCCGTGATCGCGCGATTAGTTCCTACAAGTTACATTGGTCCCGTCCGAGGTATTAGTGCCACTCATGGGGCCGTTCAGGGGATGCTTCGGGTTTTCACCCACTAACGGCATGTTTTTAAGCCTAAGACTAGAAACATGCAAATTATCATCGTATTCTGAAAATGGGAGTCCCGTGATCACGCGATCAGTTCCTACGAGTTACACTGGTCCCGTGGGAGGTGTTGATGCAACTCGCGGGGCCGTTCGGGGGTTGTTTTGGCTCTTCACTCACTAATGCCATATTTTGTCTAAGACCTAATATATTTAAATTATCATCGTATTATTAAAACTGAGGGTCCTTTGATCGCCGGGTTAGTTACTACGAGTTACATTGGTCCGGTGCGAGGTGTTGGTGGCACACACAGGGCCGTTTGGGGGCTGTTTTGCGTTTCACCCACTAACGCCATGTTTTTATGCCCAAGTCTAGAAATATGAAAATTATAGTCGTATTCTCAAACCGGGAGTCCCGTGATCGCGCGATCAATTTCTAAGAGTTAAATTGGTCCCATGCGAGGTGTTGGTTCCCCTCACGGGGCCGTTCGGGGGCTGTTTGGGGTTTTCACCCACTAAAGCCATATTTTGCCTAAGTCCTGATATTTTTAAATTATCATGTTATTCTCGAACCGTGGGTCCCGTGAGCGCACGGTCAGTTCGTATGAGTTATAATGGTCCCGTGTGAGGAGTGGTGCCTCTCATGAGGCCGTTCGGGGGATATTTTGGGTTTTCACTCACTAACGCCATGTTTTTCTGCTGAAGTCTAGAAATATGCAAATAGTCATCGTGTTCTCAAACCGAGAGTCCCGTGATCACGCGGTTAGTTCCTACGAGTTACATTGGTCCCGTGCGAGGTGTTGGTGCCACTCACGGAGCCGTTCGGGGGATGTTTTGGGTTTTCACCCACTAACGACATGTTTTGCCTAAGTCCTGATATTTTAAAATTATCATCGTATTCTCAAACCAGAGGTCTCGTGATTGCGCGGTCAGTTCGTGCAAGTTACATTGGTCCAGTGCGAGGTGTTGGTGCCACTCACGGGGCCGTTCGGGGGCTGTTTTGGGTTTTTCCCACTAACGCCATGTTTTTATGCCGAAGTCTAAAAATATTCAAACTATCGTCGTATTCTCAAACCGAGGGTCCCGTGATCGCGTGGTCAGTTCCTACAAAGTTACATTGGTCCCGTCCGAGGTATTGGTGCCACTCACGGGGCCGTTCGAGGGCTGTTTTGGGTTTTCACCCACTAACGCAATGTTATTATGCCTAAGTCGCCATATTTTCCCTAAGTCCTGATATTTTTAAATTATCATCGTATTCTCAAACCAGGGGTCCCGTGATCGCATGATCAGTTTGTGCGAGTTACATTAGTCCCGTGCGAGGCGTTGGTGCCACTCACGGGGCCGTTGGGGGGCTGTTTTGGGTTTTTCCCCACTAACGCCATGTTTTTATGCCTATGTCTAGAAATATGCATATTATCGTCGTATTCTCAAATTGGGGGTCCCAAGATCGCGCGGTCAGTTCATACGAATTACATTGGTCCCGTGCGAGGTGTTAGAGCCACTCACAGGGCCGTTCAGGGGCTTTTTCGTGTTTTCACCCTCTAACGTCATGTTTTGCCTAAGTCCTGATATTTTTAAATTATCGTCGTATTCTCAAACTTTGGGTCCCATAATTGCTTGGTCAGTTCGTGCGAGTTATATTGGTCCCGTGCGAGGTATTGGTGCCACTCACGGGGCCGTTCGGGGGCTGTTTCGGGTTTCACACACTAACTCCATGTTTTTATGCCTCAGTCTAGAAATAAGCAAATTATCGTGGTATTCTCAAATCGAGAGTCCCGTGATCACGCCGTCAGTTCCTACGAGTTACATTGGCACCGTGCGAGGTGTTGGTACCACTCACGGGATCATTCGGGGGCTGTTTTTGGTTTTCCCCCACTAACGCCATGTTTTTATGCCTAAGTATAGAAATATGCAAATTATCGTCGTATTCTCAAACTGGGGGTCTCATGATCGCACAGTCAGTTCCTACAAGTTACATTGGTCCTGTTCAAGGTATTGGTGCCACTCACGGGGCCGTTCAGGGGATGTTTCGGGTTTTCACCCACTAACGGCATGTTTTTAAGCCTAAGTTTAGAAATATGCAAATTATCATCGTATTCTCAAACTGGGGGTCCCGTGATCACGTGATCAGTTCCTACGAGTTACATTGGTCCTGTGCGAGGTGTTGATGCCACTCACGGAGCCGTTTGGGGGCTGTTTCGGCTTTTCACCCACTAACGCCATGTTTTGCCCAAGCAGTAATATTTTTAAATTATCATCGTATTATCAAAACCGAGGGTCCCTTGATCACACGATCAGTTACTACGAGTTACATTCGTCCCGTGCGAGGTGTTGGTGCCATTCACGGGGCCGTTTGGGGGCTGTTTCGGATTTTCAACCACTAACGCCATATTTTTGTGCCCAAGTCTAGAAAAATGCAAATTATCATTGTATTCTCAAACCCGGAGTCCCTTGATTGCACGTTCAGTTTCTACGAGTTACATCGGTCCCGTGCGAGGTGTTGGTGCCACTCACGGGGCCGTTCGGGGGCTATTTTGGGTTTTCACCCACTAACGCCATGTTTTGCCTAAGTCCTAATATTTTTAGATTATCATCATATTCTCGAATTGGGGTTCCCGTGATCGCGCGATCAGATCATGTGAATTATAATTGTCCCGTGCGAGGTATTGGTGCCTCTCATGGGGCCGGTTGGGGGTTGTTTCGGGTTTTCACCCATTAACGCCCTATTTTTATGCCTAGGTATAAAAATATGAAAATTATCATCGTATTCTCAAACCGGGAGTCCCGTGATCGTGTCGTTAGTTCATACGAGTTACATTGATCCCGTGCGAGGTGTTGGTGCCACTCACGAGGCCGTTCGGGGGCTGTTTTGTGTTTTCCCCCACTAACGCCATCTTTTTATGCCAAAGTCTAGAAATATGCAAATTGTCATCGTATTCTCAAATCGGGGGTCTCGTGATCGCACGGTCAGTTTGTACAAGTTACATTGGTCCCGTCCGAGGTACTGGTGCCACTCACGGAGCCATTCAGGGGATGTTTCGTGTTTTCACCCACTAACGGCATGTTTATAAGCCTAAGTCTAGAGATATGAAAATTATCATTGTATTCTCAAACTGCGTGTCCCTTGATCATGTGATCAATTGCAACGAGTTACGTTGGTCCCGTGCGAGGTGTTGGTGCCACTCACGAGGTCATTCAGGGGATATTTTGTGTTTTCACCCACTAACGCCATGTTTTCCCTCAGTCCTAATATTTTGAATTATCATTGTATTTTCAAAACGGGGGTCTCGTGATCGCGCGGTTAGTTCGTTCGAGTTAGATTGGTCCCGTGCGAGATGTTGGTTCCACCCATGGGTCCGTTTGGGGGTTGTTTATGGTTTTCACCCACTAATGCCTTGTTTTTATGTCCAAGTCAAGAAATTTTCAAATTATCGTCGTATTCTCAAACCGGGAGTCTTGTGATCACACAGTCAGTTTCTACGAGTTACATTGGTCCCGTGCGAGGTGTTGGTGCCACTCACAGGGCCGTTCGGAGGCAATTTCGGGTTTTCACCCACTAACACCATGTTTTTATGCCTAAGTCGCCATGTTTTGCCTAAGTCCTGATATTTTTAAATTATCATTGTGTTCTCAAACCGGGGTTACCGTGATCGCGCGGTTAGTTCCTGCGAGTTACATTGGTTCCGTGCGAGGTGTTGGTGCCACTCACGGTGCCGTTCGGGGGCTGTTTTGGGATTTCCCCCACTAACGCCATGTTTTTATGCCTATTTTTAGAAATATGCAACTTATCGTCGTATTCTCAAATCGGGGGTCCCATGATCACGCGGTCAGTTCGTACGAGTTACGTTTGTACCGTTCGAAGTGTTGGTGCCACTCACGGGGCCGTTAGGAGAATTTTTTGGGTTTTCACCCACTAACGCCATGTTTAGCCTAAGTCGTGATATTTTTAAATTATCATCGTATTCTCAAACCGAGGGTCCCGTGATTGCGCGCTCAGTTCGTGCGAGTTACATTGGTCCCGTGTGAGGTGTTGGTGCCACTCACAAGGTCGTTCGGGGGTTGTTTTGGGTTTTCACCCACTAACGCCATGTTTTTATGCCTAAGTCTAGAAATATGCTAATTATCATCATATTCTCAAACTCAAAGTCCCGTGATCACGTCGTCAGTTCGTACGAGTTACATTGGCACCGTGCGAGGTGTTGGTGCCACTCGCGGGGCCGTTCAGGGGCTGTTTTGGGTTTTTCCCCACTAACGCCATGCTTTTATGCCTAAGTCTAGAAATATTCAAATTGTCATTGTATTTTAAAATCGAGGGTCCCATTATTGCGCGGTCAGTTTGTACAAGTTACATTGGTCCCGTCTGAGGTATTGATGCCACTTACGGGGCCGTTCAGGGGCTGTTACGAGTTTTCACCCACTAACGGCATGTTTTTAAGCCTGTCTAAAAATATAAAAATTATCATCGTATTCTCAAACTGGGGGTCCCGTGATCGCGCGATCAATTCCTACGAGTTACATTGGCCCCGTACGAGGTGTTGGTGCCACTTACGGGGCCGTTTGGGGGATGTTTTGGCTTTTCACCCACTAATGCCATGTTTTACCTAAGTTCTGATATTTTGAAATTGTCGTTATATTCTCAAACCGGGGGTCTCGTGATCGCGCGGTCAGTTCGTGTGAATTACATTGGTCCTGTGCGAGGTGTTAGTGCCACTCACGGTCCCGTTTGGGGGCTGTTTCGGGTTTTCACCCACTAACACCATGTTTTTATGCCCAAGTCTAGAAATTTCAAATTATCATCGTATTCTCAAACCGGGAGTCCCGTGATCACACGGTCAGTTTCTACGAGTTACATTGGTCCCGTGCGAGGTGTTGGTGCCACTCACTGGGCAGTTCAGGGGATGTTTTGCGTTTTCACCCACTAACGCCATGTTTTGCCTATGCCCTGATATTTTTAAATTATCATCGTTTACTCGAATCGGGGATCCGATGATTGCACGGTCAGTTCGTACGAGTTATATTGGTCCCGTGCGAGCTGTTGTTGCCTCTCACGGGGCCGTTCGGGGGCTGTTTCATATTTTCACCCACTAACGCCATGTTTTTATGCTTAAGTCTAGAAATATCCAAATTATCATCGTATTCTCAAATCGAGAGTCCCATCATCGCGTCGTCAGTTCGTACGAGTTACATTGGTCCCGTACGAGGTGTTGGTGCCACTCACGGGGCCATTTGGGAGCTGTTTTGGGCTTTCCCCCACTAACGCCATATTTTTATGACTAAGTCTAGAAATATGCAAATTATTGTCGTATTCTCAAATCGGGTGTCCCGTAATCACGCGGTCAGTTCGTACAAGTTACATTGGTCCCGTCCGAGGTATTGGTGTCACTCACGGGACTGTTTCGGATTTTCACCCATTACTGACATGTTTTTAAGCCTAAGTCTAGATATTTACAAATTATCATCGTATTCTCAAACCGCGGGTCCCGTGATCACGCGATCAGTGCGAGGTTTTGGTGCCACTCACGGGGCCGTTCGAGGGATGTTTTCTATTTTCACACACTAACGCCATGTTTTGCCTAAGTCCTGATATGTCTAAATTATCGTCGTTTTCTCAAATCGGGGGTCCAGTGATCGCGTGGTCAGTTCATGCGAGTTACATTGGTCCTGTGCGAGGTGTTGGTGCCACTCACGGGGCCGTTCGGGGGTTGTTTCGAGTTTTCACCCATTAACGCCATGTTTTTATGCCTAAGTCGCCATGTTTTGCCTAAGTCCTGATATTTTTAAATTATCGTCGTATTCTCAAATCGGGGGTCTCGTGATCGCGCGGTTAGTTCGTGCGAGTTATATTGGTCGCGTGCGAGGTGTTCGTGCCACTCACGGGGCCGTTCAGGGACTATTTTGGGGTTCCCCCACCAACGTCATGTTTTTATGCCTATGTCTAGAAATATGCAAATTATCATGAATAAGATTAATCATGAATGAGATTAATTAAACAATACATTCTTATTGTCTTGAACAAAATATAAAAATACCTTGTTGCAGAATGAAAACTCCCTAAAACCCTAGCTGATAATTTTGAGGGAAAATGAATAGAAACGTTTAAAGAGGCATAGCTGTATTATGTAAAATGTTAAAAGAGGCACAAATCGCAAGTTCCATACCATTTGGAGACAAAATCACACAAATTTGGCGACCATCATTAACCCGAGCCCCATACAAAAAACACGAAATCACCTTCGGCCTGCTCTACCAACCCACCTCTGACGACCCATTTCCCCTAGTCAACCCGTAATCAATTTCAACACCTCCGACCCAAGCTTCTGCCATCCCAATCCCAAACCCAGATGCAACCCCAAACCCGTTTGGGGAAGTTCTTACCTGTTATGCCCAAAATCTCCCTTTTTCCACAGCTTGTCCCGACCTAGTACTAGCGTTTGGGGAATAAAAAAGGAAGATATGAGCTGGCAAATGAAAAAATAAGGCACCTTGAATTTGATTTAGGATTGACACTGGTCACGGCCTATAGCCGTGACCTACCCACCGCAACCCATTAATGAAACTAAGTCTCGAGTATATCACCTACTGGTCAGGGCCCATATCCGAGACCCACGCTAAGAAATGGTCACGGCCCGCAGTCGTGACCCAATATATGTGTGTTCTATTTCATCATGCCTCTAGTCACAACCCAAGTTTATGACCCATTCGCGATCAAGGTTGGAGGGAATTTTGGCACGAATTTGGTCACGCCGTGGTCACGGCCCAAGTTCGTGACCCATAGTGGTCATGGATTTGGGTTGTGACCACTTCCAGAACATCCATGACTCAATGTGGTAATGAATATGGTCACGCCAAAAATTGAGATTGTCACGTCCCAAGTCCGCGACCAGTTATTCTCGGACTTGGGCGGTGACCAACAGGGTGTGACCATTCACAGGATTTGATGTGGTGTCAATTTTGGAGTCTTCACAGTGAATTGAAAGTTCCTTTTGTCCCTGAATAACTTTCATAACAACCTTCAACAAGTAGGATAGACGTATAAGGGGATGAAGTAGATCATAATATGTTAGAGGATTTAGTTGATGATGCATACGGAGTTTATGAAGTAGAGGAGAATGAGGTTACTGATAATGTACAAGGTTCAAGTGCTCATGAAGATATCACGATAAACCTTGATGATGACTACCAAAGTTTAAAATTTAAGGTGATCTAACCGTTATACTCTGGCTGTGAGAAAGATCAAACAACTTTACATGCCATGGTTGGTTTGCACAGTTTGAAGACGTAGTATGGTTTATCTGGCAATAGCGTGATAGGAATTCTGAAATGGGTGAAGGGCTTACTTCCCAAGGAGAATACACTTCCAAACAGCAATCCTATTATGAAGAACAGTTTGAAAGTTTTAGGAATGAAGTATAAATCGATTCATGCTTATGTGTATGACTGCATACTATACCAAAAGGAGTATAAAAATCTCGATCGTTGTCCGGTATGCGATGAACCTAGATATGTCCAATCTACTGGTAAGGAAGGCACAAGCTCAAAAAGTGTTGATATATTTTCCCGTTGGGCCTATTGTGGGCACTTGCCTTGTGGGGAGTCATTCGAAGGATGGAGAAAATGCACGAAAATACCTTAAATCATTGAAAATTAAGCCACAAATTTGGTTGAAAGAAGATAGTAGGGTAAGGACAATAATTCCCTCTGGGGCGTTTACTTTAACGAGTGGGGAAAGGAAGGTGCTTTTAGATACAATATTTAATTTGAAGGGCCCATCTAATTTTGTATCCAACTTGCAAAGGATTGTGAATTATGCTACTCATGATTTACATAAGTGTAAGTCCCACGATTGGCATGTGATCATGCAATTGGTTCCTCTATTGTTTAAGCACTGTTTCTCCAAGCACAAGGATTTGCGGAGGGCTATTATGAAAATTAGTATTACCTTCTCACTCTTGTGTGAGAAGGTAGCCAATCGAGAACACATAGTGGCTACAAAATTGGCAGAGACCGAAGCGATTTGTGTGATGGAGAAGTACTTTCCCCCAGCATTCTTTGACATAAGTGTTCACTTGTTGGTACACCTATGCAACGAGGCACTTCTTTATGGTCCAGTTAGATATTGATGGATGTATCCATTTGAAAGATTGATGAAAGTTTTTAAAGATTACGTCAAGAATACGCAATATATTGCAGGATCAATTACAGAGGAATACATCACTGTGGAGTCATCAATATATACTCGGGAATATATGCCTGACTCGACCAGCGTTGATGACACTGATGAGTTCGTAGGTGATGATGGTCATGTGATGGGAAAACGAGTGAAATTAATGAGTTTGCAACATGAACAAGTAGCTTGTTATCTATTTTACACACATGAAGATGTCGAAGAATGGAAAAAGTAAGCTTAAATTATTTTAATGTTTAACATTATTTTAGAATATTTTAGATTATTTTATACATAAGTAATTTTGTAATATGCAGATATATGAAGCCTGTGAGAACAATAAAAGACGAAAAACAATGGTACAATCAGACAGGGAATTTAGGTTGTGGTTGTCACAAGAGGTAATTATAATAAAAATGGTCGTTATATAACATTACATTATACTCAAACTTTACAACTAATCTAATTAATTTATTTATATTCTCAGCTCTTAAAGACGGGTGATACGACATCAAGGCTTGCTCGTCTAGCCACTGGACCCTTGTTCGTGGCACAAGAGTACAAAAAGTATCAATTGAACGGCTACGTATTCGGTGCAAAAGTGTACGAGGAAAGTACAAATGTATAGAACTCGGGCATTTCATACAAGCTCTTACTTTCTTTCGAGCGAGCGCAAAAGATGACAACCTCGCTGAAGCTGAAATGACTTACTATGGTGTAATTCGAAATATATTTGAATTGGATTATATAAGCTTCAAAGAGGTTGTATTTTACTGTGACTGGGTAAGATTTGAGGATAAAAATTCTTGTAAAGTTGATCCTGTCACCAATTTGATCATGGTTGACTTGTCCAAGTTGAAAAGAAACGATTACGTGAGCGATGAGCCATTTATTTGTGTTTTACTCAGAGTATATCAACAACGAGTCGTGGTCAATTGTCCTACACGCGCCAAAGCGTCTAAATAGTAGTGCGGATGACTTGGATGCTCCTACCAAATATCAATCCATTTTTTATGATAACCTGAATTTGAAATAATTTTTCAATTTGTAATAAATATTCCAATTTGTACTTTATCAATCCATTTTTAATGTTTTTAATTGATTTGCACTTTATCATTTTCACTTTTGTGTAGTGTGCGTGTGTGGGGACAGTAGGGGTGGGGGTGGGGATGTTTCGGATTTTTAGTAATTGTACATATTATGAGCTAGATGTTGTTATTTTGGAATTCAGAATTGAGGTGATAAACAGTAACAATTCATTTGGATTTGTAGTAATTGTACATATTTGCATGTCTTCTTCTAATTCATTTTGATTTGTACTAATAACAACATTTTTTAACAGAAAATGTCTCCTTCAGGTATTAAGGCGAGGATGATGATGTTGATTATGATGATGTTGTTTGGGCTCGGTGGTAGAGGAGGCGACGAGGGCTCCTAGGCCCCTAGGCTCCCCAAATATGTAAAATTGGGGATGGCCATCGAGAACAAGACGGGGCTATTAGCGAGATCCCTCGAGCTGGTAAAGACGATCATCGGCCCGGGGTACACTAGTTGGAAGGAGGTGCCAAATGAGCTCAAGTTATCTATTTGGGTGGCACTACAGGTAATGTATTTATATTTATATTTATATTTATATGAATATTTCTATTTCAATTTCAATTTCAATTTCGATTTCGATTTATAATTATATTTATATTTATATTTATATTTTATATTTATATTTATATTTATATTTATATTTATATTTATATTTATATTTATATTTATATTTATATTTATATTTATATTTATATTTATATTTATATTTATATTTATATTTATATTTATATTTATATTTATTCACAACTAACATTGTATTTGTTCTACAGGAACAATTCATCCTAGATCCAAAGCTACGCGATTCCGTCTTGGAGCAGTTGAGGGAGCAACACAAGACGTGGAAGAAAAATATGGGGACCTGGTACTTTGGGAAGACCCGAGAGTCCGTTATCCGAATGCGTGAATCCATCCCGCTGAAGGAGTCGATCTCATTGGCACAATGGCAAAAGTTCATTGACAATGAGATCGGGGAGCGACAATTGGCATCTCGCCAATTGGGGAGGGAAAATCGGGTAAAAAAGACGGACGTGCACTACTCCGGCCGGACGTCTTACGCCGAGGTGGAGCATAGGATGATGGTAAGATTTAATTTTTCTATAACTACAGAAATATATTATTCTGCATTATTTTACTTTGCGGGGCCGATTCTAATTTTACAATATTTTATTTCAGGGGGCAGGGACTGGCTCTGGGGGTAAGCCACATAGGCTCGATACTTATGTGGCTATTCGGACGAAGAAGGGGAAGGATAAGGAGGTATCCCCGAGCGTCGCAGCCACGATTGTAAGTAATCCGATAGCTTACTTTTTGTTAATTACATTATAATTTTTTATTTACTTATTTTACTAATCATGTGCTTTTTGTCATTTCAGGCAAAGTTTAAGGAAGTGAATGAGTCGCAGTCGGATGCCGATAAGGCATCTTAATCCATAAACGCACTCAGCCAAGTGCTTGGCGCTGATCGCAAGGGAAGGACAAGGGGGTGAGCTCGTGGGTGGCAAAATCTAGGATCATCGGATTGGAGACGAGTGGCTCGAACGGTGGATTCGCATGATACGAAGCTATCCCATTTGGAGGTGACGGTCCAAGATATGTTCTCATTCATGAATCATTCGTTGGGTGAAAACCGTAAAGGGAAAGGGAAGGAGAAGGTGGTGGAGGAGGAGGTGCAGGAGGACGAGGATGTGGACCTCGCTGCTTCATTCCCGACACGTGCGGACTTTGATGATCCAGTCCCCTATTTATCTTCCTTCGACCGATCGATGTCGACACTTGGTTGGCTGAGCGTGTTTATACTGGACATATTTGATGGAAAGAGGATAGGGCGGGGGTTGAGGGACCCGAATACCGTCCAGGGTATGCCAGTTCATGGGCGTTTGCTTCAAGACATCGAGTCCAAGGTGATCGTCATGCATGTGATACCCGGGAAGGATAATTCCCCATTATGGTTACATGAACAATGCGACACGATGTATATTGTTGGGTGTATCAATTCGTATATCATGTGGCCTACTCACCTCCTCAGAGTTACCCCTACCCCAGACATGTAGTGACATTATTATTTGAATTGAATTGTTTTAAGTTGTTACATTTGAACTATATTTGGATTATATCGTGATGCATATTGTTTTGAATGTATATTTGCATTATCTCTATTTTATTTGGATATATAATGTTTGAACAGGTACAACGTTGCTACAACAGGTACAAATATACTGCTGGGCAGTGGCAGTGGCCATACTGCCCAACAGATTTTTTTTCAATTCTGTCCAGAATTGTCACGGTCATTGACCGTGACAATTTTTTATTAATTGTCACGGCTTTGTCATGATCCTTAATCGTGACAAAACTTGTCAAGGTTAAGGACCGTGACATGGCAGTGAGAAGTCTAATGAACTTGTCACGGTCAATGACCGTGATCAGTCCGTGACAACAAACGTTATCACCCCTAGAATTGTCACGGTCATTGACCTTGACACGTCCAACTTGTCAAGGTGAATGACTGTGACAATCCGGCAGATTTGATGTAGTGACATCCGGCAGAAGTCCCTTACCTCCTCATCATATAAGCCAATTAAACGGGTATTGAGCCCGATCACCTCATAAAACCACGTTTACAGAAAGACAAGAATCAGCCGAAGAAGAAAACTAAAGGAAAAATGCAAGAAAATACATAAAGAGAAATGCAAGAATTACCTTCAAAAGGTACGTGGCCCCCTATAAAGGTCTACCAACAACACCGACTGAAAGCAACCATAGAAGAAAAAAGGGTCGCCAAGGTCGGGCTTCCCCAGTCATAAAGAGGGATATTCGAAAATACCTTCAAAAATGGTAAAATCCATAGATGGGCGACATCACCACTCGACGCCACCAAGACCCCCCCCCCCCCAAAAAAAAAAGGAGAATGAATAAACGCGCAATCTGTTGTACCTTCATCCCATTTGTCTCGTCAATCCTCCAGTTAAACAGAAGCTCCCGAAGAGAAGAAATGTGGATCGAATCTCCCGACACTATCCTCCCCACATCTCCCAACACAGCCTCAACTGCCTCAAGTGTCACCCTCGAGGACTAGTTAACCTCAATCTGTAGGCCCTCATAGTCAATCCCCAGTAGCTGTTGGATGTCAATGGGAGTCACGTCATCTCCCCGAATCCTAAATGAATGGTGTGGGTAGTGTCCCATCACCTCTCCCTCAGCGTGTACAGAACATTCATAGAGCGCGGTGTCTTATCCAAAGAAGATGTCAGGCGACCGAAACCTGCAGAGGAGTACCTAGTGCACCACCGCCAAAAGATTCTCCCACACATCCTTAAACCCCATCGTCCCCCGGGGAACGAAAGCTCGTGGCAGCTATGTCAGTCTGCCAAAACAAAAAATCAATAAAGAAACCTTTTTTTAACTCAAGGAAACAAAAAGAAGAAAAGAAGGAAAAGAATTCCAAAGGTCATTAATACTTACATAACCACTAGGGTTACTCACCCTAGACGATCGGTGATATGAGGGCTCATGCAGAGTGATCCTGAGAAACTGGCTCGAACAACTCGAAGGCATTTTCGCTGCCCAATGCCGGAGGCACCCTAGATCGCCACTCTAGGTTTGCCCAATCATCAACACCCAACCACGCAATGTGGGTCGCACTACTAGAAAAGTCCTCCATTTTTAAGATTCGAAGAAGGAAAGCTTGGAAACAGATTTCAGAAGGAAAAAGCAAAAGATCTGAATGCTAGGAGCTATGAAAAATGAGAAGAACTCACTCCTTTTTATAGGAGTCCAAGGAGCATACCAATCAGAATTCCCCTGCCACACATTGATCAACACCTGCCACTTCCCCTTCCAAAGGTAGCCCAAAAGGTCATGCCACTGCCGAACGACAACCTCTGCAGCCCACTGATCGGTAGTCCCCCTAAAATTCTCCAGAAAATTCTTAAAATTGTTAAATAAATATTGGAATATTTGTTCACCAAAAAAACCATTTTTCAAGCTCTCAAAATCCCCAAACGGATTAAAAATACATTCTTATACCCAATTTAAAACCTAAAACAGCGTGCATGTATCCTAGAGTCCACTAAAATTCCCCAGCGGAATCCCCAAACCTCAAGTCATCCCCAGTGGAACTCAAAATCTCAAAAGACAAAATGTTTTCCCATCATGACTACGTAGTATCCTACCCATTTCTCCAGCGGAATTTCCAAATTAAACTTTCTCCCAGAGTAATTCCAACTTCCCCAGCGGAGGTAAAGGCGCTAGTCGGATATCTCTCCCCCAGCGCATCTTGGAGAAACACACTCCCTAGTAGAACCACAGGTTCATCCAAACCCCCAAGATAAATTAAAGAATCCCCAGAGAGCAAACCCCCGCATTACAACTTTAGGTCCTCAGAATTGACCTGAGAGGCAGAATTAGTTGCCACAACTTTAGGTCCTCAGAATTGACCTCGGTCCGCAGAAACAGTCACCCACACTATAGGTTCTTAGAATTGACCTCGACCCGCAGATTGGTCACCTCAATAATAGGACTTTAGAGTTGACCTCGACTCGCAGAATTTGTTGCCCCTACTTTAGGTCCTCATAATTAACCTCAACCCACAAAACTGGTCGTTACAACTTTAGGTCCTCAGAATTAACCTCGACCCGCAGAATTGGTTACCCCTACCATATGTCCTCAGAATTGATCTCAACCCGCAGAATTGGTCGCCCCTACTTTAGCTCCTCAAAATTAACCTCGACCAGTAAAATTGATTGTCATAACTTTAGGTCCTCGTAATTAACCTCGATCCGTAGAATTGATTGCCATAACTTTAGGTCCTCATAATTGACCTCGAATTGCAGAATTGGTCATAACAACTTTAGGTCCTCAGAATTTACCTTGATCCACATAATTGGTCGCCACAACTTTAGGTCCTCATAATTGACCTTAACCCGTAGAATTGGTTGCGCCTACTGTAGGTCCTAAGAATTGACCTCGACCCACAAAATTTGTCGCCCTAATTTAGGTCCCCAAAATTGACCTCGCCCCGTAGAATTGGTCGTCACAATTGTAGGTCCTTAGAATTGACCTTGGCCCGCAGAATTGGTCATCACAACTTTAGGTCCTCGAAATTGACCTTGACCCGCAGAATTGGTCACCCCAAATTTAAATCCTCAAAATTGACCTCGACCCTTAGAATTGGTCGTCGTAATAATAGGACCTCAGAATTGATCTCGACCCGCATAATATGTTGCCACAATAAATGGTCCTCAGAATTTACCTCTACCCATAAAATTGGTCTCCATAACTTTAGGTCCTTAGAATTGACTTCGGCCCGCAAAATTCGTCGTCACAATAATAGGTCCTTAGAATAACCTCGACCCGTAGAATTGGTCGGCCCAACTTTAGGCCCTCAGAATTGACCTCAACCCACAAAAGTGGTCGCCATAATTTTAGGTCCTCAGAATCGACCTCGACCCTCTAAGCCGGTCATCCTCGTCCCTTTAGGTCGGCATAATTGACCTCTTTCCCAAAAAATCCATGTGGTTTCTATTCGATAACTTCCACTTCTTCCAAGATCACTCGTCGAGGGACTCTGTAGACACCACATTTTATTACCCCCCCCCCCCCCCAAGTCTCTCCTTAGGTCCCTATCACCTTTCCATTTACCATAAACCCTAAGTGAAACTCTGAGTATCGATCTAGAGGTCATCGAGCCCTGAATCCTCTTTCCAATGGTCCACCCTGTGTGCGAATAGGCATAATAGTTCAGACGAATGATCCATTTTACTATCTAAAACCGATTTAAAGGCCATCGGGGGCTCTCCGCCCCTGATTTGACACTAATCAACTTCATCATCAGAGAAAAATATCAATGGATCTTCAAAGGGCCCTGAATCCCCATTATAATGGTCCGTCTCTTGTGAAAAATGGCATAACGGTTCGGACGAACGGACCATTTCCCCCTGAAAGTTGATCGTCGGGCACTCTTGGACTCCGTTTGACAAAGGCTAACTCTTCATCTCGAGCGAAATATAATGAATCTTTAAAGGTAAGTAAATTCCCTTTCTAATGGTCCACCCCGTGCATGAATTAGCCTTACGGTACGGACTAACGACCCATTTTACTCCAAAGGGTCACCGAGCACAACTGGGTCCCATTTGACCGAAGTTAACTCTCTAAACCAAGCGAAACTCTTTAAAACATCGAAGTTATTTTCATAACATTTCCAGCGGTCCACCCCGTGCATAATTTGGACTTACGATTTGGACGAACGATCCATCGTCGTTCGCTGATCTCCTGTCCAAAGGTTCGACAGGAACTTTCGAGTCCCATTTGACCCCAAGTCAATTCCTGGACCCAGCAATGACCCCAATTATTCTCAAAGGAATCTGAATAACCTTTCCAATGGTACGCCCCACGCACAATTTGGATTTATGAATTGCGTTTTACAACCATTTTTTCAGAAATTTTGCATAAGACTGCCAAGTGACAGGTCCATTTTTCAGCATATCAACAGTGTGTCTAGGGTTACTTGCAAATAGGCAAGACAAGGACAATACCAATCGCCAGTCCCTTGACCCTATATAAGGAGATCATGAACTCACTTTGAAAGGAACCTCAAAAACATCAATTTCAATGATCTCATCAACATTCTTCTAAAGTCAGTGAAGTTTCCTTGTTTGAACCCTTTCTCCATCTTTCATTTCCATCATGTTCACACCCAATTTACATCATCCACTTGCAAGGAAGCTCATCAACAATAAAAACTAATCTCCAAGTCTCCACAGAAGGTCCAACCACTCTTCTCTCTCTTTAAATATCTTCATTTTCGCATTAGTTATATAAATTATTAATTTATCTTTTACTTTAAATCATACACATATTAATATCCAATCCTTTATTAGTAGTATTGCACATAATATATTTTCTATAAAAAAATTCAAAACAATAAAAAGAGGGTTACACCTATAAATTCCAATTGGGATTCTTCACAACACTTTCTCAAAACTAAAACACATTTTTTACACACACGTATTATAGGCTACCTAGGTATCACGAGCTAAAACACGAGACTCAAGTTCAATTTTTCTATTTTCCTCTTTTTTGATTTTATCCATTCATTATTTATCTATATTATACTTGTGATTCATATGCGCATCTTATCTAACACGTATTGTCGTTTCATCATGACGATCAATATCTCGATAAGCCCACACATTATACTTTTAATTAGGGTCATTTAAGGTTTGACCCCCATTTAATTCTCTATAATTAGTCAAACCCCGCAAATTGACTTTCTTAATGTTTGACCCCCATTTTTAATATTTCGTCCATTCTGCCGTTAACCCACATATTTAATACCGATCATACCCTCACTTTAATATGGGGGGCAAACTTTAAATTAAAAAAACGCTCATAAAAAATAGAAAATAAATAAATATTAACCCATAAATAATTTTAAAAAACATCCAGAAATTTATTAAAAAGTCAAAAATTTATTAATTAAAAAATTAAATAATAGAAAAAATAAAAAATGCCAGAAAATTAAAAAAAAGCAGAAAAAACAAAAAACTAAAAATAATGCAAAAAAATACAGATAATGAAAAGAAAATAAAAAAAAATATTAACCCCAAAATTAATTTTAAAAAACACTAAGAAATTTCTTAAAAAGTCAAAAATTTATTAATTAAGAAAATAAATAACAGCAAATAAAAAAAAACTCAAAAAATAAATAAAAACCAAATATAATGAACAAGACACAGAAAATGAATAAAAACAAAAAATAAATATTAACCCCAGAATTAATTAAAAAAACACATAAATTTATTAAAAAGTCAAAAATTTACAAATTAAGAAGATAAATAATAGAAAATTTGAAAAAATGGCAAAAAATAAATAAAAATAGAAAATAAATAAAAACAAAAATAACAAAAAAATACAGATAATAAATAAAAAAACAAAAAATCACTATTAATCCCAGAATTAATTTAAAAAAACACCCAGAAATTTATTAAAAAGTCCAAAATTTATTAATTAAGAAAATAAATAACAGAAAATCAAAAAAATGCTTAGAAAATAAAAAAATTAAAAATAATAGAAAACCAAAAATAATGAAAAAATAGAAAATAAATATTAACCACATAATTAATTAATTAAAAAACCCAAAAATTTATTAAAAAGTCAAAAATTTATTAATTAAGAAAATAAATAACATAAAATTTAAAAAATGCTCAGAGAATTAAAAAGTCACATTTTACGAAAAAATTTAAGGATCAATTTTATAAAATAAATATATAGGGGGTTGTTTTGACATTAACTCAATTTTTAATTTGATATAATATGTTCCATTAACCCTATGCGTTTTGAGGGGGAATTTTTTCTAAGAATTAAAGCTCAAACATGTCCTGCTTTTTACCAATTTAAGCTTTAACCACTGCAGTTTTTACTCAAATCAAGTCAAAATATTCCCTTTCGTTTGAACTCAATAAATAAATTAAGTTTATTTTAAATTGAATTGAGTTTAAATGATGAAACAAACTATTTATTTTACAAAATAAATCTATTCACGAAGTTGGTTAATGTTGCATCACATTAGAAAGTGAATCTTCTCAAATATGAGGTGTAAAGTGCAATGAAGCTTTAATATTAAATAAATTATTTTAACATTCTTCATGTGTGTCATTCGAACACGTTACACATTATAAAAAAATATTTATTTTTTTAAATAGTTTTTTCTAAAGCAGTAAAAAAGTTAAACAGTTTTTTTGAATTTTTAATTTTCTAAACTTTTTTTATCTGTTTTTTATTTTTTAAATTAATAATTTTTTGACTTTTTAATAAATTTCTGGGTATTTTTTTAAATTAATTCTGGGGTTAATATTTATTTTACGTTATTTATTCATTTTCTATATTTTTAGTTTTTATTTTTTTATTTTTTATTTTCTATTATATATTTTCTTAATTAATAAAATTTTGATTTTTAATAAGTTTTTGGGTTTTTTAAATTTAATTATGGGGTTAATATTTATTTATTTTCTGTTTTATATTTTATATATTTTTTTAAAAATTTCTGAGCATTTTTTTAATTTAAGATTTGACTACAATATTTAAGTGAGAGTATAATCGGTATTAAATATGTGGGTTAACGGCAGAATGGATGGAATGTTAAAAATGGGGGTCAAACCTTAAGAAAGTCAATTTGCGGGGGTTTGACTCATTATAGAGAATTAAATGGGAATTAAACCTTAAATGACCATTTTAATTACTATTTTGGGAACACTCGTATGGATGACCTCACTGCATCTTTTTTAATGACACGAGTCGAACGATTTCAATCTCTATTTATATATACACGCACACACACTTCACGGAGAAATTAAGGAGAATAATAACATAAGCGCATGAGAGACCAAATCGGCGAGATGGGTGCCGAACACCTCCCCATTCCGTAACTTAGCCCCCGATCCTCTGAACTAATTGGTTTCACAAACATCAGTATGTCATTGATGTCGTTCTCTAGAGGCGGCAACATACTCTTTTGCATGTTTTATGCAAAATAGGCTGGTGACTCTATCTCTTTGGAAGATCTCGGGATAGCTACACATATGAAGATATCGAAGAGTTTAAAGTACAAATAGAATAACTAAAAGAGAAAAGGTTAATTAGAGATAGTCAAAATTCCCATAATAGTCTAACCTTTATGGTTAGGAATCATTCAGAAGAAAAAAAGGAAAAAAGTAAGAATGGTAATTAATTATAAGAAATTGAATAATAATACTAAATTTGATGGTTAATTCATCCAAAATATCAAGTCATTTTTAATTGAGTACAAGGTCCCTCTTGGTTCACCAAAAATGAACTATAAAAGTGATTACTGGCAAATAAAGATGGAGGATGAAAGTATCCCACTAACATCGTTCAGTGCTCCTTAAAGTAAATATGAGTGGCTAGTAATGCCAATTGATTGAAAAATGCACCACAGATATTTCAAAGAAGAATGAATAATATATTTAAGAGTCTTAGTAATATTTGACTAGTATATATAAATGATATTATTATAATTTCTAAAATAATAGAGCAACATAAAATAGATATATAAAGTGCACTTATGCACATGGTATATAACCTGGTATTGTGTTAGGAGAGAAGAAGTGCACTTATGCACAACAAGATTTTGAATTCCTAGGATTGTAAATAAAAGCAGGAATAATAAAAATGCAAAAATATGTTTTCGATAAAATAGAAAAATTTCTTGATAAAATAATAGATAAAAAGCAATTATAAATGTTCTTAGGATATTCAACATATTCATCATATCTTATAAAAGATTTGGCAAAATTAAGAAAACTATTACAGAAGAAATTGTAAAAAGATGAGAGTTGGACGTAGAACTCTGCTGACTCGTCTTTAGTAAAATTATTAAATAATACTATAAATCCTTCCAATATTAACACTAACAAATGAAGAAGATGGCCTATTTTTAGAAATATATGCAAGAAATAATCATTGGAGTGCAGTATTAAAAATAAACGAAGAAAATAAATTATGTAGACACTACAATGAGAGTTTTAATCAGGTTGAATGTAATTATCCCACTATGGAAAAATAGTTATTAGCAATAATTAGAGGTATTGAAAAGTTTTTATTATTCCTACCATCGAGACCATTTTTAATAAGAACAGACTGCAAAGGCCTACTAGGTTTTGTGAAAAAAAAATTATCTAGCTTGTAGGCACAAGGCGGACTTTTGTAATGACAACTCTGGTTAAAACAATTTACATTTACTATAGAACGTATAAATAGAAGAAAGAATTGTATAACTGATAGCCTAACGAGAGAATTTGTAGATGAACAAGAATCGAAACGAAAACTCTCTCTCAGCTAGAGAAGAAAACACACGTGCCAGAAACATAAAAAATGTTGAACTTTGGTATCACAAGACAACAAAATCACTCTAAGACAACTGCAATTTGCTGGAAAGAGCTGTTCCACGAACAAATTATTTACATAACCCATGATTTTACATTAACTTTACCAGCATTTGAAGTCCTAACTTTTATCTTACAACTCCCAATCGATGTACAGGAGAGAGTTAAAAATATTTTTTTATTAATGTATTTAAAAATGGTATTCTGAACACGTGACTGTGTGATAATTGATTAAATTCGCAAGTTTCTACGTTGTCACACTTATTTAATAAGTGTATATTTGTAAACCAAAATAAATCAGCCCAAATCATTCAACTGCGTGTGTGCGTGTGTCAAACCATAAAATAAATAAAGCATGCGACACAAGTTATAAGGAAAAATCCCCGAAGGGCAAAACCTTTTATTTCTAGAACTTTGAAGAATTCACAAGACCATTGACTTACATACAACCTGATAATCGCCCACAAGTGTAACGCACGGTGTCCTCGTCAAACCTCCAAAGCAACGGCTAGAAATATTGACACAGAAATACTCGCAGGTGTCGGTTCAGATGTCATCGGCTGGAACTTTCCCTTTCCAGGAGGGTAGCAATGAAGAAGAAAACGGCTTCTCTACAAGATGTGAACTTTATAAGGACTCCCTCCACAATAGCACGCAACTGTCGGTTGTAGAGATCTCCCCACAAAGTATGAACAAACAAAAAATATGTTCTTGGGTCCCTCAAAACAATTCACATAAAAGTAATTGGGATTTTGTGAATTAAAAACAAAACATTTGAATCCTTAAAATTGTTGGAGAAAAACTTTCTGCCAAAAGGTATTGAATTAAATCTGGGCAGATACACAAAAGTTTCAAAAAGATAAAACACTTTAAAGCTGAAACTGTTCTCCACGTCTAAAAGCAAAGGCTGACATTCCTTTTTATAGGAAATTTGAGTCGGTCAAAGATAAGGATGACGTCATACGTGTCAGCTAAAAAGTCATCTCGCTCGAACGAGAATGACATCTCGTGCGAACGATATCGCGTGTCGTTCGAACGACTATGCGCGACTTCCCATTGTCGTTCGAACGAGATTGAGATCTCGCTTGAACGACCTTGGCGTCGAAACCAAAGTACGTTAAGTGCTGAAGCAGTTTTTCACAAATAGTTATAAAACCTCTTTAAAAATATTTTTATATAAAATCTTTTTAAAACCTTTTTAAAAATATCCCAACACTCTTAATATGAAATGTAAATGAAACTTTAAAACAGTATCTTACCAAAGTTCATATTATTGGGCTTGAATGTTGAAGGCAACTGATACTTCGGATCCGTCTTTTGTAGATGCAATCTTCACAATTCTTCGACGACTTGTAGCGGTATACGACATAATTAATTGTGACGGACTTATTAAAAATATGTCCTTACAAATCTCCCCCTATGTCTATGCCGGTACAAACATAAAAACATCCGAATTATCAAAAATAAAAAAATGCCTGTACAAATCTACCCTCCCATGAATCCCAAAACTGAAAAGGTAACATTTGCCAGTTCTCAAATTTTTCTTCAACATTAAAACTCTCAAAGCTTTTCTCATCAGGGTGTGCATCATCATGATCTTCAATCTTTGTACCTACACACATGAGATAAAGAAAAATACCTTCGTGACGCATCGAGTTTGAAATGATATAAGAATAAAGCATTAATAAATCAAATCTCCCCCATAATGAAAAGACTCCCCCATAACATGATAATTCTTTCTCCCCCTTTTTATGATGAACCCAAATAGACAAATAAGAAGAAATAATCAAAACATGGAGTTTCACAAAAAAATGCATAGCAAACATGGATCAAACTACGCGCATGCAAAGGTATGTCCCCAAAAATTTCACAAACAATTTTTGAATTTTCAATTTTTTATACAAAAATGAGATACAAAAAAAAATCACACCATGGATTTAAACTCAAACAACCAAGTCATGGAAATGGAATGTATTGGTGTGAACACATTCGATAGGTAAATAAACTCAATCAATCATATGTGCACGATGCATACGTGTACCCCTAACGAATGAACATCAAAAGTATCCTTAGGTGTAAAAATTTGTTGAATTTAAATGACATCGTCTTATGCAAATCAACAAATCAAAGTCTAAATAATTTCCACATCAATAACGTCCAAAACTATTTAGCGCTTTTTCAAGATTTTCAAGGACGTGCAAACCCATTTAAAATCTCCAACCAAACACCCTCATATATATTTTCTTTTAGAGATGAATAAACTAAATTCTCAAACTTTGGAGAATTGGTCCAAAAAACTAAATGGCCCATAATTGGCATGAATTTCTTTTTATTGCCTCTAAATTTTTTTTTCGGCCTCTTTTAAACCTCTTTGGACCCCAGATAATAAAATTCCTCCATTTTTTAGGTCCAATTTAACGGTGGCTTAGTATTCGCAAAGGAAAAATGAACCTTTCGCAGCCATTTCCCGTTTTTTAAATAAAGCACACAAACTCACAAAACGGTTTTTATATACATAATTTTCTTATCAAAATTTATCGCGCTTGGTTCGTTTTAAGGACAGGATTGAAGTAAAAACACCCAACCAACATGTGATAAGACAAGCACAATAATCAAACAAATATGTGCATGTGTGCAATAAAGGAAATCATGAGTCAAACATGTAGGAAGTAACACTAAATTACATCTCAATGATTCCAAACATTGTAAAGCACATGGATGAATTGACCTATTGTCTCAAAACACTATCAAATAGTCACATGGAAAATAATGGAATGAAATTGTGACTCGATCATCCAAAGTGTCCATCCATAAACGGTGCACACACAAAAAAAAGAAATCTTTTTGTATTTTTCAAAAAATTTCAAAAAAAAATATATACAAAAAGTACATGTCACAACGCTAGCAAAAATATATCAAAAAGAATAACTAGCGTATGACAAACATGCAAACACAATCATCTATATGATATGGCAAGAGAAGAATCATGTGCAAGCAAATGAACACAAAGCAACCAAACACACTCGTCAATAGCTTTAGATTTCATGCGAGCTTTCCAATATGCATAATTATTCCCATAAAAAATAGGCACCTTATTAAATGAACGTTTCATTGGAAAATTGCGATTTTTCACAAAACTGATTTTTCAAAAAAAATCAATATCACACAAATTTTGCGAAAAATAGGATCACGCGATAAATTAGCGTAACCCGCTCTGATACCAATTTGTGAACACGTGACAGTGTGATAATTGATTAAATTTGCAAGTTTCTACGTTGTCACACTTATTTAATTAGTGTTTATTTTTAAACCAAAATAAATCATCCCAAATCATTCAACTGCTTGTGTGCGTGTGTCAAACCAAAAAATAAATAAAGCATGCGACACAAGCTTTAAGAAAAAATCCCCGAATGACAAAACCTTTTATATCTAGAACTTTGAAGAATTCACAAGACCATTGACTTACATACAACCTGATAATCGCCCACAAGTGTAACGCACGGTGTCTTCATCAAACCTCCAAAGCAACGGCTAGAAATATTGACATAGAAATTGAATTGACCCCACTTTTATATGCTCATATGTATATAGTTTGTTTTTACACTCATGTGTTACTTATTATCGTATAGATGTTGTATTATTAGCTATGTGGTATTATTGGCTATCAATATAACAAACCCCAGTTTTAATTATGAAGAATCAACTATAAATTGGATCAAATCGAAGTCTTATGACATATCTTAAGGTAAATAATAAGTTTTGGGGTAGAAAATATAATTTTATGAAAATTTAAGGACTAAAATAAAAATATAAAATGGGCCATTTTGTAAATAAAATATTTTCAAGGACCTCTAAGAAATATTCAAAATATATAGTGTGAAATTACCAAAATACCCTTCATGTGTGAAATGAGCCTTATACCCCTATCACCTTTCCACCACGTGCTGGTCACCTCCACCTTACACATGTCGTCTTTAGAGAGAAAGCTAAAACACTTGTCATCATTTGGTGATATTAAACACTGCAAGACCACTCCGGCATGCGACACCTCGGCGTTGAATCACCACTCCAAAAAGCTTAGTCATTTGACACGTGTCAACACCGTCATACATTTGGAAACCTATAAATAGGGCCTTAGGGTTCATTTGAAACTCACACCAATTCCTTGAGAATTATAGTTAGAAAGAGTGATAGAAAGCTTGAGAAATATCTTAAGAAGGAGTTCTATAATTTCGAACAAAAGAATTCATTTCGTAGGTATGATTTTATTTAAATGTTATAATGTATTTTTATACTTTTAAGTTTGTGTTTTATAGCTTTACTTAGTAGTTATGCTGGTAAAATACACTAAGGACTTCACTAATCAAAACTTAAAGTTTGGAAGAAATCCACGTTGATTTTTATTTTCATCTAAACTTGTTTGAAATTGTATATACGCTTTTAAAAATGATTTTTTAAAAATAATTGCTCGTTATTATGGAATCCCATTTAAGTAATTCCAAAGTCAGGCCCAGTGAAATTCTGTCTAGACGAGATGGTATTTAAGTGGTGCCCCTGTGACCCTCCATCTCTACTGGGAATGAATCCAAAAATGTTCTGTCTAAAGGAGATGGTACTTAAGTGGTGCCCCTGTGACCCTCCATCTCTACTGGGAATCGACTGATTAGGAAGAACTATGAATTGAATCCTTTAATTACGATCAATGAGTTTTAAAAGTTAAGAAAATGGGTATTAGAAATCCTTTGAAACAAGTTATTATTAAAATATAATATGTAGACTGGATCTTGTTTAGAACGTATACTTAAACCTTTATCGTATTTGTTAGATTAACGTGCGATCGAAGACTCATTATCTATAATTTCAACCTCTATTTTAGGTGAGTACTCTATGAAATTTCTTGCGCATTTTGATTATATTATATTATGCAAACTATGTATATTTTGTGAAATGCTTTTATTCTCAAAATGCATCTGATATCGATGATTCTGTCGTTTGTTCTATGTTTATATCTCTCCATATAAACATTTGATTTGAATTCTGAAATTATTGATTCGGCCTATGGAAACTCTCTTACTATATTGGCCTTGACTACCGGGTGGAAATATTTGGGTGGTACCTTCCCAGCTGGTTTATCGCTGGTGTGCCCTAAATAAGGCGTTGTTCAAGAGATCATGATTATATGTCTGTGATGTTACCGGGTGGAAACATTTGGTAACACTATCTGTCTGGGTATTAGAGCGTACATGGCCACTAAAACTGAATAATTGACATGTGCTTAATTGTTTTATCTGCTCTGTTCTGAACTGTTTATTATGAATATATATATTGTCATTTACTTTATATATATTACTTGAAATTCCTATCTCTATGTGTATACCGTCTGCTGTAAATTGAATAGGTATCTATTTTCTGAAAACCTTAGAATATTTGGAGATTGAATCTCATTCGGCTTTTAGCCGATGTTTTATAATTAACCATTTTTTAGGAAATAATTAGGCAAGCGGATGCAACATAAGGGGACTATGTCGAAGATGTAGATTTTAGAGCTCTTTTGTTACATTAAGTAGAGTTTTATTAAATAAAGGATGTTTAGCTCTTTAATTAAAAGGCTTTAAAATTTCTGTCAAGTTGTAACTCTTGGATATTTTAATATAAATGAAGTTTCCTTTAGAAAGCTCTGATGATGTAATTCCTTCACCTTCAGTATTTTACGATTCATAACCATGTGATTATACTTCCGCTACATATATTTTAAAAGAAAAATTTTAATGCCAGAATATTGGATGCCTTGGTGGCATGTCAAGACACTCGTTCCCTACAATTTTTGGGTCGGGGTCGTGACAGAGGTGGTATCAGAGCATAGGTTATGAACCCGTAGACTACTGAACATAGGTTTCGAACGTTATGGATTTTATGTTTCCTTCCTTAGGAGATAGTATTATGTGATAACCCTCCCTATGTGTTATATTATTTATAATTGGTCTTTTAGTTTTCAATATTGATATAGTATAGTAGATCTTACGTTTGGCCATGACTGTAGAAAATGACCAAGAGAAGATCATCAATGGGAACTAGTGATTCGAGTATAGAAGGACTGGAAGGTGCATACAAGGCAGTTGAAAGTCTAGCAAAGATTGTGGAGCAGCAGGTGAACAATGGAGTACCAAAGAATCTTGAACTAAGTAGATGTACATTGAACAGTTCAAGAAGTTGAATCCTCCACCTTTTAAAGGTACTCCTAATCCCACCGAAGCAGAAAGTTGGGTGATGCAGATGGAAAAGATACTCGATGTTTAAGTGTACCCATGAACAAAGGGTGTCATTTACAACATTTATGTTAGAAGGGGAGGCTGAACATTGGTGGGGAATGACTAAGAGAATACACGAGGAAAGGCATACTTACATAGGCTGGAATGATTTCTTAGTAATCTTTTATGAGAAATATTTTCCTGAAACGGTGAAAGACGAAATGGCAGCTGACTTCATGAGTCTAGTGCAAGGGAATATGACGGTTAGTCAATACGAGGCAAAGTTTACTAAGTTATCTCGTTTTGCACGTCATATTGTAGTAACTGATGTTTTAAGAGAAAAGAAGTTTGAACGTGGGTTAAGGTTGAATATTCGTAGTCGAATTTCCATCCTAAAGTTGACATCATATATTGGCGTCGTGACTAGGGCTACAATAGCTGAGAGGGATGGTGAGGAGTACAATCGAATTAGAGATGGTAAGAGGAAGTTTGGGGAACAAAAAGGAAAGAACCCTAATAATAGAAATTTTTTTAGGAACACATCCAACATTGGGGAATCTAGTGATAACAGACAGTATAATAACCAGACATGTCAGCAATGTGGAAAGATGCATGGAGGACGACCTTGTTATAAGGATTCAGGAGCTTATTTTAGATGTGGACAGAAAGGACATCAGATAAAAGACTGCCCAAACCCAGTAAGGATTCTAATAAAGCCTTCAAGTGCAAAGAAGGATCAAGACAGACAGGGTAGAGTTTTTGCACTTTCTGATACCCAAGCTTCTAATGCAGTAGTGTTAGGTAAACTTTATATATGTGCACAACCTTTTAAAGCTTTGATGGATCCTGGTTCTACCCATTCGTTCATATCTATACATGTATTAAATCTCTTTCATAAATTGCCTGAACCCTTGAATCATAACATACACGTTTATACTCCTTCGGGTGAGTTATTGATGGGTAAATTAGTATACAAGGCTTGCCCCATAGATATTGATAGTCATAAACTATTTGTTGATTTGATAGTTTTAGACAATAAAGATTTTGAAGTCATTTTAGGGATGGATTGGTTAGCATCACATCATGCTAAGGTAGACTGTTTTGAGAAGAGTGTTAGTTTCCAAATTCCTCACCAACCAAAATTTAGTTTTGAAGGAACTGGCATCATATCTCCGATGTGTATTATTTCTGCAATGCAAGCCTATAGTTTTCTTAAGAAGGGATGTCAAGGATTTCTTGCAACTGTTACCAGTTTGCAGACGATAGGGCCTAGCTTAGAAGATATTCCTATCACTAAGAAATTTATGGATGTTTTTCTAGATGATTTACCAGGCCTACCTCCTAATAGAGAAATAGAATTTACGATTGACCTTATTCTCGAAACTATACCAATCTCAAAACCACCATATCATATGGCACCTTTAGAATTAAGAGAGTTAAAAAGTGCAATTAGAAGACCTTTTAAACAAGGGTTTTATCAGACCAAGTATATCGCCTTGGGGTGCTCCAGTGTTATTTGTGAAAAAGAAGGATGGGACAATGAGACTATGTATAGATTATCGTGAACTGAATAAGGTAACCATTAAGAATAAATACCCATTACCTCGTATAGATGACTTGTTTGATCAATTAGAAGGGCACAATTATTCTCTAAAATTGACCTTAGGTCAGGCTATCATCAATTGAAGATTAAGGACGATGATATTTCAAAATCAGCTTTTCGTACTAGATATGGTCACTATAAATTTCTTGTAATGCTATTTGGACTAACTAATGCATCAGCTGCTTTTATGGATATGATGAATAGAGTCTTTAGGAAATATTTGGATCAATGTGTTGTTGTTTTTATCGATGATATTCTCATTTATTCTAAGAGTATTGAAGAACACGAGAAGCATTTAGAGACAATATTACAAATCCATAGGAAAGAGAAATTATATGCAAAATTAAAGAAGTGTGAGTTTTGGATGCCTATGTTTCTTTTCTAGGACATGTCATATCCAAAGAGGGAGTGTCAGTTGACCCCCAAAAGATTGAGGCTATACTAGATTGGCCAAGACCAAGTCATGTGAGTGAGATTCGTAGTTTCCTTGGATTAGCAGGTTATTATAGAAGATTTGTTGAAGGATTTTCTAGCATTGCTAAACCTCTATCTCGGTTAACACAAAAGAAGGTAAAATATGAATGGTCTGAGAAAGTCGAGAAAAGTTTTTAAGAACTTAAGAATCGATTAGTGACTGCCCCAATTTTGACTATTCCTTCAGGCACGAAAGGATTGGTGATTTCTAATGATGCTTCTAAAAATGGTTTAGGATGTGTGTTAATGCAAAATGGAAAAGTAGTTGCTTATGCCTCAAGACAGTTAAAACCATATGAGCAAAATTATCCAACCCATGACCTAGAATTAGCAGCTGTAATTTTTGCTCTTAAGATTTAGAGACACTATTTATTTGGTGAGACTTGTGAGATTTATACTCATCATAAGAGTTTGAAATATATATTTACTCAGAAAGAATTGAACATGAGACAAATGAGGTGGTTAGAATTGATGAAGGATTATGATTTGAATATTCATTATCACCCAGGGAAAGCTAATGTAGTAGTTGACGCTTTAAGTATAAATTCTACACCAAATTTAGCATGTCTTATTACAAACCAGGAGGCTTTATTAAAGGATTTAAGAAATATGGAAATAGATATTCGTATTTATAATAAAGGTGGAATAATTGCGAGCTTACAAGTACAACCCATATTGATGGAAAGGATCAAAATTACGCAAGTAAATGACCCACAACTGAAGAAGATTAGAGAAGAGGTTATTGAAGGGAAGATAATGGAATTTGCAATACGCGATGATATATTGAGGTTTGGAAATAGAGTGTGTGTTCCACGTGATGCCCAACTGAAGAGTCAAATTTTAGAGGAAAGTCATTACTCGAGATTCACGTTTCATCCCGGAAGTACCAAGATGTATAGAGATCTTCGAGAAGTGTTTTAGTGGAATAACATGAAAAGGGAGATAGCGAAATTTGTATCTCAGTGTTTGGTTTGTCAACAAGTAAAAGCTGAGCATCAGAAACCATCAGGATTGCTACAACCACTACCTATCCCTGAGTGGAAATGGGAACATATCACTATGGATTTTGTGACAGGTTTACCAAGGAGTTCAAGTGGTAATGATTCTATTTGTGTAATTATTGATAGGCTAACTAAATCTGCTCATTTTCTTGCCATTAAGATTACCCATTCTTTAGAAAAGTTAGCTAAGTTGTATGTAAAGGAAATTATTAGGCTTCATGGAACCCCAATTTCAATTATTTCTAACCGTGACCCTAGATTTGTGTCTCGCTTCTGGAAAAGCCTACAAGAAGCCATGGGAACAAAATTGAATTTTAGCACTGCTTTTCATCCTCAAACAGATGGACAATCAGAGAGAACTATTCAAACCTTAGAGGATATGCTTAGGGCATGTGCACTTCATTTAAAAGGGAATTGGGATGATCATTTACCGTTAGTGGAATCCGTGTATAATAATAGTTATTAAGAAAGTATTCAAATGGCTCCGTATGAGGCACTCTATGGTAGAAGGTGTCGTTCCCCTACATGTTGGGTAGAAGTTGGGGAAAGAAAATTATTGGGACCAGAATTGATTCAGATCACAACAGAGAAGGTGAAATTAATACAAGACCGACTTCGAACCGCCCAAAGCTGTCAAAAGAGTTATGTTGACAATCAACATCGACAGCTAGAATTCCAAAGAGGAAATTATGTGTTCTTGCGAGTATCGCCTGCAAAGGGAGTAATACGATTTGGGAAAAAGGGGAAGTTGCGCCTAAGACACATAGGACCTTTTGAAATCCTTGAAAGGATAGGAGCTGTTGCGTATAAAATAGCCTTACCACCTGAACTCTCTAGTATACATAATGTGTTTCATGTATCAATGATAAAGAAATATGTCCCAGATCCAACACATATCTTAAGTCACGAACCTCTTCAAGTTAGAGAAGATTTGTCATACATTGAGCATCCGATAGAAATTTTGGACCGTAAAGATCAAATATTACGAACCAAGATAATTCCACTGGTCAAAGTATTATGGCGTAATCATTCAGTTGAAGAAGCAACATGGGAGCGGGAAGTTGAAATAAAGGAAAGATATCCGTACTTGTTTGTAAATTAGTAAGAGTCAAGTTTGGGGACCAAACTTTTATAAGGAGGGAAGGATCTAATGACCCCACTTTTATATGCTCATATGTATATAATTTGTTTTTACACTCATGTGTTACTTATTATCTTATAGATGTTTTATTATTAGCTATGTGGTATTATTGGCTATCAATATAACAAACCCCATTTTTAATTACGAAGAATCAACTATAAATTGGATCAAATCGAAGTCTTATGACATATCTCAAGGTAAATAATAAGTTTTGGGGTAGAAAATATAATTTTATGAAAATTTAAGGACTAAAATAAAAATATAAAATGGGCCATTTTGTAAATAAAATATTTTCAAGGACCTCAATGAAATATTCAAAACATATAGTGTGAAATTACCAAAATACCCTTCATGTGTGAAATGACCCTTATACCCCTATCACCTTTCCACCATGTGCTGGTCACCTCCACCTTACACATGTCGTCTTTAGAGAGAAAGCTAAAATACTTGTCATCATTTGGTGATATTAACACTGCAAGACCATTCCGGCATGCGCCACCTCGGCGTTGAATCACCACTCCAAAAAGCTTAGTCATTTGGCACGTGTCAACACCGTAATACATTTGGAAACCTATAAATAGGGCCTTAGGGTTCATTTGAAACTCACACCAATTCCTTGAGAATTATAGTTAGAAAGAGTGATAGAAAGCTTGGGAAATATCTTAAGAAGGAGTTCTATAATTTCGAAGAAAGAATTCATTTCGTAGGTATGATTTTATTTAAATGTTATAATGTATTTTTATAGTTTTAATTTTGTGTTTTATAGCTTTACTTAGTAGTTATGCTGGTAAAATACACTAAGGACTTCACTAATCAAAACTTAAAGTTTAGAAGAAATCCACGTTGATTTTTATTTTCATCTAAACTTGTTTGAAATTGTATATACGCTTTTAAAAATGATTTTTTAGAAGTAATTGCTCGTTATTATGGAATCCCATTTAAGTAATTCCAAAGTCAGGCCCGGTGAAATTCTGTCTAGACGAGATGGTATTTAAGTGGTGCCCCTGTGACCCTCCATCTCTACTGGGAATGAATCCGGAAATGTTCTGTCTAGAGGAGATGGTATTTAAGCGGTGCCCCTGTGACCCTCCATCTCTACTGGGAACCGACTGATTAGGAAGAACTATGAATTGAATCCTTTAATTACGATCAATGAGTTTTAAAAGTTAAGAAAATGGGTATTAGAAATCCTTTGAAACAAGTTATTATTAAAATACAATATGTAGACTGGATCTTGTTTATAACGTATACTTAAACCTTTATCGTATTTGTTAGATTAACCTGCGATCGAAGACTCATTATCTATACTTTCAACCTCTATTTTAGGTGAGTACTCTATGAAATTTCTTGCGCATTTTGATTATATTATATTATGCAAACTATGTATATTTTGTGAATGTTTTTATTCTCAAAATGCATCTGATATCGATGATTTCGTCGTTTGTTATATGTTTATATCTCTCCATATAAACATTTGATTTGAATTCTGAAATTATTGATTCAGCCTATGAAAACTCTCTTACTATATTGGCCTTGACTACCGGGTGGAAATATTTGGGTGGTACCTTTCCAGCTGGTTTATCGCTGGTGTGCCCTAAATAAGGCGTTGTTCCAGAGATCATGATTATCTGTCTGTGATGTTACTGGGTGGAAACATTTGGTAACACTATCTGTCTGGGTATTAGAGCGTACATGGCCACTAAAACTGAATAATTGACATGTGCTCAATTGTTTTATCTGCTCTATTCTGAACTGTTTATTCTTAATATATATATTGTCATTTACTTTATATATATTACTTGAAATTCCTATCTCTATGTATATACCGTCTGCTGTAAATTGAATAGGTATCTATTTTCTGAAAACCTTGGAATATTTGGAGATTGAATCTCATTCGGCTTTTAGCTGATGTTTTATAATTAACCATTTTTCAGGAAATTATTAGGCAAGCGGATGGAACATAAGGGGACTATGTCGAAGATGTAGCTTTTAGATCTCTTTTGTTACATTAAGTAGAGTTTTATTAGATAAAGGATGTTTAGCTCTTTAATTAAAAGGCTTTAAAACTTCTATCAAGTTGTAACTCTTGGATATTTTAATATAAATGAAGTTTCCTTTAGAAAGCTCTGATGATGTAATTCCTTCACCTTCAGTATTTTACGATTCATAACCATGTGATTATACTTCCGCTACATATATTTTAAAAGAAAAATTTTAATGCCAGAATATTGGATGCCTTGGTGGCATGTCAAGACACTCGTTCCCTACGATTTTTAGGTCAGGGTCGTGACAGAGGTGGTATCAGAGCATAGGTTATGAACCCGTACACTACTGAACATAGGTTTCGAACGTTATAGATTTTATGTTTCCTTCCTTAGGAGATATTATTATGTGATAACCCTCCCTATGTGTTATATTATTTATAATTAGTCTTTTAGTTTTCAATATTGATATAGTATAGTAGATCTTACGTTTGGCCATGACTGTAGAAAATGACCAAGAGGAGATCATCAATGGGAACTAGTGATTCGAGTATAGAAGGACTGGAAGGTGTATACAAGGCAGTTGAAAGAATAATCTATTTTTATTCATATGTTTGTAAAAAGGTTAATACGAATATGTTTACTATATAAGCTTTAATCATATTACAATTTTTTTATGGGGTCATATTATAATTTTTTTATGGGGAAAGTACTCTTAGATCCTTTATAAATAAATTTTAAACACTAAAGGAATTTTGACAAATTTTAAATACTTAGGTCTACTAATTCTCTTCTTGTACAATTTCGTGCTAGTGGCATAACAAGTGGACCTAATTGTAAATTGTTCTTAAATGTTTAAAAATTGTTATCAAGAGACCTAATTGTAAAATGGCCTTTTTTTATTAAGATGAATATGATAGTTTCCCTTTTCTTTTTCCTAGCTTCAATTTTGATAGATTTGTTCCCCACGTAAGATCTCGCAAAACAATTTAGGGTTCCAGAGAAAGGCTAAAGTGGTAAGTCTATTTCCATTTATTCAAGAGCTGGCGAAAGTAATAAATGCTACGAAGCTCATAGAGAAGGGGATTTCGTGCAATCAATTTTTATTTTTACACTTTAATAATGTTAAGAGACAAGTAATGTTCCTCAAGAACAATGTGACAATTGGTTAGATAATGTTATACAGCATAGCACACAAATTGATATACCAATTATAGTTGTCGCTACATTATTTTATGAGCATTAATTTGTCAATTTATTTACTTGATATTACATTTTAATCATTTAGTGTTTTAGGCACTCCAATTAAAAATAAAAATAAGAAAATTACATAGAATAATGAATTGCTCAAATTAAAAATTGAAAGCAGTGACAAACACTCCAAAACAGGAAAAACCTTTAGGGCTCGTTTGGTTTGAGGTTTGGAAAGGGAATGGGAATCCATAATTCCAGGAATTCTAAGTTCCTGGAATCTTGAATTCCTTTCCATTGTTTGGTTCAAGCAGGAATTCTTTTTTCCCGGCATCTAAAATTATTTTTCCAAATTAGGAATAAATAGCATTTAACTGAAATACCATTCTACTTGATTTGAGTGTGTGCGCGTGAGTGCGTGGTGAGTGCGTGTGTGTGGTTGTGTGTGTTTGAGTGTGTGTGTGTGTGTAAGTGTATGTAAGAGAGAGAGAGAGAGAGAGAGAGAGAGAGAGAGAGAGTATGCGTGTATTTATATGTGTGATAGTGTGTGAGTGTGTGTGTGTAAGTGTATGTGTGTAAGAGAGAGAGAGAGAGAGAGTGTGTGTGTGTGTGTGTGTGTGTATTTATATGTGATTGTGTGTGTGTATGTGTGTGTGACAGAGAGAGCGAGGGAGAAAGAGAGAAAGAGAGTGTGTGTGTGTGCGAGAGAGAGTGCGTGTTTGTGTGTGTGTGAGAGAGAGAGTGTGTGTGTGTGTATTGTTGTGTGTGTTTGAGTGTGTGTGTGTGTGTGTGTGTGTAAGTGTATGTGTGTGTGTGTGTGTGTGTAAGTGTATGTGTGTGTGTGAGAGAGAGAGAGAGATAGAGAGTGTGTATATGTATGTGTGTGAGAGAGAGTGTTTGTGTGTGTGAGAGAGAGAGAGAGAGCATGTGTGTGAGTGAGAGAGAAAGAGAGTGTGTGTATGTATGTGTGTGTGAGAGAGAGTGTGTATGTGTGTGAGAGGGAGTGTGTGTGTATGTGTGAGAGAGAGTGTTTGTTTGTGTGTGTGTGAGAGAGAGAGTGTGTACATATGAGTTTATGTGATATGGTATTTTTGTCTCACCACAAAAGTAAGGTAATATGTTTGGGAATATAGGATTACCCCCATTTAGTGTCGGCAAATGGGCGGCTATGGACGGGTCAAAATGGATACGGATAAATTTGGGCGGGCAGGCTGAATAATGTGGGCGGATCTGGGCGGGTCAATGTTGGGTCGGGTCGGGTCAAACCCGTGACGGATCGGGTTGACTCGCTTTTCCCAATGTTGAACCTTTGAGTTTTTTTAAACAGATCCAAATTAAATTTTGGAAAAAACAAATCAAAATTAGATGTTCATGCCCAAACTAATTCAAGTCTACATTTATAATATTTGTAAATAAAAATTTCAAAAGTAAAAAAAAATCAAAAATAATTAATGTTATTTGAAGTTACTTCAAATATTAACACTCATCTTAATGAAAATTCTAAACATTAATAAACAATTTATCTCTTTAAATAAGATATTAATTTAATATTAATATCTTAGACAATATATCATATAACTAACCCATCCACTAACTGTTCGACTTTAAACGAGGTATGTTTTCATTCTTTGATTTTATATAAATACATAAACCCAAAAGATAAACAAAAGTAAAATAAAAAAAAATGCCAAACTTAAAGAGCACAGAAACACATCTGTAAAAAATACATCACATAAATCTTAAGTTTCCTCACCAGTTTTGACAAGAAGAAGCAGTTGTAGTTGGATGGTCTGTTGTCGGATGTGGATGAGTTGGTGCGGTGGTTTTTGATCGGTTTTGATGGGTTTTTGAGGTTTAAATTGTTTTTGAGGTTAGATCCTCAGTTGGTTGAGACGGGTTTCTTAAGAGCAATTGAAGGAAGAGACTTCCTATAGAGAGAGAGATATAAGAGATGTTATGGAGACACTTAGCAGAATGAAAGAGGGGTATGGGAAAAAAGTCTAAGATTTGCACTTTAGGTTTGAGTCTGACCCATTTTTGAACCGCTAATGAACCGGTATTGTTGGGCCTCTAAACCATTTCGATCCACATACAAAATTAATGGGACCCATACAGAAAAATGTGAGCGGGTTGTGGGCGGGTTCTAGCTGCTGAGCCCATATTGCCGGGCCTACCCCCATTTTAGAGGGAAAAGGAGAATTTCAATTTCGTGAAAATTCTAAATTTCAGGAATTCTAAGTTCCCCTTAAATCTCCAACCGAACATTGTAATTCTAAATGAGGGGAATTCTAAATTTCAGGAATCCTAAATTCCCTTTCCAAACCTCGAACCAAATGAGCCCTTATTAATTTGAGCTTATTTTGATTTGTGGGCCCCCAATTTTTATTTCGCCTTAGACACCCCAAAAAATTAGAAGGGCCGCATCCGTAATGGGATGCTAAAATCCAAGGCAAATGGTAAGTTTATAAATTTTGAGGGTTGTATTAGTGGGTAGAAGTGGACGAATTCTAGAGATGAATTTGTAGGCATTTTTCAAATTTAGAGAATAGCGAGAGAATTTATAAAGTGTTCTTACGGACTTCATTTACGAATTTCTGAAGTTTGTTGAAACTCTTATCAATTGCAAATAATTAATTTTTAGTATGTATTCAGGTTCTTACGAACTAATAGTTCATAGGAACTATTTACCTACCAAAACCTTCGTCATCTTGCCATCACAAGTGTAGAAAATTCTTCTTACGAAATGTAAACTTATTTTTTGAATTGGTAAACTTTTTATCCCTATAATTGCTATAGCATAGTAGTGGCAAATGGGCGGTTATGGGCGGTTATGGACGGGTCAAAAATGGATATGGATAAATTTGGGCGGGTCAAAAGCGGGCGAACATAATAATTTGGGCGGGTTTGGTCGGGTTAAATTCGGGTCGGGTCAGGTTGACCCACTTTTTTTTTGAAAAAACAATTATTATACCATATACAAATAAATATGGTATGATAATTTTGAAAAAAAATATACAAGTAAATACTTGAATAAAAAAAATCTTTTTTAACTCTAGTAATTTGAGTTTTATTTTTGTGAGGGTCCAAAATCATTTTGACCCGTTAATGATCCGCTAACAAACCATCTTATTAGATCGTACAAACCATTTTGACTCACAAACACAATTAATGGGATCCAAGCACATTATTTTGGGTGGATTATGGACGATTTCATTCTCAAGAGCTCATATTACCGGCCCTACTATAGGATAACCTCACGGTGTCTGGGCTTATTTCCGTCTTGTTCTCTAAAAGGTCTCACGGCTGTCGAAAGGTCATTCTATATCATTATTTTATGTGTGCATTTTTGTTGTAACAACATAATTGTGGATGACACCTCGACTCCATAATCACCGCCTACCAGTTACTGCCATCCTAACTGCCCAACTTATTTTACTTTTAGAAATCTCCAAAATATAAATATCCAATTTTGATGAGGACTAAATATTTCTATATTCTATGCAGCGATTCAACACACACACCCCACTTCCCCAAATATTAACTAAAAACAGAGAAGGATGTGTGTAGAGCTGTCTCAACCAAATAAGAAAGGATCAAATACCAAAAACTCCTTTAAATATTTTTTAATATACATTTAGTTTAAGCTTTTTATTTTGTATCAAAGAGTCTCTTATTCTCTTATCTTTAAAGGTCCGCGCTAACGATATGGTAAAGTTTTTTTGACATTGTGAATGACTTTTTGATGCAAAATAAAAAGGCGAGTATATGCCACAATAAGAAACGGGTAGTATAAAGAGAAGGCATCACTTATTTAGATAAAACTTTGTAACAGCAACGTTCAGCTGCAAAGGTTCATTAAAAACAGCATCAAACTTTTGAGCATTGCTGCAATGATGATATGAAATTAATTTGATTGTTCCATAATATGGACAAGCCAATGCAAGTCAACATCTCCTTCATCCACTTCTTGAGCCCTCACCCCTCCCTTTAGTTTTCCCACATTTTTCCCCTTTTTAGAAGCTTTTTTGGCAGCAGTGGGGCTTTTTCAACTAGTTATCGCAATCAAGCTTCTCCCCAGAAACTTTTGTTTCCATCCCATCATCATCATCAACAACACTTGTTGAGTCATTTTTTTCAGCATTGATTTTCTTTCGTTTGTAAGTCCTCTTTTGCTTCTGCTCGGTTTGAGGGTTAGACAATTCATTTCCTTCACTGTCATACAAAACATCTGAACTCTCTTCAGTAGCATGAGCTTGAGCTTCCTCCTCAGTGTGCTCTTCCACAATATCCTCATCCTGTTTATTCCCGCATTGAAGTTTTTCTATAACGTCCATTAGTTCTCTATTCACCTGTATTAAAGAAGTACTCAGTCTGGTTACTCAAACTATATGAAAAGAAGTTCTAATCATATTGTCCTGTCTAAAATACGAGGTAAAAGCTCGTTTGACCTGTGGGTTCTGAAGATATTCAGATATGTTGTGCGAACATGCAGGGCACTTGATGACGTTCTTCTGTGCGCGAAGTGCGTGTCCACCGTAACAGTTTCTCTCTCTCGTCAAAGTCTTACCAGCAAATGTTCCTTCCAGACAAGGCTTGCAGAAGTTATGGGCACAAGGTGTGGTCAGAGGGAGAGTCATCACCTTTTTACAAAGACGACAGCTGAATTCTGTGAGGAAAAATGAAAATACTGCTTAAAAATCATTATTCAAGATCACTAGATAGCCTTCTACTACAATATATTGTTGGAGGAATTTAACCCAAAGACTTGGGAGTTAAATTAACCATCATCTAGCACATTTAAAAAAAAAAGAAAAAAAGAACAATCAGCAAAACTCGGTGTTGTCATTAGAATTTGAGAAATTGAGTGCCCAGATCAATTCAACAACAAATTGAGTAATGCTAAGTGTATTTGAACGAACGAATTTGTACAGTTCTGTTTACAAACTGGCATGCAACTAGAGAGGCTTGATAATGAAAGAAAAAACATTTAATACTTGGGGGACTCATTGATGATATGGCAGGCTGCCACATCATTAAGTAGCACTTTCGTAAGAAATTAGAGTCACCAAATCTTTGGACCTGTCACTTAACTTACTGGGTCGGAGTGACAAGCTCCAGCGAGATGGCTATTGATAATTAACATGGACAAGAGCGAAGTCGGGAGGGAAACCAAACCTTTCAAAAGTTTCTGTTTTACAGACATATATTGTGCACTCCTTATTTCTGTTCTTGCCCTCTTTCTTTCTTCCGGGTTTCCTGCAGTTACTTGTTTTTTGCTAGGTGGTGGTGGTTTTATCCACATCCAACAATCTTTTTCCTCCTGAGATAAACAGTGATAATAAATTAGCCATAAATATACAAAACACTGCAAAACTCACAAGAAGTGAAAGTGGCTCTGCAATGATGATAATCGAAATCGTAATGTTTTCAGAAAGATGGGAAGGGGAAAGGAAAGGATTCTTGCCTATTAGGCTTCAGCAGTTACTTTGATGATAACAAATATTATTCCTATTGGTGCCAATCGAGTATACAAGTTTGTTTGGTCTTGAAACTATTGAAAAGGTCTTCGACTTGAATGATACACAAAGCATTAAAGACCTTAATTGATCAATCTTGAAGATCTAATGAAGCTCGTTCACTTCACTTTGTAATAATATCATGTGAACTAATCTTAGTTTGATATATCTAAAAAATCTGATAGCTCTAACTGACCTACAGCTGGGAAAGTTATAGTTCATGTAGTGCCACAATTGCCTCAGCCCAAATCCGAGCCATTAGTTATGTGCACGGTGGGGGACAGAGTTGTAGCGGAATTAAGGTTTGGGGGAAAAGGGAATATAGGGATTATTATTTATTTCGTTTTTTTAGAAGATATGATTTAGATTAAAATGTCTTTTATTGGCTCATTTTATCTTTATTCCTTTTTTAGTTATTTACCATAATTAAACCATAGTTACCAAAAACGGAAGTACCGAAGCAATTTATATATTATGAACAATTACAATATACAAAAATCCCAAAGGCAAACATCTTAACAATATACGAAATTAATTATTTGAAATTTTAATCACTCTAGTATTTAAAGATAGCACTCATTAGAAAAATGTAAACTAGCGTACCCCTATCATAGCACATTTTAGAATGCATCGCAGATGACGTTTTCAGTCTGGTTCCACATACCACTGCTATCCGCATTCTAGTACTATGCATTAGGATAGGTATGGAATTTTAGTATGAATGAAGACATTTGCTCCCCTTGTAAGGAGACAATTAAGAATAAAAAAAAACTATCATATAAGAGAGACGTGTGAGATTTTTCTTTATTCCACTGTGTGTATACATCACTTGAAATCGTGTATGAAGTTTGTGTCATGTCAGGTTCGTGTTGAATTAAGGAGTCTGTTAAAAACTGTCAGATCTAGACTAAAGGACAAATTGGCTCATCACTATACCTTAATGACTTAAATTGGAATAACTTGTAACAAAACAGACTTAAAATTGAAATTTCACTCGATCATCTTAATTTGAAAAACCAAATCTTCATTGATGAACAGTTATTCTATGCATAGTTCAACCACTTAGGTGCGCAGGTTGAGCATCGCACGCATTGTTTAACCTGTTCACCAAAGCAATGCTACCAGAATTAGATTGGTCAGCTGCAAAACACAGCCAATAAACTGCTCAATGGATCCAATTAGTTCCCAACGGTTATATGGCCGCTGAAGTACTAATCAACTATTTATGGAGCCATTGTAACTCAACTACCATGTTTTCAACCGCATTTGGGTTGCTATATACATGATTCACATTGGAGAGTTATTGAAAAGAGTTCTGAATCTCACACAATTCGTTAGTTGTTTGACCAACAGCTCTTGAGCCATATCATTCTTTCTAGTGAGCTTTTAGTTTTATATCCACTTCTTGAAATAGATTATCATATCAATACAAAAATTTCAATACAAATTATTCGAGTATTATAGCCTTACAAAAAGCCAATTTCTAAAGGATTGTTCTTAACCCAAAGAATATCAAATAGTGAAACTTCAAGTGAGGAAGTTGGTTGAAAAAGTGGTTGTTAGCAAGAAGGTTGTCCAAACACTATCATTTGTTGCTCTCGTCTCTCCTCTTAAGTGGCCGATATAGTATAATTGTTTAATTTTTTAAGTAGATATAACTTCATCTTAAATTAATTATGCTAACACAGTATTATTAAATAACCCTATTTACCCCCTTCTTGAAAGTTGCTACTTGCCTTCATAGTCAAACAAATCTCATGATTATTAACTGAGGCCCTTCAGTGACATTGTTAAGGGAGTCGAGGTAGTAGATTGTATTTTGTAGGTTGGCTATCTAATATAGCCGGATTCCTTTATACATCACCCCACCCCACCCCAAAAAAGGAAACTGGTGCTTTCCCAAGGCGTACTCTAAGCTATCAAATAAAAGGGTCAATTGCTTACACATAAAGTCCACTGGCAAGACAGTTAAGGCTCAAATGATTTGTTAGGTCAACCAACCATTGCTGGATAATTGCTCTACTTTACATATATACATGTATAAACTACATTCGTGTGGTTTATTTCAATTTGATCCGGATAAATATGCTCAATCCAGCAAAATGACATTTGAGAAAAAGAGAAATGTTTTATGGTGTCCACTCACATCATAATCCCATGATGGACTCTCCATCCTCTCAGAAATGTCAACTGCCTGTTTAAGCTCAGAAATTGCAGGCAGGGGTCTAGGCCGGTCACCATGTTCATCACTGCAGTCATAATTGGTGAAAAGTATTGAAGGAGTTCTATTTTGAAAAGAAACATATAAGCATGACTAGACACAAACCTTGTCCATGGTGCGGGATCATTGTCACATCTCACAAAGAGATACCTACAGACCTTAAAACCCTATGCAGAAAACTCCATCAGTAAGCCTCTTAAGGCAACATCTATTAACAGCAATAGTAGGTACTTTCATTATATTTCCTTCCACATATTTACCTGTTTTCCAACTTTTCTCCAGCATTTTTCTATCCTGTAGATTCCATCGTACCGCAACCCCTTTTCTGGAGCATAGGAAGAACGCTTCTCTTTATGGGATCTGTTCATTATAGTAAATACCAAATAATTAATGAGCTTGACTGAACCCAAAAGTATTGCTATGAACACTCACAAGTAGATTATAATCAATTCATCCAAACCACACACTCATATATCCACTTTTGAACCCGGGTAACTCTGACCAGACAACACTGACGGAATGTCAGAGTTTCCAAATTTGCTAATCATCGAACAAGACACTGGATTACTCGATCTACCAAGGATAAAATGGATCCAAATTCAAGATATGGTGAAGCTAAAAGCGTAACTGACTTCGAATAAATACTATTTACTCTCACTGCCATTTCTATTCAATCCCAAACCCGATTGCTGTGCTCTACAAAGCAGTAGGCGATCATAGGCCTCTAGGCTGGGATTAATTGTCAGCCAAGGCGATTATGGTTCTAGGTGTAATCAGCAACTGGAGCCCTCCTAGCGCCTCGGCACGGATTAATTGGCTGCTTAGACAGTTTTATCATTTAAAATCTAAAAGTTGTACCTTTTGTATCTTTAAAAGGTTGTACTTTGATAACTTACAAGGGATTTACATTTTGTATCGATAAGGTTATACATTTATAAGTATTGTACACAATGTTCTAAAAGGCGTTAGGCGGGCGGTAGGAGGCTGCCTAACGCCTAGGTGGTTTTTATTTTTATTTTTGAATATAATATTCGTAAAAGATCAACTATTAGCACAAACTTAACAATTCAAACAAATTATAAATAGTCAAATCAATATATCATAACAGTACATACACAAAACCAGTAGCCATATATATATATATATATATATATATATATATATATAGAGAGAGAGAGAGAGAGAGAGAATTTTTGTAATGTATTGGCTTACCAATAATGGTGCCACATTATGGTATATAATATTAGCTAATTGAAGTGTCTAGAATTACAAGGTAAAAAATAAAAGAGAAGTCATAGAAAGAGTCAAAATAACTAAAGCCCAAAATAGGTGGGCCTAATAATAAAATGCGTAACACTAATATGATATCCAACACTCCCCTCAAGCTGGAGCAAAGATATCCACTAAACCCAGCTTGTCAATACATGAGTGAAGCAAAGAGGGTCCAACCGCCTTAGTGAGACAATCTGCAGTCTGAGCTGATGAAGGGACAAATGAGGGACGAATGATGCTTATAGAAACTTTCTCCCGAAGAAAGTGAATATTCACCTCAATGTGTTTGGTTCTCTCATGAAGAACCGAATCAAATGACAACATAATAGTTGATTTGTTATCACACAACAAATCAGAAGGACCGTCCTCGGTAAAGCCTAGCTTACCCAAAATCGATCGAAGCCACAAGAGCTCAAATGTACTATGGGCCATAGCACGGTACTCTGCTTCTGCTGAAGAACGAGAAACAACCGCTTGCTTCTTACTTTTTCATGATATGAGGTGAGAACCATCGAAAGTATAGAAGCCAGAAGTAGAACGCCTATCAGTCCTGCATCTCGCACAATCAGCATCAGTGAAGCAAGAGAGACCCATTTGTTCTCTTGAAGCATAGAAGAGACTAAGACCCAGTAAAGGCTTGAGATACCTCAAGATATGATGAACAGTATCAAGATGGGCGGTACGAGGAACTTGCATAAACTGACTAACAATACTCACAGCAAAGGTCAAATCAGGACGGGTGTTAGCCAGGTAGATGAAACGACCAACCAAATGCTGATACCTAGACGGCTCAGAAAGTAAATCCACTGACTCGGCCGTCAACTTCACATTCGGATCCATAGGAGTAGAAGGTGGACGACAACCAACCATCCCTATATCATGTAACAGATCAAGAGCATACTTCCTTTGTGACAAGGAATTCCCACCACGAGATCTCGCCACCTTAATCCCCAAAAAATACCGAAGAGGACCCAAGTCCTTGGAATAAAAAACTGCTCCAATGTCCTTCTTTACCTGGGCAATCCCCTCTAGATCCTCACCGGTAATAATGATATCGTCAATATAGACCAAAAGGGTAATGCACTGGTGGTCGGGTTGACGTCGAATAAAGCAAGTATGATCGGATTGACATCTGGAGAATCCCATAGAAGTAATCACCCCACTGAATCGGCTAAACCAAGCTCGGGGAGACTGCTTCAACTCGTATAAAGATTTGCGAAGACGACAAACCTTATCCATATACTCCCCCTCAGCCCGAAAACCGGGGGGAGGAGCCATATAGATAGTCTCAATAAGATTTCCATGAAGAAAGGCATTCTTAATATCCAATTGATGCAACGGCCAAGAGTGAGAGGCGGTAAGGGATATAAGAAGACGAATAGAAGTCATCTTAGCAACCGGGGCAAAGGTAGCACCGAAGTCTTTACCCGGAATCTGAGTAAAACCACGTGCCACAAGACGAGCTTTATATCGCTCAACGGAGACATCAGCCACATACTTAATATTAAACACCCATCTGCAACCAACAAGTTTCTCCTCCGAAGGAAGAGATACTAACTCCCAAGTACCATTGTTTTCCAAGGTATCCATCTCAGTTTTCATGGCAGCTACCCATTTCGGATTCTAGAGAGCCTCATGCAAAAACTGGGGAATAAAAATAGAGTCAAGACAACCTAAAAAGGCACGATAGGACTCTGAAAGACCTGCATAGGAAAGATGCTCGAGAATAGAATGGTTAGTGCTACAAGAGTTAGCATAACGAGCAGGAAGTCGGCGATCATGAGTGGGATAACAAGACTGAAAACCAGCAAGAGGTGGGGGAGGGGAGACTGAAAAACAGAAATATGTGGAGTAGGGGTGGGGAAGAAGGAGTAGCAATAATACCTGAGTCCGTAGGAGGAGAAGGCAGGGGCGGCCGAGGGCGACGAGCATATACCTGCAAAGGGGGTTCCTCAGGAAGAGAGGGAGAAACATCCAATAAAGGGATAGGACGGGCCACCGGAGAAACCTCCTCAAGAGGAGGAGGGGGTGGGGGTGGAGGAGTAGCAAACCTACTATAAAAGGGAGTATCCTCATGGAAGGTAACATCACGAGAGTGATACTTCCGTCGAGAGAGAGGATTATAACATTTATAAGCTTTAGACATGGTAGGATAGCCCACAAAATACATTATTTAATAGCCTTATCATCAAGTTTGTGACGTGAGGGACGCCAATACTGAACATAGCACACACACCCAAAAACCCGGGGTAATATAAGAAAAAGGGGGGCAGTAGGAAAGATAGAGTGAAGAGGTGTTTTTCCATTTAAAACTTTGTTAGGAGTGTGGTTAATAATAAATGTGGTAGTGAGAAGAGAAAAGTGCCAATAAGATTTAGGAACATGCATCCCCCGTAAAAAGCACCGAGCCATTCCCATTAAGTGACGGTTCTTTCTTATGTTCCGCCACCCTGTTTTGCTCCGGAGTGTAGGGGCAAGTAAGTTGGTGTAAAATGCCCTTTTGGTTAAGTTGTGAACAAAAAGCATCAGAAACATACTCCCCCCATTATCAGACCGAGTGTTACGAACAGTGGTGTTAAATTGTGTTTTAATCATTTGAAGGAATTGAAGAAATAAAGGTAACACCTCAAATTTATGTTTGAGTAAATATACCCATATACATCTAGAGAAATCATCAATAAAAGTAACATAGTACTTATGACCCGATAAAGCAGTGACAGGTGAGGGTTCCCAAACACCAGAGTGAATAAGATCAAATATACTAGGTGCACGACTCATATGGGAAATATAACTAGTACGAATATATTTAGACAACTCACATGTCTCACAGGTAAACCTCTTGTCTTTACAAGTTTTAGACAAAGAGGGAAAAAGTAAACATAAGTATTGAAAATTAACATGTCCTAAACGGGCATGCCACAGATGCAAAGTTTGTAAGGAAACATCAAAAGCAATGGGCTCAGTGGAAGCAGAGGCACGGAATCCAGAAACAAAAGTAGTAGGGGTAGGAGGATCCCTACAGTGGTATAGGCCATCGCACTCATATCCCCTGCTAAAAATCCTCTGATAACTCAGGTCCTGCAAATAGCAATGCGAGGATAAGAATATGATAGCACAATTGAGATCTTTACAGAGTTGACGAATAGAGATGAGATTAAAAGAGAGGTCGGGAACATATAATACAGAAGATAAAGTGAGAGAGGGTGAGAGACGGATGTTTTCCTTGCTACAATTAAGAGCAAGTGAACCATCCGCAAGACACACACTATGACACACAGGGGTAGTGGGGGAAGTAAAAAAAGATAGCTCACTAGTCATATGATCAGACGCTCCAGAATCCAAAACCCAAGTAGGCTTAACAGCCTTAACATGAAAAGCAGATGAGATACCTGAAGCAATAGTGGCAGTGGTAGTAGAGTACCCAAGAGAGCTCAACTGTGCCTGAAGAAGATCAATCTTTGCCTGAAGATGACTGTCATCCTTGGGAGCACTATTAGAAGAAAACGCGAAAGCCTCGGCAATGGCAGCAGTCCTGGGAGGGCTAGAGTGTTTGGCCTTAGCAAACTTCTGCCTCAACTCGGGATGAAGTTTGAAGCATCGGTCTCTTGAATTGCCAATAACTCCACAATAATGACATGTCAGTTGTCCGTCACGAGTACGGGAACCGGTATGAGCCGCAAACGCCATCTGATCAGTAGGAGGAGACTGAACTCGAGCAGCAACCTGAGAGGTCTGAGATAACTGGAGACGGCGCTCCTCTCCATCCACAATAACAAAGGCCTCTCGAAGGGGAGGCATAGGAGATGTGTTTATGATCTGAGTACAGAGAGCATCATACTCAGATCGTAAACTCATAAGAAACTGATAAGTGTGCGGACGATCCAGACACTGACTCAGGATAGAAACGGCCTGGGGAGGAAAGGCAGAGAGAGTCTCAAACTGGGCCAGCTCCTCCCAATGGCATAATAGATATCCAAAATAGTGAGAAATCGAGAGGTTGAACGATTCATGTGAGGCATGAGCGATTTCCCGAAAAAGCTGGAATACTCGGGCATCATTATGAGCGTGAGCATACATCTGATTAAGAGCTTTCCAAAAGCCTGAAACAGACTCATAGCACATGAACATAGTATAAATGCGCTCCTCCATGGAATTGAACATCCACCCTAAAATCGTGCAACGGTCCATCTCCCATTGATTAAAAATGATAACATCCTTAGCATCCGGTTGGGTTTCAGTGCCCAACAACCAACTAGTCTTTCCTTTCGACCCAATAAATAGACGAAGTGATCTAGACCACGAATTAAAATTCGTTCCATTCAATAATACACTAGTCACCCGATGAGTAGGTGTATGTTGGGTAGAAATGACATCTTTTGGACCATTCAACTCAACCATAACTTCAAAATACCCAAATATACCCAAACCAATACACAAGAAAGGCCAAAAAATTGGCAATGGGGTAATCCAAAAAATTCAGCAGCAAAGAGGGGAATAAAACCCACACAAATAAGGCCAAAAAATTGGCAATGAGTGAATCAATCTAATTCAACAACATAGAAGGGTATAAACCCTCAAGAATCATCAAATAATGGCAAATTAATAGCCTACTTAATGAGAATAAAACCCAACAGCAAGAGGAACCCCCAAAATAAACAAGAGGGTATAAACCCTAGATCAAGGTTAACTTACCTAATCAAACCAGCAAAAATTAGTTGCCTTAAGTAGAGAAAGAAACCCACTAGTGTGTGAAGGATAAAACCCACAAATCCAACCAACAACTACAGCCTTAGGTTGGATATATCTGCTGGAAGAGTTTCCGGCCTAATTAGAAATCCGGCCAGAAGGAGGTCGCTGGCCAGACCTAGTGAGGTCGGCGGCTTGGGGCTAGGGTTTGGGGTTGCTTGGGGCTAGGGTTTGGTTTCTAGGGTTTGTTTGGTAGGGATGAGTTTAGGGTTTGATTTAGCGTTGATACCAAGATAATTTTTGTGATGTATTGGCTTACCAATAATGGTGCCACATTAGGGTATATAATATTAGCTAATTGAAGTGTCTAGTGTCTAGGAAGGGCCTTATAGGTAACTAGCGCTTACGAAGGGATAGAACACTGCCTACTGTCTGGCATCTAGACATAAAAAAATACGATAGGCAGCCATTAAAAACAATAATGGGCAGTCATTGAAAACAAAAATAAATAGAAAAAAACTACAAAAAAAGAAATACAGAAGCAGTTGAAAAAACACTTGAACAGAGATTTAAAAAGATAGTGTGCCGCCATGAATTATGCATTAATAAAATTCTGAGCTGTTTCCATAAGGAAAAAAAAACAAAAAAATACTATCCAATAGTATAAACAAATCGAAAGAATAGAGTATACCAACGAAATGTCTTTGCATAAATCAGACATGATTTTTGATATATTTCAAAGATATATACAAATAATTAAAAAAATATACAATTATATACATATATTTCAGAGATTATAAAGAATGCCCCAGTCCCAAATCAATAGTCACTATAAAGATGAGAGTTTTTGAAGATACACTCATTCGATTGCTAAGATAAAAAAATTGTTAACTATTGTGGAATTTGGTCCATTGATTATGTCCAAAATAGGAAAGTGGACTATTAAGTTCGAAGGGACTAAAAAAGAAAGCACACCTATTAATTTGGATGAACAGAGTATATAATTCAGACATATAATTACGTACATAAATGTATAAATATATGCAGCATAGACATATAAATAGGCGTTTGATTAAATAAATTAAAAGCCAAACGCTGTTAAGGGGAAAAAATCTAGGCAATTTAATCTCCGCCTAGGCCTATCTGATTAATCTCTCAAGGCCAATTTTTCGCCATTTGCAAATTTTAGCGTCGATTAGGCATTAGGAGGGGCGGTGGAACTCTGCCCAGCACCTAGGCGTCAAATAATCAGTCGCCTAGGCCATTTTCTAGAACACTGGAGAGTTGGTGTCTAAGATCTTTGTTTGGCTCTGATAGAAACAACAGAAAGTGTGATGTTCCATCATGGTCCATCGAGAACTTACCTATAATACTATCAAAGTAGATATGAACTTACCCAATAGAAAACAACATCAGAAAAGATTAAAACGTGATTATGTGAACTATCATAAGACCACACCAGTACATGAATTACATATGCTAACAATATGAGCAAGATGGCTGTTGAAACTTGCACCACGAATAAACCACCGAAACTAACTAGTTTAAACCAGAGTTACGAAGAAATATTCAAATCCACATTCCTCTCTCTCAATTGTCTAACAATGAGGCAACACAGTGAACGCTTGGATACCATAAAAAGTGAAAAATACTGGATTCCTTAGAAAGATAAAAAAGAGAAGGAAAAAAGTTTATAAAGATTCTGCACAACAACTCATTAGGTTAATTACTAATTGTATAGGAACAATACGATTAAACACCCAGTATCAAACATTATATTGTCACAAGGGAAACATGATAATAATATTTAATATTTCTCAGGTCTGAGATGTCGTGGCACGCTCCCTGACTATTTCAACGGCTAATCAGTTGGTCATCCTGTTAAAGAGATGCAAATCTCCACATTGGCCTCTAAACACCATATTTACAGTACTAAAGAGAGACTTTATTTGAGATATATAAGATTTAAACATATGAATAGTTGCGACAAAAGAATTGATCTAACTACGAAAATGGCAAACAACTAAAATTAGTTAGTTACCTAACAACTCGAACTGGATAGCCTTTGTTGCAGCTAACTCGCAAAGCTGCATTATATGACTCAAACTTCTGATCGAATGATTGCGCCTTATTGGTCCGTTTGTTCCCACTAAGATCCCTCCCACCACTGCCACAATAATTAAGAGGAAAAAAAGAGAAAGAAAGATTAACATCAGTCCAGTAAAAGAACACAAATATGTCGTTAAATTGCAGTAGAAAATATCAGAAGCACAATAATCATGGTAGTTAAGGGTTCTCATATAAATGGGAAAAGGCACATTTTAAAAGATATTTTCTACTTCACGTTGCTATATCCTAAACATATGAAATCACAGATTGATACCACTCGCTAGACATTTCAAGCGACGGTAGAGGTACCACATGTGTGACTTCAAGGCAGAAAAGATGATCAGAAACAGAAAGTGCGCATTGATTGCATCTCAGAAACTTCTTGGATTGTACAACTTACAAAACTATACTGAAGGAGGAAGACATGAAGAACCATAATTATAAATTCCTTCAAATAGACTCTTCTCAATAGCTGGCCAAAAAGAGTGACATATGATTAACATCCTAAATCACATTTCGAATGGAAGATCATACAAACCGGTCTATTTTAGTAAATTCGTTAGCCTTTGTATAAGGTTTCATGCAGTTAGTAAATGAAATATAGGCCTCAGATAAAAACGATAACAATTGAAGTGCAGTATGAAAGACGATATCAATCAAACCTTCCTGTGTAAAGGAACCATTCTCCATGATCTTCATCATCTTCATAACCGCCTGAAAGTACCACTGACTGGGCACCATAATCAGCTTGTCCAGCAATCCCAGCAACAGGGGGATAGTGAATACCCCATTGCCTGCATTCCATGCGATGCTCCCAACACTCCCCAACCAAAACACCTTGCTTCCTCTCTGGATCGTTCTCAGCAAGGATTGGTCCAAAATGATCATGTGGGACAGTGACAAATATCTTCCCACTTGCTGCATTGGCCATCCCAGCCTTCTTTGCCCGCTCTGTAGTAAATGCCTTGTCAGGTCGATTTTGGTCGTGTGTAAAATGACAAACTTTTTGAGGGCCTCCAGTAGGAATCGATTTTGACATCCTGGCCATTCGAATGGCCTCCACAAGTGAAGAGTTTATACGCGGCTGGCTCGCCATTTTCGGGGGGATACTGTGGCGGCACTTGGCACAAGTACGTTTCCCTTGTCCTATCCATTTTTGGAAGCATTTTAAGCAGAAATTGTGACCACATGGTGTCTGGAAAAACAAAACATATCACCAAGGATTAAGGGAATCTAAATTAGATTTTATATGTTGCCAACTTTACACCTGTGACCATGGTTCAAAGTCTCGATATCGGTCCCGGTATCGGCCACTCGATTTTCAACTCGGTCGCGGTATCGGTCACGGTATCGGGAGATACGCAAAGATACACTATTTAGAGAGAGCAAAAAATTCCGAAAAAAATCTAGAAAATTTTAAAAAAATACGATTAACAATGTGGACCAATCAAATAAATTTAAAACTATCCTTTAATATGCATAACATTGTACAATTGATTATATTGACTTGCTGCGAACTTGCCGGATTCAATGTTCCATTATAAATCAATGTTTTATTTCACGGAGGATACAAATATTATGCTTTTACAAAGAAAAACAAAGGTTACTTTTTTAGTAAGAGGATATTTTTTTTTTACAAAGAGGATACAACTATTATATTCTTACTATTATTTTTAGTAAGAGGATCAAATGTGTTTTTTAAGTATGTTATATTTTCCTAAAAAGGATAAAAATGTTTCTATTTCGTATTGTTATTTTTTCACAAAGATTGATACAAATAGTGATTTTGACAAAACACTACGTTTTTTTTACAATCGTTTTTTACAAAAAGGATGCAAATGTTATTTTCTTACAAAAAAATGATGCAAATGTTATTTTTTTTAAAAGGAATGTAAATGTTATTTTTTTTTTTGTTGTTGGGTTGCAAATGTTTTTTTTAAATTGATGGAAATGTTATTTTTTTACAAAGAGGATGCAAATATTTTTTTTTTTTTACTTGTGTTGCAAATGTTATTTTTACATAAAGGATGGAAATATTATTTTTACAAATGTTTAGAGGATACAAATGTTATTTTTACAATAATTGCAGTTGTATATTTGTTTGTAAAAGAATAACATTTACGTTTTTTTATAAATAATAACATATTAATATATAACATTAGGAACATTATTATAAAAAATAATAACAAATAACATTTGGATCATTTGCATTTTTTTAAAAAAAACTGGCACATATACAACGCACTAAATTAAACCCACACGATGATCAAATAACCCACACACAGATTCTTAGTAACTTGTACCATCTCGGCCGATATATCACCGATATGGGTTGTACTATTGTGATATCGCCGATATGGGTCGATTCGATCTCGATATCGCCGATATGGGCCGATTCCATCGCGATATCACCGATATGGGCCGATTCTACTGCGATATCGTCGATATGGGCCGATTATACCGCTATATCACCGATACTACCGAGAAATTTCGATTCACATCAATAATTGAAAACTCAACTCGTAACTCGGAATCGGATCGGTGGGCACCGATACCTAGTCAACTCGGCCGTATCGTCGCGGTATCGGCCTTGACTTTGAACCATGCCTGTGACATACATACATGACTCTGATACAATAAAGGCAAGATGTAGACTGAGATTCAACCGTCACGGGACATCAAGGATGTTATGAAACGACATTCTATTTAGTTAGTTGACAACCGCTGCAGATTAATCATTATCAATCTATAACAAGAGAACAAAATTTACAAACATACCATTCCATACACATAAATATTTCACCCAAAAGAAAACCAAATTTACAAACATACCTTTGCAAACATGAAAAGAGAGCAATGAATTGGTGATTGCACCTGACAATGGCAGGTCAATAACCTCTTCACCCAATTTCGGTGGGCGAAGAGCCTAAACAACATGAAATAACTCAACAATTGACTTTCTACTGAACATCAGCAAAACTATATTGTTCTATCAAATTTCAATTGACATTTAAGACAAGTAAATTCATTAGAATCAATACCAGTCCATATCTTATCTGCCAAAATTTAGTTTAAACGCTGGAGTTCCATAGAAGGAAATGTGAAAACGAAATGTTGACATCGAAGTAGACCCAAAACAAGAAAGGTGAACCACCTGATGATGGGACACAAAAGCAAGCACACCATTGGATTGGACCTTTTTGAACACCTTACATGCATGTATCCGTGTAAGTGAGCCTCAGACATTAACAGTTTTGTATATAAAGAGATAATAGTAAAAAAAAAAAAAAAAGGAATAAAATCGCTCATAGTTAAGCAAACAAGCACATCGATAATAGTCGTAAAAACTGGTGGAAAAGTAAAATTCAGTAGACTAGAAACCAGTAAATAGAGGCCGAATATCGTTTTTAAGGAGGAAGTGAATGAATTCGCTATTAATTAGTTATACATTTGGGAAAGTCTTCAAAAAGAATAAGATATAAACTAATGTTTTGATGTTAAGAAAGGTAAGGAAAATTAAACTTTCATGTACTTTCTTAGTGTTTGATTAGCCAGAAAATTGTGGGATCATACCCTCAAATTTCCAAAATCCCAGTATTTCGCGGGAAACCCTTGGTTTATTCTGTATAAATTAACATTAAAAAAAACTTTATAAGTGAAATAAGCAAGTTAAGGAATGCAAGGTGGCAGAAAATTGTAAAAAAATAGAGGAAATGAAGAAAGAGAGGCCACAAAATCTAAATTAAAGCACGTACTCTTTAATCCAAAAACTGAGATCAATCTATATCCGGATACAATGCAAATGACATAAATATATATATAAGGAGAGCATATGAATCTAGTAGTGGCAAATGGGTGGTTATGGCGGTTATGGACGTGTCAAAAATGGATATGGATAAATTTGGGCGGGTCAAAAGCGAGTCGAACATAATAATTTGGGCGGATTTGGGCGGGTTAAATTCGGATCGGGTCGGGTCGGGTCAAACCCGGATCAGGCCGGGTTGACCCGCTTTTTTTTTTTTGAAAAAACAAATATTATACCATATACAAATAAATATAATATAATAATTTTGAAAAAAAAATATACAAGTAAATACTTGAATAAAAAAAATCTTTTAATTCTTTAGTAATTTGAGTTTTATTTTTGTGAGGGTCCAAAACCATTTTGCCCGCTAACAAACCATCTTATTGGATCGTTCAAACCATTTTGACCCACAAACATAATTAATGGGATCCAAGCACATTATTTTAAGTGAATTATGGACGGTTTCATCCTCAAGAGCCCATATTGCCGGCCCTAAATGAAACCTAACAACATTCGCCTAGACAAAAACTTGTCCAAACATGGACGTAAAGTAGAGAAACAATCCTAAGAACGATACTGGGTTGAGAAATGAATCCCGAAGAGTTGAAGATGGCAGAGACTCCGTGCACAAGATATGATCCGAATAGTATTAGTATATAGTGGAAAAAGAAAAGCGGTGATACCGTAACAGGCCTGTCGGGCAACTGAATACAAAAAGAGCACTTGAAGTTTTCGCCAAGAAGATCCAAAACATGGTTTTGTTTTTGAAGCTTCTCCTTTCCCTTGGGCTCAGGCTCAGTCTCAGGCTCAGGGTCAGCTGGTCCGCTGAGTAGCTCTTGGCGCCTTTTGGCTTTCTGTCTCTCGGTGAGAGTGACGTCAGCTTCGATTGCTAGAATAGCAGAAACAAGTTCGCCGGAAACAGCATTATATCCGGCGGTAGATCCGGCGTCAGCACAGTCGGGACAGTCCCAGTGGAGAGTAGCAGCTAAGGTTTGTGGTGGAACGGTAAGACAGTTGGCGTGCCAGGGTGTGACACAAGTGTTGCAGGTGAGCTTGTCCTCGTCGGAAGGCTTGATTTTGCACAACATGCAAATGCCGTCGGCGTCACAGGGAAGGTGGCTAACGTGCGCCATTGGAGTCGCCAAGAAGAGGAGGGAAAATGAGACTGTTAAAAGATGTTTTGTATGAGTAGGTCAGGTCGTCGATTGGATCAGACAAAAGAGAGGGTGGTGTTTGAGGAGTAGGCGGACGGAGGCTTCTTATCTTATATATACTTTGGTTCTGTTGGTTGGTACCAACCCAAGGTAACCGCATGAAACCATTTTATTTATTTCACGCCTCCTACATTTTGCTTACGTGTAGGATTAGGGAGAACATGAAATGCAAATCTTTTTTTGGTAGGACAAGATATGGATTGAATATTATTTTAATTATGCGTTTGATAGAATTTATAAAAAAAATGAGATATATTAATTCAATTATGTATTTGAAATATTTCAAGAATGATTCAATTATCTTTAGTTTAAAAAATCACTATTTTGTATTTAATATTTAAAAAAAATTTAAAATATATTTATACAACATATTTAAACTCAATGACATAGATTTAAGTTTCTAAATAGGCTAGCAAATTAAAGATTAAAGTGAAAAATTAATATAGACACACACCCATATTGTATGCATGAAAGAAACATAATACAAAATACGACAAAAAATAACCGTTTAAATATACACCAAAAAAATATACACTGGTAAATATATTTTGTCCACTGCTGTTAAAATTTATACCCAAAAAAATATACACCGCTGTTGTCAATATATTTTGTTCCACTACCTTTAAAAATTCATACCAGTTTAGTAGTTTTTTTTAATAGTTTTGAGTACAATGGTAAATTAGTTTTAATTGTCTTATAATCAAAATAAAAACAAGAACTTTGATTATGGCTCAATGATAACCCTCTTTTTATACTTCAAATAGCCACCATTGAGATATTAGAAATGAAGGTTCAAAAATGGAACTACGACTAATAATTTCTCGAGATAATTATAAGAGGGAAAATTTACATGCAGTCAATTACAATTTCTCATTAACTAGTCATCTCCAACTAACAAGTTGTTAAAGGTGGGTTAAACTGATAGAACTAAAAGCATAGCACGAAAAACTGTAAATCAGCACGCACACACACACAAAGTATAGTGGGTGACGAAAGTTACAAACAAAAAAAGGCTAGCTAAGATATGTCCTCAAGTTGCAAATGTTAACAAAGTTGCATATACAAAACAAGAAAGAGGAAAGAAGGAAGATACCTGATGGTGAGAAGAAACTCACAAATGTTGCAATGGAAGAGATGACTATTTCTAATGTTTAGAGTCCAAGTTGGTTTTCTTTCTTTTAACTTAAAAATGACACGACATTAAATTTAACCGATACCAGATAATTTTCTACCACTTAAGGGGTGAAATTTTTTTATCCCACTCCTTATGGGATAAGGAGCTCACTTGGGATAACTTATTCCATTTTATATCCCATCCTAAAATACACCAAACTTTGGATATGATAATTTTATCCAATCTAACCCCCTTATCTGCCGCATTAAATGAGGTATAAAGAGAGAGTTGGAGGATGATAGAAATGAATTTGAGTGCACTTCATTTTAGTAGGCGGAGGCTTTTTATATATACTTTAGTTATTTTGTTACTGAGTTAAGGCACCGCATGAAACCTTTTTATTTATTTCATGCCTCATACATTTTTTTAGGATTATGGAGAACTTAAAATGTGAATCTTTTTTGTGACCCGGTTGATGTGTCAAACATATATTGGGTGGAGTATATAATTTATATGAGTTTATTTGAAACACTATCCAATGTGTAAGGGTGACAGATATTTGAAAATTCGAATTCGTACGGTATTCAAATTTGTATTTTGCGGATATTTGTCCGAATAAGAATTCAGGAGAGCGGGTTCAGATACCACTTTTATATATATGGGGAAAATGGATATGAATACGATATGTATCCGTCACAGATAATATGTATCCGAATTGAACTATCCATTTTTACGGATATCCAATCCCGATATCATTATTCGTAATAACATCTACTATCCAGTATTCGTATATATATATATATATATATATATATATATATCATAGATAATATATACATATTTTATTTGACTTTCCTTATTGGAAGAATAACCCGGTGAGCCATGTATTGGATGTGATGCATGCGGAGAAGAACATCACTGAACATATTGTGGGCACACACCTTGGGGGGAGTCATTCGAAGGATGGAGAAAATACACGAAAAGACCTTAAATCGTTGAAACTTAAACCATAACTATGGTTGAAAGAAGATAGTAGGGGAAGGATAATAATTCCCCCTGGTGCGTTTACTTTGACGAGTGAGGAAAGGAATGTGCTTTTAGACACAATATATAATTTGAAGGTTCCAACTAATTTTTCATTCAACTTGCAAAGGATTGTGAATTATGCTACCCATGATTTACATAAGAGTAAGTCCCACAATTGGCATGTGATCATGAAATTGGTTCCTTTATTGTTTAAGCATTGTTTCTCTAAGCACAAGGATTTCAAAGGGCTATAATGCAAATTAGCATCTGATTCTAACTTTTATGTGAGAAGGTAGTCAATCAAGATCACATAGTGGTCACAAAAGTAGCGATAACCAAAGTGATTTATGTGTTGGAGAAGTACTTTGGCTCATATTTTTTTACATAAGTGTTCACTTATTAGTAAACCTATGCGACGAGGAACTTCTTTGCAGCCCAGTTAGATATCGTTGGATGTATCCGTTTGAAAGATTGATGAAAGTTTTCAAATATTACATTAAGAATACACGTTACATTGAAGGATCAATTGCAAAGGAATACATCATCGTGGAGTCATCAATCTACTCTTAGGAATATATGCCTAACCCAAGCAGCGTGGATAACAGTGATGAGTTCGTCGATGAGGGTGGTCAGGTGATGGGCAAGTGAGTGAAATTAACGAGTTTACAAGATGAACAAGTAGCTCGTTATCTATTTGACACATATGAATATATCAGTTGAAGGGTGTCTACCTATAAAAAAAGTAAATAAAATAAAAATACTTTTTTTATTAATGATATTCGAGAGGTGCCTTGCAAGGGCCACCGCAGGAGTCTAAGATTAAGAAGTGTCACTGCAAGGGTCACTGCCACTGCAAGGGTCACTGCAGCAATGACATTCGAGAGGTGCCCCGCAAGGGCCACCGCAGAAGTCCAAGATTGAGAAGTGTCACTGCAAGGGTCACTGCCACTGCAAAGGTCACTGCAGCAATGACATTTGAGAGGTGCCCCGTAAGGGCCACCGCCGCAGAAGTCCAAGATTAAGAAGTGCCACTGCAAGGGTCACTGCAGTAATGACATTCGAGAGGTGCCCCACAAGGGCCACCGCCGTAGAAGTCCAAGATTGAGAAGTGCCACTGCAAGGGTCACTGCAGCGATGACATTCGAGAGGTGCCCCGCTAAGGCCACCGCAGAAGTCCAAGATTGAGAAGTGCCACTGCAAGGGTCACTGCCACTGCAAAGGTCACTGCAACAATGACATTCGAGAGGTTCCCCGCAAGGGCCACCGCCGCAGAAGTTCAAGATTGAGAAGTGCCACTGCAAGGGTCACTGTAGCAATGACATTCGAGAGGTGCCCTGCAAGGGCCACCGCAGAAGTCCAAGATTAAGAAGTGCCACTGCAAGGCTCACTGCCAATGCAAAGGTCACTGCAGCAATGACATTCGAGAGGTTCCCCGCAAGGGCCACCGCAGAAGTCCAAGATTGAGAAGTGCCAATGCAAGGGTCACTGACACTGCAAGGGTCACTGCAGAAATGTTATCTAAGAAGTGCCACCGCAAGGGTTCCGGCAGAAACTCATATTGAGAAGGAACCCACCCAGGGTGGCCAGGATGAGGGAGTGGCTACCACGAGCAACTCCTCATCATGAAACTTCATTCTTTAAAAGAACAACAGTATTAACATTTTGCTTTCTTATACAGGTTGCCTAGTTGAGCAAGAAGGGCTCAAGCAGGCTAGTTAGGACCTCCTCGGAGTTTTGGCTTGGAGGCTGAGGGACAAGGTATGTTGAGCAAGCTCAACCACTTAGCACTATAGGATTGAGAGAGTACTAGTAGGAAGACCCAGAAGTCACTCAAGACCACACACACTTCACACTTGGTCACAAGTGAAGTGAGCAGCCAAAGAGCTGGCTACTCACATGGAATAAACTCTTTATAAAAATGTTTAGCTTTTCCAGAAGAGGGGCCCCTCAAGGTCCCTCTCAAGAAAAACAATAATTTTAGAAGAGAGGGGTCCCTAAGGCCTCCTCTCTCAAGATTTGCAAAATTGCACCACAAGTTACCGTTTCAAAAGATAATTATCAAATCTGATATTTTGTCTTCATTAGGGGACATATGTGTTTTTTGACTTTAGTCGGCGCTAGGTGGCGCCTGCAGGAGGGGACAGGCAGGGCTTCCTGCAGGTAGGGACAAATGGTAAACTTCAGACATTATTCCCCACCAACCCTCTCAATTTTGGCACCCAAAAATGCCAACTCAACCCTAATGCCCTAGTATAAATAGACCTCTGGGTAAGGTCAATAAGGAGACAATTGAAATTGCATTGTTACTCTGCTAAAATCTCACCAGACCTACCTAGTATTCTCTTCCTGCTCATTCTCTTAGTGCTGAGTGTCTTGTTCCTTCACTCCCCACTGACAGCCATCATTCTTAGGTGTTTCCCTTGAGAAAATTACTATTTTGCTGTGAAAGTTCATCTTCTTGCAGGAGTGAGTTGAAGCTTGAGTTCCATTATTACCAGAAGGAGAAGTTTCTTGAAAAATTGCACCAGAAGACCTTGAAGACCTTACAGTCAGTGTCCATTGGAGTGGGTCACGCCTCACCCTTTCCAGTTATTCATAGACCCCAGTCTCACTACCCTCCTACATTTGGCGACTCTGCTGGGGACGTATTCTTGCTTTAATGGAAAAAGAAGGTTTCAATGTCTTTAAGCAGTTGGTTTTTTAGGACACTCCGTCTGGTAATGGAGCTCACAGTGACCAGACTACTTAGGAAGAAGTGGTGGTGATCGGATCCAAGGCGCCTGCGCCTCAGGGAGGGCAGACCAGTTCTCCGGCAGTGGCTCCAATGGCAGGTATGAATCTTATGGCAATGTTTTTTGACTTTTTAAAGCAAAATAACGTGAACCTATAAAGCTTGGGTCAAGGTTGTGTGACACCTGCTGCTGTCACTTCTGGATGGTTAGCCACCCCTATTACGATTCCGGCAGAGACGATTCCATCCCGAAAGGCGGCGTCGGAGCTGGCTCTGGCGCCAACTGCTAAAATCATGTGTTTGGAGGAGCCAACCTCTAAGGCTGTTACTATGGAGGAAGTGAGGAAGCTCCTCTCCTCCTCTCAGAGGGAGGGTTCCCACCTATACGAGGAGTTACAAGACCCCTATTCACAGGAAGTAAGTGAGAAGCCATACCCTGAGGGGTATATTCCACTAAAATTTATCAAGTTCGGCGATAGGGGAGAGAACCCTAGAGAACACGTGAAGAGGTTTGTCAAGTACTTGGGAATACATGCTGGCGATAAGAACCTAAGGTTGATGGAGTTCTCTAAGACCCTCACTGGGAAGGCTTATATATGGTATTCCCACTTAGCGCCTAACAGCGTCCCTACTTGGGAAGGGATGCACAGGAAATTCCTCCAGAAGTTCTTTGTAGCGGAGGACGAATTTACATTGAGGCACCTAGCACAAGAGGTCCAGAAGCCAGGAGAAGAGTTGATGCACTACATTAAGCGATTTTGTGAGAGGGCCTTAGATGTCCACGAGGACGTGGCGGAGGCCAGGTTACTGCATATATGTGTGGAAGGACTCTTAGAAGAGTACACGTTGCACTTGATCAACGAAACTAAAGATGGAACTTTTAGAGAATTCACCAGGGCTGCTAGCAACATAGCTATGATAATCAAACCAAAAGCCCCGGGCTGGAGGACACAAGTCCCACTGACTTCCGGGAGGTTTCAAGTTTCAAGGAGGCAAGCGGTTAACTATGTGGATGGGAGTCCCAAAGGGAAGAAGGGAGGCTTGGGAGCCAAGACTGGTAGTCCCAGCAACAAGAGAAAGTTTGGGGAAGATGCCCTGCCGACACTAACATGCAGCGTAGTTGAGGCTATGGACTGTAATCGTACCTTAGTACGAGAAGGGGTAGCAGGACCTCCTCACTTGAAAGGAGAAACCCCCACTATAGATGACAAAGCTAATCCGAAGTACTGTGACTTGCACTAACGGGTGAAGCATTCTACCAAAGATTGTTACTACTTGTGAAGGATCATTGGTGAGTAGGTGGCCAATGGTACCTTGCAGATACCACCTGCGGATGTTAAAGAAAACCCACTTCCTGCACATCTCTTTAGTACCGCCAACATAGTTGCCTATGACGAAGAAGCTACAAAAAGTCTGATGAAGTGGGAGAGCAGCGAGCAGTTATGCGAGGAGTTAGACAATCTATCACTAAGCAGACTTGAGCTAGAAAGAAAGCAAGAGGAGTGGTTCTTCACTCCGGAACAAGAAGATGGAAGCGGGGAAATTAAAGAAGCGACCCTCTTGGAAGGCAAGGTAGATGTCATTCTCGCCCTAGATGAGGGAGGGACCTCTGAAGTGGAATATGTCTGCAGTGCCCAGACGTATGAGGTGGACCTAGATTTCGAATGCGAGGCCATTACAAGGAGCCCCAAGTTCAAGTGGTTTTTTTAACCAAATAGGGGTAAAGTACGATACAAGGGTGTTCATCACGAGGAAAGTCTTGGAGGCAGTGCAGTAGTGTGGAGATCCTTCGTTAAATTGGCAGGGGCCAATCGGAAGGATGATTAAGAAGTATACTTCTGAAGTGGTGTTTTCATAAGTAGATAGGTTTCTGCCTCACTTCCACAACCGCCCGTTGTATGTTACAACCATAGTTAATGGAGTCTCATTCCCCAGGGCGTTAATGGACGGGTCTATTAACATCATGCCCATCAGTACATTGTATGAAACACGAATTGACCAGGGGAAGGTGGTTCCGGTACCACTAGTAATTTTCGGATTCGATAATGCCGGAATGCAGTCTATTGGATACGTGAATATGGGGATCAAGTTGGGAAATTTCACCTCCCATATAAAGTTCCATGTCATTAATGCAAACACTAGCTACCAATTACTTATTGGAAGGGTATGGATGCACACTCATGGCATAGTTCCTTCCACCTACCACTAATGTGCAAAGGCAAACATTAGAGGTACAAAGATAGTGATCAAGGCCACGCAGAGACCCTTTGCCGTTGAGGAGGCCCACCTAGAGGATGCTGATTTCTACACTGAGTTAGATGGGGAAAGAAAGGTCTCTGTAAGAAAGCTAGAAGGGATCAAGGTAGCCGAGGGAAGTGTCCTGATCGGGCGGAAAAAGTGTGTTCGTGTGAGGACACAATCGTTGTGTGTTTCGCCGCCACGATACAAAAAGAACCTAAGCTATTACTACACTTGACAAGCAAGCACAGCGGTAAGTCGGGTGTCGTAAGAAATCCACAGGGAGTGATTAAATTTTAGAGTTTAATTATTTAATTACTTCAGGAATAAAAGTGTAAAATAAACAAATGAAAAGGTGATAGGGTGGTTATGGTGACAAAAGAAAATAATAAGTTAATGCTAAATTAAAGGAAAGCGAGGATCGGGATCGCATTCCACCACACGGGCTAAACAACTACTAATTAGAATTACGGTTCGAAAACATTTAATCGAGCATATTCAATTAAGCATAAACATCACACAAGAAGGAATTTAACCCAAAGTTGCGAGATTAAACATTTAACTGAAAATGGTCGCACGCGGATTAAATTCGGATTATCGCTATAAACACTAAAGTTGCGTGACAAATAAAGTTAAACGCATAATAATCCAACTTTAATACACGCGGTTTCAATTAAATGCAATTTCACACGAAAACCTAACTTTCGAGGTTCTAAACCCGTAAATGGCGGAACACAATCCCGAACCTATTTATCTACGGACAAATCATGGATTAAACTACTTTAAACAACTAATTAACTAATAAAACAAGAATTAATTAAACTAAACTAATTTATCTAGGCATGGAAATGAAGAACAAAGTAAGAAAAACAACTAAAATAACTATATTAAGGAATAAAAGGTTAAGGTACAACTTACAAAACAAAGAGTACAACCATCCAAAGCAAGAGGGATAGGGTTTAGCTCCCAATTATAAAAGCCCTAAAACTAGAGAAAAATGAAGATATCTAGATGTCTTCTCTTCAAAATGAAGAGATAAGGGCTAAATACAAAATATCCCATGGCAAAATTGTAAATAAAAGGAAAATTGCCAAATATCAGCAGGGCTGAATCGATTTGGCTTTGGGGCGAATCGATTCGCCCCCTACAGGTCTGAATTCTGCAGCTTTGTCCTATTTTACGGAAAATACCGCCATTTCTTTGTTATAGCTCGGAATGAGGCACGGTCGGAGGCTACACGAAGATAACTCAGAGGACTACAACATCCAAGAAGACATTGGGCCAAAAATCCAAAATATGAAATGACTAAAATGCCCTTGAATGTGACCTTGAGTGTACTTTCCATGTCAAAACCATCCTAAAAATGCCATAACTCCATCGATACAACTCGGAATCATGCACCGTCGGTGGCCACGTGAAGAGAAATCAAAGGGCTTCAACTTCCGTGAAGAGCTCGGGATTCAAACCCGAATGCTGGAATTACTAAAATGCCCCGAAGATGCAAAAGTCGACGAAACAATTCCGGAAAGCGTCCGAACTTCATACTAAGCATCCAAATACCTACAAAAGCTCAATTAACCCCTGCAAAACATGTTAACATAGAAATCCGAGGTTGTCTGGTTAACGAGTATAAATATAGGGATTAAGATACCCGAGGGGGCTAATAAGGGGTAGGTTAACGGGTGAAATACGCAATATTTGCGTCGTATCACACCCCCTAATTTACACATTGCTAGTCCCTAGAAATGAAATAGGAAACAACAAGAACTACAAGCAGACCAAAAGTAGGATAAGTACAAAAATATGGTATAAATGCATAAGGCCACTTTCGCGGGCGATTCGATTGCATTTAGCGTATGCAATAAGCCGTTAAACCCCTAGGTCACCCTAGTGGACGAGTGTCGTCTCGTGAGGGTTTTCAGGGATGGTACCCACAAACATCACATGGTTTCCTCAAAATATGCCCAACCCAACATGCGACAAACTCAACAACAACGAAAAATATTTCAAACATGTTATTAGCATATTGAACGAATTCAAGCTAAAGTCCGTTGTTATTAACAAGTTGAATGCACCTCATAGAATTGAAACTTAAAAGTGGGAGGGGGGAGAGCATATGCAAAATATGATTTGGCGAAAAACTTAAATAAACCGGATAAACATAAAGGCAAGCATATATTCAATCCTCATGGGCATTACGCTCAAAAAATGAATTCACTATGAAAAGGGAGGTAATACACGGAACATGCGGGCTAAAGAGTAAATGTAAATGGAAACTAGGCCGCACACATGTCACAAAAGAAGAACGCTATATAGGAAATGAAAAACTTGTAATCTCAATGAAAGGATACCGCACACTAAAAGAGGCGAAATGCATTTTCACAGATTATCAAAACTATTTAAACTTTTGAATTACATCAACCTAAGATCACATAGGACTTGTAATAGGGTTGTAATGTAGGATAGGCTAGGGTGCGAAATGAAGGAATGTATGTACGGATTCAAAGTGTTCGGGATGAAAACTTGGGATAATGGAAAAATGCGGCCAATATCAAAAATTGGAAAACAAGTTCCAAAACAAGCATTAAATGTATCATTTGGAGAGTAATCAAAGCTTATTGAACTATACACAACATATACAACTTTCTCTTTCTTTTCTTTTCTTCTTTTTCTCGTTTTCTCTTTTGTTTTCTTTTTGCTTTTTGCTTTCTCTTTTTCATCACTTTTTCACTACTTCTTTTCTTTACTTATCAAACTCTTATATGCTTAAATTGCAACCGACATAATAAAAGCATCATTCAATCCCAAGTATCATTCCAAACAAAGGTATGGAAAGGTATATGTATGGTATATAACTCCAATTTGGAGTTGGTTATGAGAATTAGGGGTATGAAAAGAAAGGCTATATTTAGGCTCAAAGGGGTTAACGAGGGTAAGCATATAAGGGTGAGGTCAGGGCTAATATGGGTGATATAACAAAGATGGCCTATGATCATTTCACAATGTTTACGCAATTCTCGAGTCAAAACAATATATGAAAATCATGCTCAAGTAACACATTTCAAGTATGGACTCAATTAATGAACGATCAATGAAATAATAGTGAGATTACCAACGAATTCAACGTTTTCAATGAGAAAAGAATAGTGTATAACACTCACAAACGACGAAAGGTACAAAGCTTACTCGGTGTAAGTATATACAATGCAACAAAAGATTACCGAGTTATAAAAATCTTAAACCAAATCAATATGACAAGGAAAGTGCATATGCTCATGGGATAAATTTTAATTCATGAAGTTATTCACAATATCAATGATTTGAGGACTAAAGTCCAGTAACTTCTAAAATCGAGAACATGCATCATTGAGTTGTCTATTGGATCGGGTAATTATTGAAATTTATCATCGGAAACAAGGCAAAATGCCCAACAAAGGAGAAAAAAGAAAGAAAATATTTTTGAAATTTTTCACAAAAAGGCATACTTAGTAACTAAATGTGAGAAAATCCATGGACTACACATGAAATGGATAGAATATCCTACACCCCCTAACTTAAATGTTGCATTGTCCTCAATGCACATTAAGAACACAACACAAAGAGAGGAAAAGAACGATATAACCCAAAATTGGAGCGATCTCCATAAGCGCGAGTCCAAAAGAATCTACAAAACAAGTTAGTACCAAGCATAGCAAAAACAAATAACAAAAAGTTAACTAATTACACTAGACTAAATTAAAAGGAAAGAAAAATAGGAAAGAAAGAAAATTAAAAAGCTAACTATTTACAACCTACTATTTAGACTTCACACTAACTATACACTAGAAGTCTAAATAGTTGAGGGTCCACCCAAAGAGGGATTTGACATTGAAAGATCAACGGTGGACCCTCCAAAGCGAACATGCCTCCCGAAAGATAAGAATTCCGTTTGAACAACGGAAGGCATGTGGGTGGTAAAAAAAATGAACCATCGCCAATTTGAAATTTTGGGCGGACGATGGGGGATTTGGATAACAAGGGGGAAAGATACACTTGAGGTCCAAGAAAAATCGATTAATCTCCCAAAGGTTTTTCAAATGGAATGGGAGATGGTGCACACGTGGGGATAACATCCATCGAAGACAAATCCGGCAAGGAGTCCTCATCGGCAAAAAGTGTGGAAGTTTTAAAAGTTTCTACAGACTCATAGGAATCAACCGGTAATTCTAATGGTTCAATTACGGAAAACGAATATGGTGATGAAATAAATTCAATCTCAATCGACTCATCGTCGGAAGGAGATTGAATTTCGGGGGAGAAAGATTCACATTCGATGAGAAATTCTTTGAAAAATTGGGGTGAAACACAAGTTTCCACCTCCTCGTTGTTTTGTGCATAAGAATTCATCTCATCAGAAGTGCACCAAGTCTCATTCCAGCATCATCTAAGCTTTCCAAACCTTGGTAATAAAGAAGCAAAGTCTCTTCCAAAGTAGGCTTCCTCGGCTCAAGAGCCTCGGACTCCTCATTTGTTTGAAACTCGTCTTCGAAAGTAATGAAATGAAGATCGTCATTGGATTCGAATAATGAATCCAACTCAAGCTCCCAATAACGATTTTCATTTCGATAAATGTTTTCAAGTCTTTCATTTTCAAGAAAATCTTGAAAATGGAAAACTTGAAAACTATCCCCAAAGTATGAATCATTAGAACAACCGTAATAACTATAATAGTAGGACATGATTACCTTATTGTTGAAAGATGGAGAATCCAAGAAATAAAGTGAGCAACCGCGAATCAAAGTTTCTTAGCGCTCAAAGTATGCAAATCCTGCAAAAAAGGTTAAAACAAAGAATACAAATACAAAAGGAAGAATACTACGAAATAATAAAATAATTAGAATCTAAAACACACTCCCCGGCAACGGCGCCATTTTGATCGGGCGGACAAAGTGTGTTCGTGTGAGGACACAATCGTTGTGTGTTTCGCCGCCACGATACAAAAAGAACCTAAGCTACTACTACACTTGACAAGCAAGCACAGCGGTAAGTCGGGTGTCGTAAGAAATCCACAGGGAGTGATTAAATTTTAGATTTTAATTATTTAATTACTTCAGGAATAAAAGTGTAAAATAAACAAATGAAAAGGTGATAGGGTGGTTATGGTGACAAAAGAAAATAATAAGTTAATGCTAAATTAAAGGAAAGCGAGGATCGGGATAGCATTCCACCACACGGGCTAAACAACTACTAATTAGAATTACGGTTCGAAAACATTTAATCGAGCATATTCAATTAAGCATAAACATCACACAAGAAGGAATTTAACCCAAAGTTACGAGATTAAACATTTAACTGAAAATGGTCGCACGCGGATTAAATTCGGATTATCGCTATAAACACTAAAGTTGCGTGACAAATAAAGTTAAACGCATAATAATCCAACTTTAATACACGCGGTTTCAATTAAATGCAATTTCACACGAAAACCTAACTTTCGAGGTTCTAAACCCGTAAATGGCGGAACACAATCCCGAACCTATTTATCTACGAACAAATCATGGATTAAACTAATTTAAACAACTAATTAACTAATAAAACAAGAATTAATTAAACTAAACTAATTTATCTAGGCATGGAAATGAAGAACAAAGTAAGAAAAACAACTAAAATAACTATATTAAGGAATAAAAGGTCAAGGTACAACTTACAAAACAAAGAGTACAACCATCCAAAGCAAGAGGGATAGGGTTTAGCTCCCAATTATAAAAGCCCTAAAACTAGAGAAAAATGAAGATATCTAGATGTCTTCTCTTCAAAATGAAGAGATAAGGGTTAAATACAAAATATCCCATGGCAAAATTATAAATAAAAGGAAAATTGTCAAATATCAGCAGGGCCGAATCTATTTGGCTTTGGGGCGAATCGATTCGCCCCCTACAGGTCTGAATTATGCAGCTTTGTTCTATTTTACGTTAAATGCCGCCATTTCTTCGTTATAGCTCGGAATGAGGCACGGTCGGAGGCTACACGAAGATAACTCAGAGGACTACAACATCCACGAAGACATTGGGCCAAAAATCCAAAATATGAAATGACTAAAATGCCCTTGAATGTGACCTTGAGTGTACTTTCCATGTCAAAACCATCCTAAAAATGCCATAACTCCATCGATACAACTCGGAATCATGCACCGTCGGCGGCCACGTGAAGAGAAATCAAAGGGCTTCAACTTCCGTGAAGAGCTCGGGATTCAAACCCGAATGCTGGAATTACTAAAATGCCCCCGAAGATGCAAAAGTCGACGAAACAATTCCGGAAAGCGTCCGAACTTCATACTAAGCATCCAAATACCTACAAAAGCTCAATTAACCCCTGCAAAACATGTTAACATAGAAATCCGAGGTTGTCTGGTTAACGAGCATAAATATAGGGATTAAGATACCCAAGGGGGCTAATAAGGCGTAGGTTAACGGGTGAAATACGCAATATTTGCGTCGTATCATGTCCCATTGAAAAAAATCTATTCATGACCGTTTAGGGGAGGGTGATTCCCCATATGGAAAAAGGCAAGAGGAAAGTAGAGGAGGTGGATAGGCCTCCTCGAACCTGCAAGAAAGTGGTCTTGCCTGATGGAAAGATCATATATCGCTTATAATGGTCTGCGCGGGAGGTGTTCTGGGATGAGAACATCGAACCGGCTCCTGAATGTTTTATTATTGATGAATCCCATATCGTTGAGCATGTCAAGGAACCAGAAGAAGCTCTGAAATGCATGCAAGATGGACCCGGAGAATAGCTACAAGAATTGGAAGAGATCAAGTTAGGGCCAGAAGGGGGTGAGAGTAGACCCATTCTAATTTCCAAGTGTCTAGAACCGAAGCAGAAGGAAGATCTCATTGGGCTACTTAGAGAGTTCACTGATGTATTTGCATGGAAGTACACAGAGATGCCATGAATAGATGCAGAAGTGAGCTCCCATAGATTGGACACCCTTCTCAATGCCCTTCCGGTAAGATAAGACACACGTACATACAAAGCGTACCTTGACTTGAAGATAAAAGCTGAGGTGGAGAAGTTGTTAGCGATAAGGTACATCAAGCCTATTCAGCACCCCATATGGCTTTCCAGCATAATGCCATTGGAAAAAAAGACAAAAGCTAAATCAGAATCTGTGTAGATTTTCATGACTTGAACAGGGCATGTCCTAAGGATGAATTCCCACTACCAAGTATAGACAGCTTAGTGGACGCCACCGCGGGACATGAGATGTATAGCTTCATGGATGGTTACGTTGGCTACAACCAGATTAAAATGGACCCTATCGATGCGAAGAAGACTGCCTTCCACTATACAGTCATGCCTTTTGGATTGAAGAATGTCGGGGCCACATACCAGCAGACCATGATGGCAATTTTTCACGACCTATTTCATGATATACTAGAATTCTATGTGGATGACCTGGTGGTGAAATCTAAGAAAGAAAGAAAGCATATACAGGATCTTAGGAGAGTATTCGAAAGGTGTCGTCGGTATAATATGAGGATGAACCCATCAAAGTGTGCCTTTGGGGTTACTGCACGAAAAATCTTAGGTTTTATTGTGAATAGACAAGGGGTGCAAGTGGATGCAGAGAAGATGAAAGCCATTGTGATGATGCCACTGCCCAAGAGTCAGAGGTAACTTAAGAGCTTCTTGGGAAAGGTATCCTACCTGTGTAGGTTTATACCTGCGCTGGCAGAAGTAACTCATCCATTCGCGCCTCTACTAAAAGACAATGCCAAGTGGGTTTGGGGAGAGAGACAGGAGAAAGCGTTTGAGAAGATTAAGGAAATCCTAGCCTCTCCTTCCACGATGATCCCCCCTGAAGCCGGAGCACCGCTGCTACTCTACCTCACTTTTACAGAGAGATCGATAGGGTCCCTCTTGGCGCAAGAGAAAGAAGGAGTGGAAAAGCCGGACTACTACCTGTCAAGAGTAATCTCTGGAACAGAATCGAGGTACACCAGCATTGAGAGACACTGCCTAACATTGGTATTTATGGCCCAGAAGTTGAGACACTATCTTCTAGCCTTCACAGTCCATATAGTCACCAAGTGTGATCCCATCAAGTACCTCCTCGCACGGACTATATTCGTGGGGTGAGCAACAAGGTGGATTTTGATCTTATCAAAATATGACCTAAAATGTGTAGTGCCTAAAGCCATTAAAAGTCAAGCGGTAGCGGATCTGCTGGCCCACTTCCCAAGTGAAGTTTTCGAACCACCTAGTGAAGAGATACCCGGAGAGAGATTTCAAGCATGCATGGCGGAAGAGGTAAAGAAGTGGTCTATGGAGTTTGATGGTTCCAGTGCTCAAGGAATAGGTGAAGCTGGCATCATACTGTCAGATGGGAAAGAGAAGATCACTCTCTCCTTCAAGTTAGATTTTAAATGCTTAAATAATGAAGCGGAGTATGAAGCCCTCATTCTAGGGATGTTGAAGGCACTCAGAAGGGGGGTCAGGGTATTGTGCATACGAGGGGACTCCAATTTGGTAGTGAGGCAGGTCAATGGGGAGTTCTTCCTTAAGCACGCCAACTTAACTCCCTACAGACACATCATCCAAAGGCTGCTGGGATAATTCTTAGAAGTAACTGTGGAGAGGCAGGCGCGAACGATGAATAGGCACCCTGACGCGCTCGCCACCATAGCACAAAAGCTGGATATGGAGGAGTCTGAAGCAACCATCACAGTGAGGCGGAGAACGGTACCCACTACTGTAAAATCTTTGTTCCCAAGTGATTAGCCAGAAGATTGGAGGCATCTGGTGGAGAAGCAACTTGAAACCAGAGAAGGGACAATGAAAATATTAGAGTTAGTCAACTATCATGTGCTGCAAGGAACTCTCTACTTTAAGAGTCCTGGAGGGTTTCTGGCAAGGTGCATCGGTGAGCAAGAAGCCAAGGAGAGGTTAATAAAAATGCACCAAAAGCACTGCGGAGATACTGATGTTACCCTTTATAGACGATTGCAGCGAGGTGGGTATTATTGGCCGACCATGAGCGCAGAAGCGGCCCGCTTGCAACAAAGTTATTTAAAGTGCCAAGATAATTTTGACCAGCCGACAGAAGCTAACTTTATGGAAGCCTTCGAAGATTGGAGACAACCGTACCTAGCATATTTGAAGAATGGGGAGATGCCCGCCGAGAGAGCGGATGAAATTTACCTTAGAAAAAGGATAGACCGTTTCTACTTAGTCGAGGGAGAGTTATATAGGAAGGGGTACAATAAGAAGGCGCTAAGGTGCGTAGCCAAAGAAGATGTGGAAAGGGTGCTAAAATAAGCTCATGAGCCCTCCCACATGGGAGGTGCCAAATTGTATAATCAACTGATGACGCTGGGATACTACTGGCCAACCATGGAGGCTGACTCCATTAGATACGTGAAGAAATGTAAAGCATGCCAAGTTCATGGAAACATGGTGCACGCTCCTTCTGTCAGCCTGTAAAGCCTGGAAGCTCCTTATCCCTTCCATACATGGGCGTTCGACCTGGTGGGAAAGATCACCCCGGCCTCTCACAATAAGGCTTTTATCATTGTGGCTACAGAATTGTATACCAAATGGGCGGAGGCCATCCCGCTAAGGAGAGTCACTGCCCAAGTGGTAACCCAGTTTATAAAGGAGTATATCATATGCAGGTTCGGTATACCCAAGATAATCTTAACAGATAATGGGAAGCAATTTGTATGCAAGGATATGGCCCTCCTCAAAGACAAATATAAATTGTGCATAATAGCTCAACCATATCCTACCCCAAGGGCAATGGCCAATCAGAGGCTACCAATAAGAACTTGATAAACATTTTGAAGAAAATATTGGAGGACATGCCGGGGCGTGGGATGAGAAGTTACCTATGGTGTTATGGGCTTACCGTACTTCGAAAAGAAAATCGATAGGGTTTACTCCGTTCTCTTTGGTATACGGGACCGAAGCTGTCCTACCAGTAGAATTGGCCGTACCCTCAGCCAGAATTTCTCTTAGCAACGGACTCATCCCTGACCCAAGGCATGTGCAGCTGGAGGTACTGGATGAATATAGGGAGAAGGCAAGAGAGAATTTCAAAGTCTACACTTAGTAACTGTACAGGGCCTACGAGAACTTAATCAAGCCTAGAGAGTTCCAGGTGGGAGATTTAGTCCTGCGAGCATCAACTCACCATCTCCGTAGCATGTCGACATCAAAATTCAAACCTAACTGGGAAGGCCCCTTTGTCGTCAGAGGAGTGGGGAAGTCGGTATACTACCAAATATCAAAACCAGAGAGTGATTGCCTCCAGTCCATCAACTGCAAGTGGCTGAAGAGGTACTATGCTTAGTAACACCTAACAAGTTTTGTTTGTGTTTTGCATGTCTGTAATGGATTTTCAGAATTGCTCCTATACCAGAAAAGTTTTTTTTTGTAACTTCTTTTGAGCAATACCACATTGTAAACAACACACAAAAGTAAAGAAACGAAATAGCAACACTTTTGTCATTATTGATGCTTGATTTGCTTACTCATCTATATGTATATACATAAATATATATATACTCCCTATTAAGTTAGAAGAGAGTGCACAAAAATCAGGAACTCTGCTCACTACACTTGGGAGGTAAATCCACCCTAAGAGAAAGTATACCGAGCAAAGTCCCCCAGACATAAATTAATAGAAAATATAGAGGGGGTTAAATTCCTCCTCTTTAATATTTCAAAGAACAGTGAAACTCTTAAAGAGAATATAGAGCAACGACCCCAAAGACTAGGGGCTAGCTAATTCAAATAGTTTTCAAAAAAACCAAAATTTCTGGAAAGGGAAAAGGGGTCACCCCCCCCCCCCCCCCTCCAACCTGGCCTTTACGAATGCAAGTAGTAATATGCAGGAATACCCCCACAGACAGGAGGGGCAATCCAAGACAGTAACATGCAAATACCTCACAACTACAAGAGGTGCATTTTTGAAAAATATATACAATATATATATATATATATATATATATATGCATAACTTTTCATATTAATGCAAGCATCCCGCAGTATATGGGGCATCCATCAGTAGACTAAATGCTCACAGAAATTAAAGCAAGTCATATAAAACAAACACCCACGGTATAAAGGGAGAACAAGGGAAAAGGAAAGTGCAGAAAAAAAGAAGTGTCTCATCGATGAAGGATCATCGATGTACGCATAACATTTTGAGCATTACAAAGCAAGAAGTAGTCTATTCGCTATAAATGATAAAAAAATAGATCATCACGAGCGATGGCACTGACATACGACGGACCAGCCTCCCGTAGAAACTCTTCCTCCAACCTAATGAATTTAGCCTCGTCCTCCTCATCGCCAGACTCGAGTCTGGAAAGCTTTACCTGAAGTAATGAGATCTGATTCCGGATTCTCGTGGCCTCAGCCTGCCGCTGCTCAACCTTAGACTGTCGGGAAGTGTGAAATCTCACTATCTTTTAGAAAGGAACACTCAGAAAGGGGCGAACCCCCTTATTAATCCAATCCAAACGAAAATGATAGAACTGCTGTAAGTCACGGAGAGCATCCAAGAATAGCAAAATGGAAGTGCTAGTCAGCTTAGCGGGGGAGGTAGCCAAGAACTCATGAACATGGCTGGAAAGAGCCTTCAGGTTGAAGGCCGTGAGACTGTCAATCTGAAGTATACCCTGAGAAGTGAATGTCTCAGGATGGTGCTCTAAGATGAGATCCAAGAGCTGACGCTCATGTGTCCTGAATCGTCCTGGTAACTCCTCACGCCATAGTCTACTCGCAATAGTCGCAACATCCTTTACTTCACCATCGCCGTCGGAGTGGTGAGACCTCGCCTCAGAAGGGAGGAAAGAAGACTCTCCACCAGAATCAGTGTCACCGACCAAAAGAGTGACCTCAGAACTATGATCTCTCTCCACATACATCCCACTACCAGACTCCACAATCATCAGAGTACCCTCATGGACCTGGAAACAATAAGACAAGGGTGAAATGGGAACGCTTGCACAGCATACGCAAGAAGAAAAGAGGGGAATAGTAAAAGAGGGGGTATGCTAGTTTAATACCTCTCTCGCAGTGGCCCCACCGCCAGTCTCCACACTCATCGGAGTACTCTCATGCACCTGGAAATAATGAGACAAAGGTGAAATGGGAACGCTTGCATAGTATATGCAAGAAGAAAAGAGGGGAATAGTAAAAAAAGGGGGTATGCTAGTTTAATACCTCTCTCGCAGTTGCCCCACTGCCAGACTCCACAGTCATCGGAGTACCCTCATGGACCTGGAAACAATGAGACAAGGGTGAAATGGGAACGCTTGCACAGCATACGCAAGAAGAAAAGAGGGGAATAGTAAAAGGAGGGGGTATGCTAGTTTAATACCTCTCTCGTAGTTGCCCCACTGCCAGACTTCGCAGTCATTGGAGTACCCTCATGCACCTGGAAACAATGAGACAAGGGTGAAATGGGAACGCTTGCACAACATACGCAAGAAGAAAAGAGGGGAATAGTAAAAAGAGGGAGTATGCTAGTTTAATACCTCTCTCGTGGTGGCCCCACCGCCAGTCTCACAGTCATCGGAGTACTCTCACGCACCTGGAAATAATGAGACAAAGGTGAAACGAGAACGCTTGCACAGTATACGCAAGAAGAAAATAGGGGAATAGTAAAAAGAGGGGGTATGCTAGTTTAATACCTCTCTCGCAGTTGCCCCACTGCCAAACTCCACAGTCATCAGAGTACTCTCATGCACCTGGAAATAATGAGACAAAGGTGAAATGAGAACGCTTGCACAGTATACGCAAGAAGAAAAAGGGGAATAGTAAAAATATGAGGTATGCTAGTTTAATACCTCTCTCGCAGCCATCCCACTCTCAGACTCCACAAATATCAGAGCAAACTCCATAGTCATTGGATTAACCTCACTCACCTAGAAATAATGCAACAAGGGCGAAGATGGGAATGCTTACACAATTTAAACAAAATAATAAAGACATAAAAAAATGACATCGGGGAAGTGGACACACTTATACACTGTACCTGAATACCGCTGTCCATAACGGTCAAAAGAGGAGGTTTGGGGGCTCCCATAGGGGCCACCACACAGGCTGATGCTCCTATAGGGGTTGTTTCAACGACCAGTGCCTCTAAAAAGGCAACCTCAGTCTCGGATGTTCCTAAACGAGATACCCCAAAGACGATAGTCGCAGGGGGTGATCCTAAAGGGGCTATCTCAGTAACCAATGCTCCTAAAGAGGCTACCTTAACCTTGGGTGCTTCCGAAAGAACAACCTCAGTAATGGCAGTCGCAATGGACAAGTGAGGCTGCGGAGGAGAAGAAGGGGCAAGAGTTAATAAATCACCTATCTCATAAATAAAAAAAATCTCAACTAAAAAGGGGATAGGGAAATCCCCAATGGCACAACAAAGATAGCTACCTGAAGAGGTGCGATAACAGGGCAAGCGGTCTCCCTGTATAGGGGTTGCTGAAGAGATAATAACAGGAGCCGCCATCAAAATAGCACCAAGAGATAACTTAAACAAAAGAGAAAGAGGGCTATGATAAATACAGACTGGATAGATAAGAAATCTACAAATAAGCAAATATGAAAATACCTAGACCCTATCCAGAGGGGAAGAGCGAAAAAGGACGGTCGACGCAGCAGGGGTTGTGCTGATAGCCTGCAAAGAATGAAAATGTGCTATTCATCACATGTTCGAAGGAAAAGAGACTCCATGCCCGAATGAAAAAGGCCTAACCTAAAGTGTAGGCTCACTAGTTGAGGCCACAGTAAATATAGGGCAGCGAGAAATTTCCTGAACCAAGGGCCTGCCGTCCATAGATATGCGGACTCGGGGGATAGAAATCCTCCCCGAAGAGGAAAAACCGGGGATAATAACATCAGGTAAGGGAAGAGTCCCTCCCTGAGAAGAAAATCCAAAAGTCATTAGGACTTGCTACCGAAAGGAAACAAACATTCAAAAATAATAATACACACCTTAGATGAGGAGGTGCCCAGGGGCTCAGCTGTAGAAGTGTCCACTGCCGGAAGAAGAGAAGATGAAGTGACAATGCTGGAAGGCACAACCCCCTACACATTGTAAATGAGTAAATAAAAGGAAGGAGTAAAGAAAAAAAGGGGGCGTGGCGAAGCATACCTGAGCAGAAGGAGATGACACGAAAGTGGTCCTCGTCCCAGTATGGTGCACAGATGAAAGCTGTAAGGAAATACCAGTATACATAACTGAAATGTAAATTGGAAAATTAATAGATTACATTATATGGTAAAGGAGGTAAGGAGATAGAAAACCTCTCTAAAAAGGCCTCGGGAAGAAACGAGCATGGAATTCCTCTCTCGCTGAAAAGACGTCAGTCGCAGTGGGGGAAGAGGTGAACTACTTGCCTCTATGGAAATAACCTGAAAAAAATACGACAGACTACTTTCTTTAACAAATAAAATAATGAGGGGGAAAAGATAAAAAATCGTATGTATCAAATTTCCAACAAAGAGGAACACTTACCACAGCAAGGCGCGTAGTCTGTCCGTAAGGGAGATGTCAGGTAGTGGAGATAACCCCCCAGATGAATGGGATGCCTCATCATCACTAGAAGACTCTCTCAAGACTGATAACAAAGCATAAGTGTCAGTAGTGCTTTCTCTATGGAAACCCAGGTCGCCCATATCACCCGAAGAAGAACTATGGTCGTCATAGGAAGGGTTGCTTCCATAATCAACTAGTTCCTCTTCCAATGAAGGGGAGGGAGATCCAGGAGGTAAAACTCCGAGAGAACTAGTTTCACTGAGTAAATAATGTCGTAATATAGTACCTTCTACAATGGGAATAGATGCGACCCGCGCCTTCCGGGAAGAAAGATCCGATGCTCCGTAACCTTTCTTTTTCACAACTTGATATGTCTCCTCCACCCCAAGATCATCAGTATCGGACTCTTGGTCCACTATGGAGGGGGCAGCCATGCCATCACCATTTCGTTTCTTCTTCTTTGTAGCCCGAGTCTTCACGGGAGAAGGGGGAGGAGAAGCGGTAGAAGTAGGAACGAAATTAGATACATTTGTGTCGGGGTGCTTCCTTTTGCTTGCGGTAGAAGTACTCACTTTCCCTCTGCTTGTTGGTCGACTTCTAGACTTCACAGGGGGAAGTTCAGCCGACAGGGGCTGAAGTGACTCGTCAATAAGAGGCTTAACTAAAATGGGAGTGGCCTGTTCCAAGGGTGACGTGGAAGTGGTACTGAGAAACCAAGGATCTTTCTGCGTCCGCCTGACCAAAAATTGGGCTTTGATATATTTAATTGGGTTATTCTCTTGAGGGGGACCAACTACATATTCTTGGATAAGAAGAACATGCCGCTGCTAAAGAAGGAACCAAGATGAAGTAAACGAAGGGTGATAATCGCAGGGAGGCACATAGAGACCACCCAAACCACAGACCCTACGGAATAATCCCCGAAGAGTTAAGTTAGCACACGCCTCTGAAAGATCGCTATAGGTAGGAAGAGGAGGGATGTGAACGCCCTGATCATAGACAAACTGTCGTCTTGCCATCTCGAAATGATAAGATTCAACACGCGGACCTAACTCGATCCAAGAAGGGAGGTGGCATGGTAAGATCATCATCACCACATTAATATGAGGACAAGTGGAAACAGACCCCACTGCTGAAGGGAAATAGAAAGTCCCGCCATCGCCAGGGAAAGAAAGCCAGCTGAAAGTTCCCCCAGGATGCTTGGTATAAGGCCGAAACTGAAACTCCTCAATATCATCAATCAATATTCCCAAAGATTTTTTCGTAATTTTTTTGTGCCATCGGAGAAGTTGCGCAGCATCGCTATGACAAGCGTGAGTCCCCGAAGTAAAGTGGGGGAAGTGCTCAAATAAAAAGGCCATCAAAAGGCGACATTTGCATAATTAGCAACATCATACCAACCGCAATACCTCTCTATATCTATATGTGCTCGGTCCATCCAGGTGTAAAGAGAACCCAAAGTCAAGTTGGCCATAGGTATTAACCTGCCACGTGATAACCGTACAGCTAGTCTAAAAATAAATTCGTGAGGGGAATCTTCAGGCTTACCTGGAAAAAGGAACCGAGTCAGAAATGTAACCAAGAAAGCGGCCAAATGTGATGGAGAGTGGAGCTTGGGACCATCCTGGGTTCTGGGGACTGCGCGGGAGGTCTTTCCCTTCTACAACTGCTCGAAATCCCTGAACCAGTACCTTTGACACTTGGCAAAGGAATATGCTTAGAATGACCAGTTATATTTATAGCTACATACTTTGAGCACTCACTGAGAGCCGACTGTATCTCCCCCACCATCTCCTGTTCTAAAGAATCCTCACAGTCATCAGAAAAAACCTATTGCCCAAAGAAAGGAAGAGCATACAATTCACATGCATCCTCTAGAGTGATGGTAAATTCACCCAGCCCGTGACAAATGTGTGGGACTCCATACTCCATCGAGATAATAAAAGATTGAGCGAGGAAATATGCCTGGATATGGTGCAGGACTTCAGGATGATAACGGAGATAAAAAGACCCACCCCCCTAAGAGTAGTCACATAATCGAGAATGCTCAGAACATAGTTGACCCAGCTGGCTCACTCCTCCGGGGGACCTACCGCAGCTTTAACGTCAACATTAGAATAAGGAATATCACCGCAGTCGATGCGGACTCAGAGAATATAATCTGGAGAAATAATGAGGGAATCAGCAGATTCACTTAATCCCACATGATGGCGCTCGAGAATAGTGCTAGATAATTTTTTCTCAAATTCGATAAGAGAAACCATGAAGTTATCAATCGGACCAAAAAAAAGGAGCACGAAGATAAGTACTAAAATCTCGCCCTTAACGAATGCGCATATAGTCCTTCCATGTCTGAGAAGAGGATGATGTAGCTGAAGAACTATTGAGAGTCATCGGCTCAAGAAAAGAACTAATCTCGGTAGAGATCCCAAGTGAAGAACCCCGGGTATTCCCCGCCGCCAAAAAGAGAGGGTGACAACCCCTGTAGAAACAACAGATTGCAAGGAACCTCCTAGCATGAAGCCTACCCGCGATGAGTCCACAACTAAAGAGGGTCTTACGACGCCAAGTGGTGGCATTTATGAGGAACCCATAGTACAAAAGGGGTCTCGTGAAAAATCTATAGCAAACAACACATTGCCCGCAGAAACCCCAGGAGGGGCCACCTCGAATGCAAAAGCCAAGGATGAGTTAAAATTGGACGAGACCCCCAATCCTATAGAGTCACTGGTCGAGACACCCAATTCCACATTGCCGCTGGTCGAGACACCCAAAGTTGTAGAAGAATCAGTCGAGACCCCCATCTCCACACCCACTGTAAGCGATACCCAAGAGAGCGTGGGAACCAGGCGAGACCCCACTTTTCAACCGTCAAGACCCCTCTCCACAAATAGATGGGGTGAGACCCCCCTTTTACAAATGCTTCCCGTCGAGACCCTACTCCACAAAAAATTTTATGGGCGAGACCCCCCTTTTTTTACAAACGCTTCCCGGTGAGACCCTACTCCACAAAAAAATTTATGGGCGAGACCCTCTCCACAAACTAGATGGGGCGAGACCCCCCTTTTTTTACAAACGCTTCCCGGCGAGACCCTACTCCACAAAAAAATTTATGGGCGAGACCCCTCTCCACAAACCAGATGGGGCGAGACCCCCCTTTTACAAACGCTTCCCGGCGAGACCCTACTCCACAATATATATATATATATATATATAATTGTTGAAATTGACTTTATGGAGTACAAAGTTTGTTTAGTCTGCCCAACCAAAAAAACTTTGCACGAGGGGCTAATGTACAAGGGTGTCAACCTATAAAAAAAGTAAATAAAATAAAAATAATTTTTTTATTAATGATATTCGATAGGTGCCCCGCAAGGGCCACCGAGGAGTCCAAGATTAAGAAGTGCCACTGCAAGGGTCACTACAGTAATGACATTCGAGAGGTGCCCCGCAAGGGCCACCGCAGAAGTCCAAGATTGAGAAGTTCCACTGCAAGGGTCACTGCATCAATGCCATTCGAGAGGTGCCCCGCAAGGGCCACCACAGAAGTCCAAGATTGAGAAATGCCACTACAAAGGTCACTGTAGCAATGACATTCGAGAGGTGCCCTGCAAGGGCCACCGCCGCAGAAGTCCAAGACTAAGAAGTGCCACTGCAAGGGTCACTGCCACTGCAGCAATGACATTCGAGAGGTGCCCCGCAAGGGCCACCGCCGCAGAAGTCCATGATTGAGAAGTGCCACTGCAAGGGTCACTGCAGCAATGACATTCGAGAGGTGCCCCGCAAGGTCCACCGCAGAAGTCCAAGAATGAGAAGTGCCATTGCAAGGGTCACTCCCACTACAAAGGTCACTGCAACAATGACATTCGAGAGGTGCCCCGTAAGGGTCATCGCCGCAGAAGTCCAAAATTGAGAAGTGCCACTGCAAGGGTCACTGAAGCAATGACATTCGAGAGGTGCCCCGCAAGGGCCACCGCAGAAGTCCAAGATTAAGAAGTGCCACTGCAAGGGTCACTGCCAATGCAAAGGTCACTGTAGTAATGACATTCGAGAGGTGCCCCGCAAGGGCCACCGTAGAAGTCCAAGATTGAGAATTGCCACTGCAAGGGTCACTGACACTGCAAGGGTCACAGCAAAAATGTTATCCGAGAAGTGCCACCACAAGGGTTCCGGCAGAAACTCATATTGAGAAGGAACCCACCAGGGTGGCCAGGATAAGGGAGTGGCTACCACGAGCAACTCCTCATCATGAAACGTCATTCTTTAAAAGAACAACAGTATTAACACTTTTCTTTCTTGTACATGTTGCCTAGTTGAGCAAGCAGGGCTCAAGCAGGCTAGTTGGGACCTCCTGGGAGTTTTGGCTTGGCGGATGAGGGACAAGGTATGTTGAGAAAGATCAACCACTTAGCACTATAGGATTGAGAGAGTACTAGTAGGAAGACCCAGAAGTCACTCAAGACCACACACACTTCACACTTGGTCACAAGTGAAGTGAGCAACCAAAGAGCTGGCTACTCACAAGGAATAAACTCTTTATAAAAATGTTTGACTTTTCCAGAAGAGGGGGTCCTCGAGGTCCCTCTCAAGGAAAACAATAATTTTAGAAGAGAGGGGTCCCTAAGGCCTCCTCTCTCTAGATTTGCAAAATTGCACCACAAGTTACCATTTTAAAAGATAATTACCAAATCTGATATTTTGTCTTCATTAAGGGACATATGTGTTTTTTGACTTTGGTCGGCGCCAGGTGGCGCCTGCAGGAGGGGACAGGCAGGGCTGCCTGCAGGTAGGGATAAATGGTAGACTTTAGACATTGTTCCCCACCAACCCTCTCAATTTTAGCGTCCAAAAATGCCAACTCAGCCCTAATGCCCTAGTATAAATAGACCTCTGGGCATGGTCAATAGGGAGACAATTGAAATTGCACTGTTACTCTGCTAAAATCTCACCAGACCTACCTAGTATTCTCTCCTTGCTCATTCTCTTAGTGCTGAGTGCCTTGTTCCTTCACTCCCCACTGACAGCCATCATTCTCAAGTGTTTCCCTTGAGAAAATTACTATTTTTGCTATGAAAGTTCGTCTTCTTGCAGGAGTGAGTTGAAGCTTGAGTTCCATTGTTACCAGAAGGAGAAGTTTTCTTGAGAAGTTACACCAGAAAACCTTGAAGACCTTACAGGCGGTGTCCATTGGAGTGGGTCGCGCCTCACCATTTCCAGTTATTCATAGACCCCAGTCTCACTACCCTCCTACAATATCGAAGAATGGAAAAAGTAAGTTTATATTATTTTAACTTTTACATTATTTTTCTTTTTATAGATGATCAGTTTCGTAATACGGTCATCACAATCAATGCTGAAAATATGATGCGTGTGGGAACAATAAAAGATAAACAAAAATAGCACAATCAGATAGGGAATTTAGGTTGTGGGTGTCACGCGAGGTAATTATAATGAAAACGTCTCTTATTAAATGTCACATTACAATAAGGAATTAAAAATAACCTAATTAATTTATCTATAATCTCAGCTCTAAACGGGTGATGCGACATCAAGACTTGCTCGTCTAGCCACTGGACTCTGGTTCATAGCACACGAATACCAAAAGTATCGATTAAACGGTTACGTATTCGATCCAAGGGTGTACGAAGAAAATACAAACGTACAAAATTCGAGCATTTCATACAAGTCTCTTACTTATTTTCGAGCGAGCGCAAAGGATAAAAACCTCGTTAAAGCTGAAATGACTTACTATGGTGTCATTCGAAATATATTGGAATATGACAATATAAGATTCAAAGATTTTTGTGATTGGGTAAGCGTTGAAGATAAAAATGCTTGTAAAGTTGATCTTGGCACCAATTTGATCATGGTTGACTTGTCCAAGTTGAAGAGCAACGAGCACGTGAGCGATGAGCTGTTTGCTTGTGCTTTTTAAAAGGTCAAGCAAGTGTTTTACTTGGAGTACATAAATAAGGAGGCGTGGTCAATCGTCCTATACGCACCAAAACGTCTAACTAATAGTATTAATAACTTGAATTTTCCTACCAAATATCAATCTATTTTAGATGATAACTCGAATTTGAAATAATTTTTAGATTTATAATAAGTATTCCAATTATTTGAAACAATACTTAGTTTGGTTTATGATATGGATTTGTATTCTTATAATGTCATTAACTTGTATTATTTTAGTGCTATATTAATATCGGACGACCATTTAATGCTTTTATTCATTTGGATTTCATTATTTTCTCATATACGTGTTTGTACTAACAATAATAATTTTTACAGGAAATGACTTCATCAGGGCATCACGGTAGTGGAGACGAGGAAGGATCGTCTGTCATTAGGCCCCCAAAATGGGATAAATTGGGGTTCGTCATCGAGAACAAGACGACCTTATTGGCTAGAGCCCTGGAGTTGCTCAAGACGATCGTCGGCCCGGGGTACACGGATTGAATAAAGGTGCCACAAGTGCTTCAAATGGCCATCTTGGGGGCACTACAGGTAGTTACTCACTTTATTTTTATTTTGTATTTATATTTTATAATTTAAATACAACTAACACTTACTTTTTTTTTGTATTTGTTTGACAGGAACAATTCGGCCTGCCTCCATATGTCTATGACTCCACGTTCGAACAATTGAAAAATCAATAAAAATGTGAAAGAAAAACATGCGGGCATGGTAATTTAGGCAGGACCGAGAGTCCATATTAAGGGTCCGTGACACCGTACCACTGAAGGAGCCGATCTCATTGGCACGGTGGCAACAATTTGTCGACAATGAGATCCAGGAGCGGCAGTTGATATCTCATCCATCGGGGAGGACAAACCGAATGAAAAAGATTGACGTGCACTACTCCGGGCGTACGTCTTACACCAAGATGGATCACAGGATGGTAATTTTTTAATTTTCTTTCACTTTAGTTTTATGTTATTCTAATTTAGCATTACTTTGCATTACTTATTAATTTTTCATTACTTTATTTCAGGAGATGGGGAGTGGCCCTGGGGGTAGGCCACATAGGCTCGATGCCTATGTGGTAATTCAGATGAAGAAGGGCAAGGATAAGGAGGTGTCCCCGAGCGTGACAACCATGATTGTAAGTTATAAAAACATCTTATAATTATTTAATTTTTTAATTATGATATAATTTTTTACTAACTTAATTAATCATATGTAACACCCCGTATTTTTGTGCATTAATTATTTAATTAATTCGGGAATTCAAAATTTCTTGTGTGTCGTAATTTTAATTGAATTAATTATTGTAATTTATATTTAAATATTAATCGGGGAGTTAATGGTTAATATTTAGGGAAATTTATATACTAAGTGAACAGTAATAATGTATTTACGTCATTTCGGGTATTAATAATGGGGTATGTACTTATTTCAGCCGGGAGTCAGTATAGACTAATTTGGGTGTGAAATAGAAATTTTTATAAATTAATTCGGATGCCAATTCTGAGTGTACGGTTGAGTCCGGATGGGTCAAGATAGTCAGAAAAGTGAACCTGGGGGTAGTAAATGGGTCACTGGACATTTTTAGACATAGCCGGACCCACGCGAGGGCATTCGGGTCACTTGGGCTTGGCCCATTAGATAAAAAACGGGATTAAGGTTAACTAAATAGTTAAAAGAAACAAGGGAACGTCTGAATTGATTTTGAGAGAAGACTTAGACAGTTACGAAACCCTAACAGCAGCCCAAGGAAAATTTGGGGATCACAGGAGAGCCCAAAAGAGTCATCTTCAACCTTGAGCACTCACGGTTCCAAATTCAGACTCTACGAACCCTAAGGCAAGTGGTTAACTTGCTGTAGCATGTAAAGTGTATTTCAATTCATATTCATGTGATGTGTGTAATCAAAGAAAATTCGTTTTGGTATTTAAGGGGTATAAACATGGGGTTTTGTAAACCATGAATCTGATTGCTAAATTGATTAGAAAATCATATATAATCTGAGTCGTATATTTGTATCTGATAAGATGTGTAAACCCGGATGAATTGGAGATGAATTTTTTGTCAAGGAATTGATGTTTAAATGGGTTAAAGATTAAATGAAATTTTATGCCAACTTGGAAAAATAGTAGAGCGAGTGAAATTACTAATGTTGTTGGACTTTATAGACATTCCTCATAAGATTTTTGATGTCTATTGTCGATGGGAAAGCTTGGTTTTCAGTGTACAAGAAACTAGGATTTGGAGGTGGGCGTCCATGGCTTAAACAGCCAACTCGGGGAAGACGAGGACCTGATCGCTCGAAGGTGGACCATCGATCGATCGATGGTCCGAAAATTTTGACAGTTCGCCCAGTTTTCTTTTATATGTAGGAAAATTAAATTAAACATCCTACCATGCCTTAATTGTTGAGTAATTAATACATGGGTTTAAATCTAATTAATTGTGAATAAAAATTAATTAGGATTTGAGGGCAATTTGGGGTGGCACATCATGATTAAAATTAATCGGGATGTGGAGGAAATTAGGTGTGATATACTAGAGTTAAAATTTTGGGAATTTCAATTCAAATTTTTAAATACGGATTGAGTGGACAAGTCTGGGCATATTGGTGGGCGATGCCGATACGAAAATTTTATTTAGGTGAAGGCTAAATAATTTAGAGTCGGGGATATAGACTCGGGTGTTGTTTTAAATTCGGGCCACGAGAGTAAGATCAAATGTTGGTTGGGGCGATACCAAAGAACATTAATGTGCAAAATAATAAATAATTCGAGTTGGGCCATAAACTCATAATAAAATGGAACAGGCTTGTGTCACGGACTTAGTACACGGTATAGCCGGGATATTTTTAAATTTATATATATACGGTGTATGATAGTATATATATATGGTGTGTGCATCAATATCAGTGATATATATTATTATTATATACTCTAGTGCTATAGGGGGAGGTTGCGCATAGTGGATGAATCCCCTAGCTTGAGAAGTAGGGCGAGTATAATCCCAGGTCATAGCGTCCGTTATATGGGTGAGGGGCATCTCACTTTCAGGGTAGAAATATGACCGCCTCCAACATGTCTGTATTAACCAAGTTAGTGAGCGATTCTGACTTGTGGTAACTAGGTTATGTGAATGCACCTAGTGGGACACCACTTTAGAGAATTTATACTCGGTGAGACTTTACTCGGGGGTTATTATTATTAAATGTTATTTCAGTATGTGTATGAATACTGTAATATGACTAAGTATATAATTAGGTAAATAATTATATGCAGGCTAAATAATACAAAGCATGAGTTGTATTATATGTATAACAAATGTGGAAGTTATATGAAATTAAAAGGAAATCATTTAATTAAGTGATGTTGGTAATAACTTAAAAATCATAATTTAGGCATACTCGGCTAGAGTAGGGTGTTTAAAAGGGTTATAATTTATCTAGTCAGGAGAATAAGAACTAGGTAAATTTAATTAAGGCGTTAGTAGTGCACATTAGAGGAGGGGTGAGGATGTCCTCAAGGGAGTGCAACACTAACTAAAATATGGAGAGTATGCATATTTATTTATTACTGCAAGTTAATCAATTGCTAAATGTTTTTTAAATATTTTGGGTACTAACCCTTGCTATAGAATCTTTTTAAAAACCTTTTAGGTGTCCAGCCACAAGGACGCCAGGCTTGACTCTATTTCAGGGATTCGTCGCTGCAGCATATGTGGATGTTGCGGGAGATTTGATAGACGCCTCATTCTTTCATTTCTAGTATAGAGATTCTTATCAGTTATTTCGAGCATGTAGCTCACAGTTCATTTAGTTTTTTGTCAGACTTGTTGAGATTGATTACTTGTCTTTATTTTATATTTATTGGAGTTTGGGCCGATGGTTTATTTGGTCAGTTAATTAATTGTGAATGGTTGTTTCAGTTACTTGTGATTATAGTGTCATTTTATTTCCGCATGAGTTTCATTTAAGTTAATGAAAGATAATACTTGGCACGAGTCTATTTTTCTCACTTAGGTGGTTAGTAATTAAAAAGGCAACAGTGATGCTAAGAATGATCCAACTGAGAAACTTATTCTAACTTAATTTAGGACTGATCACCTGGGGTTAATTAGGCGGGGTGTTATAGATGGTATCAGAGCCAGGTTCTAGTGTCCTTAGGATCTGTACGGCTTACTACGTTTCAGCGTAGCATTCGGTTGTTGTAGAGCCCTGTTATTAGGACTGTTGATTCATTTTTTTGCTTGTGAGTTATCGTATTTCTACTGTGAAATTTTTTGTATAAATTGTGTACTTATACAATTCAATCTATTTCAGATGCCACCAAGGAGACAGAGAGCGGAGAGGGCTGAGGCTAGGGATGAGGTCAGGGAGGCTCATCAGGAGCCACAGGTACCCCCCCCACACCCACCCGAGTTGATTTCCACCACTCAGGTGGTAGTGATTGTGGCCCAGGCAGTCGAGACAAAGATGCAAGTTATGGCAGCTCACTTTCCACAGCCCTAGGCATCGCCTCCAATAGCACCAGTAGTTCAGGCTCCAGTGGGGCTACCGTCTTGGCAGCGAGTTAGGGAGACCTTTCAGAAAGGTCACCCACCTGAGTTTCGGGGTAGCACAGATGTAGTAGAAGCTTGTGACTGGAAGAAGAACATTCGGCGCCATCTGCGTATGCTAGAGTGTACTGAGGTGCAGAAGCAGATGCTTGCTACCTTCCGTCTGTCAGGGGAAGCCTTACAGTGGTGGGAGTCAGTTACCACCGATGAGGAGCGGGATTTGATGACGATAGCAGAATTATGGGTGACGTTCGAGCGTAAATACTTTCCACCAGCAGTAGAGGCTGAGATGAGGAAGAAGTTCAGCGATTTAGTACTGGGTGACCGATCAGTGGCAGACTATGAGGAGGAGTTCACCTGTTTGGCAAACTTTGTGCCAAATGAGGTGAATGATTAGGAGAGGAAAAAATCGAGATTTATGGATGGCTTATCCTGGCGAATCAGGCAACATTTGATTGGGAATCCGACGTTAATGACTTATACAAATGTCGTTAATGCCGCACTCGTACATTGCCAGGATCATCACTTCCATGCGAAGGGGAGGGAGCAAGAGAGCAGGGGAGCCGAGCCAACAGGGAAGGCAGTTACTAGTGGTGACACGAGTGGTACTCAGCAGTAGACTGGCAGTCAGCAAGGGAATTAGTCTAAGAAATTTAAGCCTAGTGGGTTCAGACCGAGAGGACAGGGGTTCAGGCAGGGGCAGCCGGGCCCGAATCAGTAGCAATAGGTTCCTCAGGGCCGTCAGGGCCAAGGGAACAATGGGGGAGACCAGCAGGCCAGCCACGTCAGGGCCAACGACAGGGGGATGGTCAGAGACGCTATTTTATCTGTGGCCATCCAGGACACTTCAAGAGGGAGTGCCCACAGAGGGGCAGGGGTCAACAACAGGAGGCCCAACAGGGGAAACGGGGGCATATGCCGCCAGCAGCACCAGCTCCACCCGCCTCACCGCAGCAGGGGCATATGCACTACGGGCGTGTGTATAACGTCCGGGATGTTCCCAATCCCCCAGCGCAACAAGCACCGCCAGTAGTTGAGGGTATGTTTCTTATTCATAGTTATGAGGGTAGTATTCTTTTTGACACGGGAGCATCGTATTCATTCATTAAATTTAATTTTGCTAAACGAGCCGGATTACTAGAGACCGCGGGTAGTCTTCAGATGTGTGTAGAGTCACCAGTAGGCAGCGGGGCTTGGATTCACTCGATTTGTTGGGGATGGGCATTTTGATTGGGAGGCTTAGTTTAGCAGCGGACCTCTTAGTGTTAGATATGGAGGGGTACGATGTTATCTTGGGTATGGACTCGTTGGTCGATTATCAGGCGACTGTGGATTGTTATGAGAGGACGATCGTGTTCTCCATTCCAGGGCAGGAGATGTTCTTGATAGCAATGACGTTACCTGAGGGAGGGTCACGCACGCACTTTTATTACATCGAGGAGGAAACCTCACAGGAGGTGGCTATTTCGTTGGACTCAATTCCGGTGGTGAGAGACTTTGAGGATGTATTCCAGGAGATACCAGGGTTGCCACCTAGCAGGGAAATCTAATTTGTGATCAATTTAGCACCGGGGACGAGGCCAATTGCTCGGGCCCCATACCGTATGGCCCCTTCAGAGATACGTGAGCTGAGAGAGCAGATTCAGTAGCTTCTGGGTCAAGGTTTCATTCGACAGAGTACATCGCCATGGGGTGCACCAGTGTTGTTTGTGAAGAAGCGGGATGGCTCACTACGGTTATGCGTGGACTATAGAGAGCTGAATAAGGCGACGACACGGAATAAGTATCCATTTCCTTGGATTGATGATCTATTTGACCAGTTGAGACGGGCGACTTACTTCTCTAAGGTCGACTTGAGGTCAGGGTATCATCAACTACGTATCCGAGAAGAGGATGTTCCTAAGACCACTTTCCTGTCGCGGTATGGATCTTATGAGTTCAGGGTGATGCCATTCGGGCTCACCAATGCACCAGAAGTGTTCATAGACCTTATGAATAGGGTTTTCAGGGAGTTTCTCGACCAATTTGTCATCGTTTTCATTAATGACATCCTGATCTACTTGCGCACCGAGGAGGAGCACGCAGAGCATCTACATATGGTTTTATGAACACTACGGGATCACCAGCTCTATGCCAAACTCAGGAAGTGTGGATTTTGGCTACGGGAGGTACAGTTTCTTGGCCACGTGGTGTCAGACCGGGGTATTGCGGTGGATCCGAGTAAGGTATCAGCGGTGAGGGAGTGGGGGCAGCCCACGACACCGACAGAGGTACGCAGTTTTCTGGGATTAACCAGTTATTACAGACAGTTCATCAAAGGATTCTCAAAGATTGCGGGCCTTTTGACGAATCTGACCCGGAAAGGGGTACCTTTCACTTGGAGTGATCATTGTCAATTAGCTTTCGACGAGCTAAAGGACAAGTTGACATCTGTACCCGTACTTGCATTGGCGAAGGGAGGATTAGAGTATCAGGTTTACACTGACGCATCCTTACAAGGACTTGGGGGTGTGCTTCAGCAGGAGGAAAGGTCTATAGCTTATGCGTCCAGAAAGCCAAAGCCCCATGAGAGGAATTACCCCACTCACGACCTGGAGTTAGCAGCGATCGTTTTTGCTTTGAGGATATGGAGACATTATCTTCTGGGAGAGAAGTTCACGTTATTCATGGATCACAAATCACTTCAGTATCTCTTCACTCAGAAGGATCTGAATATAAGGCAGAGGCGATGGCTAGAATTCAAGAAAAACTACCAGTTTGATATTCAGTATCATCCTGGTAAGGCTAATGTGGTAGCAGATGCATTGAGTCAGAGATCGACAAAGGAAATATCAGAAGTCTGGAAAGTGAAGTGGAGAGAGCTTCGATATGAGGATGATGTAGCCAGGGATTGCATATCAGCATTATCCATCACACCTGAGATCATCATGCGGGTGGTGAGGGCTCAGGTAGAGGATCAGATCTGCTGGGATAATGTGAGCCAGTTACTAGCTGAGGGAGCAGAGGGTTACTCGGTCAGCTCAGAAGGAGGCTTATGCCTTAATGGGAGGTTAATTGTGCCAGAGGATGAGGAGTTGAGGCACGCTGTTATGACAGAGTCCCATGGGTCGAGATTCGCGGTACATCCCGGTGGGGATAAGATGTACCAGGATATGAGGAGGCCGTATTGGTGGGCAGGAATGAAATGAGACATAGCAGAGTTTGTTTTGAAGTGTGCCACGTATCAGCTTGTGAAAGTGGACCATCAGAGACCATCAGGGATGCTACAGCCACTGGAGATTCCCGTGTGGAAGTGGGAGAGCATCTCCATAGACTTTATTACAGGATTACCGGCATCGCAGAGGGGTCACAATTCCATATGGGTCATTGTGGATCGGTTGACCAAAGTAACCCACTTCCAGCTGGTTCGCACAGACTTTGAGACGATGCATTATGCGCAGTTATTCATAACGGATATTGTTAAACTGCACGGGGTACCAATAAATATTGTGTCTGACAGAGACAAGATCTTCGTGGCCCACTTTTGGTAGAGTTTTCAGGAGGCCATGGGCACGGAGTTACGTTTGAGTACATCCTATCACCCACAAACTGACGGGCAGACTAAGAGAGTCAATCAGATGCTGGAAGATATGCTCTGAATGTGCATATTAGACTTTGGGGGAGGTTGGGAGAAATATCTTCCTCTGGTAGAGTCATGTATAATAATTCTTACCAATTCACAATCGACATGGCACCATTCAAGGCATTCTATGGGAGACCTTGTCGTTCACCCGCTTCTTGGTCAGAGGTGGGGGATAATAAACTATTAGGGGCGGAGATTATTCAGGAGATGTCTGCCAAGATAGAGTTGATCCGAGGGAGGATTCGGATAGCTCAGGATAGGCAGAAGAGTTACGCTGATGCTTTACGGAGACATGTGGAGTTAGAGGTTGGGGACCAAGTATTGGTCTGGGTATCTCCTATGAAAGGGGTGATGAGGTTCAACAAGAAGGGTAAGTTAACACCGACGTACGTGGGACCTTTTCCTATTATCGAGAGGGTGGGACCAGTAGCTTACAGGCTGGGATTGCCAGAACACCTTTAGAGGATACACGACGTGTTCCATGTGGCATCGCTGAAGAAATATCGCACGAGCAAGAGGGCCTTCTGGAACATTCCTCTCGAGGAAATTTATTTACAGCCAGACATCTCATATAAGGAGAGACCGTTGGCTATTCTGGACCGTAGTGAATGGAAGGTAAGATCCAAGGTTGTTCCACTAGTTAGAGTACAGTGGGGTCATCACAACGTTGACGGGTCTACCTGGGAGCGGGAGGAGGATATGCGAGAACAATATCCAGAGCTTTTCACCACAGTTACGATATAATTTCGGGGATAAAATTTCTTTGTAAGGGGGGAGTATGTAACACCCCTTATTTTTGTGCATTAATTATTTAATTAATTCGGAAATTCAAAATTTCTCGTGTGTCATAATTTTAATTGAATTAATTATGGTAATTTATATTTAAATATTAATCGTGGAGTGAATGGTTAATATTTAGGGAAATTTATTTACTAAGTGAATAATAATAATAATATATTTACGTCATTTCGGGTATTAATGACGGGGTATGTACTTATTTCAGCCGGGAGTCAGTATAGACTAATTTGGATGTGAAATAGGAATTTTTATAAATTAATTCGGATGCCAATTCTGAGTGTACGGTTGAGTCCGGATGGGTCAAGATAGTTAGAAAAGTGTACCTGGGGGTAGTAAATGGGTCACTGGACATTTTTAGACATAGCCGGACCCATGCGGGGGCATTCGGGTCACTTGGGCTTGGCCCATTAGATAAAAAACGGGATTAAGGTTAACTAAATAGTTAAAAGAAACAAGGGAATGGCTGAATTGATTTTGAGAGAAGACTTAGACAGTTACGAAACCCTAACAGTAGCCAAAGGCAAATTTGGGGATCACAGGAGAGCCCAAAAGAGTCATCTTCAACCTTGAGCACTCACAGTTCCAAATTCAGACTCTACAAACCCTAAGGCAAGTGGTTAACTTGTTGTAGCATGTAAAGTGTATTTCAATTCATATTCATGTGATGTGTGTAATTAAATAAAATTCGTTTTGGGATTTAAAGGGGTATAAACATGGGGTTTTGCAAACAATGAATCTGATTGCTAAATTGATTAGAAAATCATATATAATCTGAGTTGTATATTTGTATCTGATAAGATGTGTAAACCCGGATGAATTCGAGACGAATTTGTTGTCAAGGATTTGATGTTTAAATGGGTTAAAGATTAAATGGAATTTTACCCCAACTTGGAAAAACAGTAGAGCGAGTGAAATTACTGATGCTGTTGGACTTTATAGACATTCCTCATAAGGTTTTTAATGTCTATTGTCGATTGGAAAGCTTGGTTTTCAGTTTAGAAGAAACTAGGGTTTGGATGTGGGCATCCATGGCTGAAACAGCCAACTCGGGGAAGACGAGGACCTGATCGATCGATCGATCGGAAATTTTGACAGTTCGCCCAGTTTTCTTTTATATGTAGGGAAATTAAATTAAACATCCTACCATGCCTTAATTGTTGAGTAATTAATACATGGGTCTAAATCTAATTAATTGTGAATAAAAATTAATTAGGATTTGAGGGTGATTTGGGGTGGCACATCATGATTAAAATTAATTGGGATGTGGAGGAAATTAGGTGTGATATACTGAGTTAAAATTTTGGGAATTTCAATTCAAAATTTTAAATACGGACTGAGTGCACAAGTCTGGGGATATTGGTGGGCGATGCTGATACGAAAATTTTATTTAGGTGAAGGCTAAATAATTTAGAGTCGGGGATATAGACTCGGGTGTTGTTTTAAATTCGGACTACGAGAGTAAGACCGAATATTGGTTGGGGCGATACCAAAGAACATTAATGTGCAAAATAATAAATAATTCGAGTTGGGCCATAAACTCATAATAAAATGGAATAGGCTTGTGTCACGGACTTAGTACATGGTATAGCCGGGATATTTTTATATTTATATATATACGGTGTGTGATAGTATATATATATATATATATATATATATATATATATGGTGTGTTGAGAACGTGTGTGCTCGCGTTCAAATGATCAAATTATATATAAAACCCTTTTAATCCAAACAAACCCTAAACATGCAGCAGTATGTGATTGAATAAATTGATAATCTATGCAAGAACATTCAAACACATGCAATTAAGGAAAAAGCCCCCTTAGGGGCAAAACCATTTATTTTCACTATAATTTGTAAGAGAACGGCTTACAATCGGATTACAATGAAAATACAAGTTGACTAAGAATTACCCTCGGGTATCGGATTCTGTAGTCGCGGCTGGAATCATCCCTTTCCAGTAGTGCTGCAATGAAGAAGAAGAACGGTCTCCTCTATAAGGGTTGAACAAACCAAAGTTGTGTTCTTGGGTTGCTAAAAGATTCACAAAGGTTTGGCAATGATGTGTGAATCAAAACATGAGTCTTGGGGCTCAAAAATATGAAGACTAGATGTATTTGGACTCTCAAATTCGTCTCCTAAAGTCTTGCAAAACAACTCCCCCGAAGTTGGTATTTATAGGAAAAAATATGAAGAGTCCCACGTTCTTAAAACTCTAAAATTTTATCCAGCGTACAAAAAAAAACAGCATTCTTTAAGGAATTTTCTCTATCTTCAAAAGGTCATAACTCCTTCACCGTAGCTCGGATTGAGGTGTCGTTTTTTCCAGTATATTCGTTGCGGCGAGATATTCAACTTTCTAGTTGACCAGACCTCCGAACTATGGATGTGAAATTACGAAAATGCCCTTGAACTCTCCTATTGTGCCTTTTTTTCACTGTTTTGACTTCCCTTGCGTACCACTTGCATTAAGTCCCTAAAATCTTGGAACGTGAAGTCATTGAGGCAGATGTGGGAAATATTAGTGGAGATAATGCATGCTTGATTCTCGAAATTCGGATAGAGGCCGTCATGTGAGATCGTGAGGAGACGTGCCAAATGTAGCGGCGTACGACATAAATAAATGAAACATTTCGGACATGTGAAAAATGTCCTTACAAATCTCCCCTATGTCTATGCCGGTACATACATAAAAAATCCGAATTATCAAATATGAAATTGCCTATACAAATCTACCCTCCCATGAACCCAAAACTGGAAAAGGTACAAATGAATAGTCTTCATCGTTTGTTCTTTAATTCTTCAGGAATCTCAAAACTTTTCTCATCAGGGTGTGCAACATATAGATCTGCAATCTTCATACCTACACACATGAGACAAAGCAAATACCACGTGACATATCGAGTTTGAAATGAGATAACATGGATATCAATATATGATAAAAATATAAGCAACATCTCAAAAACTCCCCCAGAATTCAAACTCCCCCATAATATGATAATTCTTTCTCCCCCTTTTTATGATGTCCCCAAATGGAAAAATTAGAGAAATAAATCAAATAAGCAAGTGAGGGGTGTCACTAGGATAAAAACACACCATGAATAAAAAGAAAGCAACCAAGTCAATGATAGCGTAAATGAAGTGGTGTGATCAAATTCGATAGGAAAATCAATGCATACAAACATGACATATGTGCATGATGAATATTGGATATTCCTAGCGAATGAACTCAAATGCTTCCTTTGGTGTAAAAGAGTGACAATATAAGATATTGACTCAATCAAATCAACAAATTAAAGCTCAAAATGATTTTCACACCAATAACGTCCAAAATGATTTTATGCTTTTTCAGGACTTTCAAGGAAGTGCAAACCCGTTTAGATTCTCCAACCAAACTCCCTCAGATATTGTATTGAATAGAGGCATTCTAAATTCTCAAACTTTGGAGAATTGATGGTGAAACCTAAGTGGCCCATATTTGGCATGAATTGCTTTTTATTGCCTTTAAATTTTTTCGGGCTCTTTTAACCTCTTTGGACCTCGGATATTAAAATTCCTCCATTTTTTAGGTCCTTTTTAACGGTGGCTTTTGCGCAAAGGATAGATGATTACCTTTCGCAGCCCCTCCCCGTTATACAAAAACACACAGTCTCACCAAAACGGTTTTTACATGCATTACAATCTTGTCAAGTTTTATCGCATATTGTACATTGTATAGACATGATTGAGATGAAAACACGCAAGCCAACATGAGATAGACAAGTGCAATAATCAAATATAGCCGTGCATGTGTGCAATAAAGGATATAGGAGTCAAACATGTAGGAAGATATCACTAATTACATCTCAAAGACTCCAATCAATGTAAAGCACATGGATGAAATGATGTAGCCTCTCAAATATCTATCAAACAGTCACATGGATAAATGGAATGAAGTTGTGACTTGGCTATCTTACATGCTCATCCATAAAAGAAGCAAAATACAAAAATCTTTTTGGATTTTTTCAAAAATTTGGAAAAAAATAAATAAAATCTTTTTGTGCTTTTCTCAAAATTTTTCTTAAAGGAAAATCTTTTTGAATTTTTTTTAAAAGAAATATAAAAAGCAAAAGGAATAAAACAAAGTTGTACAACAAAGTAATGGTACATATAAAACAAACTAGCAATAGCAAGCATATGATATGAACATGAAGAAGCATCCTATTCTAGACATAGACCAACCCCTCAGTCAACTGTGCAAATCCCTAAAGATTTTCTAAGACTCTCAAATCTAAGGGCATCTAAAGGTTTCGTGAAAATATCGGCTAACTGACGGTCGGTAGGAACAAAACTCAGGGATACGACTTTCTCTTCAACTAAGTGACGAATAAAGTGCTCACGTATCCTGATGTGTTTTATGCGCGAATGCTGAACTGGATTGTGGGATATGTGTATCGCGCTCGTGTTATCACAGGAAATGGTCATGGTGTCCTGTAATATCCCATAATCCTCCAGCATTTGCTTCATCCACAAGAGTTGTGTGCAACAACTCCCGGCGGCTATGTACTCAGCCTCCGCAGTGGACAAAGAGATGGAATTTTGCTTCTTGCTCAGCCAGGAGACATGAGCAGAACCAAAATAGAAACACCCACCAGAAGTGCTCCTACATCCATCTACATCCCCAGCCCAATCGGCATCCGAGTAGGCGGACAGATGGTCATCGGTATCAAAGGAATACCAAATCCCGTATGAGAGAGTCCCACTTATGTATTTAATAATACGTTTTAGAGCAAGTAAATGTGACTCTTTTGGGGATGCCTGATAACGCGCACAGACTCCAACACTAAAGGCGATGTCGGGACGACTGGCAGTCAAGTAGAGGAGACTACCTATCATACTCCGATATAAGGTTTGCTCTACGTCCTTGCCTGAAGTGTCCTTACTAAGCTTGGTAGTGGTACTCATAGGTGTACGTGCATGCTTAGCGGAGTCTAAACCAAATTTCTTCACTAGGTCTCTAGCATACTTGGATTGGGAGATGAACATCCCATCCTCTAGCTGACGAACCTGGAGACCAAGGAAGAATGTAAGCTCACCAACCATGCTCATCTCAAACTCACTTTTCATATCCTCCTCAAAGTGGTGAGCATGCTGGGAGCATGTGGATCCAAAGACTATGTCGTCCACATAGACCTAGGCAACCAAAATAGCACCGTCATCTCTCCTGACAAACAACGTCATATCTACTCCCCCTCTCTTGAAGCCACGAGCTAAGAGATAGGAAGTAAGCCTCTCGTACCAAGCACGGGGTGCTTGCTTCAAACCATACAAGGCTTTCCTCAGATAGTAGACGTGCTCAGGGTGCTGAGGGTCTTCAAACCCTTTTGGTTATTCCACATAAACCTCCTCCTGTAGAATGCCATTCAAAAAGGCACTCTTGACATCCATCTGATACACCTTAAAGCGCAGATGACATGCGATGGCGAGCAGAAGACGGACGGACTCAAGCCTCGCAACAGGAGCAAATGTCTCCCCAAAGTCTACACCCTATATCTGTGTGTAGCCTTGAGCGACCAACCTAGCCTTATTTCGGATTATGGTACCATTTTCATCCATTTTGTTCTTAAAAATCCACCGGGTACCTATCACATTAATCTCACTAGGTCGAGGGACAAGTTCCCAGACATCATTCTTTTTAAACTGAAGCAACTCATCCTGCATAGCAGATATCCAGTGTTCATCCTTGAGTGCTTCTTTATGGTTCTTGGGCTCGACTTTGGACGTGTAGCAAAGATGGCTAACAACGTTCTCTAGCTGAGCACGAGTCTTGACCCCTAGAGTGGGATCACCAACAATGGCAGAAGGGTCATGACTCTTGCGACCCCAAGCAGGTGTGTCCCCTAACACAGGAGTAGGGTCCACAGAGTGTGAGAGAGGAATAAGTAAATCACTGTCAGAACAATCCTCATCCTCACACTGAAGGTTAGGATCAATAACCGTCAGAGGTTCTTCATCTTGCACGGTGACGTTTATTGATTCCATAATCTTAGAGCTCTTCAGGTTAAAAACCCGGTACTCTCTGCTATTCGATGAATATCCTAAAAATATTCCCTCGTCGCTTCGGGAGTCAAACTTTCCTAATTGCTCTTTATCCCGTAGGATGTAGCATTTACTCCCAAAGATACGGAAATATGCCAGGTTGGGCTTCTTGCCAGTCCACAACTCATGAGGAGTGTGAAGTGTGTGTGGACGCAGATACACCCTATTCACCGTGTGGCATGCAGTAGACACTGCCTCTGCCCAAAATCTCCTAGAAACTTTACGACCTAGAAGCATAGATCTAGCCATCTCTTGGATCATTCTATTCTTTCTCTCAACAATCCCATTTTGCTGAGGAGTTCTCACAGCAGAAAACTCATGTTTGATCCCAAGGCTATCACAGTACAAATTAACCTTTGCTTCCTTGAATTCAGTGTCGTTGTCACTACGTATTCTGTTAATAGTGACACCGTGTTGATTTTGCAGGACACGACACTTGGTCGTTAAGAAATCTACAACATCGGATTTCTCTCTCAGAAAACCTACAATGGAGTATCTGGAGAAATCATCTACCATTACGAGGATGTACCTCTTACCACCTAGACTCTCAGTACGAGTGGGACCCATAAGATCCATGTGAATCAACTCCAGAACACGAGAGGTGGTAATGGAATGTAACTTCCTATGAGGACTACGAATTTGTTTTCCCAACTGACAGGGTCCACAAACGGTCGAAGTTGACTTTCCAAGAGATGGTAAGCCATGTACTAGGTCCTTTTTAGATAAACGATTGATATCTCTAACGTTCATGTGACCTAGACGTTGGTGCCACAGATCCATAGGAGTGATCGTGGCGCTGTTGCAGACAAGTGAGGATGTGGGCTCAGTCCCATAGCAATTATCCTCGGTCCTCACCCCTTGCATCAAAATTTTACCGTCTTGATTGTAGACTTTACACGCATCCCGGTCAAACTTTACTGCAAAGTTAGTGTCGCACAGCTGGCTAATGCTGAGAAGGTTTTCTTTCAAACCTTTGACGTACAAAACATTTTCTAGCTTAGGAAAACCAGGTAACTCGATAGTACCTCGTCCTATAATGCTAGACTTACTCCCATCTCCAAAGGTGACTCTGCCATCTTGATAATCCTCAAGAGTAGTAAAAAATGAGGCATCACCAGTCATGTGTCTGGAGCACCCACTATCAAAATACCATTGAGAGGTATTATGTTCTTTGAGAGCAACATGAACAACAAAAGACTTTTTATCTTTCTTAGGTACCCAAGTCGAGGTGACCTTTTGTTTGCCTTTGTTGTTGTTGATTTTAGCTGGAATGTGAGAAGCATTCACTAACGACAAAGACATCCGTTGGAATTCTTCCATTAAACTCTGAGTCGTGGCAGCTAAGAACTCAACTCGCTCTCTCAGACTAGAAAACTCATCAGTATGACGTGGTGGAGCAGTAGTACGTCGTGTCCGACCCATGCTATAGCAAGTTTCCCTAAGGTGGCCTTTTCTTTTGCAATAAGTACAAAAGAGCACTGTCAAAGGCGGACCTCGATTTTCTTTTCTAGGTCGAACTCTCCTTCGAGGTTTTTTACGATGACCATAAGGAGTTGTAGTAAACTTAGGAACTGGTCCAGGTGCAATTTGGGACGTGGAGGCACCATCATATCCAATTCCTTGACGATCACCAAAACCTAAAGCGGGGCCGAGGAGCATTTTTCCCATCTTCCCAGATCTGTCCTCGATTTGTACCTTGACTTCCCGTTCTTTCTCAAGATCACGAGTCAGCTGGGGAACAAGGGCTTCAAGTTTCTTTCGAGTCTCCACGTAGGAATGGAGCTGACTCGTAAGACTAGCCACTTGCTTGATCAAGTCCCCTCTCTCTTTCTCTAGAGTACTCTCTCTCTCTCTACACAAATTCTCATTCTCGACACATGTAGACTCTCTCTCTCTCAGGGCGGTGCAGGTGGAGAACTCTCTTTCTCTCGCTTTCTTTAAATCTTCCTCTAGGCAAGTGATCTTAAGAACTAACGCTTTGTTACGCTTTTTAGATTTAAAAGACTCAGAATATAACTCAGCGTAGGCGCGTTGTATATCACTCTCGCTCTCACTTGTGTCATCCTCCTCCTCACTCACATCGATCTCACTGTCGAGGTGTCCCTGTGAAGCATCATCCTTAACATCGTGAGGAGAATTAGGAGTGCTCACTTGGCTGGCCATGAATGCAGTGAAGTTACACTCATGCGGTGACTCATCTCCAGAATCCACCGTCTCGACCTCACTGTCGTCACTAAGGGTAGCATTAAGGACAGCTTTCTCTTTCTCTCTATTCAGACGATTGGCACACTCAAAAGCTCTATGACCCTTACTATCACACTCAAAACATCTTTCACTTTCTTTCAGAGGAGGATTTTTGGAAACTTTTTCATTTTTCTTTTCAAACTTATTTTTCTCAAATTTCTTTTTATCTTTAAAATTGCCATTTTTCTTAAATTTGAGAATCCTCTTGAAATTTTTTGCGAAAAGAGCCAAATCATCTAAGTCAAAATCGCACTCAGAATCTGACGTGTCAGTCTCTCTCTTTCTAGATGACTCTACCCTATTCCTAGCTGACCCCTCACTCCTTCTCTCTTGGGCTTTAAGAGCAATTCCCTTATCTTTAGATTTAGAATTTTTAGGGAACATATCAATTTCATAAGTTTGCAAATCTCCTACAAGTTCTTCCAATTTTAGCGTATTTAAATTACCCATAGAATTTAGCACAGTGACTTTAGGGATAAAACGCTTAGGCAAAGAACGAAGAATCTTTTTAACAACTCTAGCATTCAGAATATGTTCACTAAGATTAAAACTAGTATTCACAATGTCAGAAAGTCTAGCATAAAATTCATCAAAGCATTCAGAATCATGCATGGTGATTGTTTCAAATTGAGTTGTCAAGTTTTGCAACTTAGACTCTTTCACATCATTAGTTCCTTCATGGGTGAGTTGTAAAACATCCCATGCCTCTTTTGAGGTGGTACACGTCATTATGCGTTTGAACTCATCAGGTGTGATAAACCCAGAAATAGCACTTAAACCCTTAGAATTAAAAGATGACCATTTAATTTCTTCATCAGACCAAGAAATGTCAGGTTTCAAGTTGGCCACATTATCAACAGTCACGGTGGGAGGATTCCACCCTCGTTCAACCAAAATCTAGACACGTTTATCAATGGCTTTTAAAGCCGACCTCATACGGGCTTTCCAATAAGCATAATTTGTCCCGTCAAAAATAGGCATTTTATAATATGACTTCTCCATTTGAACACGCACTTTTTCAAAAATCAATTTTTTCAGAAAATTGATATCTTAGAAAAATTTTGCGGAGAAAAAAAAAGGAATACGCGATAGATTAGCGTAACCTGCTCTGATACCAATTTGATAACGTGTGTGCTCGCGTTCAAATGATCAAATTATATATAAAACCCTTTTAATCCAAACAAACCCTAAACATGCAGCAGTATGTGATTGAATATATTGATAATCTATGCAAGAACATTCAAACACATGCAATTAAGGAAAAATCCCCCTTAGGGGAAAAACCATTTATTTTCACTATAATTTGTAAGAGAGCGACTTACAATCGGATTACAATGAAAATACAAGTTGACTAAGAATTACCCTCGGGTATCAGATTCTGTAGTCGCGGCTGGAATTATCCCTTTCCAGTAGGGCTGCAATGAAGAAGAAGAACGGTCTCCTCCACAAGGGTTGAACAAACCAAAGTTGTGTTCTTGGGTTGCTAAAAGATTCACAAAGGTTTGACAATGATGTGTGAATCAAAACATGAGTCTTGGGACTCAAAAATATGAAGACTAGATGTATTTGGACTCTCAAATTCATCTCCTAAAGTCTTGCAAAAAAACTCCCCCAAAGTTGGTATTTATAGGAAAAAATATGAAGAGTCCCACGTTCTTAAAACTCTAAAATTTTATCCAGCGTACAAAAAAAATAGCATTCTTTAAGGAATTTTCTCTATCTTCAAAAGGTCATAGCTCCTTCACTGTAGCTCGGATTGAGGTGCCGTTTTTTCCAGTATCTTCGTTACGGCGAGCTCTTCAACTTTCTAGTTGACCAGACCTCCGAACTATGGATGTGAAATTAAGAAAATGCCCTTGAACTCTCCTATTGTGCCTTTTTTTTCACTGTTTTGACTTCCCTTGCGTACCACTTGCATTAAGTTCCTAAAATCTTGGAACGTGAAGTCATTGAGGCAGATGTGGGACATATTAGTGGAGATAATGCATGCTTGATTCCCAGAATTCGGATAGAGGCCGTCATGTGAGATCGTGAGGAGACGTGCCAAATGTAGCGGCGTACGACATAAATAAATGAAACATTTCGGACATGTGAAAAATGTCCTTACATGTGTGCATCAATATCACTGATAGATATTATTATTATATACTCTAGTGCTATAGGGGGAGGTTGCGCGTAGTGGATGAATCCCCTAGCTTGAGGAGTAGGGCGAGTATAATCCCAGGTCATAACGTCCGTTATATGGGTGAGGGGCATCTCACTTTCAGGGAAGGAATATGGCCGCCTCCAACATGTATGAATTAACCAAGTTAGTGAGTGATTCTGACTTGGGGTAACTAGGTTATGTGAATGCACCTAGTGGGACAACACTTTAGAGAATTTATACTCGGTGAGACTTTACTCGGGGGTTATTATTATTAAATGTTATTTCAGTATGTGTATGAATACTGTAATATGACTAAGTATATAATTAGGTAAATAATTATATGGGGGCTAAATAATACAAAGCATGAGTTGTATTATATGTATAACATATGTGGAAGTTATATGAAATTAAAGGGAAATGATTTAATTAAGTGATGTTGGTAATAACTTAAAAATCATAATTTAGGCATACTCGGTTAGAGTAGGGTGTTTAAAAGGGTTATAATTTATCTAGTCAGGAGAATAAGAACTAGGTAAATTTAATTAAGGCGTTAGTAGTGAACATTAGAGGAGGGGTGAGGATGTCCTCAAGGGAGTGCGGCACTAACTAAAATATGGAGAGCATGCATATTTATTTATTACTGCAAGTTAATCAATTGCTAAATATTTTTCAAATGTTTTGGGTACTAACCCTTGCTATAGAATCTTTTTAAAAACCTTTTAGGTGTCCAGCCACGGGGACGCCGAGCTTGACTCTATTTCAGGGATTCGTCACTGCAGCATATGTGGATGTTGCGGGAGATTTGATAGATGCCTCATTCTTTCATTTCTAGTATAGAGATTCTTATCAGTTATTTTGATCATGTAGCTCACAGTTCATTTAGTTTTTGTCAGACTTGTTGAGATTGATTACTTGTCTTTATTTTATATTTGTTGGAGTTTGGGCCGATGGTTTATTCGGCCAGTTAATTAATTGTGAATGTTTTTTTTCAGTTACTTGTGATTATAGTGTCATTTTATTTCCACATGAGTTTCATTTAAGTCAATGAAAGATAAAACTTGGAACCAGTCTATTTTTCTCACTTAGGTGGTTAGTAATTAAAAAGGCGGCAGTGATGCTAAGAATGATCCAACTGAGAAACTTGTTTTAACTTAATTTTGGACTGATCACCCGGGGTTAATTAGGCGGGGTGTCACATCATGTACTTTTTGTTATTTCAGGCAAAGCTTAAAGAAGTGAACAACTTCCAGTCTGATGTCAACAAGCCATCTCTGGCTACGGATGCACTAAGCCAAGTGCTCGGGGTAGATCACAAGGGGAGGACAAGGGGGTAAGATATCAGGTGGGGAAGTCTAGGCTCACCGGGATTGAGATGAGCAACACTAGGTTGGCTCGTGAGGTGGACACCCATGACGATAAGCTAGAAAGGCTAGAGGTGACGATCCTCAATATGTTTGTTGATGTAAAAAACTAGACCGCTCTAATTTTTCAATCACAGATAAATAAATAAGACAAAGATTTTTAAAGTGGTTCGGCTAGGAATAAAGCCTACGTCCACTGTTATGTTATTGCTGAGTGTTTGTGGAATTCTTGATTACAAGTTCTCTCAAGAAATTCCGGTCCCTTTGAATGAGGGAGATACAATGTATTTATAGCCTTGAGGCTGTACATGAAAGGTCCAATACATTAAATGATTTACATATGAAAGGGTAATACATTTAATGCAACGTGTGCGTCAAGAATACAATGGATAGTCGAACAGTTGTCCGTCTGATAATTAATGATACGGCCGAGATGCAGTTCGGACCGCCTTAGTTGATTGTTGATCAAAAGTTCCTCGGAGTAGTTAGAGTACCTCGGTGCGTTGGAGTTCCTCGGTGTGATAGAGTTCCTCGGTGTATTCTTGTTGCTCGGAAAGAAACATGGCTGGTCGGGAAATGATCTTCCTCGCTGCTATTGTGCCACGTAGATTGACACGTGTCTTCGTGTTATTCGTCCATATCAGCATATTAATTTTGGTATCAACAGAAGCCCCCAATGTTTCATATTTCGAACTTTGAGGAGTATGGAACATTCTTTCTCGGTATATGGCAATATTAAATGTCCTTCCTGGGTTTCAGGAACACTGTATTCAAATTTCCTTCTTATTTCGCAGTTTCCGCCTTTTTTTATAAACGCTTCGATCTTCGTGCAATTTTTGTCCTTTTAGCCGCCGGAAGTTTAGTAATTTCTTTTTGGTAATCATTTCTTTCGCCGCTTCCCAATGCAAAGTATTTAAACTTCTTTGGTAACCATACCGTCGTCTACGTTTTTCATTCTCTGTATTCAAGCTTTCTCTTCTCTTCTTCTCTTGTGCGTTCATCTTTGTTTCCGTTCGTTGTCAACACATCTCCTTTCTTTCTGTAAGATCTTCTTTCTTTCTTCTGTATCTCTTTTATTCAATATGGTTTATATTGTGGAATCTGTTGAGAAATTCCGTTCTGATTTTTCCATTCCCTCGTGGGTAACTCTAGAGGTTCTTTCTGAGCCTTTAGATTACTTTCGATTGGCTTAGGGACATTGGTTCCCCAGTCTTTTTGTTGCTGAATGCGGTTTTTCCTTTCCACCAAACCCATTATGCCTTGAGTTTTGTCAATATTTTGATCTTGTTCCTGCAAAAATAGCCCCCAATTCATGGAGAATAATTAACGGGGTGCACAAATTAAATCTAACTCATGGGACTCGTATTGGGATCCCTGAAATTATGTTTTGTTATAAATGGGCCGTTCTAGATAATATTTATTATTTGAAAACTAGGTATTTGAATAGGGCTCTTGTAGTTAATCTCCCTGACTCAAATAGGGATTATTTTGAGCATGGGTTGGTCATAAAAAATTGGCAACATGCGCCTTTATCTGGGAATGAAGTATACAACGGTCCCAGATGTCCCCCATACGGCAATGGGATAGGTTTATTTTTCGTTTTATTTTACTTATGAAATTATGCTTTCATCCTGTTTGACAAAATGTATGACTGATATTCTATTATGTATTTGTTTGCAGTTGATAGCAAAAGAAAAACTCCAAAAGAGTCAGAAGTGAATATCAAGCATTTGAAACTTATCTGGAATTTGCATAAGACCATTGCTGACGAGCATATTAGATCTGCTTCATATTTACTACAGTATAAGAGTTACACAACCTCTTATACTGCTCGCCCTGTTGAACCAGCTTCAACACCAGAAAGTTCATCTTCAGATTCTCATATCCCCCTATCTCAGAGAATGGGCAAGAAAAGAGCTCCTCCTGCTTTATTTGGTGACACTTCTTCTGCTGTTGGAGCCCAGAAAGTCAAAATTGATGTCCCGGAGGGGACTAAAAAAGTAGATGCTGGTTCCTCCAAAATTGCCGAGAAGCCTCCAGTGGCCCCGAGCAAGAAAAATGCTCCTGCTGATGTAATTGTCATCTCTCCGACCAAGACTTCTTCCTTGGTTGATGCTGCTGACCGTCCTTTGAAGAGATTGAGGAAATCATCCTCAGTTAATCTTGCTGGGACTGCATCTTCTCTACCCGCTGGTGGTAGTAGTGTTTCAAACATCCTTCTTCCGAGTTCTTCAACGAACTCAGTTATACCCGAGGTTCTCGGGGTTGATGAAAAAATTCCTAGGGATACACTGACGTCCCTAGCTGCTCGCCATCTTTCTTCAGTAAATTTCTCATACCTTTGATCTTTCTCTCTTTTTCTCCTCTGCACGACGAGGAGATCTAGATCTTTCTCTAGTTCTATCATCATTCTTCCTCTCACTCCTGCGATCTACGTACTTTGATAATTTTCCTCTTCGGATGAGTGTTTCAATCTCGTTCTGAAGGGCTATACAATTTTTGGTCATATGGCCATGATCTTTGTGAAATTCGCAATATTTGGTCTTATTCCTCATGTCGGGATCTGTCTTCAGTTTCTCTGGCCATTTGATTTCCTCGCTATTCCTGATTTCTTCCAAAACATGATTAATACCCACTTTCAATGGAGTATAATTATCATACTTCTTTAGGGCTTCCAACTTCATCCTGTTATTCTTGGAATATTTGTCACCACCATTACTTTTCTGATCTTTCTTCTTAGAATTGTCGACCTCCACTTTAACTTCTTTATCCATACTCTTCTTCGCAGCCATAGCCTCCTCGGCATTCATGATTTTGGCCGCCTTTGCCATCAACTCCGACATATTTTTAGGTGGATCTTTAGCCAAAGTGTAATACAGCTTGTTAGGCAGCAAACCACTCATCAAAGCAGTGATTGCTGTCTTTTCTTCATAATCTATGACTTCCAACTTTTCGTTATTGAAACGAGTTATGTAATCTCTAGTACTTTCACCCGATTTCTGTCTAACACTTAGCAAGTGTGCTACTCGCTTTACCGGCTTTGCTCCAAAACAAAAATTGCCAATAAACAACTCGGCCAACTGAACAAAAGTTGAAATCTTACCCCGAGGAAGATTATTGTACCATATCTGTGCAGATCCAGTAAGAGTTCTCGAGAATGCTCTACACCTCATCTCGTCGGGAACATCGTAGATATCTGCAGCAGCTTGGTATTGTTCTATATGAAGTACGGGATCTGTCTTTCCATCGTACTTGGGAGTCACTACGGGTGCTTTGAATTTCGACGGCGTAGGGAAATCCACAATGGCTTGCACAAAAGGTGTTCCTTGAACAAAAGTTATCTGTAAGGGATTTCTTGCCTTAGCCATTTCTCCCAGTCTATCCTCCAATCGTTGAATGGAACCTTTCCATGCTTTATTTCCTTCCTCGGGCCGTTTAGTCCGAGCAACTGATTGCTCTGACGTAGCTTCCTGAGATTTATCTCGACGAGTGGTTGGTCGCGATTGCGCAGATCCTTCTCTTAATCCTGATGGCGGTCGAAAACTTCTTGATGGAGCCCTAGGTGGATTCATGTTCCTCCTTGGTCCTAACCGACTGAAAGGAGATACTCTACTTAACCTCTCCAAAGCGCTAGTTCTCTCCGGAGAGAGAGTGATACGTTGATCTGTATCCGAAGCCCGTATTGATGAAGTTCGCCCAGGTTGATAAGAAAAATCATTAGACTCCTCATTGCGATATGACCCAGTGCGTCTAGATTGCGATTGCCTATGATAACTTCTTTGCCCTGAATAGGTAGGTCCACCGCCCTGAAGAGTTTGAATGAGTTGCCTCATGGATTCTTGCATGGCGGTTTGTCCTTGAGCCAGATTCGTTATAATCCCAGCCAGATCTGGGGATGCAGATGGATTTGGAAGATTTCCAGTATTTCCAACATTTCGATTACTGGATTCTGGATTATCAGCCATTGGTGATAAATGATTTTTATGAAAAACGATAATAACAGTCGTTTCCCACAGACGGCGCCAATCTGTTGATGTAAAAAACTAGACCGCTCTAATTTTTCAATCACAGATAAATAAATAAGACAAAGATTTTTAAAGTGGTTCGGCTAGGAATAAAGCCTACGTCCACTGTTATGTTATTGCTGAGTGTTTGTGGAATTCTTGATTACAAGTTCTCTCAAGAAATTCCGGTCCCTTTGAATGAGGGAGATACAATGTATTTATAGCCTTGAGGCTGTACATGAAAGGTCCAATACATTAAATGATTTACATATGAAAGTGTAATACATTTAATGCAACGTGTGTGTCAAGAATACAATGGATAGTCGAACAGTTGTCCGTCTGATAATTAATGATGCGGCCGAGATGCAGTTCGGACCGCCTTAGTTGATTGTTGATCAAAAGTTCCTCGGAGTAGTTAGAGTACCTCGGTGCGTTGGAGTTCCTCGGTGTGATAGAGTTCCTCGGTGTATTCTTGTTGCTCGGAAAGAAACATGGCTGGTCGGGAAATGATCTTCCTCGCTGCTATTGTGCCACGTAGATTGACACGTGTCTTCGTGTTATTCGTCCATATCAGCATATTAATTTTGGTATCAACAATGTTCAAGTACATAAAACTTCAATTGGGTTCCACCTCATTTAAGGGCAAGGGGAAGACAGTAGACGAGGACACCACTGCTCCATCTCTTTCACCCTCATCGCCGATATGCACCCACACCCTGCCTGAATATGAACCATTTACCACCTTGATCCTTGTCTAACGACCTATGTCAATAATGGGTTGTCCAAGTGTGTATTTAATAAACCTCTATGGAGGCATGCCTATAGGTAGGAGGTTGAGGGCCCCGGATACACACCTGGATAGTGTGGTTCATAGACATGTGTTGCAAGATATTGAGGCAAAGGTTCGCATCATGCATATTATTCCCGAAAGAGAGAATGCACCTTTGTGGTTGGAAGAACAATGCGGTGTTCGGCGAATTGATGGATGTATTAATTCAAATGTAGTGTGGCCTACCTTCCTTCTCAAACCTGTGGCATTGTTTGTATTTTATTTTATTTGAATATTGAATAACGAATGTTGGATATTATTTGTATTTATTTAATTTGGATATTAAATGTTGGTTGGTTATCAATATTTGTTGGTTCATTCATATGTAGTTTTTATGAATTGTTGAATGTTGCTTAATATATATACTATTTGAGCAGGTTTAAATATGGTGTATCAGGTTAAAATATACTGTTGGGCGGTGACAGTGGCCATACAACCCATCATTTTGTCAAGATTTGTCATGGACTTTGACAGTGACAATTCCGTGACAAATGAAAATCGTCAAGGACTCGTCACGGTCAAAGTCCGTGATAATTTTTTACCTATCACGGATTTTGACCGTGACAAGTTTTTCTTTGTCATGCACTTATCACGATCAAAGTCTGACAAAATAAATTCTTATCACGAACTTTGATCGTGACAAGTTCGTGACAATTTGCTTTGACACCCACAAACTTTTCACAGTTTTTTATCATGACAAGTTTGCCTTGTCACAATTTTTTACTGTGACAAGTAGGAAATTTTGGTGTAGTGATTTGACTTGTTTAACATACAATTCTAATTCATATCAAGATATATGTGTGACTTGTAGGAAGAGTCCCCAAAATCCAAGCATGCAGAGCTACTAACGTAAAATAAAAAGAATACTTACTTGTGTAATGCCCTTAAAGTACGGAACCACACAAAACTTGCCGTAACAAAGAGAAGGGAATGAGTCGAATGACTAGTGGAAAAATACAAAAGTGCAATATATAATCATACAATAAAAAAGACTGACATATTACCTAAATGTGCACACAACTACTTCGTATATATACGTTAATGCATGAAATTATTTTATTCAAAAAATATTACTTGTTCTGATTAATCCACCTTTATCTTATAAAAGAACCCCTTTTTACTTGACTTGACATTTATTCCTAATTTAATCAACTCGGGGTTAAATACTTAGAATAAAATATCATTTTCTTAGGGAAAGACATTTCTTCTATCGAAATTTTTCGTTTACTAACACCAAATTTACCTTAGTATTTTTTTTAAAGCTCACCTTCACCTTTTAACACACGCAACCACCGTATTAAAAAACAGAAAATTTTCATTGAAAACCTTTCAGAAACACACTCTTGTATGAAATATGGGTTAAACCTTGTTAGGTTGCTTAATTATCCATTTAATCACTTCACTTTACTATTCCTTTTATTTCATGAATATTTGCCAATTTCTTACATTTCAACTGGAACATGTACTAATTTCATTCAAGTTGGGTTATATTTTCATACATTTACCACACAAACTGTTTCTTGACATGTTCCACTTTTCTCATTATCTTTTTTAGAAATCCTCCAAATAATTGAGTACTTTAACGGGCTCCACACCACCCGCTAGGCTACCATATGCTTTGGCTAGTGTTTTGTGGTCTTTTACCCTAGGGTTTCAAGCCCCTCTTAATTATTTTTCGGTCCCATCTAAGTCTATGTTAATGTGTTTTGATATTTATCCAATGTCCAAATTACTCCACTTTTACCGGTCGAAGTCAAAACCGGAGGATTTCACTCCACCTTGTGTTACACTTTGAAAATCACCATTTCTTGTCCTTTACATACTTGCGTTGATTGTATCCCCAAGATCACTTTCATTAGAACCATTTTGTGTAACACGTTTTTTTAACATTTTTATTTCATAAAAACGTTCCACTTTACATAAAATTACTATTTTATCTATTTGTTCCCAAACTTGTCTTCCTCCATTTTTATAAGTGTTGTTTTTCAAAAACATTATTAAGTTACACACACTAATTTCTTAAATATTTTTAATTCATTAACACTTATTTAACACGTTGGAATAACATACTTATCAAGTTGGAATCTCTTTATTTCATTACTTTCTTTATTAAAGAAATCATTTGATATGTAAATATTACTTTACAAGGAAATGACCATATTCCAGTATCATCACATATAGTCTTAAAAGCATACGATTATCACATTTTTCACATTTATTAATGCACTTTAAGGGTTGATTTTTTTTCATGTTAAAAGTCATTATAACCTTCACTAAACTTATTTATATACTCATCATCAAAATACTGCAAGTTTATATATACGGGAAGAGGGATTTTAAGTCTAAAAATCCAATAACATGAGTTTAACACATGATTTATTTAAGAAATTTCATAATATTTGCAACAACATGCTTTTCACGATTAAAGACATTTTTCGTTCTTTAAACTTGCAAAAATGTCCACTTTCACAAAATGCCATTTTACAAGAAAACTCCAAGAGTTTGTTCATTAAATATCTTAGCAGGATAAATTTTATTTCAAAATATTTTATTCTATAAAATGTTTAACACCAAGTTTTCATGAAATATATCATTTTAATCAACAATCTTGAAATTCTTTGTAAACTATTTTACACAAAATTTTAAGAAATACCCTTCTTAAATCATATATGCATTCTACTCTTACAAACTCTAATTATAAGACCAATACTATGAAAAATAGAGTTCTTAAGAAAAGAGTATACTTTTTCACTTTATTGAAGCTCCAAAAATGATTGAATGAATGTAGAGGGAGACGACAACATCTCACCTCCTAAGGTGGCCTTAAAGAGGTTAGCTAGCTCCACTAAGCTTGTCTTTTAATATGCTCAATGAAAACCTCCTTTAAACTCCATAATTTCATCTTCAAAATCCCCAACAACATCTCCATAAATCAATGCTTCGCCCAACAATTGGTGTAGATGGGTTTCATAGCTTAATTGTAGTAGAATATAAGGTAAGTATGATGGTTTAAGGTGAAAGGGTGGTGGTTCTAGGGCGGTGAAGTTCCATAAGAGCTCTAAGGAGCTAGAGAGAAAACAAAAATTTGATGGAAATGAGCAAGAATGAGCTCTCTCACTTTTTAAATACTCTAAAACCCTTTAAACTATTAACCTTTAGTCCACCCCCACGAATTAATCTATTTCATTGAGAACTTGATGGCTTAAATGATCCAATGGCCTAGATTTTGACAACATTTTTTTAACCTGCAAAAACTAATTTTTACAATCTCGTTCGGATGAGAATGGATCTCATTCGAACACAACTGTATATCGTTTCAACAAGAATCACATATCGTTTGAACGTATTCTGAACAAGGTTCCAATGAGAGTAGGTTTCAAAACAGAGGTGGGTCATTAGTGTGACACCCCGCTTAATTAAATACCGGGTAATCAGTCCTTTATTAAATTAAATCAAAGTGTCTGGTTGGTTCATTCTTAGGATCACTGTCGAAAAATAATTTTTCTTTTTTAATCACCTAACAAATAATTAAGCTAAGTGTCAAAACATTTAATTTTAGAGATTAAGTCCTATTGTTGTGATTTAATATACGAAACAATTTTCATGAACGCGAATAATATTAAATACCAAACCATCCAAGTGGAATAAACAGACTAGATCAATCAATTCAAATAAAATATCCCAAGTCGCAAGACAGTGAAATAATTTAAAACAATCCCAACTAAAACAAAATACTGATATAAATAAAGAGTACAAATCTCTCTGGACTAGATAAAACTGGAAATGGGCGACACATGTCCTATCTAATAATGACTAAATAGAAGACTGAGAAGACAAGGATGAAGTAATCTAGTGCAAGGACCTGTAACTCCCACACTAGCTGAAGCACGTCAACAGTCCAAATATCTAAGCCTGACGCTCCTGTGGCTAGGCACCTTTAATACATATTTATATACAAGAGAAAGAAGAGTTGACAGGAAACGGGTCACAACCCGAATGTAAAACAACTTTAAAATAGTTTAGCAAGTATTTAAAATGCTTACCAGTTGATATTACATACATGTTAGTACCTCGACACTCACTTGAGAATTTTCACCCCTCAACTAGCGTGCACGCCTAACGTACCACTGAACTAATCTAAATAAATCTAACCCAATTCATAAGTCTAACCCAATTTCCCCTTACTAAATACTATTTCCAGTACGCATAAATATAATTTATATCTGATAACCTTTTCTTATGAATATATTAAGCCACTTATGTTCATCTCAATACAGACTTAAGTCATCAACCACTTAATTCATTTCACATTAACTATTCAATGTTATCTACTTACAACTACAGTATATTAGTCACCAGTATATATATATATATATATATATATATATATATATATATATATATATCACTCACAATATATATACTAATAGGGCACCCCATATAAATCTATGGTGCTAGCATACTCTGCTATCAAGTACCCGTATCTCTCATACAAAGGGAAATGCTAGTCCGGAATCACTCTCAAATACTAGTCCGGAATCACTCTCGAACTGTATTAACACAAAACACACATATTGGAGGCAAAGCATAGTTTTCAGTCACTAAGAGGTCAGCACATACCCTCACGTCACTTAAGACCATCTGTATATCATTCTCAGATAGCCTGTATCTAGGGATCCTATGTTCTACGGTACAAGTCAATATCCCCCATAAAGGTCACATCGAGATAAAACTGTCACGGCGCGGAAACCTCCGTGATAACAAATAGCGTGGATATGATTAAACACAAATGTTCACACACAATATATATATATATATATATATATATATATATATATATATATATATATATATATTTACATTATTCATATATGTAAACCCACGACCCATAACATTTTCTAACCATAAGTGGCACGTAGCGCTCGAATTCTACGTAAATAATTCATTCTTTTATTTTCTCAATTACCGCAAGTCCTTAAGTGCTTCTCGACTCTCGAAGTGTATCATCTTAATAATTATAAACTCAGCAGGTTTCATTTTTAATTCTCATAAGACCAAATTTAACGTACGCACAATTCCACTCCATTTCATACCCCCGAAATCCCATGGTTAAATTCCAAATAAAGTCGTGTTACCTGGACCTTACCCATACCATACTGGTCCTTCCCAAGTCCCATTTTGATATTTAAATTATGTCCAAAGGTCCTTACACATTGGGTTTGGATTAACATTAAAAAAGACAAGAATTTTTCAATTCCAGGAGGAGTCGATCCATCGATGAAAAGGGGTCGATCGATCGACATTCTTGAGTCGATCGATCGATCGAGCAGTTCTTGGCCCAAAGTTCTGTAGATCATGCCTACGGGTTTCTTCCAATTTAAATCATCAAACCTCCATTAACATGTCCCAAACTCCCAACCTAGCATCATGAACATTATATTAACCAATATGGATGATTTCTAACATAAAACATTTATTAATTCCTCAAGAATCATCATCAAATGGATTACTTCAAGAATTTATCATTTAACCCTAGTTTATCTAATTTTCTCAAGAGATCCATTAATTTCTAGATTTTTATCTCTACTGGGCATCAAATTTTGTGGTCAATGTTTTACATATAACAAGATACTCATCTTAACATGGTTTTCACTCCAATTCGCAATAATAATCTTCCAAATAACATTATATTTTCATGAGACATAAAATAATCATCTCCTACAGTAACATGGATGAGTTATCAACTAAAGAACAAAAAGTTAGATACTTTCCTAGAAATCAAAGTTATGATCCTATGAATTTGAGTAGTATACGAATTATCATCTTCTTCCGATCTACGCGTTGGTGGTGGAATTGGTGAGGATGGTATAGGGTTGGTGGTTCTCCTCCTTGGGAACCTTCTCTCTTCCTTAGCCTCTCTGCAACTCCAATATTTCTAAACCTCGAGGACTCTAACTCCCATCAGATATAAACCTTCAATTTTCGTCATTAATTAAGGTCTAAAAAGAAAAATTACTAAAATGCCCTCCCGGGTTGTTGATCAGGCCTAAAAACGTCTCAAGACCCCAACTAAACCCCCGGGTACACTTTTATGATTATTTAGACCCATTCGGATACATTGGCGCACTCAAAATGACCATACAGGTGACTTATAATTAATTTACTTTTTCTCCCATTACTTTAGTCCCGACGCAACTGACACGCGCGTCTCGACTTAATTTTTATAACTGTCGTATTATTCACTCGCAATAATTTTAATAAATTAGATCTCATATATTACTTTACTCATTAAGTAATATTCAACATAATTCTTACCAATAATTACTAACTCTTGTCACGCTAGTAAATATTTATTTTAAAATTCGAATTAATATTAAATTAAGTTATCCCAATTTAATTTAATTAATCCCATAATTAAAAGACATAAAAATATGGGGTATTACATACTTCCCCCCTAATAACGAAATTTCGTCCCGAAATTCGAAAAATCAAGCCTACCTAGTAAAAATAATTATGGGTACTTTGTCAGTAAGCAAAACTAACTTGAGAGTAAGGCAATCAATTACTATAGCCCCCCCCCCCTCCCCCCCACAACAAACTTGTTTAACACTCTCAACAGTTTATCAGTTATGGTGTCACACCTCAATAACTGCACTTCACATTTTTCTCCTACCCGACGACATTCGAATAAGACAAGCCTATACATCATTGGACCCCATTATCTCACTATTATTGGGAGGCCACACCTCACTACGTATAAACTACTCATATATATCTAAATAAAAAACTCCCACAGTGAGAGAAGCCATATGAACATCTGACTACTCTTGTCAGTTCTTCGAATATCGATTTTCGGCGACGTAACTCTTATGACAGTCAAAAGCCACCTAAAATAGTCTGTTGTAATTCCACTATAGTCATCGGGCTCTAACTTGACCAATAAAAAATTATGATTATCTGCTCACCTCTAAACAACCAAAGGGAGAATAGTTAAGGTTCTTACACACCAAACCTCAATAAGCACTTTGTCCATAATAAAAAATTATGAGTGCTTACACACAACTATACCATTTGGTAATATCTTCTCCCAAGTACCGTAGTATACTTCACTTACTAGGTATATCCGTTGTTGAAATGAAATGATCACAATGATTCCAAAATTTCTTTTATATGGTTCCACTGGTCGTTAATCACCTTTTGCCTACTACTCAAGCTATTAGTGATGCAACTCAAAATAAAACGTCATCCCCACTACTTCCTGAAATTTTGTATGGAAGGATCTCATCCTAGTTCAGAACAATGTCGGGCAAGACCACTTACCAGTGCAATCCTTCTTTTCAAAGAAGGCCTGGGGCATACTGTATAATAGTGTAAATCACTTTAAAAAATAAAAATTACTTTCTTTTAGGTAAACTTGTTCCACACACTCGAAGGGACTTGTGACCTTAATCTAGAGGTTGGCAATTCATCAAAACTTTTACCAAATTGACAGCCCTCTTCCATTATAGGAATCATCAGCTTGCTACAAAACTCTCTGGTTGATCCTCTTGCTCCAACCGATTTCTATCTATGAGTGATGCATGCAAAGACTACTCACTATGTCCCTCTCAACATCGACTTCCACTTGTAATGTCTCACATTAAATGATACTTAATACTTCCCTTCTTTCCTCGGCGTATATCGAAAGTTTCGACCCGTGCACTTTTCTCCACGATGTGCAATTCTTGATTTTCCATACCTTATTAACATCATCATTCTATCTATGCGCAAGTCGCTCTCAACATTTGACTAGGTAAAAAATCCACTCCAAGTGTTTTCCATAATAGTTAAATTTTTCTCTTCTCAAGGAATACCCTTTTTTAAATGGCTTCCCATAACCTTCCAACCAAATTCGGGCATGCTATTCTAATCGTACACGTATATATGGATTATCTCCCTTCTCACACGATGCTTAATTCACTTTACCATTTTCTACTTCGTTATATTAGTCCCTTAGGCACATATTTCACACATCTATTCTCATACCCCTTTAACCCGGAAGATTCTGACATCAGTTAACCAGGATTCTCACACACCCTATAAATTGTGCATACTGGCATAAACATCACATACACTTCACACATAACACTCAATTCTTTGTTGCCCCTATATTCACAATGTGGCTATAACACTTGGGTATTCCCAATCACCCTAGAAATCAAAATTTTACGTCCTCCTTATCATCGTTCCACCCTTCAACTCGTGGTTATAAAATAAAATTTTCAATGATTCCCTTACCACACAACCGACTCCACTGGCCTTAAATCATAATTTAACTTCCAACTTATAGTTATAACTACCTGTTCCTATGACGATCGAGTACCGGACTCATGGAATAATGACCAAACATCTCCCTACTTCCAACCTTACGCTAAGTTTCATGCGTGGGGTGTCTCGTAAAGCGAAATCCAGACAAGGAACCCCCATGATACACTACTACCTAACATTATTGGTTATCGAAATCCATTAGGTCCTCCGTCCATAACATGTACCCCTATATTCCCGTCTCTTGACATAAAGCTACATCTCCTCCCGCAGTTAAACTTAAACAAAGAACTTTTCTCTAATTGCACTATCGCTCAACATTGGTGGTAATCACATTCCATAAACCTCGTACACCTACAATTGGTACTCTCGAAATCCTATCCCCAAACATATGAATACAAGTCTTAACTCCCATGTCTCTAAAGGTTAGATATAATAATGCGCTCTTCCTATCACCAAGTCCTGACCGCTAAACATAATAATGAGCTAAATCTTTTCGCTCAACAGTAAACTGTGACACCCCGCCTAATTAACCCCGGGTGATCAGTCCTAAATTAAATTAGAACAGGTTTCTCAGTTGGTTCATTCTTAGCATCACTGTCACCTTTTTAATTACTAACCACCTAAGTGAGAAAATTATATTGGTGCCAAATTTCATCTTACTTTACTTCAAAGAAAATACTCATGCGGAAACATAATAATTCAAACAATCACAATTAACTGAAATCAACTATTCATATCTAAATAAACTGACCGAATAAACCATTGGCTCAAATCCAACAAATGTAAAGACAGATAATAAAGATCTCAACAAGTCTAACATAAACACTAAATAAAGCTGTGAGTGATATGCTCGAGTAACTGATAGAAATTTCTAGGAATGAAAAGAATGAGGTGCCTATCAAACTCCCGCAACATCCACATATGCTGTAGCAACGAGTCCCTGGAATGAGTCATGTCTGACGTCCCTGTGGCTGGACACCTAAAAGTTTTTAAAAAATATTTATAGCAAGGGTTAGAAGACAAAATATTTGGAAAATATTTAGCTAATGATTAACTTGAAGTAATAAATATGTATGCATGCTCTTCATATTTTAATTAGTGTCGCACTCCCTTGAGGATATCCTCACCCTCCTCTAATATGTTCACTACTAATGCCTTAATTAATTTCCCTAGTTATTTATCCCAAAACTAGATAACCGATATAACCCCTTGCAACCACCCTACTCTAACCGAGTATGCAATAATTATAATTTCTAAGTTATTATCAACATTAACTTAATTAATCATTCCCCTTCTTAAATTCATATAACTTTCATACCCGTTATACATATAATATAATTCACGACCTGTATTAATTTACTCGTTTATAATTATTTATCACATTATATACGTATAGTCATATTACAACAATCACACATATGTTGAAATAATAATTAATAATGAACATCCTCCCGAGTAATACCTCACCGGATGTATATTCTCTAAAGTGTTATCCCATTAGGTGTATTCACATAACCTAGTTACCCCAAGTCAAAATCGTTCACTAACTTGGTTAATAACATAAATATTGAAGGCGATCATATTCCTTTTTTGAAAGTGAGATTCCCCTCACCCATATACGCTATGACCCGGGATATACTCGCCCTACTCCTCAAGCTAGGGGATTCACCCTCTACGCGCAACCTGCCCTGATAGCACTAGAGTATATATAATAATAATAATAATATCTAGCCATTGATATTAATGCACACACCATATATATATATATATATATATATATATATATATATATATATATATATATATAAATACCCCGTCTATACCGTATACTAAGTCCGTAACACAAGCCTATACAAATTATCATGAGTTTATGGTTCAACCATGATTATTAATTAATTTGCACGTTAATTAATTAAAATTACTTTTGGTGTCGCCCAACCAATATATTCGGACTCGTTCCCGTAGCCCGAAAAAAATAATACCCGGGTCTAAATCCCCAACTCCAAATTAATTATATTTAAATCTAAATTAATTTAACACCTTGGTATCGCTCAACCAACAAACCCGGACTCGCCCTCTCGATCTGTATTTAATTATTTTGAAATATTTCTCCCCAAAATTTACCATAGCGTGTCACACATGAATTCCTCCCAACCCCAATTACTTTCATTCGTATTTGTTAGGAATTAATGTTCCATACTTATTTCTCATTAACTAAAGTATGGGGGAGAATTTTTAATTAATTTCCCTTATATATTAAAACTGGTGAACCTGTCAAAAATCTCGGACCATCGATCGATCGATCCCAGCCGTCGATCGATCGATCAAATAGGTCTTCTTCTTCTTCTCCGCAAGCCTGTTTTTCCATGAAGGAAAACCTTAAAATCCCAACTCCTTCTACAGCCTAACCCAAGTCCTCTACTCAATACAACACCCCCAGAACATCATAAGGAACCCACATAAAGTCCCCAAACCCCGTTTAATTTCCGTTCTCTACTGTTTTTCTAAATTGGGGAAAAACTCGAGTTATTCGTTAATCAGTCTCAAAACCAAATGACCAACTCAATTTCATTCATAATTAATCTGGGTTTATCACAACTAAGGTAAATATCTGTTCAGAATCATGTAACACCATAAATTCCTATACCAATTCTCATCTTGTGTTCAAATTACAAAAACCCCATTTTTGTACCCGTTTATTCCCAAAACGAATTTTAGGTATTCACATCACATAAATATGAATTAAAAATTAACCACTTGCCTTATGGTTTCGTAGGGTTTGATCTGGAGTTGTGATTCTCAAGGTTGATGATGAAATTCCCCCTTTGGCTCTTTCCTTTGTCCCCCAAATTGGTTCCTAGTGCCTTTAACTACTCCTTAAGGCTTTCTCTCCCACTATGTGTTTTCCAATCTCAAATCAGTCGTTCCCCTTTTCCTTTTAATTAAGTAATTAGGCTTAATCCCGCTTTTAGCATAATGGGCCAAGCCAAGTGACCCAAATACCACACTTTTCTGATTATCTCATTCCATCTGGACTCAACCGTACACTCAGAATTGGCATCCGAGTTAACTTATAAAAATCCTTATCTCACACCCAAATTAGTCTATACCGACTCCCGTCTGAGATAAATAAATGCCCCATCACTAATACCCGTAATGACATAAATAAATTATTATGATTCACTTAGTAATTAAATTTCCCTAAATATTAACCATTCACTCTCCGATTAATATTTGAATAAATATTACCATAATTAATTCAATTAAAATTACGACACACAAGAAATTTAAAAATTTCCCGAATTAATTAAATATTAAATTCATAATATTACGGGGTGTTACATAAACCTAATGCACTCCGAATCATATCAATAAAGTTCCTACACACACCGAGATCTATGAAGACAATGACAAACTGATCCAAGAACTCCCTGAAAACCCTGTTCATTAAGTCCATAGACACGGGTGGAGCATTGGTTAGCCCAAACGGCACAACCTAAAATTCGTAGGATCCATATCGCGTCAAGAAAACAGTCTTCGATACATCCTTCTCCCTTATTTGTAACTGACAGTATCCCGATCTCAAGTCTATCTTTGAGAAGAAGGCGGCTCCTCCCAACAGGTTGAATAAGTCATCGATTCGAGGTAACAGATACTTATTTCGTATCATGAATTTGTTCAACTCTCGGTAGTCTACACATAGCCTCAATAACCCATCTTAATTCCTCACGAACAACACGGGAGCACCCAAACACGAGGTACTCCTATGGATGAAGTCTTATCCCAATAGCTTCTCAATCTGATCATACAACTCTATCATCTCAGCTGGAGACATACGGTATGATGCGCAGGCCATCGACCGAGTGCCCGACATCATATCTTTAATGAAATCTATCTCTCAGTTAGGCGATAGTCCCGGTATCTCCTGGAACACATCGAAAAATTTACAAACTACAGGAATCGAATCAACGGGGAACCACTATCTCCTTAGAGGTCTCCTCCTCTATATAATATAAATGATGGACGATCCTTCCTTAGGATGAGGCATCGCCACAGAAGCATCTCCTGTCCCGGAATAGCAAAAATAATACTCCTACTGAAATAGTCTACCATGGTTCTAAAAGTAGCAAGCCAATGCATGCCAATAATGGCGTCATGCTCGTGCATATCTAAGGCTATTATATCTGCAGGCAAAAGCAGTCTCCCAATCTCTATACCTACTCCTCGGCATATAAATAAAATCAATAACCCATTACCCAGTGGTGAGTCTACATATGTCACTATACTCTCTGTCGTGTATCTAACAACCATGTGGCTCATGCAAAACTAGTATTTGTAAAGTAGTGTGATGCCCTAGTGTCAAATAAAAAGCCCCTCCCCCATAGTACCATGGATAAGAACATACCTTTAATGGCGGGTGGTAGCTGCTGAACTGCTTCCTGTTGGACGTTGTATACACACCCATACTGTAAATGCCCCTACTGTGGTGGGGAGGCAGGAGAAATGGTTGATAGGGATGGTACTTGTGTTGGTATTGGAAGGGCCACTGGAAACATAGGCCTCTATGGCTCCGGATACGTACCTTGCCGCTGGGGTATCTTGCCCTTATCTGGGAAATCCTGCCTCCTATGACCCTTTCTACCATAATTGAAGCATCTACCACCAAACTGTCTCATCTTACGAATTTGTTGGTTTCATCCCTGTTGCTCAGTCCCACCTCTTCCTTGACCCTATTGGCCCTGATGAGTATTTTGGCGAAAAATAATCTCAGGTTGAGGACAGTCTCTCCACTTGTGACCATGTCGTTCACACTTATAGCAGAGTCCTGTATGTCTTTGCTTCCTTTGGCCTTGTTGTCCCTGGTAGTCTGGTCGGAGTTTATTTCCAGCCTAAGCTGGATAAGTTTGACGTTTATGGTCGTCTCTTCCACATTTAAAACACCTTTTTATGACATCATTCTTCCCTTGGCTATGCTGGATTTGATGCGTTTAGCTCTTCATGAAATTTCTATAACTTTTATGGTCTTTACGACCTTGATGAACTTGTTCTTGCAGTATTGGTGTCTTCCCACAGTTTTTAACTCTAGTCACATCAGATTGACTATCTTCTCTTGTTCTTTTGCCTCCTATAAGCTGCATACCGTGATCTTGGTGATGTAATACTGCAGTGGTAACTACTGGGGATACAATGCCTACTATTTCGGTGATTGATACACTCTTCGGGGGTACTTGAGGTCTCAGTCGACCTTGCTCATTGACCCCCTAAGCATTGTTAGCTTTTTCTTCTTGATGTGCCATCTGAAAGTTGAAATAGAGTGGGTGAGTTCAACATTCATACAAATAAATGGCAAAAGTATGAATTTCCAACGCATAAGGTTAAATACAACATTCCTAATATTAGGGCCCTAAATCAAAGAACACTAAGCAGAATACATAATAAGCCGTACAGATCCTAAAGGACACTAGAACCTGGCTCTGATACCACCTGTGACACCCCACCTAATTAAATACCGGATGATCAGTCCTTTATTAAATTAAATCAAAGTGTCTGGTTCGTACATTGTTAGCATCATCAGCGGAAAAAAAAATAATCACCTAATAAATAATTAAGCTAAGTGTCAAAACATTTCATTTTAGATATCAAGTCCTATTGTTATGATTTAATATACGAAACTATTTTCATGAACGCGAATAATATTAAATACCAAACCATCCAAGTGGAATAAACAGAATAGATCAATATTTTCAAATAAATATCCCTAACCACAAGACAATGAAATAATTTAAAATAATCCCAACTAAAACAGAATACTAAAATAAATGAAGAGTACAAATCTCACTAGACTAGATAAAACTGGAAATGGGCGACACATGCCCTATCTAATAATGACTAAATAGCAGACTGAGAAGACAAGGATGAATTCTTCTACTACAAGTACCTGCAACTCCCACACTAGTCGCAGCACGTCAACAGTCCAAAGATCTAAGCCTGATGCCTCTGTGGCTGGCCACCTGTAACACATATATATGTACAAGAGAAGGAAAAGATGACAGGAAACGGGTTAGAGCCCGAGTGTAAAACAACTTTAAAATAGTTTAGCAAGTATTTAAAATGCTTACCAGTTGATATTACATACATGTTAGTACCTCGACACTCACTTGGGAATTTTCTCCCTCAACAAGTTAGAACGCCTAACGTACTACTGAACTAATCTAAATAAATCTAACCTAATTCACTAGTCTAACCCAATTTTTCCTTACTAATTACTATTTCCAGTACGCATAACTATAATTTATATCTGATAACCTTTTCATATAAATATATTAAGCCAGTTATGTTCATCTCAATACAAACTTAAATCCTGAACCACTTAATTCATTTCATATTAATTATTCAATGTTATCTTCTTATAAGCACAGTAGATTAGTCACCGGTATATATATATATATATATATATATATATATATATATATATATATATATATATATATATAACTCACAATATATACTAATAGGGCACCCCATATAAATCTATGGTGCTGGCATACTCTACTATCAAGTCCTCGTATCTCTCGTACAAAGGAAAATACTAGTCCAGAATCACTCTCGAACTGTATTAACACAAAACACACATATTGGAGGTGAAGCATAGTTCCCAATCACTAAGAGTTCAGCACATACCCTCACGTCTCTTAGGACCGTCTGACTGTCATTCTCAAATAGCATGTATCCAGTGATCCTATGTTCTACAGTACAAGTCAATATTCCCCATAAAGGTCACATCAAGATAAGATTATCCCGGCGAGAAAACCTCCGTGATAGCAAGTAGCATGGGTATGATTAAACACAAATGTTCACACACAATATATATATATATATATATATATATATATATATATATATATATTCATACACTCATTTATATTTACATTATTCATATAGGTAATCCCATGACCCATAACATTTTCTAACCATAAGTGGCACGTAGCGCCCGAATTCTACATAATTAATTCATTCTTTTATTTTCTCAATTACCGTAAGTCCTTAAGTGCTTCTCGACTCTCGAAGTGTGTCATCTTGATAATTATAAACTCAATATGTGTACGATCGCTACCCTACTGGTCTAAGTAATTTTTAATTCTCATAAGACCTAATTTAATGTACGCACAATTTCCACTCCATTTCATACCCCCGAAATCCCACGTTTAATTTCCAAATAAAGTTATGTTACCCGGACCTTACCTGTACCTTACTTTCCTTACCAAGTCCCATTTTGATATTTAAATTATGTCCAAATGTCCTTACACAATGGGTTCGGATTAACAATAAAAAGGGGAAAAAGTTTCCAATTCCAGGAGGAGTCGATCGATCGATGAAGAGGGGTCGATCGATCGACATTCTTGAGTCGATCGATCGATCGAGCAGTTCTTGACCCAGAATTCTGTATATCATGCCTACAGGTTTATTCCACTTTAAATCATCAAACCTCCATTAACATGTCCCAAACTCCCAACCAAACATCATGAACGTCATATAAACAAATATGAATGATTTCTAACGTAAAACATTTATTAATTCCTCAAGAATCATCATCAAATGGATTAATTCAAGAATTTGTCATTTAACCTTAGTTTATCTAATTTTCTATATAATTCCATTAATTTCTAGATTTTTATCTCTACTGGGAATCAAATTTCGTGGTTAATGTTCTACATATAACACGATACTCATCCTAACATGGTTTCCACTCCAATTCGCAATAATAATCTCCCACACAACATTATATTTTCATGAGACATAAAATAATCATCTCCTACACTAGCATGGATGTGTTATCAACTAAAGAACAACAAGTTAGATACTTTCTTAGAAATCAAAGGTCTGATCCGGTGAATTTGAGTCGTATAGGAACGATCATCTTCTTCCGATCTACGCGTTGGTGGTGGAATTGGTGAGCATGGTGTAGGGTTGGTGGTTCTCCTCCTTGAGAACCTTCTCTCTTCTCTCTTCCTTAGCCTCTCTACAACTCCAATATTTCTAACCCTTGAAGACTCTAACTCCCATCAGATATAACCCTTCAATTTTCGTCATTAATAAGGTCTAAAAAGGAAAATTACTAAAATGCCCTGCCGGGTTACTGGTCAGGCATAAAAACGTCCCGAGACCTAAACCAAACCCCCTAGGTACACTTTTTTGACTATCTCGACCCATCCGGACACATTGGCGCACTCGAAATGGCCATATGGGCGACTTATAATTAATTTACTTTTTATCTCATTACTTTAGTCCCGATGCGACGGACACGCACGCGCGTCCCGACTTAATTTCTATAACTATCGTATTATTCACTCGCGACAATTTTAATAAATTCGATCTCATATATTACTTTACTCATTAAGTTATATTCAACATAATTCTTTCCAATAATTACTAACTCTCGTCACGCTAGTAAATATTTATTTTAAAATCCGAATTAATATTAAATTAAGTCAGCCCAATTTAATTTAATTAATCCCATAATTAAAAGCCATAAAAATACGGGGTATTACAGTTAGAAGTTCGTTTGAAGACCGTTCGAATGAGATTGGAAACTCATTCGAACGACTCCGGATGTCGTTCGAATGACCCTAATTTTTCCAAATTAAATTTAAGGTCATTAAAAATTCAGCCAAGTGCACCAAGGCCACTATATTATCCAAATTCAACCCACAATTCATTCTACAAAGTCTCAAGCTCAATTGGATCAAATAAAGTCACCGAATTGCATGAGTACGATCAAAATCACGAAGGCGAGCGTTACATTCTTCCCTCCTTAGGAAATTTTATCCTCGAAATTATCAATCCATCAATTCTTTGAGTTCCTGGAGGTTATAAACTCTTACTCTAAGTCATAGGAATCTTTCAAGGCTAAGTTATAGAAGTAATCAACCACTAAGAAATCCCTCATACTCCCTTTCTCAAGTGGTTATCACCAATGAACTTAACATGCGATACATTCTAACTTTCACCATTAAACTGGTCATTAAAGTCACACATGGGTCCTCGAGTCTTTAATTAGCCGGTGATTACACTGAATCAAATCCTCATGTTTATTTGCTAACACCCAAGATATATTTACACATCTAACAGGGCAAGACTTTAGAGTGATCGACACTCACCCAAGTGTAAATCGAAATATAACTAGCGTCCGATTCATCATTAATAACCACTTCAAATCTTAGGACTACACATCCTGAGTCTTCTCGAATTCTCGGGTCATCTTGACCACACAATTTCAGTTAAGCTTGATACTAACCTCGTATAGCTAGTCACTCGCTTCGAGGAATAGCATACTAACCAATTCACAAAGAGTGCATTCGACTAACACTTCCACAAGATCCTTCTATGAACTTAGGATCACTATAGGCGTCAAACTATGGAACACTTATTTGAGTATTACACTAATCCACTCATAGTGGCGAAACAATATTGTGTGCTATATTTCCTCGAGTTCTAACACTTTATATTATACTCAAATCATAATTTTTCTCTTTATAACTAGAGTCGTTAATCACTATACCACCCAATCCATAAAATTGCTAATCCTAAGGAAAGTGGATACTACGAGAAAATCGTGTGGCGAAACGCGCAAACACATGTACAGAGATCTTGTGCAAACAAAGGGACATTTCAAACAAGAGCGCGCCCAGTTATTGGGCTGCAATAACCATAATAGGTCCATCTGCACTCATATTGAGCCGAGACGCGATATGACTAAACCCTAAACATTAAACAATACCAGACCATCACAATTTAAAGGACACCATCCTCAACCATCAAAATCGATGGAATACAATCCTCGACTACCAGAACTGAAAGAACGTAATGAATCAGAATGAATAAACGACCATTCTGAGGGAATCTCATCCCCATGAAACGGCTATGGTATATGAAGGTGAACTTATGTCAAACGTTTGAATTCTATGACTCCCCTAGACGTTATCATCAGATCCTAGTATAGCCATACACCCTAGCTTGAGTCACCAAACATGATGAATCAGATCAAGAACTATTCATCTCCTGGAGACGAAAGTAATATACAATCCTATTGTCCTTTGGGAAGTCAAATGTTGGACTTCCCTCCTTAGGAATAAGTCTTCCTCTTTTCATCCTTGATGAATAAGAGCCACTTTGGTTGATGAATGCCAAATGCCTTTGTCAATGTCGACCTTGTCCATCTCTCCTATCAGTGACATTGTGACCAATATAACATACCTAGGTTACTGCACATTTTATTATACCATGATCGTATCTGAAACGTATCCTTAGGAAGTGCCCAACTAAGCAAAAAATTCACCTTATTATAACCTCCAATGATACAAGGTCATCGCTGCGCCTATCTCTAGATGCTAATCATACTGAATTTACATGACGACTATATCGATCGCTATTAACACTATAAGCATGGCGACACTATAAGCATGGCGAGTACTACATAGGTCTACGCTTCCTAATCCGTACCAGTTTAGAAAGACATACCAAGAACTAATTCTTGCCCTTCTAGGGCTATTCTAACTTACATTTTCGATACATGTCAATATCATAATCATACTTCGATATCCTATTCGATTTACCATACTCAAGCCCTTAACATGACATCATCAATCTAAGTCCCCAATGCATTTCCTATTACCCATCGAAATCAGGTACAACACTTTCTACACTAGTCATTTTATGACAAGTAAGCATTATGTTCAATCATGACACTAATCTTCAGTTACCTTTATAAAGTTACCTCACCTATCTATATCAAATTGGATGACCTCATCAAGGACTATATGATTCTATTCCTTATAATTTGATCAATAAGGACACTGTGAGATTCACAGGGGTTGGATTATCTTTCTGTTTTATTATTGTTTCTACAAATTCAAGTACGTTTTTATTTTCTGTAATGTCATTTTATTTCTGTAATTAGATTATAACTCGTAATTCTATACTTTTGTATTTATTAAACAGTGGACATAACACCTTCTATCTGGTATAATCGTACATCATAACAAAAGATGATAAGAGTGATTGCTTAGAGTCTGAAAAGAAATCAGTGTGGTCAAGCCAGCACGGGGCCTAAGACTGTAAAAAAAATTAAATGGATATAAACAGTGCTCACTGTAGAGCTGCCGACAAGAACTCAGGGGTCAAGATCAATCTGCCAAAAAGAATTGGAAGTGACAGGAATTATTTTACTACTGCCTAAGAGCATCCACAATGGGGATATAAAATGCCAAAAGAATTTGTAAGTTTGCAAACTGAAACGCTTCCAATGGTGGGTATAACTGAACAAATTTTGTATCTTGATTTGTAGTGGTTCCGCAAAGATACAAATTGGCTGCTGAATTTGTAAAGGGTTCCTACGAACTTCTGAAGTTCGTAGGAATTCCTACGAACAAATAAAGTTTGTAGGAAGAATAAATAATTTTTCTATCATATATTTGGGTTTTGACGAACAAAAGTAGTACGTATAAACTTCCTACGAACTAATGTTGTTCGTAGGAAATATTTTTATACTTCCTACGAACAACATTAGTTCGTAGGAAGTTGATATGCCTATTCTCAGTTCTCAGTTCTCACCACCGCAGAGTATAAACATGAGAAAAGGTAAAATTCATTTTTTAACAGGTAAAGTTACCTTTCATCCCCCTCCCCCAGTACGGATGCTCTAAGCATATGTGCGTGTAACTAAGTTTCTCATATTTTAAGTGAGTAAATTAAAAAAAAACATTAGGATACAACACATACACTGACAGGAACTTTAAAAAAAATGCAACGATCATTGTTCAAGTAATATAAAAACATTTAAACAACTAGTAATAAATGACACGCATGAGCCTAGTTTGCACTAACATATCTGATGAAAAAAAATACTACTATCTCAACTCACAAAGGAAAAGTTTTAACTCACATTTTCATGCACCACGGTTTACTAATTCAAATGATTTATACATAAAATCTCCATAAGAAATATATGGCCTAAGAATTATAAAATCAATTGACAAGATACAGACATATATATAAAGTATATATAACTTGTGAATGTGTAATAATAGGTCTCTTTCTTTATATCTACAAAATATAGCACATGACATCTAACAAAATGTGTGTATATATATATATATATATATATATATATATATATATATATATATATATATATATAGAGAGAGAGAGAGAGAGAGAGAGAGAGAGAGGCAGGCTCCTGTGCACACTAAGTTTGCACACTAAGTTTGCACATTAAGTTTTTAAAGTAGTAAAAAATATATTTTTGAGTGCTGGCGCACACCAATTTTTTTATGCGATATTTTAACATTTCAACGGACTCACATAAAAAAAATTAGCTCAAAAAAACGTTTTTTGCTATTTTTAAAAAATCGGTCAAACTTTCGCAGTTTTTAAAGGGCTTAAAAGCATAGAAAGTTTGACCGATTTTTTAAAACTAGCAAAAAAAGTTTTTTTGAGCTGATTTTTTTTATATGGGTTCCTTGAAATGTTTAAATATCACACAAAAAAAATCAACTCCAAAATATATTTTTTACTACTTTAAAAAGGTAATGTGCAAACTTAGTGTGCAAACTTAGTGTGCACAGGAGCCTGCCTCTATATATATTTATATATATTAAAAGTTAGAATCTAAGATAAGCTTTACTATTAAGCAGATATATCATACATATGATTACATATATAATATATATGTATACAACTAAACATCTAATAAATTTATAATATAACTAAAAGATAAAATGTACAAAGTAAAGTAAATGTTATATTTATATAAGAAATATATATAAAAAGATGTATACGTATAATATTATGAGAGAAAATATTTTATATAATAATAATATATATGTATAATAATGAAATAATTATTATAAACAATATGCTGAATAGTAAAAATATATTTAGTCTAAGACTAATGGGTTTCCAAAAAGGTTTATGCGTTTAAAGCTACTTCTTATCATTGTTATGTATAGAATATATAAGTATGTGGTGATGATGTATGCTAAAAGTTTTAGTTATATTAATTATGGTAATATCAAGATATTTGGAGTATATAAAATATAGGATTAATAGATTATAAAAAAATGAAACATGCAACACAATGTATATATAGATAAAAAATATATAAATATATGTTATATATTTTATAAAAGAATTCTTAATAAGAAAAAATAAAACAGAATTTATAAGAAATATTTACAAAATAATTGTTTGGAATCATCAAAATCAATCTATTACATTAAACTATAATGTACATTAATTACAATTAGCCTAATTAAATAATAATTAAAGGGTTACTTATATTTTCATTTAACAATCCCCCCCTTTTTTATGATGACAAATAATTATTCACACAAATCCATAAAATGTATAAATTAAGCACAATTAGTGAATCATACATATTTCTCCCCATTTTGACATTATCAAAAAGATATTTTATATAAAAATCGAGTGTCAAGGGTAAAAATACGAATCCCCCCATAAAAAATGATTCGTGCATGGGATTCAACCATAAATCGCAAGGGCATAAATTTTTTAATACGCACACGTGTCATTGTAAATTTTCTTATAGCATGTATTTGAATTTTCAATAGTCATGAATATCATCAAATAATGCATAAGTCATTAAAATGATAAAATTAATAATATCAAGCACATGATGGTATATATATCACAACTCAATGTTTTTCAAATAATTTGAATGAGGCGCACAACATGAGTGAGACTATTGCATCACGAATTTTTTGATTTGTTCATGCTTTGCCATTTTCAACATACGAGCTGAAATTCTAAGAATATATCAATAATATTGCAATATCCATAATGGTGCATCAAAGTTTATGATCAAGCATTTTTCAAATAATTTTTTTCAATAAACATTTATCTCCCCCTAAGGGATACGAAAGAAGGCATAAATGCATATGATAAATAAAGTGCATCTTTTTCATGAGACAAAGATATTATCAATATTTTCTACCATAAAATTATTTTCCACAAGTCTCGATATATTCATAAATTAACTTTAAATTCAATAATCATGTGATTTTTAATTAAGCACAAATATCTCAAGTGTTGATTTCTTTCAACAACAATAAATCAATTTGCAAGTAATGAAACATATCATGAGGCTAAAAAGAAACTCAATAAATTCAAATGGTTAATAACAAGAAGATCATCATAAAAAATAAATACTTTCATGGGTTCAACAAATAAATCAACTATTTGCTCAAAAATACTTCAAAATTAATCAAAAAATAAATTTCTCAAAAATGGATGGAAAATGAATGTTAATCAATTTCAATATATTTCAAACACTCGATACTCATATGAATTTATATTCAAGTGCAAACAACGCAAGGGTCATTTTCTTTTCATCTATTAAATATTATTTTTGTAAAAATATTATAAATTTTTAAATAATGACACTAATCATGTAGCATGCAATGAAATTAACTTATAAAGATTAATATGTTCATAACATCAAAATCAATGAGTGAATTTCTCAATATCAACATGTAGCTCATATAACTAGCATACTAGAATATTCTCAAATGGCATTTTTGTTTCAAATTGATATACAAAAAATTCATGAATTAATTCAATATTATTATTTGCAAAAATATGTCAAGATGTAATACAGACAAAATATGAATTTTTGAAATCAAGTGTATGTGTCATACAACATAGAATCATCAAGAATAATAAATGTACAACTTTATATGTGAAGACTAAATTATCGACAACAAGCTCATACACATTAATAAATTTTCTATGCATATATCAATTAAGATCATAAAATAAATCATCAAGAAACATCAGATATGGAAATCAAGAAAGGTGTTCCTTACCACCTTACCAATACCAAAGATAAATTTATTTCATGAAATTGTCTAAGTGTGGCATTTGCATCTTTTGACAATGATATATGAATTTTTAATTTTTCTTCCTTTCCAAATTATATGCTTCAAAAATCCAAAAGCAATTTTAACATGCAACCTACGCAACTTTGAAGTTTTTCTCTTTGATACTAAGAAAGTGTTAGGTCCACAAAGCAATATTAAAGACACAAATATTTCAAAATTCATTTTCTTTATCAACTTTATAAAAATTCAAGCATAGTCATAATAATTGATAATCCTCGAGATAAATAATGATATACTATCATATAATTATAAATGTCAATTTTATCATATTCAAAATTAGATTATTCATCAAATCATATTCAAAGAAATTATGTTTCATCCATAGTATGCATTAACTAGACAAGAATAAATTTATTCATATATTCAAGCATTTAATATATTTGAGATTAGTATGAGATAAATCGAAACAATATCATTAATCACACAAAAAAAAATTCAAGTAATGAATGCCTAATTCAAATAAGCACATAGACATGGCAACAACAAAGAACAATAATTATATCAAATAATAAACACACAAACAAAAATAATTCAATATTAGTTCTTAATCTAAATTTTTTTGTTCAAGTTCTAACACTTGTCTTGCACCTAAAAAATTTATCTTTTGAAACTCAATATGTGTGTAGTTAATAAGGGTTAGCAAACATAATTGTTTTTTAGGAATCCAAGCTAATTTTGTGTTCTTATACCTTCTTTTTCAAAAATGATAAAATTTGAAATAATGTGTATGTCTACCACAATGTGTGCATAAAGAGTTAGAATGACTAGATGAGGCTTCATTTTTAAATAAATTGGAATAGGTTTTTTTCTCATTTTCTTCATCATATCATATACCATTATTATTAAACCGAATTCTTTGATTTTCTAAAATTTTATGAAAATATTCATTTTCTTTTGTAAATGTGTCTATGAATTTCTTTAAATAATCAATTTCCTTTTTCAACTCAATAATTTCAAATTCAAGAGGGTTAGGGACACTAACATATTTTTTCTTTTTCAAAGATTTAATTTTATTTTTCAAATACATATTCTAATTTCAAATCATCAAAATCATTTGACATATAATCATATTTAGTTGAAAGTAATGAATGAAATTTTTTAAGATCAATATACAAATTTATATGTTCATCAAAACTATCACATAATTCATCAAATATATTTCGCAATTCCTCATAATCATCAACAATATCATCATCACTATCACTAGAGTTGGGATTGGAGTGTACCTCCTATTTGCCATTTGTCACGAGAAAAGTAGCATTTGTCTCCTCGCTGCTTGATTCATCAATATTAGCATATAGACAAGGATTGAATTCTTCCTTTAAAATAAAATTGAAATGTAGGGTTGACTATATGTCCATTTTCTCTTCACCAAATAAAAGAATGAATGGCTACAAGAGATCAAACATTTGAGCATATAAATAATAAAAATATAGAGTGCAACATTTAAAATAAGAGTAAAGTACCCCTTTGGCCCCTAAACTATTGAGGTTTGGCCAATTTAGTCCCTAAACTATTAATTTGGCCAATTTAGTCCCTAAACTACTAATTTTGACCGATTTAGTCCCTAAACTACTAATTTTGGCCGATTTAGTTCCTCAAATATATTTCTTAATAAATATAAAACAATTTTAAATATAAAAACAGTTTTAATAAAATACAATTTTAATAAAAACTGTTTTAACTAAAAAAAACAACCTTCTATTAAAAAAATATTTTTAATAAAATACAAATTTTAATCAAAAAATATTTTTAATTAAAAAAACATTTTAAAATCAAATATTTTTTAATAGAAGGCTGTTTTTTTTAATTAAAACTGTTTTAATAAAGACAATTTTAATTAAAACTCTATTAATTAAAAAAATTGTTTTTAAATTTAGAAAAAAATGTTTCTTTTAAATAGGATAAAAAAACTGTTTTATTAAATTTAAAAACAGTTTTAAGTATGATAAAAAACTGTTTGTTTTTTAAATTTAAAAACCGTTTTTATTTATTTAAAAACTAATTTTTAATATGAAAAAAACTGTTTTATCCTATATAAAAAACAGGTTTTATCATAAAAAACTCTTTTTTATCCTATTTTAGAAACTGTTTTTATCCTATATAAAAAATTGTTTTTTTACCTATTTAAAAAGTAAATTTTTTTATCCTATTTTAAAAATAGTTTTTTATTCCATTTTAAAATAGTTTTTTTAATTTTGAAAAGAAATAAGAAAGTTTAAGGACTAAATTGACTAAATTATTAGTTTATGGACTAAATTATTAGTTTATGGGCTAAATTGCTAAATTATTTCAAGATATTTAATTTTTTTTTTCTAAAAATAGTCATTTTTTAAAGATAAACTTTAAAAATAGTTTTTTTTATCCCAAAACTAATAATTTATCTGTTTTTTTTTAAAAATGTTTTTTAAAGTATATCTATAAAAAAATGACTGTTTAAAAAAAACTGTTTTTTAAAATAGCTTAAAATAACCAATTTATCCCATAAACTAATAATTTAGTCCTTAAAATTGATTATGTAAGGACATTTTTTTGTCCATTATCAATTTGTTATGTCGTACGCTGTTACACCGTTGAAGATATTCAAAGATTCATACAGTCATCAACGGATCCGAATATCAAAAGAAGAAGAGGAATCAAAGTCTGACAGGACGGACCGGTCCGCCCTGGAAAAAGAACCGATCCGCCTGCGAATCGGTCCGCCCCAGACCCGGACTGGTCCGCTTTTTGAAAGCCAGTATACCCCGGATCAATAGAGTACCGAAAATGCCAAATAAAAAACGAGCCGGTCCATCTACCCGGACCGATCCGCCTCAGACCCGGACCGGTCCGCCTGGGATAATCTTCAGCAGATCGTGGTCAGATTTTCTAGGCTAAACGTTTCCTTTATAAACCCACTACGGGAAGTGGTTTTCAGAGACTTCGATACACGATTTTCAGAGTACAAAAAACTCTAAGTCTTCACTTATTGAGTACCAAGACTCTAGATTTTTTATTCACACAAATTTCCAAACACTTGTGAATTACTTTGCAACCCAGGAATGCACTTTTGCTGTTCATACCATTGTAGAGAAGACCGTTCTTCTTCTTCACTGCAGCCCTACTAGAAAGGGATAACTCCAGCAGCCGACTACAGAATTCGACACCTGAGGGTAATTCTTAGTCACTTGTATTTTCATTGTAATCCGAATTGTACAGTTACAATATTATAATGAAAATAAATGGTTTTGGCGCTTTGGGGGATTTTTCCTCACAAGCATGTGTTTGAATGTTCTTGCTTAGTTCATTATCTTATTCAATCACATATTGTTGCATGTTTAGGGTTTGTTTGGGTTAAACTGAATTTAATATATAATTTTCTCATTTGAACGCACGCGCATACTCTCTCAAATTGGTATCAAAGCAGGTTACGCTAATCTATCGCGTATTCCTATTTTCCGCAAAATCTTTTCTAAGATATCATTTTTCTGAAAAAATTGATTTTTGAAAAGTGCGTGTTCAAATGGAGAAATCATATAATAAATTGCCTGTTTTTTACGGGACAAATTATGCTTATTGGAAAGCCCTAATGAGGTCGACTTTAAGAGCCATAGATGAAGGGGTTTGGATTTTAGTTGAAAGAGGGTGGACACCTCCCTCCGTCACTGTGGAAAACGTGACTAATTTAAAACCTGTCACCTCTTGGACTGAAGATGAATTTAGATGGTTTTCTTTTAACTCTAAAGGTTTGAGTGCTATTTCCGGTTCCATCACTCCCGATGAGTTCCGACGTATCATGACGTGCACCACGTCAAAGGAGGCATGGGATGTTTTACAACTCACCCATGAAGGAACAAATGCTGTGAAAGAGTCTAAATTGCAAAATTTGACAACTCAATTTGAAACCATCACCATGCATGAGACTGAATGTTTTGATGATTTCTATGCTAGACTTTCTGACATTGTTAATACTAGCTTTAATATTGGTGAACATATTCCTAATGCTAGAGTTGTCAAAAAGATTATTCGTTCTTTGCCTAAGCGTTTTATCCCTAAAGTCCCTGTGCTAAATTCTATGGGCAATTTAAATGCGCTAAAATTGGAAGAACTTGTAGGAGATTTGCAAACTTATGAAATTGATATGTTCCCTAAAACTGCTAGGTCTAAAGATAAGAGAATTGCACTTAATGCCAAAGAGAAAAAGAGTGAGGGGTCGGCTAGAAAGAGGGAAGAGTCATCTAGAAAGAGAGAGACTGACACGTCAGATTATAAGTGTGATTTTGACTTAGATGATTTGAATCTTTTTGCAAAAAATTTCAAGAGGATTCTCAAATTTAAGAAAATGGCAATTTTAAAGATAAAAAGAAATTTGAGAAAAATAAGTTTGAAAAGAAAAATGAAAAAGATTCCAAAAATCCTCCTAAGAAAGAAAGTGAGAGATGCTTTGAGTGCGATGGTAGGGGTCATAGAGCCTTTGAGTGTGCCACTCGTCTGAATAGAGCAAAAGGGAAAGCTGTCCTTAATGCTACTCTTAGCGACGACAGTGAGGTCGAGACGGTGGATTCAGGAGATGAGTCACCGCATGAGTGTAACTTCACCGCATTCATGGCCAGTCAAGTGAGCACTCCTAGTTCTCTTCACAACGATGAGGATGATGATTCACAGGGACACCTCGACAGTGAGAACGATGTGAGTGAGGGGGAGGATGACTTAAGTGAGAGCGAGAGTGATATTCAACGCGCCTATGCTGAGTTATATTCTGAGTTATTTAAAACTAAAAAACGTAACAAAGCACTAGTTCTTAAGATCACCGGCTTAGAGAAAGATTTAAGAAAGGCGAGAGAGAGAGAGTCCTCCACCTTCACCGCCCTGAGACAGAGAGAATCTGCCTGTGTCGAAAAAGAGAGTTTGTTTAGAGAGAGAGAGAGAGTGTTTTTGAGAAAGAGAGAGGGGACTTGACTAAACAAGTGGCTTGTCTTAAAAGTCAACTCCATTCCTCCGTGGAGACTCAGAAGAAACTTGAAGCCCTTGTTGCCCAGATGACTCATGATCTTGAGAAAGCATGGGAAGTCAAGGTACAAATCGAGGACAGATCTGGGAAGATGGGAAAGATGCTCCTCGGCCCCGCTTTAGGTTTTGGTGATCGACAGGGAATTGGGTATGATGGTGGCTCCACCTCTCAAATTGCACCTGGTCCAGTTCCTAAGTTTACTACTACTCCTTATGGTCATCATCAAAAATCTCAAAGTAGAATTTGACCAAGAAAAGCAAAACGAGGTCCGCCTTTGACTGTGTTCTTCTGCACTTATTGCAAAAGAAAAGGCCATCTCAGGGAGTTTTGCTATAATATGGGTCGGACACGACGTACTACTGCTCCACCACATCATACTGATGAGTTTTCTAGTCTGAGAGAGCGAGTTGAGTTCTTAGCTGCCACATCTCAGAGTTTGATGGAAGAATTCCGACGGATGTTCTTGTCGTTAGTGAATGTTTCTCACATTCCAGCTGAAACCAACAACAACTAAGGCAAACAAAAGGTCACCACCTCTTGGGTACCTAAGAAAGATAAAAAGGCTTTTGTTGTTCATGTTGCTCTCAAAGCACATAATACCTCACAGTGGTATTTTGACAGTGGGTGCTCCAGACATATGACAGGTGATGCCTCATTTTTTACATCTCTTGAGGATTATCAAGACGACAGAGTCACCTTTGGAGATGGGAGCAAGTCTAGCATTATAGGACGAGGTACTATCGAGTTACCTGGTTTTCCTATGCTAGAAAATGTTTTGTACGTCAAAGGTTTGAAAGCAAACCTTCTTAGCATTAGCCAGCTGTGCGACGATGACTTTGTAGTAAAGTTTGACCGGGACACTTGTAAGGTCTATAATCAAGCCGGTAAACTATTAGTGCAAGGTGTGAGGACAAAGGATAATTACTATGGGACTGAGCCCACATCCTCACTTGTCTGCAACAGCGCCACGATCACTCCTATGGATCTGTGGCACCAACGTCTAGGTCACATAAATATTAGAGATCTCACTCAATTAGCTAGAAAGGACCTAGTACATGGCTTACCATCTCTTGGAAGGCCAACTTCGACGGTTTGTGGACCCTGTTAGATGGGAAAACAAATTCGTAGTCCCCATAGGAAGTTTCATTCCATTACCACCTCTCGTGTTCTTGAGCTTATACACATGGACCTTATGGGTCCCACTCGTACCGAGAGTCTAAGTGGTATATCCTAGTGATGGTAGAAGATTTCTCCAGGTACTCCATTGTAGGTTTTCTTGGAGAGAAATCCAATGCTGTAGAGTTTTTAACGACTAAGTGCCGTGTCCTGCAAAATCAACACGGTGTCACTATTAACAGGATGCGTACTGACAATGGCACTGAATTCACAGAAGCAAAGGTAGATCTTTACTATGATAACCTCGGGATCAAACATGAGTTTTATGCTGTGAGAACTCCTCAGCAAAATGGGATTGTTGAGAGAAAGAATAGAACGATCCAAGATATGGCTAGATCTATGCTTCTAGGTCGTAAAGTTTCTAGGAAATTTTGGGCAGAGGCAGTGTCTACTGCATGCCACATGGTGAATAGGGTTTATTTGTGTCCACACACACTTTAGACTCCTTATGATTTGTGGACTGGCAAGAAGCCCAACTTGCATATTTCCGTGTCTTTGGGAGTAAATGCTACATCCTACGGGATAGAGAGCAATTAGGAAAATTTGACTCCCGGAGCGACGAGGGAATATTGCTAGGATATTCATCGACTAGTAGAGCATACCGGGTTTTTAACCCGAAGAGCTCTAAGGTTATGGAATCAATGAACGTCATCGTGCAAGATGGCGAACCTCCGACGGTTATTGATCCTAACCTTCAATGTGAGGATGAGGACTTTTCTGACAGTGATTTACTTGTCCCTCTCTCACACTCTGTGGACCCTACTCCTATGCTAGGGGACACACCTGCTTGGGTTCGCAAGAGTCATGACCCTTCTGCCATTGTTGGTGATCCCACTCTTGGGGTCAAGACTTGTGCTCAACTAGAGAATGTCGTTAGCCACTTCTGCTACATGTCCAATGTCGAGCCCAAAAATCATAAAGAAACACTCAAGGATGAACACTGGATATCTGCTATGCAGGAAGAGTTGCTTCAGTTTAAAAAGAATAATGTCTGGGAACTAGTCCCTCGACCTAGTGAGACTAATGTGATAGGTACCCGGTGGATTTGTAAGAATAAAATGGATGAAAATGGTACCATAATCAGAAATAAGGCTAGGTTGGTCGCTCAAGGCTACACACAGATAGAGGGTGTAGACTTTGGGGAGACATTTGCTCCTGTTGTGAGGCTTGAGTCCGTCCATCTTTTTCTTGCCGTCATATGTCATCTGCGTTTCAAGTTATATCAGATGGATGTCAAGAATGCCTTTCTGAATGGCATTCTATAGGAGGAGGTTTACGTGGAACAACCAAAAGGGTTTGAAGACCCACAGCACCCGGAGCACGTCTACTATCTGAGGAAAGCCTTGTATGGTTTGAAGCAAGCACCCCATGCTTGGTACGAGAGGCTTAATTCCTATCTCTTAGCTTGTGGCTTCAAAAAAGGGGGAGTAGATATGATGTTGTTCGTCAGGAGAGATGACGGTGCTATTTTGGTTGCCCAGGTCTATGTGGACGACATAGTCTTTGGATCCACATGCTCTCAACATGCCCATCACTTTGAAGAGGAGATGAAAAGTGAGTTTGAGATGAGCATGGTTGGTGAGCTTACTTTCTTCCATGGCCTCCAGGTTTGTCAGCTAGAGGATGGGATGTTCATCTCCCAATCCAAGTATGCTAGAGACCTAGTGAAGAAATTTGGTTTATACTCCGCTAAGAATGTACGTACACCTATGAGTACCACTACCAAGCTTAGTAAGGACACTTCAGGCAAAGACGTAGATCAAACCTTGTATTGGAGTATGATAGGTAGTCTTCTCTACTTGACTGCCAGTCGTCCCGATATAGCTTTTAGTGTTGGAGTCTGTGCGCGATATCAGGCGTCCCCGAAAGAGTCATATTTACTTGCTCTAAAACGTATTATTAAATACGTGAGTGAGACTCTCTCATATGGTATTTAGTATTCTTTGATACTGATGATCGTTTGTCTGCCTATTCAGATGCCGATTGGGCTGGGGATGTAGATGGTTGTAGGAGCACTTCTGGTGGGTGTTTCTATTTTGGTTCTGCTCTTATCTCCTGGATGAGCAAGAAGCAAAATTCTATTTTTTTATCCACTGCGGAGGCTGAGTACATAGCCGCCGGGAGTTGCTGCACACAACTCTTGTGGATGAAGCAAATGCTGAAGGATTATGGGATTTAATATGACACCATGACCATTTCCTGTGACAACATGAACGCGATACACATATCCCGTAATAAAGTCCAGCATTCGCGCACTAAGCACATCAGGATACGTGAGCACTTTATACGACAGCTAGTTGAGGAGAAAGTCGTATCCCTGAGTTTTGTTCCCACCAACCGTCAGTTAGCCAACATTTTCACGAAACCTTTAGATACCCTTAGATTTGAGAGTCTTAGGAAGTCTTTAAGAATTTGCACAGTTGACTGAGGGGTTGGTCTATGTCTAGAATATGATGCTTCTTCATGTTCATATCATATGCTTCCTATTTCTAGTCTGTTTTATATGTACCATCGCTTAGTTGTACAGCTTTTTATTTATTATTTTTGCTTTTTATATTTCTTTTGAAAAATACAAAAAGATTTTCCTTTAAGAAATTTTTTTAAGAAAAGCACAAAAAAAAATTATTTTGATAAAATTTTTGAAAAATCCAAAAAGATTTCTGTTTTTTGCTCCTTTATGGATGAGTATTTAAGATAGCTAAGTCACAACTTCATTACATTTATCCATGTGACTGTTTGATAGAGATTTGAGAGGCTACATCATTTCATCCATGTGCTTTACATTGTTTGGAGTCTTTGAGATGTAATTAGTGATATCTTCCTACATGTTTGACCCCTATATCCTTTATTGCACACATACATGGCTATATTTGATTATTGCACTTGCCTATCTCATATTGGCTTGAGTGTTTCCATCTCAATTCTGTCTATACAACTTTTAATATGACATAAAACTTAACAAGATTGGAATGCATGTAAAAAATCGTTTTGGTGAGACTGTGTGTTTTTATATAACGGGGAGGGGCTGCAAAAGGTAATCATCTATCCTTTACGCAAAAATCACCGTTAAAAAGGACCTAAAAATGGAGGAATTTTAATATCCGAGGTCCAAAGAGGTTAAAAGAGCCCGAAAAAATTTAAAGGCAATAACAAGCAATTCATGCCAAATATGGGCCACTTAGGTTTCACCATCAATTGTCCAAAGTTTGAGAATTTAGTATACCTCTATTCAAAATATATATCTGAGGGAGTTTGGTTGGAAAATATTTAAATGGGTTTGCATTTCCTTGACATTCCTGAAAAAGCATGAAAACATTTTGGACGTTATTGGTGTGAAAATCACTTTGTGCCTTGATTTGTTGATATGATTGAGTCAATATCTCTTATTACCATTCTTTTACACCAAAGGAAGCATTTGAGTTCATTCGCTAGGAATATCCGATATTCATCGTGCACATATTTCTTGCTTGTATGCATTGATTTTCCTATCGAATTTGATCACACCCATTCATTTCCGTCTTCATCGACTTGGTTGCTTTGTGTTTATTCATGGTGTGATTTTGTTTAAAAAAATAGTTGTGTATTTCCTCGTGACACCCCGTCATTGCTTGTTTGCATTATTTCTCTCATTTGTCTATTTTGGGACATCATAAAAAGGGGGAGAAAGAATTATCACATTAAGGGGGAGTGAGTTTTATAGTGTTGAGTTATTTATCATCAATTAGCATATTGGCATATCAATTTATCTTATTTCAAACTCGATACGGCACTTGGTATTTTGCTTTTTCTCACGTGTGTAGGTACTACATGGATTAACATTGGATTGCACACCCTGATGAGAAAAGCATTGAAGATTCCTGAAGAGTTGAAGAACAAACGATGAAGTCTTATTCAATTGTACCTTTTCAGTTTTGGGTTCATGGAAGGGTAGATTTGTATAGGCAATTTTATACTTGATAATTCGGATGTTTGTTTTTATGTATGTACCGGCATAGACATAGGGGGAGATATGTATGGACATTTTTTTATCCATTATCAATTTGTTATGTCGTACGTCGTTACACCGTTGAAGAAATTCAAAGATTCATACAGTCATCAACGGATCCGAATATAAAAAGAAGAAGAGGAATCAAAGTCTGACAGGCCGGACCTGTCTGCCCTGGAAAAAGAACCGATTCGCCTGCGAACCGGTCTGCCTCAGACCCGGACCGGTCCTCTTATTGAAAGCCAGTATACCCCGGATCGATAGAGAATCGAAAATGCCAAATAAAAATGAACCGGTCCACCTACCTGGACCGATCCGCCTCAGACCCGGACCGATCTGCCTGGGATAATCTTCAGCAGATCGTGGTCAGATTTTCTAGGCTAAACGTTTCCTTTATAAACCCACTACGGGAAGTGGTTTTCAGAGACTTCGATACACGATTTTCAGAGTACAAAAAATTCTAAGTCTTCACCTATTGAGTACCAAGAGTCTAGGTTTTTTATTCACATAAATTTCCAAACACTTGTGAATCACTTTGCAACCCAGGAACGCACTTTTGCTGTTCATACCATTGTGGAGAAGACCGTTCTTCTTCTTCACTGCAGCCCTACTGGAAAGGGATAACTCCAGCCGCCGACTACAGAATTCGACACCTGAGGGTAATTCTTAGTCACTTGTATTTTCATTGTAATCCGAATTGTACAGTTACAATATTATAATGAAAATAAATGGTTTTGGCCCTTTGGTGGATTTTTCCTCACAAGCATGTGTTTGAATGTTCTTGCTTAGTTCATTATCTTATTCAATCACATATTGTTGCATGTTTAGGGTTTGTTTGGGTTAAACTGAATTTAATATATAATTTTCTCATTTGAACGTGCATACTCTCTCAGATTATTTCTTTTCAAAGTTAAAAAACTATTTTATAATGGAATAAAAAAGAGTTTCTTAAATAGGATAAAAACAGTTTTTTTTTAAATGGGGAAAAAACAATTTTTTAAATTGGATAAAAACAGTTTCTTAAATAGGATAAAAGAGGTTTTTTAACTGTATGTAGGAAAATATTTTTTTAATAGGATTGTTGATGTAAAAAATTAGATTATCTCTAATTAATTAATCACAGATAAAATAAATAAGACAAAAGATTTTTAAAGTGGTTCAACCTTATAAGAATGGCCTACGTCCACTGTTTTTATATTGCTGACTATTTGCCTGGAATTCTCGATATGTGGTTTATCCAGAAATCCAGAGTCCCCCTCTAATGAGGAGGTTACAATGTATTTATAGCCATGAGGTTGTACATGTGAAAGGACAATGCGCTGTTATCTAATAGACATATACATCTGTACGATAATAATGAGCATTTAATGCGCAGTCGTCTCTTTGATTCTCTTGATTTGGATGCTCTGTACGCTAAGCAGCTCGGACCGCCTAAGTAGCTCGGGGCCCATGAGTTGCTCGGGTCGCCTAAGTAGCTCGGGGCCCATGAGTTGCTCGGGGAGCCTAAGTTGATCGGTATGCTTGAGCTGTTTGAAATTTATGAGTTTCTCGTGGCACTTAAATAGCTCGATGGCAGTAAGCTGATCGGTAGAAGTATTTGTAATTGCCATGGTGGTTGACACGTGTCTTCAAATGATGGGTCCATATTAGCAGATTAAATTTGGTATCAACAGAAGCCCCCAATGTTGCATAGTTTGATGTTGAAGAAAAGTATGGAACATTCTGCTTGAAAATTTCATAGATTATTGGTTTGTAGGGTTTTTAGGAAAACATTCGTTGTATATAACTCCTTTTTGAGTGCATAGTATCAAGCCTCATAAATATTTTGAATTTTCATGACTATTTCGATTTTTGTGCCCCTTTTCTTCTTTTAGCCGTCGGATACGCAAACGTCCTCCCTTATAATAATTGCTTGTCTCTATTCCCAAGGTAAAGTATTTAAGCGCGGCAAAAATCCTATCGTCTTTCACTTTTCAAATCTGTATCTTTGAACTATTCATTTTCTCTCTATCTTGTGCCTTCATTCTTTTCGTCGTTCATTGTCACCTGATCTCTTTTTCTCGGTAAGATTTTCTTCCCTTTCTTTTATTTACTTTGTTCATCATGGTTTATCTTGTTGAGTTATTGGACAAATTTCGATCTGAATTTTCAATCCCTTCGTGGGTTATTTTGGAAGAACTTTCTGAACCTTCTGATTATTTTTCTTTGCCTCAGAGACATTGGTTCCCAAGTCTCTTTGTGGCAGAATATGGCTTTTCTTTTCCTCCAAATTCCCTATGTTTGGAGTTCTGTCAATATTTTGACGTTGTACCTGCAAAAATAGCTCCAAATACCTAGAGGATAGTTAATGGTGTACATAGATTGAATCAACTCCATGGAATCCGTTTAGGGATTCCAGAGATTATGTACTGCTATAGATGGGTTGTCAGTGATTCCATATTCTATTTAAAAACTATATTTTTAATAGGGCTTTAGTTGTTAATCTTACAGATGCCAATAGGGATTATTTTGAGCATGCGGTTGTTATGAAAAATTGGCAACACGATCCATTAAATGGAGATTATGTATATCAAGGTCCCATATGCCCCCCTTATGGCAATGGAATAGGTTGTTTTTTATTTTTTGAAATCTTATTTTCTTTGTGTTTGATAAAATGTATCACTGACATTTTTTTGTTTTTTAGAGTTGACAGTAAAAGAAAACCTCCAAAAGAAGCTGACGTTAATTTAAAACATTTGAAACTTATCTGGGATTTGCACCAATCTGTTGCCGAGGAACATATTAGATCTGCCTTTTATTTGTTATAGTATAAGAGCTATACTTCGTCTTTCACTGCTCGTCCTCGTCCAGTGGTAGTTAATCTTGAGCAAGTACCAGCTTCTGAGACTAGTGTGGAAGGTTCTTCATCTGAGTTAAGTATTCCTATCAGTGATATAATGAAGAGGAGAAGAGCTCCTACCTTTTTCGACAAGTCTGCCTCTACTGCTGTGGAGGCAAAGAAAAGTAAAAAAGTTATCCTGGAAGAAGGGATAAAGACTGTAGATGTACCCCCTCCTATTACTGCCAAGAAAATTGGCGAGAAGCCCCCTGTGGCTCCGAGCAAGATTATTGCTCTCTCTCCTCCGAGTGAGGTTATTGTCATATCACCAACAAAGACAACGTTTTTGGTTGAAAATGCTCCTGCCCCTATGAGGCGGTTGAAGAAAAGCTCTTCCGAGAGACCTGCTAAACTTGTCTTTCAACCTTCAAACATTGAAGGTAGTATTCTATCTTTTATTGCTTCGAGCTCTGCTGTGAGCTTGGTGAAATCCTGGACTATCCCAGAAGTCCAGGGCATTGAAGACACTCTTTCGTGAGAGAATCACTACCATGGCTTCTCAACACATTGCCTCAGTAAGTATTATTAGCTTGAGTCTTTCACTTTCTAATATTATGTTCACATATTGACTCAAAGTTATTTCTTTTTCCAGCTAGTGATGTGTTTTAACAACATTCTGAAGAAGGATGAAGCTATCAAGGCTTCAAGCTCCTCGGTAGGAGTAGAGGAAGCTTTTATTGGGTGACCCAATCTCTAAAAGGTTCTCGTAAAAAATACGAGGAAGATAAATTTTCTTGGGAGAAGAAATTCAAGTCCATTGAGCTAGAAAGAAATCAAGCTGTGAGTGCCTCCAAGGATTTGGAGAAGAAATTGACAGAGTCTAAGCAGAGCAAAAAAGTCTTCGAACAAAGCAACAAGGAGCTGGAAGTTAAGCTCAAGTCTGCTGAAGAGAAAGTTGTTAAACTTCAAGATGTTGGTCGTCAGAAAATGGAGGTAGAGGAGAAGTTGAAGGTTGTCGAGGAGCTCCTTAGGGAAAGGACCTCCTCGGAGAAGGCAAAAAGGAAGAAGGCAGTTAAAAAATCATTCAGTACTGGTTGGGATAAAGGCTGGAACAAGGGCCTGGCTGCCATGTCTTCTCAAATGGAGTATGCCAGCCTCAAATATTTCAGGGATGGATGGGTCACAGCTTTACAGGAGCTGAAAGTTGCTGAGAATTCTGAATTATTCCAGCAGCACACTCATGGCCCTCCTCCCTCTCCTGGAGATGAAGAAGAGGATGAAGCTGATTTAGATGAATCTTTCATGATGATTGTTGATCAGGTCCCTGTTGTTCCTGACGTTTAACCTTTCTCCGAGCAACTCCAACCAACTGATACCTTTGACGAGCAGCTAATCTTGTCTTTCGAGCAACTAGTCTCTTCCTCCAAACCTTCTAAGGAAATTATAGGGAACAAGGAGAAGGTGTAAAGTTGCTCGGGCTTTTATTTTGTTGCTTAATTGAATGTAACCTCAGATTTTGTATTTTCCCTCATGATGAAATAAAAATTTGAACTTTGATTATTCGTCTTGACCTTTTTCTTTTACTTGCTCTGTCTGCATCCTTATTGATTCTTTTTATTTCTTTTCTTTGTTAGTTTATGGTCAGGATGGAGCTCTTATCATCTCATGACATAGAATTGATGAAGAAATGCAATGACTATTTCAAAGCTGGTCATGCAGATCTAAATAAAGCTCAAATTATTGATATCCTCGGTTTAGATACTTCTGAACGAGCAGTTTAAGCTTACCAGTACCTGAAGTGTTTGATTGATCGTGAAGTCACCAACAATGTGGACTACTATGAGATGATTGAAGATCTCCAAAGAACTATCGAGGAACTCCAACAGCAATATAAAGAATCTTCTACCCTTTTGCACCAAGGATACGAGAAAAAATATCAACAACTGAGTGCTGACAAAAGGTATGACAAATTTATCTCTGCTTATGAGAAGAAAGAAATTGTTCTAAAGCTTTAAGTTGAAGAGCACAGGCATATCGCCAAGTTGTTGGAGCAGGAGAACATTGCCTTGTAAGAGGAGATAAAACAGCTCAAGTCTGCTGCATCTTCCTCGGGAGCCTTGGTTCCTATTAATGATGAAGGTTTCTCTGTCTTGGAGGTAGAAAATGCCAACTTACAATATGAGTTGGAAACTTTAAAAAGGGCTGGATCCTCCTCATCTACTTATGGACGAGAAAGATCTTCTCGTGGACGAGCTAGGGCTGGTCGGGTCTCTATTGAAGAAGCTAGAACGCAGGCGACTTTAGAAAATTAGGCCTTTTAGTTGGTGGCAAAGAAATAAGCCTAAGCAGAAATGTCTAAGAAGATTCTGAACTTCAGCGAACAACTATCTACCCAGAGTTCCGCCTTGGAAAACAAAGAACTTCTGGTGAAGAATATCCACGAGCAACTGGAGAGGTTAACTTACCAATTTCATAAACAACCCAAAGAGTTTTGGATGGCTAGGTATAATAAATCCCTTTACCATCTTGATGCTCGGATCCAATAATCAAATAACAAGGGGTACACGCAGGGATGGTTAAATGCTATGGGTGTGCAACAATTGGAGCAGAGACATTATTTATGGGATTATTATGAGCCTGGAGTGCTCGATTTACCCGTACCTCCTTTTAAACTTAATTTTAGCTGGATTCCTGCTCGTGCAATTCCTCGATGTCTGATTTCCAAGTATCTTGGTGATTATAGTCTTCATGCCAACTTCGAGATATCTCGCCCAAAACATTTACTTGATCGGCCATCTGTAATGAATGTTAGAATGCTGAGAGATGTAAATTTTATAAATTCTCCTTATGCCTTAGATGATCCTCCTGCTGGAGTAGAACCTATTTCAAAGGCAGAAGGGAAAAAACCAATAGAATAGGATTTTTTATGTAATAAAGTGTATTTTTCACAGCATATGTAATCCTACTTGATTTGAATGAAGAAATTTTTAGTCTTTTACCATTTTATTTTCTTCTAAGTAATTTGCAGAATGTCTTTGTTTGTGAATATATGCACATTTTGATATGTACATTCTGTTTTATTTTTGGATAATAGAACTTCTCCCATTTATTATTTGATTATAGTGACTTGTCACTCTTTGGGCCTAAGCAATGAAATGATTTGCATCCCATGTTCCTTCTTAGTTTAACCAACCGGAGTTGGTTGTATTTAATTTTCTGACCAATCGGAGTTGGTGGTAATTGATTCGCCGACCAACCGGAGTTGGTGGAAATTGATTCCCGACCAATCGGAGTTGGAGGTAATTAGTTCCCAACCAACCGGAGTTGGTGGTAATTTATTCCCGACCAATCGAAGTTGTTGGTAATTGGTTCCCGACCAATCGGAGTTGGTGGTAATTAGTTCTCGACCAATCGGAGTTATTGGTAATTGATTCCCGACCAACCGGAGTTGGTGGTAATTAGTTTCTGACCAACTGGATTTGGTGGTAATGATTCCCGACCAACCGGAGTTGGTGGTAATTAGTTCCTAACCAACCGGAGTTAGTGGTAATTGGTTCCCGACCAACCAGAGTTGGTGGTAATTAGTCCGCCGACCAACCGGAGTTGGTGGTGATTGATTCCCGACCAATCGGAGTTGGTGGTGATTGATTCTCAACCAACCGGAGTTGGTGGTAATTGTTCTGAATTTTATGTGTAGTGTGTAGCACTAATATTCCAAAAAATTTCAACAAAAAGAGAGAAACTGGGTAAAACATCCAACACTTTATTCATACTGAACAAATTGCATTACATAGGAATTTCAATTACTGATAATACTTGCGCAGATGCTCTGCATTCCATGCATTCTTCAATTCTTCTCGTTCCAATGTTTCGATCATGTATGTCCCTGGACGAACAACTTCTGTTACTCTGTAGGGTTCATGCCAGTTGGCTTCCAATTTGTTATTCTTTTGTATTACTTTCTTCAGCACATAATCCCCTTCCTTCAAATCATATTTCTTCACTCTTTTGTTATAGAACAAAGCTGTTCGTTGTTGATATGCTGCATTTATAATCGCTGCTTCTTCCCTGACTTCTTCGAGCATATCCAGGTCTAATCTTCTCATTAAATCACTGACAGGAAAATTGAAATTAAGCACCCTATGTGTGGGTAGACCCAATTCAGCAGGTATGACAACTTCACTTCCAAACGCCAGCATGTATGGAGACTCTCCTGTTGCTGCCCGTGGTGTGGTACGGTAAGCCCACAACACAGAATGTAGATCGTTAATCTAATTTCCTTTTGCATCATCTAGTCATTTCTTCAAACCATTTAGCAGCGTTCTGTTTGTCACCTCAGTTTGCCCGTTGCTCTAGGGATGGCCTGGTGCAGAGTGGGTTTTCAGTATATTGGATTGATGACAATACGCAGCAAACTCCTTGTTGTCAAACTGGGTTCCACGGTCGATAATGAACGCATGTGGGAGACCATATCTGCAAATAATGTTTTTCCAAATGAATTGATAGACTTTGTTGTATGTCATATCAATGAGAGGCTCAGCTTCCACCCATTTTGTAAAATAATCCACAGCAACCACAAGGTATTTGAATCTTCCCCTGGTCGTTAGGAGTGGCCCGATCAAGTCTATCCCCCACATGGAAAAATGGCCAAGGGGACGTTATGGGTGTTAACAATGCTTGGGGAGTTCTTCGGATGGATGAGAAGCGTTGGCATTTGTCGCACTTCTTAGCATAGGCTGTACAATCAGCTTTTATCGTCGACCAGTAGTACCCTTGCATTTTTATTCTTTACAAGAGAGTTCGACCTGCTATATGGGCTCCACAAGACCCTTCATGAACTTCTTCGATCAAATCTTTCACTTCGAAGGGATGAACACATCTTTGTAGACCTGCTATAACTCCTCGTCTGTATAAAATGCCACTGGTCAATATATAACGAGCAGCTTTAAACTTCAGTTTCTTAGCTGCGAGTTTATTAGTTGGTAAAGCCCCTTCTTCAATATAGGCCCTGATGGGATCCATCCAAGATGGTCTCAAGTCGAGGGTAATGAAATTCATCATCAGATCTTCGCCTATGCTCCGAACAACTAGGATTTCTATTGGGATTGTTCTTCATAGCTCGGTGTGTGTTGCTGATGCCAATCGAGCTAGTGCGTCTACTCTCACGTTCTCCAATCTTGGTATTCTAATCAACTGAACTACAGTAAAATTTGATACAACCTCCATTACTTTTGTATGATACTTGATCATTAATTCTCCTTTTGCTGCATACACTCCCAGAATTTGATTTACGATTAACTGGGAGTCACTGAACACAACGACTTGCTCAGCTTTCATGGTTTTGTCCAGGCTTAGACCCACGATCATTGCTTCATATTCGGCCTCATTATTAGAAGCTTTAAATTGAAAACGCAGAGCATATTCCACATCAATCCAATCTGGATTGTTTAAAATAATCCCTGCTCCACTGCCTGTAGAGCACGAAGAGCCATTTACATACAGATTCCACACAGGTACTCCATTATCAAACTCTTGTTCAGATAGAGTTTCTTGGTGAAGTATTCGATTCTTTCTTTTTTCCTCCTACATTAATCTTCGATGCTCGTCCCCCGACGTAAGTTGGTCGGGGTTTAAATTTGGTGATCTTGTAACTTCCACAGGTTGGTCTGTATTCAATTCCTGCTCGTCGGAGGAATCCTCCTGAGTGAATTCTGTGATAAAATCCACTACTGCCTGCCCTTTGAGCGACAATCTAGGCTCATAAATTATACAATATTCTCCAAGTTCTACTGCTCAGTACATCAACCTTCCTGATTTCTCTGGTTTGTGCAGAGCTTGCCTTAATGGCATATCTGTATACACAACTATAGTATGAGCTTGGAAGTATGGCCTCATCCTTCTGCTAGCTTCAATCAGTGCTAGTGCCAACTTCTCCAGCCTTGGATATCTGATTTTTACTCCTCGAAAAGCTTTGCTGGTGTAATAGACTGGTTTTTGTACTCCGTCCTCGACTCTTATCAACGCCGAGCTCATTGCGTTTTCTGAAACTGTCAGGTGCAAGTATAGTCTTTCTCCCATCACTGGTCTTAATAATAGTGGAGGTGTCCCCAAATACTTCTTCAACTCTTGAAAGGCCTCTTCACATTCATCATTCCACTCAAAAGTTTTTCGGAGTGTATTGAAGAATGGGAGACATCTGTCTGTTGCTCGTGACACAAATCTGTTAAGTGCTGCAACTCACCCCGTGAGGGTTTGCACTTCCTTCTTCGTCGTTGGAGATCATAGATCCAATAGAGCCTTGATCTTTTCAGGATTCGCCTCAATTACTCGTTGGTTAACAATATATCCGAGAAACATGCCTTCTCATACTCCGAATATTCATTTGGTGGGATTCAGTTTCATTTTATATTTCTCTAGTTGATCAAAGGTCTGACTTAGGTTAATTAGATGATCAGCAGGTTTCTTGCTCTTCGTCAGCATATCGTCAACATAAACTTCAATGTTATGACTGATTTGCTCCGTAAACACCTTATTCATCAGCCGCTGATACGTCGTACCTGCATTTTTAAGTCCAAAAGGAATAACATTATAGCAATAAGTTCCCCTTAGGGTGATAAAAGAGGTACTCTCCCTGTTTTCAGGATTCATTTTAATCTGGTTGTAACCAGAATAAGCATCCATGAAACTCAATAATTCATGCCCCGAGGTAGCATCTACCAGTTGATCGATTCGGGGCAAAGGAAAATGATCCTTTGGTCATGCCTTATTAAGATTAGTGAAGTCTACACACATCCTCCACTTGTTATTTTTCTTCTTCACCATTACCACATTTGCTAGCCAATCAGGATATTTGACATCTTCAATAAAGAGGCTTTTTGTAGTTTCTCTACTTTTTCCTATATAGCTTGGTTCTTCTCAGGACTAAACACTCTTCTTCGCTACTTTACTGGCTTCACTTCCTTGTTCACGTTGAGCTCGTGGCATAAGAAATTAGGGTCTATCCCTGGCATGTCTTCATGACTCCATGCGAAAGTCTGCTTTCTGCGTCTTAAAAATGCTATCAGCTCTTATTTTATTGATACATCCAATGATGCACCAATTTGAGTTGTTCGTTCTGGATGTTTATCGTCCAGAATGATATTTTCGATAGCCTCCATAACCTGTCCCTTAAAGAGCTAAGACTGATCTCTAGGGTCTAAATTTTCAATCTTCGTATCTTTTATTTTATCCACTTGATAAGTAGTAGACTTCTTCCTGGATTCTTCACGCTCCTCCTGCTCGGCAGATGAATAGTAGCATTCCCGAGCTACTTTCTGATCGCCTTTCACAACTCCCACTCCAAAATTGGTTGAGAATTTTAAACATTGATGTACAGTAGATGGTACTGCTTCGAACTTCTTCAGGCCTACTCTTCCCATGATGATATTGTAAGCTAATTGGATGTTTTTATCCATTATAAAAAAGCGTACTCTTTCTGTTCGGCAAGCAGTCCATGTACCGATAAGCATATCCAACTTGATCGTCCCAAGTGGAAAAACCTTCTCGCCAGTAAAGCCGAGGAGGGGTCTATGATAAGGCTCCAACTGGGCTAGCTTCAGATTCAAACTGTCAAAGCATGGATAGAACATAATATCTGCCGAGCTACCATTATCCACCAGTACTCATGAAATTACCACTTCCTTCATTCTCATCTTGATCACCAATGGGTCATCATGAGGTTATAATACACCTGCCAGGTCATTTTTACAGAAACCAATGACCAGTTTGTCCTTATTCACCTTCCTCGGGCGATCATCTTCAGTCAGATTTATTCGCTGAATGTACGAGCAAGCTGGAGCCTCATTGAGGTAAGCTTTTCTTTTCGCAGTTAGATCTCCACCTCCTGCATCTCCACCTGTAATAACATTACATTCAAATGATCCAAAATGGATTGAAAATACTTCACGTTCTGGCTGCTTTGGTCTTTTGGGGAGATTGGGGTCATCTAGGTCATCTTCTGGGGCTTCTTCATGACTTCTCTTCTTGTCTTCTTTTGCTCGACGAGGAGATTTAGACCCCTGCCTTGTTCGTTCATTGTTCTTTCCACCATTTTGACAATCAACATATTTAGCCAGCTTTCCTCGTCTGATTAGTGCTTCAATTTCATTCTGGAGAGCTATGTAATTTTTGTTCGTGTGACCATGGTCTTTGTGGAACTCATAATATTTGGATTTGTTCCTCTTGTCAGGATCTGCCTTCATTTTTTGTGGCCAGTTTAGCTCCTCGCTGTTCTTGATCTCTTCCAGAATATGATTTATATCTACCTTCAAAGGAGTATAATTTCCGAACTTCTTCAATTATTCTAGTGCTTGCTTTGCTTTCGACGTCCTGTTTCCACCATTATTCTTCTGGTCCTTCTTTTCAGTCTTACCATCTTCAACCTTGACCTCCTTAGTGTCTGTATTCTTCTTCGCATCCATGGCTTCCTCGGCATTCATAATTTTTGCTGCTTTTGCCATTAATTCAGCCATGGTCCTAGGCGGATCCTTAGCTAAAGTGTAGTATAGTTTATCTGGCAACAGTCCACTCATTAGAGTAGTAATTGTTATTTTCTCCTCGTAATCAATTACCTCCAGTTTCTCATTATTGAAACGAGTAATATAGTCCCTGGTGCTTTCGCCTGCCTTTTGTCTAACACTTAGCAAGTGTGCTACTCGTTTGACTGGTTTTTGCTCCAAAACAGAAATTCCTGATAAAGAGTTCTGCCAATTAAAAGAAAGTCGCAATCTTTCCCCGAGGAAGATTATTGTACCATATCTGAGCTGATTCGGTAAGAAATCCTGAAAACGCCCTGCATCTTATCTCATCTGGAACTGCATAGATATCAGCAGCAGCTTGGTATTGTTCTATATGAAGGACATGGTCAGTTTTTCAATCATATTTAGGCGTCACCATAGGAGATTTGAATTTTAATGGTGTGGGAAAATCCACAATTGCCTGTACAAATGGTGTCCCTTAGACAAAAGTTCTTTGTAGAGGATTCTTGGCCTTATCCATTTCCCCTAATCTGTCCTCCAACCTCTTAATAGATCCCTTTCATGCATCGTTTCCCTCCTCGGGCCTATTAGTTCGAGCAATTGATCGTGTTAAATTTGCCTCTTGGGATCTTTCATTACGAGCAGTTGATCATGATTGGGTAGAGCCTTCCCTTAGATCTGATGGTCGTGGAGAGTTCCTCGACGCAATCCTAGGAGGAATTCTATTGCTCCTAGGGCCTAAACGATCAAAAGGAGAGACTATACTCAACCTTTCAAGAGTACTGGTCCTTTCTGGAGATAAAGTGACGTTTTGATGAGAGTCTGTAGCTCATACTGAGGAAGTTTGACCAGGTTGATAAGAAGGATCATTAGATCTCTCAGTATGATATGAGTCGGTGCGTCTGGATCGAGATTCCTCTAGGAATATCGTTTACCTTGTTCTTGAGGAAGGAAGATGGGTATTTCTCTAAACACTTCATTCTCCAGATTGGGCTGGCAATCCACCTTGAACAGTTTGTATTAGTTGACGCATGGTCTCCTGCATGGCTGTTTGCCCTTGGGCTAAATTAGCCATTATGCCTGTCAGATCTTGCACATTTGGGGGAGCAGAAGGGTTTGGAGGGATCCCAGCATTTTGATTACTGGATTCTGGATTATCAGCCATAGATGATGAATTATTTTGGTGAAAAATGTTAAATACAGTCGTTTCCCACAGACGGCGCCAATCTGTTGATGTAAAAAATTAGAATATCTCTAATTAATCAATCACAGATAAAATAAATAAGACAAAATATTTTTAAAGTGGTTCAACCTTATAAGAATGGCCTACGTCCACTATTTTTGTATTGCTGACTGTTTGTCTGGAATTCTCGATATGTGGTTTATCCAGAAATCCAGAGTCCCCCTCTAATGAGGAGGTTACAATGTATTTATAGCCATGAGGTTGTACATGTGAAAGGACAATGCGCTGTTATCTAATAGACATATACATCTGTACAATAATAATGAGCATTTAATGCACAGTAGTCTCTTTAATTCCCTTGATTTGGATGCTCTGTATGCTAAGTAGTTCGGACCGCTTAAGATGCTCGGACCGCCTAAGTAGCTCGGGGCCCATGATTTGCTCGGGCCGCCTAAGTATCTCGGGGCCATGAGTTGCTCGGGGAGCCTAAGTTGATCGGTACGCTTGAGCTGTTCGAAATGTATGAGTTGCTCGTGGCGCTTGAATAGCTCGGTGGCAGTGAGTTGATCAGTAGAAGTATTTGTAATTGCCACGTTGGTTGACACGTGTCTTCAAATGATGGGTCCACGTCAACAGATTAAATTTGGTATCAATAAGGATAAAAGAGGTTTTTTTTAACTATATGTAGAAAAATATTTTTTTAATAGAAGGGTTTTTTTTAATTAAAACTGTTTTTATTAAAACTGTATTTTATTAAAACTGTTTTTATGTTTAAAATTATTTAATATTTATTAAAAAACAGATTTGAGGGACTAAATCGGTCAAAATTAGTAGTTTAGGGACTAAATCGGCCAAAATTAGTAGTTTTGGGTCTAAATTGGCCAAATCTCAATAGTTTAGGGGCCAAAGGGGTATTTTACTCTTAAAATAAATACAGAAAAGTTTGCCATGATATTTAAATCTATGATTGTTAAGTCTAAAAGTAAGAAGAGCACTTGTTCTGATACCAATTGTTGCCAGATTATACTTAAGAGGGGGTGAATTGAGTTGTTGCGAACTTTTTAGGCTAAATTAAAATTTCAAAAAAATATTTAATTTACAACACCTTATCAATTTTTAGATTAATAAATCTTTAATGATTAAAACCAAGATATCAAATAAATGGAACAAGATAATTTAAACAAGTTAAAATGCAGATTTCAACACCCAATAAATATTAAATTAATTTTCGCATTTAATATAACTTAATATTTTGAAATAAATTAATTAATTCAAAAATAATTATTTTAACCTCAAAAATAATTTTGTGAATTTTCGAAATTAATATATCTGCAAGTTAGTGTGCTGAAAATATAAATTCAAGCGAGCAAAAATAAATAAGCAAATAAAGTGCGAAAAATAAAGGCACCGAAATTTAATGTGGTTCGGCCAAATCCCAGCATACGTCCACACGCCTAGAGCTTTCAACTCTCTTGCGCTTCACTACCGTGATCCACTTGAACGGTAGGATCAAACAACCACGTACAAACGTTTGCAATCTAACTCCGAGCTTCAAACTCCTTGACCCACTTGCGAGTAGGAACCAATCACCGTTACAACCACCACCGTAGCTAAAGCTCGAGCTACTGATTACAACCCGAGCTTCTAACAAAGCTTCAAACAAATATGATTTTTGTAGTACAATGTAGAATAATGAAACTCCTTAAAATACAATTTGTATTCTGAGTTTCTTCTTCTTTAATGAGACATCAATAAATGAGGTAGTGTAGGCTCAAGTCTTCTTCTTCAATGATTGAGAAGAATATAAAATTAATTGTTCTCTTGAATGATGTAGTAGTCGATGAATAATAAATTCAAATGCTCTCAATTAAATTTTATGTCACTTGCTCATAGTCTCATTCTTCTTTTATGTCTTCAATGGAGCACTTCAATACTTAAATATGGCTTAAAAAACTAGTTGTTAGACACAACCTTTGTGAGCATTAAATGCTCCTAATTTTCAGAGATGATGTAGCTTGAAAAATGATCTCTTATTTTCCATTTGGCTTCTCAATAACACGTAGCCTTTGAGGCAAGATAAAGCATCCTCAAATTATGACTGAAAGTGGCACTTCAGATATCTTTAAATAACTCTGCAAAATATTAACCCATAAGCAAAAAGAGATATGTGTGTAAAAGAGATATAACCAATATGTATAAAAATGAATTTGGCCATTTTGTACACGATTGAGATATAATCTGATGTATAAAAAAGATGAGGCCTAAGAGGAAACACAATTAAGACAAATGGGTTGGCATTTGTCAGTTGATAGAAACGTAATATACAAGGACAACAATTCACAAATATAAAAAAAAATACAACCTTTTCACTGAAAAACCTAAACAAACCAACTTCATAGACTATATAAAAAATGGTGTGAGAGAGTTTTGATGTAACATTTCTACTAGATAGAACAATAAAGAAAGCTGACGAAGCCAGCTATTTGCAACTACTGAGGCACAAAAAAGATGGGGCCAAACCACTCGGAGCATAAGTAAGGTATGACAAGATATTTAATATATACACATGTATTATATGACAGTAGGATTGATGAAAACAATATGCGTGGGTCAAAAAAAAGTTTCATTCATAACTGAGTTAAAAGGTTTCTCAACCCATCTCCTTAAGTTTAAAATGATATAAAAATAAATGAGGGTTTTAATAGGAATTAACTTTCTATATGGTGTAATCGTATGACATAACAAAAGATGATAAGCGTGATTGCTGAGGATCTGAAAAGAAATCAGTGTGGTCAAGCCAGCACGGGGCCCAAGACTATAAAAAAATTAATTGGATATAAATAGTGCCCACTGTAGAGCTGTCGAGAAGAACTCGGGGGTCAAGATCAATCTTCCAAAAAGAATATGAAGTGGCCGGAGTTATTTTACTACTGCCTAAGCATATGTGCGTATAGCTGAGTTTCTCATATTTTAAGTGAGTAAATTAAAAAAAAACATATTGGGATACAACACAGACACTGATAGGAACTTTTCAAAAATAACTCAAAGATCATTGTTCAAGTAATATAAAAACATTTAAACAACTAGTAATAAATGACACATATGAGCCAAGTTTGAACTAACGTATCTGATAAAAAATAATACTACTATCTCAACTCACAAAGAAAAAGTTTTAGCTCACATTTCCATGTGCCACGGTTTACTATATATATAAAGTTTTAGCTCACCATAAGAAATATATGGCCCAAGAAATATAAAACAATTGACAAAATACAGACATATATATAAAGTATGTATAACTTGTGAATGTGTAATAACTAGTCTCTTTCTTTATATTTACAAAATATAGCACATGACATCTAATAAAATGTATATATATATATATATATTAAAAGTTAGAAACTAAGATAAGCTTTAGTATTAAGAAGATATATCATACATATGATAACATATTTAATATATATGTATACAACTAAACATCTAATAAATTTATAATATAACTAAAAGATAAAATCTACAAAGTAATGTAGATGTTATATTTATATAAGAAATATATATAAAAATATGTATACGTCTAATGTTATGAGAGAATACATATATATATATAGAGGCACGCTCCTGTGCACACTAAGTTTGCACACTAAGTTTGCACATTACCTTTTAAAAGTGTGCAAACTTAGTGCTGGCGCACACCAATTTTTTTATGTGATATTTTACATTTCAACGGACTCACATAAAAAAAATCAGCTCAAAAAAACTTTTTTTGCTATTTTTAAAAAATCGGTCAAACTTTCGCAGTTTTTAAAGGGCTTAAAAACTGCGAAAGTTTGACCGATTTTTTAAAAATAGCAAAAAAAGTTTTTTTGAGTTGATTTTTTTTATATGGGTTCCTTGAAATGTTTAAATATCACACAAAAAAAATCAACTCAAAAATATTTTTTTTACTATATATAAAAGGTAATGTGCAAACTTAGTGTGCAAACTTAGTGTGCACAGGAGCCTGCCTCTATATATATATATATATATATTATGAAATATTTATGATAAACAATATGCTAAATAGTAAAAATATCTTTAGTGTAGGACTAATGGGTTTCACAAAAGGTTTATGCGTGTAAAGCTACTTCTTATAACTGTTATGTATAGAATATACAAGTATGTGGTGATGATGTATGCTAAAAGTTTTATAGCTTTATAACATGTGGTAATACCAAGATATTTAGAGTATATAAAATATAAGATTAATAGATTATAAAAAATGAAACATGCAACACAATGTATATATATATATATATATAAAATATAAATATATGTTATAAATATTATAAAAGGATTCTTAATAATAAAAAATAAAATGGAATTTTATAAGAAATATTTACAAAATAATTGTTCGGAATCATCCAAATCAATATATTACATTAAAATAAAATGTACATTAATTACAATTACCCTAATTAAATTTATAATTAAAGTGTTGATTACATTTTCTTTTAACACTAGGGATTCTAGAAGGATATAGGACGTTGTATACAACTTATAAACCTCTAAGTCCTTGCTACCGATGTCATAAGGATCCTATTCCTCAAATGGTGCATCATATTCTCTAAAACTACACCATATATGACTATCTAGGGTTTATTCCTATGTTACTTCAACTCATCAATGTTATACATGTAACACACTTACCATCAATGGCCCGTAACTCTCATCATAACTTATGAGATACGGCTTTCAATTACTAAGGCACTTACTTATAATGATAGTATCCTATCAACTAAGGCCCGAGTACACACCCTCAAGTAATGGCCAACACGAGATTACATGCCTATCAAATTGTCAAATGCTTATGACATGACACTACACTAAGGATCAACTTTCCATAACCACATCATCATTATTAACTACTCATAAGTACCTAACCAAAGAACTTAATGCATCCTTATCGTAAAATTAATATTGCTTAGACATGACACTCTAGTCACCTAACCTCCACATTTGACTTTAAATAACTTATGTCTCTAATTCGATGGAGATTATTCATTTTATTAGCATTTTACTAAGACCCTCACATCATCAAGGATCGACACCAAGGCACCTCATACTAGAGAACGCGGTATCTCTACTAATGGCTTACGCAGACACTCACAAATCACTAATATGCCTACATCAGAAGTTTCGAGAACAATTAATGGCACTAACTTGGCCACCAGCTACTTGGAAATAGCTTGTTTGCCGTGATAATCTCCTTGGATTCATCGTCGAGAACATGAATCAAAATTGTCACCTGTCGAGCATGATCGACACCAAACCAAAACAAACATCAAGATCCACTACTAACTTCTCAACATCACTCTTGAAAGGAACCTTGAACCTAGAGCTCTGATACCATTTGTAACGCTCTGACCTAGATTTGTGGGTCACCCGTGGTTAATCCGGTCCGACCCGCATGTTAGGTGTGAAGTGCGATGAGACACCCTAAATAATGTTGCTAGTCCGATTTTATTTAATTAATATTTCACTCGTTTAACATACGGTTCCAATTCATATCAAGCTACGTGTGGGACCTGTGGAAAGTATTCTTGAAATCCAAGCATACAGAGCTATTAACGTAAAAAAAGGATACTTACCTGTGTAATGCCCTCAAAATATGGAACCATACATAACTTGTTGTAACAAAAAGGAGGGAATGAGCCGATTACCCAGTGGAAAAACACAACAATGCAATATAAAATCGAACGGCAGAAAAGAGACTCTAACACGTTACCTACGTGCACACGCAATTACTTCGTATATATACATTAATGCATGAAACTGCTTTATTCCAAAAGCGTTACTTATTCTAATTAATTCACCTTAATTTTGTAAAAGAACCCCTTTTTACTTGACTTGACATTTATTTCTTGATTTAATGCACCCGATCAAATACTTTGAACAAAATACCATTTGTTTAGGAAAATGCACTTCTTTTTATAGAAATTTCCCATTTACTTACACAACATTTACCTCACTATTTTCCTTAAAAATAACCTTACAACACATACAAACACCGTGAGAGAATATACGTATTTATCATTGAAAACCTTTTAAAAATACATTCTTATGTTAGTTATGGATTAAACCTCGTTAGGTTGCTTAGTTACCCATTTAATCACTTCACTTTACCATTCCTTTTATTTCATGGACATTAGCCAATTTCTTACATTACTTGTCCACATTATCTTTCAATCGGAACATTTATTAATTTCAGTCAAGTTTGGTTGTCTTTTCTTACATTCACCACACAACCCATTTCTTGACATGTTCCACTTTTCTCATTATCTTTTCTTGGAATCCTCCAAATAATTGCGTACTTTAACGGGCTCCACACTGCCAGCTACGCTACCATATGCTCTGGACAAAGTTTTTGGGTCTTTCACCCTAGGGTTTTGGGCTCTTCTTAATTATTTCCCGATATCATCTGAATCTATATTAATGTGTTTTAAAATTTATCCAATGTCCATATTATTCCACTTTTACCGGTCGAAGCCAAAACCCAGGAATTTCACCCCATCTTATGTTGCACTTTGAAAATCACTATTTCTTGTCCTTTACACACTTGTGTTGATTTTATCCCAAAGATCACTTTCATTTAGAACCATTTTGTGTAACACATTTTTTCAACATTTTTATTACCTAAAAATGTTCCATTTTACCCATTTGTTTCTAAACTTGTTTTTTCCTTTATTTTCACAAGTATTATTTCCCAAAATATTATTGAGTTACATATACTATCTTCTTAAATATTTTTAATTCATTAACACTTATTTAACACTTTTGAGTAACGTACTTTGTTGATACCAAAATTAGTATGCTGATGTGGACGAATAATAAAAAGACACGTGTCAATCTACGTGGCACAATAGCAACGAGGAAGATCATTCCCCCGACCTAGTCATACTCACTCCGAGCAACAGGTGTATTCCGAGGAAAACCAGTCCTCCGAGAAACACCAGTCCTCCTAGGAACTCCAGTGCTCCGAGGAACTCTTGGACGACGAGCAACTAAGGCGGTTCGAGCTGCATCTCGACCACAGCATTGATTGCCAGATAATCAACAGTTCAACTATTCATTGAATGCTTATCATCTTGACGCACACGCTTGAAGAGCATTAAATGAGTTACCCTTTCATATGTATATCATTTAATGTATCACCCTTTCATGTACAGCCTAAGGGCTATAAATACCTTGTATGACCCTCATTCAAGGGGACCGGAATTTCATGATAGAACTTGTAATCGAGAATTCCCAAACACTCAGCAATAACATAAAAGTGGACGTAGGCCATTCATATAAGTATGAACCACTTTAAAATTCTTTGTCTCATTTATTTATCTGTGATTGAATTATTAGAGTAATCTAGTTTTTTACATCAACAGATTGGCGCCGTCTGTGGGAACGATTGTTATTATCGTTTTTCACCGAAAATCATTCATCATCAATGGCAGATAACCCGAAATCCCGCAATTGAAACGCTGAAAATGCTGGAAATCCTCCAAATCCCTCTGCACCTCCAGATCTGGCTGGGATTATGACGAATCTGGCTCAAGGACAAATCGCCATGCAGGAAACAATGAGGAAACTCATACAGACCCTTCATGGCGGTGCACCTGCACGTTCGGGACAACGAAGTGGTCAGAGGCAAACTTATTTACTTTCTTCACTATCCAGGTGTACTGATTCATATCGTAATGAGGAATCTGATGATTTCTCTTATTAACCTGGGCGAACTTCGTCAATAAGGGCTACAGATACTGACCAACATATCACTCTCTCTCCAGAAAGACCCAGTGCCTTGGAAAGACTGAGTAGGGTGTCTCCTTTCAGTCTATTAGGCCCTAGGAGGAATAGGAGTCCACCTAAGACCATGTCGAGGAGTTTTCGACGACCATCAGATCTAAGAGAAGGATCAGCACAATCACGACCAGTTGCTCGTCAAGATATATCTCAGGAGGCCACATCAGAACAATCAATTGCTCGAACTAATAAGCCCGAGTAAGGAAATGATGCGTGGAAGGGTTCCATTCAGCAGTTGGAGGATAGATTGGGAGAAATGGCTAAGGTGAAGAATCCCTTACAACGAACTTTTGTTCAAGGGACACCTTTTGTCCAGACCATTGTGGGTTTTCCTACCCCATCAAAGTTTAAAGCACCTGTGGTAACTCCCAAATATGATGGAAAGACAGATCCTGTTCTTCATATAGAGCAATATCAAGCTGCCACCGACATCTATGATGTCCCCGACGAGATGAGATGTAGAGCATTCTCAGGAACTCTTACTGGATCTGCTCAGATATGGTACAACAATCTTCCTCGGGGTAAGATTTCAACTTTCTTTCAGTTGGTCGAGTTGTTCATCGGCAATTTCTGTTTTGGAGCAAAGCCAGTAAAAAGAGTAGCACACTTGTTAAGTGTTAGACAAAAATCTGGTGAGAGTACTAGAGATTACATAACTCGTTTCAATAACGAGAAGCTAGAAGTCATAGATTATGAAGAAAAGACAGCAATCACCGCCTTAATGAGTGGGTTGTTGCCTAATAAGTTGTATTACACTTTGGCCAAAGATCCACCTACAACTATGTCAGAGTTGATGGCAAAAGCAGCCAAAATCATGAATGCCGAGGAGGCTATGGCTGCGAAGAAGAATATGGATAAAGAAACCAAGGTGGAAGACGACAAATCCAAGAAGAAAGAGCATAAGGGCAATGGCGGTGACAAGCATTCCAAGAATAATAAATCGTCATGGGAAGTCCTGAAGAAATTCGATAATTATACTCCTCTGAAAATGGGTATTAATCATGTCTTGGAAGAAATCAAGAATAACGAGGAAGTAAAGTGGCCAAAGAAACTGAGGTCAGACCCTGACCTGAGGAATAGGGAGAAATATTGTGAGTTCCATAAGGATCACGGCCATATGACCAAAAATTGCATAGCTCTTCAGAACGAGATTGAAACACTCATCTGAAGAGGGAAGCTAGCAAAGTATGTCGATCGGGGAGGCGAAAGAAGGAATAATGACCGAACTACAGAAAGGTCTAGATCTCCTTGTCGAGCAGAGGAAAAAAAGAAAAGGGATCATGAAGATGATACAGAAGATGACCCCGATCTTCCCAAGAAACCAAGATAGCCAGAACGAGAGGTATTTTCAATACGCTTTGGGTCATTTGATTGTAATGTCATTACATGAGGAGATGCAGGAGGAGGAGACCTTACTGCAGAAAGAAAAGCTTACCTCGGTGAGGCTCAGGCTTGCTCATACATTCAATGGATAAATTTGGCTGAAGAGGATCGCCCGAGGAAGGTAAATAAAGAGAAGATGGTCATCAGTTTTTCAAAAAATGACCTTGCAGGTGTTCTTTACCCTCACGACGACCCTTTGGTGATCAAAATGAGGATTAAAGAAGTAGTGATTTCAAGAGTACTGGTAGATAATGGTAGTTCGGCAAACATCATGTATTATTCATTCTTTGACAGTTTAAATTTGAAATTATCTCAATTGGAACCTTATCACAGACCTCTATTGGGTTTTGCTGGCGAGAAAGTCTTTCCACTTGGGACGATCAAGTTGGATATATTCATTGGAACTTGGCCTGCTTGTCGAACAGAAAGAATACGCTTCTATGTGATGGATAAGAATGTGCAGTCAGCTTACAACATCATCATGGGAAGAGTTGGTTTGAAGAAGTTCGAAGCAGTCCCATTTACAGTACATCAGTGCTTAAAATTCCCAACAAATTTCAGAGTAGGAGTTGTGAAAGGTGATTAGAAAGTAGCTCGGGAATGCTATTATTCGTCTGCTGAGCAAGAGGAGCTTGAAGAATCAAAGAAAAAGACTACTACCTACCAGGTGGATGAAGGTACAGAAATTGAAACACTGGATCCCAGAGATGAATCCTAACTGGTAAAAGGACAGGTGGTGGAATCTACAGAAAATGTTATTCTGGACTACGAGCACCCTGAACGAGTAACCCAGATTGGTTCATCGTTGGATGTTTCAATAAAACAGGAGTTGATAACTTTCTTGAGAGACAGAAAGAAAACTTTTGCATGGAGTCATGAAGACATGCCAGGAATAGATCCAAACTTCTTATGCCATGAACTCAATGCGAATAAGGAGATCAAGCCTGTAAAGCAGAGAAGAAGAGTGTTTAGTTCCGAGAAGAATCAAGCCATACAAGAGGAGGTCGAGAAGCTCCAGAAAGCCCAATTCATTGAAGATGTGAAATATCCAGACTGGTTAGCAAATGTGGTGATGATAAAGAAGAAAAACAATAAATGGAGAATGTGTGTTGATTTCACTGATCTCAACAAGGCCCGCCCAAAGGATCACTTCCCATTACCCAGAATTGACCAACTAATGGATGCTACCTCGGGACACGAGCTGTTTAGCTTCATGGATGCTTACCCTGGTTACAACCAGATCAAAATGAAACCTGAAGACAGGGAAAGCACTTCTTTTATTACCCCTAGGGGAACTTATTGTTATAATGTTATGCCTTTTGGTTTGAAAAATGCAGGAGCGACATACCAGCGGCTGACGAACAAGGTTTTTGCCGAACAAATCAGTTGCAATATGGAGGTCTATGTCGACGATATGCTGACAAAGAGCAAGAAAGCTGCTGATCATTTAGTTGACTTAGGTCAGACCTTTGATCAACTGGATAAATACCAGATGAAGCTCAACCCGACGAAGTGCACCTTTGGAGTACGAGAAGGAATGTTCCTCGGGTACATCGTCAACCAACGAGGCATTGAGGCAAATCCAGCAAAGATCAAAGCTCTTTTAGGGTTGCGATCTCCAACGACGAAGAAAGAGGTGCAGAGTCTTACAGGACGAGTTGCAGCGCTCAACAGATTTGTATCCCGAGCAACTGATAGATGCCTTCCATTCTTCAAAACACTTCAAAAAAATTTCGAGTGGAATGATGAATGTGAAAAAGCCTTTCAAGACTTGAAGAAATATTTGGGAGCACCTTCACTGTTGTTCAGGCCAGTAATGGAAGAAAAGTTGTACTTGTACCTGGCAGTATCAGAGAATGCAGTCAGCTCGGCATTGATTAGAATGGAGAATGGAGTCCGGGAGCCAATTTATTACACAAGTAAGGCCTTCCGAGGTGCAGAGATCAGGTACCCAAAGCTGGAAAAATTGGCATTGGCATTAATTGAAGCAAGTAGAAGAATGAGGCCTTATTTCCAAGCCCATACCATCGTCGTGTATACCGACATGCCATTGAGACAAGCCCTCCATAAGCCAGAAAAATCAGGAAAACTGATGTATTGGGCAATAGAGCTCGGTGAATATGATATTGTGTATGAACCCAGATCATCATTAAAAGGGCAGGTTGTAGTAGACTTTATAGCAGAATTTACATATCCTGATACCCCCGAGGAACAAAAGTTGCTCGCTGACCAACCTGTGGATGTTACAGGATCAACAGACATAAGTCGAGATCAACTCCGGTTGGTAAAAGGGCTTGTGGATGTAGAAAGATCATCAAATTCAAACCCAGACCAACTCCGGTTGGTAAAAGGGCAAGAAGAGATAGTCGACGAAGAGCGAAAAATACCAGGGGAGGATGAAAGGAAACAACTGATATTTCACCGAGGAACTCTGTCAGATAAGAAATTTGAAGACGAGTTACCTACATGGAGATTATATGTAGATGGGTCATCTTGCACAACAGGTTGTGGGGCAGGGATTGTTTTGAACACCCCAGACGAGATTGAGGTGGAATATGCCTTACGATTCCAATTCAAAGCTTCCAATAATGAGGTTGAGTATGAAGCCTTGATAGCAGGTCTTAATTTAGCAAAGATTATGGAAGCGCAACAAGTGATGGTATTCAGTGATTCTCAATTAATTGTGAATCAGATGATGGGAACATATGCAGTTAAAGGATAATTAATGGTCAAGTATCATGCAAAGGCGATGGAGTTGTTGGCAGAATTTGATGCCATTCAGTTGATCAGAATACCAAGAATGGAGAATGCACAAGCAGACGCACTGGCCCGACTAGCATCAGCTACTCGTACCGAGTTGCGAAGAACGATACCAATTGAGGTGTTAGAAAGTCGAAGCATAGATGAAGCCTGACGATGAATATTATTACTCTTGATTTAGGACCATCTTGGATGGATCCCATCAGGGCATATGTCGAGGAAGGAGAATTATCGGAGGATAAGATCGCTGCCAAGAAATTAAAGTTTAAAGCTGCTCGGTATGTACTAACTAATGGTGTTTTGTATAGACGAGAAATTATAGCAGGTTTGCAAAGATGTGTACATCCCTTCGAGGTGAAATAATTGATTGAAGAGATCCATGAAGGGTCTTGTGGAGCCCATGTAGCAGGTCGGACACTTTTGCAAAGGGTGATGACGCAGGGATACTACTGGCCAACGATGAGGGCTGATTGTATAGCCTATGCTAAGAGATGTGATAAATGCCAACGTTTTTCCTCCGTCCGACGAACTCCACAAGCATTGTTGACACCCATAACTTCCCCTTGGCCTTTCGTCATGTGGGGAATGGATTTGGTTGGACCACTACCAATGACCAGAGGAAGATTCAAGTACCTCGTCGTCGCAGTGGATTATTTTACTAAGTGGGTAGAAGCTGAGCCACTTATTGATATGACGTACGAGAAGGTATACCAATTCGTTTGGAAGAACATCATCTGCCGATATGGTATCCCTCATGGCTTCATCACAGACCATGGAACACAATTTGATAACGAGGAGTTTGCCGCCTATTGTGATCAATCAAACATTTTGAAAGTTCATTCAGCACCAGGCCATCCTCAAAGCAATGGGCAGACTGAAGTGACGAACAGAACATTACTAAATGGTTTGAAGAAGAGGCTAAGTGAGGCTAAATCTAATTGGATTAATGAGCTACAGTCAGTATTGTGGGCTTACCGAACAACTCCCCGAGCAGCAACTGGAGAATCACCATATATGCTGGCATTTGGAAGTGAGGCTGTAATACCTGCCGAGTTGGGTCTTCCAACACACAGAGTGCTGAATTTCAATACCCCATTCAGCGATTTGATGAGGAGATTAGATTTGGACATGCTCGAGGAAGTTAGAGAAGAGGCAGCCATTAGGAATGCTTCTTATCAACAGCGAACATCCCTGTTCTACAACAAGAGGGTGAAAAAATGCGACTTAAAAGAAGGAGATTATATGCTAAAGAAGGTCATTCAGAAGCACAATAAATTGGAAGCAAACTGGCATGGACCTTACCGAGTTACTGCAGTTGTCCGACCAGGAACTTACCGAATAGCAACTCTAGAAGGAGAGGAATTTAAGAATGCATGGAATGCTGAACACCTACGCAAGTATTATCAGTGATGTAAAATGTAAAGCAGTTCCATCAATATGAATAAAACGATGATAGTTCACAATCTTCTCTCCTTTTATTGAAAGTTTTTCGGGGAATACTAGTGTGTTCAACACTATGTTGCTCGGTACGCAACGCTGCTCGGTAATAAAAAGAACATGATAGTTCAAACCCACGACCAACTCCGGTTGGTAAAATGGAGAGAACAAACTATACTCCTTTGGTTAGGAGGAGTACACTAGCGTGACCAACTCAGGTTGGTAAAAGAGCTAGTGGACACGATAGTTCAAACCCACGACCAACTCCGGTTGGTAAAAGGGCGAGAACAAACTATACTCCTTTGGTTAGGAGGCGTACACTAGCGTGACCAACTCAGGTTGGTAAAAGAGCTAGTGGACACGATAGTTCAAACCCATGACCAACTCCGGTTGGTAAAAGGGCGAGAACAAACTATACTCCTTTGTTTAGGAGGCGTACACTAGCGTGACCAACTCAGGTTGGTAGAAGAGCTAGTGGACACGATAGTTCAAACCCACGACCAACTCCAGTTGGTAAAAGGGCGAGAAAAAACTATACTCCTTTGGTTAGGAGGCGTACACTAGCGTGACCAACTCAGGTTGGTAAAAGAGCTAGTGGACATGATAGTTCGAACTCAGACCAACTCCAGTTGGTAAAAGAGCAAGAACACAAGATGATCGACGAAAGGCCAATCTCGGTTGGTTAGGAAACAAAATATGCTCTCAAATGCCAACTTATGTTGGTCGAGAAGTAAGATATTATCTCAAATGCCAACTTATGTTGGTCGGGAAGTAAGTTTATTACATAAAAGTTCCTCAAAGAACAAATATTCCAAACTGAACCAAGTATAGTTGGTCGGGGGTAAAAACCCACTAACTATAGTTGGTCGACGAGGAAAAATCATCGACCTTGGTTGGTCAGGCACATTTTATAAAAAGACAAAAATTTACCAAGTATAGCTGGTCGGGGATAAAAACTCTCACTAACTATAATTGGTCGACGAGCACAATTTAACAACCTTGGTTGGTTGGAAGAATTTTAACATTTTTATACTCATTACTTTATTATTAAGTGATCGAGCAACATTACTAATACTTGTAATTTTTTATTACTAAGTTGGTCGAGGAACCATACAATATTGTTATGCAAGCACAAATATAGAGTGTCTGATAATCACAAGACAATAGCAATACAGATTTGTAAACAGAAAATGAAAGCCTTTCATTAGAATTCAAAACGAATTACAAGTTACATATGTGTACTAACTATTACATTGAGATCCATACTCTATTAGTTTCTTTCCCTCTGCTTTTGAAATAGGTTCCTCGCCAGCAGGCGGATCATTTAAAGTCTGAGGAGAGTTAATAAAGTTCAAGTCCTTCAGTATCCTAACGTTCATCACAGAAGGTGTGTCCAATAGATGCTCGGGACGAGATACCTCGATCTGAGAATGAAGATTGTAGTCACCAAGGTATTTTGAAATTAAGCTCCGAGGAATGGCACGAGCTGGGATCCATTCCATATCCAATTTATAAGGAGGCACAGATAAGTCTAGTAGCCCAGGATCATGATAATCCCATAAATAATGGCCCTACTCTAGTTTTAATACACCCAGGGCGTTCAACCATCCCTGTTTATAACCTTCATTATTGGCATTTTCAAGGAGAGCATCCAAGTGATAAAGGGCCTCATTGTAGCCTGCCATCCAGAACTAATGAGGTTGTTTGTGGAATTGGAAAGTTATTCTCTCTAACTGCTCATGAAGGTTCCTAGCAAAAACATCCTTATTATTCAGAGCAGACTTTGTCGAAACAAGTTGATCCTCCAGAGTTTGGATTTTCTTAGACATTTCAGACAAAGCCCAATTTTTTGCATTCAATTGGAACGCTTGAGTTTCCAACGTTGATCGAGTACGAGCTTCTTCAACATTACGATTAAGAGCTCTTGATCCTCCCCGAGAAGGTCGAGAACTTGGTTCCTCGACGACATTCTGAGCAGCTCTTCCTCGACCACGAGAACCTCTTCCTCATCACCGAGTAGCAGCAGAATTACCAGATCTTCTCAAGGTATCCAACTCTTGCCTTAATTTGGCATTCGTAACCTCTAGAAAGGAAAATCCCTCGTCAGTCACTGGGATTACAACTGTTGAAGAAGATGCTGCAGACTTATATTGTGCCAGCTCTTTCTGCAAATTGTTATTTTCTTTCTCTAGCAGCTCGGCAATCTGTCTACAAGCTTCAACTTCACCCTTTAGGGTTCTCTCCCTGACATCGTACCCAGCAAGGATCTTTTTGTGGCCTGTCTCGGCAAAAAGCTGTTGATACCTATTTTCATACCCCTCGTGCAAAAGGGCAGTTGATTCTTTGTACTGAGTTTGAAGATCTTCTAAAGTATATTGAAGCTCCTCGATCATGTCATAGTAAGCCACGTTATTGTCCACAGCTCGATCAAGTAAGCCCTTCAGGTATTGATAAGCTTCTACTGCCTGCTCTGAAGCATCATGACCGAGGATGTCAGCAACTTCTGATACACTCAATTCTGTGTAACTAGCCTTATAATATTCATGGCATTGCTGCATCAACTTTGTATCATTGGCAGATAATAATTCCATTTTAGCCACAAACTAGTAAAGAAGAGAAGGCAAGAGTTAATAAAAGAAGAAAATAATGATAAGTCAGTGCCAAGATACATATATTGACTGAAAGAAAGAAAAATTCAGGATAAGAGAAACTTACTGAAGCAATGTGACGAGTAGCTAGGGATGTCAGCATATCCCTAGACATGTTTTCTTCAATTCCTTGGACTTCGGGAATAGTGCAAGTCTTTACCGAGCTCATTGCAGAGCTCGGGGGAATAATGGTTGGGACACCAGCTACACTAGCTTGGAGCTGGGGAATGGTTTCAGAAAAAATGACCGAGGAGGATTTCTTCAATCTCCTCAATGGCACTTCAGCAGTTTCAACCAAAGAACTTTTGGTTGGGACCACTTCCACAGGTGCACTTTTCTCGCTCGGAGCCACTGGGGGCTTCTCGGCAACCTTCTGAGGAGCAACAGAAGGGGAAGCATATACTTTCTTTGTCCCCTTTGGGACATCATTCTTGTTTCTCTTTCCATCTCCAGCAGAGGAAGTCTCCTCGAAGATAGCAGGAACTCTTCTTTTGCCCATCTTCTGACTCAGAGGAATGTGAGATTCTGGTGAAGATTCCTCAGAAGCTGGCAATGGTTCACTAATGCTGATCACAGGACGAGCAGTAAAGGATGATGTGTAGCTCCTGTACTGCAACAAATATGAAGCAGACCTGATGTGCTCGTCTGCAACTCTTCGATGCAAATTCCAGATATGTTTCAAATGTTTAATATTTACTTCTGATTCTTTTGGAGTTTTTCTCTTACTGTCAACTGCAAACAAATACATAGTGAAATATCAGTCATACATTTTGTCAAACACAATGAAATCGTAATTTCAAAAATAAAATAAGATGAAAATAACCTATCCCATTGCCATATGGGGGGCATCTGGGACCTTTATATACTTCATCTCCAACCAAAGGGGTATGTTGCCAATTTTTGATAACTACCCCGTGTTCAAAATAATCCCTGTTTGCATCAGGGAGGTTGACTACTTAGGCTCTATTCAAAAACCTAGTTTTTAAATAAAAAACATTGTCTAAAATAGCCCATCTATAACAATACATAATCTCAGGAATTCCTATAAGAGTTCCATGAGTTTGATTTAACCTATACACCCCATTAACTATCCTCCATGTGTTGGGGGCTATTTTTGTAGGGACAACATCGAAATACTGACAGAACTCTAAACACAAAGGGTTTGGTGGAAAAGAAAATCCACATTCAGCAATAAAGAGGCTAGGGAACTAATGTCCCTCAGCCAAATTAAAATAATTTGAAGGCTCAAAAAGATTCTCCAAAGTTACCCAAGAAGGAATAGAAAAGTCAGAACGGAATTTCTCAAGAGATTCGATAATATAAACCATGATGAATAAAAAGAAATGAAGAAGAAGGAAGAAAATCTTACAGGAAAAAGGAGATCTGTTGACAAACAAACGAAGAAAGGGATGAACGCACAGGAGAGAGAAAAGCTATAGAAAACTCGAAAGCAGAAATTAAAAAAGGTAGAAAACGATGGGATTGCCTCTGAAGCTTAAATACTTTGCCTTGGTAAACGACGAAAGAAATGATTACAAAAAGGAAACTATTACGCTACCGACGGCTAAAAGGACAAAAAGTGCACGAAGATCGAAGCGCTTATAAAAATGCAAAAAGGCGGATTCTGCGAATTTGGAAGGATATTCAAATACGAAGAAAAGGCTCCTAAAACCCAGGAAGGTCATTTAATATTTCCATATACCGAGAAAGAATGTTCCATACTCCTCAAAGTTCGAAATATGAAACACTGGGGGCTTCTGTTGATACTAAAATTAGTATGATGATGTGGACGACTAATAAAAAGACACGTGTCAATCTACGTGGCACAATAGCAACGAGGAAGATCATTCCCCCGACCTAGTCATACTCACTCCGAGCAACAGGTGTATTTCGAGGAACACCAGTCCTCCGAGGAACTCCAGTGCTCCGAGGAACTCTTGGACGACGAGCAACTAAGGCGGTTCGAGCTGCATCTCGACCACAACATTGATTGCTAGATAATCAATAGTTTAACTATTCATTGAATGCTTATCATCTTGACGCACACGCTTGAAGAGCATTAAATGAGCTACCCTTTCATATGTATATCATTTAATGTATCACCCTTTCATGTACAGCCTAAGGGCTATAAATACCTTGTATGACCCTCATTCAAGGGGACCGGAATTTCTTGATAGAACTTGTAATCGAGAATTCCCAAACACTCAGCAATAACATAACAGTGGACGTAGGCCATTCATATAAGGCTGAACCACTTTAAAATTCTTTGTCTCATTTATTTATCTGTGATTGAATTATTAGAGTAATCTAGTTTTTTACATCAACATACTTATCAAGCTGGAATCTCTTTATTTCATTACTTTTTTCATCAAAGAAATCATTTGGTATTTAAAGACTATTTTAAAGGGAAAGCATCATTTTCTATTATCATCATATATAGTGTTGAAAGCTTACACTTATTATATTTTCCACACTTATCAACACATTTTATGGATTGAAATGTCTATTTTCTTTATTTCATGTTAAAACTCATTAACACCTTCATTAAACTTTTTTATGTACCCATTATCAAAATAATACAAGTTTATATACATGGGAAGATGGATTTTAAGTCCGAAAATCCAAGAAAATGAGTTTAACACGTGATTTATTCAAGAAATTTCGTAATATTAAAAACAACATGATTTTTAAGACTAAAGATATTTTTTGTTCTTCAAACTTACAGAAATGTCCACTTTCACAAAATGCCATTTTTACAAAAAAAACTCCCAGACTTTGTTCATCAAATATCTCAATAATATAAATATTATTTTCAAAACATTATATTCCATAAAAAATCTAACACTAAGTTTTCTTGAAATATATCATTTAACTCAGCACTTTGGAAATTCTTTGTAAACCATTTTTTGCAAAATTTTAAGAAATAACCTTTCTATATCATATATGCATTCTACTCTTACAAACTCTAACTACGCGACCAATATTATGAAAATAGAGTTCTTAAGCTAAGGGTAGAGTTTACCACCTTTTATATTCATCCTAGGTGGTAAAAGAAGATGGCAAACTTCCACATCCTATGGCGGCATTAATGAGGTGGAAGTTTGCCACCATAGGATGTGGAAGTTTGTCTCATTGAATACTCCACGAAAATCCTCTTCAAACTCCATAATTTCTTCTTCAAAATCCAGACCAACATCTCCATAAATCAACAATTTACCCAACAATTAGTGTAGATAGGTTTCATATGCTTAAATATAGTAGAATATAAGGTAAATATGGTGGTTTAAGGTGGAGGGGTGGTGGATCTAGGGTGGTGGAGTTACATGAGAGCTCTAAGGAGATAGAGAGAGAAGGAAAATATGATGGAAATGAGCAAAAATGAGCTCTATCACTCTTTAAATACTATAAAACACTTTATACTCACTACACCAAAATTGAAAACTTGTCATGGTAAAATATCTTGACAAGTCAAACTTATCACGATCTTTGACCGTGACAAGTTTGGTGGTGACAAAGATATTTGTCATGGACTTGTTGATACGACGCAAATATTGCGTATTTCACCCGTTAACCTACGCCTTATTAGCCCCCTTGGGTATCTTAATCCCTATACTTATGCTCGTTAACCAGGCAACCTCGGATTTCTATGTTAACATGTTTTGCAGGGGTTAATTGAGCTTTTGTAGGTATTTGGATGCTTAGTATGAAGTTCGGACGCTTTCCGGAAATGTTTCGTCGACTTTTGCAGCTTCAGGGGCATTTTAGTAATTCCAGCATTCGGGTTTGAATCCCGAGCTCTTCACGGAAGTTGAATTCCTTTGAGTTATCTTCGCGTAGCCTCCGACCGTGCCTCATTCCGAGCTATAACGAAGAAATGGCGGCATTTTCCGTAAAACAGGACAAAGCTGCAGAATTGCAGACCTGTAGGGGCGAATCGATTCGCCCCAAAACCGAATCGATTCGCCCCTGCTGCAGAATTGCAGTTTGAAATTCCCCTGTTTCCGAATCGATTCGGACCATTTCCGAATCGATTCGGCTACAGTAAAAGTCCGAAAATCTGTATTTTTAAGTTGGTTTTTGGTTGGGTATAAGTGTGTAAACATTGTATTAAGTGAAAGATATATTTTTTTTACACTTCTAGGTTAGTTTGGCTTAGGGTTTTGGGGGGGGATTTGAGAGCTCTTCTTCCTCTCTTGGTTTGACACCCATTTGGGTTTGTAATTGGTATTTTCATATTCCCTCTCCATTTATATAGTGTGTATTTCCTTTATTCTTGCTTTGTAGATTAGTTTCATGCCTTCAAATTAGTTTATTGTTGTTATTTATTGCTTTAATTAGTTTAGTTGTTGTTTAAAGTAGTTTAATTCATGTTTTGTACGTAGATAACGGGTTGGGATTGCGTTTCCGCCATTTACGGGTTTGGACCTCGAAAGTTAGGGTTTCGTGTAAAATTGCATTTAATTGAAACCGCGTGTATTAAAGTTAGATTGTTATGCGTTTAACTTTATTTGTCACGCAACTTTAGTGTTTATAGCGATAATCCGAATTTAATCCGCCTGTGACCATTTTTCAGTTAAATGTTTTATCTCGCAAGTTTGGGTTAAATTCCTTCTTGTGTGATGTTTATGCTTAATTGAAAATGATCGATTAAATGTTTTGGAACCGAAATTCTAATTAGTAGTTGTTTAGCCCGTGAATGTGTGTATGCGATCCCGATCCTCGCTTTCCTTTAATTTATCGTTAACTTATTCTTTTCTTTTGTTACCACAACCAACCCATCACCTTTTCTTATTTATTTTACACTTTTATTCCTGAAGTAATTAAAACAATTAAAGTCTAAAATTTAATCACTCCCTGTGGATTTCTTACGACACCCGACTTACCGCTGTACTTGCTTGTCAAGTGTAGTAGTAGCATAGGTTTTATCTTTTGTATCGCGGCGGCGAAACACACGACGATTGTGTCCTCACACGCGCACACTTTTCGCGCTCGATCAAAATGGCGCCGTTGCCGGGGAGTGTGTTTTAGATTGTAATTGTTTTATTATTTCGTAGTATTTTTCCTTTTGTATTTGTATTCTTTCTTTTAACCTTTCTTATAGGATTTGCATACTTGAGCGCTAAGAAACTTTGATTCGCGGTTGCTCACTTTCTTTACCGGATTCTCCATCTACAAACAACGAGGTAATTATGTCCTACTATTATAGTTATTGCGGTCATTCTAATGATTCATACTTTGGGGATAGTTTTCAAGTTTTTCATTTTCAAGATTTTCTTGAAAATGAAAGACTTGAAAACATTTATCGGAATGAAAATCGTTATTGGGAGCTTGAGTTGGATTCATTATTCGAATCCAATGACGATTCTTATTTCATTACTTTCGAAGACGAGTTTCAACCGAATGAGGAGTCCGATGCTCATGAGCCGAGGAAGCCTACTTTGGAAGAAACTTTGCTTCTTTATTCCCAAGGTTTGGAAAGCCTAAATGATGCTGGAATGAGACTAGGCGCACTTTGCGATGAGATGAATTCTTTTGCACAAAACAACGAGGAGGTGGAAACTTGTGTTTCACCTAAATTCTTCAAAGAATTTCTCATCGAATGTGAATCTCTCTCCTCCGAAATTCAATCTCCTTCCGACGATGAGTCGATTGAGATTGAATTTGTTTCATCACCATATTCGTTTTCCGTCATTGAACCATTAGAATTACCGGTTGATTCCTATGAGTCGGTAGAAATTAAAACTTCTACACTTTTTGCCGATGAGGACTCTTTACCGGACTTGCTTTCGATGGAACCTATCCCCGTGTGTGCACTATCTCCCATTCCATTTGAAAAACCTCTGGGAGATGAGTCGATTTTTCTTGGATCTCTAGTGTACCTTTCCCCCTTGTTATCCAAATCCCCCATCGTCCGCCCAAAATTTCAAATTGACGATGGTTCACTTTTTTCACCACCTACATGCCTTCCGTTGTTCAAACGGAATTCATATTTTTTGGGAGGCATGTTCACTTTGGAGGGTCCACCGTTGATCTTTCAAAGTCAAATCCCTTTTTGGGTGGACCCTCAACTATTTAGACTTCTAGTGTATAGTTAGTGTGAAGCCTAAATAGTAGGTTGTAAATAGTTAGCTTTTTAATTTTCTTTATTTCCTATTTTTCTTTCCTTTTTAATTTAGTCTAGTGTAATTAGTTAACTTTTTGTTATTTGTTTTTGCTATGCTCGGTACTAACTTGTTTTGCAGCTTCATTTGGACTTGTACTTATGGAGATCGCTCCACGTGTGGGTAATATCATTCTTTTCCTAGCTTTGTGTTGTGTTCTTTAATGGATGCATTGGGGACAATGCAACATTTAAGTTAGGGGGTGTAGGATATTTTATCCATTTTGCTGTTTAGTCCTTGGATTTGATTACAATTTAGTTACAAAGCATGTTTTTGTTAAAAATTTGAAAATTTTCAAAAATATTTTCTTTCTTTTTTCTCCTTTATTGGGCATTTTGCCCTGTTTTCGATGATAAATTTTAATAATTGCCCGATCAAATAGACAATTCAACTATGCATGTTCTCGATTTTAGAAGTTATTAGACTTTAGTCCTCAAATCATTGATATTATGAATAAGTTCATGAATTAAACTTTATCCGTGAGCATATGCACTTTCCTTGTTCTATTGATTTGGTTTAAGATTTTTATAACTCGGGAATCTTTTGTTGCTTTGTATATACTTACACCGAGTGAGATTAGAGACTTATCTTCATTTGTAAGTGTATACACTATTCTTTCCTCTTTGAAAACGTTACATTTGTTGGTAATCTCACTATTCTTTCATTGACCCTTCATTAATTGAGTTCATACTTGAAATGTGTCACTTGAGCATGATTTTCATATGTTGTTTTGACTCGAGAATTGCGTATACTTTGTGAAATGATCATAGGCCCTCTTTGATATATCACCCATATGACCTTGACCTCACCATATATGTTTCCCTAGTCAACCCCTTTGAGCCTAAAAACTAGCCTTTCGTTTCATTACCCAAAATCCCATAACCAACTCCAAATTGGAGTTTTATACCATATATATTACCTTACATACCCTTGTTTGGATTATTGCTTGGAATTGAATGTTATTATTGTATTGTGGTTGCAATTTGAGTATGAAAAGAGTAAGAGGAGTAAGAAAAAGAAAGAAAAAGAGTGAAAAGAAAGAGAAAGCAAAAAGTTGAAAACAAAAGAGAAAAAGTGAGAAAAAGGAAGAAAAGAAAAAGAAAGAGAAAGTTGTAAATATTGTTTGTAGTGTTTCAATAAGCTTTGATTACTCTCTCGATTGTTATATCTATGCTCGTTTGGACATCTTTGTCCAACTTTTGATATTTCCCACTTTTTCACATTATTCTGAGTTTCATCCCCAAACACTTTGAATCCGTATATACATCCCTTTCATTTCGTACCTTAACCTAGCCTACATTACAACCCTATTACAAGTCCTATGTGATCTTAGGTTGATGTAATTCAAAAGTCATAATAGTTGTGATAACCTGTGAAAATGCATTTCGCCTCTTTTAGTGTGCGGTATCCTTTCATTGAGATTACAGTTTTTCAGTTTATATATAGCGTTCTTCTTTTATGACATGTGCGCGGCCTAGTTTCCATTTACATTTACTCTTTATGCCCGCATGTCCCGTGTATTACCTCCCTTTTCGAGTGATTTCATTTGTTGAGCGTAATGCCCGTGAGGATTGAATGTATGCATGCTTTGATGTTTAGTGTCCGAATTATTTAAGTTTTTCGCCAAATCATACTTTGCATATGCTCACTTCCCTCCCACATGTTAGAGTTTCAATTCATTGAGGTGCATTCGATAATGTTAATAACTACGGACTTTAGCTTGAATTCGTTCAATATGCTAATAACATGTTTGACATCTTTTTCGTTGTTGTTGAGTTTGTCGCATGTTGGATTGGGCATATTTTGAGGAAACTATATGATGTTTGTGGGTACCATCCCTGAAAACCCTCACGAGACGACACTCGTCCACTACGGTAACCTAGGGGTTTAACGGCTTATTGCATATGCTAAATGCAATCGTTAGCCCGCGAAAGTGGCCTTATCTTTTTATTTATTTTTCATCCCATTTTGTACTTGTATCCTACTTTTGGTCTGCTTGTAGTTCTTGTAGTTTCTTATTTCTTTGCTAGGGACTAGCAATGTGTAAGTTAGGGGGTGTAATACGACGCAAATATTGCGTATTTCACCCGTTAACCTACGCCTTATTAGCCCCCTTGGGTATCTTAATCCCTATACTTATGCTCGTTAACCAGACAACCTCGGATTTCTATGTTAACATGTTTTGCAGGGGTTAATTGAGCTTTTGTAGGTATTTGGATGCTTAGTATGAAGTTCGGACGCTTTCCGGAAATGTTTCGTCGACTTTTGCAGCTTCAGGGGCATTTTAGTAATTCCAGCATTCGGGTTTGAATCCCGAGCTCTTCACGGAAGTTGAAGTCCTTTGAGTTATCTTTGCGTAGCCTCCGACCGTGCCTCATTCCGAGCTATAACGAAGAAATGGCGGCATTTTCCGTAAAACAGGACAAAGCTGCAGAATTGCAGACCTGTAGGGGCGAATCGATTCGCCCCAAAACCGAATCGATTCGCCCCTGCTGCAGAATTGCAGTTTGAAATTCCCCTGTTTCCGAATCGATTCGGACCATTTCCGAATCGATTCGGCTACAGTAAAAGTCCGAAAATCTGTATTTTTAAGTTGGTTTTTGGTTGGGTATAAGTGTGTAAACATTGTATTAAGTGAAAGATATATTTTTCTACACTTCTAGGTTAGTTTGGCTTAGGGTTTTGGGGGGGGATTTGAGAGCTCTTCTTCCTCTCTTGGTTTGACACCCATTTGGGTTTGTAATTGGTATTTTCATATTCCCTCTCCATTTATATAGTGTGTATTTCCTTTATTCTTGCTTTGTAGATTAATTTCATGCTTTCAAATTAGTTTATTGTTGTTATTTATTGCTTTAATTAGTTTAGTTGTTGTTTAAAGTAGTTTAATTCATGTTTTGTACGTAGATAACGGGTTGGGATTGCGTTTCCGCCATTTACGGGTTTGGACCTCGAAAGTTAGGGTTTCGTGTAAAATTGCATTTAATTGAAACCGCGTGTATTAAAGTTAGATTGTTATGCGTTTAACTTTATTTGTCACGCAACTTTAGTGTTTATAGCGATAATCCGAATTTAATCCGCCTGTGACCATTTTTCAGTTAAATGTTTTATCTCGCAAGTTTGGGTTAAATTCCTTCTTGTGTGATGTTTATGTTTAATTGAAAATGATCGATTAAATGTTTTGGAACCGAAATTCTAATTAGTAGTTGTTTAGCCCGTGAATGTGTGTATGCGATCTCGATCCTCGCTTTCCTTTAATTTATCGTTAACTTATTCTTTTCTTTTGTTACCACAACCAACCCATCACCTTTTCTTATTTATTTTACACTTTTATTCCTGAAGTAATTAAAACAATTAAAGTCTAAAATTTAATCACTCCCTGTGGATTTCTTACGACACCCGACTTACCGCTGTACTTGCTTGTCAAGTGTAGTAGTAGCATAGGTTTTATCTTTTGTATCGCGGCGGCGAAACACACGACGATTGTGTCCTCACACGCGCACACTTTTCGCGCTCGATCACTTGTCACGGTCAAAGTGTGTGATAAGTTTGTTAGATTTGCCACATTCTTGTCACGGACTTTGATCGTGACAAATTCGTGGCAAATAAAAATTTATCATGTTCAAATCCATGATAAATAAAAAATTATCACGGTCTTTAACCGTGAGAAGTTTCCTTTATCATGGACTTGTCACGGTCAAAGACCATGACAAATCTGAATAGATTTAAAAAATAAATTACTGGGCAGTATTGCCACTGCCACTGCCCGACAGTATATTTGTACCTGTTATAAAAAATTTAACCTATCCAAACAGCATATATATCAAGCAACATTCAATATTCAATAACTAACACAAATAAATACAAATATCCATAACCAAAACCAAAGAAACATGTAAATATCCATAACAAAAACCAAATCAACATTTGAATATCCATAACCAAATAAAAAAATAGAAATAATATCCAATATCTAAATAAAATAAACACAAATAATGTCATAGAGTAGGGTCTACAATAGATTGGAGGAGGAAGGAAGGCCACACGATATATGCATTGAGACACCCATCAATTCGCCGAACGTCGCATTGTTCTTGCAACAACAAAGGTGAATTCTCCTTTCTGACCAAAATATGCGTGACGAGCACCTTTGACTCAATGTCTTGCAGGGGACGTCCATGAATCAATATACCCGAGAGGGTGCCCGGGTCCCTCAAACCCCTCGATATCTGCTCCCCACCAAATACGTCTATTAAAAACACGTTTCACCAACCGATTGTTGACATAGGCTGTTTGATGGGGGTCAAGATGAAAAATGATTCATATAAGGGCGACGAGACCATGTGTATCGGCGATGAAGAAGTGACATCCTCGTCTACCTCCTTCATTTTTCCCTTGCCCTTATCGAAGGTGCTCTCATCGGAGGTGAACCCTCACTAACGCTTTATGAAGGCATACATATCTAGGACCATTGCCTCCAACCTTGATAGCTTATCATCATGGGTGTCCACCTTATGAGCCAGCCTGGTGTTGCTCGTCTCCATACCAATGATCCTCGAATTTTCCACCCGAGAGCTCACCCCTAGTCCCCCTTACGATCCACCTCGAGCACTTGGCTGAGTGTGTCCGTAGCCAAAGATGCTTTGGCGGCATCAAACTGCTTTTCATGCACTTCCTTAAGCTTTATGTAAAACGATAAAAAGTACACGATTAGTTAATTAAGTTAATAAAAAATTATATCATAATTAAAAAAAAAAAAAATTAAAACTTACAATCGTGGCTGCGACGCTCAGGGACACCTCCTTATCCTTGCCCCTTTTCATCTGAATTACCACATAGGCATAGAGCCTATGTGGCCTACCCCTAGGGCCACTCACAGTAACAACCCGCCCTTTTGGAGACGATTAAATTCCACAATTAAAAATAAATTGGAATTTGGGGAATTTTCTTAAATAGTAATTTTTGAGATTTTCGAGGATTAAATGAGTTTTGAAGGATGTTGTGATTATTTTTGGGACTGTATAGGTCGAAATATTTTAATTATATGTCGTCGTGGAGAAAAGCGACACGAGGTAAGATTTATAATTAGAATACCTCCATTTATTTATTTTGGGTTGGAATAGTGATTTGCGGTCAAGTACTTCGGATGGGAATTTCGACTGCGCCATGATTCTCGGAATGGTCGAGATAGTCGGAAAAGAGTGTCCGATAGTCAAAAATGAGTTTCGGGTAATTTTAGAGGTAAAAGTAACTCGTAATTGGGTAAACGAGTCGTTTTTGGGTTTTAAGGGGTTAAACCCTTTTCTTTCTATATAAAGAGAGGGAGAGGGAGAAAAAGAGAAAGAAAGAAGAGAAAAGAGAGAGAAGAGAGAGAGGAAGAAGAAAAGATGAAGAAAAGGGGAGATTCCGGCCTACCTCCGCGGGATTCGGCTCGAGGTCGTCGGATTATATCCACGAGACAAGTGTTTACTTGCTTTATTTATCTTTTTGCATAAATATCCCATACCGTAGTTTGGTATAAACAAACCCTAATGGTTTGGGGGTGGGTTATCGTGGATAAAACGTGTTTTTGGGAGTTAAAACAATTAAACCCCAAATAATATTTCAATTTATGGAACATAGGTTTTAACCTAAATTAATTGGTGGTTTGGGGTTCTAGGATGTTTAGAACCCTTAATATATGTGTATTTGTAGTTGGTTGAGGTTGTAGGACGTTGGGTGAGGCGACAAAAGCTTGGGAGAAGCTTTAGTGGCCGAAATCGTCTCGAAGAAGACGATAAATAGTAACCCGTCATTTTAGGGGGCCTTTTTGGCCAGGAAAAGAATTGATTTAGCTTTCAGCCAAAACACGAAAGTTATAGATATTTTTTATACGGTCGTGTGGACGCTGACTGCCTATTTTTTTGATTTTGATATGATTTTTACAAGATAACAGCTTCGGGTTGAAATTATCAACTCGGAAATCAAATCGGGAATTGGAAAAATTACGGCTAGAATTAATCGTGTAGATGTGTGCGATTATTTTTGGTGTAGTTTAGAAACCTCGTTAATGAATTTGGGTGGTTGGATTAAGGAATTGAGGAATTTTAATTTGGGAGACCTGGTGTGACCGGTCGACCTCGTCTCTAAGGCCGGTCGACCGCGTCAAGGAGAAAGGGCCTACTGCTTTGTTTCGTAGGCTTATTTATAACCCGCGGTCGACCAGGGGTCTAGGACCGGTCGACCGGTGCCCTGCTTTCAGCCCAAGATTTTGGAGATTAGGATTATTTCTCCTTTTTGAGTTTAATGTTTAAGGGCCGTCCAAATTAGGGATTATGGAGGGTTATGTCCTAAAGGACTTGAGGAATTGGGAGTGTATATATATGTGTATATTCACTTAGAGTGAATTAGTATAATTGGAGATATCCAAATGAATCCGTAGATGGGATTTTGATATATATTACTTATTAAAGTAAGAATATACTTTGGGTTTAGTATTATGCATATATGAATGCATGATTATGATTCTTTGAGAGAATCTTTGGTATTATTGGTCATCGATAGATGGTTTGGCAAATATGGCCATTTTTATATATTCAGGTAGGAATATATATATATATATATACTATGTGATTAAAGTATATATATGAATTAAGGGAAATGACTTTTGAAAATGTAAAAATAAATGTTTTCAAAAAGGAAAGATAAATGATTTTCTTAATTAATAAAAATGAGAACACACACCTATCTAAATCGCTATCATAAGGGAAGTTGCGTGCGTATGGTGAAGCCCCCTGACAAATTAACGCAGGGTGGATATAGTCCTATAGGCCATATGAGCGTTTGTTGCATTTTTTTCTGCGCTGGTTAGGAGATTCCGGCTGTGGTCTTGAATATCCCACAGGCATATGGCCGCTTCCCGACGTCTTGCGATGTAGGATCCTAGGTTGTCTTGATTATAGGCCCTGGAAGATGATAGCCATTTAGGGGCGCGCACAGTGGAGAAATCCGAACGGGCGGTCTTAGAACGCGTTATATATTAAAGCAATTCATGATAATGGATTGGCTTTAATTACATTTCCTGGATATAGGAAGGGAAATGGGATAAAGGTTTGGCTTCGGTAACACTCCCGGATGGAAGAAGGGTTGTGGAAGCATATGATATGATCAAAGCATTTTTATGATAATGAAAATGGCTTTGAATACATTTCCTGAGTATAAAAAGGGAAATGGGATGATATAAAACGGAAAAGCATTTTTTATGATAATAAAATTGACTTTTAAAAGTATATAATTTGTTAAAGTAATTCATGATAATGAATTGGCTTTTATATTTACATTTCCTGAGTATAAAAAGGGAAATGGAAAGTTTTGAGAAAAATGAAAGTATTGATAAATACTTGATATATGAATCCTTAGTCCGGGAGATAGATCCGGATGATTATGGAAATATGTATATATAAATGGATGAATCGCGTACTGAGGGTCTAATGGATCCCGATGATCGACCTTGTCGCGTAGTAGTGTATCGGGGGGGTTCCTTGCTTGGATTTGGCTTTGCGAGACACCCCACGCACGAATATGGCAATGTGTTGAGACTGGGAGAAGTTTAATCCTTAGTGCTCTAATATTATAAATGCTTATGGTATATATTTATATATATATATCTTTCTGTACTAAGGGACTGGCGGATCTCGACGATCGACCGTGCCGCGTAGTAGTGTATCGGGGGGGTTCCTTGTTTGGATTTTGCTTTGCGAGACACCCCACGCACGAACATGGCATAGTGTTGAGACTGGGGTGAAGTTTAGCCCTTAGTACATTGCTTGGGCTATCTAGGATTGATAGTGGGTTGGTGATAGACTAGTTTAGCAGGATAGCTTGACTAGGATGTTTAGAGGGATGCGTTAGGAGTGCACTATTAGTGGAGAGGTGAGGGGTATCTCATGGGAGTGCGATACCAAATTTAAATATGAGATAAAACCTTTTTCTAAAAATAAGGCATTTATGCACTTGCAAAATATTTTCAAAACTCGGGCTCTGACCCGTTTATCTACTTTTCCTTTCTTTCTATATTATATATATACATAGGTGCCCAGACACAGGGACGCCTGGATGGCACTTCTTTCGAGTCAGACGTCAGCTGCAGTAGCTGTGGATGCGTGCAGGTTTTTTATTGCCACTTCCATCGTTGTACTCTAGATAGGAGGTACTGTATAAACATTCGAGACAATGGCTCAATTGTATTTATTTATTCTTTCAGTACAGCATTCGATATGGTTGTATATTTTGACCGAGTGTTCGGTTATTTGATTTCATTTCAGTTTCATTTCCGCAAAACTGTGTGGATGTTTTATTTATTGTTGTTAAAAAGAGTAGTAAAGTTAAAATTTTGACACCGGCCTAATAGGTTATTAGTAATTAAATGGATTTTCGACAGTGATACTAAGAATGATCCATATGAGACTCCTGTTTTAATTTAATATTGAAGTGATCGCCCGGTATCTTATTAGGCGGGGTGTTACAGATGGTATCAGAGCATCAAGTTCTAGTGTTCTTAGGAATCTGTGCGGACGTACTACGCTTTCAGCGTTGCTCTCGATTTGTTATAGAGCCTCAGGAATAGGATTGTTGATTTTTCTTGTGAGATTTCGTTCTCCCGCGATATTATGAGATTATAGAAATCTTTTACGCGCTCGTTTGAGAATCGTGTGCTGAGCTTGGATGGCAGCAGGAGGTGAGGCTTAACTGGAGCAGCTGGTAGAAGGTTGGGATGAGGACCTTAGTAGAGGTCACTCTCCCTATGGTAATTGTTAAGGATTTCGGTGGTGACTACTAAATAATAAGTAGTTATGAGTACTGAAGTGCCGCTGAAGTGGAGAGTGGTACTAAAGTCGAATTCCTCATGGAAATTGAGGGTTCGAAAGGGATCTTACGGATAGTTCTAACTGTGAGTCCCCATGATTCAACAGGATGAGAAGAATGCTATTTTGGGAATTATTCGCCTAAGGTTCAGCCAGAGGCCGACGGTGAATAAAGAGTATTATGGCGAAGTGAACCTTGTACCTAAGTGAGTTAGGTGCAATGAATATTGAGTCCTTTCCAAGAAGGATGGGCTCACTAAAGAATGGGTATGTTCGAGGACCCCATGGTTGGACATCCACTTGGGGAATTTGTTAAAATGAAGTTGTTGTTATGAGTTTTACCTCAATTGAGAAGGTATATTTGGCGTGACTAGATAAAGTCGCGGTATTAGTTAGCCCTAGACTCGTGTGTGTAATTTGAGTTATGGCGGTCACGATAACATAATAACATGTATGTCTATGTATTTTTCCGCGATAGCGGGATTTTGTTTTCCTTCACTCGTCATAGAGGCGGGTGTTTATATTTTATATATTGTATAAGATGATGGTATTTTTGGAACGATAGCAGGCTAATGATGGCAAGACTATCGTGTCCATGGTTCCTAGAGGGAACGGGTTGTAGTTGCGGTGTCTCACCTAGATATAGGTTGAGTTCACCTTATTTATTATGGGTTAATGGAACTTCAATGAGAAGAGGTGTCCTTATCGTGATTTGGGTTTATGGCGACCTTATATATATGATTTAAGGCCGCAGGATTTTTGTTGAGCTGAACATAAAGCTCATTATTGTTTGCGCAAGGACTTAAAAATAAGTGCGAGCGCAGGGTGGTATGACTCTTAGTTAGAGATAGGAGTTCAGACCACCTTTTTGTTGGATTAGGGGATAGGGATATCCCGGTTGCATGTTGAAATGACGGGACTCCATAACCAACGAAGTCAAGGGTTAATGTGTAGATGGGTTCCTTGTTTGGATTTCTCTTTGCGAGACACTCCACACATGACTCTTAACGGCGTCGGGAGTGGGGAGCTGTTATGGGATGCAAGGATGTTGATTTTTTGGAAAGGTCTTATAGTGTGGATGAACCACTATAGGCTATGAGCCACATGATGTTGATATACTATGGAAATATTGTGCTATGGAAAAGCACTAAAGTGGTCCCCTCGCCACAAGTGGGTGGGTGAGGTTGGACTTAGAGAAATTGATTTGAGGACAATAGTCAGGCCTTAATGAAAAGGAAAATTTTGAGGAGATAAATTTTGGGTATTATGTTCGTGACACTTTCTATAGAAAGTGGGCACTTCGATTGGTTAGGTTTCCTTCTGTATGGGCGAAAGGATATGATAGTAGAAATGCGTTCGTAGTTTAGCGTAGGCAGTATTTAGGACGTCCCGCTGGTGTGCCTTAGGTCTCTATATCTCGATGACCGACTATGCGAGTAAGTAGTGTAATTTGAGGGTTCTTTGTTTGGATTTCGCCTTGGCGAGACGTCCCACGCATGAAACCAAGCAATTGTCGGGAGTTGAGAGAGGCCTTGGGCACTAGGGACATACTTAGGATTATAGTAGTTTCGCGTATGTAGTACATCGCATAGACCTTAGTATTATTAGGATGTAAGTTTAGTATAGTTAGTGGCGAATTGAATTGAATTTCAAGGTTTGGGAGGACCCATAGGTGAGTATTTCACCGAGGAAAGGAGATCCTTATTGGGAGAGAGTGTTACGTGTCAGACGTTCACTACGGATGTGCAGATGTGCACAAGTTGGAAAGGTGTATGGGAACCTTAGTAAGATGGTTTTATATATCGCTTGGAATAGAATGGGCGTAGTATATAAGGTTGAAATTCATGCCGATAGGCATTATAGATGATGGGTATTATGTGACGTATTAGAGTCACTTTACGATCGTGATAGTCGTGTAGCATATGGTTGGGAACCATTGGGTTAGTATCGTTTCCCTTGAGAAATTAGGATTTGGAGTGATCCTAGTTATATGGTGTAGGTTGTATCCAAATTTCGAGGACGAAATTCCGTTGTAAGGGGGGGAGTATGTAACAACCCGCCCTTTTGGAGACGATTAAATTCCATAATTAAAAATAAATTAGAATTTGGGGAATTTTCTTAAATAGTAATTTTTGAGATTTTTGAGGATTAAATGAGTTTTGAAGGATGTTGTGATTATTTTTGGGACTGTATAGGTCGAAATATTTTAATTATATGTCGCCGTGGAGAAAAGCGACACGAGGTAAGATTTTTAATTAGAAAACCTTCATTTATTTATTTTGGGTTGGAATAGTGATTTGCGGTCAAGTACCTCGGATGGGAATTTCGACTGCGCCATGGTTCTCGGAATGGTCGAGATAGTCGGAAAAGAGTGTCCGATAGTCGAAAATGAGTTTCGAGTAATTTTAGAGGTAAAAGTAACTCGTAATTGGGTAAACGAGTCGTTTTTGGGTTTTAAGGGGTTAAAGCCTTTTCTTTCTGTATAAAGAGAGGAAGAGGGAGAAAAAGAGAAAGAAAGAAGAGAAAAGAGAGAGAAGAGAGAGAGGAAGAAGAAAAGAGGAAGAAAATGGGAGATTCCGGCCTACCTCCGTGGGATTCGGCTCGAGGTCGTCGGATTATATCCACGAGACAAGTGTTTACTTGCTTTATTTATCTTTTTGCATAAATATCTCATACCGTAGTTTGGTATAAACAAACCCTAATGGTTTGGGGGTGGGTTATCATGGATAAAACGGGTTTTTGGGAGTTAAAACATTTAAACCCCAAATAATATTTCAATTTATGGAACTTAGGTTTTAACCTAAATTAATTGGCGGTTTGGGGTTCTAGGATGTTTATAACCCTTTATATATGTGTATTTGTAGTTGGTTGAGGTTGCAGGACATTGGGTGAGGCGACAAAAGCTTGGGAGAAACGTTAATGGCCGAAATCGTCTCGGAGAAGACGATGAATAGTAACCCGTCACTTTAGGGGGCCTTTTTGGCCAGGAAAAGAATTGATTTAACTTTCGGCCAAAACACGAAAGTTATAGATCTTTTCGATACGGTCATGTGTCCACTGATCGTGTATTTTTTTTATTTTTCTACGATTTGATATGATTTTTACAAGATGACAGCTCCGGGTTGAAATCATCAACTCGAAAATCAAATCGGGAAGTGGAAAAATTACGGCTAGAATTAATCGTGTAGATGTGTGTGATTATTTTTGGTGTAGTTTAGAAACCCCGTTAATGAATTTGGGTGGCTGGATTAAGGAATTGAGTAATTTTAATTTGGGAGACCTGGTGTGACCGGTCGACCGCGCCCCTAAGGCCGGTCGACCGCGTCAAGGAGAAAGGGCGTACTGCTTGTTTCGTTGGCTTATTTGTAACCCGCGATCGATCGGGGGTCTAGGACCGGTCGACCGGTGCCCTGTTTTCAGCCCAAGATTTTGGAGATTAAGATTATTTCTCCTTTTTGAGTTTAATGTTTAAGGGCCTTCCAAATTAGAGATTATGGAGGGTTATGTCCTAAAGGACTTGAGGAATTGGGAGTGTATATATATTTGTATATTCACTTAGAGTGAATTAGTATAATTGGAGATATCCAAATGAATCCGTAGATGAGATTTTGATATATATTACTTATTAAAGTAAGAATATACTTTGGGTTTAGTATTATGCATATATGAATGCATGATTATGATTCTTTGAGAGAATCTTTGGTATTATTGGTCATCGATAGATGGTTTGGCAAATATGGCCATTTTTATATATTCAGGTAGGAATATATATATATATATACTATGTGATTAAAGTATATATATGAATTAAAGGAAATGACTTTTGAAAATGTAAAAATAAATGTTTTCAAAAAGGAAAGATAAATGATTTTCTTAATTAATAAAAATGAGGATACACACCTCTCTAAATCGCTATCATAAGGGAAGTTACGTGCGTATGGTGAAGCCTCCTGGAAAATTAACACAGGGTGGATATAGTCCTATAGGCCATATGAGCGTTTGTTGTATTTTTTTCTGCGCTAGTTAGGAGATTCCGGGTGTGGTCTTGACTATCCCGCAAGCATATGGCCGATTCCCGATGTCTTGCGATGTAGGATCCCAGGTTGTCTTGATTATAGGCCCTGGAAGATGATAGCCATTTAGGGGCGCGCACAGTGGAGAAATCCGAACAGGCGGTCTTAGAATGCGTTATATATTAAAGCAATTTATGATAATAGATTGGCTTTAATTACATCTCCTGGATATAGGAAGGGAAATGGGATAAAGGTTTGGCTTCGGTAACACTCCCGGATGGAAGAAGGGTTGTGGAAGCATATGATATGATCAAAGCATTTTTATGACAATGAAAATGGCTTTGAATACATTTCCTGAGTATAAAAAGGGAAATGGGATGACATAAAACGGAAAAACATTTTTTATGATAATAAAATTGACTTTTAAAAGTATATGATTTGTTAAAGCAATTCATGATAATGAATTGGCTTTTATATTTACATTTCCTGAGTATAAAAAGGGAAATGAAAAGTTTTGAGAAAAATGAAAGTATTGATAAATACTTGATATATGAATCCTCAGTCCGGGAGATAGATCCGGATGATTATGGAAATATGTATATATAAATGGATGAATCGAGTAACGAGAGTCTAATGGATCCCGATGATCGACCTTGCCGCGTAGTAGTGTATCGGGGGGGTTCCTTGTTTGGATTTGGCTTTGTGAGACACCCCACGCACAAATATGGCAATGTGTTGAGACTGGGGAGAAGTTTAATCCTTAGTGCTCTAATATTATAAATGCTTATGGTATATATTTATATATATATATCTTTTTGTACTGAGGGACTGGCCGATCTCAACGATCGATCGTGCCGCGTAGTAGTGTATCGGGGGGTTCCTTGTTTGGATTTCGCTTTGCGAGACACCCCACGCACGAACATGGCATAGCGTTGAGACTGGGGTGATGTTTAGCCCTTAGTAAATTGCTTGGGCTATCTAGGATTGATAGTGGGTTGGTGATAGACTAGTTTAGCAGGATAGCTTGACTAGGATGTTTAGAGGGATGCGTTAGGAGTGCACTATTAGTGGAGAGGTGAGGGGTATCTCATGGGAGTGCGATACCAAATATAAATATGAGATAAAACCTTTTTCTAAAAATAAGGCATTTATGCACTTGCAAAATATTTTCAAAACTCGGGCTCTGACCCATTTATCTACTTTTCCTTTCTTTCTATATTATATATATACATAGGTGTCCAGACACAGGGACGCCTGGATGACACTTCTTTCAAGTCAAACGTCAGCTGCAGCAGCTGTGGATGCGTGTCGATTTTTGATAGCCGCTTCCATCGTTGTACTCTAGATATGAGGTACTGTATAAACATTCGAGCCAATGACTAAATTGTATTTATTTATTCTTTCAGTACAACATTCGATATGGTTGTGTATTTTGACCGAGTGTTCAGTTATTTGATTTCATTTCAGTTTCATTTCCGCAAAACTGTGTGGATGTTTTATTTTTGTTGTTAAAAAGAGTAGTAAAGTTAAAATTTTGACACCGGCCTAATAGGTTATTAGTAATTAAATTGATTTTCGACAGTGATGCTAAGAATTATCCATATGAGACTCCTGTTTTAATTTAATACTGGAGTGATCGCCAGGTATCTTATTAGGCGGGGTGTTACACTCACTATCTCCTGAAATAAAATAATGCAGAATTAGTAAGTAACGCAAAGCAATGCTAAATTATAATAACATAAAATTAAAATTAAATAAAAATAAAAATAAAAACTTACCATCCTGTGCTCCACCTCACCATAAGATGTCCGCTCGAAGTAGTGCACGTCCACCTATTTCGCTCGGTTTTCCCTCCTGATTAACGAGATGCCAATTGCAACTCATCAATCTCATTGTCGACAAACTGCTACCACTGTGCTAATGTGATCGGCTCCTTCGATGGGACGGTGTCACGCACTCTCATAATGGACTACTGGGTCTTCCCAAAGTACTGTGCCCCCATATTTTTTTCACGTCTTATATTGATCCCTCAACTGTTCCAACGTGGAGTTGCGAACATGTGGGGGCAGGCCGAATTGATCCTGTCAAACAAATACAAACCAACAAGAATGTAAGTGTTAGTTGTATTTAAATATAAATATAAATATAATTAAAAAAATAAAAATAAAAATAAATATACATCTGGGGGGCACTAAGCTCATTTAGTACGGACCTTTAATCAGTGTACCCCGGGCCGATGATCACCTTCAGCAACTCCATGGATGTAGTCGGTAATGCCGTATTGTTCTCGACGACGGATCCCAATTTTTCCCATTTTAGGGGCCTAGTGGCCGAGGAGCCCTCGTCGCCTTGGCTACCGCGCTGCCTTGATGAAGATATTTTTTGCAAAAATTGTTATAATTTGTATAAAATGTATATGAGAAAATGATCAAATTCAAATGAATTAGAATATTTTACGAGTTAACGATATTATAAATCTAAAAATATTGTTTCAATATCAGGTCATGCCCTGGACTTTGAATTAATGCTTAAATTGATTAAAATCCAAATTAACATATTCATTAACCATAAAACCAATTTTCAATCAAATTCGATAATAACAAAGCACTAGAAGAATACAAGTTAACGACATTATAAATATAAATATTGTTGCAATATCGGGGATGTCATGGACTTTGAATTAATGTTTAAATTGATTAAAATACAAATTAACATATTCACTAACCATAAAACCAATTTTGATTCAAATCTGATAATAACAAAGTACTAGAAGAATACAAGTTAACGACATTATAAATCTAAATATTGTTTCAATATCGGTTCATGTCATGAACTTTGAATTAATGCTTAATTTAATTAAAATCCAAATTAACATATTCACTAACTAAAAAACTAAAAAATCCGATAATAACAAAGCACTAGAAGAATACACCCAGTGGTTATTACAAGCATTAAACTGATCAAGTTCAAATGAATTAAAAGTATTAAACGGTTGTTCGATGATAATAAAGCACTAGAATAATACACACGCTGGTCATTACAAATAATTGGAATAATTATTACAAATCTAAAAATTATTTAAAATTTGGGTTATCATAAAAATTGGATTGACATTCGGTAGGATCAGCCAAGCCATCCACACTACTGTTTAGACACTTTGGTGCATGTAGGACGATTTACCATGGCTTGTTGTTGATATACTCTAAGTAAAACACTTGATTGACCTTATGAAAAGCAAAAACAAACGGATCATCACTGACGTGTTCGTTGCTCTGCAACTTGGACAAGTCAACCATGATCAGGATAAACTTTATAAGAATTTTTATTATCAGCTCTCACCCTATCACAGTAGAACACAACCTCTTTGAAGCTTACATAGGCCAATTCAAATATATTTTGAATTACACCATAGTAAATCATTTATGCTTCAACGAGATTTTTATCTTTAGCGCTCGCTCGAAAATAAGTAAGAACCTTATATGAAATGCCTGAGTTGTGTACATTTGTATTTTCCTCGTACACCCTTGGATCGAATACATAACCATTCAATCGATACTTTTTGCACTCGTGTGCCATGAAAAAGGGTCCACTGGATAGACGAGAAACTCTTGATGCCTCATTACCCGTAATTAAGAGCTGAGATTATAGATAAATTAATTAGGTTAGTTTTAATTCTTTCTTATAATGTGATATTTATTAAGAGACGTTTTCATTATAATTACCTCGCGTGACACCCATAAACTAAATTCTCTGTTTGATTGTGCAATCGTTATTCGTATTTTATTGTTCTCACATGCTTCATAATTTTGCACTGATCGTGATGAACGTATTACAAAATTGATTTATGTATAAAAATTAAAATTATGTAAAAGTTAAAAAAAAATATAAACTTACTTTTTCCATTCTTCGACATTGTCATGTGTGTCGAATAGATAACGGGCTACTTGTTCATGTTGTAAACTCGTTAATTTCACTCGTTTTCCCATCATATGACCACCCTCATCGATGAACTCATCAATGTCATCCACGCTGCTCAGGTCAGGCATATATTCTCGAATGTAGATTGATGACTCCAGAGTGATGTATTCCTCTGCAATTGATCCTTCAATGTATCGTGTATTCTTAACGTAATCTTTGAAAAATTTTATCAAAATTTCAAACGGATACATCCACTGATATCTAACTGGACCGCAAAGAAGTGCCTCATCGCATTGGTATACCAATAAGTGAACACTTATGTCAAAGAATGATGAGGGAAAGTATGTCTCTAACACACAAATCACTTCGATCACCGCCAATTTTGTGGCCACTATGTGATCATGATTGGGTACGTTCTCAGATAAATGTGAGAACATATACTAATTTGCAATATAGCCCTCTGCAAATCCTTGTGCTTAGAGAAACAGTGCTTAAAAAATAGAGGAACCAATTGCATGATCACATGCCAGTCATGGGACTTACATACACTTATGTAAATCATGGGTATTATAATTCACAATCCTTTGCAAGTTGGATGGAAAATTAAATGGAACCTTTAGATTATATATTGTGTCTAAAAGCACCTTCCTTTCCTCACTCGTCAAAGTAAATGCACCAGTGGGAATTATTGTCCTTCCCCTATTATCTTCTTTCAACCATAGTTATGATTTAAGTTCCAATGATTTAAGGTATTTTTGTGCATTTTCTCCATCCTTCGAATGACTCCCCCAAGGCATGTGCCCATAATATGTCCAGTGATGTTCTTCTTTGCGTGCATCACATCTAATACATGGCACACCGAGTTATTCTTCCAATAAGGCAAGTCAAATAAAATTGATCTCCCAGACCATGCCTTTCTTGTCTCAATTTCATTCCCAGTTTGGGTCTTCTTATGCTTGATATTCTTAAATTTATGATTCTTACCTAGCATATTATGGACACAATCATAAGATTTACTTTTAATTTCTAAACCTGAAAGTTTTCTCGGAGGTAGCCTATGTTCAACCCCTCCCAATAAAAAATTAGAACCTTTTTTAAATCTAAAACTATGATCGGGAGGCAAAAACATCCTATGGAAATGGTGTAGATTTTTTGAACTAGCGGGGAGACGAAGAGATTCAGTCTCCTCTCAACAAATAGAACACCCCAAATATGCACTACACAACCGGATAATGTCCCATAAGCTAGAAAATCATGAATTATCCACATTAACATAGCTTTCAGCGTAAACTCTTCTTTTTTAAAAGAGTCAAATGCTTGCACACCATTTTCCTACAACTCATTTAATTCTTCTACCAAAGGAGCCAAGTAGACATCGATGTCCTCACTTATTGCCTTTGGTCCAAGTATAAACAAAGACACCATCGAAAATTCAGGTCTCATACACTATGAAGGAGGGAGGTTGAGTGGGGCTAGGATCATTGGCCATACTGAAGAGTTGCGCGCGCATTCAAATAGGGAAGTTATTTAATTAAACTCAATTTTACCCAATTAAACCCTAAACATGCATCTAGGTGTGATTGAAGAAGATGTAAAACATGCAAGAACATTCAAACACACAAATGAGGAAAAATCCCCCAAAGGGGCAAAACCTTTTATTTTTACTATAATATTGTAAGGAACAGTTACACGGATTATAGTAAAAATACAGTGACACAGAAATATCCGCGGGCGTCGGTTCTGTAGTCGGCGACTGGAACTATCCCTTTCCAGTAGGGCAACAATAAAGAAGAAGGACGGTCTTCTCCACAAGGGTTGAACAAACACAAGGTTGTGTTCTTGGGTTACAAAGTGATTCACAAAGGTATGAAAAGTTGTGTGAATCAAAACATGAGTTTTGGGACTCAAAAAGGTGAAAACTTAGAGTATTTAGGACTCTTAAAATCGTCTATCAAAGTCTTGGAAAATAACTCCCCGAAGTTGGTTTAAATAAGGAAACCTGGGCCGAAAAAATCTCAACACGATCTGTTCGATTTTATCTCAGGCGAATCGGTCCGACTTGGAGGCGGATCGGTTCGACCTCGAATCGATTCGTTTTTCAAAGGGGCTTCTTCGATTAGCATGCGATTCGGGGTATACTGGTTTTCATGCAAAGCGGATCGGTCCGGTATGAAGGCGGACTGGTCCGGAGGTGGATCGGTTCGTTTTTAAAAGGGGCGGATTGATCCAGTTATGCAGAAACCAAATTCCAAGTGAAGATGCTTTTGATATTCGGATCCGTTGATGTAGATGCGATCTTGAATTTCTTCAATGGTGTAATGGCGGATGACATAAAAATAGATAATGGACAAAAAAGTCCTTACAAATCTCCCCCTATGTCTATGCCGGTACATACATAAAAATCCGATTTATTAACTAACAAATTTGCCTATACAAATCTACCCTTCCATGAACCCAAAACTGAAAAGGTACAAATGAATAAGTCTTCAAAAATAATTAAAACTTTTCTCATCACTGTGTGCAATTAATTGATCTTTAATCTTCATATCTTCGTACCTACACACATGAGATAAAGTAAAATACCAAGTTACGTATCGAGTTTGAAATGAGATAAACCCCCATAAAATGATAATTCTTTCTCCCCCTTTTTATGATGTCCCCAAATAGAAAAATGAGAGGAATGAATCAAATAAGAAAAATCGGGATGTCACAAGGAAATAAACTTTGATTTTTGATTTTTTTTTTTAAATTTTCACACAAAACAAACAAAAATCACACCATGAACAAACACAAAACAACCAAGTCGATGATAGCGTAAATGTAGAGGTGTGATCAAATTCGATAGGAAAATTAATGCATACAAACATGACATATGTGCACGATGAATATCGGATACTCCTAACGAATGAACTCAAAATATTCCTTTGGTGTAAAAAAGGTGATAATATTAGACATTGACCACTACACCAAAATGACAAAATTGTCACCTTTCAGCCGGCCACCCTTGTCAAGGTCATTGACCGTGACAAAAAAAACACGCATTTTATGTCACGGTCATTGACCTTGACACGACCGTGACAAATTTACTTGTCACGGTCATTGACCGTGACAATTATTTAAATAATTGTCACGATCAATGAACTTGACACGACCGTGACAATGGTTCCAGCAAAAACCCTTTCCCCCTTCTTTTTTCCCTCCCGCCGTTCCCTCCCTCTCTCTCTCTCTCTCTCGACGCTGCTCTCTCTCTCTATCTACTTTCAGGTTTAATTCTCTCTCTCTCTTCCATTTATATATATGTTTGTGTGTATATATATGTGTGTATGTGTGTATATATGTGCGTGTATGTGTGCGTGTGTGGGGGGTGGGGCACGGTGGGGGGTAGGGGGTTAAAAATGTAAATAAATAAGTAATTTTCTATAAATTTCCAAAAATAATATCAAAAAATGTAAATGTAAATAATATCCAAAAATAATATCCAAAAATGTAAATGTAAATAATATCCAAAAATATTGGATAACAATTTATTTTCATTCAAAATAAATAAGTAATTTTCTACAAATTTCATAAAAAAATGAAGGCCGGCTTAATATGTGATTTAAGTGTGAAATAATAGCTATATACTTATACTAGTGGAGAAAAAACCATATATGGCGTTTTTTGTTGACTTTATACGGTGAAATAATCACATGACTTTATATCCATAAAATAAAAGCATGAAAACTAAAAAACTACAATAAGGGTTAAAATGGCATCCGAAGTTGCTAAAAGCATGAAAAATAAAATATTTTTTAAGATTTGTGGTGAATAACTAAAGTTAAAAAATGTATTACTTTAGTCATTAAATTACTTTTTGAATTCAGGCGATGCGCATAAATTTGTAGTAATTGTCTTATAATAAAGATCAATTAGTCTATGTTGTTGAAAAATTTGATCAAATTGGTGAGCCCTTCATATTTTAAAAATGTTGCTTTTATTCCTATTTAACTTTTGTTTCTATACACCCCTAATTATATTTAAAGTTTAATAAAATAGGAGTTATAGAAAGAAAAGTGGGGTTTCCATAATCTTACTTTGTCACAATTAATTTATATGCCTTAAAGTTATTTTATCACTCTTAGTTTATATTTGTGATAATACTTTATTAAAGATTTTTATGGGAACTTGTTATACTAGAACTTAGATGAACACTAAGTGATGAAAATAGTCCTTAAAATTGAAAATTAAATAAAGTTTATAAAAGTAAAGATGCTGGTATTACATCAAAGATAAATTAATAAGGACTAAATAACAAAACGTGTTCAAGTGTATAACAAAAAAGAAAATGTGGTATTTAGATTGGGTAAAATTCTTAAAGTAATGTTAAGGGACTAAAAGACCCAAGACAACTGGCCAGTAAGTCACGGACCGAAAAATTTATGACGGGTGATGAAAGCCCGTAAATATGTTGGGGTGGGGGTGGGGGTGGGGTATGATTTATAAAAAGCACAAAACAATAGTAGAAATTCAATACCTGAAATTAACATTGAGATTATTTTAAATAGACAGTCACTACTGTGTGTGTGTGTTTAAATTGAAAGAAGATATGAGAATTTTATTAAAGATTTTTATGGGAACTTTGTATACTAGAACTTAGATGAACACTAAGTGATGAAAATAGTCCTTAAAATTGAAAATATTATATCTGTACTAATAACATTTTTTTACAGCAAATGTCTCCTTCAGATATTAAGGCGAAGATGATGATGCTGTTTATGATGATGTCGTCTGGGGTCGGTGGTAGTGGAGGCGACGAGGGCTCTTCCGCCCCTAGGCTCCCCAAATATGGGAAATATGGGATTACCGTCGAGAACAAATCAGAGATATTAGCGAGATCCCTCGTTCTGCTAAAGACGGTCATCGGCCCGGGGTTTATGAGTTGGAAGGAGGTGCCATATGAGCTCAAGTTAGCTGTTTGGGCGGCACTACAGGTAATATATTTATATTTATATTTCAATTTCAATTTCAATTTCAATTTCAATTTCAATTTCAATTTCAATTTCAATTTCAATTTCAATTTCAATTTCAATTTCAATTTCAATTTCAATTTTATATTTATATTTATATTTATATTTATATTTATATTTATATTTATATTTATATTTATATTTATATTTATATTTATTCGCAACTAACATTGTATTTGTTGGACAGGAGCAATTCAACTTGGATCCAAAGCTACGCGATCCCGTGTTGGAGCAGATTAAGGAGCAACTCAAGTCGTGGAAAAAAAATATGCGGGCACGGTACTTTGGGAAAACACGAGAGTCGATTATCCAATGGCGTGAATCTGTCCCCCCAAGGAGCCGATCTCATTGGCACAATGGCAGAAGTTCATTGACAATGAGATCGAGGATCGACAATTGGCATCTCGCCAATCGGGGAGGGAAAATCGGGCAAAAAAGACGGACGTGCACTACTCCGGCCGGACCTCTTACGCCGAGGTGGAGCATAGGATGCAGGTAAGATTTAATTTTTCTATAACTACAGAAATATATTATTCTTCATTATTTTACTTTGCGGGGCCGATACTAATTTTACTTTACTTTATTTTATTTCAGGGGGTAGGGAGTGGGCCAGGGGTAAGCCACATAGGCTCGATACTTATGTGGCTCTTCGGACGAAGAAGGGAAAGGACAAGGAGTTGTCCCCGAGCGTCGTGGCCACGATTGAAAATAATCCGACAGTTTAATTTTTGTTAATTACGTTATAATTTTTTAGTTTACTTATTTTACTAATCATGTGTTTTTTGTCGTTTCAGGCAAAGCTTAAGGAAATGCATGAGTCGCAGTCTGATGCCGACAAGGCATCTTTGTCCACAGATGCACTCAGCCAAGTGCTTGGCTCTGATCGCAGGGGGAGGACAAGGGGGTGATCTCGCGGGTGGCCAAATCTAGGATCATCGGATTGGAGACGAGCGACACCGGGTTGGCTCGAACGGTGGATTCACACGACGCGAAGCTGTCCCGTTTGGAGGCGACGGTCCAAGATATGTACGCATTAATGAAGCGTACGTTGGGCGGAGATCGTAAAGGGAAAGGAAAAGGGAAGGAGAAGGCTATGGAGGAGGAGGTGCAGGAGGACGAGGCGCAGGATGACGAGGATGTAGACCTCTCTGCTTCATCACCGACACGTTCGTACTTCGATGATCCACTTCCCTATTTGGCGCCCTTCAACAGAACAATGTCGACACTTGGTTGGCCGAGCGTGTTCATATTAGACGTATTTGATGGCCAGCGGATAGGGCGGGGGTTGAGGGACCCGAATATCGTACAGGGTGGAATAGTTCATGGACGTGCGCTTCAAGAGATGGAGTCCAGGGTGCTCGTCACGCATGTCATACCCGGGAAGGAGAAATCCCTATTGTGGTTGCACGAACAATGCGACACGACGTATATTAGTGGGTGCGTCAATTCGTATGTCGTGTGGCCTATTCACCTCCTCAGTTTTAACAATACACCAGACATGTACTGACATTGTTTTAAGTTTGAATTGAATTGTTTTAAGTTTGAATTGAATTGTTTTAAATTGTTACATTTGAATTATATCGTGATGCATATTGTCTCTATTTGAATATATATTTGCATTATCTTTAGTTTGTTTGGATATATGATGTTTGGATACTGCTGGGCAGTGGCAGTGGCCATACTGCCCAGCAGATTTTTTTAAATTCTGACCAGAATTGTCATGGTTATTGACCGTGACAAAAGTTATCACGGATGTGTCACGGTCATTGACCGTGAATTTTTTTTAAAAAAGGGTCATGGATTTGTCACGGTTTATAACCGTGACAAACGTGTCACGATCATTGACTGCGGCACGATCGTGACACAAAACGCGAGTTTTGTGTCAAGGTTAATGACCGTGACATGACCGTGACAAAAAAAGTTGTCTCGCCTCGAAATGTCACGGTCATTGACCTTGAATCGGCAGATTTGGTGTTGTGGACTCAATCAAATCAACAAATCAAAGCTCAAAGTGATTTTCACACCAATAACGTCCAAAACTATAGCATGCTTTTTCAGGACTTTCAAGGAAGTGAAAACCCGTTTATATTCTCCAACCAAACTCCCTCAGATTTATATTTTGAATAGAGGCGTTCTAAATTCTCAAACTTTGGAGAATTAATGGTGAAACCTAATGGCACATGTAAAAACCATATGTGGCATATATTTCTTTTTATTGCCTTTAATATTTGTTCGGTCTCTTTTAACCTCTTTGGACCCCGGATAATAAAATTCCTCCATTTTTAGGTCCTTTTTAATGGTGGCTTAGAATCGCAAAGGCTAAATGAACCTTTCGCAGCCCTTCCCCATTTTCAAATAAGCACACAGTCTCACCAAAACGGTTTCTACATGCATTACATCTTGTCAAGTTTTATTGCATATGATTAGTTGTATAGACAGAATTGAGATTGAAACACACAAGCCAATATGTGATAGACAAGTATAATAATCAAATAAAGCCGTGCATGTGTGCAATAAAGGAGATAGGAGTCAAACATGTAGAAAGATATCACTAATCACATCTCAAAGACTCCAAATAATGTAAAGCACATGGTAGAAATGATGTAGCATCTCAAATCTCTATCAAACAGTCACATGGATAAATGGAATGAAGTTGTGACTCGGCTATCTTAAATGCTCATCCATAAAAAGGTGCAAATAAAAATACAAAAATATTTTTGTGCTTTTCTAAAATTTTTATAAAAGAAAATCTTTTTGGATTTTTCAAAAAAATAAATAAATAGTTGTACAACAAAGCAATAGTACATATAAAACAAACTAGCAATAGGAAGCATATGATATGAACATGAGAATGCATCCTATCCTAGACACAGACCAACCCCTCAGTCAACAATGCAAATCTCCAAAGACTTCCTAAGACTCTTAAATCTACGGGCATCTAAAGGTTTCGCAAAAATATCAGCTAACTAACGGTCGGTGGGGACGAAACTCAGGGATACGAATTTCTCCTCAACTAACTGACGTATAAAGTGCTCGCGTATCCTGATGTGCTTTGTGTACGAATATTGAACTGGATTGCGGGATATGTGTATCGTACTCGTGTTATTACAGGAAATAGTCATGGTGTCCTATGAAATCCCATAATCCTCCAACATTTGCTTCATCCACAAGAGTTGCGTTCAACAACTCCTGACGACGATGTACTCAGCCTCCGCGGTGGACAAAGATATGGAATTTTGCTTCTTGCTCAACCAGGAGACAAGAGCAGAACCAAAATAGAAACACCCACCAAAAGTACTCCTACAACCATCTACATCCTCGGCCCAATCAGCATCCGAATAGGCGGACAAATGGTCATCGGTATCAAAGGAGTACCAAATACCATATGAGAGAGTCCCACTGACGTATTTAATAATACATTTTAGAGCAAGTAAATGTGACTCTTTCGGGGACGTCTGATATCGCGCACAGACTCCAACACTAAAGGCTATATTGGGATGACTGGAAGTCAAGTAGAGAAGACTACCTATCATACTCCGATACAAGGTTTGCTCTACGTCCTTGCCTGATGTGTCCTTTCTAAGCTTGGTAGTGGTACTCATAGGTGTATGTGCATTCTTAGCGGAGTCTAACCCAAATTTCTTCACTAGGTCTCTAGCATACTTAGATTGAGAGATGAACATCCCATCCTCTAGCTGATGAACCTGGAGACCAAGGAAGAAAGTAAGCTCACCAACCATGCTCATCTCAAACTCACTTTTCATCTCCTCCTCAAAGTGATGAGCATGTTGGGAGCATGTGGATCCAAAGACTATGTCGTCAACATAGACCTGGGCAACCAAAATAGCACCATCATCTCTCCTGATGAAAAACGTCATATTAGCTCCCCCTCTCTTAAAGCCACAGGCTAAGAGATAGGAAGTAAGCCTCTCATACCAAGCACGGGGTGCTTGCTTCAAACCATACAAGTCTTTCCTCAGATAGTAGATGTGCTCCGAGTTCTTAGGGTCTTCAAACCCTTTCGGTTGTTCCACGTAAACCTCCTCCTGTATAATGCCATTTAGAAAGGCACTCTTGACATCCATTTGATATAACTTGAAGCGCAGATGACATGCGATGGCGAGTAGTAAACAGACGGACTCAAGCCTCGCAACAGGAGTAAATGTCTCCCCAAAGTCTACACCTTATATCTGTATGTATCCTTAAGAGACCAACCTAGCCTTGTTTCTGATTATGGTACCATTTTCATCCATTTTATTCTTGAAAATCCATCTGGTACCTATCACATTAATCTCACTAGGTCGGGGGACAAGTTCCCAGACATTATTCTTTTTAAACTGAAGCAACACATCCTGCATAGCAGATATCCATTGTTCATTTTTGAGTGCTTTTTTTTATTCTTGGGCTCGACTTTGGATGTGTAAAAAAATTGGCTAACAACGTTCTCGAGCTGAGCACGTGTCTTGACCCCTAGAGTGGGATCACCAACAATGGCAGAAGGGTCTTGACTCTTGTGAACCCAAGTAGGTGTGTCTCCTAACACAGGAGTAGGGTCCACAGAGTGTGGGTGAGGTGCATGTAAAATACTGCCAGGAACATCCTCAACCTCACACTGAAGGCTAGAATCAATAAATGCCGAAGGTTCGTCATCTTGCACGGTTACATTTATTGACTCCATAACCTTAGAGCTCTTCAGGTTAAAAACTCGGTACGCTCTGCTATTCGATGAATATCCTAATAAGATTCCCTCGTCGCTTTGGGAGTCAAACTTTCCTAATTGCTCTCTATCCCGTAAGATGTAGCATTTACTCCCAAAAACACGTAAATATGCAAGGTTGGGTTTCTTGCCAGTCCACAATTCATAAGGCGTCTTAAGAGTGTGGACGCAGGTAAACCCTATTCACCGTGTGGCATGTAGTAGACATTGCCTCAGCCCAAAATCTCCTAGAAACCTTACGACCTAGAAGCATAGATCTATCCATTTCCTGGATCGTCCTATTCTTTCTCTAAACAATCCCATTTTGCTTAGGATTCTTCACAGTAGAAAACTCATGTTTGATCCCAAGGTTATCACAGTAAAGATCTACCTTTGCTTCCTTAAATTCGGTGCCGTTGTCACTACGAATCCTATTAATAGTGACTCCGTGTTGATTTTGTAGGACACGACACTTGGTCATTAAAAACTCTACAGCATCGGATTTCTCCCTTAGAAAACCTATAATCGAGTATCTGGAGAAATCGTCTACCATCACGAGGATATACCTCTTACCACCCAAACTCACAGTACGAGTAGGACCCATAAGATCCATGTGAATCAACTTAAGTACTCGGGAGGTGGTAATGGAATGCAACTTCCTATGGGGGCTCCGAAATTGTTTTCCCAACTGACAGGGTTCACAAACAGTGGAAGTTAACTTTTCAAGTGATGGTAAGCCACGTACTAGGTCCTTTTTATCTAAACGAGTTAGATCTCTAACATTCATGTGACCTAGACATTAGTGCCACAGATCCATAGGAGTGATCATGGTACTGTTGCAGACAAGTGAGGATGTGGTCTCAGTCCCATAACAATTATCCTTTGTCCTCACCCCTCGCACTAAAAGTTTACCGGCTTGATTATAGACATTACATGCATCCCGGTTAAACTTTACGGCAAAATCAGCGTCGCACAACTGGCTAATGATGAGTAGGTTTTCTTTCAAACCTTTGACGTACAAAATATTCTCTAGCTTAGGAAATCCTGGTAACTCTACAGTACCACGTCCTACAATGCTAGACTTGCTCCCATCTCCAAAGGTGACTCTGCCATCCTGATAATCCTTAAGAGACGTAAAAAATGATGCATCACTTGTCATATGTCTGGAGCACCCTTTATCAAAATACCACTGTGAGGTATTATGTGCTTTGAGAGCGACATGAACAACAAAGGCCTTTTTATCTTTCTTAGGTACCCAATAAGTGGTGACCTTTTGTTTGCCTTTGTTGTTGTTGGTTTTAGCCGGAATGTGAGAAGCATTCACTGACGGCAAAGACATCCATCGGAATTCCTCCATCAAACTCTGTGATGTGGCAGCTAAAAACTCAACTCGTTCTCTCAGACTAGTAAAATCATCAGTATGCTGTGGTGGAGAGGTAGTACGTCGTGTCCGACCCATACTATGGCAAAACTCCCTAAGGTGGCCATTTCTTTTGCACTATGTACAAAAGAATACAGTCAAAGGCGGACCTTGGTTTGCTTTTCTTGGTCGAACTCTCCTTCGAGGTTTTTGATGATGGCCATAAGGAGTCGTAGTAAACTCAGGAATTTGTCCAGGTGTAATTTGGGACGTGGAGGCACCATCATAACCTATTCCCTGCCTATCACCAAAACTTAAAGCGGGGCCGAGGAGCATCTTTCCCATCTTCCCAGATCTGTCCTCGATTTGAATCTTGACTTCCCGTGCTCTCTCAAGATCATAAGTAAGCTGGGCTACAAGGTCTTCAAGTTTCTTTCGAGTCTATATGGAGGAATGGAGCTCACTCGTAAGACTAGCCACTTGTTTAGTCAAGTCCCCTCTCTCTTTTTCAAAACAACTATCTCTTTCTCTAACAGACTCTCTTTCTTAACACAGGCAAACTCTCTCTCTCTTTTAAGGTAGTGCAAGTGGAGGACTCTCTCTCTCTCTCGCTTTTCTTAAGTCTTCCTCTAAACCGGTGATCCTAAGAACTAACGCTTTGTTATGCTTTTTAGTTTTAAAAGACTCAGAATATAGCTCGGCATAGGCGCGTTGAAGATCACTCTCTCTCTCACTTGTGTCATCCTCCCCCTTACTCACATCGATCTCACTGTCGAGGTGTCCCTGTGAAGAAGCATCCTCATCGCCATGAGGAGCACTAGAAGTACTCATATGACTAGCCATGAATGCGGTGAAGTTACACTCATACGGTGATTCTTCTCCAGAATCCACCGACTTGACCTCACTGTCATCACTAAGGGTAGTATTAAGGACATCTTTGCCCTTTTCTCTGTTCAGCCTAGTAGCACACTCAAAAGCTCTATGACCCCTACCGTCGCACTCAAAGCATCTCTCACTTTCTTTCTTAAGAGGATCTTTAAAAACTTTTCATTTTTCTTTTCAAACTTATTTTTCTCAAACTTCTTTTCATCTTTAAAATTACCATTTTTCTTGAATTTGAGAATTCTCTTGAAATTTTTAGCAAAAAGAGCCAAATCATCTAAGTCAAAATCACACTCAGAATCTGACGTATCTGTCTCTCTTTTTCTAGATGACTCTCCCCTCTTTCTTGCCGACCCCTCACTCTTTCTCTCATGGGCATTAAGTGCAATTCCCTTACCTTTAGACTTGACAAATTTAAGAAACATATCAATTTCATACGTTTGCAAGTCTCCTACAAGTTCTTCCAATTTAAGCGTATTTAAATTACCCATAGAATTTAACATAGTGACTTTGGGGATAAAACGCTTAGGCAGTGATCTAAGAATCTTTTTAACAACTCTCGCATTAGGAGTGTGTTCACCAAGATTAAAGCTAGTGTTAACAATATCAGACAGTCTAGCATAAAATTCATCAAAACATTCAGATTCAAGCATGGTGATTGTTTCAAATTGAGTTGTTAAATTTTGCAGTTTAGACTCTTTTACAACATTAGTACCTTCATGGGTAAGTTGCAAAACATCCCATGCTTCTTTTGAAGTAGTGCACGTCATTATGCGTTTGAACTCATCAGGTGTGACAGACCTAGAAATGGCACTTACACCCTTAGAATTAAAAGATGACCATTTAAACTCTTCTTCAGTCCAAGTAGTGACAGGTTTTAAATTGGTCACATTTTCAAGAGTGACGGAGGGAGGTGTCCACCCTCTTTCAACCAAAATCCATACACGTACATCAATTGATTTTAATGCAGATCTCATGCGGGCCTTCCAGTATGCATAGTTTGTCATGTCAAAAACTGTCATTTTATTATATAACTTCTCCATTATGATCACACTCGTTTTCAAAAATCAATTTTTCAGAAAATTAATATCTTAGAGAAATTTTGCGGAAAATTAGGAATACGCGATAGATTAGCGTAACTTGCTCTGATACCAATTTGAAGAGTTACGCGCGCATTCAAATAGGGAAGTTATTTAATTAAACTCAGTTTTACCCAATTAAACCCTAAACATGAATCTAGGTGTGATTGAAGAAGATGTAAAACATGCAAGAACATTCAAACACACATATGAGAAAAAATCCCCCAAAGGGGCAAAACCTTTTATTTTTACTATAATATTGTAAGGAAAGGTTACAAAGATTACAGTAAAATACAGTGACACAGAAATACCCGCGGGAATAGGTTCTGTAGTCGGCGGCTGTAACTATCCCTTTCCAGTAGGGCAACAATGAAGAAGAAGGACGGTCTTCTCCACAAGGGTTGAACAAACACAAGGTTGTGTTCTTGGGTTACAAAGTGATTCACAAAGGTATGAAAAGTTGTGTGAATCAAAACATGAGTCTTGGGACTCAAAAAGCTGAAGACATAGATTATTTAGCACTCTTAAAATCGTCTATGAAAGTCTTGGAAAACAACTCCCCGAAGTTGGTTTAAATAAGGAAACCTGGGCCGAAAAAATCTCAACACGATCTGTTCGATTTTATCTCAGGCGGATCGGTCCGACCTCGGATCGATTCATTTTTAAAAGGGGCTTCTTCTGTTTGCATGCAATCCAGGGAATACTGGTTCTGATGCAAAGCGGATTGGTCTGGTATGAAGACGGACCGGTTCGGAGGCGGATCGGTTCATTTTCAAAAGGGGCCAACCGGCCTGGTTATGCAGAAACCAAATTCCAAGTGAAGATGCTGTTGATATTAGGATCCATTGATGTAGATGTGATCTTGAATTTCTTCAATGGTGTAACGGCGGATGACATACAAATAGATAATGGACAAAAATGTCCTTACACGTACACTCTGATTGGTGATTAGATTTCCAAATGGATTGAAACCATCTATTGATATTGCCAAACGAACGTTACGCTTTTCTCAAGAAAAATCGAAATACTCATAACTCATCCTCTTCCAAGTTGTAGAATCAATAGGATAACACATGAGATTATCCCCTAATTCTGCCCTAGAATGACTAGTCATTGCCTCCTCTATCCATGGTACTATGAAAAAATGATTTAATCTAGGCCCAACGAAAAATATTTCAACACTTTTTGAGGCACCTTTGAGCTTGTGCCTTCCATTCCAGTAGATTGGACATATTTATGTTCAGCGCATACTGGATACCGATAGAGATTTTCATACTTCTTTCGGTATAGTATGCAGCTATACACACAAGCTTGAATTAATTTGTAATTCATTCCCAAACCTTTCAAATTGCTCTTCATGTTAGGATAATTATTTGGAAGCGTATTCTGCTTGGGTATCAAGACCTTCACCCAATTCAAAATTCCTGTCACGCTATTGCCAGACAAATAATATTGGGTCTTCAAACTATGAAAACCAAGCATTTCATGTTAAGTTGTTTAATCTTTCTCACAATCAGAGTACAACACCTAGGTCGCATTCAATTTTAAACTTTGGTAGTCATCATCAAGGTTTATCCCGATATTTTCATGAGCACCTGAACCTTGTACATCGTCAGTGACCATATTTTCTTCCACTTCATGAACTCCATACGCGTCATTAACTAAATCCTCTAGCATATCATGATCTACATTATCCTACTTCCCTTGTACATCTATCTTACTTTTTGAAGGTTGTTAGTAAGGTTACTTGGGGATAAAAGGAACTTTTGATTCCCCATGAAAAATTCTAAATTGATAACTATCTTGCATACCCCATCTTAACAAATGTAGTTAAACTGTTTTCCACTCAAACACCTTATCATTCTTACACTTAGTACATGGACACAGGAACTTTTTATTTTTACAACATCTCTTTGATTATTTCACAAATTCATTAGCACCTCTGCGAAACACATCCCCTAATCTATTTGTCTCACCCATCCACTCTTTGTATTTAGGATATCCCATCACAGATACTACAAACAATCACCTATTATGGGTAAGAAGTGTATATTCATGGATTAATACAAACAAAAGTGTAAACATTTAGTTTCCATTAGATAATATACTACAAGATTGACATTTCATCTTTCGGTGTTATATTATAAAAATAATATAATTATTATTTCCTCCATCTCCTCTAAAGGGTGAGTGCTCCTATCCCATTCAAGATCGCATATTTCTATAATATACTTAACAGCTCATGTATATTGTTCCAATTTGAGGAAAATTCGTCAGTATAGGCCCATAGTTCTCCAAGTACACGACATAGATTTGCAAGTGTAAGTATTATTTTAATTTATCAATTGAAATAGCACAACACATCGCATCATCTAGTATGTACCCAGAGAACATTAAAATACGACAACATCATTTCTCCCAAAAGTAACAAGTTTAAGCCACTAAGAATATTATTATACATAAACTATGTCGTCCCAAATTGTCCAAATGGGACAATTCGAGAGATTTCATTACGGGGGTAATGATTCTCGAACGGATTTAAGGGCTATTAAATGCGTACTCATAAGAAATAGAAGGATAGTATCCATGCGCACTATATGTACTTTAATTATGTCTTATTTATATTCAATTTAATTACAACCCTAAATGTTAGAAATGTCTAGGGCCAACAAACTCAATGGCCATCTAAGTGTTCAAATCCACCAATCAACAACAATTCAAGAATCCAAAACAACACTGCAAATAATAATGAGATACATTAGAAATTCCTAGGGCCAACCAACTGAATGGCCATCTAAATGTTCAAATCTACTAGTCGATAATAATTCAAGAATCCCAAATAATTCAACAATTCAACAATCTATCTCTCTCCCTCTCTCTCTCTCTCTCTCTCTCTCTCTCTCTAGAGAGAGAGAGAGAGATGGTCACCACTGCTGCAATTAGAGAGAGAAATCAAATTTCAATTTCAGAATGGAATACCAATTTCAATTTATACCAAAAATTAAATATCAATTTCAATTTGACCGTGAGAAGTCAAACTTGTCAAATTCTTTGATCGTGACAAGTCTGGGGATGACAACTGCCTTTGTCACGAACTTGTCACGGTGAAAGATCGTGAAAAGTTCATTAGACTTGTCACGGTTCTGTCACGGTCTTTGACCGTGATAATTCTGAAAAGAATTTTAAAAAAACTGTTGGGCAGTATAGCCACTGCCATTGCCCAACAATATATTTGTACCTGTTATAGCAAAATTGTACCTATCCAAATGATATATATCCAAATAAACTACAAATAATATACCAAATCATGGCATATATAATCCATATCCAAATAAAATAGAAATACAAATATCCATAACTAAACCAATATGTACCAAACAAAAATAAAACAAATATAATCCAATATCCAAATAAAATAGATAGAAATAATGTCATGTCATAGGATCTTAAGCAGATCGGAGGACGAAGGAAGGGCACACGACATATTCATTGACACACCCCACAATATGCATCACGTCGCATTATTCACGCAACCACAAATTTGAGTTCTCCTTTCCGAACACCACATACGTGACGTGCCTCAATGTCTTGTAGGGGACCTCCATTAACAACCATACCCGGGAGGAAGACCGAGTCCCTCAACCCCCTCGCTATCGGCTCCCCACAATATATATCGAGTAAAATCATGCTCGACCAACCGATTGTTGACATAGGCCGCTCGACAGGGGTCACGATGGGAAATGGATCAAATGGTGGAGACTCTATGCGTATCGACGAAGAAGTAATGATGTCCTAGTCTACCTCTAACTCCTTCTCCTTTCCCTTCCCTTTGCCCTTGACCTTTCCCAAATAATGCTTCATGAAGGCGTACATATCTAGGACCGTCGCCTTCAACCTTGATAGATTATCGTTATGGGTGTCCACCTTATGTGCCAACTCGGTGTTGCTCGTCTCCATTTCGATGATCCTCGACTTTCCCACCTGCGAGCTCACCCCCTAGTCCTCCCCTTGTGATCCGTCCCGAGCACTTGGCTGAGTGCGTCCGTAGCCAAAGATGTTTTGTCCGCATCAGACTACGATGCATGCACTTTCTTAAGCTTTGCCTAAAAAGACAAAAAGTACACGATTAGTTAATTAAGTAAATAAAAAATTATAATGTAATTAAAATAATTAAACATTTATAACATACAATGGTGGCTGCAACGCTCAGGGCCACCTCCTTGTCCTTGCCCTTTTTCGTCCGAATTTTCACATGGGCATCGAGTTTATGTGGCCTACCCCCAGGGCCACTCCCCGTGTATGTACCCAAAGATTTTTAGATATGACTACAGAACTTCCCCCAAAAGTAACAAGTTTAAGCCACTAAGAATATTATTATACATAAATTATGCAGTCCCAAACTGTCCAAACGGGACAATTTGAGAGATCTCATCACAGGGGTAATGGCTTCGAAATGGGTGGTTATTGAATGCGTACGCATAAGAACTAGAAGGATAGTATCTATGCTCAAACGGGACAATTCAAGAGATCTCATCACAGGGATAATGGCTCTGGAATGGGTCTAAGGGCTATTGAATGCGTACGCATAAGAACTAAAAGGCTAGTATCTATGCGCACTATATGCAATTTAAAGTATGTTTCAATTAATTTAAAGTACGTATAAGAACCAAAACTTATACCAATTTATACCAATTCAAATTCAATTCAATTTATACCAATTTATACAAATATCAATACTAATTCAAATTATTGGTACTCAGGGCCTCCAAAAGTAAAATTGTCATACAAATAATTGGTACTCAAGGCCTCCAAAACAATAGTTGTACGTTTAGTCATTGATATCTTTGTGTATAATAAATTCAATTTTTCATTAGAGAAACGGGTCCTATAGAATTACAATATACACAAATTACAAGAATATATACTCGTCTACTTAATGATGAAAAGATTTAAAAAAACTCAGTGTTGATCCCCCCACCTACACACACACACCTACCCCCCCCCCCACTGTCGCCCCCTGCCCTCCCCCCCCCCCCCCCCCCACGCACCTACACACACACACAGACTCATGCACACACACACACATGTAGTCATATACACACACACATATACAAAGAAAAGAGAGAGAGAGGAAAAAAATACTTGAAACATATATATATATATATATATATATATATAGAGAGAGAGAGAGAGAGAGAGAGAGAGATAGATAGATAGAGAGAGAGAGAGAGAGAGAGAGAGAGAGAGAGAGAGAGAGTGATAGAGAGAGAACCGTCGCAGTAAAGAGAGAGAAAAATGGTGGGAATTGAAAATGGCGGGAAAAAAGAGGAGGTAGGGTATTTACTTAACATAGTTGTCACGGAACCGTCAAGGTCTTTGACCGTGATAAGTTCGTGACAATTGTACTTGTCACGAACTTGTCACGGTCAATGATCGTGACAAGGCGTTGTCACGGATTAGCCACGGTCATTGACCGAGACAAAAAAATGCGTTTTTTTTTATCACGTTCAATGACCGTGACAAGGATGGCCGACTCAAAGGTGAAAATTTAGCCTTTTGGGTGTAGTGTATTTCAATATACAAATACAATTTTCAGAATACCAATTTCAATTATAAATACCAATTTCAATATAGAAATACTAATTTAAATATACAAATATCAATTTCAACTCATACCAAATACAGACACACTTAAACTCACACTAACACACACACGCGCACTGAAATACACACACTAACACATACACACACATTGAAACACCCACACTAAGACACATAAACATACTCAAAACATACACTAACACACACACACACTAAGACATACACACACACACACACACACAGTGAAACACACATTAACGCACGCACACACTAACTCACTGTCCACACACACACATCAAGAAAATATATATATATATATATATATATATATATATATATATAGAGAGAGAGAGAGAGAGAGAGAGAGAGAGAGAGAGAATTGCAGGTTAGGGAAATAAAGGAAGGAAGGGAAACGAGGGAAAGAAAAGCTGAAGTGGCAAGGATTTTTTCTTTTTAATGTTGTTACGAACATGTCATGGTCAAAGACCGTGAAAACTTTATTAGGTTGTCACGGTCTTTGACGGTGACACGTCCGCGAAAAAGCAATTATCACGATCAAAGATCTTGATAAAAAACGAATATTTTTTTATCATGTCTTTGACCGTGATAAGGCTGACCAGGTGAAGGGTGCTATTTTAACCTTTTTGGTGTAGTGACTATTAACCTTTGGTCCACCCCCTCTCAAATTAATCTGTTTCATTGAGAACTTGACAACTCAAATGATCGAAGGGACTAGATTTTGAAAACATTTTTCGAATCTGCAAAAACTATTTTTACAATCTCGTTCGATCGAGAATGGATCTCATTTGAACGAGAACTACAATACCGTTCAAACGCAACTGTATGATAGATTATGTCGAACTACAAAGTCTCAACCTCAATTAGATCACACAAAGTCACCAAATTGCACCGATACGGTCAAAATCACGAGGGCGGATATTACATGTAATGAGTGGAAATAATAAACGTTCAAATTAATGAAGAAAAAAAATTGAGGTGAAATAAATACATAAACTTGCTCATATACATATAGTTGTTTTGAACATTTGTATCAACAAGTCATCAAATCACTTAAAATTAGGAACTATGAGTAATGAACAAAGCTAATTTTTTGGGATTAACTCCCCAATATAATGAATGCATTATTTGCACCCATTTTTATTAAAGATAATTCGTTATTTAAAAATTTAACATTAGTCACTTTAATTATCTTAGAAATCCTAAAATTACCCTTACTCATACCCGCCCACCCAACACCCATAATTTGCCATGACTATCACAACATAAGCTTCAAAACTTCTACAAATTACAACATATTTTTTTGAATAAAATCGAGAAAATCTCATCACTATCCAAGATTTCTTTAAAATTTATTGAAATTATAGACTAATTAAAATTTCATCAATTTTTTTCTCGGTTTTTACCCTTATCTTTTTTGCATTTTCTAGGAAAATAAAACAAATTGACAAGAATTAATATAAAAACTTGAAAAAATTTATTAGGGATACCCAAAATAGAGTTCTCATCCAATTTTTTTTTAATAAAATGCCTTTTATTTTTAAAAAAAGCAAATAAATCTAGAAGAAAATAATAATAACAAAGTTGAGAGAGGGAGAGACAATTATTTATAAAAAATAGCAAATAACATTTTTTGAGGTGATTTTTAATGAGTTTTTAACATTTCAATGACCCTCCCCCCCAAAAAAACAGCTCAAAATATTTTTTTTTATAGAGTTTGGCCTATCTTTTTTTAAATAGCAAAAAAAAACATTTTGAGATGATTTGGGGGGGGGGGGGGGGGGGGGGGAGACTTCATTGAAATGTTAACACCCCTCTCCCCCCCCCCCCCCAAAAAAAAAAATCACCTCAAAAAAATATTATTTGCTATTTTTTAAAATAATTTTCACCGCATCTACACCCTGCCGCCGGCACTTAAGTCTCTCTCTCTCTCTCTAAGAGAGAGGTTCAAAAGTGAACCTAAAAGATGAAATTTTTAATGAACATTAACGAAAAACACCTCAACAACCCACTAATTTTAATTTCTATGTTGTAATTGGTCCACGTCAGCAGTAATGGACATGCATGTGACACGCGTATTTTTTAATACACACACCTTATCCCCCCACCCCACCCCACCAGCGTGTCACACACATATCCGTTGCCACTGATGCAGACCAATTACAACATAAGAATTAAAATTAATGGGTTGTTAAGGTGTTTTTTAGTTAAAGTTCATTAAAATATTCATCTTTTAGGTTCACTTTTGAATCTATTATATATATATATATATATATATATATTTTATTATGCATATTCGATTGGGCGGACGCATGCGCGCAAGCGTGAACACACACACACACATAGTGGTAGAGCTCGAAATTTGTTTTGATTGGGGCACTCTTGTGTATAAAGCATCGACCAATGCGAGGGGTTTGGGGCGGGAGCCCCCAAGACCAATATTTTTAGGGTAATTTTGAAGTTTGCATGAATTTTTTCGGATAATTACCTCCACGTAGACAACCAAAAGATCCATAATTAGAACAAAATTAATTTAATTTCAAGCTTTAACCTAAACAACGCTTATCTTTTTTTTAATAAACCCTAAACAGAACAGACAAATCATATTAAATAAACCCTAAATAAAACAATAATAACATTAAAATAAATCAAACTTTAAACAAAAAAATTAACCATAAAAAATAACTAACCATATTAAACCAAAATAACAATAAGACAATATTTACTTAAGCCTTAATATGTGAATGAGAGAGAGTCCGAGACTGCTTGCTGTGAGTGTGAGCCGACACTGAGAGAGTGAAAGAGATTTGCTGGTTTGATTTGGTTTGGTAGAGATTGAAGTTTAAAATGAGAGAGAGATAGAGAAACGAATGGGTGTTATTTGCTTTCAGAATGAGTACTGAAAATTCTATTACTTTTTACATTCTTTTACTCTTGCCTCATATTTTTTAACTATTACAAATTTACTCTAAAATTTTATAAATATGAGTGGGACACTTGCCCCACCCTCTACACCATAGTGCACTCTCCCTCTTTATAGATATAAAAAGAGAGAGAGAGAGAGAGAGAGAGAGGGTGTTGATTATATTTTTTAACTTTTTGTAGTAATTTATACTATATATAATAATTAAAATTAGCGAATTAATAATTTTGTGTGAAATTGAATGTCAATTCTGCACTTTTTGGGAAAGAGATGATTATTCCCGAAACTAACGACTGACATGTTTGTATACAAATGTAGTTTTAGTAATTTTCTCTCTGATTGGCATTTTTTTTTAAGTTTGTAGAAAAGTTAAAAAAAAAGTATTTTCAATGGTGATATTTCTACAATTCATTCTAATATACATATCAATAGTAATATCGCCATGTCATAGAGGCGTAGGATTAAAAATCCTCGTTGAAGATATTTTTTGTTTTCTAAATTTCTATTGTTGAAATTTTGTTAAATAGAAACCCATAAAGATGGCCTCGTTGTTAAAAATGAGGGTGTTTTAGGGGTGTCAGCGGTACGGTTTGGTCGGTAAATAGTAGATACAAATACCAAAATCAAACTCTAGATGGTAAAACCAAACCGTACCAGTTTACCACCCGGTACACCAAAATCAATACCAAAACCAAACCGGCTGGTATTTCGGTTTTTTCGGTAATTTCGGTTTTTTTCTGGTTTCGGTAAATTCTGGTTTTTTCTGGTTTCTTCTGATTTTTTTTTGTTTCGGTAAATTCTGGTTTTTTTCTGGTTTCTGGTTTCAGTTTTTTATGTTTCGGTAAACAACACTAAAAGTCCCCAAAAACCAAAAACAAAACCAGCCAACCTTTTTAAATATTAAAACCAAAACCAAAACCAACTTTTTTCAAGTTTTGGTAAATTCAGTACGGTAATTTTGGTAAATTCGGTACGGCACGGTAATTTTGGTAAGGTTTTTTCTGGTTTCGATAAATTCGGTACGATATGGTAATTTCGGTACGATTTTTTCTGGTTTCATAAAATTCGGTAAGGTAATTTCGGTAAATCGGTTTTTTAAATATTAAAACCAAAACCAACCAACTTTTTTACGGTAATTTCAGTTTCGGTAAGACTGGTTTCTGGTATTTTAATATATGAAACCAAAACCATTTTTTTTCGGACCAAAACGGTACGGTATGGTAAAAACCCGTACCGCTTCCACCCCTAGGGTGTTTCCATCATTTTTTTCGAGAAGTGACAATCAATTGATGGTTCTGCTATAAATCTTACGATACAAAATACCAAAATTAAATAAAAATCTTTGGAAGGTAAAATTTGATGAGTAAAAAATTATTTGAAAAAGTCTCTCACCATATAAAAATTCTCAAAAAAATGAGATTCAACAAGGATCGTGAGAGCTTCGACAATGAGGGGTTGGGTGGAGGGAGGTGGGATGGGACTATCATTAGCACGAACTTTTAAAAATAAGAAAATATTGACTAAGTGAACGTCTAAAGAATTATCTGAAACAAAATAAAAAAACTAAACCAAATATATATTAAAAATATTTAAATATTTTTTTAGTAATTGATCCAAAATTATATCGGTAAGCGATGGTAAAATCTGAGCCAATCCCATGAATATCGAGTCAATTCGAGACTCGAGTCTAGAAATATCCCACCTCTATCTCCTTGTCCCTTCATGTCATTAGGATGACCTTTCTTTAATTTTTTATTTTGTGTTTATTTTGTATTTTTTATACAACCTTTTTAGCTTTTCACTTTATTTATCCCATCCTTCCCTTAATCCTCTATCCTATGTCTCCTACCTTTTCCCTAAATCACGGACCACCTCACAGCCCTAGTAAACAATTGTTTAAAATTGAAATAGCTACTAATAATATATTAAAACCAATAAGTTATCGAATGAACCTGGTCCTGTAGGATTAACCTGTGTAGACGTCGTCACTACCTTTTATATTGCATGTATATTTTAAACATGAGTTGGGATAAAAAGCACCTTCACTATTTTTGGACGTCACGGAGAGTTTAAAATTGATTATAAATTGTATATTAAAAAATGATTTTGTCATAGTGGAATGCTTAGGGCTGTGTTTTTTTTCCCCAAACTTTATTTCGATTTTTGATCCGATTCGAATTTGGAATAAAATTTTAGTTTGCTGATTTTCGATTTTCTGATTTTTTCGGAAAAAACCGGATCGAAAATCGAAAATAATTCTAAATTTTAAATTTTTCAACACGATTTTTTCGAAACTATGCCGATCCGATTTTTTCAAATTATTTCCGATTTTTTTTCGAATTATTTCCAAATTTTTTTCCGATTTCCGATTTTTTTTAAAGTTCCCCATATCCCACATCGGTTAGAAGAGGGCGCCAAATTGTGCTCTATAAAATGAGAATATCCTCCTAACTTCTACACAAATGGAAGAATGGGCCAAATCATCATGCATTTACATGTTGGATTGAGCCATTTTCTTTGTTTCTTTAAAAAATGAGAATTTCAAGTAATCGAAAATCGAAAAATTATATATATTTTTTAAATTTTGACATTTCCAAAATTTTTTCATTTTTAATATACTTTGTGAATTTTCGATTTTTGCCATTTTTTGCCGATATTCCGATTTTTTCAAATTCGGATTTTTTTTTAATTTTTTGAAAAATAGGATCGGAATAATTATTTTATTTCCGAAAAAATTAAAAATTTTCAATCCGGCCACAACACAGGCTGGAGAATGCCTTTATTACTATCCTTTAAACATAACATAAAACAACCAAACAAAATACATAACTGTAATACTCCGTATTTTTATTGATTTTAATTATGGGATTAATTGACTTAAAAATGAGAAATTTATTTATAATTAATCCGGATTTAATTAATTAAATAATTACTAGCTCGATGAAAGTTAGTATTTATTGATATGAATTATGTTGAATATTACTTAGTGAGTAAAGTAATGTGTAATCATGAATAACTTATCGCGAGCGAATAATACGACATTTATGGTAATTAAGTCGGGACGCGCGTGTCAGTCGTGTCGCGACTAAATTTAATGGAATAAAAGTATTTTATTATAAGTCACCCATATGGTCATTTTGAGCCCGCCAAAGTCTCTGGAAGGGTCGAGATAGGCAGAAAAGTCTACTCGGAGGTTTAATTTGGGTCCCGGAACATTTTTAAGTCAAATCGGCACCCCGGAAGGGTAGTTTAGACATTTTTATTTTGGGGATAATTAAACTCACGAAATTCCTAACCCTGCATCAGGTGCTAGGGTTAGGCTTCGTAGAGATATCAAACCCAAAGAGTGAAGAGTTTTCTAGGGTTTGAACCACTGTTGGAACACCATTTGCACCACCATCGACGCCAACGTATAGATCAGAGAGAGAGAATCAACCCCATACCTTTCATCACCAACGAACTAGACTTGCTACATAAGGCAAGTAATTATCTTGCGTAAATTTACAATAGATATATGATCCGTGTTAGAATATGGTAACATTTATATGAAAATCCCATGTTTTGGAAGATTTTAGATAGTGTAAGTCATGATTCTTGGGTTAAAATAGAAATGGAATAGGTTTGTTTACGCATGTAGAATCAAACCCATTTTATTATAATAAAATTTGTTGAAGAAATTTGATATTTACATGTTTAATTGATGATAAAATCAAAACTAGGGTTCTTGAGACTAAATATGTAATTTGGGTGAATTCAAGCATGTTAATGATGTTTAAATGATTTGGATACGTTAGGATTTGCCCATTTATGTTAGTATAAGATTTGGGTTACATGAATATCAATTTGGAGATGTTTAAATACTATTTTGGTGGTTAAAAATTAAGAAAGTCGTAACTGTTAAGGAACATCTGTGACACCCCGCCTAATTAAATACCGGGCGATCACTCCTTCATTAAATTAAATCAAGGTGAACAGTTGGTTCATTCTTAGCATCACTGTCATAAAATAAAATTTTCTAATTTAACACCCTAAAATAATTAAGCTAAGTGTCAAAACCATTTTCATACATACTTTCCAAATTTTATTTAATGAAAAATCATTTCTTTTATTAACAACATTCAATAAGTAAGAATCACACCACATTAAATTCTGCAACATAATCCAATTAATTTAATACATTCGTCAACCGAATGTCAACATACGAAATCTAAAGCCACACATCCAAACTGAATAAATCCCATAGTAACAATACTGGAAATAACTGAAATACAAATGTCCAATAACAACGGAATAATGGAAATAGCTACACATGCTCAACTAGATGAAAGTACTAAGAGTGGATCCGAATGAACGAAGTCATCTAATCAAGAGACCTGCAACTCCCACCTAAGCTGCAGCGCGTTCCTTCCAAAAGATCCTAAGCAAGACGCCCCTGTGGCTGGGCACCTGTAATACATACATATATATATAAGAGAGAGAAAGAGAAAAAGAAACGGGTCAGAGCCCGATAGTGTGTTTGATTTAAAATACGTTTAGCAAGTATTTAAATTGATACAGGCCAATGCAACAACATATTAATGCGACACTCTCTTGAGAAATTCTCACCTCTCTCCTAATGTGCACACCTATCGCACTAACCTTCCCATTTGTCTATCTCATCATATAACACGCTATCCTTTCCCAATGGATTAATTTATCTTATATTACTCGTAAGATTCCAAATTAACGATTTAATTGTTTGAAGATACTATTCAATTAGTAACCAAAGTTCTCATTTTAACCTTATAAATCAATAAAGTTTCCAGTGTCATATTATACTTTCTCAACACAAGTATTTATAATTTGAGTTATTAACCGCGTCCTACATATCACATCACAGTAGACAGTTCCAGATTTCAGAATTTCATATATATATTAACCACTCGTAAAATATATATATAAACCATAACAGCGCCCCAAATAAAACTATGGTGCGGGCATACTCTACTATCCAAACCCCATATTACTCACATTAAGGGGAATACAAATTCGGAATCACTCTCGAATTGTATTAACACATACTCAAATAATATTGAGACGAAGTATAGAATCCAAGTCCCTTAGGACCGTCTGAACTATCACTGCGATAGCCTGTACCAAGGATATCTATATGGAAACAAGATGAGGCGAAGAATAGATTCCAAGTCTCTAAGAGGATGGCACATGCCTGCGTCTCTTAGGACCGTCTGAACTATCACATCACTATCCTGTACCAAGGATATCTATCTTCTAGGGTACGAGTCAATATCCCCCATAAGGCAAACACAGGATAAGATCGTCCCAGCGCGGCAACCTCGGGGAGAGCAAGTAGCGTGGGCATGATTCTCACACATAGATAGTATATGCATACGCAATCATATAACTATACTAATATTACCATATCAATAATGGGTATATTCTCAATTCCCATAATTACGACATTCATATTTATTTCTCATTATTTAGTTATCATGTATAACCATTCACATCTTATTTTAATTTGAGGAACTTTTCTACTTACTACATAACGCCCATGGATTCTATCCTCCCAAGTATAAAATTCAGTAGGTATACACATTTGTCCCAAAGTAACTCTCTTTCGTGTCTCTCTCTCTTTAAATCATAAATTCACCGACCCTTATGTAATTATCCCAAAATACAATCTTTACCCGACATCAAGGGTCCCAAAATCTATTCACATGTCCTACTGGTCTTCCCTATCTCCCAAAACATTTTATTAAGGATGTCCAAGAATTATTTCATGATAAATTGAATTTAACTCATTTAAAAAGGGAAATAGGAGTCTGCCAGGAGGGGTCGATCGATCGAGGTCTGGGGCTCAATCGATCGAACCTTCGATCGATCGATCAAGCAGGTATTTCGATTTCTGCAGAATTGCAGTTACGGGTTCTACCACTTTTCTTCATCCAAATCCATATTTTTCAAACCCAAACGTCCCAAAATTTCTACTACTAACATTATAACAATATACCAGATGTTTCTAACGTAAGGCATGTTCATTTCTATTATTTAAACATGGATTATCAACCCAAAATTTCATCTAATTTTCAAGAACCCTAAAACAGGTTTCTAACAAATTTTCTCCAGAATTTCCTTCTTATAATCATCAAAATTTCGTGGTTAATTTCCTCTACATGGCAAGGGTTTCTAGAATCATCATATAAACCAATACTACATGGATTTTCCTATCAGAAATTGGGTTTTCTTCCATATATTTCATCCCTAATCATTCCTAAACTAATATGGAAATTGCACCAACGAAAATAGCAAGAGAAACACTTGCCTGGGATTTTCAGAGGTCTGGTTTGGTGTCGAATTTGGTATGGTTGCGTTCCCCGTCTCGCGATCTACGCGTTGGTGGTGGCGGCGGTGTAAACCGTTGAGTTTTGGGCCTTGAATTTGCCTTGAGAGCTCTCTCCTTCCTCTCCTATGGCCGTCACTTGTGTTTAGAGTTTCTAACCCTAGAAGGTAACCTAGGTATCTGATATAACTCCTCTAATTTTCGTGGGTTTAATTACCCAAATATGTAAAATGACCAAAATGCCCTCCCGGGTTACTAATTAGGCCTAAAAACGCCCCGAGACCCGAACTAAACCCCCGGGTATACTTTTCTGACTATCTCGACCCTTCCGAACGCGTTGGCGCACTCAAAACGACCATACGAACAACTTATAAAATATTCACTTTTGTTTAACAATAATTAGTCCCGACGCGACACGGGCGCGTCCCGACTCAAATTTCCCAAAATTGTCATTTTATTCACTCGTGACATTCAATATAATCAATATCATATATTACTTTGCTCAATATTAATATTCAACAAATTTCCCATAATTACTAACTCTCGTCACGTTAATAATTATAACATAATTAATTTCCGGATTTTTATTAAATAATTAACTCACATTAAATTTAATAAATCCCCAAATTAATATAGCATAGAAATACGGGGTATTACATACTTCCCCCCTAATAACGGAATTTTGTCCCGAAATTTGGAAAATAAGGCATACCTGGTAAGAACAAATCTTGATATCTCTCGTTAGTACGCAAACTATCCACATAGTACGGCGCTCAATCATTATAGCTTTTTCCTTACAGTAACATTGTTTTTCATTCTCCTTGGAGACACTTCCCATTGTGCTCCCAACTGACAACATTCGCATAGGTCACGCCTATACGTTATAATTTCCTTATCTCACTATCATTAGGAGGCCGCACCTCACTACATGACAAACTACTCGTATTTATTCATACACAAAAATCCCATTCTGAGAAGATCATACGAACATTCGACCACTCCTGGCTGCCTAAAAGAGTCGTGGAATTTACCATAGTTATCGGATATTTTCTCGACTGATCCAAAAATTCTTATTATCTACTCTCTTCAAAACATACGGAAGGAGAATAATCGAGGTTCTTCCATAATAAAACCTTAATAAGCACCTCGTACGCGACAAACAGATACGAGTGCTTCTACTGAGCATGCTTGAAATCATTGTACCAAGATTCCAAGATTTCCTTCACATGGCTCCATTAATCTTTAATTACCATGCGCTTATTCCCTGGCTAAGGGTGATACCTCCTACTCGAAACGAAATCTTATCTCCGATGGTTCTGAAATCCCATTTCAAAGGTGGGATTCACCAATTTCATCCTGATTCAGAAATTTATACTGCGCCGGACCATGCACTATCGCGATCCTTCCTTTCAAAGGAAGTCCGGGTCATACTAGTTAATATTGTAAGCCAGCCCAAAGGGATATCAATCACTTCCTTCTTGGCGACTCAATTCTCATGTTCGGGATAAACCATTGGTCTTGTTTTGAGGATGGCAACTCATCCAAGTACTTTACCGGCCTCTTCCAAGTTCAGGAATTTTCGATAAACACAAAATTCTTTGGTTGATTCTCCTCTTTCAACCAAACCTTACCTATGGGCGGTGCATGTAGAGACTATCACTACGTCCCGCAAAACATCAATTTTCCTTTGAAATGTCTCACATTAAGTGACACGTAATACTCCCCTTCCTTCCTTGGAGTATGCCGAGAGTTTCGACCCGTGCTCTTCTCTCCACGAAGCGCACTTCTGGATCTCTTATACCATACTAACATCATCACCCTTTGTATGTGCAAGTCGTTCTCACACTTGACTACTAACAAATCCGCCCCGAGTGTTCCTCATAATAATTTAACTCTGTTCCATTTAAGGAATACCCCTTCTTAAATAGCTTCCCACAGCCTTCCAATCAAGTTAGGGCCTGCTATTCTAATTGCACACTTACGTATGGATCATCGCCCCTCACGTGACGTTTAATCCACTCTATCACTTCCACTTCGTTATACTAGTCCCACAAACATATATTTCACACGTCTATTACCACGTCCCTTCGACTCGGACTATTTTAACCGTAGTTAACCAAGATGCCCACATTTTTGCAACCCTCCGACCTCCCTGGGAGAGCGAACGGCGTGCTAATCATCTGTAGGACTAACTAAATTCAACGAAATAGAAGGAATAGGGCATTCAAATTCCATGACAATAAAAGAGGAATAATAATCTTCAACCTTCCTCAGATAAGTACAACAATTCTCCCAAATAAGTACAAAAACCAAAATAAATTGCTAATGCTCTATTCATCAAAATAATTACAGGTCCTCTCTTTTGTATAATATAAAGTTCTTTCCAGACAATCCATGCTAAAAACCATTCCAACTCTTTATTCACCTTGTGTTCTGTACGCGATTATGACATTTGGGTACTCTCAATCACCCTAGAAATCAAAATTCTTAAATTCTCCTTATCATCGTTCCTCCCTTCCAGTCATGGGGATAACTTATAATGCTTTCCTACCACAAAAATTCGTCTCCAATATCCTTAAAACAAAATTCAACTTCCAACTTACATACATAATTACTTGATCCCATTTCGACCAGGGTACCGAACTCATGGAATAGTGAGCAAACGTCTACCTATTTTCAACCTTACGCTAAGTTTCATGCGTGGGATGTCTCGCAAAGTAAAATCCAAACAAGGAACCCCCCCGATACACTACTACCTAGCATTGTCGGTTATCGAAATCCGTTAGGTCCTCCGTCCATAGTATATACCCCTTTATTCCGTCCGTTGATAGAAAAGTTACAATTTCTCCCGTAATTATGCTTAACAAAGAACGTTTCACCAATTTCACTATCGTCCCGTATTGGTTAATGGTAATTACATTCTATAAACCTCGGATACATACGATCGGAATTCTCGAAATTCCCTTCCCTAATAATAGGGGTATAACTATTAACTCCCACATCTCTAAAGGATAAATATAATAATGCACTTTTCTTATCACTAAGTCCGGAGTGCTAAACATAATACTGAGTCAAATATTTCGCTCAACGGTAAATCCCGATACATACGGAATTATACTGACAAATTATATACATACATTGGCATCGAATATCTCGAGCCCACTCTCTCCTCTGAAGTCTCTAGGATAGATAATATAAGTGCGAGTCCAACCTTATGACAGGTAAAGCCTCGCCAAAACAAACATAAAGCATGTTGCACTAATGCAACCCCTCCAATAGTCTTGCCATAAATGCCCATTATAGTATAACCTTTTCTATAACGTTTTAACAAAGATAATATCATACTTGTGTATCGCATCACTACAACGAGTAACCTCAATAAAGTATGAAACACTGTTAATATACTCATTCATCCTCCGCGGATAACACTAAAGAAAAATCCCGCTACACTAGGGAAAAATATTCACATTTTAATAAGGTTTATAATGATATGCATTAAACTCGTCTCACATGCTAATCTAGCAATGAAGAAAATATAGTGACTCGCTCGTGTCACATAAACACGCCGCATCCTCTAAGGATACAACTTATACTTCCATCCTGGCAATCGTCTTGACTGCACAAATGGTTTTCGGACGTAACACGTCTCCCCAAACCAAACCAAAATTATTTTAATCGTTGCCTTACTAGGCACCGTATTCTTGTCCCTTTTTATCACTTTGGAACATATTATCGCGAACAATTTCACTCCGCACCAAAATACCTCAACACATAATCCACTTACCACCTGTCCTACTAACCAGGTTAGGATTGTCCTTCTCTCGGACTTAGTAGACGCGATTCCTGTTAGCCATCCCAGTTGCTCCCTTAGCTTTTTAGGCCATAAAGATCATGTTACTATCTATAATAGTACTTACTGAATTTACCATCACTTGGTAAGAATTTAACTGTCTGAAGCATTTAAATGGTCTTCCTGATGTGTATCCACATCCTTTTGTGGTGCTATACCACCATCGTTGCATTCAGTCTCATTCTCGACTAAATCCTTCGATTTCGTTAACTTCCCCCACAAAGAAGCGTTATCATCTATTTTGACAAAATATGACAATGTCAACCTATGAATCGGTCATCCTTCAGAATTTCCTCCTCAAGTATTATCAACTATTATTACAAGTTGGTCTCACACTTGGAGCCGTTTCCTCCACTAGTATATACCTCTTTCGACACAACATTTGCTAACGATTAGGATTCATATCCACAATTGGACTTCCGTCATGCCCTCCTGCGATGAGTTCAGAATCACTTTTGCTTTTCACCCTGAACAGTTGAGGAAGGAACATACGGTCAACACTGTACCTAAGGTTCTCCTATAGGCATAGCATTCCACTTCTAAAATTTGTGGTTGACTCCAACCATTATAATTTCGTCCCAAAATCCAAGAAAATTTTCTCTGAATTTTCACTTTCAGTTTGCCACACTCCGTCCTATATTTAAGCCTTTGGATACTTTACCTCCTTTGGTAAACACATACAATTTTCGCGTTTCTAAGATTTCCCACTGACAGTCTCTACACATTTTTGTAATACGTTGGGTAAGTTTACCCTCACACCTCATTTGACTATAACAGCATTTGAACATCATTGATGCACTTTAGTCGCCTTTATAGTCATGGCTTCTCGTGCCATATTTGAGGTGACCTCGACTACGGTCATCATCCTCGGATATATTTTATACTCTCAACTGAGCCCTGCCTCCTGATGTACGCTTAACGGTCCTCTTCTGACATCCGTCATCACTCGGCACACGTACACATCCAAATGAAATTAGAATTCACTAGTGTATACACATTATAGCAGGAGAACGAAATCTCATCAAAGGAATCAGCAATGCTAAACATATGGCTCTATAACAAACAAAGTAGCGCTAAAAGCATAATAAGCCGTACAGATCCTAAGGACACTAGAACCTGATGCTCTAATACCACCTGTGACACCTCGCCTAATTAAATACCGGGTGATCACTCCTTTATTAAATTAAATCAAGGTGAACAGTTGGTTCATTCTTAGCATCACTGTCGTAAAATAAATTTTTACAATTTAACACCCTAAAATAATTAAGCTAAGTGTCAAAACCATTTTCATACATACTTTCCTAATTTTATTTAAAGAAAAATCATTTCTTTTATTAACAACATTCAATAAGTAAGAATCACACCACATTAAATTCTGCAACATAATCCAATTAATTTAATACATTCGTCAACCGAATGTCAACATACGAAATCTAAAGTCACACATCCAAACTGAATAAATCCCATAATAACAATGCTGGAAATAATTGAAATACAAATGTCCAATAACAACGGAATAATGGAAAGAGCTACACATGCTCAACTAGATGAAAGTACCAAGAGTGGATCCGAATGAACGAAGTCGTCTAATCAAGAGACCTACAACTCCCACCTAAGCTGCAACGCGTTCCTTCCAAAAGATCCTAAGCAAGACGCCCTTGTGGCTGGGCACCTGTAATACATACATATATATACAAGAGAGAGAAAGAGAAAAAGAAACGGGTCAGAGCCCGATAGTGTGTTTGATTTAAAATACGTTTAGCAAGTATTTAAATTGATACAGGCCAATGCAACAACATATTAGTGCGACACTCTCTTGAGAAATTCTCACCTCTCTCCTAATGCGCACACCTATCGCACTAACCTTCCCATTGGTCTATCTCATCATATAACACACTATCCTTTCCCAATGGATTAATTTATCTTATATTACTCGTAAGATTCCAAATTAACGATTTAATTGTTTGAAGATACTATTCAATTAGTAACCAAAGTTCTCATTTTAAGCTTATAAATCAATAAAGTTTTACAGTGTCATATTATACTTTCTCAACACAAGTATTTATAATTTGAGTTATCAACCGCGTCCTACATATCACATCACAGTAGACAGTTCCAGATTTCAGAATTTCATATATATATTAACCACTCGTAAAATATATATATAAACCATAACAACACCCCAAATAAAACTATGGTGCGGGCATACTCTACTATCCAAACCCCATATTACTCACATTAAGGGGAATACAAATTCAGAATCACTCTCGAATTGTATTAACACCTACTCAAATAATATTGAGACGAAGTATAGGTTCCAAGTCCCTTAGGACCGTCTGAACTATCACTGCGATAGCCTGTACCAAGGATATCTATACGAAAACAAGATGAGGCGAAGAATAGATTCCAAGTCTCTAAGAGGATGGCACATGCCTGCATCTCTTAGGACCGTCTGAACTATCACATCACTAGCCTGTACCAAGGATATCTATCTTCTAGGGTACGAGTCAATATCCCCCATAAGGCAAACATAGGATAAGATCGTCCCAGCGCGGCAACCTCAGGGATAGCAAGTAGCGTGGGCATGATTTTCACACATAGATAGTTTATGCATACACAATCATATAACTATACTAATATTATCATATCAATAATGGGTATATTCTCAATTCCCATAATTACGACATTCATATTTATTTTTCATTATTTAGTTATCACGTATAGCCATTCACATCTTATTTTAATTTGAGGAACTTTTCCACTTACTACATAACGCCCATGGATTCTATACTCCCAAGTATAAAATTCAGTAGGTATACACATTTGCCCAAAGTAACTCTCTTACGTGTCTCTCTCTTTAAATCATAAATTCACCGACCCTTATGTAATTATCCCAAAATACAATCTTTGCCCGACATCAAGGGTCCCAAAATCTATTCACATGTCCTACTGGTCTTCCCTATCTCCCAAAATATTTTATTAAGGATGTCCAAGAATTATTTCATGATAAATTGAATTTAACTCATTTAAAAAGGGAAATAGGAGTCTGCCAGGAGGGTCGATCGATCGAGGTCTGGGTCTTAATCGGTCGAACCTTCGATCGATCGAAGCTCTAGGCTCGATCGATCGATCAAGCAGGTATTTCGATTTCTGCAGAATTGCAGTTACGGGTTCTACCACTTTCCTTCATCCAAATCCATATTTTTCAAACCCAAACGTCCCAAAATTTCTACTACTAACATTATAACAATATACCAGATGTTTCTAACGTAAGGCATGTTCATTTCTATCATTTAAACATGGATTATCAACCCAAAATTTCATCTAATTTTCAAGAACCCTAAAACTTTCTTAAACAGGTTTCTAACAAATTTTCTCCAGAATTTCCTTCTTATAATCATCAAAATTTCGTGGTTAATTTCCTCTACATGGCAAGGGTTTCCATAATCATCATATAAACCAATACTACATGGATTTTCCTATCACAAATTGGGTTTTCTTCCATATATTTCATCCCTAATCATTCCTAAACTAATATGAAAATTGCATCAACGAAAATAGCAAGATAAACACTTGCCTGGGATTTTCAGAGGTCTGGTTTGGTGCCAAATTTTGTATGGTTGCGTTCCCCGTCTCGCGATCTACGTGTTGGTGGTGGCGGCGGTGCAAACCGTTGAGTTTTGGGCCTTGAATTTGCCTTGAGAGCTCTCTCCTTCCTCTCCTGTGGCCGTCACTTGTGTTTAGAGTTTCTAACCCTAGAAGGTAACCTAGGTATCTGATATAACTCCTCTAATTTTCGTGGGTTTAATTACCCAAATATGTAAAATGACCAAAATGCCCTCCCGGGTTACTAATTAGGCCTAAAAACTCCCCGAGACCCGAACTAAACCCCCGGGTATACTTTTCTGACTATCTCGACCCTTCCGAACGCGTTGGCGCACTCAAAACGACCATACGAACAACTTATGAAATATTCACTTTTGTTTAACAATAATTAGTCCCGACGCGACACGGGCGCGTCCCGACTCAAATTTCCCAAAATTGTCATTTTATGCACTCATGACATTCAATATACTCAATATCATATATTACTTTGCTCAATAGTAATATTCAACAAATTTCCCATAATTACTAACTCTCGTCACGTTAATAATTATAACATAATTAATTTTAGGATTTTTATTAAATAATTAACTCACATTAAATTTAATAAATCCCCAAATTAATATAGCATAAAAATACGGGGTATTACAACATCTAGGTAAATAACTGTTCGATCGATCGATCGACTCAAGAATGTTGATTGATCGACTGATCGATCGACCCATTTCTTCGATCGATCGACTCCCCTGAAAAATGTAATTTGTTTCCTTTTTAATATTTGATTAAATCCTAACTTTTAGAAATATTTGGTGTTGATTAATTGAACATAATGAGACTTAGGGAATGGAAGTAAGCTATACTTAAGACCCGAAAACTTCCATTTTGTATGGAATTGAATAGGAAAATTACGAGTGTTAATCGAATGAGTTACGATTGAAAATTATATAAATTGGGATTTTAATCGGATACATGAATATTCAAGATTAGTACCAGTAGTGAAGGTACATTATAGATACTGAAATAATCCAAGGAGTAAATGAAAACTTAGTAACTTTTTTGAGATAGGAAAAGGTACTTGAAGTTGTGCGACGAGAGTTACCGCATTAAATAAAATATTAAGTAAGATATTCAAGATATAAATATACTACGTGGGAGACTCAAAAATTGGGACGTACGTATACCTATATGGAATTTAAATATACTTAGGTTGTGTGATTACCTATCGTATGGGTTATTATGCGTAATACATCATACCGTGCTACTTGCTATCACAGAGGTTTTCGCGCTAGGACAATCTTATTTTGATGAGCCCATCGGGGGAATATGGACTTGTACCTCAGAACCATAGAACCTTGGTACAACCTATCTGTGAATGATAGTGCATATGGTCATAGGGGTGAGTGGGTATGTGCATCTCCCTTGTGACTTGGAACTATAATTCACCTCTATTATGCGTGACTTGTGTTTTTATATGGTTCTAAAGTGATTATGAACATATAGTCCTTCATTTAGTATGTGATATAATGGGACTTGATAGCAGAGTATGAATGCACTATAGCTTAGTCTCGGGGTGCCTTATGAGTGTGTGTGTGTGTATATATATACTAGGGTATGCCCGTGCCTGAAGGCATGATGAAATTTTTTCAAAGTACGTAATTGTGAAATGGCGTAAATTTTCCAACGTATGTAATTGCGAAACAATTAAAATTTTCAAAGTGCACAACTACAAAAAAATTCCAAAGTCTCACTCGTCGTTAAATTATAAATTGGACAGAGTTTTTTTTGTTTAAGTTTTCTCAAGTTCCATTCATAATAACACTTTGCTCATGTTCCATTCATAATACAAATATTTTGTAAATATTTGACAAAATTTCCTTTATTTATACAGCTATCCACCCTGTTTAGACAATAAAAAAACACCATAACATCAATAATAATAATCTCTATGCCTTTACCAAATATATATCTTCCTTGAATGAATCCAATAATCGAGTGGATTTGAAGTCTCTATGCCTCTGATCTGCACGACTGACTTGCGTAGATGAGAATTGGACCATTAATAGGATTAAAATAAGAAACGAAAAAACTAAAGTAAAACTTGGGCATAACTGATGATTATACCTTGCGCATAATTGATGACTATACTTGGGAATTTCATCATCTGAGAAAAATAGAAATACATATAAAGAAAGAAATGCAAAGCAAGAAATTCAATGAAAAACAAGAAATACAGATCCAAGATTTTTACAATAATAAATCCAAATGTGAGGATAAAAACAAAAAAATTGTTCATATACAACATCCACATTTTTAACACCTAAAATACAACCCTATAATTTTCTTTGTTTATCAATGAGAAAAGCAACGATAAAAAAAATTGGTAATATCGGAAGTGTGTTTTTGTTTTAAGTGGTCATTTTTTATTTTAATTTTTTGATTCACAAAAGAGACACATGATCCCTACGTTAATTCAAGTTTCTCTTACTAATTTTACACCTATGATTGCATAATCGGGACATCTTCAAACCAATACATTTGGTTTTCAAATAAGGAAGAATGTATACGTAGCAAACAAAGTTCTCTACATCAACTATCACTATCGAGAATTATCTCGACTTCTAACACACTAATATCCAACAATATTGTCATGTGTAAGAGATTGAAACACCAGATTGGGAGTATCTAAACATAGTACAAATACAAATCATGGCACAAATGCAGTCTCATTGACACATACATAGCTGACAAATCACGGTACAAATGAAAATCATGTGTAAAAGCTCTTACTTACGTTTCTGAGAAATGTCCAACACTGACCTGCATACACCGACTTACTTCAGATTCATTGACGCATATATAGCTGATTTAAAAAAAAAATTCAGATTGTTTATCGACACTTCAAGTTTTTATATATATCTGATGTCAATGAATCTAACACATATATAGCTGATGTAAAAAATCGAAGAAAAGAGTTAATGTCCATAAATATAGCCGCATTATAAATATAACAAATCAACATCCATAAAAAAATTGAAGAAACTTATCAGAGTACACATTTTGAAGCAAATCAACGTCCATAAATATAGTAGCATTATAATTGGTTATAGCATTATATTAGTTGATTGCATATATAGCATTATAATGGAGATGGTTTCAATTGAAAGCCAAACTAAGAATTAAAACCCCCATGTTAACCAAATGAATCAAAGATGATAAACATAGGATATTATGATAAATAGAGGATATATGAAACTGCATTGGGGAGTTTCAGAAGTTGAACAAAGATGAAAAACATAGGATATTATGATAAAAATAGGATATTTGCCTTTCACGTGTTCAACTGGAATGATTAAGGCAACTTTAGAACTCTCGAAAGACGGGATTATCCTTTTTAACAACTCCAACCTCAATCTCAGTTGCCTTAAAATCCTCTTATAGAACAGATTACAGGGCAGAAATTGCAGTCTTTACGGTCTCCTCATAGGAAAATGCTGGATCATTTTTCATTTTTTTGCAGGAAGTTTATTGCTTCTTGATCTTTTGATCCATCACTTGTTTCCATGTGACCAAAGAAGTGCCCATCCGGATCACATTTAAAGATTCGAGGTCCAAACTCATCATCTATACCCAAAACCATAGCAACTACTCCAAGAGGTCTCATGTAATCATGTTGAGTGTAGAATTAAGATTCATCTGCAATCCCTCTAGCCAATACATCAACAGGCATATCATAACCATATCTGAAATGAAACTTATCTGCTTCATTCCTTGCTTGTTGAACCAAAGTCCTTGCATCAGCTACTTGGAAGAGACTGCCTTCGGGAGAAAAAATTGTGATGTGATGATCATATCCACCTCCACTTCCACAGCTCATATTTTAATGCTATGAATTTATATCTGTGAAAGGAATGAAGGTGCCTGTGGGGGAACTGAACAGTCTTTAAAATGTTGGCCCGTCTTACTGCAGGTGTGGAAGATGCCCTCATTTGGATAGCTTCTGACCATGTGGCCAGGTTTGCGACAGTTTTAGCATAGAGATTTTGTAGTGCACTCAGATGCAATATGTCCGGGTAGTCCACAGTTGTGACACATAGCCACATTAGGTCATTCTCTAGCATAATGACCTGGTCATTTGCAGTTATTATAGAGATTCCTCTGGCTGTAACCCCGACATGCATCCCGCCTGTATGGTGCATCGCCATAAGAATAGCCACATTGAAACAACAGTCCATAGTTTTACATTTCTCACGCAGTGTGTAATTTAAACTAAAACCATATTGAAGAGAGTCAAGGAAAGGGTAAGAAATAACCCAGCATGAAGAAACCTACAAACCTTTAGTTTAACATACTGCATACTGCACATACAATTCAGTACTTGCATACTTCATACTTCACATGCAATTCAATACTTACATATTTCATACTGCACATAAAGAGCAAACTTGTTTTTAGTTTATTTGGCATACTGCATACTGCACATACAATTGCAATACGCAATTCCAATTAGGTAGCAAATAGGAAGAAAATAATACTATGTACGAAATAGAACTAATGACCAAATAAAAAGCATAGGAAAAATAAACTAAAAACATATAACAGTGGAATCGAGAGGTTGTTCATTTGATGAAACGTGAAAAACTGAATACCTAACAGAGCACAAATGTCAGTTTTGTTGATCCAAACAGAGCAGATGTTACAACAAAGAAGATGTTATAATAGAGAAGATTAAATATCAATAACATCATAGAGAATGTCAATTTAGTTATGCCAAAGAAAAACTATACCTAATAACTATACATGATACAGAAAACTATACCTAATAATTATATGTGATAACTATACCTGACATCATCAAGAATGTCAAGAAAATATCAAAGAAAAATATACCTGATAACAAAGAGCACAAATGTTATACCATAACTAAACAGAGCAGATGTTACAACAGAGCACAAATGCTTGCTTACATGTCCCTTCCAACGGGTTTAAAAAATTAACAACATAACTAAAAAAATTCTACCTTCTTTCATTCATAGTGCATATATTTTAATATACAAAATCAATACAACCCTCGTGATATTGCCATATCTATCCCTCGTAGTACCAACCCCGATTTAATCCTCCGTCCTGAATGTGCAACGAATGGTCTCAACCTCCTAATACCGCCATATCCAACCCATGTCCAACTGGTGCACCAACAGAGGTGTAATTAGTATCCACAGGATCAAATTGAGTGTTGCTGGCCGGGGATGACATGCCCCACATAGGGTCTGAATAGAAGTTCTGAACTGAGAGTTAGAGTATCAACCGGAAGAGATTCAGTGACCAAAGCATTCTCCTGACCGATACTGGATGAGCTGGCCTTATGACCGTTCAAGATGAATTGAAAGAGAAATCACCATCATAGGGACCAATAGAGAAAGTTCACTTCTGAAATTAACTGATCAGTTTCTTCTTTGATAGACAACAGTCCCTTGTAAGTAGCAATACTTTTAGATTTTCAACAATTATTAGTACTAAAGCCACTGATGAGATGTCTATTAGGCAACATCTAGCATACTCATAATAAGTATGTTAGCATGTCTAGCATACTCATAATAAGCCACTGATAACATAAGTATGCTAACATCGTATTCATGTCTAGCATACATATTATGAGTATGCTAGGTGTTGCTTGAAATAGGACCTGGCATGTCTATCTAACATACTTATTATGAGTAAAGCTTGGCATGTATCGCATAATCTTCCCTAGCATTCTCATGAATTATAGTGTAAAGAAAGGCAGGCAAGATGTTGCTTGAAAATTATGAGTATACTCATAGTAATTCATGTGTAGCATACTCATAATAGCATGTCTAGCATCTAGCATACTTATAATAAGTATGCTAGCATACTCATAATAAGCCCCTAATAACATGTCTAGCATACTCTTGCCTAGCATACTTATTATGAATATGCTAGAAAATTTTCAAAATTATGAGCATGCTAGACATAATTTTCAAGCAACATATTACTTCCCTGTTCGTTTTCAAGAAGAAATGCAATCGTGTAACTATATATAGGAGTAGCTTATTAGAAATGGACATATGAGAAGCTTTTTATTTCCAACAATTATTAGTACCAAAGCCACTGATGAGATTAAATTAGGATGTTGCTGCGTATAATTATGTTATAATCGTTGCACCCAGCACATGCCCCTAGCCATACTTCAAACTATTCCTATCCGCACTTCCTGTCAAATTTATAAATAAATAAATATAGAATAATAAAATTTTCAGCGCAAACTACAAAATCAATATTATATGCTAAAAAAAAACTACATATAGTCATATAAAATTATATAGATAAGCAAAACAAACCCAAAATTCTTGCAATAAAAATTGTGCGTACGATTTGAAATCAAAATGTGTGAGCTGTGATGGTGGTTGTGATTATACCTAACACATGGTATTCATTAGTGATACTAAAATCAAGCACTAAAAACATAGATATTTACACACATACATTATGTTCCTTTATCAAACACATGGTATTCATACTATAAAAAAATACAAAAAATTGAAAAATCAAAATGTTGGAGTCAGCCTACTGAGGAAATTATTTATTCCTACAAATTTTTCTTTCATATAAGTAAAAAAATAAGAGAGTAACAAACTTAAATGGAAGAACAAAGTAACATGAATAATTGTCCTCCATTCATATACATCTGATTCTCCCTAGCAAAATATCAAAAACCGACCATCCAAATCAAAATAAAAAAAATAATAACAGTTACCTAATATCCCCCTTCAGTTCACTTCACTTACATTTGATGATGGGGTTTATAAAGTGTGTCATTTTACCTCAATCCATGGTAGGATGATGCACTAAGAGGAAGCCTACACAAAGAAAAGCTGAAAATCAAATGCGTCGTCTGAAACCTTCATCAGATCAGCACCTAAAAAGCACCAGAATCATACATATTGAAAATTTTAATATAAAAAAATAGTGTAGAGAGAGAAACCCTGAATAAAAATAATAGTGTGTGGAGCTCGGAGATCTGAAAACCCCTAAAAAATTCAATATCTGAAAATCAAACAATAGAAACCATGAACAAAACAAAATCTAATTCATACGAAACTGAAATTTGTGATCTTTTAAACCCTATGATTCTCGTGGAGAGAGGAGAGAGTGAACAGAAAGAGAGGGGTGTTGTGTTAGAAGATGAGAGAGAGCATGAAGTGTGAGGGAGTGAAATGAGAAACGGATGGGTCTTAGAGAAATGGGCATAAGGGATAGAATGGAGGAAATACAATTCTACCCTTGTTTTTGAATTTTGAAGAAAGGGGGAAATAAATTAGAGTGTGTCAAAAGAGGGGGAACCCAAAAATTTTAAGGGCAAAATAGGCATTGCAGGATAAATTTATATTGATGATAGTTCAATCTTATGACATACATAAGTTTTGTAACTTATTATATATATATATATATATATATATATATATATATATATATATATATATATATATATATATATATATATATATATATATATGATAGTGATGTATATATATACACTGGTGATTATTCTACTGTGTTGCTTAGTAGATAAGAAAGAGTACGTCATATAAACTATGTTATATTTGTTGAAACTTATATGAGTAAAGAAATACTTATATTGATTAAAAAATATTGAAAATGCAAGAATGTATTATTCGGGTAATATGGGAGGGCCCAATGACTTATGCATCATAGTGAGAGACTTGATTCAAAGTATTTAGGTGAGATAGTATAACTAGTATGGGTTAGGAGTATACGTTAGGAGTGCACAATAGTTGAGATGTGAGAATTTTAAGTGAGAGCACGTGACTAACATGTATACAATATCTGGTATTTATGCAATTTAAATACTTGCTGTTTTAAAAAATATTTTCAACTGGGGCTCTGACTCGCTTGCTTCCAAATCTATTTTTTGTCAAATAATTTTTAGGTGTCCAGTCACAAATACGCCAAGCATAGGAGTTCCATTCAGTTGACATCTTGTAGATGCTATGAAAGTTACAGGACCTCAGTATTAGACGCCTCCATATTTATCCTTGATTCATTCAGAGTTATTTCTTTCACTTAGGGCATGTTGTCCATTCTTATTTAGAGATAGTGGTTTCAGACATTAATTTATATTTCAATTGTTGGGTTTTATTACATTTCAGATGATTGTATTTGGGATTTAGATTAGAAGTGTTTACTCCAGAATTAGTTTATTTTATTATGTCATTTTAATTCCTATGAGATTGTTATTGGATGGTGAAGGTTTAGCTAATCATTTAAATTTCTTTCATATTATATTAAACGCTAAAAATTGACATCTGATTTTTAAATACTAGGTGGTTAGTAATTAATAAAAAGTTTTCGACAGGATCCTAAGACTGATCCAACTGGATATTCGATTTTATATTTTTAAAGGATTGATCACCCGATATTTAATTAGGGGGTGTCACGGGTGATATCAGAGCATTAGGTTCTAGAGTCTTTAGGATCTGTACGACTTATTATGATTCTAGCGTAGCTTTCTTTGATATAAAGTCCTATATTTAAGACTGTTGTATTCATTAATTACGCATTTTACGTCTTCAGCTATTTTGAGATATTTACTGTGGACTTATAAAGCTTCTCTCTCATCTTAGATGCCTCCCAGACGTGCACAACGAGCTCCTAGGGGTGTCCAGCTCGAGCCCCAACCAACTCCGGTCTAGGGTACGATGAATGTTGTGAAGGTTGTCGCTACCGTATCACAAGTGGTAAATGCAACTTTAATCATAGTACAACAAGCCCCACACCAGGTACAAGCGGTGGAACCGGCACCAGCACCAGCACCAGCTCACGCGTTCCCTTTTCTTGGGAGCGAGTCAGAGATCCCTTCCAAAAGGCAGATCCTCTGGAGTTCGTAGGGAGTTTCGATGTTGTGGTAGCGAGCCAATGGAAGAAAGACATACAACGGAACTTGAGGATGTATGAGTGCAGTGAGGTCCAGAGGCAGATACTAGCTACTTTTTAGCTAGTGGGAGTGGCACTGCAGTGGTGGGAGTCTATTACCACTACTGAGGAGAGAGACAATATGACTATTTAGGACTTCTGGATGCGGTTCGACGGCAAATATTTTCCTTCCACCGCTCAGACTGAAATGAGGCAGAAATTACTGGATAGCACCTAGGAAGGGAATATCGTTATGGAGTACGAGGAAGAGTTTACGAGATTGATTAATCTAGTGCCAAATCAGGTACCTTCTGAGGGGAAGAAAATTCAGATGTCTATGGACGACTTGACTTGGAGGATTCATCAGCACCTTTTGGGTAATCTTTCACTGGGTACATATACTAATGCACTTAACGCTGCCTTACTACACTGCCAAATTCATCGCTTCTATCTAAAGGGAAGCAAACGAGCGAGGGAGTCGAACTAGTAGGGTAGGACAGGAGGTAATGGTGCCAGTGAGGCACAACTAGCTCAAGGTCAGCAAAGATAGGGTGATCAAAGTTCCCATCATGGGGACCCTGCTAATAGGTTCAGATTAGGTGACTACAGGCAGGGACAAGGAGGTTTTATATTAGGGCATCAGGGCTAGTAGCACTTTTAGCAGGGCCAATAGAGGGGTGGTATCGGCCAACAGGGTCGGGGACAGCAGAATCAGAGGGGAGGAAACTTTGGTGGTAGATGCTTTGGCTGTGGAAAAAATGGCCACCGACGTCAGGAATGTCCTGAAAGGGGCAGGGCCCCGCAGCAGCAGCAACAAGGTGCTCGACAGGAGCCCCATTGATCGATTTTTCTAGCCGCCCTCCCATCACCACCACATATACCAGCCTTACCAGCTATTCCAGAAGTTTCAGTTCAGCAGGGACAACTATAGTATGGGCGTGTTTACAACGACCACTAGGTCGCAGTTCCCCAGGCTCCACCCACAGTTGAGGGTATGTCTTCTATCCAATGGAATTTAAAGTGGATATTATTTAACACGGGGGCTTCACACTCTTCATTGCCACTAGATTTTCACGTGCTACGAGATTATTAGACACGACAGATAGTACGATTACTAGTGTAGATTCACCGCTAGGCTATGGGTCACTGATATTCTTTATATGTCGGGGCGTGGGTATAGAGATTGGGAAATTTATTTTACCTGTCGATATGCTTGTATTAGATTTGTCTGAGTATGATGCTATTATGGGGATGGATTATCTAGTTACGTATAGGGACATAATTGATTGCTATAGTCATAGTATTGTGTTTGCCATACTGGGTTAGGAGATGTTTTTGGTGGTGATGCCTCGTCCGGAGGGAGGTTCATCCACCCATTTATATTATATAGAGGAGGAGACCTCTAAGGAGATGGTGATTCCATTTGATTTGATTCCGGTCATTCATGAGTTCACTGATGTATTTTAGGACATACCAGGCCTATATCCTAGTAAAAAGATAGAGTTTGTGATAGACTTGATGCCAGGCACTCGGCCGATAGCCCATGCACCTTATCGTATGGCTTCGGTGGAGATAGGGAAGTTATGGGATCAGATCGAGCAGTTCTTAGGATAAGGTTTCATTCGTAGGAGTACCTCGCCTGGAGGTGTTCCCGTATAGTTCGTAAAGAAAATAGATGTGTCGTTACGATTATGTGTTGACTATCGAGAGTTGAATAAGGTCACAATACGAAATAAGTATCCGTTGCCTCGAATCGATGACTTATTAGACTAGTTTAGGGGTATTGCGTACTTCTCGAAGATAGACTTGAGGTCGGGATACTATTAGTTACGTATCAGAGAGAAAGACGTGTCTAAGACTGACTTCTTGATGATATATGGATCCTACGAGTTTAGGGTTATGAAATTTGGGAAAACCAATGCACCGGTCGTGTTTATGGACTTGATGAATATGGTGTTCAGAGAGTTCTTAAATCGGATTGTTATTGTCTTCATAGATGACATCTTGATTTATTCTCAGAATGAGGAGGAGCATGCCAATCATTTGAGGAAGGTTTTGCAGACACTACGTGAGCATAGGTTGTATGCCAAATATGAGAAGTGTGGGTTCTCGCTAAGAGAGGTTCAATTTTTGGGGAAAATTATTTCTGAAAGAGGGATATCCGTAGATCCAAGGAAGGTTTAAGCAGGGAGGGAGTGGGGGAAGCCCATGACGCCAACAAAGATACGTAGTTTCTTGGGGCTAGCCGGATACTACAAGCAATTTATTCAGGAATTCTCAAAGATAATGGGTCCATTGACTAATTTGACTCGCAAAGGGGTGCCATTTATCTGGGATGACACCTGCCAGTTAGCTTTCAATGAGCTGAAGGAAACTAGTTCTAGCACTGACCAGTTTTGGGAGTGGAATACCTGGTGTATACTGATGCGTCCTTACTAGGACTTGGGAGTGAGCTTCAGCAGGAGGATAAGGCTATATCTTATTCTTTCTGTAAGCGTAGGCCTCAAAAGAGGAGTTACCCCACCCATGAATTGGAGTTAGCGACGATCGTGTTTGCACTTCGGATATGGAGACATTATCTCTTGGGGGAGAAATTTTTCCTATTCACATATCACAAGTCACTAAAGTACCTGTTCACGCAGTAGGAGTTGAATATGCGTTAGCCGAGGCGACTTGAATTTATGAAGGACTATCAGTTTGACATTCGATATCACCCAAGGAAGGCTATCGGGTAGTAGAGGCGTTGAGCCGTAGGCCATCAGGTGAGGTGGCCAAGGTGTGTAAGGCGAAATAGAAGGAGCTGGGACATAAGGATGCGATTGCCCGCTCATTCATATCAGTGATAACAATTACACCCGAGACTGTTACTAGGGTGATACAGGCTTAGGCAACAAACTCATTCTATCAGGATCAGATTGTACAACTTTTAGTCGAGGGGGGAAGAGTCATATTCTATAAGTTCAGATTGGGGCTTACGCTTCAATGGCAGACTAGTAGTTCCAGAGGGGGAGGGTTTACTACATGCGGTGAAGGAAAAGTCGCACAGTTCACGATTTGCGGTACATCCTGGAAGGGATAAGATGTACCAGGATATGAGGCGACAATACTGGTGGAGTGGAATGAACAAATACATCACCGAGTTTGTTTATAAATGTGCCACTTATCATCTGGTAAAAGTGGACCACCAGAGACCGCTAGGACTCCTACAACCATTAGAGATCCCTATGTGAAAATAGGAAAGAATTTCCCTGGATTTCATCACAGGATTGCCTACATCGCAAAGGGGTCACAATCCCATATGGATGATTGTGGATTGGCTTACTAAGGTAGCTCATTTTTTGCCAGTTCAGACCAATTATACTACAGGGCAGTATGCTCAGATTTTTATTATCGAGAAAGTGAGACTCCACGGGGTGCCCCTTGATATCATACCGATTGGGATGAGATTTTTGTGTCCAGATTTTAGAAGAGCTTCCAGGAGGCCATGAGTACGGATTTATGATTGAGTTCAGCCTATCACCCACAAATTGATGGGCAGATCGAGCGGACGAATCAAATATTTGAAGATAAGTTGAGAATGTGCATCCTTGATTTTAGCGGGCTGGGAGCAATATCTTCCACTGATGGAGTTTGCTTATAATAACTCCTGCCAATTTACTATTGGCATGGCTCCATTCGAAAGGTTATACGATAGGCCTTTTCGTTCTCCAACGTGTTGGCTATAGGTGGGAAACAATAAGCTACTTGGGTCAGAGGTGATTCAGGATACCTCGGCCATGATTGAGATGATTTAGAGACGTATTCAGGTTGCTCAGGAAAGACAGAAGAGCTACGCCGATGCCAAGAGGTTCTCCAGGTAGTTTAGTGTGGGGGACTAGGTGTTGTTATGAGTATCTCATATGAAGGGGATAATGCAGTTTGGAAAGAAGGGGATGTTGACACCGAGGTATGTAGGGTCATTCCCTATTATTGAGCGAATTGAGCTAGTGGCTTACAGACTTGGGTTACCAGAGCACTTGCATAGGATTTATGACGTGTTTCATATTTCTTCGTTGAGGAGATATCTTCGGGATGAGTTGGCCCACACTCATATTGCTTTAGAGGAGATTAATCTACAACCCGATAGTTCCTACGAGGAGGGGCCAACTGCTATCTTAGACCTCAGTGAGAGGAAACTGAGGTAAAAGGTAGTGTCGTTAGTACGTGTTCAGTGGCGACGTCATAATGTCGAAGAGTCTACTTGGGAGTGCGAGGATGAGATGTATGACAAATATCCAGAGTTATTCTTACCAGGTATACCTTTATTTTTTCGAATTTCAGGATAAAATTCTGTTATTAGGGGGAAGTATGTAATACGCCGTATATTTAATGATTTTAATTATGGGATTAATTGACTTAAAAATGGGAAATTTATTTATAATTAATCTAAATTAAATTAATTAAATAATTACTAGCGCGACGAGGGTTAGTATTTATTGATATGAATTATGTTGAATATTACTTAGTGAGTAAAGTAATATATAATTATGAATAAATTATTACGATCGAATAATAGGACATTTTATGGTAATTAAGTCGAGATTCTTGTGTTAGTCGTGTTGGGACTAAATTTAATGGAATAAAAGTATTTTATTTATAAGTCCCCCATATGGTCATTTCGAGTGAACCAAAATTTCCAGAAGGGTCGAGTAGGCAGAAGAGTCTACCCGAGAGTTTAATTTGGGTCCCGGGATATTTTTAAGCTAAACTAGCAGCCTGGGAGGGTAGTTTAGACATTTTTATTTTGGGGGTAATTAAACCGACAAAACTCCTAAGCTTATATCAGCTACTAGGGTTAGGCTTTGTAGAGATATCAAACACAAAATCTTGTGAGACCATTAGAGGAGAAGAGTGAAGAGTTTTCTAAGGCTTGAATCACTGTGTAAACACCGTTTGCACCACCATAGCCGCCAACTATAGATCGAAGAGAGAGAATCAACCCCATACATTTCATCATCAACATACCTGACTTGCTACATAAGGCATGTAATTATCTTTCGTTAATTTACGATAGATATATGATCCATGTTAGAATATGGTAACATCTATATGAAAATCCCATGTTTAGGAAGATTTTGCCTTGATAGACGGTTGATTTTAAGTGATTGTTGGAGATTTTAGTTGTTTCTCTAACTATAAATAAGTGACTGATTTTCATCATTCAGGTACTCTAAAAGACAACATAAAGGAAAGGGAGAGAAATATAAATTCTCAAGGAGAGTAAATTTTGAAATAGTGTTTTGGCTATATAGGGAGATCTAACCGTTGGAATGCGTTAAAATTGGACTATGTTCTTTCAATATAAAAGATGAAGTCATATTTCGAAATTCAGCTCGATCGGACATCGTTAAGGTTGACAACTCCATCAATCTTTCTAGTTGTGACATGATGGAGGTATGTTATTTTAATACCATTTATGTTCCGTATAATTGATTATATGTGATTATCATGAAAATTCAAGATTCTTTTATTAAGAACAATTGTATGTGAAAATTTAATCATTAATGTATCATTAATTAAAATTATGGTGTTCTTAAAAATAGCTTTACATTATCCACCAATTGGGTTCCCTTTAGTGAAAAAATATAATAACTAACAACCTATAGATCTTTTGGCAGAGGCATATGCCATGTATTTTATTGGTTAATTTTTTTCCTGTTTGAAGATTATTGAGCACTATCTTAAATATTTCATGTTAAAGATCTTGATATATTGGTAGAGTTCGTGAAACATTATAAATAATAACTTTGAGGTTTTACATTTTTATATGTAATATCTTTAATATTATGATATAGTTAATATTCTACTCTGACTAACTATTTTTCTTATCCATTTGTGTTTTTTGTGGATCATTAAGTTCCCCTCCAAAATATTTTTTTATGAATATTATTACTTCTATTGATCTTTATTGTTATTTTTTTCTTCTTTTTAGAGTAGATAAATATAAGATAAAATCTTTTGTCAATTCAATCGAAGAGTAATATTGAATTGAATATACTAAGGACTTACTATATGAGAAAACTTGGGCTTTAGTATAAATAAAGCCTTAATCTAGAAACTGTTATATATGTTATGATTAAACAATATATTACCTATTTTAGAGTTTCCTTTATATACAAACTACCATTCATTTGTTAACAATATATTTCTTTCAGATATCCTAAATAACATTGTCAATCAAACATGTCTATAAAAAAAATCATGAAGCTAAATGATGCAAAGTGATTGTAAATGGCTGTCCCAGTTGTTTTTGCTTAGATTTCATTGTATAACACAAACTTTCATGTGAAAATTTGTCCATTTATGATTTTCTGGCAAGTCTTTCGTTTGCATTTTTTTTTATATTTTCAAGTTATGATTCGTAGAGGATATTATGGAATTTTTGGCGAAGCTTGTTTGGACTACGCGCTCCATGTCATTGGAGTTTGTGATTTTTTACAAACGATTTCGTAACTTGTATCTTGATATTTTTTAATTCAATGTGAATTTAGGCGACATGAATTATTAGCGAAGTCTTTCATTTTTTTGATTTAATTGTTAAAACTTGTTATTATTGGTTTATTTGCTTTGGAATGATAATTTTATGGAAGTGGTAAGAATAAGAGATTTGGGAGGTTACATAATGTAAAGTTGATATTTAAAGTGTTGTATTTTGCATGAACATGATTATTAAATTTTAGAATTGAATGTGATTTGGAAATAATGTATAATTTGAAATCACATTAGTTAGGTGTATCAAACCTTTGTTGGAATGTATAAGAAATCATCAAAATTGAAATCTTGATCTAAAGTTGGTTGGGAAGGCAATTGATAAAATCACTCCACAATAAGGGTAAGTTGCATGTGTTTGATAAATATCGATGGGGTGAGATGAAGGTTTCTCAAAATAAGGGTGAGTTGCTTGTTTGGTTAGGTGCATCCAACAACTCCCTTTAATAATTAGGTCTTTATCATATTTATCTTAATTTAAATTGTGTTTTAAAAAGCTCACTAGTTGAACATATTAATTAATGGGGCATTTTGACTTTAACACCCATTTAATTTTTATTATTAAAGTTTGTCCCATATATTTCTTTTAGACTATGTCATTAAAATTGAATGAAAACTTTTAGTTGATTGGTCCAATCCACAAAAAAAAACTAAGAAAAACTGTTTTTATTTTTTACTTTTGTCCCTTTTTTTTGTGTTAAGAAGAAATTACAATTCTCTCTTTTTCGTTCTATTTTTTATTTATTCAAAATAAAAGCCGAGTTTTTCATTTTAACTTTTATTTATTAACTTTTTTTCCCTATTTTTAATTGTTAAAAAGAATCTAAAAACTTTGATTTGTTCTCTTACACTTCCTAAATTTTACTTATTAAAAAAACAAAAATTGTGTTCTCCTTTTCTTCCAGTTTGTTATTGCACAATAATTTGTTTTTATTATTCTCGTTTTCGACCTAGTTTTTATTTATATAAAACTATTAATTTTTCTTTTAAAAGCAATATGAGTTTAAAAAGGTGTTTTAATAAATAAAAACTTAGGCAAAAAAGGAAGTTAAAATTTTTTTAATAAATAATAAAAGGGATAGAAAATATAACAAAAAATATTTTTTTTGTTCTAATAAAATAAATAGGAACAAAGTAGTTTCTTTTTTTCCAGAGATAAAAATTGAGACGAAAAAACAAGAAAAACATAATAAAAAGATTTTTTTTTTTATTAAATAAAATTGGGAAGAAAAAGAGAACATAATTTGTAATAAATAAAAGTGACACATTAAGAAAACAAATTATTGAGGGCTTCACAAATAATCCTTTATTTATGGATTAATTAATCTTATTTTGTTTATGTAACATGTCAGACTAGAATGTTGCCTTGGACGAGCAAGCAGGGTTCGAGTGACCAGAGGTCGCCAAAGTATCCGTACGGATAATCTTAAGAGTTTTGGTTTGGAGGCGGAGAAGTAAGACTTGGTGATAAAGATAAAACTCAACCATTTCAATAACTTGGGAATGGGAGAGTATTAGTGCGAAATATCCCACGGGTCATTTGCACTGACTCACATAATCAGAGTGATCATTTCGGTCGCCTGCATAAAATGAACTAATGAGAGACCTTAGAAGACACTCGTATGAACAAAATTAGTTCATTTACAAAAAGTACAAATAACAAGTGACGAACTAAGCCACTCGCAAGATTTCATACTTGCATAATAAGTTTTATATCAGCGTTGATATTTATGCCCAGTCTTTATACAATGGTATATTTTCGGCCAGTAACATGTCGATCTGAAAAGATGTTTTTTTTACCTTGTACTTTGACATTGTATAAAGACTGGGCATAAATATCAACGCGGATAAACAAATGTGGGGGATAAAGTGTCCCCAAATATTTATTGCACCATAATAAGTGCATTATTTTGTATATTAGGGGTAAACCCATGCGATGCGCGGGTGATTGCATTATGGTATAAAATCGAGATATGTATAAGTTTACAACCAAAATGGAATGATTTCTAATGATTTTAACGACATAAATAATGATATGAAAACAACACGAATATCAAATCTAGGTTTGAAGGTTCATAGTTCTTTTCAATAATAAAGGAGACAAATCATTCATAGGTAGTAATACCCTTTTGTGATTGAAAAATTAAATCAAAGTCATCACTCTTGTTTTTCTATTGAAGTTCTCATATTTTACCATCCTTATTTTAACTACCTATTACGTATGAAAATTAATATGAAATAATGACATAAGTTAATTTTTTTTCTCACAACATTTGTCTCATCCATAACCTGAAAGCATGTATCCCAAAACTTCTTGTGTTTTTTAATTTAAGCCAAAATAAATAATAATAAGTCAAAATTATAAACCCTTAAAAAGAATCTAAGAATATATATATATATATATATATATATATATCCTGTTACTATTTTTTAAAACTTAAAAAAGAGAGAATTTATCCGAATACTAATAATCTCAGAATGAAATATAAGGAATAAAAGTTATCAAAAGTAAACCCAATTAAATCGTGTAACTTTAATTTACAAAAATAAATCATGGTAGTAAATATAATGAACTTATAGAATCATCAAATTGAGATATTAAGAAATAAATTAAAATTAGATCGGGGTATTTTATGTTTTCAATACTTTTTAATTAAAAAAATTAGACTTAAGGCAAAAGTGTTAAAAAACTGATAAACTTAAATTAAAAAACTAAAAAAAAACAGAATAAGAACAGAAATTAAACGACCATCAAAAGAATCATTTTATTGAATCAATATTTCTTTCAATGTGATGTGTAATACCCAATATTTTTTTCTAAAACAAATGATGAAATAATTTTTTTCGAATAAATATTTAATTTCGAAAATTGGACCTAATTAAAATTTTATTTTAAAATTTCACAGTTGAAATTGTTATTTAGTTATATTTGTGTGTGACTAATTTTTATGTGCATGAATATGGCATTTACATATAATGAAGAAAATTACATAATTTATGTTCGACACAAATTAAAAGTACCTATTTGGCATAAATAATTCAGATCATATTTCAGGACACATATGGGCTCGTTAGGTGATTTAGTCATTTGAAAATAGTCACGGGTCAATAGTACTTCCCCACTATCATTAGAGAAAATCTAAAACAACAGTTATGGGAGAGAAAAGAAAAAATAACAAAAAAAGGAGAAAAGGGGCAAGAAGAAAGGAAAAATCAAGGGGCTTCCAAGCCACAAATTTTAAGGCAAGAATTCTCTTTCTTAATTTATACTTTTCAATAAATTTTTTTGATGTATGTAATGACCCCTTTGAATTTCTGGGATTTAGGTTTGAGTATGTTTGACTTGATGATGAATAATACATGTAAAGGATTGAAATTTATGTGAAATTATCCCAAAAAAATAGGCATCCTAAATCTGAAAAATTGATGATAGAACCTGTAAGATTTTGATAGTTAAATTTTGGACATTTGACTAATTGGTGTAGAGATGTTATTGTTAGTTAATGGACTAGAATTATGATGTAGACTCCCTAATAAATGCTCCTTACAGTAAATTGCATCTGATTGGATATTTGAAGTTTTAGAATCGTGAAACCTATAAATGGGTATAAACTTTAATGGGGTTGTATAAATCAGTGCACTCATAGATTTAAGGGTTTGTATATAAATGGGTTCTAGGAATTGGTTGTATGACTGTTAGTGGAATTCGGGTAAGTTTCTGGGTTTATAAGTTTAATCAGGAAAAGAATTGTAAGGGAGAAGAGGAGTGGGGAAGAAGTTAGGGAGTCGCTCAAACGACATCGTGGGTCGTTCAAGCGATGTGCCGTGTCGCACAAACGAGCCTCACAGTCGTTCGAGCGACGTGATGGATTTGACTTTCCGTCCCTGCTTGCTTTAGCCTGAGTTTGAGTTTACCTCTAAATTTTATTTATCAGATGGGCAATAATAAAAGTACAATAAGGAAAGGAATTATAAATCGTGGGTTAATTAATTGATGGAGTAATGTTACACCCACAATTAAATTAATAATAATTATAATTGACTAGTTAGTTAAAGTAATTATTTTATGAATTTGAATTAATAATTTATTAGATGGTAAATTATTAATAAATGAAATATTGTGGATTTTAGTTGGACTTTTATGATAATTATGGAGTAATTACCTATACATATTATATCAAATAATAATATGTACTTATATGTATTTATGTGGACATACCAATATTCGTGGACTGTCCTATTGGCTCGGGGATTTGCGTGTTCGGACCGAGTACCACAAGTCGGCACATGTGGACTTGACGATGTGTAGGTCATATAGGTACTACGTGGAGACGCCATCTACGAGATGTAGGTGTTGACGCTGACCCTTCCTATGTCATCGCTGGGTATGGACCGTGTACAGGTGTCCTGCGTAGGGATCGACCCCAATTTTTGTGTGTTTTGTGATGTCCGCTTAGGATAAGAGATTCCTATAGACTTGCTGATAGAGCACGAATTACACACCAACGGTAGATGCCCTTGCGTGTCAAGTATACAGAAGGACATATATTAATAATTATCCGAACTTTAATGTAATAAATTTAATTGTCTAAGAATGTGGGCAATAATTATATTCTTGACCTATAATGCATAATAGATGTTTATGCCTTATGTGTGATACTCACAAGACTGGAATAAATGGGTGTTGAAAATTAAATGTAGATATTGCATTTAAATATTTAATTATCGATGTATCCATCTTGTAAATTTGAGATGATGTCATAAGCATTATTTGGGACGTATTTGGGATGCGAATAATAACACACTTAGATGAGTGTAAGGACACAAATTTCCAATTGAGTCCATATATAGTTTTGGCTCAATTCCGGACAAAAACATTTATTCATAGGATAGTATTTAATTGTAATATTCTCAAGCCTATGAAGTGTTTGTTGAAAACGTAGGGGAAAAGAGTATAAAGCTTCATCAAATATGCCGGTTTGTGTGCCTCGTTTCTACGTCATCAACCATAGTTCCATGCTCCCAAGGTATGAATGCAATATTATATATATAGGAGCTTGGAACAAAGTTTATTGGGTGTTAGGTTTTGTAAAAACTGTGTTTTAATTTTCAGAAAGAATTAAATAAAACTTTAAAATATGTTTATAAAGTTTTCTGGGCTAAAATCGAATTTCCCAAACTTTCTGTTTTTTCTTTCGATAGAGTCGTTCGAACGAGATTGTCGTTCGAACGAACTTGCCAACGAGTTCCCATATTAGGCACTGACATGTCGTTCGATATGTCATTCGAATGAACATTCTGTTCGAACGAGATATCCAACGAGATTCTAACGAGTTCAATCTGGAACGTCGTTAGAAGTCTCGTTCAAACGAAAGGTCGTTCGAACGAGATGCCAGGCAGGAACAGTTTTTGGAAATTTTTTGGCAGTTTTGCACCCACTTCCCCACTTGGTTTTTAACCAACTTTTTCAGACTTTAATATACGCGGGAAGAACATTTTCCAATCCAACTTTTCCAATCCATTTTCATCTCTTAGAGAGAGTTTGAGAGCAAATTTTTTTAAGGAAAATGTTCATATTTTGAGTGCTATTTTTCAAGAGAAAAGATTTTATCACTCTAGTTTTACACCCATATTGTTTATCCAAGTTCACATATATACATATCAATTGCTTGGAGTTTGGCACCGGTTTATCTCTTCCGTTTCAAAGAGAAGTTTTGGTTTGCTTCTACATCCATCAAAGAAGAAGACGTTTTGTTGCGTTTCTACACACTTGGAGAAAGGCTCCTTGCTCGGGTGACGATGACCATATAAAGTCCTATCGGTGGATTCTGAGACCGCGATGGTATTCCAAGGTTATCCGCTAGGAAGAGGTGTCTACAAGAAGAAGCATCGGGGCTTGAGAGGGATCGAGTCATGTGTTGTAAGTCTTTTGTCTTGTACTTGTAATTCCGTATCTAGTGGATTTGTGGCTAGGGCCGTCCGAGGTTGTTTCCCGTCTTGGGTTTTTCCTCATACATCATGGCGTAGTGTGATTGATTTATTTTATCTTGCTTAAATAATTTAGAACGCATGCTTAGGATAATTCAAGATAAAATTCAGTTTAAATTATCACACCAACTTTAATTTAGGACTTATATTAAATATTGGGTAAAGTTTATTTAATTCAAGTCATTTGCTAAAATTTGGTTTCGCCTAATTTGCTAATATTGATAAATATGACTTAGGAAAATTCTAGGACTTGGATTAATGAATTGGTTTAAGTGAATATTTAAATTGACTTATTTTATTGAACCATCACCCTAACACTTTCGCATCTTGAATTTATATACAAGGAAATTACAATATTTTTAATTGTGTTTTAAAATTTATAAAATCCGGGGTTCCAGATTTTTCAGATTGGTATCAGAGCCAAAGCGATAAATTATTTCGTTAACGATCTTTTAAATAATTTTCGGCTAAAATGTAATTTTCCCCATTTTCAAAATTTCCTATTTTCTATGGTTCAAACTACGCGTATTGGAAAGTGCGTATGAGATCGGTACTAAAATCTATCGACGAGAGAGTTTGGATGTCTGTTGTTAACGGGTGGTCCCCACCAACTTATTTAGTTAAAAATGAACGTGTTCCCAAACCCGCCGGTAGATGGACTGAAAATGAGTTTAAACTTGCTAATTTCAATTCCCATGGTTTAAATGCATTGTTTAGAGCCGTCACACCGGATGAATTCCGACGTATTATGACGTGTGAAGCCGCTAAAGAAGCTTGGGATATTTTACAATTAACTCATGAAGGAACTAGTGTCGTTAAAGCTTCAAAACTCCAAAACCTCACCACTCAATTTGAAACTATCAAAATGAATGAAAAAGAAAATTTTGATGAATTTTATGCTAGACTTTCTAATATTGTTAATTCATCTTTTAACTTGGGTGAGAAAATACCTGACGACCGTGTTGTAAAGAAAATTTTAAGGTCCCTACCCGATAGATTTATTCCAAAGGTGACCGTTTTAAATTCTTTACCAACTTTAGCCTCTACGAAATTAGAAGAGATTGTAGGTGATTTACAAACCTATGAACTAGATATGTTTCCCTCTAAAACTGAAAAGAAGATCGAAAAGGGCGTTGCTTTAAAAGCCTGAAAATAGGCAAACAAGTAGTAGAGAGCGAGAGTGATAGTGACTCGGAAGACATGGCTTTATTTGCTCGTAAATTTAGAAAATTTCTTAAAATTAACAAAGATAAACTTAAAAATGATTTTAAGAAATTTGATACGTCTAAACATGACAAAGGAGAGAAGATCCCTAAAGCCGAGAAGATCCCTAAACCTAGTAATGAAAATTTAGATAGGGACGAGTCTAATAAGTGTTTTGGTTGTGAAGGTTATGGCCATAGGTCTTATGAGTGCCCCACTAAACTAAGGAAAGAGGGTAAACGACCCATTGCTTATAATGCGACCCTTAGTGATAGTGATAAGGAAGAGGGACCCGATTCCCCCACTAAGAAAAATTTTGTGGCTTTTATGGCTAGTCATATGAGTGATAGTGACAACTCATCGATTGATGAAACTTTAACACATGACACTTCCAAGGTCAAAGTTTATGATTCACTTATTGTTTATGATAGTGAGAGTGGAAAATGAAGAAGAGGTTAATGTGAGTGAACTTCAAAATGCTTTTCAAGAGCTTTATAAAGAATCTATTAAATTAAAAAGAGCTAATTTGAAGTTAGAAGCTAGTTTAAGAGAAAGTGTCAAGGTCGTTGATGAAAATTCTTTAATAGAAGACCTTAGGACACGTGAGAGAACTCTTCAAGAGAAGCTAGAATATGTAGAAGGCAAAAGAGATAGCCTTAGGGGTTTAATGGAATCCTTGAAAAAGGAGCTTCTTGCTTTTGAAGAGCGAAATGTTTTACTAGAATCTAACATTTTAGAATTGGAAAATAAATTAAAAGATTCTAGTAATGTCAAATTTGATTTGGAATGTCGTTCGGAAAAACTAGATAAAATATTAGGAACAGTCCAAATTAAAAATGACACTTGTGGTTTAGGCTTCAATACTTGTAATGAATTTTCTCATAATGCCAAAACCAATGTTTTAGGAGAATCTACTAGGAATGCATTTAAAGATCACTCCTTAGGTAAATCTTTTCGACATGTTTTTACTTGTACACATTGTGGTCGAAAAGGTCATCTTAGGAAATTTTATTTTGATCTTAAACGAATTCCTAGAAAATCCCATAGTAAAGTAACCACGGTAATTAAAGTTCCAACACCCCAAGATAGTCATCTTTCATTAATTTGGGTTAGGAAATCCGACTTGGTTGCCTTGCAAAATAGGGTTTTTGATTCTCATTTACTTTCACAAGCTTCCTCCCATGCTAAATCTAAAGGATGAATGTGTTAGTGTTTTGCATACTTTAGCCATTTGTACTTCATGCTATATTCACATGCTAAATGTATGCTTGTTTAGTCATTTTTTAGTCATTTCCTTATTTCATATCACATGCTAGAAATTTTGACTTGTTTATCTTTTTGTATTATATTTTGTGTTTGAATTAATTGAAAAATATAAAAAGATTTTTGTTTATCATTTGTGTTTTATTTATTTTATTTAAGCTTAATGAAAAATACAAATGATTTTTGTTTATTCTTTTGAGTATATATATTTATTTTTGGTGAAAAATGTTAAAAACTCAAAAAGATTTTTTTTGTGTGTATTTTAGTTTGACACACTTTAAGTGGCATATACTTGTGTTTGAATTCCATCTTTTACACTCCCACGTGGCTAGAACTTTTGGTTTAGATTGTCAATCCTTAAAATGTTCTTTACCATATTTTATGGAGTAGTTGGATTTTGTGTTGTTTAAATGGATTCTATTTCTATAGTCCTCTTTTCACACATGCACGAGCTCTTTTGAAATCTTAATGTCACATGTTATATTTGAGCTTTTTGAGGTGTTCTCCTACCAATCTAGTCATCTACATATCTATGACCTAGGAGGACTAGTGCATATCAAAATCCGTTGCACGTGAGCTTTGTGAGATAAAAAATTATATATCTAAATGTGCACGGGGAAGGGCTCCGAAAGGATGAATTAAATTCTATGCGATAGTAAGCCACCGTTTAATGCACCTAAAAGAAATACGTGGTCCAAAGGCCTAAAAATAGAATATTTGGCATTAAAAAGAACACAATTGCCAAGGCCTATGTTTGTTTGATATATTCATTCAAAAGCAAAAGAATATATATATACTTATTGAGGGAGAATTGGATGGTATATCAACGGTTTGCACAATGTCCGTTTATCCTAGTTGTCTTTAATGTCATGACTCTATTTGGTTTGTAGAATCATCATCATGCTAGGCTTGTATGCATTGTGTATGTTTGTTCATTGAGTTCAATCTTCATATTGTCACATGAGGTTATATTTAAATGTGATGAAGTTTGCAATCAATTGAGAACTCCGTGAACATGTTTTAAGTGATTGGGTCTAAATTTAATCATTACTAGTTCACACCCCAACACTTCCGTTTCCATATGACACATTTTTGCCATACGAGTGTGCAAACTTATTATATTTTGTGTTATATGTGTGTTTATATCTATATATATATATGCAAGTTCTTATTGGTATATATATATATATATATATATATATATATATATATGATATTTGTTTGTCTTTGCCTTGCTTTTACTGCCCATATGATTTAATGTCTTAACACTTTAAGCTTCAACGTGTTTATTAGTTCTTTATCCTTTGCCTATTCCTGAACAAAAAGGGGGAGAAAATGATAGGGGGAGAAATGGTATCTAATCCTATTATTATCGTATCTTAGTTTGGGGGAGATTTATCTTAGGGGGAGACGTCTTTCTAAGTAGGTCATGTGTTTGATAAAGGGGAGAATTAATTTAGGGGCAGTAATTAATTAAAATTGCATTTAATAATTTGATATTCCCTATGCATTTGATGAGTTTGCTTAAGTGTGAAGGAATTATTCTAAAGCGGCACCTTTCAATGGAAAAGCGTTTGATCCTTGGGTTGAGTCAAGTTTGGGTGGGTTATGTTTTGAGTCTAGTAGAGCTTGACGGCCCTTTAGGATTTTTTGTTTGGTTTTTGTCCCGGAATAGCCAAAGGGGGAGATTTGTAAGGACACAAATTTCCAATTGAGTCCATATATAGTTTTGGTTCAATTTCGGACAAAAACATTTTCATAGGATAGTATTTAATTGTAATATTCTTAAGCCTATCAAGTGTTTGTTGAAGACGTAGCGGCAAAGAGTATAAAGCTTCATCAAATATGCCGGTTTGTGTGCCTCATTTCTACGTCATCAACCACAGTTCCATGCTCCCAAGGTATGAATGCAATATTATATATATAGGAGCTTGGAACAAAGTTTATTTGGTGTTAGGTTTTGTAAAAACTGTGTTTTAATTTTCAGAAAGAATTAAATAAAACTTTAAAATAAGTTTATAAAGTTTTCTGGGCTAAAATCGAATTTTCTAAACTTTCTGTTTTTCGTTCGATAGAGTCGTTCGAACGAGATTGTCGATCGAATGAAAATGTCGTTCGAACGAACTTGCCAACGAGTTCCCATATTAGGCCACTGACATGTCGTTCGAACGAACCTTCTGTTCGAATAAGATATCCAACGAGATTCTAACGAGTTAATATGGAACGTCGTTAGAAGTCTTGTTCGAATGAAAGGTCGTTCGAACGAGATGCCAGGCGGGAACAGTTTTTGGAAATTTTTTGGCGGTTTTGCACCCAGTTACCCACTTGGTTTTTAACCAACTTTTTCAGACTTTAATATGCGCGGGAAGAACATTTTCCAATCCAACTTTTCCAATCCATTTTCATCTCTTAGGGAGAGTTTGAGAGCAATTTTTTTTAAGGAAAATGTTCATGTTTTGAGTGCTATTTTTCAAGAGAAAAGATTTTATCACTCTAGTTTTACACCCATATTGTTTATCCAAGTTCACATATATACATATCAATTGCTTGGAGTTTGGCACCGGTTTATCTCTTCCGTTTCAAAGAAAAGTTTTGGTTTGCTTCTACATCCATCAAAGAAGAAGACGTTTTGTTGTGTTTCTACCCACTTGGAGAAAGGCTCCTTGCTCGGGTGACGGTGACCATATAAAGTCCTATTGGTGGATTCCGAGACCGCGGTGGTATTCCAAGGTTATCCGCTAGGAAGAGGTGTCTACAAGAAGAAGCATCGGGGCTTGAGAGGGATCGAGTCGTGTGTTGTAAGTCTTTTGTCTTGTACTTGTAATTCCGTATCTAGTGGATTTGTGGCTAGGGCCGTCCGAGGTTGTTTCCCGTCTTGGATTTTTCCTCGTACATCGTGGCGTAGTGTGATTGATTTATTTTATCTTGCTTAAATAATTTAGAACGCATGCTTAGGATAATTCAAGATAAAATTCGGTTTAAATTATCACACCAACTTTAATTTAGGACTTATATTAAATATTGGGTAAAGTTTATTTAATTCAAGTCATTTGCTAAAATTTGGTTTCGCCTAATTTGCTAATATTGATAAATATGACTTAGGCAAATTCTAGGACTTGGATTAATGAATTGGTTTAAGTGAATATATAAATTGACTTATTTTATTGAATCATCACCCTAACACTTCCGCATCTTGAATTTATATACAAGGAAATTACAATATTTTTAATTGTGTTTTAAAATTTATAAAATCCGGGGTTCCAGATTTTCAATGAGGAGTGAGGTGTTAAACGCATGTGAGTGACGAAGGGAAAATATTTATTTTGCATCAACTGTACTATTGCATCATAAATTAATCAAGTTAATTCTTGGGCACCTCGGGCTCTGACCCAAATTTAAATATCTTTCCCCCCAGTTGCTCCTAGACAGGGATAGCTGGATTGTGTTGTATCAGTCCTACAGTCTCACTTGTGCTTCAGTTTTTGCAGACTTTACGATTCTTGCATAGGTGCTTATTCTGCCGGATGTATTTGTTTATTTGGAAATAATTGTAAGTGCATAAGCCCGAGTCTTTTACTTTGCGTTGGTTGAGACTTATATTACTCTGCTTAGATTTATTATTTCATTGGTGGTGGTTTGGATCTATTAATTTATTGCAAATATATTTGTGACATTTCAAACTTGGGCCTTAAATAATAATTATTTTATATTCCTATATGTTCTAAGAATGGTATTAATTGATAAGAAAGACTTATCTTCGGCGTATCGTGTCTGGCCCGCCTTTACGTGTGAAAATAAGGGTTGTTTCAGCTGGTATCAGAGCACGGTTCTCATTTTATTAGGATATGTGTTATGTTTATTACGTTCTGCCTTGCATTCTTTGACATGTAAAGCCTATACTTGGGACTCATTTTACTCTTACGATTGATACTAATTCGAACCTTGTTTACTTCCAGATGATAAACGAATGTAGGGGCAGATCGAGGCGAGTAGTTCCACCGGTTGAGGAGGAGGAGGCTCACCCGGAGGCCCCACAAGCCCCACAACTTATTACCCACGCTGAGATAGCCACCATCGTGTCTCAGGAGGTCTCTATGGCTATGGCAACTATGTTTCAGCACTTTCCACTGCCACAGGCACCTCAACATCCACCCCCACATCAGGTGGCTATACCAGCACAGGCATCAGGTTACATGTGGGACCGGGCGTGGGAGGCCTTTGTTAAGGGCCAACCTCTAGAGTTTATAGGAGGATCCAATATATTATTTGCGAGTCAGTGGAAGAAGGATATTTACAGGCACTTATGGATGGTTTAGTGCATGCCAGTTCAGAAGTAGATGTTAGCTTCCTTCAGATTGGTGGGGGTCGCTCTTCAGTGGTGGGAGGCAGTTACAGCTGTTGAGGAGAGAGACAACCTCACTATTGGTCAGTTTTGGGAGAGGTTTGAAGGAAAATACTTTCCCCTAGATATGTAGTTTGAGATGAGGACCAGGTTCACAGAGCTTAAGCAAGAGGTGTATACTATCTCCGAGTACGAGGAGGAGTCCACCACCCTTTCGTAGGATTTTCGTATTGAGCAGATGAGGATGGATAGGTTTATTGCGGGATCGACATGGCATATCAGGAAGGCTCTTCTGGGGAATCCAACCTTCATGACATATAACCAGTTGGTTAATGCTTCACTTCTCCACTATCAGGATCATAAGGCATTTTTGAAAAATAAGGGGGGGGGGGGGGGGGAATGCCATGGAGGAGACTCGTCGAGCCAGCAGGTCAAGGCGAGTGGGGGAAGTAGATTTGGGCCCCAGCCGCACAAGGCCACCATATCCATTGATCAGAATAAGAAGTTTTGGGGTACAGATAATCTTCAGAGGCAGGGCCAGTAGGGTTAGGGTTAAACATGATAGGGCCATTAGAGCCAGCAATACAGAGGCCAGCATAGCCAACAGTACAGAGGCCATTAGGGCCAGGGACAACATGGTAGAGGTGAGCAGGACTAAAGGTTGATCGGGGTCCATTTTTGGGAAATTTCTATACTTTTGGTGCGAGGGGACACGCTTCAAAGTATTGCACTCGAGGGGACCAGGCAGGGTGGTTTTAGAGGACAATAGGCGCCACAGGGACAACTCCCATAGATTCCTGCTCAGGGAGCCATTGCACCAGCCCCCCTTAGGGGAAATAACCATGGAAGTATGGGCGGGTCTATCATGTCGCAGCAGCAGATGGGCCAGCACCTCCATAGGCAGTCAATGGTATGTTTCCCATTTTTGGCCGTGTTAGTCACATTCTTTTTTATACGGGTGCATCGCATTCTTTTGTTAGCACGAGGTTTGCACGGGAGATGGGCATGGTAGATTTTGCATCATATATTATTTTACACATAGACTCACCAGTGGGTATAGGAGCACCCATACAGTCAGTTCGTCGTGGTATCGGTATTGAGATAAGTCGATTTAACTTTGTAGATGATTTACTAGTACTTTATATGCATGAGTATGACATCATCTTGGGGATGGACTAGCTATCTACTTATAGATCATGTGTAGATTGCTATATGAGGTCCATCATCTTCACCATTTTGGGGTAGGAGATGTACTTAGTTGCAATGTTGTACCCCGAGTGTTGATCGAGCATGCATTTGTATTACATCGAGGATGATACTTCTTTGGAGGTTGGGGTAGCATAGATTCCATCCCGGTAGTGAGCGATTTTTGTTATTTTTTTGGGAGATTCTGGGGTTACCACGTAGTCGGGAGATCGACTTCATGATCAATTTATTTCTATGCACGAGACCTATTGCCCGTACTCCGTATCGGATGGCCCTGTTGGAGATGAGGGAGCTACAAGAGAAGATTGTGAAATTGTTAGGGAAGGGGTTTATCAGGAGGAGTACATCGCCCTGGGTGCCCTAGTGTTATTCATCAAGAAGAGGGAAGGATCTCTACGGCTTTGTGTCGACTATCGGGAGTTGAATAAAGTCACTATTCAAAATAGATACCCGTTGCCATGTATAGACAATTTATTTGATTAGATGAGGCGTGCTTCATACTTTTTGAAGATAGCTTTGAGGACGGGGTACTATCAGTTGAGAGTCCAGGAGTAGGGCATCTCAAAAATAGCCTTTCCTACTCGATATGGGTCGTACGAGATTTTGGTGATGCCATTTGGCCTAACTAATGCACCAATAGTATTTACGAACTTGATGAACCGAGTGTTTAGGGACTATTTGGATCAGTTTGTTATCATGTTCATAGACGATATTTTGATTTATTTTCGAACTATGGAGGATAACGCAAAACATCTACGGGTGGTCTTACAAACGCTTCAGGATCATCAGTTGTATGCGAAGTTCGAGAAATGAGGGTTTTGGCCGAGCGAGGTGCAGTTCTTGGGCCACATTGTGTCCGAGCGGGGGATATCCGTGGGCCTAGGGAAAGTTTCTGCCATAATGGAGTGGGGACAACCCACTATACCCACCAAGGTGCAAAACTCTTTGGGATTAGCCAGGTACTACCTTCGATTCATCCATGGGTTCTCCAAGATGTAATACCCCGTATTTTTAATGATTTTTAATTGTAGGATTAATTAACTTAAAAATAGGAAATTTATTTATAATTAATATAGATTTAATTAATTAATTACTAGGGCGATGAGAGTTAATATTTATTGATGCGAATTATGTGGAATATTACTTAATGAGTAAAGTAATATGTAAATATGAATTAATTGCCGCGAGCGAATAATATGGCAGTTATGAAAATTAAGGCGGGACGCGTGTGTCAGTCGTGTTAGGACGCAAGTTAATGAAATATAAAGTAATTTATTTATAAGTCACTCGTTTGGTCATTTCGAGTGCGCCAAAGTGTCCGAAAGGGTCGAGGTAGTCTAAAAAGTGTACCCGGGGGGTTTAGTTTGGGTCCCAAGGCACTTTTAGGCCAAACTGGCATCCCGGGAGGGTATTTTAGATATTTTTATTTTTGAGGAAAATAAACCCACGAAATTTAGAGGTATTTATCAACTTTTAATCTTAGTCTCCTGGGGTTAGAAGTTACCATTCTACATAGGATATATAAGAGGAAGAGAATAGGTGCTTTCAGGAGTTCCCACGGCCGAAAACACTAGTTTTCACCATCGTCACCACCATCTCGTAGATCGGAGAGAGTGGATTGCAACCATACCCTTCGTCATTAATGGTTCAGACCTTCAAATATCATGCAAGTATTATCTTGCATAAATTCACGGTAGATATGTGATCCATGTTAGATCAGGGTAACATTTTTATGAAATTATCATGTTTTGGAAGAATTTAGATAGTGTAAATCATAATTCTTTGGTGAATATTTAAATGGAGTAAGATCATGTATGTATGTAGAATCAAACCCACGACATTATAATCAAGTTGGTTGAAGAAATATATAAATTACATGTCAAATTGATGATGAAGTTAAAATTAGGGTTCTTGAGACTAAAGATGGAAATTGGGTGAATTTTTGTAAGTAGATGTTGTTTACATGATTTGGATACATTAGAAATTGTCCACACATGTTAGTATAGGCTCTAGATTTCATATATATCAAATTGGATATGTTTAAAGACGATCTTGGTGGTTAAAAATTAAGAAACCCGTAACTGTTAAGAAAATCTGGGCAAAAACTGGTCGATCGATCGATCGACTCAAGAATGTCGATCGATAGACTCCCCTGGAAAATGTGATTTATTTCCTTTTTATATTTGATTGAATCTCTACTTTTAGAAATCTTTAATGATGATTAATGGAACATATTGGGACTTAGGGAAGGTCAGTAGGATGCACCTAAGACCCGAAAATGTTATTATGTATGGGATTGAATAGGGAACTTATGAGTGTTAATCGAATGAATTACGGTTAGAAATTATGTAAATTTGGGTTTAAATCGGATAAACGATAACTTCATGTTAGTACCATTAGTGGGGGTACATTTTAGTTACTGAAATAACCCAAGAAATAGAAGGAAACTTAGTAACCTTTTGAGAGAAGGAAAGGTACGTGAAGTATGCGACGAAAGTTACCTCATTAAATAAAATATTATGTAGGATATTCGAGATATAAATATACTACGTATGAGTCTTGAAAAATGGGAAGTACGGGTGATTATATGAGATTTATATATACTTAGGTTATGTGATTACCTATAGTATGGATTATTATGTGTAATTAATCATACCATGCTACTTTCTATCATGGAGGTTTCTGTGCCAGGATAGTCTTAGTCTGATGAGCCCAATTGGGGGAATATGGACTTGTACCTTAGAACCATAGAACCTTGGTACATTCTATCTGTGAGTGATAGTGCAGACGGTCATAGGGGTGAGTGGGTATGTGCGTCTCCCTTATGACTTGGAACTATGATTCGCCTCCATTATTTGTGATTTGTGTTTTATACGGTTCTCGAGTTATTATGAACCTATAGTCCTTCATATAGTATATGATATACTGGGACTTGATAGCAAAGTATGCATGCACCATAGATTAGTCTCGGGGTGCCTTATAAGTATATATATATATATATATATTATGATAGTGAAGTCTATATACGCACTGATGAGTATTCTATCGTGTTGCTTACTAGATGAGAAAGAGTACAATATATAAAATATGTTATAATTGTGAGAACTTATATGAGTAAAGAAATACTTGAATTGATTAATAAACATCGAAAATGCAAGAATGTATTATTCGAGTATTACGAATGGACATAATAACCTAGGCATCATAGTGAGAAACTTAAATCAAACTAGTTAGGTGGGACAATATAACTAGGATGGGTTAGGAGTATACGTTAGGTGTGAACAATAGTTGAGAGGCGAGTATTTCAAGTGAGAGAACGTGACTAACATGTATACAATAACAGGTATTTATGCAATTTGAATACTTGTTGTTTTAAAAATATTTTCAACTCGGGCTCTAACACATTCGCTTCCAAATCTATTTTTGTCAAACAGTTTTTAGGTGCCCCGCCACAGGGACGTCAAGCATAGGAGTTCCATTCAGTTGACATGTTGTAAGTGCTGTGGAATTTACAGGACCTCGGTATTAGACGCCTCCATATCCATCCTTAATTCATTCTGAGACATTTACTTCAGTCAGGGCATGTTGCCCATTCTTATTAAGAGATAGTATCTTTCAGACAGACATTTACATTTTAGTTGTTGGATTTATTTCATTTCAGATTACGGTATTTAAGATTTAGACTGGAAGTGTTTACTCTAAATTCAGTTTATTTCATTATGTCGTTTTAATTCCTATGAGTTGTTATTGGATGATGAATGTTTAGTTAATTATTTAACTCTTGCATGATTTAATTAATAAAATAAAATTTGGCATCTGATTTTTAAATAATAGGTGGTTAGTAATTAATAAAAAGTTTTCGGTAGTGATGCTAAGACTGATTCTAATTGGATATTCTATTTTAAATTTAATAAAGGACTGATCACCCAGTTTTTAATTAAGCGGGGTATCACAGGTGGTATCTGAGCATCAGGTTTTAGGGTCTTTAGGATCTGTATGGCTTATTATGCTTTCAGCGTAGCTTTCTTTGACATAGAGCCCTATATTTAGGATTGTAGTTTTCAATAATTATGCATTTTACGTCTTCAGCTATTTTGAGATATTGATTGTGGACTCATAGAGCTCTCTGATTTCAGATGCCTCCCAGACATTCACAACGATCTCCTAGGGATGCCCAGTCCAAGCCCCAGTCAGCTCCAGCCCAGGGCACAATGAATGCTGCAAAGGTTGCCACTATCGTAGCACAAGTGGTAAATGCATCTTTAGCCATGGTACAGTAGGACCCACCCTAGGAGCAGGTGGTGGCCCAAGCACCAGCTCACGCATTCCCTTCTACTTGGGAGCGAGTCAGAGATGCCTTCAAGAAGGCACACCCTTCAGAGTTCGCATGGAGTTCTGATGTTGTGGTAGCAAGCCAATGGAAGAAAGACATCCAGTGGCACTTGAGGATGTATGAGTGCACTAAAGTTAATAGGTAGATACTAGCTACTTTTAATCTAGTGGGAGTGGCACTACAGTTGTGGAAGTCTATTACCAATGCTGAGGAGAAAGACATCATGACTATTCAAGACTTTTGAGTGCAGTTCGACCACAAATATTTCACTTCCGCCATTCAGACTGAGATGAGGCAGAAATTATTAGATCTCACCCAGGAAGGGAAGATCGTTGGGGAGTAGGAGGAAGAGTTTATTAAATTAATTAATCTGGTGCCAGATGAGGTACCTACTGAGGGGAAGAAAATTCAGATGTCTATGACCAACTTGACTTTGAGGATACGTCAGCACCTCTTGGGTATTCTTTCATTGGGTGTATACATATACTGATGTACTTAATGCTACCCTAATACACTTTCAGAATCACCGATTCCATCTTAAGGGAAGAAAACGAGAGGAGGAGTCTAGCCATCCGAGCAAGACAGGAGGTAATGGTGCTAGTGGGGCACAACCAGCTTAGGGTCAGCAGCAACATAATGAGTAGAGTTCCCATCAGGGGGACCCTTCTAAGAGGCTCCGATTAGGTGACTATAGGCAGGGACAGGGAGGTTTTAAGCAGTGGCATTAAGGTCAGTCCGGTCATCAGGGCTACGAGCAGAAGGGCCAACAATACTTTCAGCACGGCCAATAGGGGCAAGGGAGGCGTGGTAATGGCCAACAGGGACGAGGACAACAGAATCGGAGGGAAGGAAACTTTAGTGGAAGATGATTTGGCTGTGGAAAAAATGTCCACCGACGTCAGGATTTTCCTGAAAGGGTCAGGGCCCCGCATCAGCAACAAGGTGCTCGATAGGAGCCCTAGTGACCAATCTTTCCAGCCGCCCTCCCAGCACCACTACAGATGCCAGCCTTATTAGACATTCAGTAGTTCCAGTTCAGTAGGTATAGATACAATATGGGCGTGTTTACAACGTCCACCAAGATGTAGTTCCCCAGGCCCCACATCTAGTTGAGAGTATGCTTTCTATCCAGGGGACTTTAGGGTGGGTATTATTTGATATGGGGGCTTCACTCTTTCATCGCCACTAGATTTTCACGTGCTATAGGATTATTAGACACGACAGATAGTACGATTACTAGTTTAGATTCACCACTGGGCTATCGGTCATTGATATTCTTTATACGTCGAGGCGTGTGTATAGAGATTGGGAGATTTATTTTACCTGTTGATATGTTTGTATTACATATGTCCGAGTATGAGGCTATAATGGGGATGGATTGGATAGTTACGTATAAGGCCATGATTGATTGTTATAATCGTAGTATCGTGTTTGTCGTACCGGGTCAGGAGATGTTTTTGGTGGCAATTCTTCATCCTGAGGAAGGTTCATCCACCCATTTATATTATATAGGGGAGGAGACCTCTGAGGAGGTGGTGATTCCACTTGATTCGATTCCGATTGTTCGTGAGTTTTCTGATGTATTTTAGGACATACTTGTGACACCCCGACTAATTAAATACCGGGTAGCTAATCCTTTATAAAATTAATTCAAAATGCCAAGTTGGCTCAGTTAATAGCATCACTGTCGAAAACATTTTTATTATTTCTAACCACCTAGTATTTAAAAAGCAAGTTGTCAAATTTTAATTTAAGTCTGATTAACATGCAACAAGTGTAAAGAAGAAATAAATAACACCATACACCATGCTGAAGTAAAATGAATAACCATCACAATAGAGTAAATAAAGTCTGGAGGAAAAACTCCTCACTACAATCCCATAACTGAAATGAATAACCGAAACTGAAATAAAACATGCTAAAGTCTGAAAACTGAAATGTAAATGATTTCTCTAAAGAAATGGGCAACATGCCCTACAACTGATATATAGTGACTCTGGAATCCAAAGAGATAGAAGCGTCTACATGCAAATCCCTGTAGCTTCCACAAGCAGCTACAGCTCGTCACCCGAATGAGTACCTATGCTTGGTGTCCTTGTGGCTGGGCACCTAAAATGGTTTTACAAAGAAAAAGAGATTTGAAAAGCAAACGGGGCAGAGCCCGAATGTGGAGTTATATTTTAAAAACCTGCAAGTGCTTTACAAACATTTAAAACATTAAATGCAAAGTACATGTTAGGACGTACACTCGCATGATATTCTCACCTCTCGTCTAACTGTGCACTCCTAACGTAAGTACCCATCTATATCGACCCATACTACTAGCTAACTGACAACATAACTAGCTAGACTGCCAAAGGTTCTACCCATATAACTCGGTTTCATTTAACATAACAACGCTCGTAATTAAATAGGGGTTTAACGTAAACTCAGTTACTAAACATACCATTGATATAACTATCAGTTAACTCATTATATAACTCGAAATAACACTGTAATATTTTTACAACATTAACATGAGGATTCCCATTAATTTAATGTATATTATTCACATCATAAATATACGATACAAGCACCCCGCAATCTAAGCTATGGTGCACACATACTCTGCTATCCATCCCGGTACATCACGTACATAAGGATCACATATTCTGAATCTCTCAGGAATAGTTCAGATAACACAAATCACAAATAGTGGAGGCGAACACAGTCACCATCACATGGGTCACGCACATACCTATGCTCCCATGGTCAGCGGACTTATTAATATCACAATAAGTCTTTCTATGACCTATGTTCATCAAGGTACCAGTCTATATCCCCCCCGTAGGCACACAAGGATTAGAGGGTCCTAAGCGAACGTAACCTCCCGTGATAGCAAGTATGGTAGGTATGTCATACACACAATCCATATAACAATACTAAGTAAACACACATCTTAGTAATACCGTATTTTAATCGTAGTACATATTGCACTCTCGTACTAACTATAATTATCACAATTCGTAGTATTCCGGTTTGTAATTATACGCGCTATAATTCATCCTCACATCGTAGTAGACACTCACGTCTTAACCCAAATGGTTTATTGGATATAACTCTCGTATATAATTTACTCCTCTCAATAACCCAAAAGTCCCAAATCTATCCTTACATCATCAAAGAATGTTAACTCTACCCTCGAACCAGTTTCCGGGACTCCAAAAATCAAAACAGTCCAAAAAGGACCAAACTGTCAACTCGTTAGAAGTCTCGTTCGAACGAGATCCCAGTTCGTTCGAACGAACTGACCCTTCTAACGATATCTCGTTCGAATGAGATATCGAACGAAATCCCCACTCGTTAGTAGCGACTGGTCAACTCGTTAGAAGCTCGTTCGAACGACCTGGGGGCTGCTTCTAACGAGGTACCAGTTTCGGCCCAGATTTTTCCCCAATTCGTTTTTCAACATTTTTACTCCTCAAATCTTCTCCAAAATACTCCCCAATGATTGATTTAAGATATCTAAACAATTCTAAACATAATATAACCACATCCTATCACGTTTTTATGGATTAACTCATCCTAATCATCCATCAAATTTGCAAATATTAAACTTCCCCCCCAAATTATTCATGAACAAGAACCCTAATTTATAAACCCTCAATTCATCAAATTAAATCCGTTTTTGTTTCACCCAATCATGTATAATCATCATATAATTTCGTCCCATACTATTCTACGTGCAAATGGTCCTTAATAATCAAATTCTAAGTCCAATTAACATGGGTTTTCATTTATCTTCCAAGAACAATTTGTAAAACATCAATTTTCTAACATGGAAAGAACATCCTTTGAAATTAAACATAGTTAAACCACTTGCCTTGTTTGTCTCTGAATTTGTTGTGGATTCGGTGTAGAATTTATGCAGAATTCCTCTCTCTCTCTCCTTCTCCAAGCTTTCTTCTCCAAAAGGCTATGGTGGCTAGGGTTTGCTTTGGGGAAACTTATGAAAACCTAATTTAATAAACCTCCGTAGCTTGTTGGGTTAATAAGGGTTGGTTGGGTCAATTCCTTATCAGATTACAACTCTCAATTTTCGTCACTTTTAATTACCCAAAAATACCAAATTACTAAAATACCCTTTATGGTGCCGGAATGGCCTAAAAATACCCCGGGACCCAAACTATACCCCCGGCTAGTGTTTTCTGACTATCTCAACCCTTCCGGACGCGTTGGCGCACTCAAAACGACCATACGGATTATCAATTTTAAATTCACTTTTATTAACAAAATATTATACCGTGACGCGGCGGTCCCACGCGTCTCAACAAAATTTCTAAAATGCCGTATATAAATCTCACGACAAATTTTATAATACCAAATACATATATAATCATATATGCACCCAATCAAATACCAATTCGCATTTTATTAGTATTTATAACCCGGATTAATTTCCAATTACTACGCATTTAATTAATTAATCCCAAAAATAAATATAGCCAAAAGTACGGGGTATTACATACTTCCCCCCTAATAACTGAATTTCGTCCCGAAATTCGAAGCTAGAAAGTACCTACTAAAAACAGTTCTGGATAACGCTCGCGCATCTCATCCTCGCGCTCCCATGTGGACTCCTCGACATTGTGATGTCGCCACTGAACACGCACTAACGGGACTATCTTTGACCGCAGTTTCCTCTCGCTTCGGTCCAAAATAGCAATTGGCCCCTCCTCGTAGGAGCTATCCGGCTGGAGATCGATGTCCTCCACAGAAATATGAGAATGAGCCAAATCATCTCTAAGGTATTTCCTCAGCGAGGAAATATGGAACACGTTGTGAATCCGATGCAAGTGTTCCGGTAGTCCAAGTCTATATGCAACCGGTCCGATCCGCTCAATAATAGGAAACGGCCCCACATACCTCGGTGCCAACTTCCCCTTTTTCCCGAAACGCATAATCCCCTTCATCGGAGATACCCTGAGCAAAACCTGGTCCCCCACTTGGAACTCCCTGAAAAATCTCTTCGCATCAGCATAACTCTTCTACCTGTCTTGAGCTACCCGAATGCGACTCCGAATCAGCTAAATCCTTGCCGAAGTATCCTAAATCACTTCCGGCCCAAGTAGTTTGTTGTCCCCCACCTCCAACCAACATGCTGGGGAACGACAAGGCCTACCGTACAATACCTCAAACGGAGCCATGCCAATAGTGAACTGATAGGAGTTGTTGTAAGCAAACTCTACTAGTGGAAGGTACTGCTCCCATCCACCCCCGAAGTCAATAATGCACATGCGTAGCATGTCCTCCAACATCTGATTGGTGCGCTCTGTCTGCCCATCGGTCTGCGGATGATAAGCCGTGCTCAACCGCAATTCCGTGCCCATTGCCTCCTGGAAACTCTCCCAAAACCTCGAGACAAATATCTTGTCTCTGTCAGACACGATATTTAGGGGCACACCGTGAAGTCTCACAATCTCTGAAATGAAGAGCTGGGCATACTGTCCCGTAGTGTAGTCAGTCCTTACGGGTAAGAAGTGAGCGACCTTGGAAAATCTGTCCACAATTACCCAAACGGAGTCGTGACCCCTCTGCGACGTAGGCAACCCCGTGACAAAATCCATGGATATGCTCTCCCACATCCACACCGGAACCTCCAACGGCTGTAGCAATCCTGCTGGTCTCTGATGATCCACTTTTACAAGCTGACAAGTGGCGCATTTCGAGACAAACTCAGCGATATCTCTCTTCATACCGCTCCACCAATATTGCCGTCTCATGTCTTGGTACATTTAGTAACGCGAGCCGTGCGACTCTGCCATAACATCGTGCCGCAATTCTTCCCCTTCCGGAACTACCAATCTCCCATTGAAGTGCAATCCCCCGTCTGAGCTAACGGTATAGGACTCGGCTCCCTCGGCTAGCAATCGAACTATCTGCTCCTGACAGAATGGGTCATTAGCCTATGCCCGTACTACCTTTGTGACAATCTGCGGTGTAACGGTCATCACAGACATGAAAGATCGGGCCACTGCATCCTGGTGTCCCAATTCCTTCCACTTAGCTTTCCACACCTCTGCCACCTCATCTGCTGGCCTGCGGCTCAACGCGTCTGCTACCACGTTAGCCTTACCCGGGTGGTACCGGATGTCGAACTGGTAGTCCTTCACAAATTCAAGCCACCTACGCTGTCGCATATTCAGTTCCTTCTGCGTGAACAGATACTGTAGTGACTTGTGGTCCGTGAACAGCTGAAACTTCTCCCCCAAAAGATAGTGCCTCCAAATCCGTAAGGCAAATACTACCGCTGCAAACTCCAAATCATGCGTGGGGTAATTCTTCTCATGAGGCTTAAGCTTACGGGAAGCATAAGCTATGGCCTGTCTCTCCTACTGCAAAACACCTCCAAGCCCTTGCAAAGACGCATCGGTGTAAACCAAATACTCAACTCCCGGTCTCGGCAATGCTAACACAGGTGCTGAGGTCAACTTGTCCTTCAATTCATCGAATGCCAACTGACAGGCATCACTCCAAATGAACGGCACACCTTTACGAGTAAGATGTGTCAAAGGACCTGCTATCTATGAGAAACCCCGAATAAACCTCCTGTAGTATCCTGCTAGACCCAAGAAACTACGAATCTCTGTTGGTGTCGTGGGCTTTCCCCACTCCCTCACCGCTGATACCTTCCCTGGATCAACAGATATTCCCTGGTCGGAAATAATGTGACCAAAGAACTGGACTTCCTTCAGCCAAAACCCGCACTTCTCGTATTTTGCATACAGCTCGTTCTGACGAAGTTTCTGCAAAACCTGCCTCAAATGCTCGGCGTGCTCCTCCTCTGTCTGAGAGTAAACCAGAATGTCATCAATGAAGACAATGACAAACTGATCTAGGAAATCTCTAAACACCCTGTTCATCAAGTCCATAAACACTGCTGGAGCGTTGGTCAAGCCGAAAGGCATAACCCAAAATTCATTAGAACCATATCTCGACAAGAATGCGGTCTTCGAGACATCCTCCTCCCTGATACGCAACTAATGGTATCCCGACCTCAAGTCAATTTTCGAGAAGAAAGAAGCTCCCCTCAATTGGTCGAATAAGTCATCGATTCGAGGCAACGGATACTTATTCCGTATCGTGACCTTATTCAACTCTCGGTAGTCCACGCACAATCTCAGTGAACCATCCCTCTTCTTCACAAACAAAACTGGAGCGCCCCAAGGTGAGGTACTCCTGCGAATAAAGCCCTGTCCCAAAAGCTGTTCTATCTGATCCCGTAGCTCTCTCATCTCAGCTGGAGCCATACGGTACGGTGCACGCTATAGGTCTCGTACCCGGTAGCAAATCTATAACGAAGTCTATCTCACGACTGGGTGGTAAGCCTGGTATCTCCTGAAACACATCTGAATACTCCCTGACAACCGGGATCGAATCTAAAGGAATCACAACCTCCTTAGAGGTATCCTCCTCAATGTAATACAAATGAGCGGTCGATCCTCCCTCTGGGCAAGCCATCGCCACTATAAACATCTCTTGCCCCGGAATGGCAAAAACAATGCTCCCGCTGAAGCAATCAATCATGGCCCTATATGCTACGAGCCAATCCATACCGATGATCACATCATGAACATGCATGTCTAACACTAACATGTCTGCAGGTAATACCAAACCACCAATCTCTACCCCCACTCCTCGACATATAAAGAATATAAGTGACCCACTCCCCAATGGTGAGTCGACACACGTAACTGTGCTCTCTGTCGTAGCTAAAAATCCTAAGGCTTTCGCGAAGTGTGTATCTATAAAACAGTGTGTAGCACCCGTATCAAATAACACCCGACCCATAGTGCCATGGATAGGAAACGTACCCTCGATCGTGGGCGGTGCTTGTGGAACTGCAGCCTGGTGAACGTTGTAGACACGTCCATACTGTAGCTGCCCCTGCTGAGCTGGGACTGCTGGAATGGGTGGAAAAGCTGCCATCTGTGGCGGTGCAGGAAGAGCGGTGGGAAACATAGGTCTCTGTGGCTCCTGGCGAGCACCCTGCTGCTGCTGCTGTGGGGCCCTGCCCCTATCAGGACAATCCTGCTTCTTATGGCCAGTCTTGCCATAAGTAAAGCACTTCCCTGGGAAGTTCCCTCCCCTCTGCCCCTGCTGTCCCCGGCCCTGGTGGCCGTTACCGTTCCTCCCTTGGCCCTGCTGGCCCTGATGGAACTGCTGCCCATTCTGCCCCTGCTGGCCCTGATGGCCGTTTGGACCCTGCTGGCCCTGACGGAAACCTCCTTGTCCCTGCCTGTAGTTCCCTGACCGGAACCTCTTATTATCCCCCTGCTGGGAGCCCTGCTCAGTCTGTCTCTGCCCTTGACCGGTTTGTGCCCCGCTGGCACCATGTCCTCCAGTCCTGCCCTGATGGCTAGACTCCCCCGATCGCTTGCCCTCGGCCATATGAAAACGGTCGTCCTGGCAGTGTAATAATGCAGCGTTAACCACATCAGAATACGTGGCCAACGATAGGTTCCCTAGCAGATGCTGACGGATCCTCCAATTCAACCCATCGGTGAACTTCTCTATCTTCTTCTTCTCTGTTGGAATCTCGTCTGGAACGATATTCAACAGGTTAGTGAACTCGGCCTCATACTCGGCCACTGTCTTGCCCTCCTGTTTCAAACTCATCAGCTTCCTCCTCATCTCTGTATGAACTGCGGACGAAAAGTATTTGCGGTCGAACCGCACTCAGAACTCCTGAATCGTGAGGGTATCCCTCTCCTCCGCGGTGGTAATAGACTCCCACCACTGTAGTGCAGATCCCACTAGATTGAAAGTAGCTAGCACCTGTTTCTGAACATCAGTGCACTCATGCATCCTCAAATGCCTCTGTATGTCCTTCCTCCATTGGCTCGAGACTACCACGTCTGAGCTACCTGCAAACTCCGGCGGGTGCGCTTTCTGAAAAGCATCTCGTACACGCTCCCAAGCAGACGGGAATGCATTAACCTGTACTGGCGCGGTAACCGGCGCCTGAGGCGGTGCCTGCTGAATCACGGCAATCGCGGCATTTACCGCTTGGGCTACTATAGCAGCAACCTCAGCGGCGTTCATCATGCCCTGAACTGGAGCGGGCTGGGGTTCGGGCATTGCATTCCTGGGAACTCGTCGTGTACGTCGTGGAGGCATCTGAAATAAGAATAAAGTTTATAAGTTCGCAGTTTATAAACTTAAAATAGCTGAAGAACGAAGCATACACAAAAAGAGTACAACAATCCTAAAATATAGGGCTCTATATCAAAGAAAACGTAGCAGAAACATAATAGCCGTACAGATCCTAAAGGACACTAGAACCTGATGCTCTGATACCACCTGTGACACCCCGACTAATTAAATACCGGGTAGCTAATCCTTTATAAAATTAATTCAAAATGCCAAGTTGGCTCAGTTAATAGCATCACTGTCGAAAACATTTTTATTATTTCTAACCACCTAGTATTTAAAAAGCAAGTTGTCAAATTTTAATTTAAGTCTGATTAACATGCAACAAGTGTAAAGAAGAAATAAATAACACCATACACCATGCTGAAGTAAAATGAATAACCATCACAATAGAGTAAATAAAGTCTGGAGGAAAAACTCCTCACTACAATCCCATAACTGAAATGAATAACCGAAACTGAAATAAAACATGCTAAAGTCTGAAAACTGAAATGTAAATGATTTCTCTAAAGAAATGGGCAACATGCCCTACAACTGATAGATAGTGACTCTGGAATCCAAAGAGATAGAAGCGTCTACATGCAAATCCCTGTAGCTTCCACAAGCAGCTATAGCTCGTCACCCGAATGAGTACCTATGCTTGGTGTCCTTGTGGCTGGGCACCTAAAATGGTTTTACAAAGAAAAAGAGATTTGAAAAGCAAACGGGGCAGAGCCCGAATGTGGAGTTATATTTTAAAAACCTGCAAGTTCTTTAAAAACATTTAAAACATTAAATGCAAAGTACATGTTAGGACGTACACTCGCATGATATTCTCACCTCTCGTCTAACTGTGCACTCCTAACGTAAGTACCCATCTATATCGACCCATACTACTAGCTAACTGACAACATAACTAGCTAGACTGCCAAAGGTTCTACCCATATAACTCGGTTTCATTTAACATAACAACGCTCGTAATTAAATAGGGGTTTAACGTAAACTCAGTTACTAAACATACCATTGATATAACTATCAGTTAACTCATTATATAACTCGAAATAACACCGTAATATTTTTACAACATTAACATGAGGATTCCCATTAATTTAATGTATATTATTCACATCATAAATATACGATACAAGCACCCCGCAATCTAAGCTATGGTGCACACATACTCTGCTATCCATCCCGGTACATCACGTACATAAGGATCACATATTCTGAATCTCTCAGGAATAGTTCAGATAACACAAATCACAAATAGTGGAGGCGAACACAGTCACCATCACATGGGTCACGCACATACCTACGCTCCCATGGTCAGCGGACTTATTAATATCACAATAAGTCTTTCTATGACCTATGTTCATCAAGGTACCAGTCTATATCCCCCCCGTAGGCACACAAGGATTAGAGGGTCCTAAGCGAACGTAACCTCCCGTGATAGCAAGTATGGTAGGTATGTCATACACACAATCCATATAACAATACTAAGTAAACACACATCTTAGTAATACCGTATTTTAATCGTAGTACATATTGCACTCTCGTACTAACTATAATTATCACAATTCGTAGTATTCCGGTTTGTAATTATACGCGCTATAATTCATCCTCACATCGTAGTAGACACTCACGTCTTAACCCAAATGGTTTATTGGATATAACTCTCGTATATAATTTACTCCTCTCAATAACCCAAAAGTCCCAAATCTATCCTTACATCATCAAAGAATGTTAACTCTACCCTCGAACCAGTTTCCGGGACTCCAAAAATCAAAACAGTCCAAAAAGGACCAAACTGTCAACTCGTTAGAAGTCTCGTTCGAACGAGATCCCAGTTCGTTCGAACGAACTGACCCTTCTAACGATATCTCGTTCGAACGAGATATCGAACGAAATCCCCACTCGTTAGTAGCGACTGGTCAACTCGTTAGAAGCTCGTTCGAACGACCTGGGGGCTGCTTCTAACGAGGTACCAGTTTCGGCCCAGATTTTTCCCCAATTCGTTTTTCAACATTTTTACTCCTCAAATCTTCTCCAAAATACGCCCCAATGATTGATTTAAGATATCTAAACAATTCTAAACACAATATAACCACATCCTATCACGTTTTTATGGATTAACTCATCCTAATCATCCATCAAATTTGCAAATATTAAACTTCCCCCCCAAATTATTCATGAACAAGAACCCTAATTTATAAACCCTCAATTCATCAAATTAAATCCGTTTTTGTTTCACCCAATCATGTATAATCATCATATAATTTCGTCCCATACTATTCTACGTGCAAATGGTCCTTAATAATCAAATTCTAAGTCCAATTAACATGGGTTTTCATTTATCTTCCAAGAACAATTTGTAAAACATCAATTTTCTAACATGGAAAGAACATCCTTTGAAATTAAACATAGTTAAACCACTTGCCTTGTTTGTCTCTGAATTTGGTGTGGATTCGGTGTAGAATTTATGCAGAATTCCTCTCTCTCTCTCCTTCTCCAAGCTTTCTTCTCCAAAAGGCTATGGTGGCTAGGGTTTGCTTTGGGGAAACTTATGAAAACCTAATTTAATAAACCTCCGTAGCTTGTTGGGTTAATAAGGGTTGGTTGGGTCAATTCCTTATCAGATTACAACTCTCAATTTTCGTCACTTTTAATTACCCAAAAATACCAAATTACTAAAATACCCTTTATGGTGCCGGAATGGCCTAAAAATACCCGGGACCCAAACTATACCCCCGGCTAGTGTTTTCTGACTATCTCGACCCTTCCGGACGCGTTGGCGCACTCAAAACGACCATACGTTTTATTGATTTTAAATTCACTTTTATTAACAAAATATTATACCGTGACGCGGCGGTCCCACGCGTCTCAACAAAATTTCTAAAATGCCGTATATAAATCTCACGACAAATTTTATAATACCAAATACATATATAATCATATATGCACCCAATCAAATACCAATTCGCATTTTATTAGTATTTATAACCCGGATTAATTTCCAATTACTACGCATTTAATTAATTAATCCCAAAAATAAATATAGCCAAAAGTACGGGGTATTACAATACTAGGGCTACAGCCTAGAAAAGTCATAGAGTTTGTGATAAACTTGATGCCAGGCACTTGACCAATTGCCTGTGCACCTTACCGTAAGGCTCCGATGGAGATGATGGAGTTACGGGATCAGTTGTTTGAACGAGGTTTCATCCGTAGGAGTACCTCGCCTTGGGGTGCTCCTGTACTATCCATAAAAAAATAGATGGGTCGTTATGGTTGTGTGTAGACTACCGAGAGTTGAATAAGGTCACGATACGAAATAAGTATCTGTTTCCCTGAATCGATGACTTATTCGACCAATTGAGGGGTGTTGCCTACTTCTTGAAGATAAAATTGAGGTCAGGATACCATCAGTTACGTATCCAAGAGGAGGATGTGTCTAAGACTGCCTTCTTGATGAGATATAGATCCTACGAGTTTAGGGTTATGCCATTTGTGCTAACCATCACACCGACCGTGTTTATGGACTTGATGAACATGGTGTTTAGAGAGTTCTTAGATAAGTTTGTCATTATCTTCATAGATGACATCCTAATTTATTTTCAGACCGAGGAGGAGCCTGCCGAGCATTGGAGGACGATTTTGCAGACACTACGTGTGCACGAGTTGTATACGAAATATGATAAGTGGGGGTTTTGGCTGAGAGAGGTTTAGTTTCTGGGGCTCATTATTCTGAAAGAGGAATATCCATAGATCCGGGGAAGGTGTCAGTGGTGAGGGAGTGGGGGAAACCCATGACGCCAATAGAGATACGTAGTTTCTTGGGGCTAGCCAAATACTACAGGCAATTTATTCGGGGATTCTCGAAGATAGTGGGCCCATTGACTAATTTGTCTCGAAAAGGGGTGACATTTATATGGGATGATGCCTGCGAGTTGACTTTTGATGATCTGAAGGAAAAGCTGACTTCATCACTAGTTCTAGCACTGCCCAGGCCGAGGGTGGAATACCTGGTTTATACTAATGCGTCCTTATTAGTACTTGGAGGTGTGCTTCAGCAGGAGGATAAGGCTATAGCTTATGCTTCCCGTAAGCTTAAGCCTCATGAGAACAATTATCCCACCCACGACTTGGAGTTAGCGGCAGTCGTATTTGCAGTTCGGATATGGAGACATTATCTCTTGGGGAGAAATTTTTCCTATTCACATATCACAAGTCCATGCAGTACATGTTCATACATAGGGAGTTGAATATGAGTTAATAGAGGTGGATTAAATTTGTGAAGGACTATCAGTTCGACATCCAATATCACCCGGGGAAGGCTAACATGGTAGCAGATGTGTTGAGATATAGGCCAACAGGTGAGGTGGCCGAGGTGTGGAAGGCAAAATGGAAGGAGCTGGGACATCAGGATACATTTTCCCTCTCATTAATGTCAGTGATGACGGTTACACCCGAGATCCTTACTAGGGTGATATAGGCTCAGGCAACAGAGTTGTTCTGTTAGGATCGTATTGCACAACTTCTAGATGAGGGGGCAACGTCGTATTCTGTGTGCTTAGATGGGGGCTTACGCTTCAATGGAAAACTAGTAGTTCTAGAGGGGGAGTATTTACGACATGCAGTGATGACGGGGTCATACGGTTCATAATTTACGGTACTTCTAGGAGGGGATAAGGCGTACTAAGATATAAGGGGACAGTACTGGTGGAGTAGAATAAAGAAGGACATTACCGAGTTTATTTCAAAATGTGCCACTTGTCATCTAGTAAAAGTGGACCACTAGAGATCGCTAAGGCTCCTACCGTCGTTAGAGATCCCTATGTGGAAATGGAAGATAATTTTCATTGATTTCATCACAGGGTTGCCTACATTGCAGATGGGTTACGATTCCATATGGGTTATTATGATCGACTGACCAAGGAAACTTATTTTCTACTAGTTCGGACCGATTATAATACAGGGCAGTACGCTTAGATCTTTATTGCCGAAATAGTGAGATTCCACGGGTGCCCCTTGATATTGTGTCCGACCGAGACAAGATTTTTGTGTCCAGATTTTAGGAGAGCTTCCAAGAGGCCATGGGTACAGAGTTACGACTGAGTTAGACCTATCACTTGCAGACTAATGGGAAGATCAAGCCTACAAATCAAATTTTAGAGGATATGTTGCGAATGTGCATCCTTGATTTTAGCAGGGGCTGGGAGCAATATCGTCCACTAGTCGAGTTTGCTTATAATAACTCCTACCAGTTTAAAATTGGCATGGATACATTCGAGGCGTTATATGGTAGGCCTTGTCATTCTCCAGCGTGTTAGTTAGAGGTGGGGGACAATAAGCTACTTGGGCCAGAGGTGATTCAGGATACTTCGACCAGGATTGAGATGATTCTGATCCGTATTCGAGTTGCTTAGGATAGACAGAAGAGTTATGCCGATGCTAAGAGGTTATTTACGGAGTTCAATGTGGGGGACCAGGTGTTGTTACGAGTATCTCCTATTAAGGGGATAATGTGGTTTGGTAATAAAGGAAAGTTGGCACCGAGGTATGTAGGGCCATTCCTTATTATTGAGCGGATTGGGCCAGTGGCTTACAAACTTGGGTTACTAGAGCACTTGCATAGGATTTATGACATGTTCCATATTTCTTCGCTGAGGAGATATCTTCGGGATGTGTTATCCCACACTTATATTTCTTTAGAGGATATTGGTCTACAGCTAGATAGTTCCTATAAGGATGGTCCAATTGCTATCCTAGACCGCAGCGGGAGGAAGCTGACGTAAAAGGTAGTGTCGTTAGTACATGTTCAGTGGAGGCATCATAATGCCGATGACTCTACCTGGTAGTGTGAGGATGAGACGCGCAAAAAGTATTCAGAGTTATTTTTACCAGGTATACCTTTATTTTTTTGAATTTCGAGACAAAATTTTGTTATTAAGGAGGAATTATGCAATACCCCGTGTTTTTAAAGATTTTTTATTGTGGTATTAATTAACTTAAAAATGGCAAATTTATTTATAATTAATCGATATTTAATGATATAATTACTAGCGTGATGAGAGTTAATATTTTGATGTTAATTATGTGGAATATTACTTAATGAGTAAAGTAATATGTAATTATGAATTAATCTTTGTGAGCAAATTATACGACAGTTATGAAAATTAAGGCGGGATGCGCGTGTGAGTCATGTCGGGACGCAAGTTAATGAAATAACAAGTAATTTATTTATAAGTCACCCGTATGGTCATTTCGAGGGTGCCAAAGTGCCCAGAAGGGTCGAGGTAGTCGAAAAAGTCTACCCAGGGGTTTAGTTTGGGTCCTGGGGCTCTTTTAGGCCAAACCGGCATCCCAGAAGCGTAGATTAGACATTTTTATTTTTGAGGAAAATAAATCCACGAAATTTAAAGGTCTTTATAAACTTTGAAGCTTAGTCTCCTAGGGTTAGAAGTTACCATTCTGCAGAGGATACATAGGAGGAAGAGGAAAGGCGTTTCCAGGAGTTCCCAAGACCAAAAACACCAGTTTTCACCATCGTCACCACCATCCCATTGATATGAGAGAGAGGATTGTAACCATACCCTTCGTCTTCAATGGTTTAAACCTTCAAATATTAGGCAAGTATTATCTTGCATAAATTCACAGTAGATATGTGATCCATGTTAGATTAGGGTAACATTTGTATGAAAATCTCATGTTTTGGAAGAATTTAGATAGTGTAAATCATAATTCTTGGGTGAATATTTAAATGGAGTGGGATCATTTATGTATGTAGAATCAAACTCACGTCATTATAATCAAATTGGTTGAAGAAATCTGGAAATTACATGTAAATTGATGATGAAGTCAAAATTGGGGTCCTTGAGACTAAAGATGGAAATTAGGTGAATTTGTGCATGTAGATGTTGTTTATGATTTGGATACGTTAGAAATTGTCCACACATGTTAGTATAGGATCTAGATTTCATATATATCAAATTGGACAAGTTTAAAGATGTTCTTGGTGGTTAAAAATTTAGAAACCCGTAACTGTTAAGAAAATCTGGGCAAATAACTAGTCGATCGATCGATCTAACCTATTTCTTCGATCGATCGACTCCCCTGGAAAATGTGATTTATGTCCTTTTTATATTTGATTGAATCCTAACTTTTAGAAATATTTAGTGATGATTAATGGAACATATCAGTTGGATACACTTAAGACTCGAAAATGTTATTATGTATGGGATTAAATGGGGAATTTACGAGTGTTAATCGAATGAATTATGGTTAGAAATTATGTAAATTTGGGTTTAAATCGGATAAACGATAACTTAAGGTTAGTACCATTAGTGAGGGTACATTTTAGTTACAGAAATAACCCAAGAAATAGAAGAAAACTTAGTAACCTTTTGAGATAAGGAAAGGACCGTGAAGTATGCTGCGAGAGTTACCATATTAAATAAAATATCATGTAGGATATTCGAGATATAAATATACTACATATGAGACTTGAAAAATGGGATGTGCGTATATACTTAGGTTGTGTGATTTCCTATAGTATCGATTATTATGTGTAATGCATCATACCGCGCTACTTGCTATCACGGAGGTTTCAGCGCCAGGACAATCTTATTCTAATGAGCCCACCGGGGGAATATGGACTTGTACCTCAGAACCACAGAACCTTAGTACAGCCTATCTGTGAGTGATAGTGCAGACGGTCATAGGGGTTAGTGGGTATATGCGTCTTCCTTATGACTTGGAACTATGATTCGCCTCCATTATTTGTGATTTGTGTTTTATACGGTTCTCAAGTGATTATGAACCTATAGTCCTTCATATAGTATGTGATAGATTGGGACTTGATAGCAAAGTATGCATGCACCATAGCTAAGTCTTGAGGTTCCTTATAAGTGTGTGTGTGTGTGTGTGTGTGTGTGTGTGTGTGTATATATATATTATGATAATGAAGTCTATATGTGTATCGATGATTATTCTACCGTGTTTCTTAGTAGATGAGAAAGAGTAAGATATACAAAATATGTTATAATTGTGGGAACTCATATGAGTAAAGAAATACTTGAATTGATTAATAAACATTGGAAATGCAAGAATGTATTATTCGAGTAATACGAGTGGACACAATGACTTAGACATGATAGTGAGAGACTTAAATCAAACTAGTTAGGTGGGAGGATATAACTAGGACGCGTTAGGAGTATACGTTAGGTGTGCACAATAGTTGAGAGGTGAGTATTTCAAGTGAGGGCACGTGACTAACATGTATACAATATCTGGTATTTATGCAATTTTGAATAATTTCTGTTTAAAAATATTTTCAACTCGGGCTCTGACCCTTTTTCTTCCAAATCTATTTTTCCAAACAATTTTTAGGCGCCCATCCACAGGGACGCCAAGCATAGGAGTTCCATTTAGTTGACGTGTTGTAGCTGCTGTGAAAGTTACAGGACCTCGGTATTAGACGCCTCCACATTTATCCTTGATTCATTCCGAGACATTTACTTTATTCGGGGCTTGTTGCCCGTTTTTATTTAGAGATAGTATTTTTTAGACAGTCATTTACATTTTAGTTGTTGGATTTATTTCATTTCAGATTATGGTATTTGATATTTAGACTGGAAGTATTTTTCATTATGTCGTTTTAATTACTATGAGTTGTTATTAGATGGCGAATGTTAAATTAATTATAAGTGCTTGTATGCTTTATTTAATAAAATAAAATAAAAATATTGGCATCTGATTTTTAAATACTAGGTGGTTAGTAATTAATAAAAAGTTTTCGGCAGTAATGCTAAGACTGATTCCAACTGGATATTCTGTTTTAAATTTAATAAAGGACTGATCACCCAGTATTTAATTAAGTAGTGTGTCACACAAAATAGTCGGTCCCTTAACGAATCTGACGAGGAATGGGATACCATTTGTTTAGGATGAAATGTTCCAGTAGGCATTTAAGGAGAAAAGACTAGATTGACCACAACACTAGTTCTGGCATTGCCTCGGGCAGGAGTTGATTACAGAGTTTATATATATGCATCCCTAAGGGGACTTGGCGAGGTTTTGATGTAGGGGGAGAGGCTGATAGCTTATGCTTCCCGAAAGATTAAGCCTCACGAGGGATATTACCACACCCATGACTTGAAGTTAGCAGCTATGGTTTTTGCCTTGCTAGTGTGGAGACACTATCTCCCGAGGGAGAAATTTCACCTTTTCATAGACCACAAAAGCTTGCAGTACTTGTTCACACAAAAGGAGTTGAACATGCGGTAGAGGAGGTGGTTAGAGTTTGTGAAAGATTATCAGTTCGACATTCAGTACCACCCGGGGAAAGAGAATGTCGTGGCAGATACATTGAGCCGTAATCCATTTCTAGAGTTGGCGACAGCGTGGAAGGAGAATTGGAAGTTACTTCGTTGGTAAGATGACTTGAACCGAGCATTCATGTCAATTCTCACCATCACTCCTGAGATCATTATCCAGGTGGTGAAGGCACACGCAAAAGATCAGCTTTTCGAGAAAAAGATGAGACAATTTCTAGCAGAGGGGGTGGAACAATTTTCTATCGGGTCGAATGGTCATTTGTGATTCCAGGGGAGACTAGTTGTCTCGGATGATGAGGAGTTGAGGCGAGACATCATGTCATAGGCTCACAGTTCACTTTTTACGGTACATCCCGGAGGGGATAAGATGTACCACAACATGCGTCGTCAGTATTGGTGGGTTGGTATAAAAAGGGATATGACTGAGTTTGTGCCCAGGTGTGCTACGTGTCAGCGGGTGAAGGTGGATCACCAGCGTCCTGCAGGCACTTTGTAGCCTTTGGAGATCCTGATGTGGAAATGGGAAAGCATCTCTATGGACTTTATCACTAGGCTACCTACTTCGCAGAGAGGACATGGTTTGATATGGGTGATTATCGACAAATTGACAAAGGTAGCTCATTTCTTACCAATGAGGACAGATTATCGCTCCGAACAGTTCACCAGGCTCTTACATAAGGAGATTATTAAGCTGCATGGGGTACTGCTCAGTCTCAACTCTGCCTCCAAAGATTATTAAGATGCATGGAGTAAACCTGATTCCAGAGGACATAATGCGGATGTGCATCTTGGATTTTAAGGGGAGATGAGAGCACTACTTGCCCTTGGTGGAGTTTGCCTATAACAACAACTACCAGTTCATGATAGGGATGGAACCGTTTGAGGTACTCTACGGGAAACCTTTTTGTTCACCCTCATGCTGGTTAGAGGTAAAGGAGAACAAGTTACTTGGTTTAGACTTCATTCAGGACACCTTAGAGATTGTAGATATGATTCGATTCAGGATACGAATTGCCCAGGACAATTAGAAGATCTATATGGATGCAGGCCGGAGACACTTATACTTCGATGTTAGAGATCATATGTTGATTAAAGTGTCTCGTATGAAGGGGGTGATGAGATTTGGGAAGAAAGGGAAGTGGTCTCCTCGATACGTGGGACCCTTCCTTATTCTGGAGAGGATTGGGCCCGTAGCATACCAGTTGGGATTATCGGATCACTTGTAGCGGATGGATTATGTTTTTCACATATTTTCACTGCGGAGATTCCTTAGAGATGATGTGGCATACTAGCACATTGATATCGATGAGATTGAGCTCCAACTAGACGCTACTTACGAGGAGAGATCAATAGCCATTCTGGACCTACGGGAGAGCTGACGACTTCGATCCAAGGTTGTTCCTTTAGTTCGGGTGCAGTGGGGAGACCATCGGGAGGACGAGTTGACTTGGGAAAGGGAGCACAACATGCACACAAAGTATCCTGAACTCTTCTAGCTAGGTACGTACTTTTCTTGATTCTGAGGACTGAATCCCGTTATTTGGGAGGGGGGGGAGGAGGATAATGTAATACCCTGTATTTTTTAAAAAATAAATGATGAAATAATATTTTTAGAATAAATATTTAATTTCAAAAATTAGACCTAATTAAATTTTTGTTTTAAAATTTCACAGTTGAAATTTTTATTTAGTTATATTTGTGTGTGAATAATTTTTATGTGCATGAATATGGCATTTATATATAATGAAGAAAATTACATAATTAATGTGCGACACAAATTAAAAGTATCTATTATTGGCATAAATAATTTAGATCGTATTTCGGGACACATATGGGTTCATTTAGGTGATTTACGCCTTTAAAAATAGTCTCGGGTCAATAGTATATAGGTTGGGGAGCTTGTTGGCTAATTGGATATTGGATTCGGGTCCGTTTGGGGGTCCAAAAGTTAGGTTTTAGGCCCAACTCGGGATTAACCACTTAATTAGAGTTTAAGTGAGGGTAAACCACTTCCCCACTATCATTAGAGAAAATCTAAAACAAAAGTTACGGGAAAGGAAAGGAAAAATACCAAAAAGAGGAGAAAAGGGGCAAGAACAAAGGGAAAATCAAGGGGCTTCCAAGAGGTCTTCATCCATAAATTTTAAGGCAAGAATTCTCTTGCTTAATTTATGCTTTTCAATATATTTCTTGATGCATGTAATTACCCCTTTAATTTCTGGGATTTAGGTTTGAGTATGTTTGACTTGATGATGAATAATACATGTAGAGGATTGAAATTTTAGTAAAAATTATCTCAAAAATTTAAGTAACGTAAATCTGAAAAATTGATGATAGAACCCGTAAGATTTTGATAGTTAAATTTGGGACATTTGACTAATTGATGTAGAGATATTATTGTTAATTAATGGTCTCAAATTATGATGTAGACTCCCTAATAAATGATCCTTACTGTAAATTTCATCTGATTGGGTATTTGAAGTTTTAGAATCATGAAATCTATAAATGGGTATTAACTTTAATGGGGTTGTGTAAGTCAGTGCACTCATAGATTTCTGGGTTTGTATATAAATGGGTTCTGGGAATTAGTTGTATGAATGTTTTTGGAATTCGTGTAAGTTTATGGGTTTGGAAGTTTAATCTAGAAATGAACTGTAAAGGATAAGGGGAGTGGGGAAAAAGGTAGGGGTCGTTCAGATGATGTCATGGGTCATTCGAGCGACGTGCCATGTCATGCGAACGAGCCTCATGATCGTTCGAGTGACATGATGGATTTTTGACTTTTCGTCCCTGTTTGCTTTAGTTTGAGTTCAGTAGACCTCTAAATTTTGTTTATCAGATGGGCAGTAGTAAAAGAACAATAAGATAAGGAATTATAAATCGTGGGTTAACTAATTGATGGAGTAATGTTACACCCACATTTAAATTAATAATAATTATAATCGATTAGTTAGTTAAAGTAATTATTTTATGGATTTGAAATAATAATTTATTAGATGGTAAATTATTAATTAATGAAATATTGTGGATTTTAGTAGGACTTTTATGGTAATTATGGAGTAATTACATATACATATTATATGAGATAATAATATGTACTTATATGTATAACCTATCGGCTCGAGGATTCACGCGTTCGGACCGGGTACCACACGTCGGTTGAGGTGGGCTTGACGATGTGTAGATCATATAGGTACTACGGTGAGGCGCCATATACGAGAGGTATGTGTTGATGCTGACCCTTCCAATGTCACCGCTGGGTATGGGCCGCGTATAGGTGTTCTGTGTAGGGACCATCCTCCCCTCCCCCCCCCCCCACCCACAATTTTTGTGTGCTTTGCGATGTTCACTTAGGATAAGAGATTTCTCCGGACTTGTCGATAGAACACAAATTAGACACCAACGGTAGATGCCTTTGTGTGTCAAGTATATGGAAGGACATATATTAATAATTACCCGGACTTTAATGTAATAAATTTAATTGTCTAAGAATGTGGACAATAATTATATTCTTGACCCTATAATGCATAATAAATGTTTATGCCTTATGTATGATACTTGTGAGATTGGAATAATTGGGCGTTGGCAATTAAATGTAAAGATTTTATTTAAATATTTAATTATCGATATATCTATCTTGTAAATTTGAGACGATGTCATAATCATTATTTGGGACTTTTTTGGGATGCAAACAATATCTCATTTAGATGAGGGATGGGGTGTTAAATGCATGTGCGTGACGAAGGGGGAGTATTTATTTTGCATCGCCTGTACTATTGCATTATAAATTAGTTAAGTTAATTCTTGCACACCTCGGACTCTAACCCAAATTTAAATGTTCTCCCCCTAGGTCCTCCTAGACAAGGATAGCTGGATTGTGTTGTATCAGTCCTGCAGTCTCACTTGTGCTTTAGTTTTTCTAGACTCTTTAATTCTAGCATAGGCGCTTATTATGCCGTACTTATTTGTTTAAGCCCGATACTTTTACTTTGTGTTGGTTGAGACTATATTACTCTTCTTGGATTTATTATTTTATTGGTGGTGGTTTGGATTTATTTATTTATTGTGAATGTATTCGTGATATTTCAAACTTGGGCCTTAAATAATAATAATTTTATATTCGTATATGTGCTAAGAATGGTATTAATTGGCAAACAAGCCATATCTTTGGCGAATCATGCTTGACCAACCTTTACGTTAAAAAATAGGGGTTGTTACATGATGTAAATGAAAACTTGAAAATAAAATTTCAGAAATTGATAAAGATATTTTAAGATTTGTCTAAAAATAGAGAAAAAGGCAATGTAACTGTTTAAGATAAAAAGGAAATTATGCATAATAGGCCGAAAACACAAAAAATCACTGAGTTATCTTAAATATTTAATAAGAGAAAATAAGAAAAAATATATATAGCATGGGTTACCTAAGAAATGCCCATCCCATATAATTCAATCATTTGTCCTGTACAGGAATGGACTTTAAATGGGCCCTCCATGAAAGCCCAGTGCCTAAACTTGTACACAATCAATGGTGGGCCTGAGTAAACATGTAGAGCCTCTAGAACAAATCCTCGTGGAAAAGTGGTTGTAGAAGACCTGTGAAATGAATCTGCTGTTTTCTCAGTCGGGTTGTACCCACGAAGCTTACCTGGCAATGAACATATATGGAATCTAAATACTATTATTATGTCTGGTGGTTTTAAAAACACAAGAAAATGAAAAAAAAATAGGAGAAAGGGAGACTTATATTACCCATGAAACGACTGTCGTGGTTACGAAGTGATGACGTGTACAAATTGGCCATTATCACTAAAGAAAAAAACTCTCTCAGTTAAAAAATTCCAATTAAACCATGACCAAAACACGGTAACCAGAGATACACTATGAATAGTAAGACCCTGAAAATCAACCTCGCTCTAGACTCTAAAATCTATCTCCTTCTGCTTTTACATCTCATCCCACCTTAATCACAAACTCTATTCTCAAACCCACCTCCCCAAATTCCTCACTCATTCTCCCACCTCCCACCCGAAATCATGGCTAATACTACCATCCTACCTCCCGTGGTTCTATAACCCCAACATCCCCTTTGGCAATGGCTTCACTCGCAGGATCGACATCGTCAACTCTTCTTTTTCTTTGGGTGGTTGATTTTGGTGTTTTTATAGTGACACATTGCAGAGTTCGATGTGTGAATGTGGGAGGATCCGAATGCATCTTAGGAGGAGAAAAAATGAGAATGTGATTAGGAAAGATGAGGATGTGGAGTTTCCGTTGTTTCAGTTTAGGGCCTTTGATGTGGAGGTTATTGACAAAAAGAGATGTGGAAAGAAGTTGATGAGGTAAGATTTGGTTGATAAGTATGTGCCACATTCTGGGAATGCTAAACATACCACGGGTGGACTTATTTATTCTATAAATTTTTTCTCATTTGACTGGCATCTCATGTGGAGGAAAGGACGATTCCTTTTCTTATAGATTTGAATAGCAATTGCAGCTGGCATGGAGGAATTGCCCATCCAATTTTTAACCCATTTTGATGGCGAGGAATGGGTGATTCCTTTTCCTACAGATTTGAATGCCAATGGCAGTTGACGTGGAAGAATGGCCCATTCAATTTCTTACATAGTTGAAATGTAGCCTTAAAATACGTGGATATTTCTATTTTTTAGAATAGATTAAATTCTTGTAAAAGAATTTTAGATCATGTGGTATTAAAAAATCTGCGATATGGGGGTGCCCATGTATCACGATGTATGCACAATAATAAATAAAGGAGAGACAAAGATTTACCTGTTCGACCATGAATGGCCTACGTCCACGAGGCTGCTGTCGTGTTCCATTAGAATGATGAGAGAGTTTACATGAATGTGTTTCTCTAGCTTCTAAGCCTCCTTTCACAATGGGTTGTGTCCCCTTTATATAGAGTTAGTGGTTACATTAGGGTTACAAATATGGATGAGTCCTGTCTTCGTGGAGGTTAGTTTTACTCAGATACTTCTCCTCGATATTATCATTTATCAAGGACTCTAGTCGTCCATATCTTGTTGGAGCATCCGTTGCTTTCCATCTTGATTGGGGTGCTCACCACGTGTTATGCTATTATGTAGAAATATTTTCCCCCTACAATAGCCCCACAGGTCGTAGTTTAGCTGAGTTGATTTCGAGATGAGTTGGGAGCTGGTCCATAATCTCTTCAAACGTGCGTAGTTGCTGATGTGAACTGGACTGTCTTTCTTTGATCTGTCGTTCAACTTTTAGCCTTATTTGGTTATTCTTCTTGCCATTATAAGTTTTTTAGATGAAGGCTTGTCTTGAGTTGAGAGACGTTCAGTTGATATGGGAACCAAACTCGAGAGTGTCGAGCGACCTACGTACCCTCATGAGATCAGGTCGAACGTAGTTCATTGTTCTATTTTATTGCATGGCCCAATTCGTGAGGCTAACCACAGGCCTATTAAGAATTCATTTGCTGAGGCTTTATCGAGCGTGCATCAAGTTTAGGGCATTTCCCTGTATTTTGATCTTATATGGTCCAATTGGAGAGGCCGACAAAAGGTCTATGTGTCGAACCTTGCTCGAGCATCTACCTAGTAGGGGTAATACCCTGCATTAGGTGTTCATATAGTCTAATTGGAGAGGCCGACCACAGGCCTACGTGCCAAGCCTTGCTCGATCATGTACCTAGTAGGGGTAAGACCCTGCATTAGGTTTTTAATATGGTCCAATTGGAGAGGCCGACCACAGGCCTATGTATCGAGTCTTGCTCGAGCATGTACTTAGTAGGGGTAAGACCTTGCATTAGGTTTTTCATATAGTCCAATTGGAGAGGCCGACCATAGGCCTATGTGTTGAGCCTTGATCGAGCATGTACCTAGTAGGGGTAAGACCCTGCATTAGGTTTTTTATATGGTCCAATTGGATAGGCTGACCACAGGCCTACATGCTGAGCCTTGGTCGAGCATGTACCTAGTAGGGGTAAGACCCCGCATTAATTTTTTCATATGGTCCAATTGGAGAGGCCGACCACAGGCCTGAATGTACCTAGTAGGGGTAAGACCTTGCATTAGGTTTTTCATATGGTCCAATTGGAGAGGCCGACCACAGGCCAATGTGTTGAGCCTTGCTCGAGCATGTACCTAGTAGGGGTAAGACCCTACATTAGGTTTTTCATATGGTCCAATTGGAGAGGCCGACCACATGCCTATGTGTCGAGATTTGCTCGAGCATGTACCTAGTAGGGGTAAGACCCTTCATTAGTTTTTTCACACAGTCCAATTGGAGAGCCCAACCACAGACCTGTATATCGAGCCTTGCTCGAGCATATACCTAGTAGGGGTAAAACACTGTGTTAGGTTTTTCATATGGTCCAATTGGAGAGGCCGATCACAGGCCCATGTATCGAGCTCGAGCATGTACCTAGTAGGGGTAAGACCCAGCATTAGGTTTTTCATATGGTCCAATTGGAAAAGCCTACCACAGGCTTATGTGCCGAGCCTTGATCGAGCATGTACCTAGTAGGGGTAAGACCCTACATTAGGTTTTTCATTTGGTCCAATTGGAGAGACCAACTAAAAGCCTATGTGTCGAGACTTGCTCGAGCATGTACCTAGTAAGGGTAAGACCCTGGATTAGGTTTTATAACATGTGATATGTATTCGTTATGCTTATTGTACTTAGGCCTTTCCCGCAAGTCAATGTAATACTAATTTCGTTTGCATTTTCCATTTTCTAATGCTTCGCATGTAAATATCCGTTTATTTTACCTTTTAGGTTGTGCCGTCATACTTCCTTAGGCCTAAAAGATGATGGAAAAAATGCTCCTGATTTAAGGGCCATCCACACATTCAAGATTTTACTCGACCAACATAGTTGGCGACTAACCTGAGTTGGCTTTTTGCCTAGGGATCCCCTATAGGGATTTTATTGTTGTCCGGGCAACTCATGGGGCCATTTGTGTTTGGAGATGACAAAGACCCGAGGACTTACTTAAATTAATTGAAACAAGTAAGATAGTTATTGTAATTAAATCAAGCTTAGTCCTGATCATCATTTGAAAGACTAATGCGAGTGTTAACCATGTTGGCATCCATCCTGAGTTGGCCTCTTCTATTTTGCTTTAAATATTGCAGTGAATTTGTTCAAGTGTCATCGTTGCCATGGAGCCCCCAATCGGACTGTGAAGAGAAGAATGCCCAATCGTCCATCGAGTTATTTGATCTATATAACCGAGATGATAAGTATGCCCAATTATTCCTCGGGGCTTTATTGTGTTGAAGAGTTCCACGTTGATCGTCCGTCAAGATAGATATAATTAAGGATTTTCTTGTTCGTATAACTCCATGTAATGTATCGTTCCTCGAGGCAAACTTGTTCGTCGACCATGCATGGTGGTTCTAGGAGGCCGTGGAAGACTCCATACACTACACCAAATCTGCCCATTTGTCAAGGTCATTGACCTTGACAAATTCACCTTGTCAGGTCAATGACCGTGACATTTCGAGGCGAGACAACTTTTTTTGTCACGGTCGTGTCACGGTCAATGACCTTGACATAAAACTCGCGTTTTGTGTCACGGTCGTGTCAAGGTCAATGACCGTGGCACGTTTGTCACGGTCATTGACCGTGACAAAGCCGTGACCCTCTGTAAAAAAATTGTCACGGTCAATGACCGTGACAAGATAGTGTCAAAATTGTCACGGTCTTGTCACGGTCAATGACCGTGACAATTCTGGGCAGAATTAAAAAAAAACTGCTGGGCAGTATGGCCACTGCCACTGCCCAGCAGTATATTTGTATCTGTTATAGCAACGTTGTACCTGTTCCACACATCATATATCCGAACAAACTAAAGATAATGCAAATATATATTCAAATAAGAAACTATTTAAAAAGAAACAACATCACCATCATTTTATCTCAAATCTACAAACTATTTGCATGGAAAAGAGATTTTGTACCGTGACGCTCGGGAACACCTCCTTATCCTTCCCTTCTCGTCCGAGTAGCCACATAAGTAGAGCATATGTGGCCTACCCTTAGGGCCACTACCTGTCCCCTGAATTGAAATAAAGTAAAATTAGTATCCGCCCCTCAAATATAGATAAATATAAATTGTAATTGAAATCGAAATCGAAATTGACATATAAATATAAATACATTACCTGTAGTGTCACTCAAACAGCTAACTTGAGCTCATATGGCACCTCCTTCCAACTAATGTACCCCGGGCAATCGTGTCAATTATAATTCTCTTCATATCTAAACACTAAGAGATACCATAATCCTATGGAGGTATGCGTTGCAAATTCCTTCCAACCGTTGTGTAGCCAAAAATCTGCAGTTGAAGTTGTCAACTCCACCTTTGAATGGGGTATGGAAAGTGGTGGGGTATGGAAAGTGGAATTGACAACTTCAACCGGTGATGTTTGGCTACGTAACGGTTGGGAGGAATTTGCAGAGCATCGCTCCATAGGATTATGGTATTTCTTAGTGTTCGGATAGACGAAGAGATTCAGTCTCCTCTCCACAAATAGGACACCCCAAATAACTATGTACTAATCACCTATTAAAGGTAAGAAGCGTATATTCATGGATTAGTATAAACAAAACTTAGATGTAGTTGGAATATTTATGTATTAATCTCCTCTCCACACACGCAAACTACAGAAGAGTGAAAATGATAAAGTGCAGATCAAGTAAAAGCATTAAAAATGGATGTTTCGGTACAAATTGAAATAATTATTACAAATTGAAAAATTGTTTCAAATTCGGGTTATCATAAAAAATGGATTGATATTCGGTAGGAGCAGCCAAGTCATCCACACTACTATTTAGACGCCTTGGCGCGTGTTGGACAATTGACCACGGCTCGTTGTTGATATACTCCGAGTAAAACACTTGCTTAACCTTTTGAAATGCACAAACAAACGGCTCATCGCTCACGTGGTAGTTGCTCTTCAACTTAGACAAGTCAACCATGATCAAATTGGTGACAGGATCAACTTTAGAAGCATTTTTATCCTCAACTCTTACCCATTCACAGTAAAATACAACCTCTTTGAAGCTTATATAATCCAATTCAAATATATTTTGAATTACACCATAGTAAGTCATTTCAGCTTCAACGAGGTTTTTATCTTTTGCGCTTGCTCGAAAGAAAGTAAGAGCCTTGTATGAAATACCTGAGTTCTGTACATTTGTACTTTCCTCGTACACTTTAGCGCCGAAAATGTAACCGTTCAATCGATATTTTTTGTACTCTTGTGCCACGAACAAGGGTCCAGTGGCTAGACGAGCAAGCCTTGATGTCGCATCACCCATCTTTAGGAGCTGAGAATATATATAAATTAATTATATTAGTGGTAAAATATGAGTGTAATGTAACGTTATATAACGACTGTTTTCATTGTAATTACCTCTTGTGTCAACCATAGCCTAAATTCGCTGTCTGATTGTACCACTGTTTTTCGTCTTTTATTGTTCTCACAGGCTTCATATTTACTGCATATTACAAAATTAATCATGTATAAAATAATCTAAAATAATGTTAAACATTATAATATTCGAAACTTACTTTTTCCATTCTTCGACATCTTCATGTGTGTCAAATAGATAACGAGCTACTTGTTCATGTTGCAAACTCGTTAATTTCACTCGTTTTCCCATCACATTACCACCATCATCGAGGAATTCATCAGTGTCATCAACGCTGGTAGAGTCAGTCATATATTCCCGAGTATATATTGATGACTCCACGGTGATGTATTCCTCTGCAATTGATCCTGCAATGTATCGCATATTCTTGACGTAATCTTTAAAAACTTTCATCAATCTTTCAAACGGATACATCCACCGATATCAAACTGGACCACAAAGAAGTGCCTCATCGCATAGGTGTACCAACAAGTGAACACTTATGTCAAAGAATGCTGGGGGAAAGTACTTCTCCAATACACAAATCGCTTCGTTCACAGCCAATTTTGCGGCCACTATGTGTTCTCGATTCACTACCTTCTCACACAAGAGGGAGAAGGTAATACTAATTTGCATAATAGCCCTACGCAAATCCTTGTGCTTGGAGAAACAATGCTTAAACAATAGAGGAACCAATTGCATGATCACATGCCAATCGTGGGACTTACACTTATGTAAATCATGAGTAGCATAATTCACAATCCTTTGCAAGTTGGACGAAAAAGTAGATGGGCCCTTCAAATTATATAGTGTCTAGAAGCACCTTCCTTTCCTCACTCGTCAAAGTAAACGCACCAGGGGGAATTATTGTCCTTCCCCTACTATCTTCTTTCAACCATAGTTGTGGTTTAAGTTTTAACGTTTTAAGGTCTTTTCGTGCATTTTCTCCATCCTTCGAATGACTCCCCCCAAGGCAAGTACCCACAATATGTTCAGCGAAGTTCTTCTCTGCATGCATCACATCCAATACATGGCGCACCGGGTTTTTCTTCCAATAAGGCAAGTCAAATAAAATTGACCTCCGAGACCATGCCTTTCTTATCTCAGTTTCATTCCCAGTTGGGGTCTTCTTATGCTTGACATTCTTAAATTTGGGATTCTTACCTGGCATATTTGGGCCACATTGAGAAGATTTACTTTCAATTTCTGAACCCGAAAGTTGTCTCGGCGGTAGCCTATGTTCAACTCCGCCCAATAAAAAATTGGAAGCTTTCTCAAATCTGAAACTATGAGCTGGGGGTAAAAACCTCCTGTGGCAATGGTATACATTTTTTAAGCTGGAGGATAGACGAAGAGATTCAGTCTCCTCTCCACAAATAGGACACCCCAAATAACCATGTACTACACATCCGGATAATGTCCCATAAGCTGGAAAATCATGAATTGCCCACATTAACATAGCTTTCAGCGTAAACTCTTCTTTTCTAAAAGAGTCAAATGATTGCACACCATCTTCCCACAACTCATTTAATTCTTCTACCAAAGGAGCCAGGTAGATATCAATGTCTTCACTTAGTGCCTTTGGCCCAGGTATCAATAAAGCCATCATCGAAAATTCAGGTCTCATACACTGTGAAGGAGGGAGGTTGAGTGGGGCTAGGATCACTGGCCATACACTCTGATTGGTGCTTAGATTTCCAAATGGATTGAAACCATCTGTTGATATAGCCAAACGAATGTTGCGTTGTTCTCGAGCAAAATCGGGATACTCATAATTCATCCTCCGCCAGGCAGTAGAATCAATAGGATGACGCATGATATTACCCCCTACTTTTGCCCTAGCATGCCAAGTCATTGCCTCTGCAATCCATGGTACTGTGAAAAATCGCTTTAATCTAGGCCCAACGGGAAAATATTTCAATACTTTTTGAGGCACTTTTGAGCTTGTGCCTTCCTTACTAGTAGATTGGACATATCTAGGTTCATCGCATACCGGACAACGATCGAGATTTTCATACTCCTTTCGGTATAGTATGCAGTCATACACACAAGCATGAATCGATTTGTACTTCATTCCCAAACCTTTCAAACTGTTCTTCATAACAGGATAGCTATTTGGAAGTGTATTCACCTTGGGTAATAAGCCCTTCACCCATTTCAGAATTCCCGTCACGCTATTGCCAGACAAACCGTACTGCGTCTTCAAACTGTGCAAACCAGCCATGGCATGTAAAGTTGTTTGATCTTTCTCACAGCCAGAGTATAACGGTTGGGTCGCCTTAAATTTTAAACTTTGGTAGTCATCGTCAAGTTTTATCGTGTTATCTTCACGAGCACTTGAATCTTCTACATCATCAGTAACCTCATTCTCCTCAGCTTCATAAACTCCGTACGCATCATCAACTAAATCCTCTAACATATTATGATCTACGTCGTCCCCTTCTTCATCTATTCTACTTGTTGAAGGATGTTGTGAAGGTTGGTCAGGGACAAAAGGAACTTTCAATTCACCGTGAAAACTCCAAAATCAATAACTATCTTGCATACCCGATCTTAACAAATGTAGTTCAACTGTTTTCCACTCAAACACCTTACCATTCTTACACCTAGCACACGGACACGGAAACTCTTCATCATTACGACATCTCTTTGCATATTTCACAAATTCGTTAGCACCTCTGCGAAACACATCCCCCATTCTATTAGTCTCACCCATCCACTCTTTGTATTTCGGATATCCCATCACAGCTACCACAACTAAACACCTATTAAAGGTAAACAAAACTTAGATTTATAGTATGTTTTTTTTAATTATCCCATCATTTAATTATCCTATTAAAGGGTATGTGGTCCTATCCCATTCAAGAATGCATTTTTCTGTAATATACTTAACAGCTCATGCACATTGTTACGATTTGGAAAAAATTCGACAGCATATCCCCTTAGTTCTCCAAGTACACGACGTAGATTGGCAGGTGTGAGTGTTATTTCAATTGGTCAATTAAAATAACAGTCACACTTGTCAATCTAGTATGTACCCAGAGAACATTAAGATACGACTGCAGAACTTCCTCCAAAAGTAACAACTTTAAGCCAATAAGAATATTATACAAAAATTATACAGTCTCAAATTGTCCAAACGGGACAATTCGAGAGATCTCATTACAGGGGTAATGACTCTCGAACGGGTCTAAGGGTTATTGAATGCGTACGCATAAGAACTAGAATGCTAGTATCTATGCGCACTATATTTAATTTCAAGTATGTTTCATATAATGGGTTAATTCAAATACACAAATAAATTCATGGGATAATTCAAATACAAAAATAAATTCATGGGATAATTCAAATACAAAATGAAATTCATGTATTGACCACATACACACACACACACACACACACTATCTAAGCTGTTCTATAGGTATAAAAACAATTATTATCCAATTATTATCCAACTATTATCAATTATTTATTTTGAATGTAAATAATATTCAAAACCCCACCCACCCCCGCCCCCACCCCCTCAGATTAATTCAAGACATAAGACCCTAAAGGGAATCCAAATTATTTCTTGGACGTGAATTCCTCCAAATTATGATCTCATACCTATTCACACAATGATGGGGGAGGGGGTGGTGGAGGGGGGCAGGGGGTGGGGTGGGGTGGGGTGTGTGTGTGTCCGTAGGTGCGTAGGTGTGCGTGTGTGCGTAGGGGCGTAGGTGTGCGTGTGTGTGTGGCGTAGGTGTGCGTGTGTGCGTAGGTGTGCCCACCCCACCCCACCCCCTCCCCCCCTCCACTACCCCCTCCCCCACCCTGCCCCATCCCGCCCCACCCCCACCACACACCACCACACACACACACACACCCACCCCACCCCCTCCCCCTGCCCCCCTCCACCACCCCCTCCCCCACCACACACCACCACACACACACACACACACCACTCTACCCCACCCCCTCCCCCCTCCCCCAAAACACACCCACCCCACCCCACCCCACCCCCTCCCCCTGCCCCCCTCCACCACCCCCTCCCCCACCACACACCACCACACACACACACACACACCACTCTACCCCACCCCCTGCCCCCCTCCACCACCCCCTCCCCCCCTCCCCCAAAACACACCACCACACACACACACACACACTGCACCCCACCCCACCCCACCCCCTGCCCCCTCCACCGCCCCCTCCCCCACCCTGCCCCACCCCGCCCCACCCCCTGCCCCCCTCCACCACCCCCTCCCCCACCCGGCCCCATCCCGCCCCACCCCCCACACACGCACACACATACACACACACATATATATATACACATACACACATAAATATACAAACAAATATATATATAAATGGAAGAGAGAGAGAGAGAGAGAGAAATTGGACCTGAGAGAGAGAAAGAGAAAGAGAGAGCAGCGTTGAGTCGAGAGAGAGAGAGAGAGAGAGAGAGAGAGAGAGAGGGAGGGAACGGTGGGAGGGAAAAAAGAAGGGGGAAAGTGATTTTGCTGGAAAAGTTGTCACGGTCGTGTCAAGGTCATTGACCGTGACACGAATTGTCACGGTCATTGACCGTGACAAGACCGTGACAATTAAATTTGTCACGGGCTTGTCACGGTCAATGACCGTGACAATTCGTTGTCACGGTCGTGTCAAGGTCAATGACCGTGACATAAAACGCGTGTTTTTTTGTCACGGTCAATGACCTTGACAAGGCTGGCCGGCGGAAAGGTGACAATTTGCCCATTTTGGTGTAGTGATATGGCTCGTGCACCTGAAGAAATTGATATGAGTTCAAAGCATCTTCGTGCAGAAATGCGTTGATTTGATATAGCATTCAAGAAAGACCGTTCCTCTGGAGTGGATATCTTAGTGTTGATGACGCGTTAATTCGTTGCTTAGTGATCGACGATCACCATGGGTTATCTAACGATGTTGCTTGATACACTCAGGGTGGTCTAGTATTGTTATCAACATGTTCTGTTCGCTGACTGTGATTTTGCTGGATATGTGACTTCTTACATGTTGGATTCGTCCTTGTTGATAAATATAGTTGATCGTTGCTCTCCATGCTGATTTATATGTTATTGGATCTTTGTTATATAAATTTCCCAACTTCTCATTCGCCGAGGTTGAATTAAATAAGAATTGTATTTCCTAACTGTCCACTGGATCTTGAGACATGATCACATAATGTCGACTATCCATTGAAGATGAGGGCCCATCGAGGCAAAATTGCAAAGGACCTAGTAGATGTTGCGAACGATCCACGCTCGAGCATCTGTCGGAGCATTGATAAGATGAATGATGTCTGAATGCCTGTCGAGGCAAAAATTATAGAGGATCTGGTAGATATTGTGAGTGATCCATGCTCGAGCATCCATCGAGGCAGAAAGGACCGAACAAGTATTACAAATGATCCTTCAGTGTTAGTCAAAACTACATTTCCAAACCATTTATTAAGGTTGAATAACAATAATAAATGTAGCATCGATCATTAATCGACTGTGCCAACCATTTATCGGGACTGGATATAAGAATTATCCTTACCAACCAATTGTTAGGGATAAAATACGACGTGTGTGGCAAATATCTTCGGGACTAAATATATAAAAATATTTTGACGATCATTTGCCGCGATGAACCTTGAATCTACCTGATCATCTTTCAGGTCAAGAATCATAGAGACAGATAATCAATACTGAAGTTGAAGAAATATCAACGTCCGATCATCCGTCGGTTATCACAAATAATATTGTCCAAGCATTTGTTGTATCCAAAGTGGTGTAACGTGCTCGACCATCCATCGGAGCATTAATAAAATAAGTGGTGCCTGGCTCATCTTCCAGGGCAAAGTTGTATAGGTTCGAGTAGATATAAAGAGCGATACATCCTCGAGCATCTATCAGTGCATTAATAAGATTTCCAAGAGTTTAAGATTGTGGCCGAGCATTTGTCGGGACTGAATCTTGTACCGAGTAGATATTGTGAGCAATTCGTGCTCGAGCATCTGTCGAAAAATCGATGAGATTTCAAAGAACTTAAGATTTTTTCCGAGCATCCGTCGGGACTGAATCTTGTACCTGTGGAAGTTAATAAGTTGCTCGACCATTTATCGAGGCTAAAACAAATAGAAATTATCATGCAATTCATTTATTTAGTCAAGGAATATATGATGTGCTTCTTCTCGACCATGTGTCGAGGAAAATATTCATAGTATTGAATGAATGACATGAATAATCCCATAACTTTATGATAAAATCTCACGAGGATGGCCATGCTCGAGCATCTGCTAGGGGGGCTACGCTAAGTATTAGTAAATATATTACACCGACCATCCATTGGTATAACCAATAATAACTAGACGATAATATTGAGAATTAAATGATCGAATAAATGACATGAGTGCTCTATAAGTGCACACCAATATTTATGTGAACAAAATAATTGTAACAAAGTCGAATAAAAGATTTAAAAAAATTGTTTTCACAAAAAAATGTGTAGTCGCAATGTTCTTCACAGAAAATTGTGAAGTATAAAGTATAGATATAGATATCCCCCAACTAACAAATTTATGATGATAAAGATCGTGAGCATAATTTGTGAGCAAATAAAATATTATGAGATAGAAACAACAATGCACAAATAAATGTGCATATCCATCAACTGGGGCTGTGCTATATATAAGAGTTATCCTGACTAACCATCCATTGGGGATAATTTGAGACTTGTGCGGTAGATATCTTTGGGACTAAATATATAGAAATATTTTGACGATATAAATCTTAGAGATGCCTGATCGTCCTTCAGGTTGAGAATCATAGAACCCAAGCATCAGTCGGAGTAATAATAATTTTGCCCGAGCATTTATTGGGTCTAAGGTGATGTAGTGTGCTTGACTATCCATCGGAGCATTAATAAAATAGGTGTTGTAGTGTGCTCGACTATCCGCCAGAGCATTAATAAAATAAATGGTGCCTGGATAGTTCGTCAGGGCAAAGTCGTACAATACCGAGTAGATATAGTGAGCAATTCGTGCTCAAGCATCTGTCGAAATATCGATGAGATTTCCAAGAGCTTAAGATTGTTGTCGAGCATCCGTCGAGACTGAATCTTGTACCTGTTGAAGTTAATAAATTGGTTGACCATCTGTCAAGGCTAAATCAAAAAGTGATTATCATGAGACTGATTTATTTGGTCAAATAAAATATGGTATGCGGCTTCTCGACCATGTGTCGAGGCAAAAATTCATAGTATCGTATGGATGTAATGATTGATCCAATGATTTTTATGATAAAAATACCACTGAGATAACCTTGCCCAAACAACCATCGGGGCTGAGCTAAATAACCAATAATCTCCTTTTGCTGAAAATAAATAGCTATAGCCGGATGACGATATTGAAAACTAAATGATCGAATAAATGATGTGAGTCCTCTATAAGTGCACCCCACTATTTATGTGATCAAAATAATTTGTAATAAGGTCACATAAAAAGTGCCAACTAAAATCATTGTAACAATTGTAATTTAGTCACAAGGTCCCTAAAAAAAATTCCAGAGAGAATCGAGCAATGCAAAAATTAGTCAAATATACCTCAAATGTAAGACGTAGGTTTGATTTAGAATTTTTGCAAAAATATTTGGACTCCAAGAAAATATCCAATTATAAGTTGGTTTCAAAAATTTATTTCACATGAAGATGTGAATTAAGATAAAATAGGGGGTGGTATTGTAAACCAAGAAAAAAGACTTGATTTTAACAAAGCATGTCGTCGTCTCTTCCGCCGACCAGTGGCCGATCAAGAACAGGCGGGTCGGCATGGCTGAAAAATTATAAGGTTGAAGACCAAAGATCTCGCTGTTGCTCGACCGACGAATAATCCCCGGAGTAACGACGCAGAGCGCTCATAACCACTGAGGTTAATTGGCGCCGAAGAAGTTCGGAGGAGAACCATATTGCTTGGGCAAGACCACAGGTTTCCATCCAAACACACACGCGAGATAGTGGTGTAAAGATCTCAGTACTGTTTGTTTTTGGCCAGCGAAGTTGATTGCCCAGTGATCACCGATCATGATGGGCTGTCTGGTGATGATCCTGATACACTCAGGTAGGGGAGGATCTTTGTTATTATTGCTGACCAGTAGGGGCGTATTGTTGTTGCCAACAGGTAATTATGGTCCGGTGGTCGCGATCTGAAGAAATGGCCCATAAGAACTGCTGCCTCCTGGCTCGTCGTCCTAGCACAGTCGTCGCCGACCACGAAGGGTGGTCCGGAGGTGCCTTTGATATAACCAGGGCATTTCTCGAGCTCGTCACCTGTTCGGGTTCAGTGGGGCGAACGGTTCATCGAGCTCATCATTGTGGCTGTCACTGTTAGTCGCAAACTGTTTGGACTCCATACTACTGTATGTGCTGTTGGGCTTCTGTTATACGGGTTTCCCCTTTTCCATTGTTGTGGGGCTATAATCACAGATAAATTGAGTAGTGGTTGGTGCCACCCGGATGGACGACAGTGCTGGATCACAGGACGAAGATGACCTCAGGCCGTAGATCAGGGATAACCTGAAGAGAGAACCAAAAATTAGTTGATTGCTTCATGATTTCACTTTTACTGTGTAGATGGAGATAAAGATTGACGGCTTGGTTGTGTGCCCAGAATATGTGAAAATATATCAGTCAAAATAACATCCTTAGAAATATTCTTTGATGATGTAAAGATCATCCATGTGAAAGAGAAAAGTTATAGATGGTTATCTCCTACCGAAGAATATGGGATATAGGAAATAAGATACGATATAACCCAGTAAATAAACGTGTTTGGCTAAGAATTTCTGAACAGAGTCCAGATATTTGGAGAGTTTTCATAGACATCTTCGATAGTGAATTTCATCTGAAACACAATGAAAATTGTCTAGAATCAAAGTTGTGCAGATGCATCAAAATTTAATACACAGAATGCATGAACACAAATGTGCAAAGAATCGTGCATCAATAAAATGATTTTTATACAAAATATATAATCATTCATTCAGAGATAAAAAAAAAGTAAACTTAACTCTTGATTATCATGCGTGTACACCATGAGGTCGCAACGTAAATCTCCATCTCGTAAACAAGAAGGAAAGACTTTTTGTGTCGTTTTCCACAGACGACGCCAGTTGTGGTGTAAAAAAATCAAGGATATGGGGGGTGCCCATGTACCACGATGTATGCAAAATAATAAATAAAGGAGAGGCAAAAATTTACGTGGTTTGACCATGAATGGCCTACCCCCACGGGACTGCTGTCGTGTTTCATTAGAATGATGAGAGAGTTTACATGAATGTGTTTCTCTAGATTCTAAGCTCCCTTTCAAAATTTGGGGTGGGGGGGTGTCCCCTTTATATATAGTTAGGGGTTACATTAGGGTTACAAATATGGATGCGTCCTATCTTCGTGGAGTTTTATTTGACTCAGATACTGCTCCTCGGTCTTCTCATTTATCAAGGACTCTAGTCGTCCTTATCTTGTTGGAGAATCCATTGCTCGCCATCTTGACTGGGGTGCTCACCACGTGTCATGCTACTATGTAGGCATATTTTTTGCCCTCACAGATTAGTATAAAGATTTTATATTCAAATTTATACTTTGTTCCTTCCATTTTATTTTTTTTAATAAGTTTTTAGGATCATTTCTTAGAAAAGAAAAAAAATGCAAGAATGATTGAATTCGAATTCAAAACAGTAACTTTAAATAAAAAATGGGCACTTAGATAATTTTATAATTTTCTTGTGCTAATTTGTGAGAAAAGTTACCTAATGAAAATTTTGCAGCTAATGATGAAATTTGGTGCAAATTGGCGATCAACTCGAGAAAAGCGCGAAAAAACTAATTTTTATGGTCATTCGAAAAAAGTTGTTTTAAAAAAAATCGGATTTTTTTATTCTCCGAATTGGACAAAAATTAGCACGCGTGTTCGACAAGCAAATATAAGAGTCCTCGAGTGGGGGGAAATTGAGTACCTTATTTCGATTCAAAATCTAAAGGAGATGGAGTGTTCGATTCCAACACTGTTCGACCAATTAAAGAGAGTTTCACTTCAATCGAAACACCTCACCTCACGCCCTATAAAAAGGACCCTTGGGCACATAATTATTAGACACAATCTCAGAGAGAATTTTTTTTGAGTGTTTATTATTATTTGAGTGCCAAGAATTATACTTTTATGAGGAACATTTTGTCAAGATTAATTGCAAGACATAATTATTTATAAGTTGGAATTATTAATGATTTTTTTATTCGTTCTTGCAATTTTATTACGTCTTTGATTATGCTAACATAAATTCTTACTATGACTAGGTGAAGTTATCATTGTTGATTAGTATTATGTAGTTAATTGAATTTTGTGTACATTCCCGACATATTTTAAATGCTTTAAAAATTTCGTATTCATTTAAAACGACACGAGAACATATTTTAAACCTTCATAAGTGATTGTTAACTCATATTTTAATTTTTGGTGTCAGTGATTTTTGATGGGTTATGTTTTCACTCGATTGTTTTGATAATTCATGCTTAAAGACTATTTAAAACTTTAAAATTGATATTTTTACGGGAATAAGGATGTCATTAGTCTAGATTAGAGATGTTACATTTTGTGTGAACTTAAATGTTTTATTTTTTGAATTGAACGCGACGAGAGTCAGTTTAATTTGAGTTATAAAATTGGGAATGACAAAATTAAATTAATGCGGAACATTAATTAAAATTTATAAATTAATCCGAAATCCCAATTTCTCCCATAGCTAGTTATATATTCTTGGTTGCTCTCACTAATCGCTTTTATTTTAGTTTTAGATGATAATTCTCATCCTTACACCGTATAGTCTAGTCGAAAAGTCTTTAATTTAGAAAAACGATCAAATCTCTCTGATTTCGACCCGTACTTATACTAGTTCTTCTATAATAGTTCACGCACTCATGGTATTTTATAAATTGACAACATGTTTTTATCACCGTTGCCGAAGACTTGTATTAGTTTTTTAAGTTATAGACTTTCAGACTAGTTTTACTTTTCTTTATCATAAAAACTCATAATTGTTTTTAAAAAAAGAGAAAATTCTTTTTTTTTTAATTTTCAGATTTTATTTTTATGTAGTCAATCCATAAAAAGATGAAAATTAAATTTTTTTTTTTTTACTTCCAGTATAATTTTTTTTTTTTATAATATAAAAAAGTTATTTCACAAGTTGCTTGTTTTGTTTAAGTTGCTTGTTTTGTTTTATTTTTTTTGTTTTTTGTGTTAACTGCACCGTTATTGCTTATGTCGTGTTATTTTAGTTTTTTTAATCGCACTTTACGCTTGGTGTGATTTTTTGTGTTATTTTTCAATTGCACATTCAAAAGAAAAAATACAAAAAAAAAAAGAAAAAAGGACAAAAGAGAAGAAAATTTTGGAAAAAGTATGCAACAGTAAGCGAACGTGAAGAATACTTGTGCAATCTTGCCACGAACACAAAGAACTCTAAGGGAAGACTTAAACATATGCGGCATTTTTCTCCGGACTAACATTAACTTAAACTTCGGTCTGACGTAAATAAGTGATCATAAAAAGTCCACGCCGGAGGTACGTTTTGTATGCTCCTTATGTGATTTAATTTTACATATTTTTAATCAGAACATTGCATTTATTTGACATAAGGGCAACACCCACTTTCAAGATAAGGTGGGGATTCCATCGCCCTTCATTGGCCTTAAGATCACTAAATTAATCGAGCATTTGTATAACACGAGCCATCACATTTAATTTAAAATCAAGTAGACATTGACCTTAAGATATCATATAGCGTATAGGAAATATCTTAACAAGGTTAGAATTAAAAGTTACTTTAATGTTAACTTGCTAAATCGGTTTTGTTTTACCTTGTCTAAGATTGGTGGTTTTTAATGAGTCTTCATACTGACGATCTACCTACAATTAAAATCGGGATTTGAGGCGATAATCGTAGTTGGTCACCGTTTAAATTCTCCCTTGTGAAAGATTAGGAGCTGTCTAATTAGAGAGAATAATTCGGAGACCCATGTTGTTTCCGATTAGTCTCGAAAAAAACTAGATTTTAAAATTCAAATTTTCCTCACCTAAATAAATCAAATTGCTCCGTGTTAGTTTATGTGATTTTAAATCAATTATAATTACTTTTGCATTTTCAAAAAAAGTTCAAAATTTTAAAAAAATATATTCGTGAGTAGTAAACTACAATAGGTGATCCTCATATCGTTATCTCGTTGCCTTTTTCGTATTTCTCTATTGATCCTTTAGATGCGCGGCTATAAAATTCTGATAGTTCAGATGACTAGATATTCAGATTTAAGTCATATGTGTAAGTAGAAATTTTTAAATAAGTTGAACAAGGTGTGTACGAGAATCCAACTCCTTTATTCACTATTTTCCACCAAAGTACATTAATTGGGAAGTGGTAAATAAACGGTATAAGGATATTATTTCTAAATATAATTGTGAGTTCAAGAATTATCACAATGAATGATCAAGAAAGCAATATCGAGATGAAAGCAATTAATCACACACACAACAACAAATATTCGTGGTACAAAAACTTTCCTACATCCACATATAGGTTACTGTATTCTTATTAGTGTCTCTCAATGCTAGAGGTTACATTCCATTGCCCCGGGCCAGGGTTTACAATTCATATATGCGTAAAATAAGAGATTGAGTTGTACAAGGAAATCAATTATCATGTGGATAACTTGTGGTGTCACTAAATATCTCCTCCAAGATTGTTGGTAACCAATTTGAGTGTATCCCTATCTATTCGAGTGCATGTTAAATACATGAGTCTTAATGAATAACCGATTTGGGCTGGGTAGTCCGCTATCCATGCTGGGCTGGTCAACTTCTTTCTTGGGCTAAAACAAATGAGTCCCCATAATTGCCCCTAAAATTTTTGTTCTAAACATTTGGACCAATATATTTTAAGTAAGTCCAAGGCCTATGGCCTAAAACTATTTAAAACTGGAGTGGTAGACTTGCAATTTTTGTGGATTTGAGAGGGCACACTCATTCGAGGTCAGACACCGTGACAAATTTGTGGTTTTGTTGAAGAAAGAGGGGCATGTTGGTCCGAGTAGGCATTTGGATCATCAAAATCCTCCTTGATTCCCGTGCTCCATCATTCACTCGAAGTTCAAATAGAGATTCATCACCTCCAACCACTATCTTTCAAAAACTTCTCGTCCATGAAACTTCGAGTGTCGGATTCTTCATTTCTTCGTATTCTAAACCTTCTTCATTCATTTTTGTAAGTTTCTCTCACCTTCCTTTTTCTTTCACTTATTTAATTGTTCCTCTTCTGTTGCTAGAGCCTTTTTTTTTATCATCCATGGTGTTTCTAGATAAAATATCGATATCAGAATTTAGAAAGTCTTACAATATTCCTGATTGGGTGGAAATCAACTATGGCCCCATCCCTAAAGATGTCTGTGACATCTAAGGGGGACACTAGATTCATACCGTTTTGATCAAACCGGGGGGGGGGGGGGGGGTTGACATTTCCTCCAAACCCTCTTTTTCTAAGGATCTTCAAATACTTTGATGTTATCCCTTCTCAGTATGCCCCAAATATTTGGAAGATTGTAAATGGGGTCTATAGAATAAAAGAGTTGTATGGTACCAATTAAGGACTTGCTAAGCTCTACTACTACTACTACTACTACTACTACTACTACTACTACTACTACTACTACTACTACTACTACTACTACTACTACTACTACTACTACTACTACGATTACTGGGGTCATGGATTTATTGCCAGAAATTGACAACCTGGGGTCATGGATTTATTGCCAGAAATTGACAACATCATTACCTACCTGAGGGCGAGAGGTACTAAGACCCTTGGATCTCTGACTTGGGGGAGAATATATAGGTCTCTTTCTTTTTTACTTCTATTTGCTTGCTGTTTATTTTTCTTCTGTTTACTTGCTTGCTACTTCTGTTTCCTATTCTCTATCTAATACTACTCCTCTGTTTTATAGCTCACAATAAAAATCATTAACCTGACTTAAGTGAGGTGAAAATTATTGATCTTCTTAAAGCTTGGAGAGTTCAAGAGAGACTTATAGGCGGCGAGTACCCTCGCTCTGCAGCTTATCTGCTAGAGTATAAGAACACCACCAACAGTTTTATTGCTCGGCTAGTTGATAAATTCCTTGACTTGGATATTTCTAATATAGGCCTCTCTGAACTAGTTGTATTAGAGGAAGAGGAAAAAAAAGAAGAAGAAGGAAAGGAAGAAGAGGAAGAGGAAGAGGAAGAGGAAGAGGAAGAAGAAGAATAAGTAGAATAAGAGAAGGATATGTTACCCCTTGTGAAGAGGAGAGTGATTAATGTTTATGATGACAATCAAGCTATATTATCTGATCGGATAAAATCTTTGAAGAGAACATAAAGGATTCCCCAAGGGCTAGTGACTCCAGCTCAGGAGTCAAGTGGAAGTAGAAAGAGAAGGAGAAGAAGAGAAAATGATAGAGAGAGAGAGAGAGAGAGAGAAAGAAATAAGAAAAAAAGAAAAAGGAAGAGGCTGGCCTTGAAGGTCCCTGTCGTGTCTTTATTTACCACTATTGTTGAGGGGTCTAGTGTGGCCAACAACCCATTATTGCCACTGACTGCTGAAGGGGGTCATGCTCGCGGCTGACCATGGGCGCTCCTTGCTGCTGGGGTCGGATCATCTGGCGCTCAAGTCGGCTCAAGGACTTTCTCTGGTGAGTTTTTTTTTTCTCTTATCTTTTTTCTCTGCATCCATTTTCTTCGTACTGATCTTACTCTTTCTGTTTTATGCAGTTATTGGCTGACTTCACTACCCTTTTGGATAGTCACGTCAACCAGTCCAAAGATAATCGATAGATGAAAGAATACCTAAAGAAGTGTGAAAAGACTTAGCTGATACCTGCACTACTTTGGAGCAAGAAAAGAAGAACTAGACAAATGCCTATACCGGTCTATAGGCAACCAAGGACTTAATGGTCACTTAGAAGGAGAAGCTCACTGAAGAGGACCTGAGACTAATATGGAATGTTCTAAAATTAGAGGAGGAGCTCCTATATGAGAAAGACAATAGCTACACCGAAGGATAGAAAGCGTCCTATGATGATGCCGAGCTCTAGATCGGGTACGCCAAGAAAGTATCCTTCAAAAAAGGATAAGATCAAGCATTGGGAGCAACGGGAGTCCCCTCAAATTCTGACCTTTTCTAGCTTCACTCTCTAGGATCAAATCCACTTGTGAGGAAGATCCTCCCATTAGTCAGCCTACTGATCTTATTGAGAATAAGTCTACTGAGGTTGGGGCAGCTGCCGACCAAGAAAGGAGGGCTACCGAAAAGGGGGAGGCAATAGACAACTATGAGCAGGTGAATGAATAGAGTTTTTTAACTTTAGGATTTTTCCCTTTTCTCTTCTTATGACTTGTAATCTTCTTTTCTTCCAGTTGTACTAGCCTTTAACTTCCCTTTGTCAATTAATGAAGGACTTTGCTTTTATTGATGCATTCTGCCCTTTTAATTATGCTGATGTTAGTTGCATTTCTTATCTGTTGTGTTGTTTATAGCCCATCGTCCTAAAGGAATACATTCCATGTACCTCAAATTTGGGGATGATTTTAGGACCAGACATCAACAGTTAATATCACAAGGCATTTATAAAGATCTGCAAGCAGCTGAGGGCGAGGACTGAAAAGTATAAGGACCAGTCCAAGATGGTCGCCAAGATGAAGGATGATCTCCAGGTTATGGAGGATGCTGGTTCCTCAGTGTAAGAAGAGATAAACAGTTTTATGGTTAAGATCTTGGAGAACAAGAACATGAGCTAAGTAGTTGAGGTGATTCTGGACGAGAATGACGGTCTGAGGAAGGAGGTCGTTGAGCTGAAAAAAGGCGTCCAAAATGAATATGTTATTACAGCCAGAATCTAAAGAGACCTTACGAGGCTACAACATTTATTCAGAATGGCCCCCCGAGAATAATGGGTGGCTATTTTTGATGATGGTTGGACTGATGTACCGAAATGGATGAAGAAGGCTGAGGATGCTGCATTCAAGCGTGGGTGGTTGACTACCCTCAGGGATATCAAGACTCTTTAAGAACCAGACCTATGGTATAAGTATTGGGTTTATTACTTTTCTTGTCATCATAATCCCTTTTTGAAGGACGATAAATCGATACCCATCGATGCCATTGCTGCCCATCTCATAAACCATTACCTCGAAGAAAATGAGGAGATGTTCGCTCCTAACCTAGATAATAGCCAAAATGCACGTATATCATATTATCTTACTCACCATCCATAGTTGGTCTAGGTCCTTGTTTGTACTTTGTGTATTTTGTATTCTTGTAATTATACCCTCTAATTTTTGTCAATATATAAAGTTTAATTATCAACTTGTTCCATATTTTAAGTGTGTACTCATAAATATGAGTTAGTAACTGCCTTTGTATTTTGACTGCTAGTTGGTGAGGGTTGACATTTACCGACCACTTAAGACCTTTGTTAACCATGTAATACTGTTGATCATTTTAGGCTTCTTAGCCGACTAAATAATTCGAGAACAAGTGTTAATCATTTTGGGCCCCTACCGACTAAATAAGTTTGCTAACTTGTGTTTGAACATTCTTCCTGTCCAATATGCCTTAGCAGTATCATTTTATCTGACTTATCTTTTAGGTCATGTTGTCACACTCTTAGGCCTAGGTGAGATGATGGCGAGAATGTACTTAGTTAATAGACCATCCGCCTGATCAGGTTTTTAGCATCCAACATAGTTTGCGACCAATCTATGTTGCTTTTTTGCCTAAGGATCCCATGCATGGATTTTCCTATTGTCAGGGCAACTCATGAGGTCTATTGTGTTTGTGATAAAGACTCGAGGGTTGTATCAATTGATTTTCTTTGATAACTTATTATAGTTACTGTGAGTCATGATCGACACAGTAACATCCTTTGATTGAAATAAGTCTAATAACTTATTATAATCTACAAGAGTTTTGTTATGCGAGAGGAAGCTCTTTGGCTAAGATGAGTTGAGCAGTTTATTATGGCCAAAGGTAATCTCTTCTTATGGTTGAGAGAGTTATCATTTGGAAAGGGTTCATAATACTGAGATACATAACAAAACATTTGAAGCAACCAATATACAAGATCAAAATGCGAGAGCTAATTAGCCTTTATTCATAATAACTTGCAAGCGACATACGTTTTAAACAAAAATTTAAATAAACTAAATGTGCTGATAAAGGATAAAGAAGACTAAAAGTATAATTTCTTGAGATTGGTTGCATTCCACGCTCTTGGTATCTCTCTGCCCTCTAGCATTTCTAAGTGATATGCTCCCTTGAAGGTCGTCTCTTATTACCTCAAAAGGTCCTTCCCAATTTGGTCCTAGCTTACCAACTGATGTTTTATGGCACTATCGAAGACTTTCCTTAGGACCTAGTCCCCCACTTGTAATTTTATCAAATTGACATTTTTAGTTGTACAACTTGTCCAACTACTGTTGGTAGGAAGCCAACTTGATCATGGCCTGTTATTTTCGGTCGTCGACTAAGTCAAGTTCAGTGCGTAATGCATCAACATTCAAGCCTTTGTCGACCAAGGTGGTTCTCATGGTTCGGAGACCTGCTTCAAGCAAGATATTAGCTTCCATTCTATAGGTGAGTGCGAAGGGTGTTTCCCTAGTTGGTCTCCTAGGAGTAGTATGGTAGGCCCACAAAACTTATGGAAGTTCATCCACCCAAACACCTTTTGCTCTTTCCAGCCTCTTCTTCAGGCCGTCGAGCGTGGTTTTGTTGGAAGCTCCGTCTGACCATTTCTTTGGGGATATGCCACATAACTAAAATAGTGCTTGATGACATGTTCATCACAAAAACCTTGAAAGAAGTTACTTTCAAACTACATGTCGTTGTCGGTGATAATAGTCCTCGGTACCCCAAAGCGTGTTATGATGCTTTTCCAGATGAATCTAGTCATGTCGGCATCACAAATGTTTTGCCATTGGTTTTGCCTCTACCCATTTGGTTAAGTATTCTGTGCCGACTAATAGATACTTGCGATTCCTAAGTGCGGTAAGTAGTGGTCCAATAATATGCAGTCCCCATTGTGCTAATGGCCAAGGACCTATTAAAGATTTCAGATTGCTAGCTAGTTAGTGGACCATATGAGATAATTTTTGGAACTTTTTACATCTACGAACATAGGTACTTTCATCCATTTTCATGTGAGGCCACCAATAGCCTTCCTTGATTGCTCGAAAGTCCAATTACCTCCTTCTGATGTAACTCTCCCAAATACCATCAAGACATTCCCTGAGAAGTTTCTCGATGTTATGTGGGTGGGGGTAAAGGACTATGAATGATCACTTGTAGAGATTCCCCTTGGGGAGAGGTAAAAATGGGCTGCTTTTCACCCTTTATTGATGAGCCAATTTCTTATCATCGGACAACATATCACTCCGTAGATAGGTAATGATGGTATCCCTCCAACTAGGGGCTCTCTCCGTGAGGAGGGCTTGCTTGTCGACCATCGTCTGGTCAATGCTTGGCTGCACGAGGAACACTATCTGGATAGTTCTTCTGAGATTGGAGTCCACTCCTGAGTTTAGGGATGTTAAGGAATCAATGTGACTATTCCCCATGGGGAACTATTGAAAATACGCTCTCTCGAATCCTTCCATAACCCTCTAACTACGGAGAGGTATGCTGCCATCTTATAATCTTTTGCATTGAAATCCCGACTTACTTTCTTGGAGACCAGTTTGGAATCATAGAATATGTTGAGGCGCCTTAACCCCAGTATTTGGGACTTGCGTAAGCCAGCGATCAATGCTTTGTATTTAGCTTCACTGTTGGAGGCTTCAAATCCCAACTTGATTCCCCATTCGATAACAACGTCTTTTGGTGTGATGAGGTCAATTCCTACTCTTTCCCCATGGAATTGGAGGCTTCATCAACGTATAAGGTTCAGTCCTTAGACCGAGCATCCTCATTTGGTGACTGACCCGTTTCCCATTGCCCAATAAAATAAACGATAAAATCAGCTAGTTCTTATCCTTTAATTATTGTTCTTAGTTGAAAATGGATATCGAACCTCCCGCGCTCGACAAACCACTTCGAGAGTTGTCTATAAAGGTCTACTTTTCGAAGAACATATTTGAAAGGACATGAAGTGATCACTGTTATTAGGTGGGCTTATAAGTAATGCTTTAGCTTTCTTAAGGCAGGCACTAATCACTACACCCCAAAGACAAAATTGTCACCTTTGAGCCGGCCAACCTTGCACGGTCATTGATCGTGATAAAAAAACACGCATTTTTTGTACAACCAATTATCACAATCAATGACGGTGACAAGGGCAGTTGTCACGAACTTGTCACGGTCATTGAGCGTGACAACAATAGAAAGTTGTCATAGTCAAAGACTGTGACAGGTCCGTGACAACTTTTCCAGTAAAAAAATCCTACCTTTTTTTCCCCACCGTTTCCATTCCTTCCTTTTTTTCCCTCTCTCGCGTGGCTTCTCTCTCTCTCTAAGGTATTTTTTTCTCTCCCTCTCTCTTTCCATTATAAGTGTCTATATGTGTATACGTGTGTATATGTTTATATGTGTGTGTAAATGTGTATATATATGTACGTTTTTCTCTCCCTCTCCTTATTTTTGTGTGTGTGTGCTGGTGTATGTGTGTGTGGTTGGGGGGGGGGGGGGGGGACTGGGGGAGTGTGTGTGCATGTGTTTGTGCTGGTGTGTGTGTGTGGTTGTGTGGGAGGGGGGTAAGGGGGTGTGGGTGGGCAAGGGAGGCAAGGGGGACGAGTTCACCTCAGACCTATAAATTTTATGGTTAATATTGACATTATAAATATTGTTTAGATAATGAAATTAATTTGACATTATAAATATTGTTTAGAGAATGAAATTAATTTGACATTATAAATATTGTTTGTGTATTCTTATTTAGGTTTGAAATTGGTTAGAAATTGTTAATGTTGATTGGGTGTTATTATTTAGGGCTTGAAGCTAATTTGTCATATGTATTTAATTTCTTATGTTGTTGGAAACTAATTAATTGAGTAGATGAATTAGAAGGAGTACGGGATACACATTTGTTTGTTTGTTGTTGCCGTTGGATTATATTGGACGGATGTGGTTGGATATGGAAGTTGGTTGTTCAATTTTTTTTAAATCCTTAATTTAATTCACAATAATAAATACTTAAATAATTATATTGTCTTAATTTGTTGGGTTGGTTAATTTTGGAAGTGGCACGACCACTAGATTATTGTCCAAATGGGGGGGGGGGGGGGTCAATTTTTTTTCTAAAATTACTTTGTGTCATGACCCTTTTGAGAGTTGCATGACCACAGACTTATGATAATTAAATGAAATATGCTTGAAATTACATATAGTGCGCATAGACATTAACCTTCTAGTTCTTATGCGTACACCTTCAATAGTCCTTAGACCCATTCGAGAGTCATTATCCCTGTAATGAGATCTCTCGAATTGTTCCGTTTGGACAGTTTGTGACTGCATAGTCTCCGTTTAATAATATTCTTAGTGGTTTAAACTTGTTACTTTTAGAGGAAGTTCTGCAGTCGTATCTTAATGTTATCTGGATACATACTAGATGATGCGATGTTAAGTGTTATTTCAATTGATAAATTGAATAACACTCACACTTGCTAATCTACGTCGTGTACTTGGAGAACTATGGAGATATGCTATCGAATTTTCCTCAAATTGGAACAATGTGCATGACCTGTTAAGTATATTACAGAAATATGCAGTTTTGAATGGGATAGGACCACTCACCCTTTAGAGAATGTGGAGGAAATAGGAATTAATATTAAAAATTGAATTTTAATTTAAATTTCAAATTAAAAATGAATTTGAATTTGAATTTCAATGGAAGAATAAATTTACCCATTGAACCTAGCCTTCTAGTTGTTATGCATACACATTTAATAGGTGTTTATACTAATGGGAACTAAATATTAACATTTTTGTTTATGCTATTTTACCCATAATAGGTGATTGTTTATAGTAGCTGTGATGTGATATCCTAAATACAATGACTGGATGGGTGAGACAAATAAATTAGGGGATGTATTTCGCAGAGGTGCTAATGAATTTGTGAAATACGCAAAGAGAGGCCATGATAATGAAGAGTTTACGTGTCCGTGTGCTAGGTGTAATAACGGTACGGTTTCTGAGTGGAAAATAGTTGAACTACATTCGTTAAGATGGGGTATGCAAGATAGTTATCAAAGTTGATTTTTTCACGGAGAACCGAAAGTTCATTTTGTCCTCGATCAACCTTCAGAATAACCTTCAACAAGTGGGATAGACGTACTAGGGGAGTATGACAATGTAGAGAATAATATGCTAGATGATTTAGTTGATGATGTATATGGAGTTCATTAAGTGGAAGGGAATGTGGTCACTGATAATGTACTAGGTTCAGGTGCTCATGAACATATAGGGATAAACCTTGACGATGGCTACCAAAGTCTAAAATTTAAGGCGAGCCATCCATTATACTCTAGTTGTGAGAAAGATCAAACTACTTTATATGTCATGGTTGGTTTTCTTAATTTGACGAAAAAATATGGTTTGTCTGGCACAAGCGTGACGGGAATTTTGAATTGGGTGAAGGGATTGCTACCCAAGCAGAATACTCTTCCAAACAGTTATCCTATTATGAAAAATAGTTTGAAAGGTTTGGGAAAGAAGTATAAATTAATTCATGCTTGGGTGTATGACTGCGTACTATACCAAAAGAAGCATCAAAATCTTGATCGGTGTTCGGTATGCGATGAACCTAGATATGTCCAATCTGCTGGCAAAGAAGGCGCAAACTCAAAAGTGCCTCTAAAAGTGTTGAAATATTTTACCGTTGGGATTAGATTAAAGTGTTTTTTCACAATACTATGGATAACGGAGGCAATGACTTGGCATGCTAGGTCAAGAGCAGGAGAAAATCTCATACACCATCCTATTAATTCTACAGTTTGGAAGAGGATGAATTTTGAGTATCTCGATTTTTCTCGAGAACAACGTAATATTCATTTGGAAGTATCAACAGATGATTTGAATCCATTTAGAAATATAAGTGCCAATTAGAGTGTATGGCCAGTGATCCTAGCCCCACTAAACCTCCCTCCTTCACACAGTAGAGACCTGAATTTTCGATGCTGTCTTTGTTGATTCTTGGGCCAAAGACACCAAGTGAGGACATCGATGTCTACCTAGATCCTTTGACAGAAGAATTAATGAGTTGTGGTAAGAGGGTGTGCAAGCATTTGACTCATTTTGAAAAGAAGATTTTACACTAAAAGCTATGTTGATGTCGGCAATTCATGATTTTCCAGCTTATGGGACATTATCCGGTTTTGTAGTATATGGTTATTTGGGGTGTCCTATTTGTGGAGAAGAGACTAAATCTCTTCGTCTCCTCGCTAGCTCAAAAAATGTATGTCATTGCCAGATGAGGTTTTTACCCCCCCCCCCTCATAGTTTTATATTTGAGAAGGGTTCCAATTTTTTACCGGGTGGGGTTGAACATAGGATACGATCGAGAATACATTTAGGCTCAAAAATTGAAAGTAAATCTTCTGATTGTGGGCCGAATATGCCAGGTAAAAATCCTAAATTTAAGAATGTTAAGCATAAGGAGACCCCAACTTGGAATGAAACTGAGAAAAGAAATGCATGGTCTAGGAGGTCAATTTTATTTGACTTTCCTTATTGGAAGAATAATCCGGTGCACCATGTATTGGATGTGATGCATGCAGAGAAGAACGTCGTTGAAAATATTGTTGTCACATGACTTTGGGGTATTCATTCGAAGGATGGAGAAAATGCACGAAAATATCTTAAAGTGTTGAAACTTAAGCCACAACTATAGTTAAAAGAAGATAGTAAGGTAAGGACAATAATTCCCCCTGGTGAATTTACTTTGACGAGTGAGGAAAGGAAGGTTATTTTAGACACAATATATAATTTGAAAGTTCCATCTAATTTTTCGTCCAACTTGGAAAGGATTGTGAATTATGCCACCCATAATTTACATAAGTGTAAGGCCCACGACTGGCATGTGATCATGCAATTAGTTCCTCTATTATTTAAGCACTGTTTCTCCAAGCACGAGGATTTGCGGAGGGTTATTGTGCAAATTAGTATATGCTTCTTACTTTTATGTGAGAAGGTAGTCAATCGAGATCACATAGTGGCCACAAAATTAGTTGTGAACGAAGCAGTTTGTGTCTTGGAGAAGTACTTTTCTCCATCCTTCTTTGACATAAGTGTTCACTTGTTGGTACACCTATCCGAAGAGGCACTTCTTTGCGACCCAGTAAGTATCGGTGGATGTATTTATTTGAAAGATTGATGAAAGTTTTCAATGATTACGTCAAGAATACATGATACATTAAAGTGTCAATTACAGAGGAATACATCATCGTGGAATCATCAATCTACACTCGGGAATATATGCATGACTCGACCAACGTGAATGACAATGATGAGTTCATTGATGAGGGTGGCCATGTGATGGGAAAACGAGTGAAATTAATGAGTTTGAAACATGAACAAGTAGCTCGTTATCATCTTGACACACATGAAGATGTCAAAGAATGGAAAAACTAAGTTATTATTTTAACTTTTAAATTATTTTAATTTTGCATGAGTAATTTCATAGTACTTTCGTCACGATCTATGCAGAAAATACAAAGCTTGTGAGAACAATAAAAGACGAAAAATAATGGCACAATCAGACAGTGAGTTTAGGTTGTGGTTCTCACATGAGGTAATTATAATTAATATAGACTGTTATCAAATATCACATTACAAGAAAGCTTTACAACTAACCTAATTAATTTATCTATATTCTCATCTCTTAAAGACGGGTGATGCGTCATCAAGGCTTTTTCATTTAGCCACTGGACCCTTTTTCATGGCATAAGAGTACAAAAAGTATCGATTGAATGGTTACATATTAGGTGCAAGGGTTTATGAGGAAACTACAAATGTACATAACTCGGGCATTTCATACAAGGCTTTTACTTTTTTTTGAGCGAGCGCGAAAGATAAAAATCTCGTTGAAGCTGAAATGACTTACAATGGTGTAATTCAAAATATATTTGAATTGGACTATGTAAACTTCAAATAGGTTGTATTTTACTGTGATTGGGTAAGATTAGAGGATAAAAATGTTGTAAAGTTGTTACTGGCACCAATTTGATAATGGTTGACTTGACAAGTTGAAGAGCAACGAACACGTGACCGAAGAGCCGTTTGTTTGTTCTTTTTAAAAAGGTCAAGCAAGTGTTTTACTCGGAGTATATCAACAACGAGTCGTGGTCAATCGTCCTACATGCACCAAAGCGTTTAAACAGTAGTGTCGATGACTTGGTTGCACCTACTGAATATTAATCCATTTTTTATGATAAACCGAATCTGAAATAATTTTTTTAATTTGTAATAAGTATTAAATTATTTGTAATGACCAATGGTTGTATTGTTCTATTGCTCTATTATTATCGGATGTCAATTTAATGTTAATTATAATTTTGATCAATTTAGGCACAAATATCATTTTAATGCTAACCAGGTATTGGTATAAATTGAAATTGGTATAAATTGGTATTGGTATTGGTCCAGGTATTGGTATAAATTGGTATTAGTATAAATTAAAATTGGTATAAATTGATATTGGTATTGGTATAAATTGATATTAGTATTGGTTTTGGTATAAATTGATATTGATATTGGTATAAATTGATATTGGTATTGGTAGAAATTGAAATTGGTATAAATTGATATTGGTATTGGTATGTATTGTTATTATCGAATTTAAGCATTGATTCAAATTTCGTATACATCTTTGTACTAATAATAACAATTTTTGCAAAAAATGACTTCATTAGGATGCAGTAGCGGAGGCGGTGAGGACTCCTCGAACAGTAGGCCCCCCAAATGGGGAAAATTAGGGACCGTCATCAAGAATAAGATGACATTATTAGCTAGAGCGCTTGAGTTATTGAAGGCGATTGTCGGTCCGGGGTTTAGTGATTGAAGGGCCGTACCTATTGACCTCAATATGAACATCTGGGGGCTCTACAGGTTGAATATTTAATATTTAATATTTATAGTTTTATTTATATTTATATTTATAACTGTAATAATTACTTACAGGATGGTTTGTATTTGTTTGACAGGAACAATTCGGCCTCCCCGCATATCTCCGCGACCCCACGTTGGAGCAATTGAGGGATCAATATACGACATGGAAGAAGAATTTATGGGCATGGTACTTTGGGAAGACCCGGGATTCCATTCTGAGACTCCGTAATACCGTCCCCCCCAAGGAGGCAATCTTATTGACACAGTGGAAGAAATTTATCGACAAGGAGACCAATGAGAGGCAACTGGCATCTCGCGAATCGGGAAGGAAGAACCGAGCAAAAAAGTTTGATGTACAATAGTCCGGGCGGATGTCTTACATCGAGGTGGAGCATAGGATGGTAAGTTTTTAATTTTCTTTAATTTTAGTTATTATAATTTAGCATTAATTACTAATTCTGTATTATTTTATTTCAAGAGATGGGGATAATTCTGTATTATTTTATTTCAAGAGATGGGGAGTGGTCAGGGGTAGGCCACATAGGCTCGATGCCTATGTGGCAATTCAGATGAAAAAGGGAAAGGACAAGGAGGTGTCCCCAAGCATAGTAGCCACAATTGTAAGTTATAAATGTTTAATTTTTTCAGTTATGTTATAATTTTTTTATTTACTTAATTGACTAATCGTGTACTTTTTATTTTTTCAGGCAAAGCTTAAGGGAGTGCATGGGTCGCAGTCTGATGTCGAGAAAGCATATTTAGCTACGGACTCACTCAGCCAAGTGCTTGACCTGGATCGCAAGGGGAGGACTAGGGGTGAGCTCGCGAGTGGGGAAGTCCAGGATCATCAGCATGGAATGAGCAACAACGGGTTGGCCCATAAAGTGGACTACCATGAAGATAAGCTATCAAGGTGAAAGGCGACTCTCCTAGATATGTACTCCTTCTTGAAGCTTTAGATGGGAAAGGGAAAGGGGAAGGGGAAGGAGAAGGTGGTAGAAGACGAGGACGAGGAAGAGGATGAGGAAGAGGATGCCGACGTTGATGACATTGCTTAATCGCCAATACGCACTGACTCGGTGCCATATGATGATCCATTTCCCATCGTGATCCCCATCGAGCGACCTATGTCAACACTCGATTAGTCGAACGTGTATTTACTCGACATATATTGTGGTCTGCCAATAGTGAGGGGGTTGAGAAATCCAAACTTCTGTCCGGGTATGCTGGTTCATGGACGTCCCCTCCAAGACATTGGGCCAAGAGTGCGCATCACTCATGTGGTGGATGGAAAGGAGAACTCACCTGTGTGGTTGCGCGAATAATGTAGCGTTCAACATATTGGGGGGTATGCGAATTCATAAGTTGTGTGACCTTACTTCCTCCTCCGACCTGATGAATATTGACACTATTTTTATCTCTTTTGATTTTGAAAATTGGATTATATATATATTCTTTTAATTTTGGTACAATTTGGTTTGGATATGATGGATATTTGCATTTCTATTTTATTTGGATATGGATTATAAATGCCTTGATTTGGTATATGATTTGTATTTTATTTGGATATATATGTTGTTTGAACAGGTACAATTTTGTTATAACAGGTACAAATATACTGCTGAGCAGTGGCAGTGGCCATATTGCCCAATAACTTTTTTTTAAAATTCTACCCAAAATTATCACGATAAAAAATCGTGACAAGTCTAATGAACTTATCACGGTCTTTGACCATGACCAGTCCATGACAAAAAATTTATCACCCCCATAATTGTCATGGTCATTGACCTTTACAAGTTGAACTTATCATGGTCAATGACCATGGCAAGTCGATAGTTTTGGTGTAGTGAATGCATAGGCAAGATTTTTCTGGGGCAAGTAGTATTATTCTGAATATAGAAGCATCTTGCTGGCATAATAAACGGGGTACTATTCGCCTTCCTTCTCACATACCAGAGACGAGCTCACAACATGGTCTGATATGACAAGACATCATCGAGAATCACCAATAGAGATGGTTTGCTGAGGTTTCTCTTCCAAAGTACTTGAGCAGTAATCGTTCCATATGTGGCCTTTAACTTTTTTATAAGCTGAAACAATGGTCAGCAGCATTTTGAGGACTTGGAGATGAAGCGGTTGAGTGTTGCGAGCATACCATTAAGATTTTGAAAATATCTAAATGTCCATGGGGGTTGTAACTTGGTGCTCACATCAATCTGATCTTAATTGGCCTCAATTCCTCTTTCACTGACTAAATAGCCTAGAAATTTACCTGAATGGACACCAAATGAGCACTTACTTACGTTAAGCTTCATCCGATATTTCTTGAGGATCTCAAATTTTCTGGATGTTATTCCCATGTTCATAATTTAATATATGAAGATGGATCCCATAGACCAAGTTCGACAGTACATTTAGGAAATGACCATGTGGAGCCATAACGATGCCTTGATGTGTTGAATTTTCCCTTCTAGCCTACATGAAGTAGCACAAAAGTGGTTCGAGAAGCTACCCTATAGGACGATCAAGATCTTCAAACCCTATCAGAGTCCTTTACTGCTCACTTCATAACTAGTAACTCCCACTCTAAGAGGATGAATTCACTACTCATGATGAAGAAAAAGTCATAAAATAGCCTTCGTGATTATGCCAAGAGGCAATGACCATGTGGAGCCATAACGATGCCTTGATGTGTTGAATTTTCCCTTCTAGCCTACATGAAGTAGCACAGAAGTGGTTCGAGAAGCTACCCTATAGGACGATCAAGAGCTTCAAACCCTATCAGAGTCCTTTACTGCTCACTTCATAACCAGTAACTCCCACTCCATGAGGATGAATTCACTACTCATGATGAAGAAAAAGTCATAAAATAGCCTTCATGATTATGTAAAGAGTTATTGGGCTCTCTTCAATGAAGTGGGGGACAAATCAGAGCAAGTTGTCATTGCATCCTTTAATATTAGTTTTCTGACTGCATCCTTGCTACATTAGTCCCTGACAAGGGAAGAGACCTGCACCATCGACGACCTCATGGCATGCCCCGATAAATATGCTAAGTCTGAGAACGTGGTTCAATCTAATACAGGGGACAACAGTCGAGCAAATGTAAATAAAGAAGGAGATAAGAGTGACAGTCTAAAGAAAGTGAACAAGAACGGGGGGAAAAAAGGTTCTAAGAATGGGAGTAAGGTTGATCTTTCAAAGGAGTTCTAGGATATTAACACAGTCTTTAAAGAACCAATCTACAATATCTTGAGCAAGATCAAGGATAAACCATTCGTCAAGTGGACTAAGATGATAGGTGGTGACCCAACAAAGAGGAATAATGCACTAAGATGCGCATTCCATAAAAAAAGGAGGCCACAGGAGTAAGAATTGCAAGGCTCTAAAGTCACACTTGGAAGAGTTGACCCAAACTGGGAAACTCAATGAATATATAGAAAAAAAAGCTGACAAGATCGTAGCCAATGACGACCAAAAACCAGACAATGTCCTTGATGGCGACATGGGATAGGAATTCATGGTTATCCATGGATCATCCGACTTGAAGCAGAACCAAGGGAAAGCTGTTTAGATGGAGTTGAAGAAGGTCACTGCCATCATGTAGGAATTCCAGATTGACCTGAATCCAAGCTGGCAAGCACCGACAATCAGAGGATGTCGACTACTTCACTAAAGAAGATTTGATCGGAGTGAGGACTCCATGTCATGATGCACCCGGGATAACTCTCAAAATTATAAAATGGGACATCGACAAGCTGATGGTTGAATTAAGGAAGCTTCATAGGTGATGTACCTAGAGTTGTTCCATAAGCTAAAGTTCATCCTATTCGACTTCAAGTACGCCACAGTTCCGTTTGTCGGCTTCGTAAGGAGAATTAAAATGTTGATAGGAAAGATAATCCTTCTAGTAATGACAAGAAACATATCAAATCTTATTGAATTCTTGGTGGTGGACATAAAATCCCCATATCATGCCATTCTAGGAAGATGCTGGTTGCACGCCATAAGGGTCATACCATCTACCTCCCATTAGAAGCTAAAGTGTATCACCAAACGAGGTGTGATTGAGATTCGTGGTGACTTGGACACTGCAAGGAAGTGCTTTATCATGGCTGTTTGCCCTAGGATGGAAAAAAAGGAACCAAAATATTCTCCAAAGGAAGCACAGGATAGGGCTACACCTTTTAAATAAAAACTATGGTACGACCGACTAGGGATGGAGGAGACCAGGGTCCACCCCACTGGCAAGGTCATTGAAAGTTGGGAAGAACTTGGGACTGATGACAGTTTTCCAGAGAAAATTTTCTAATCGAAACTGCACTTGTTGATCATGAAATAAAAGAGTTAATTGCCTTTATGAGAAGCAATTTGAATTTTTTTCCTAGGAGCCATATGATTTGCCTGTGATTGATCCCGACGTAGCTTGCCATTATCTTCATGTTGAGCTAACCTTTAATTCGATCACTTAGAAGGCTCTCCGAACAGCCGTTGAGAAGGTTAAAGTGGTGGAGAACGAAGTAAGGAAGCTTCTGGATGCAAGATCTATTAGGAAAGTTCAGTTCCCCAAATAGTTATCTAACCCAGTGATAGTATGGAAGAGAAACGTCAGTTAGAGGGTCTGCATTAATTTCACATACCTCAATAGGGCCCGCCCCAAAGGTCGTTTTCCACTGCCTAAGATTGATCAGCTAGTTTATGCTACGAAAACACATGAAAGGATGAGTTTTTCTAGACGCTTATTCAGGGTACCATCAAATCCCGTTGTTCGGCCCCGACTTGGATAAAACATCCTTCATAACCCCAATTGGTTTATACTGTTATAAGTCATGCCATTTGTCTAAAAGAACGTAAGGTAAAATTATCAAAGGCTGGTCATGAAGATGTTCAAGCGGCATATGGGAGACACAATGGAGATTACAGATGACATGTTAGTCAAGGCAAGAACATTTATGACTGACTCACAAACATATCCAAAACCTTCGAGATCATGAAGAAATACCAAATAAATCATAACGCAAGTAAGTGTTCAATAGGTGTCCAATCAAGTAAACTTCTGGTCTATTTAGTCAGCAAAAGAGGAATTTAGGCCAATCCAAATTAGATTGATTTAATTACCAAAGTCCAGCCCCCACGAATGTTATATTATGTTCAAAAGCTTACTGGTATGGTCACAACACTCAACCTCTCCATCTCCAAGTCCTCGGAATACTATCGACCATTCTTTCAACTTTTAAAGAAATAGAAAGGCCTTATGTGGAACGAGGACTGCTCAAGTGCTTTGGAAGTGATCAAGTCCTACCTCAAAAAACTTCCCCTATTGGTAATTCTCGATGATGGAGATCCACTATATCTCTATCTAACAGTATTAGACCACATGGTGAGCTCGACTCTAGTATCTGATAAGGAAGGCGAATAGTACCCCGTCTATTATGCCAGTAAGATGATTCTGGATTCAGAACAATGCTACTTTCCCTAGAAAATCTTGCCTATGCATTGGTGTTTGCCTCATGGAAGTTGAAGCATTACTTCAAAGCTCACTCAATAACAATGATCACTTCATATCCCCTCAAAGATGGTATTTAAAAACCCGACCTCACTGGATTACTCTCAAAATGGTCGATCGAGCTCGGGAGGTTCTATATACACTTTCAACCAAAATTAGAAATTAAGGGATAAGTACTGGCTGATTTTATCACCGATTTTACAGGGGACTAGCCTATCGACTAACACAAAATGGATCAGTCACCAAACGAGGAAGCATAGTCTAAGTGGACCCTATAAGTTGATGGAACCTCCAATTCCAGGGACAGGAGTAGGAATTGTCGTTGTTGCATCAGGAGACGCTTTATCTTTTCAAACCCCCTTTTTTAATTTTACTAAGCACCATTTTTGCGAACCAATTTCAATTAAGCCAATTTTATCTTCTTAACCCTAAACATGCATCTAGTGTGATTAAGCAAGATAAAGTAAAGAATGGTCATAAATACGTCGATGTACGATGAAACCACAATGGTAAAAAATCTCGGACGACCCAGGACAGATAATCACTATGATATGATTTTGTAAAGGAAGACTTTAGTCTTACACAACGAGTAGATCCCAACAAGCCTTGATGCCTTTTCTTTTCTTCAACCGCTCCTCCACAATGCAATGTAGGAGTCCACCTATGCGAGGTCCACAACACATGAGTCCACGCATGTCTCGATATCCACTAATGCAACCAACAACCGTCAATCAGCAAGTACGGAGCACAAAATACGTTCTTCGAATGATAAAGAATGAAACCGTAGTGCAAACAAAAGATCTCTATAACATATGGTTTGTAAACTCGGATCTTGTAAACACAAAGGATATTTTTATCGTTGGAAACCTTTGGTAAACAAATGTAGAAAAATGTATGGGTTCTGTGTAATTATGTATGTTCTGCACACTATTTTTTTGAGCAAAATTTGCCTTATATAAAAAATTTGAGGAGACGCATCATTAAAACAATATTGGCATGCTATTTGAAAAAAATATCCATCCCATTAAAACGAGAATTCCATGCCATTTAAACGATTTCCACATGTCGTTTGAATGACCGTTAAAGCCGTTTGATCCATCCAAACTAAAGAATATGATTCATACGACTCCAAATGCGAGATAAACTCAGAAAAAACATTTTAAAATTATTTTAAATAAAATAACATCCTTAGAAACTAATTATCGAGTATCCATAAACCAATATATATCCATACTAGAGAGAATCTCAAAAAACCAAATAGCAGATGTGAAACGTGCAGCAAAACTATGACATGATCTATTTATGAAGCTTGGTCGCTATGTCTTCAACATAACATCATAGACTATATGAGAATCATGACAAGTAAAATATATCTATGACTTAAAGTGGTTTTTGTCCGAGATAATGCCAAAACATAGAAGTTGACACTATTTAGAAATTTGTCCTTACAAATCTCCCCATTTGGCTATTCCGGAATAAAACCAAAAAATAAAATGCCTACGTTGGGCCGTCAAGCCATATGACCTAAAATCCATCCTATAAAACCCAAAACAAAAATACAGAAAATTGACTATCAAATGTAGGACGACCAACAAGCATGCACTGTCTGAATATGATGTAGTCGCAAATTCTTGAATCACTGAAGAATCATTACACACACGAAACAAACAAATACCATGTGAAGTATGGAGGAACAAATGTATATATAATCAATATGATACCAATATAAAATACAAGCAAAAATCTCCCCCTACATCACATATATTTCTATCCCCCTTTTGTCTCGAATAGATAACTAGTGAGAAAAATAAACATATAAACAAATATATAGCATGAATATGAGAATAATATCTAAATAAACATGATGAACTATCTCAAAATAATCAGAATATGTAAAATCATATCTAGTAAACAGTCACATGAATGAAATCATAAATATCAGGAAAGATGTGACTAAACAATATTAATGTAATGTAAGAATCAAAGCATGAGTAAGTAATATAGTCTGCATATAAACTTTCCAACACAACCCAGAAGTACCAAATCAGTGTAAAATCATAATACATATATAAAGAAGGTACTAAAATAAATTGAAAAGCCAAAAGTCCAACTAGGTCGTTCGAGCGACAAAGCAAGGTCGTTTAAATGACTGAAGCGTGTTGTTCGATCCAAGTAAGAAATGACCCAAAATAGCAAAACATCATTCGAAACACCTTTCTCAATACCCATCTAACAATGCTTCTAACGACAATACCTGACGTAAATTGTAGCTTGTTTGAATGGTCGTTCTATCCATTCTTCGAACGAAGTGGACATGTTGTTCGAACGACAACCACATGTCGTTCGAACGACTTCACATAACCTCTATTCCAGCTCTAAAAATATGAAAATTTTTCCCAATGAAGAACTTATCTAATAAAAGAAACTGAAAGTATGAAAACAGTAGCAAAACAGACTAAAAAATAGCAAATATGAGTTACGCATTAACATAGTATCAATGTGCTCAAACATGGAATGGAATGAAGGGGTGTAACTAACACAAATGAATCATAATCCAAACACAAAGATATGTTTAAGAAGCTCGAATTGACCGCTAAATATCATCAAACTACGTCTTAGTCATATGCGACAATTTAACTTAATGAACAAAATATGCATCACACACATAAGTCTATAAATTTTGAAGATTCTGCAAACAAGAGCGTCATGACACGATTTTTTAAACAAAGGACTTGTTTGTGCAAACACGGTGTATTATCCAACCAAACTCCCTCATAGTTGATAATTCTTTTTCTTTTGAGGTTTTAATTTATCTTTTAAGAGATTTCCTATTGGCCCCATTTTGGCATAATTTTTATTTTTATTGCCTTAATTTTTTTCTTGGGCTCTCTTAAACGGTGAATTTCGCAATGATTTCATATGCCTCTAGCAGCCCTTTCTCGTGCACACTCATCATTTTTTTAGTATGCAATATAAATCGTCATGGGCAAGGTTGTTCCATGCACAACTCCTCCTAAGTCTAATATGCGCGTAGATGAAAAAATTGAGAGGAGAACATCTCACCAAACTCAAATATGCATCAGAAGTTAAACATTCATTAAAGCTCGTGTATGTGTGTAATGTCATATGCATAGTTGAATCCAAACTTAAGTCATGTTAGAAATAACCCCATTAAAACAATGGTTAATATCAATCTTTGTATCCAAAATCATAACCAAATATACTAGCCACATGGAAAGATGAAATGACAGGGGTCCAAGAACACCAATATGCCACATCAAGTGTAAACTCACGACACAAAAATAGACTAAAAATATTTTTCTATTTTTCAAAAAATAAATTTGACCTAAAAAAAATCTTTTTGTATTTTTTAAAAAATATATAAAAATAAAATCCTTTTGTATTTTTCAATAAGACTCAATAAAAGAAAAATAAAAGACAAAAGATACACATGCCATAACACTATAAAATATATATCATGAAACAAAAACTAGTGTATGACAAAAATCAGTAACACGATCATCAGTAAGATCTACCATGGGAAGAATCACGTGCAAGCACTAGAGAGTCATGAAGTCTAATTATTAAAGCGTCTATGGTTAATTTCCTAACCCAAGTAGGTGCTTGACGATGCATGGGGGTTTCGGGAACCGAAATGGATTTATTCTTAAACTTCCTAGGAGCATTCTTAAGATCATAGCAAAAACACGTAAGTTGACCCTTCCTACCGCAATGGGTTCAAGTGTAGATACGACGAGGAATGTTAGCTAAATGTGGACCTCTCCTAATGTTTCTAGTTGGCTCTCTCACACGTGTGGTGTTGGATTTGGGAATGGGAACAATAGGATCATCGAAGCCTATACCACATCTATTATCCTTGATTTGGATGGTTCCTAAAGACCTATCCACTTTTTCGACCTAGCTTCCAAATCAAACTTAATATTACTAGAATATCTCAATCTCTCCTCAAGCTCACTAATCCTAGACTCGAGTAAATGCCTAGACTCCTCAAACTCTATAATCTCCTTCTTCATAACCAGCATTAACCACAAAGACTATCTCTTTTTCCCTCAACATACTCTAATTTCTCTTGAAGAGTCTTATCCCGTGCCCAAAGATTCTCAATCAATGCATCATTATTTTTTATGTCACGTTCTTTCAACTTAACATGAAACTTTAAGTTTTCCTTCTTCAACTTCATCGTTTCTTTATACAACTCACGGAAGGCAACTTGAAACTCACTTTCTTCTACATCCTCATCCTCACTCGCTTCACCTTCACTCACTTGGGACTCACAAACTAGCCTCGAAAGTGTCATTCACATGAGTATCTTCATGAGAAGATTTATCGTCGTCGCTCACATGACAAACCATGAACGTAGTGTAGTTACGCTCAATGGGGGTATCCTCTCCCTCTTCCGGTTCACTATCACTAAGGATGGCGTTATAAGCAATCAGTTTCTTGCCCTCCTTCTTAAGTGTGGTGGGGCACTCCTCTATACTATTGCTATAACCCTCACAACCAAAACACCAATCCGACTTATCCCTCTTATCATTCTCACTTCAATTCTTCGAGACGTGACTGGCCTTACTGTTCTTGAATTTCTCAAGTCTTTTGGCATCTTTCGATTGCTTTTGGAACTTAAGAAACTTTTTAAACTTTTTTGCCAATAAGGCTACATCTTTAAAATCGGTGTCAAATTCATCATCCTCCAAAACTTTTGTTTCTTCCTTCTGATATTTCAAAGCGATGTCCTTTTCTTTCTTTGACACTTTTTTGGAGGTAAACATGTCAAGCTCATAAATTTGTAGCGAACCTACAAGTTTCGTTGAGTCAAGTAAACCTAAGGAGTTCAAAACGATAACCTTTGGATCAATTCTACTAGGAAACGACCTTAATATTTTCTTTACAACTCGATTGTCGGGTATTTTCTCTCTCAAGTTAAATGACGAGTTGATAATATGGGACAACCTAGCATAAAATTCATCAAACGTCTCACTCTCTAACATCTTAATCGTCTCAAATTGGGTAACGAGGTTTTGAAGTTTAGACACCCTAATCGTGCTAGTTCCCTCGTGAGTAAGTGGAAGTATATCCCATACCTCTTTCGATGTTTCACACATCATAATAAGATTAGACTCTTCTGGTGTGACAGACGAGGAAATTGCATTTAAGCTTTTGGAATTGTATTGTGCAAGTCTGTGTTCAGCTTCAGTCCATGACTCAATAAGTTTTAAGCGTGTGGCCTCACCCTCTGTCATGACTGACGGTGTCTATCCTTTTTTTACCGCTAACCAAACACGCTCATCTATAGCCTTAAGTGCACACTTCATACGCATATTTCAATAAGCATAATTAGACCCGTCAAGAAATGGTGTTTTAAAACCTTCATAAATACCAAAATTCATACTTAAAGACATGTGGGATCACTCACACAGTACAATAGTGTTTCTAGCTCTAATACAAATTTGTAAAGGTAAAAATCCTGAGCTAAAAAGCTCTGATACCAATTTTTTAATACGACGGTTGTCCCTTTATGTGCGTCCTTTAGTTTAAAATAATTTTTCTTTTCAAAACCCTTTTTCCAATTTTATTAAGAACCAATTTTGTGAACCAATTTTAATTGCCAATTTTATCTTCTTAACCATAAACATGCACCTAGTGTGATTAAGAAAGATAAAGTAAAGAATGCTCACAAGCATGCCGATGTAAGAGGAAACCATAATGGAAAATAACCACGGACGACCCAGGATAGACAATCACTATGATACGGTTTTACAAAGGAAGATTTTAATATTACACAAAGACTCAATCCCCATAAGCCTTGACGCATTTTCTTCTCTTCAACCGCTCCTCCAAAGTGCAACGTAGGAGTCTACCTACGCCAGGTCCACAAAAGACGAGTCCAAGAGTGTCTTTATATCCACTAATACAACCAGCAACCGTTAATCATCAAGTATGGAGTCCACCGCACGAAATATGTTCTTCGAATGATGAAGAATGAAACTGTGGTGCAAACACAAGATCTCTATAACATATGGTATGTAAACTCAGATCTTGTAAACATAAAGAATGTTTTTAGGTTTGGAAACCTTTAGTAAGAAAATGCAGAAAACGTATGGTATCTGTGTAATTTTGTATGTTCTGCACACTATTTTTTTGAGAAAAATTCACCTTATATAAAAACTTTGAGGTGGCATGTGATTAGAAAGATATTGGCATGTCGTATGAACGAAGTAGCCATATCAGTAAAACGATATGTCCATGTCGTTTGAACGACTTCCACATGTTGTTTGAACGATTGTTAAAGTCGTTTGATCCATCCAAAATAAAGAAGATGATTCATACGACTCTAAACACGATATAAACTCAGGAAAAAAGCATTTTAAACACGAGATATTATGGGATCACTACCTACCGCACTTAGAAATCGTAATTATATATTGGTCGACACAGACTACTTCACTAAATGGGTAGAGGCAGAAGTTCTACTTTTACTCTTCTTTATCTTTTATTAACACATTTAGTTTATGAATGTTTTTATTTCAAACTTATGTCGCTTGTAAGTTATTATGAATAAAGACCTATTGGCTCTCATATTTTGATCTCGTATAATGGCTACTTCAATTTTTTTAATGTATCTTAGTATTATGCACCCTTTCCAAATGATAACTCCCACAACCACAAGAAGAGATTACATTTGTCCATAATAAGCTGATTAACTCATCTTAGACAAAGATATTCCTCATGTATAATAAAATGCCTGTGGATTACAATAAGTTATTCGACTTATTTAAGGGATTTTATTATGTCAAGCAGGGTTCACAATAATTAAAATAAGTTATCAAAGTATTAAAATATTTATAACCCTCAGGTATTTGTCATAAACATAATAAACTTCATGAGTTGCCCTTGCAACATAAAAACCCTTACAGGGGATCTTTAGGAAAAGGGCCAACTTTGGTTGGTCACCAACTGTGTTGGACGCTAAAAACCTGATCGAGTGGATGGCCCATTAACCAGGTACATTCTCTCCACTGTGTCACCTAGTCCTAAGGGAGTGTGACGACATGACCTAAAAGGTAAGGCAAAGTAAATGATACTTCTAAGGCATATTGGGCTAGGACAATGTTCAAACATAAGTTAGCAAACTCATTTAGTCGACAAAGGCCCAAAATGATTAACACTTGTTCTCGAATTATTTAGTCAGTTAAAAAGCCTAAAATGATTAATAGTATTACTTGGTCGACAAAGGTCCTAAGTGGTCGGTATATGTCAACCCTAACCATCTAGTAGTCAAAGCACAAAGGCATTTATTAACTTATATTTACTCATCATATGATCCAAATATGGAATAAGTTAATAATTAAAATGACAAAAATTGGAGGGTATAATTACAAGAATAAAAAATACATAAAGACCAAAAAGATACCTAGACCAGCTATGGATGGCGTGCAAGATACTCTGCTATATGTGCTCTTCAGCCATCATCTGGATTAGGAGAGAAAACGTCCTCATTATCTTTAAGGTAATGGTTTAGGAGCTGGAGAGGAGTGGGATCGATGGGGATACATTTGTCATCCTTTGAGAAGGGATTTTGATAATAAACATGGCAACCAACATGCTACTTATACTATAGTTCTGATTCCTTAGGAGTCTTGACTTGTCTAAGGGCATTCAAGCACCTATTCTTGACCCCAACATCCTCAACCTCCTTTAGCCTTGCTTGTGCATCAGTCCAACCCTCATTATAAAAAATCGCCCATTCTTCTTGAGGCCCCATTATGAATAAGTGGCTCAGCCTTGTAACGTCTCTTTGGAGTCTGATTGTAATACCATATCCCTTTTGGACGTCTATTTTCATCTCAACGACCTCCTTCTTCAGAGCATCGTGTAATACCCCGTATTTTTACGTATATTTATTTTTATGAAATTATGAAGATAGGGATTAATTAATTTAAAGGGAGAAAATTTAATTTGTAATTAATCCGATTTTATGGTAATAATTACCAGCGTGATGATATTTAGTAGTTATCGAAGTAATATTATGTCCGGGATAAGATACACAACAATCATGTTATAATTATTTGGGACGCGCATATAAGTCGCATAACCGGTATGTATTTGGGGGTTAAAAAAGTAAATTATTTTTATATAACTTGAATGACTATTTTGAGTTCGCCAGAGTGTCTGTAAGGGTCAAAATAGTCAAAAAACACTACTCGGATATTTTATTTAGAGTCCGGGGCATTTTAGATCAAAACGACACCCCGGAGGGGTATTTCGATCTTTTAGGGTAATTAAATGGACAAAAATCGGGTTTAATTAAAAGCATTGAGGGTTAGTGGTCTGTCAGTTTTAACTTACATGAGAAATAAAGAAAAATAAGAGAGAACCAAGGAAGAAGAAGACTCCATTAGAGCCCTAAGCCAAGAACTCGAGCTTTCACACCAAAAATCGCACCAGCGCGTAGATCGTGTCAAGAGGATTGTTACCATACCAATTTAAGCCCAAGAATTATAAGTTCATTCCGAGGTAAGTGTTTATCTTGCTCCTCTTTTAGCATATATTGTTCCTGTTAATTTAGGTTTGATGATATAAATTTGGTTCAATGAAAACTTAGGTTTAATTAGATTAAATTGTGAAGAAACCTTATGGATTGGTGATGGGTATGCATGTAGAGGTTTTACCCTTGGTTGGACTATTAAAATATAGGAATTTTATGTTCTAATCATGAATTATAATAAGAGTTTTGAACAATTAAAATTATGGGTTCATATTTAAGAGATTTATTGGAAATTAAAGAGATTGTTGAATTCCAAGTGATTATATAAGGATTTGACCTTTAATTCTTATTAGAAAGTATCTTAGGCTGATTGGGATTAGTGTAGGAACATTTAATTTGGATTGAGTTGAGTATTTATATGTTTTTTAAGATTAAAAGTTCAGAAAAATCGAAGTTGGGGAAGAACTGGGCCTATTCGGACTTTTCGTTAGAAGACCTGCCCAGGTCTTTCGAACGAACCTTATAAAGATATTTCCAATGACCTTTCTAACGAGTTGCTGAGTTCATTTGAAGTGGGAACTTCATTCGAACGAGAATCCTGTAACTGCTAACGAGATTCCAGATTTAGTTTTTAGGGTTTGTTCGAGTTAAAAACCATCCTAGGGTTATCCAAGCGAGTGTATTAACCTATGTGAGTAACGGGTGGCTTAAATTCCAAAGTGTTAGGGAATTAAGGGTGTAATGGTTCTCGAGGTATCGAATTTGTGTGAAAACCTAGGAGAGAATGTAAGTCCTAAAGAGGCTATATATATACGGATATCGTGGAGAGTAACGACGTTAATATTACTTACAGTTATAGTATTTAGGTTATGTGATTACCCATTATTGTATATAAGTTGTGTGCATACTTATTACTTGGAATATCATGTGTATGACATACCTAGCTACTGGCTATCGAACGAGGGTTAATGCGTTATGGACGACCATATCTTGTGTGCCTTTAGGGGATTTCGAGTCGTACCACTAGAGCATGGAACCTAGGTACGGGCTATCTGTGAGAATGATAGTGTTGACGGTCGTATGGGTGCGTAGGTATGTGCGTAGCCCATCGGTCTGGGACTTTGTTCGCCTCCAATATGTGTATATGTTTTTATTGGTTCTTGAGACATTGAACCCGTTGTCCTTTATGCGTGAGCATTGAAATGGGACTAGGTAGCCGAGTATGCCTAGCACCCGGGGTTTCTTAACCATGGGTGTTGTATAGTTATATTAGTATATATACATAGTAAGATTTTATATATGTATACAGAGTTCCTATTATGTGTTTCTTGTTGGCTACTTTATTAAAGTATATACTTATTGAGTCACCAGTTGGGAATAAAGAATACTATGAGAATGAGTTATAACATCCTTAAACCTATTCTTAAATAATAATAATAATATATTGGTTTCAGGGTATTAGATATTGTATCCGGCATAGTGATTATCCTACATATAGTCAGATAGAGTGACAAGACTAGTATGGGTAGTTAGACTCGCTAGGTGTGCACATTAGATGAGAGGTGAGCATCTCAAGTGAGTACGCTAAGTTAACATGGGTAATATATGTGCTATTTAAATCAATTTAATCACTTACTATATTTAAACTGTTTTCTACTCGGGATCTGACCCATTTTCTACAAATCTCTTTTCTTGTTCAATTATTTGAGGTGCTCAGCCATAGGGACACCAGACTTAGGAGGTTCCATTCATTTGCCGAGTTGTAGCTGCTGTGGAAGCTATAAGATATTGCTAGTAGATGTTTCTGAGTCGATTGCTCCTTCTCTATATCAGTCTTTTATTTCAGTTGGACATGTCGTCCCTCCTATTTTACATTAAGAGATTTAGAGTTGTTTTATTCTATCATTAGACTTTGTTTTCATATTATTGGATTATTGTATGGGATTTTGACTGCATGTGTTCATTCTAATTCTTTATTTAAATTCAGTTAGTTCTTAACTTATGCTATTGTGATGTATGGTGATGGTTAGATATTTCTTTTTTTTTTGTTGATGGTTAATAACAAGATAAAATTTTGACACTAACCTTTTTAAATACTAGGTGGTTTGTTTTTATTAAATTAAAATTTTAGTTTTTGACAGTGATGCATTATCTGAACCAACTTGATATTATGAAATTAATTAATTAAGGACTGATCACCCGGTAATTAATTTGGCGAGGTATCACAGGTGGTATCAGAGCATCGGGTTCTAGTGTCCTTAGGATCTGTACGACTTGTTATGTTTTCGTGTAGTGTCCTTTGATATAGAGCCCTATATTTTAGGATTATTGTACTTTTAATGCATTTTACGTTCTTCATGTACTTTGAGATAATAACTGTGTACTTATGAAACTTTTCTCTCCTTTCAGATGCCTCCTACACATGCACAGAGAGTTCCCAGGGATGCCCAGCCTGAGCCTCAACCTGATCCATCTCAGGGTATGATGAATGCCACTGAATTTTCCTCCATTGTAGCTCAGGCGATGAATGTTGCATTGGTAGTTGTGCAATAGGCACCACCTCAGGCACCGGTGGTGGCTCCAGTTTAGGCCCAGGCCTTCCCGTCTGCTTGGGAACGTGTTAGGGATTCCTTCCAGAAGGCGCATCCTCTGGAGTTTACAAGGAGCTCCGATGTGGTGGTAGCGATACATTGGAAGAAGGATATCCAGAGGCACTTGAGGATGCATGAGTACATGGAGGTAAAGAGTCAGATACTGGCCACATTTAAGTTAATGGGAGCAGTACTACAGTAGTGGGAGTCTATTAACACCGCTGAGGAGAGAGACACACTCATTATTCTAGACTTTTGGGTGCGGTGAGCCCGTAAGTATTTTCCCTCGACCGTCCAGACAGAGATGAGACGGAAATTAGTGAACTTGAAATAGGAGGGAAAGACCGTGGACGAATATGAGGTAGAGTTTATCAACCTTATGAACATTGTACCGGATGAAATCCCAACTGAGGAGAAGAAGATTCAGCGTTTTATGGATAGGTTGACATGGAGGATCCGCCAATATTTGATAGACAATCTTTCTTTGCCCACCTATTCGAATGTGTTTAATGCAGCACTAATCCACTATCAGGACCACCATTTTCATCTGACAGAGGTTAAATGAGTAGGAGAGTCCAACAAGGAGGGCGGGACAGGAGGAAATAATGCCAGTGGGGCACAGGCAGTTTAGGGTCAGCATAGGCATTGTGACTAGGGTTCCCAGCAGAGGGATCCTAAGAGGTTCAGATCAGGAGGTTTTATACATGGGTAGGGAGTCTTCCGACATGGCCAGCAGGGTCAGCATGGCCATCAGGGCCAGCAACACGTTCAACAGGGCCAGAATGGCCAAGGGAGGGGTGGTAACGGCCATCAGGGCCAGGGATAACAGGTACAGAGGGGAGGACCCTTCCCAGGGAGTTGTTTCACTTGTGGTAATACTGGCCATAAGCGCCAGGACTTCCCTCAGAAGGGTAGAAGCCAACAGAAGCAATAACAGGGTGCTCGCCAGGAGCCCCAAAGACCATTATTTCTCGCAGATCTCCCTGCACCCCCATAGATGCCAGCTCTGCCACCCATTCCAGCCGTCCAGGTTCAGCAAGGACAGCTTCAGTACGGATGAGTCTACAATCTTCACCAGGCCGCAGTCCCGCAGGACCCACCCGCGATTGAGGGTATGTTTTCTATCCAAGGGACTTTGGGGCGCATTTTATTTGACACGGGGGCGACACATTATTTTATTGCCATGGGGTTTTCACGTACTACGGGATTATTTGATACAACAGAGAGTACGGTCACTTGTGTGGATTCTCAATTGAGTAGTGGTTCCCTTATTTCTTTTATTTAAGGGGGAGTAGGTATAGAGATTAGGAGGTTTATCTTACCCGCTGACATGCTCGTATAGGATATGTCCGAGTATGATGCTATTGAAGGTAGGCATTGGCTTGTCAGATATAGGGCCATGATTTATTGTTTTAGTAAGAGTATAATTTTTGCTATACCTGGCCAGAAGATGTTCCTGGTGGCGATGCCTCGCTCTGAGGGAGGATCTCCACTCATTTATACTATATAGAGTAGGAGAACTCTATGGAGGTGGTGGTACCGCTTGATTCGATTCCTGATGTTCGATAGTTTGTCGATGTGTTTCAGGATATTTCGGGGTTACCACCAAGTAGAGAGATAGACTTTGTCATTGATTTAGTGCTAGGCACTCTACCGATAGCCCGTGCACCTTATCGTATGGCTCCAATAGAGATGAGGGAGTTACGTGACCATATTGAGCAGTTATTGGGGCAGGGGTTTATCTGTAGGAGTACTTCACCGTGGGGTGCCCCCGAACTGTTTGTTAAGAAGAGGGATGGATCATTGAGGTTAAGTGTTGATTATCGGGAATTGAATAAAGTCACGATAAAGAATAAATATTCGTTGCCTTGAATCGATGACTTATTCGACCAGTTGAGAGGAATGGCCTTCTTCTCGAAGATTGACTTGATATCGGGATACCATCAGTTGCGTATCAGGGAGCAGGATGTGCTGAAGATGACCTTCTTGACAAGATATGGTTCCTATGAATTCAGGGTTATGCCTTTCGGGCTAACTAATGCCCCAGCTGTGTTTATGGACTTGATGAATAGGGTGTTCAGAGAGTTCCTAGACCAGTCCATCATCGTCTTTATAGATGACATTCTGCTTTATTCGCATACCCAAGAACAACATGCCGAGCACTTGTGGTAAGTTTTGCAAACATTGCGTCAGCATGAGTTTTATGCAAAATACGAGAAATGTGGGTTTTGGCTGAAGGAGGTCCAGTTTTTAGGGCATATCATCTTTGACAGAGGGATATCAATGGATTCGGGGAAGGTGTCAGCAGTGAGGGAGTGGGATAACCCATGACACCAACCGAGATATGCAGTTTCTTGGGCTTAGCCGAATACTACAGGAGGTTCATTCGAGGTTTTTTGAAGATAGCGGGTCCATGGACACTCCTGACTCGCAAAAGGGTGCCGTTTATCTAGAGTGACGCCTGTCAGTTAGCCTTTGATGAGCTGAAAGATAAGTTAACCTCAGCACCAGTGTTATCATTACCCAGGCCAGGAGTGGAGTATCTAGTCTACACTGATTCATCCTTATTAGGACTTGGAGGTGTATTTCAGCATCAGGCTACAACTTATGCTTCCCGTAAGCTTAAGCCTCACGAGAGGAATTACCCAACCCACGATTTAGAGTTGGTGGCGGTGGTGTTTGCACTTTAAATTTGGAGACATTACCTCCTAGGGGAGAAATTTCGGTTGTTCACAGATCACAAGTCATTACAATATCTCTTAACATAAAAGGAGCTGAATATGCGTATGCACCGGTGGCTTGAGTTTGTGAAGGATTATCAATTTGATATCCAATACCACCTGGGGAAGGATAACGTGGTAGCAGACGTGTTGAGCCGTAGGCCAGTAGGTGAGGTGGTCGAAGTGTGGAAAGCGAAATGGAAGGAGTTAGGACACCAGGATGCAGTGGCTCGATCGTTCATGTCTGTGATGACGGTTACGCCCCAATTTATTACGAGAGTAGTACAGGCTCAGGCAGCTGACCTGTTCTGCCAAAGTTAGATAGTGAAGCTTCTAGCAGAGGGGGACGAGTCTTATACCGTGGGTTTAAATGGGGGTATACATTTCAATGGAAGATTTGTTGTTCTTGAGGGTGAAGGCTTGCAACAAGAGGTGATGATAGAGTCGCATGGTTCATGATTTGTGATACATCCTAAAGGGGATAAGCTGTACCACGATATGCGTAGACAATACTGGTGGTGCAGGATAAAGAAGGATATTATAGAGTTTTTATCGAAATGTGCCACTTGTCAGTTGGTAAAGGTGGATCATCAAAGGTCGACAGGACTTTTACAACCATTAGGTGTTTCTATGTGGAAATGGGAGAGCATTTCCATGGACTTCATCACAGGATTACCTACATTGTAGAGGGGTCACAATTCGATATAGGTGATAGTGGATCAGTTGACCCAGGTAGCCCACTTTCTGTCATCCAGGACAGACTACACCACGGGACAATACGCCCAGATATTCATAGTAGAGATAGTGAGACTCCATGGAGTACCTCTCAATATCGTGTCTGACAGAGATAAGGTGTTTGTGTCTCGATTTTAAGAGAGTTTTGAGGAGGCGATGGGTACGGAGTTGCGATTAAGCACAACCTATCACCCGCACACGGATGGTCAGATCGAACAAACAAATCAGATGTTAGAGGACATGTTACGTATGTGCATTATTGATTTTGGTGGAGGTTGGAAGCTGTATCGTCCACTGGTGGAATTTGCCTATAACAACTCCTACTAGTTTACTATTAGTATGGCTCCATTCGAGGCACTATACGACATACCTTATTGTTCCCCACCATGTTGGTTAGAGGTAGGGGACAACAAGCTACTTGGTTTGGAGGTGATTCAGGACACCTCGGTAAGGATAAAGTTAATACGGAGGCGTATTCGGGTTGCACAGGATCGGCAGAAGAGCTACGCTGATGCCAAGAGGTATTTTTAAGAGTTCAACATTGGGGATTAATTGTTACTTCGGGTGTATCCTATGAAGGGATTTATGCATTTTGGGAAGAAGGGAAAGTTGGCGCCTAGGTATGTAGGGCCATTCCCCATTATCGAGAGGATTGGGCCAGTTGCTTATAGACTTGGGTTACCGGAGCACTTGCATAGGGTCCATGGAATGTTCCATTTCTCTTCACTAAAGATATTTATTCGAGATGATTTGGCCCATACTCAGATTGCGTTGGAATAAATTGACTTACAGCCTGATAGCTCCTACGAGGAGGGGCCGATTGCTATCCTAGATCGTAGCAAGAGGAAGTTGAGGTCGAAGATAGTACCACTAGTCCGTGTTTAGTGGTGGCACCATAATGTTGAGGAATCAACCTGGGAGTGCAAGGATAACATGTGTGAACGTTATCCAGAGTTATTCTTGCCAGGTAAATTTCCATTTCTGAATTTCGGGACGAAATTCTGTTATTAGGGGGGAAGTATGTAATACCCCGTATTTTTACACATTTTTATTTTTATGAAATTATGAAAATGGGGATTAATTAATTTAAAGGGAGAAAATTTAATTTGTAATTAATCCGATTTTGTGGTAATAATTACTAGCGTGACGAGAGTTAGTAGTTATCGATGTAATATTATGTCCGGGATGAGATGCACGACAGTCATGTTATAATTATTTGGGACGTGCGTATGAGTCGCGTCACCCGTATGTATTTGGGGGTTAAAAAGGTAAATTATTTTTATGTAACTCGAGTGACTATTTTGAGTGCGCCAAAGTGTTCAGAAGGGTAAAATAGTCAAAGAATACTACTCGAGTATTTTATTTAGAGTCCGGGGCATTTTAGCCCAAAACGACATCGGAGGGGTATTTCGGTCTTTTGGGATTTTTAGGTAATTAAATGGATGAAACTTGGGTTTAAATAAAAGCATTGAGGGTTAATGGTATGTCAGTTTTAACTTATGTGAGAAAGAGATAAAAAGAGAGAGAACCAAGGAAGAAGAAGACTCCATTGGAGCCCTAAGCTAAGAACTCGAGCTTTCACACCAAAAAATACACCAGCGTGTAGATCCTGTCAAGAGGATCATTCCCATACCAATTTCAGCCCAAGAATCAGAAGTTCATTCCGAGGTAAGTGTTTATCTTTCTCCTCTGTTATTAGACTAAATTATGAAGAAACCTTTTGAATTGGAGATGGGTATGCGTGTAGATTTTTTGCCCTTGGTTGGACTATTAAAATCTGGGAATTTTATGTTGTAATCACGAATTATAATAAGAGTTTTGAAAAATTAAAATTTTGGGTTCATATTTAAGAGAATTATTGAAAATTAAAGATATTGTTTAATTCCAAGTGATTACATAAGGATTTGACCTTTAATTCGTATTAGAAAGTATCTTAGGGTGATTGGGATTAGTGTAGGAACATTTAATTTGGATTGGGTTGAGTATTTGTATGTTTTTGAAGATTAAAAGTTGAGAAAAATTGAAGTTGGGGAAGAACTGGGCTTGTTCAAAATTTTCGTTAGAAGACCTGCCCAGGTCGTTCGAATGACCTCATTCGAACGAACCTTCTAACGATATTTCCAATGACATTTCTAACGAGTTTCTGAGTTCATTCTGAGTGGGAACTTCATTCGAACGAACTCGTTCGAACGACTTGATTCGAATGAGAATCCAGGAACTTCTAACGAGATTCCAGATTGAGTTTTTAGGGTCCATTCGAGTTAAAAACCATCATAGGGTTATCCAAGCGAGTGTATTAACCTACGTGAGTAACAGGTGGCTTAAATTCCAAAGTGTTAGGAAATTAGGGGTGTAATGTTCCTCGGGGTATCGAATTTGTGTGAAAACCTAGGAGAGAATGTAAGTCTTAGAGAGGTTATATATATACGAATATCGTGGCGAGTAATGGAATTAATATTACTTACGGATTATAGTATTTGGGTTATGTGATTACCCATTAATGTATATAAGTTGTGTGCATTCTTATTACTTAGAATATCATGTGTATGACATACCTAGCTACTGGCTATCGAATGGGGGCTAACGCATTGTGGACGACCATATCTTGTGTGCCTTCTGGGGATTTTGAGTCGTACCACTAGAGAATGGAACCTAGGTACGGGCTATCTGTGAGAACGATAGTGTTGACGATTGTATGGGTGCGTAGGTATGTGCGTAGCCCATCGGCATGGGACTATGTTCGCCTCCAATATGTGTATATGTTTTATTGGTTCTTAAGACATTAAACCTGTTGTCCTTTATACGTGATCATTGCAATGGGACTAGATAGACGAGTATGCCTATCACCAGGGGTTTCTTAACCATGGGTGCTGTATAGATATATTTGTATGTATACATAGTGAGATTTTATATATGTATACTGAGTTCCTATTCTGTGTTTCTTGTTGGCTACTTTATTAAAGTATATACTTATTGGGTCACCAATTGGGAATAAAGAATACTATGAGAATGAGTTATAACATCCTTAAACCTATTCTTAAATAATAATAATATATTGGCTTCGGGGTATTAGATATTGTATCTGGCATAGTGATTATCCTACATATAGTCAGGTAGTGTGACGAGACTAGTATGGGTAGTTAGACTCGCTAGGTGTGCACATTAGATGAGAGGTGAGCATGTCAAGTGAGTACGCTAAGTTAACAAGGATAATATGTGTTACTTAAATCAATTTAAACACTTGCTATATTTAAACTATTTTCTACTCGGGCTCTGACCCGTTTTTCTGCAAATCTATTTTGTTGTTATATTATTTTAGGTGCTCAGCCACAGGGACGCCAGACTTAGGAGGTTCCATTCATTTATGGAGCTGTAGCTGCTGTGGAAGCTACAAGATATTGCTAGTAGATGTTTCCGAGTCGATTGCTCCTTATCTATTTGTCTTTTATTTCAGTTGGACATGTCGTCCCTTCTATTTTACATTCAGAGATTTAGAGTTTTTTATTCTATCAGTAGACTTTGATTTCATATTATTGGATTATTGTATGGGGTTTTGACTGGATGTGTTTATTCTAGTTCTTTATTTAAATTCAGTTAATTCTTACCTTATGCTATTGCGATGTATGGTGATTGTTAGATATTTCCTTTTTTTTGTTGATGGTTAATAATACGATAAAATTTTGACACCAAACTTTTTAAATACTAGGTGGTTAGTTTTTATTAAATTAAAATTTGAATATTCGACAGTGATGCATTATCTGAACCAACTTGATATTCTGAAATTAATTAATTAAGGACTGATCACCCAGTAATTAATTAGGCGGGGTGTCACACATCATTCTCGGCCTGAATCACGCTTCTTACTTAGCTCACATCCTGGTTCTCTAAGAGCTTAGCCCTCAAACCGTTTATCTCCTCTTACACTGAGGAACTAATGTCCTCTTTGACCTGAAGATCATCCTTCAGCTTGGCGACCAACTCGGACTGGTACTTATACAGCTCAGTCCTCGCCCTCATCTACTTGCATATCTTTATAAACACCTTACAAGCTTAGCTACTGATGTCTAGTCCCAAAATCATCCCTAACTTTGAGATAAGGGTAATGTAGTCCTCTAGGATGACGGGCTGCAAACATCGCAACAGATAAGAAATATAACTGACATCAGCATAATTAAAAGGGTAAAACAAATTAATAAAAGCAAAGTCCTTTTTCATTAATTAATAAACGGAGGTCAAAGGCAAGTACAACTGGAAGAAAAGAAGATTCCAAGGCACGAGAAAAGAAAAAGGGAAAGTCCTACAGCTAAAAGACTCTATTGTTTCACCTGCTAGAAGCTTCCTGTTGCATTCTCCTTCTCAACAGCGCTCATTTCGTAGTCGACAGCCTCCCTGACCTCCGCAGACTCATTCTCTATATAGTCGTCAAGCTGATAAATAGGAGGCTCTTCCTCTGCAAGTGGGTTGGGTCCATTAGAGTGAAGATGAAATAGGTCAGAATCATAAGGGACTCCCGCTACTCCTAATGCTTGATGCCATACTTTTTTGATAGATATTTTCTTGGTATACCCAATTCTGACCATCATCATAAGTTACATTCCACCCTTTGGTGTTGTTATTCTCCTTCTCGACCGGGAGCTCCTCCTCCAACTTTTGAACTTACCCCACTAGGATCAGGTTCCCTTCAACTATCTTGTCCTTCTCTGTGACCAGTAAGTCCTTAGCCGCCTGTAGATCAGCATAGGCCTTTGACAACTTCTCCTTTTCCCTCTCTAAAGCAACACAGATATCAATTAAGTCTTTTTCTAACTTTTTTAGGGCATTTTCATCTACTGATTATTTTTGGACTAGTTGAAGTGATAAGCCAAGAACTGTACAAAACATAAAAAGTAAGATCAATATGAAGAATACGGATGCAGAGAAAAAAAACACAAGAGAAAAAAGAAGAAATTCACCAGAGCAAGTCCTTCAACAAACTTGAGTGCTAGCTAGGCTGACCCCAGCTGTGAGGAGTGCTCACATTTGGCCGCAAGCACGACCCCCTTTAGTAGGTCAGGGGTAAGAATGGGGGTGTTGGCCACACTAGACCCCTTAGCAGTAACGGTACAAAAAGGCATAGGGGGCCTTCAAGGATAACATCTTCTTGGCTTCTTCCTTCTCTCTCTCTCTCTCTCTCTCTCTCTCTCTCTCTCTCTCTCTCTCTCTCTCTCTCTCTCTCTCTCTCTCTCTCTCATCTTCCATTCTTCTTCACCGTTGTTTTTCTCTTTCTCCTTCCCCTTGGCTCCTGTGCTAGAGCCACTAGCCCTTGTGGAATCCCCCTCTGTTATCTTCAAAGATTATTATCCAATCAGACAAAATAGCCTGATCATCATCATCAATATTCAGCACTCTCCTCTTCACAGGGGTTTCCATCTCTATCTCCTGCTTTTTTTTTTCTTTTTCTTATTCTTCTTTCTCCTCTTATTCATCTCCTTCTTCATCTTCTTAATCTTTCAGAGGGCCTTACTCTAGGAATCTTCAAGTCAAAGACTTTACCAATCGTCCGAGCAATAAAACTAATGGTGGAGTTCTTGTACTCTAGAAGGTAAGTTGCAAAGTAAGGGGGCTTATAGTCTGAAAGTCTCTCTTGAAGTCTTCAATCTTTAAGGAGATCAACAATGTCTACATCGCTTAAGTCAAGTATTTGATAATTATCGCGAGCTTCAAAATAGAGGAAGAAGTATATGCTAGGGGACAGGAAATAGAAGTAGCGATCAACTAAACAGAAGAATAAGAAATATAAAAAAAAGAAAAGTAAAAAGATAGTGACCTATATGTTCCTCCCCCAAGTCAGAGATCTAGGGGCCTCAGTACTTCTCGCCCTCAAGTAGGGGAGGATGTTGCCAAATTATGATAATAAAGTCATGATTAGACCTATCAACCCTTCTCATCTTCAAGTACAAAATATCGTCATTGGTGTGTGACTAAACGTAGTAGTATCAGATCTCAACAAATCCTAAATTGTTCCCATACAACTCTTTTATTATATAGACACTATTTATAATCTTCCAAAAATTTGGGGCACACTGAGCAGAGACGACATCGAAGTATTTTAAGAACCTTAAAAAAAGAGGGTTCGGGGGAAATGGCAAACCTTCTATGTGATCAAGAGGGTATGAATCTAGTTCCCCATTTTGATGTCACAGAAATCTATATGTATGGGGGTACATTTATATTTCCACCTAATTAGGAATATTGTAAGACTTCCTAAATTCTTCTATTGATTTGTTATCTAGCAGTGCCATGAGATAAAAAAAGAGAAAATATCTAGCAACAAAAGAGAACCAATCGAAGAAGTGAAAGAAAAAATAAGGTAAGAGGAACTTAGAAAAATGAATGAAGAAGATCTGCAATACGAAGAACTGAAGAAGTGGGAACTTGAAGTTTCGTGGACTAGAAGTGTTTGAAAGATAGTGGTTAGAGGTGATGAATTTGTGTTTGAACTTTGACCTAATGAGGGAGCATAGGAATCAAGGGGGATTTTGACACTCCGAATACCTACTCGAACCAGTGTTCCCCTGCTTCTTCAATAAAACCACAAATTTGCCATGGTGTTTGACCTTGGACGAGTGTGCCCTCTCAAATTCACGAGAATTTGAAGTCTACCACTCCGATTTTAAATAGTTTTTGGTCATGGGCCTTGGAATTTCTTAAAATATGTTGGCCCAAAATATTTAGTCCAAAAATTTTAGGAGCAATTATGGGGACTCATTTGTTTAGCCCAAGATAGCTGCTGACTAGCCTAGCATGGTGAGTGGACTGTTTGACCCGAATTAGTTATTCATTAAGACTAATGTATTTAACATGCACTCGAATGAAATAAAGATACACTCAAATCGGTTACTAATAATCTCGGAGGAGATATTCAGGGACACCACGAGTTATCCACATGCTAATTGACATGAATTAAATGGGTATAATCAATTTTGTGAGGAGAACAAAATTTACAATATTAACACATAATACTTGCGATGATTTGAATGTTGATTTTTGTCGAGATTAATGTTACTTTGTCTTATATGTGGAAACATTTATTTGAGGATCAATTATTCAATTTTAGTGACACTTCTAGTTATTGTAACGGTTTTCTAATTTTTTTATGAAAAAATTGTATACTCGCGTGACACCTCTTCTTGTCGCACTTTTTGTAAAAAAACCACATTTAGGAATAAAGTATGAATCCCCAATTTTATGTGACTATTTTTTTAAAAATGGATAGTAAATATATGGATCCTTATAATAATTTGTTACCCTCACACGATGCATCGACATATGATTCGTGTGGTTTAAATATCTTTATTACTAATGATGTCCGTGAACAACATTATAACCATGAATTTAAATATGTGAATTTTGTTGTGTGGTCATACTCTCAAGTTTATGACACTTTTGGACTTAGTGTTGTTAAGTTTATTAATAAAAATGACCCACGACTATTTCAATTATTAATTTATGGCAATGGTGATAATTTTCATGACTTTGGATATTATTAGTTTTTTAAGATGGTTTAAAAAATATATTATTAGGTTGTTATATAATTTTTTTTAGTTAACATGCTTTTGTTAACTTTGGATGTTGGTAGAAAACGTGGAGTTCACGAATGATATCATCATTTTACTTCATTATTTTATTTTCTTTGTCCATATTTTTATTTGAGTATACATTGAGGACAACGTAAAATTTAGGTTTGGGGGTAAGGATGGTATTTTTTAAAAAGATTTTTTTTCAAAAGAATGTAAATTAGAAAAATTCAAAAATATTTTCAAGATAATTGAGTTTTGAAATGATTCTTAATATAGAATTAATTCACGGATCTCTCAAGTTATGATTTTTTTTACATATGAGCCAAATAATATGATTAAAAATGGATATCGAGGCAAAAGTTAATATACTTAACGAAAAAATGTGGAGAGTTTTACCTGGTGAGATTTTATGCCATATATCTTTTCTGAGAGATTTAAATCAATCTGAGTTATAATAACTCAATCGTTCCTTCAACGCTAAATTCGTCGACGAAGTCAGAGTCTATGTTTTGTTCGAATACTGAAAACAAAATGTCAAAATCTAAATCTTAACTACTAGAAGTCTCAATAAGTCGTCCCGAGACATAAATCAACTTAACAAAACTTGAGAAATGATATTAGACCATTGTTTTTGAAGCCAAACTTAACCCTAATTTGACCCTTTTACATTATTCCGTTGCAAGTCTATTTGCACCAAAAAGAAAAAATAAGCCTTTTATTAAAAATCCAAATTTCTACCTAACTCCAAATGGGAGTTTTAAAGGCCGTAAAAAGAATCCATACATATTTATGAGAATATTATGCTAAAATTATGGTAGGAAAAAGGCTAAAAGATTTTTTTTTCAAGAATTATGCTTGAAAAGAAAAGAATGAAAAAAAAAGAAAAGAATGAAAAAAAAGAAAAGAATGAGAAAATGAAATATAAAATGAAAAAAGTATGTAAGTTTGAAAATAAATAGAAAAGAGAAAAGAAAATTGCAGGTTAGAAAAGTACCTAAAAGTCAAAATATCAAAAAATCTCTATTTTCTCAGAAATTTTAAACTCTAAAAGCCATTATTTCTATGCAAAACTTGAGCCTATAATAGAATCAAAGAAAGTCCTTAACGATCTCAAGTGATGTTAATTATAGTGTGGAGAGAATATGAATATGATCTATGGTGTGCTTCAATGTTTTCAAAAAGTAATCAATTTTCCGTTCATGATATCATATACATCCATATAATAAAAAGTCCATTTTTGATCATGTATATGTGAAATATATTCATTTAAATTTACTCTTTTTATTCACATATACCAAGAAAAAATAACTGATTTCCGAGTGTTCAATTTTTAGTGCATCCCTTGAGATTTTAAAATCAAAACGAACTTTCAGATAAAAAACGTAACGATAAAATCTTTTGAAATGAACGGTTATATTGGCTATCCACACAAAAAGGCATGATGAGTTGAGATTTAAAAGTAAAATTCTATTATATTTATGAAGTTTGCATTTAAACTTGGCTATATTACTTTTGAGTCTTTTAAATTGAGTTAAGTTTTAAATTTTTGTGGGTATATTCGTTGCAACCCCCCATGAGACAAAACTCGTCTACTAGGGTAACCTAGAGGTTTAGCAGCTTGTTACACATTCTAAGTGCAATCTTGATTCCTACGAAAGTGAGTTAGATTTTCTTTTTAGTTTTGCTCGAGGACTATCAAAGTTTAGGTTTGGGGGTATTTGATGAGTGCATTATTTTGTATATTTTATACTCAAATTGACTTTATCAGTCCTATTTTATTTTATTTTATTTAATAAGTTCTTAGCACCATTTATTAGAAAAGGAAACAAAATTCAAGGGTGATTGAATTCAGATTCAAAACGGTAAATTTAAGTGGAAAATGGGAACTTCGATAATTTTATAATTTTCTTGTGCTAATTTGTGAAAAAAGTTTTATAGTGAAAATTTTGCAGATAATAATGGAATTTTGTGCAAATTGATGATCAACTCGAGAAAAGCCCGAAAAAGATGATTTTTATAGTCGTTCAAAAAAAGTTGTTTTAACATTTGTGAAATAAAAAAAAAAGTGGGGAATTTTTATTCTCCGAATTGGACAAAGTTGGAAATTTTTATCTTTAGATTGGACAAAAATCATCGTGCGTATCGGGCCAGCAAATATAAATGTCCTCGAGTAGGGGGAAATTGACTATCTTATTTCGATCCAAAGACTAAAGGAGATGGAGTGTTTTGTTCTAACACTATTCATTCAATTAAAGAGAGTTTCACTCCAATTCAATCACCTTATATCATAGCCTATAAAAAGGACTCTTGGGCTCACATTTTTTAGACACTTATTAGACATAATTTCGGAGAGTAAATTTTTAAAGTGTTTATTATTATTTAAGATTGAAGAATTGTACTTTTGTGGAGAGGATTTTGTAACACTCAGCACAAATTTAACGTTGGGATGACCAACTGTCGCCGCCAACCTGTGTCAGGCATCACTAAATAAAATATCATTCTCAGCATGTGACAGATATATGAGACGATAAAAACTTTTTCCATAAGATGTTATTTGAATAAATCCAACGAATATAAACATCAATGCAATAAAATTCATCATCATGACAACTCCAAAATAAAGTCCTACTTCAAACGATAGAATAAAAACTCAAAATAAATAATCCAACTATAAATCTTGATTGAAAACCATAAACAACTGTGGAACTGATAGGCCTACCAAATATATAAGTAGTTGTCTCATAAATAAAAATGACGGAATAGAAACACTCTAAACTACTAAATCAATAAAAGTAAATCTCCAGTTGCAATTCAAAAATATCTAATCCATCCTGTATATCTAAAATGTTAGTTAACGCAATGGGTCAGAGCCCACAGCATGAACACTAGCTACTCTTACTAGTTAGGGTCCGTGAACCCGGACATAAGCATCATACATGATAAATATCACAATAGAGTATTTTAAATTATACGATATAATTAAATGCGAATAAAGAAACATGACACTCATAACCCACATAACTAAGTCACCCACTATTTAAGTTTAATTATTAAATTAGAACATTTTATTATAATCAAGCTATTAATTAAATTTAATGAGTTTAATCCGATTATTATTAAAGAGATGCCACTATAGCCAACTAACCCATCAATGGATTCTGCACATATTCGGGCCCGCCTAAAGTTACCAATTCATCAAACGCATTTCCATCACTATAGCAAGCCGACCCACTTTTGTTAGCCCTTGACATATTGGTGATGTTCCACACGTGACACGTTACTACAGCCAGCCAGTCCAATTTTCGTAAGCCCTGCACATATTGGCATCGCCAATACACCCCCATGTCACTCTAGCTAACCAACTCAATTTTGTTTCTTTTGCACATATTGGCGACTTAAACTCCATTTTAATACCCATTCTTTGTCTTAGGCATTAGTTATCAGTTTATTATCAATTTATCATTTTTGTCTGTTAGCCTCACTCTTTATTTTGGTAATCCAGCCTAAATTATCCTTAGTACCACACCTAGAGATAATGAAAACCATAAGTATTTACTATCCTATCACTTAGGAAAGATACCTATCACAAATCACCACCTAGTCTCGCACCTAGGCTAATAGAAAACACGTGATGGCATACTACCTAGACCCACTTAGTAAATACCCAATCGCTTGAACCTGCATTCACTAGTCCCATACTTAGAAAGTGTTAACAACAATGAGGCATGCCTACTAGTCCGATACCTATCAAGAAACCTTAAAATAAGGGTAAAAGGATAACAACCCAAAAATCTCAATGTCCCCGCAATATTAACACAAGTAATCATTCCAATAAGGCATATTTTAAATTTTTCGCTATAACCCTTCTAGTTAATTCAAAGATATCAATTTCATCCAACTTACGTCTGTTGAATCATATAATTAAGCAAATCCTACTGAAAAGTCACACAAGTTATGATATTCCATAATTTCCACATAAGTGCCATTTTCTGATTTACAAAAGATTCCATTTCTAACATGCATATTCCCAATATTACACCATAATAAATCCATTCAACAATCTGCATATAAAATTCGTGATTTGCGAGTCGAAACATTATTATAAATTTATATCTTTAATTTCTAAACGCCAAATGTCCCACAACTCTACTATAATCCCAATCTCTAATCTAAGCATGCGATTGTTTCAAGTCTTAAATATATTTTGAGATTTAAATAAAAACATCCCCGGAATTATTTTCACTTTCCTTAATTAGTTTTTCTAATTTATTTTAAGAAAAACACCATTTGTCAATGTTTAGGCAATATCTAAAACGCATAACACCAAAGGGTAACAATATAAATATTCATGCCTGTAAAGAATTCGTCTTGAAAATTTGTTTGCATAGTTGCGTTCGTCTTGGGAAAATAGCAAAGACACGTTCTTTGTGGTCCTTGAGAAAACTTTATTTATGTCTTCAAATATTGGGTTGAAACTTGATTTAAATGGGGTTTAGGTTTTGCAGATAAGAGAGATAAAAATATGGGAGGGTACTGCTTTTTTGGAATGATATAAAAGCATTTTAAAATTCTAAATCCTGATTCGAATTTATATGGGAAAGTGTAAGAGTTATAATTAAACGTAGTGCAAACCATTATAAATGGTAAATTACGTTGCCATTGGACAAACCAATTTTCTTGCAAGTCCGTGTAGGTCTTGCCTCTTCCTCTAGATTTATCTTTTCTTTGCCTATGTTCTCAAAAGGTTCCACTCATGGGACCAACCTTTCATGCACCGACTTTTTGGCTTTACCTTCTTCTTGAGATGAGCGATGCTCATTTGCTCCTTTGATAAAAAAAATTCAATCTTCATCCAATTCTGGTGTAGAATGCAGCATCAACTATGTAAGGACATATATTTTCGTAGGTCCGTTATCAATTTATTATGTCATATACCGCTACACCGTCGAAAAGCATTCAAGAGACATCTACATCAAAGACGGATCTGAATTACTCAAGTTCTTCATCATTTAAAATCCGCGAAGTTTACTTTGGTAAGGTTATGTTTTAAATACCTTAACTTTTCACTTAGAGCTTTTGGGATATTTTTACAAAATATTTTTCTAAAGATTTTTTTTTCAGACACCTTTCCGTAGAAAAATCATAACTAATTCATAAAAAATCAGAATGATACAAAACTGGCGGCCACGCGTTCGTATCGAAATTTTCTACAGGCCATGTGGAATCTCATTTTATAGGTCATTTGAACGACCTGTAATTGTCGTTCAAACGACATAGCATGTCGTTAGATCTCGTTCGAACGACTTTTGTCCTTCCTTCGAGCGACTTACTGATCTCGTTCGAATGAGCTCTGTTTTTGAGGCGACATAATTTTCTATAAAGTATCATTATTTGGTAACTTTTTCATTAAGAAGTCGCAGCGTTTTGATAAACAGAAAAACTACGAAAGCATAATCCTTTTAGGCTTCTTCCTTTAGGGTTTTAATCCTTTTTGTTTTCAATTCACAAAACTCCCATATGCTTTAGTGAATTGTTTGGTGTTTAAGAACAACTTTGATTTTGTTCAACCTCTATGGAGAAGGGATCTCCATATTTCATCGGTGGATACTGAGCGTAGTCATTCTGCGAGTGGACGAGCCGAAGACGACGAATCGACGCCTGGAGGGTATTTCGCTGTCTCTCGTATCTTTGAAGATTTGCTTAAGGCACCGTGCATTACACACTTGTGGATGATTATCAGGTTGTATGTAAGTCAAAGGTCTTGTGAATTTTTTCAAAGTGTTTATAAATGGTTTTTACCCGAAAGAGGTTTTTTGTTATATCGGTCGTCTTTATTTTTCATGCATGGGTTAAATTTCTTATGATGTTTAGATGCATGTGTAGGGACTGAATTAATTTGTTTAAAAATAGACTCTAATTAAATAAGTGTGCCAAATTAGATATTTGAGAATTTAATCAGTTATCACATCGTCACGTTTTCTCAAATTGGTATCAGAGCAGGTTATGCTAATTTGTCGTGTATTCCTATTTTTCGCAAAATTGTGTGATATTGATTTTTTAAAATCAAGTTTGTGAAAATTCGCAATTTTTCTCATGGAGCACTTATATAATCAGATGTCTACTGGAAAGATCATATGAAATCCATTTTAAAATCTATTGACAAGCGTGTTTGGTTGCTTTGTGAAAATGGATGGAACCCCTCCCCCCCCCCCCCCATGGTCACCGTTGATAATATCACCTCTTTAAAACCCGTGTCAGCCTGGAGTGAAGATGATTATAAAATGTCTAATTTTAATTCTCGTGGTTTGAGTGCTATTTCTAGAGCAGTCACTCCCGACGACGTTCACCGAATTATGACGTGCACTACGTCTAAAGAGGCATGGGATGTTTTGAAATTGACACATGAGGGTACGAACGCGGTTAAAGAATCTAAGTTACAAAATTTGGCCACCCAATTTGAGACTATCACCATGTCTGAGTCTGAATGCTTTGATGATTTTTAGGTACGTTTGTCGAAAATTATGAACATCAGTTTTAATTTGGGTGAGGTGATTGATAACACGCGTGTCGTTAAAAAGATTTTGAGATCTCTTCCAAAATGTTTTATTCCTAGTCACTGTTTTGAACTCTTTGGGAAATTTGAAATCACTTAAGTTGGAAGAACTTGTAGGAGATTTTCAAACCTATGAGATTGACATGTTTCCCAAAACCATTAAGGCTAAGGATAATGGCGTTGCTTTAAAGACTCATTTTAAGAAAAAGAAAGAAAATGTTTATGAGTCTGATTCTGAGGAAGATTTTGATATGGCCTTTTTTGCGAAATTTTTTAAAAAGTTTCTCAAAATGAATAAAGAAAATTCTTCCAACAAAAAGAGATATTTTGAGTCAAATAAAAAGAAAGTGGAGGCCAAAGATAGTGACAAGGAGGATGAGATCAGGTGCTTTGAGTTTGAGGGAAAAGGGCACATAGCTAAAGAGTGTCCTACTAGGATAAGGAGAAAGGGCAAAGAGATTGCTATGCCCGCCACTCTTAGTGATAGTGAGGGTGATGAGGGAGATGAGTCCGATAAAGGTTTAGGACATGGGATGGTTGTCGCTTTTTCTAGTCGTGTGAGCACACCCATTTTGTCTCACGAGAGTGCACACGAGAGCGATGATAGTGATTTGTGTTCTTCGAGAGAGGAAGAAAGTGAGGAGAGATGAAAGTGAGCTCCAAAAATCTTTTAGAGATTTGTACACCGAGACCTTGAAAACAAAGAAGTATAATAGAGATTTAGGTCGTCGGGTTTTAGATTTGGAGAGAGAGAAGGAGGTTTTGAGAAAGGAGAAGTGTGATTTTACCGACACATTGTCTAGTCTGATGACACGTGTATCCCAACTCGAGAGTGATCTCGAACGTTCCAGGGAGGTCAAAGTCATGTTTGAGAATGCACCTAAGAAGGTTGAAAAGGTGGTTCTTAAGGGTAACGGTGAGAATTTAGGAATAAGTCATGACGGTGCTTCTTTTTCCCAATTAGCACCCGAGCCGGTTCCCACTTTAGTGACAGATTCACATGAGTCTCACCCTCACCCACCTAGGCGTCCCATTCCTATTGAGAAAGTGCGTCCTAGAGTTTTCGAGAGAGGTTTTCCGAGGCCTATTTATGTTTGCTCACATTGCAAAAGGATAGGACACCTTAGGGAATTTTGCTTTAAGTTGGGGTATGTGTCACGTTTTTCTTCTACACATGTTTCTGATACACATGCACCCACACATGATTCTTTACATGCTCCCGAAGACTACACGAGAGAGTTTGCACATTTTGGTGAGCAAGTTAAGTTTTTAGTCAAAAGTTTACAAGAATTGATGGAGGTTTTTCATAAGTTGTCACTACCTTTGGAAAACCCCTCCGCACCTAATGATTGAGGTTTGACTTGTTTACTAGCATAGGATGATTTTCATGATGACAATGTTTTCCTATTGCTAGTACGTATCATTTTTGTATGTTTTATTTTTTTAGGAAAAAATTTGAAAAATACAAAAAGATTTTATTTTGAGAAAATTTTGAGAAAATCCAAAAAGATTTTTGTATTTTGTTTGCACCTTTTATGGATGGACACTTAGGATGACCAGGTTACAACATCATTCCACTCTTCATGTGACTATTTGATAGTGTTTTGAGATAATAGGTCAATTCATCCATGTGCTTTATAATGTTTGGAATCATTAAGATGTAATTAAGTGTTACTTCCTACATGTTTGACTCATGATTTCCTTTATTGCACACATGCACAGATTTGTTTGAATATTGTGCTTGTCTTATCACATGTTGGTTAAGTGTTTTCACTTCAATCCTGTACTTAAAACGAACCAAGCGCGATAAAACTTGATAAGAAAATTGTGCATATAAGAACCGTTTTGTGAGTTTGTGTGCTTTGTTTGAAAACGGGGAAGGGCTGCGAAAGGTTCATTTTGCCTTTGCGAATACTAAGCCACCGTTAAATTGGACTTAAAAAATGGACGAATTTTATTATCCGGGGTCCAAAGAGGTTTAAAAGAGCCCGAAAAAATTTAAATCCAATAAAAAGAAATTCATGCCAATTATGGGCCATTTAGATTTTTGCACCAATTCTCCAAGTTTGAGAATTTAGTTTATTCACCTCTAAAAGAAAATATATATGAGGGTGTTTGGTTGGAGATTTTAAATGGGTTTGCATGTCCTTGAAAATCTTGAAAAAGTGCTAAATAGTTTTGGACGTTATTGGTGTGGAAATCATTTAGACTTTGATTTGTTGATTTGCATAAGACGATGTCATTTAAATTCAAAAAAAATTTACACCTAAGGATACTTTTGATGTTCATTCGTTAGGGGTAAACAAATGCATCGCGCACACATTATTGATTGAGTTTATTTACCTATCGAATGTGTTCACACCCATTCATTCCATTTCCATGACTTGGTTGTTTTAGTTTGAATCCATGGTGTGATTTTTAGTATCTTATTTTTGTATGAAAAATTGAAAAATCCAAAAATAGTTTGTGAGATTTTTGAGATATCCCTTGGCATGCGCATAGTTTGATCCTTGTTTGCTATGCATTTTTATCGTGACACTCCATGTTTTGATTGTTTCTTCTTATCTGTCTATTTGGGGACAAATTAAAAAGGGGGAGAAAGAATTATCAATTATGGGGGAGTTTTTGCATTATGGGGGAGATTTGATTATTAATGCTTTATTCTTATATCATTTCAAACTTGATGCGTCACGAAGATTTTTTCTTTATCTCATGTGTATAGGTACAATTATTGAAGATCATGATGTTGCCCACCCTAATGAGAAAAGCTTTGAGATTTGACGAAGATGGTTGAAGAAAAGTTTTGAAGTCTTGCAAATTTATTCATGGGAGGGTAGATTTGTATAGGAAATTTGGTTTTTGATAATTCGGATTTTTTATGTATGTACTGGCATAGACATAGGGGGATATTTGTAAGGACATATTTTCATAGGTCCGTTATCAATTTATTATGTCATATACCGCTACACCGTCGAAGAGCATTCAAGAGACATCTACATCAAGGACGGATCCGAATTACTCAAGTTCTTCATCATTCAAGACTCCGTAAAGTTTACTTTGGTAAGGTTATGTTTTAAATACCTTAACTTTTCACTTAGAGCTTTTGGGATATTTTTACAAAATATTTTTCTAAAGATTTTGTTTTCAGACACCTTTCCGTAGAAAAATCATAACTAATTCGTAAAAAATCAGAATGATACAAAACTGGTGGCCACACGTTCGTATCGAAATTTTCTACATGCCCACGGGGAATGTCGTTTGATAGGTCGTTCGAACGACCTGCAATTATCGTTCAAATGACATAGCATATCGTTAGATCTCGTTCGAACGACTTTTGTCCTTCCTTCGAGAGACTTGTTGATCTCGTTCGAACGAGCTCTGTTTTTGAGGTGGCATAATTTTCTATAAAATCTCATTATTTGGTAACGTTTTCATTAAGAAGTCACAGCATTTTGATGAACAGAAAAATTGCGAAAGCAGAATTCTTTTAGGCTTCTTCCTTTAGGGTTTTAATCCTTTTTGTTTTCAATTCACAAAACTCCCATATGCTTTAGTGAATTGTTTGGTGTTTAAGAACAACTTCGCTTTTGTTCAACCTCTGTGGATAAGGGATCTCCACATTTTATCGGTGGATACCGAGCGTAGTCATTTTGCGTGTGGACGAGCCGAAGACGACGAACCAACGCCTGGAGGGTATTTCGTTGTCTCTCGTATCTTCGAAGATTTGCTGAAGGCACCGTGCATTACACACTTGTGGGCGATTATCAGGTTGTATGTAAGTCAAAGGTCTTGTGAATTTTTCAAAGTGTTTATAAAAGGTTTTAACCCGAAATGGGTTTTTTCCTATACCGGTCGTCTTTATTTTTCATGTATGGGTTGAATTTCTTATGATGTTTAGATGCATGTGTAGGGGCTGAATTAATTTGTTTAAAAATAGACTCTAATTAAATAAGTGTGCCAAATTAGATTTTTGCAAATTTAATCAATTATCACTGAAAAGGATAGGACCCCGATTTTTAAATTTTCTTTTAATTAAAATAATATTTCCTTTTATATGTATATCAAGATGCGGAAGCATAAAGAAGTGTGATGGTTCACAAACAACCGAATTACCAAATTTCAATTTTCTTAAGCAAATTAAAATTGAACCGAGTGAAATTAAATTAACGCATTAAAATCATTTTCACTTAAACCAAGTTAAATACACATTGCCCAAATTAAACACGTAGAGATTAAATTAAACCAATTTTTATATTTTTACCTAAGCATGTGTTCTAGGTGATTTTGCAAAAGATAAAATAAACAATCAATCCACTACGTCGCGATGTATGAGGAAAAACCCACAACGGGAAACAAAAATCCACTAAGTACGGAATTTACAAATATAAGACAGAAAGGCTTACAACACACGACTCGATCCCTCTCAAGCCCCGATGCTTCTTCTTGTAGATACCTCTTCCTAGAGAATAACCTTGGAGCTCCACCGCGGTCTCGGAATCCACCGATCGGACTTTATATGGTCACCGTCACCCGAGAAAGGATCCTTTCTCCAAGTGGGTAATGCTGCAATAAACTCTTCTTCTTTATTTATGGGATGTAGAAGAAAACTCAAAACTTCTCTTTGAATGGAAGAGATGAACCCGGTGCCAATCTCCAAGAAAGATATATGGATATGGGTACTTGGAAGAAACTAATTTGGGTGTAAACTAGAGTGGTGTATATTTTTCTCTTTCATAAAAACACACTCAAAACTTGATCTTTTCCCTCTTTGATTTTACTCTCAAAACACTCTCTTGGAGTTAGTAGGGTATGAAAAAGATTGATAGAAAAATGTTATTCCCGTACATAATAAAGTCTGAGAAAAGTTGGTTAAAAAATAAGTGGGGAAGTGGGAGAAAAACTGCTTAAAACTGCCAAAAACTGTTCCCGCCTGGAATCTCGTTCGAATGACATTCTCGTTCGAACGAGTCTTCTAACGAAGTTCCAGTATGAACTCGTTGGAAATATCGTTAGAACGACATTTCGAACAAAGTTCCAGTATGCCTTAATGGGAAGTCGTTTTCGACATCTGGTTCGAACGACAATCTCGTTCGAACGACATATCGAACGAGCTTCCAGAAACTTTGGAATATTCAATTTTTAGCCCAGAAAACTTTATAAACTTATTTTAAAGTTTTAATTAATTCTTTCTGAAAATAAAACACAGTTTTAATTAAACCTAACACCCAAAAAACAAGTTCCAAGCTCCTATATATATATATATATATATAATTGCATTCATACCTTGGGAGCATGGAACTATGGTTTATGACGTATAAACGAGGCACGAAACCGGCATGATGATGAAGCTTTATACTTTTTTCCGCTACGTCTTCAAAAAGCTTTTCATAAGCTTGAGAATATTACAATTAAATACAATCCTATGGATAAATGTTTTTGTCCGGAATTGAGCCAAAACAATATATGGACTCAATTGGAAATTTGTGTCCTTACAAATCTCCCCCTTTGGCTATTTCGGGACAAAAACCAAACAAAAATCCTAAAGGGCCGTCAAACTCACTAGACTCAAAACATAACCCACCCAAACTTGACTCAATCCAAGGATCAAACGCTTTGCCATTGAAAGATGCCGCTTTAGAAATATTCATGCACACTTAAGAAAACTCATCAAATGCATATGAAATATCAAAGTATTTAAAGCAACAAAAATAAATACTCCCCCAAAATTAATTCTCCACCTTTATAAAAAAGATCAACCCAAGAAGTTAGCTACTCCCCCTAAGTTAAATTTCCTTAACTAGATAAGATTATAATAGGATAAGATGCCATTCCTAAGTTAAATCTCCTAAACTAGATAAGATTATAACAGGATAAGATACAATTTCTCATTTCTCCCCCTATCAATCACACAGTCGCGTTTTCTCAAACTAAGTGGGCCTCTTCAACTAAGAAAGGTCGTTATATAGCTTTAATCACTATCTTCACTCCACGAACGCTTGCCTTTGTGCATTAGTGGAATGTAGAGGGCACAATTTCATCTGTATGCATACATACACGGTTTATCAACAACTGATAACTTGTATTGTCATTGATGACATGAAAATTAATAAGGGATGTGAAATTTCCTAACATAATCCCCACGTTCACATATCCAAGTGATATCATTCTCGTGTTGTCAAAACCTAAAATCACGAGGGTCACCAGCATAATTTTCTCTTGTGAAATTCTCATTTCATAGAGTGCTTATAGGAATAATATTGATTCACAACCCACCATCCAACAATGCTCTTGGGACACTAATCCCATTTTCAAAATAGGTGACATAGATAAGTCTATTATAGAAGAAGGGAACCTTCCTATCTGCTTCTGAAAATACCACCTTCGATGTATATCTCTTTATGAGTCTTCTAATCGAACCATGCCAATTAATGGATGGATCCCCTCGTTCTTGTACCACCTCAAGGATCTTCTTAGTCACCGCCACTCGCATTTCATACTTTGCTCCAATCTGGTCAAAGAACCATTGGGACTTCGGGCTTTTGACGATTGTTGTTCATTATGAATATCTCTACCTCATAAATTTGAGAGTTATAGACATATTCACCCTTAGATGTCCCTTCTTTATCAAGAGCAAAGGCTACGTTGGCATTTCCTTCTTCTAATTCCAATTACTTACACAATAACTCTTGGAATTTTTGTTGCCCAAATCAAATAGCCACTCATCACACGCATTATAATTTTTCATCCATTCTTCAGACTCAATCATCTCATCTCATTCATGCACTATCATACCGATAGGATAGAAACAAGTTATCACTGACATCCATAGGAGGGATCTGCAAAGTGCACTATCATACCGATAGAGTAAATGGTCACAGACTCCATTTATTCTTTATGTAAATTCTGGAAGTTTGGAGTTGCTCGTGTATTTTCCCCTCACTAGTTACTGTTCGGGGTTTATTTATAACCATGGATTGCTCATTTAATGATCTTGCTTAATTACTACTCATGTGACTTTCAAATGGTTTGGAACATCTCATCCAATACGTCTTGTTAGTGACTGTTCAAGTGGCTATCCAATAGTTTGGGCTTGCTCACCCAACATGTCTTGTTAGTGATTGCTCAAGTGACTTTTCGGTGGTTTGGGATTTATCGTCCAACACGTCTTGATAGTGAATTATTGAGTAACTTTCTAGTGGTTTGGGCTATCTCGCCCAACATGTCTTGTTAGTGATTGCTCGAGTGATTCTCCATGATTATGCGCTTGCTCGCGCACCATCTTTGCTTGGGTACTGCTAGCCGAAAGCTCATCCTTCGTAGGAGGGTTATTTGTACACCCTTTTACACTAAGCATTGAAAATCATAATCAAATGTCCTAGCCACATGAAAAAATGGAATGAAATATATTCAACATGCCAATATACCACACAAAATGCGTAAAACTAAACTACAAATAAACCGTAATCCTTTTGAGTTTTTAAAATAATTTGTTTGAAACGACTCAAAAGATAAATAAAACATTTTTCTATTTTTTCACAATAATATCCGAAAAGGATAATCAAAATAAAAAAGACCCAAACACATATAACATGAAGTACAAAATCTAGAAACAATCACCCGATGTGCACTATAGATAGTTTAGAAATACCCACCTAAAATTCATCTTGAAGGTTTATACCAGCAGCTTTAAGATCAGCGACTATTTGTTGGAGTTCATGGGATTTCACAACAACAGATTTGTCAATAGTCATTTTATAATTCATATGATTAGAAATAAGAAATTTATGGTTACTCGCTTTCTCATTTTGACATTTAATCTCCAATGCCTTCCATAATTCCTTTTCCATAGGAATCATCCGATGTGCACTATAGGCACTTTGAGATAATGCATTAAGAATGTGTCCTCGACACATGAATTCATCTTATTTCCTCTTCACATGCTTTTGCTTGATATCTTAAGTGTCTTCGGGTGTGGGTTCGGGAATAGGTTCAAACTCGCCATTAAGTATATATGCCAGTTTAAGAGATGTATAAAGAACATGATTTTCTCTTTCCAACGAGTGAATTTTTTTTCATCAAAATGATCGAGTCGCACCAGATCTTGACTTATAGCTTGGATGGATTGTGTTACCATTCCTTCCATTTTTCCATAAGTAACATTGCCTAGAACTATTGAAAATTTATGAAGGAATTATAATAATTATGAATCCAAGTTACTACAAGGCAGGTTCTAGGAATAAGGTATTTTATGCAATAATTCTCCATTCCGAATGAAAATCGTGAGTACACAATTGAGTTGAAGTAGAAATTTTCATTCAGGATACAATGTAGTGATGTTTCTTATTTGATTCAAACTATATACGATTTGATCAAACTAAGAACACTCTGAAATGTTGATCTTATAATTCCATAAGGTAGAGGACAGAGAGAGGATAACATAGCAAATTTCGGTGTCCAAAACAAAGGCCTGAAACTCTTTTTGTAGCATTTTGGTGGTTGTTCATGAACAATCACCTCCTTTCAGGACTCTGAGTCAGCAACCGTTGGCTCAAGTCTTTTCAGAATTTCTTTCATCACACGGTCTAGATCGTTCACGTGTGAAGTGCCAAGTACGCCATCAAAGCATCCTAAGTCGCCTAATCGCGTGTCGTGATTGGTGGTGCTTCTCACCACCGCAAAGAACCATAACATACTCTCTTTGACTAGAAGACTAATAGTCTTCTTTTTTCTCTTATTTATATACCCTTCCACATTCTTGTAAAGTTTTTATATGGGATACTAAAACCATACCCACCTCATTTACACCCATTTTGCTTTTGTTCTTTCTCTACTGGAAGACCCAATAGATAAAAACTCACTTACACAATATAAATACTAAATTATATTTCAAAAATAAAAGTCAATAATACATTTTAATTAATAAATTATATTATTTTGAAATTCCAACATCCTCACTTTTATCATTTTCACTTCCTTCCTCACCATCTCCAGAGAGAGTTTCCTCAGAGTCAATCTCATCGACTCCCTCACAACCCGAAAGATAAAAATGAAATCAATTTAGAAGGATAATACATGGAAAATAAGGCCAAATGTTAGAATAAAAAAGTGTAAGGTGGTTTCCCCTTGTAGCCTAGGAGTATGGTAATACTAGTTGAGGTGTAACCCCAATAGGTATGGTGACAAATGATAGCCCAAGAACTCTTTAATAGATACAAGTGAACACACAATATTATATATCATCAAGACTCAGATTGAACTCTTAATAAACTCGTGTATAACTCAAATGATAATAAAGCAAACTCAGAAGTGACTCATTCAAAGGGAGAGAGAAGTGAGCACCCTAGATACGCCTTCACAGGCAGCCAACACACCAATAACCTCTGAAAAATCTCTGGTTAGCAATTAAAAGCTTCGTAATAAATGACAACGGCGGGTGAGTAAGAGCTCTAATTTGCAATAAGTTCTCTTTTTTGTGTATATTCTCTCTCTAAAAATAATTTGTAGAAAGAAATCTCTCTCTCTCTCTCTCTCTCTCTCTCTCTCTCTCTTTAGTCCAATAAATATCCCCCACACCACTCCCGAGATGCCTCAATCCTTCATAGCTGTGAAAGACATCCCCTCATACTTTACTTCATAAACATTGAATGCTAAGACATACCTTTTGCCTAACCACTGTGTGTCAGAGGACTATCACCACAGAGGTGGCTCACGACACCGTCTGACAACCCCAAATACCACAGTTGAACATTATTTAACTAGTTGGTGACATCACTTAAAGTAGATGTGACATTTAGTAGAGGGTTGTTTGGTTCGAAACTCAACATACGATGGAACTCAAGGCTACTCCGCACAATCTTCCACGGTGAAAGGTTTCTCGATGTTTTACTAAGTATATCTAAGTTGCTCAGGACAAGCCTTAATGACACCTGACTTCTCAATCCTTCAAACCATGTCCCTCTGAAGTTTCCAGCGAAAGTTCATTTGATAGAGCATGTAAGGTCTCCCAGGCCTTGCCATACCTGGTCTCTCGTGAGTACCGTTTGACCTGACACTGAATACTACAATCGTTAGAGCATTATGTGACACCCCGCCTAATAAAATATCGGGTGATCAGTCCTATACCAAATTAAAACAGGAATCCCAGTTGGTTCATCCTTAGCATCAGTGTCGAAAACTTTTTTTTAAAACTTACTAACCACCTAGTATTCTAAAAACTGGTGCCAAATTTTAACTTTTTAATTAAACAAAATAGTATATACGAAATTAAATACAAACCATTCACACAACTGAATTTAAATCAACTGAATAATTATTTAAAACAATTTGCTGAATAAACCATCGGCCACTAAAGTGAAAATAATCGAATACAAACATCCAACACCAGAATAAATACATCTGAAAACTGTACTGAGAATTCTAGACGACAAGCCCTAAATAAAACTGAAACTGATAGAAGATTCCTACTCTAGGAAAGAATAAACGATGCATCTAATCCAAGCTCCTGCTAGCATCCACATATGCCGCAACTCCGTGTCCCTAGAATAGAATATCAATCCTAGCGTCCCAGTGGCTGGACACCTAAAAGGTTTTTAAAATGTTGTATAGCAAGTGTTAGTACACAAAACGTTTTGAAAATATTTAGCAAGTAATTTATCGCAATAAATATCAGTTTTTAATTACACATGCTAGGATCACGCACACTTTCTTGAGTTTCCTCACCTCTCGTCTATCGTGCACACATAACGGTTACCTTAACCCCCACCTAGTTGTATTACCCCGTCCAACTAGTCCTGGCAGAACCTCCCCTTGCCATACTACTCTAACCCGAGTATAATTATTCAAGGATTATAAGTTATTTCACCAATTAACTCAATTAATTCCTTCTTAAATAATAGCATATAACCGTGACACAAGTTATATAAAGTAAGTACATCACACACTGTATTATTACCCGCATATAATATTTAATACCATTATATACGTACATTTACTAAAACAGCCACACACATATCATACGTATGTCCATCCTTCCGAGTATACCCTCAACGGATGATTCCCTCTAAAGTGTCATCTCACTAGGTGTGCTCACATAACCTAGTTACCCAAGTTGGGATCTCTCACCAACATGGCCCAAAATATAAACGAAGTGGAGGCGGTCGTATTCCTTCCCCGAAAGTGAGATAATCCCCTCACCCATATACCGGACGATATGACCTGGGGATATACTCACCCTACTCCTCAAACTAGGGGATTAACCCATATCGCACAACCTCCCTTGATAGCACTATAGTATAATTAAATAAATATCTAATCACTGATATTTAATAGCACACACACAATATATATATATATATATATATATATATATATATATATATATATATAATAAACCCCGGCTTCACCGTGTACTCACAACCCATAGCACTAGCCTGTAATTTCCTGAGTCTCTGGCCTAACTCAACTAAATAAGTTTTCTCACTTATCAAATTATCATTATCCCGAGTCTGTGGTCCAACTCAAATTTATTTAATTCACACATTAATTAATATGATATTTTTCCCGAGTCTATAGCCCAACTCTAATATAAATACTTTACACATTAATTTATATAATAATTGTCCGAGTTTATGATTCGACTCTAGTTTAATTAATTTACACATTAATTAATTTATTACCTTCCCAATTCTACAGTCCGACTCTAATTTAATTAATTACACATTAATATATTTAATACTTTCCGGAGTCTATGGTCCGACTCTAATTTAATTAATTACACATTAATTAATTTAATACTTTCCCGCGTCTACAGTCTGACTCTAATTTAATTAATCAACACATCAATTAATCTAATACTTGGTGTCACCCAACCATTATACCCGGACTCGCTCACTTGGCCCATAACTTAATATTTCCTGAGTCTATGTTCCGACTCTAAATTAATTTACTCTCTCAATGATTAGTTTAATACTTTAAAATCAAGTTCTCATACTTAATCACATTTTAGGTAAATACTACCTACCTTCTCTACTAATCACACTCAATTAGATTTTATATATATTCTAGCTGTCCACTTATGTTCCAGCCACTCTTACCCATATGTAGTTTATACAATTTTAGTTATGCACTAATAGTTCTCAATACTATCACGCCTGAGTATATATTTAGGTATACCCCACCTAATCTTACTACTATCACACATAAGTAGGTTATTCAGATGGTATATCTTTCACACACACCTATACCCAGTACAGCATATCCTATTATCGGTTCTATTTCACACATTAAGGACAAATGATTCGGAATGTCTCCTCGAACCTTGATTGGAATGTCTCCTCGAGTAATGCTCGGAATGTCTCCTCGAACATGGTTCATAATGTCCCTTCGAACATGGCTCGAAATGTCTCCTCGAGTAATGTTCAGAATGTCTTCTCCAACATGGTTCAGAATGTCCCCTCGAACATGGCTCGGAATGTCTCCTCGAGTAATGTTCGGAATGTCTCCTCAAACATGGTTCGGGAATGTCCCCTCGAACCTAGCTCGGAATATCTCATTGAGCATAGTTTGAAATGTCTCATCGAACTTACTAATCCTATCACAAGGAAACACACAATAGGCATTCACAACCCAAGTAATCCTATAAAATAGTAGGTATTCACACAAACTAATTATTCATACTTGTACGTAATATATTTCTCTCTAATATTCACCGTACTTGTTTGCTTTACGAATTTATTTCACTTTCGTATTAATTCGAGTATTCACACAACTCTAAAGGTCCTAGTTACCCCTTATTATATCAATTCAGTAGTTACCCTTGTTAACCCACTGACCTAACGAATTTAAGCTTGCCCACGCTTTTTCGTAATTATATTCTTATCATCTCGAATTAGAGTACGTCACAATCAAGCCTATGAATCTCCACTTTAACTCTCTCACAAAATTAAAGTCCAACACTCAATCATAGACCTACTGCCATATCATTATTCCATCAATATTTTTCATCAAGGTCCCAAACACTTCCCCGATAAAATTTTAGACATTTGAGGATTAAAAAGAAAAATCTCAAATTTTCTAGCAGATTAAACACCCTTTAGTAAAATTTCGATTTCTCCCTCTACAGAACTCCGATTGACCTGATTACAAGTTCATTGGATATCTAAGAGAAATACCTTTCCATTCATGTATGGTTCACACTCTAATTCGAAGTAAAATTCAAATCGCACACGTTTAAAATCACGTCAAAATTCTGGCAGATTACTATGTTGACAGATCAAACACCCTGTAGTTAAATGTCGATTACTCCCTCTACAAAACTACGATTGACCTGATTTCAAGTTCATTGGATAGATGAGAGAAATAAATTTCTAGGAATGCATGGTTTACACTCTAATTCGAAGTACAACTCAAATGGCATACGTTTAAAGTTGTGTCAAAAATTCTGGCAGATTGACATCTTGTGTTCATCAATTAAACCCTAAGCCATTCAAGATTCATGTTCTTCATCCAAGAACTCATAAAGATTCCATGTTAATCATAAAATATATTCAAAATTTATTTTATCTTTACTTAGGGATTCATTCTACATGCAATCCTACCCAAACATGTGATCAATTCAAACATTTAATTCAAGGTTTTTCAATAGAATCAACCAATTCTTAAAACTCCCTACACATGGGTATTATAACTTGAATTTGATTTGCAATAAACACTTGCCTTATGTCCAGTAGGTCTGATTTCGTGATTGTGGTTGGTGATTGATGATCTTTCTCCTTCAATCTTTCTTCCCAATGAGTTTGTGGTGAAAGTATCCGTTGAATCCTTCCCACTTCTTCCTTTTTGCCTTGGAATTGTTTCTCTCTTCTCTCTAATGTCTACGGTGTGTTTTTCTTCTCCCTAACCCTAGCCTCCAACTCTTATAATCTGACTTAGAGTTCTAAAATTTGTGGGTCTCCTCATCCTAAAATGTAAAAAGGCCAGAATGCCCTCGTATGGGCCCGGTTTAGCCCAAAAATGCCCCGAGACCCAATTGCTACCCCCGGGTACTCTTTTCTGACTATCTCGACCCATCCGGACTCAACCGCGCACTCAGAATTATCATCCGAAATACTGTTTTGACATTTCTAAATTTTGACCTCAAAATGCGACACACATTTAATTCGGACAATTAAACTTAAAAGTCGCCAAAATAATAAATTCTATTTACTTAAATAAATTCTCCAAATCATAAATTTATGTTTTTCCAGTTTAAATATTTTTATAACTCCCAAAATAATTAAATATTAAATACTAGAAATTACGGGGTGTTACACATTACAATTCATGTTACAGGTGAAATTTAGTTAAGTTAGAAAAATAAGATAAATGATGAGCTCTTTCGGCCACTCTCATCGCCGAGCTACCACGCCGAGTTGCCCCGCTAAGCTACCACACTGAGCTGCCTCACTGAGCTGCCACGCTGCCTTTATGCTGCTTCCTTCCCCTGAGTCCCTTCTGTTAATTGGGTCAGCTCTCTTTAATTTAAAGATTGTCTTCACTCCCCCTACATTTTCCCATTCTTGGAAAGATTTGTTGTGATGTCAAAAAATATTTGCATGAAACTTTTCAATCCGATGAACCTTCTATTTGTGAAGAAGAAATTCTTACATCTCTGTCTTCGTTGCAACTTTTGCCATTATCTCCGCAAAAAATAGTTAAATTCTTCCCGATGTACCTGAACCAAAGCTCTGTAAATTCTCGGTGAATGGCGAGGGGACATCGCAACTTTTTTCTATCGTTAGATCTCAGCCTTTCCGCCTTTTTTGCTGGTGGTTGGAATTCTCCCAAAATATCTAGGAAAACCGTTGATTACCCATTCGAGCTTCTTAGAAGTTAGATTCTACCCTACCCGCGATGTTTCGTTCCCCCCAGAGCGAACCTTATCGTTAGGACTGCCTCTAGTGGAAGGAGTTCTCATAATTTTAACTTATCCATTATTCTCCCCCATTTCAACTTATTCAAAAAGTAAAATTTTCCCCGATGTACCTGAGCCGGAAGTAACTTCGATCGGGCTTGTGGTGAGGGTACATCGTGAAAATTTTGAACTATGCTACATAGCGTTAAAATTCTCCCCGATGCCTCTTTAACCCATTTTATCTTGGTTTAGGATATTATCGTGGGGACTCTGTATGGTTAAAAAAATTTGGCGTCAAAGCTTAACTTCTCTTGAAAGAAACACACCTTTTCCCAAACGTCACCTCATTAATGATGTGAGCCTTTCTTTTTAACTGTCAAAGCATGCCCCGAAGTGCCATGTGTCCAATTGCAATTATTTTGACGGCTTGACACGTGTTTTCGTGGGAAACTCAAACGTCCACTTGATTTCAAATGACTAATTCCCAACACTTAGTCATTTTTTCATATTCGTCTCTTTTCTTGCCTTAATACTTACCGATATTTTTAGAGAGAGAAAAGAGCAAATCGCCATTGTTAACCAAGTTTTCATCTGGTTCTTGCCATCTTTGCCTTTTTTTTCCACCTCCAGTCACTATTCCTATATTATTTTCACAGTACCTTTCCTCTCTACCAACCCCCACCATCTCTAATGGCTTATTCAAGCTCTTCAGTTGCTCCTTCCACTAGTGCTTCGCCTGTTACTACCACTTCTTCCCCTAAGGACACCACTGCTCTGGTGGCGGCTCGTCGATAGAAACTACGCTTCTATCATTTCTCTCTTATTTTCGATGAGGATGATGATTACTCCTCTACGTTCAAGGTGGTTGTCCTTCATGCTAAGTGTGACGCTTTGACACTTGGCGATCAAGACGATAAAATTAAAGATTGGGGTTTCTTCCCCCTAGAGGTGACTATGCGCTTTCGTTTGGACCGTTGTGACTTTACCTACTCCCAGATTGATTTCTAAGGACTAGGAGGTTATCTTGACAACTTTGATATTTAGAAAACACACAAGCAGAACACTTATGCTGATGTCCTCACTAACATTGGTATCTATCGGACAAAGTGTTTTGGTAACTTCACTCTTTCCATACACAATGTTGTACTCCAAGTTCTAGTCTCTTGATGGAATGTTACAACTCATACTTTCATTGCTTCCTGAGGTGAGTTATATATCACGTTGGAGGACGTTTTTGAACTATTGGGGATTGAGCCCATAGGTGTTGTGTCTTACTTTGATGAGGCACTGGATTTTGAAGAAGGTGCTGATCACTCAGAGTTGGATCGAATTTTTCGAAGATGCACCGGGTCATCCAAAAAATCCACATTCACTCCTCTCATCAATTACTTCTTCTGAGATCCCTCAAGGGAGGCTAGTTCTTCTGGTGTCAAGGGGCAAGGTACACTTTTAGAACTGCTAGCTTATATACTTGTCATTCTTTCCCATTTTGTTCTATTTGGGAAGTCGAATTACCAGCCTAGGAGGGAACTTATCAAAATATCTATCTGTTTGTCTAGAGGGGTTAATCTTCCTCTGGTAGCCATGAACTTGGGTCCCTCTACACTTGGATGGACAGGACCCATATTGACATGGAACGATCCCTTGGTCGTTATAACCTGGCTAATTTTGTCAATAATATACTTATCACGGGCTTCCTCTATACCCGTTTCCCTACCATATCGACCAACTCCATCCGTCATCCCTCTGGTGAATCCATCAGGCCCAATCACCTGTATTTTTTCCATAAGAAATAGAAACATAAGTACATACTTCCCATCTTCGATAAACCTGAAAGTTTTGTCATGAGACCATACGGTGAAGAAGTTTTTCTCCACACTTGGGATTTTTTTCAACATGGGGCAAGGGTGGTCTGGCCAACTACTATGGACCTCATCATTGAAACCCCTCACTCGCTATGGTCCTTCTAACCCCGGGTACTTACCTTCCTACACCGAGTGGGGATATGCCTCTGAGCATTATAACCCCAACCGATGCAGCTGCCAATTTGGTTTCTATCAAGGGGACCCTCACCCAGTTTTCTAGATATCTCACCCCAAGGGCACCTTTATTGAGGCCAGCTCCTTCTATACATCCACTTCTACTTGGGAGATCAGCTCAACAATGGCCAAGTGAGTCACCATCCCCAGTATTACAAGATAGGGGATATGACCTCTAGTGTATCCCCCTATTCTTTCCTTCTCTTCTTCTAAATTGGGACTTAAGTGTAATTATGTTCTTGGGGTTGAGTTCCCTCCAAGAAACACCCCAAAATATCCATCGAGTGAGCTGCCCCCTTATTCCCCATGATACCCACTACCATACCCAAAGCCAAAATAGCTCCCACCTCCAAACCAACCACTATTACCTAATTTCCTTCTAGCGAGGGGCCTTCAAAACTGCCCTCTAAGAAAACCAAAACTTCTAAAAGTGGGTCTTCTTCAAAATCAAAATCCTATCCCAAGTCCCAAACTCTTATATATGCCTTCCCCATTGCCTCCATTCCACCTGCCATGTATGTAGATCTCGGTGGGGAAATAAGAGCCAAGTGCCAGGCTGAGCTGGAATGGGTGCAACGAGCATTTCAAGAAGCTCACCCGTTCCTCTTGCTGCGGTATTCCCCACCATCGTCATAGATCCAATGGAGGGGTATCAAAATGAAGAAATTGCTCCAGAGTCCCTTATGCTATTAGTGTATCTAGTGCTAGGAAAGAGAGTTTGGGTACGAAAACCTAGAGGAAACGAGCTTACGAGATGCAACCAACTTTTGCTCCTGCTACTGAGGTCTCTCCTTCTCTAGCTCATGTTGAGGATATCACTATTGATGACAGTTCTGACGATGAGTAAGGTCCGATCGAAAGGGATTCTCAAGTCCCTTCACCACCTGATTTGCCAATAGTTATTTTATCCCATTCTTCTCTCGACCAATAGGTGATTTTTTATCATACTCCAACCAATATAATCATTGTGAAGTGTATTTTCTAACCCTTAGAAATTTTCCATGTCTAGGAGGATGATTCGGGAGCACTTTAGTTGATGCGTCTCCTCGCTGTTCTCCTATGTACGGGCTGGCCTAATCTCATCGATCTGCCTCCAGGCGTGAAGTGGAGGCTTCTATGAGGGCTAGTGTTTTTAGAGAATCTATTGGATCTTCTTCCCAGGCAAAGGAAACTCCTCTTGATTCATATGTGCCATCTGCTTTACCAATGGTTCCTCTGGACATTGTTCCAGTATCCTCTAGCCCTCTAGAGGCAATAGCTTGATTATTACTTAGCTATGTTTTACCTCATTTTGTTTCTTGTACTAAGTATTTTTCTTGGACCTTCAGGTTGTAACTACCCCTATTCTAGCCATATCTATCGCTGGGTCAATTTTACAGTTCCTTTTGGTGAGGCCTATAATTGTTATATCTCCATTCGTTAACATTACTAAGGTAAGCCTCCTCCTTATGTTTTCTACATGTCTATGTTATGTTGCATATTTCCAACACTTTGTTGTTGTGTGCATATTTCCCCAGGTTTAAATCCTCCATCTAGTTCTGGGGCCCCTCGTGCTGTGCAGGCTACCGTTGAGTCATCTTCTCGCCCGGGGGTCCCTTCGGATCCTGTGAGGTTTGATTCCTCCTAGGAGGACACACGGTTCCTATGATCCCTCCCCAATACTGTCTATAATACCTTTTCTCGAGGAAGGTGTTTCGCTAAGTGTTGAGGTTCCTCTAGCTGAGAGTTCTTCGGAGGCTCGGGGGAAGCTGATTTATATACTGCAGTTTCCACCGTTGCAACTATATCTCCATCTATCGTCATTCCCTCGGCGTCCCTGAGATATTTTGATTTTTTCTCCCTCTTTTTTGCATATATATTTCCATTAACAATGAAAAAAATGCTTGCTTAATAAAAGTTTCACACTCCACCTAACAGGTGACTTAACAATGAAATCCACTTATTAAGATTTTCCATCAAACTCCACCTATAACGGTGACTTAACAATGAAAATCACTTGTTCAGATTTTTTATCAAACTCCACCTATAATGGAGACTCCACCTATAACGGTGACTTAACAATGAAAACTACTTGTTAAGACTTTTCATTAAACTCAACTTATAATGGTGACTTAATAATGAGAACCACTTGTTGAGATTTTTCATCAAACTCCACCTATAATGGTGACTTAACAATAAAAACCACTTGTTAAGATTTTTTTATCAAATTCCACCTATAACCGTGACTTAACAATGAAAACCACTTGTTAGGATTTTTCATCAACTCATTTTCCTTCTTCACTTTGCAGGTTGTGAGGGAGCCTGCTACTATTGATATGCCGACTCCGCGTGATCCTTCACCTGTTGAGACCATGCATCAAGAACAAGTCCCCTCTAAGGACTCAAGCCATAAGGACTGTGGTTCAACTACAAACCTGCCAGCGAATAATGAGTTAGGATGTGAGGTTCCTCTCCTAGACATGGCTCCTCATGAGTTTTGTCTGATGGTCCTTCGCCAATCTCCTCAAATTTCTGCATGCGATTGGTCTATCATCGAACGAATTACCCAACACCATCCTCAAACCTTCATTACTGATTGTGTATGCTTCAACGTACTGGTGATGAGCCGTAAGCTCCAAGGTCTGTCGGCCATTATTATTGAGGTTGTCAACACTCTAATGTACAATCTTTCCAGGGCACTCATTAACCGCCACTTAGGAAGTTTGAAGGAGATGGGAAAAGATTGCTTCTAACTGAATTGGTTGATTAGACACCTGAAACTTTTGAAGAGACATCACTTAGAAAGTCAGAGGGAACTCTATCTAAAATATATAGAGGGCCAATGGTCCGAGGAGAAGAGGCTAGCAGAGTTTTCCCCTCAGGTGAGGGATGTCGAAGAAGCTTTATCAAAGGCTAAGTTAGAATGAGAAAATCTATTGATCAAAAGTGCTCAAGTGCAGACCAGGATTGAAGGTTGCGTTGCTGCTCAAAAGACATGCTTGGAAGCTTATTCGGGCTTGCTTGGGGACTTCTTCTCCCAACCTGATCTGTGGTTTTTTCTGGTCTAGAAGTCCCATCTTTTTTTTTACAGTCTTCTCTTTATTTATATCAGATGTAATTCTTGGGCAGTAGTTCCTAATTTTGTAATTTTTATATTTTATCATCATGTGTTATTTTATTTTATTTTTACAAAGATTCTATTTATTGCAAAGTTCAAACTCTTACAATTTACAAGAAAACTCTTCCTTTTTCATCTCATTACAAAAGAAATAACTTATACAATGAATCACAACATAAATTTAACAATAATAAATCTCTAATTGCTTTTACTCATTTAAACATAATAAACCTTCAACCACTTGTTATTAATCTTGAAAGGTTTATCTTCTTCCATCTTAGAAATTAAGCAGTAACCTGAATCGTGAGCCTCCTTTACAATAAAAGGTCCCTCCCAATTCGTAGAAAATTTAGGCAATGGGAGCCCTCGAATGGGCTTCACTGCCGCCTTCAAAACTAAGTCCCTATCTACAAATTTTCTTGTCCTCACCAAGTTGTCATATGCCCAGGAAAGATGATTTGTGTGCATTTGAAAGTGTTGCATCGCATCGCATCCAGTGCTTCCAAGTGTACATGTCTGTTTTGTGAGAGCATATTGCTTTGTAAGGCATATCTTATCGAAGGAACTTTCAGCTCCACTGGCAGAATTTTTTTGGCCCTAAACACGAGTGAGAACGGGTTATAACATGTGATCTTCATCTTTGTTGTTGGATAGGACCATAGGACTGCTGGAATCTTGTCATCCCACGATCCTGGGAAGTCTTTCATCATCTTGGCCAAGATGATGACCAAGGTCTTGTTAGTTGCTTCGGCTGGACCACTTCCATTAAGTACATCCTCGTTGAGGTATAATGGACGATGGAATATTTATCTGTAAGAATCATTACTTCTTTTTTGATGAATGGGGTCCCCTTATCAGAGAGGATAACCTTTGGAATACAAAACCTCTAAAAATTGTACTCTTTGATGAAGTTAGCCACCACACCTGTAGTTGCTCTTTTGAGTGGTATCTTCTCATACCACTTTGTAAAATATTCTGTCGCCACAAGTATCCAAATTTTTCTTCTCAAATATGGGTGTATTGCCCCTACCAGGTCAAACACCCAAGTATGGAATGGGTAAGGAGTGTCTAAAGAGTGTAAGTCCACCAAAGGAGCATGGATCAGGTTTCTATAGAGATGACACGCCTTGCATTTTCATAAAAACTCAACAGAATCCTTCTCCATAGTTGGACAATAATAACCCAAGGTCATTAGTTGGTCATATAGCTTTTCTCCTCCAATATGAATTGGATCGTGATCGTATTTTAAAATTTGCATTGCCTCCTCCTTCGTGATGCATCTCAATGGTTTGTTGAACTATAATCTGCGATAGAGTTGATCATCCTGGACATAAAACTACGGGACCCTTGGCTTGAGTCCCATCGTATCTACTTTCTCCATAGGAATAACTCCATCTTTGATTAAATCAATGCAAGGATGCCTCCCCTCTATCTGATTCTCAACGATGTTGCATTCAGCTACCTGAAAGAAAAGTTGACACTTATAGCACCTTTGTTGTAACTCTTTTGCATCTTGTTTCATCGTCGGCCAGAAGTATCCCTCCCTTTGAATTCTTCTGTATAAAGGGTATAAGTTGTTTCACATTGTTAGTCATGTTTATTTTTTAACCTCAGTTATGTTTCTTCTGGCCCGATGCATCTTGACAACCATCCTCCCACGTTCCTAAAGTAAAGGTTTCCCTGATTGGTAAAGTACTGCGCTAGCTCTTTCAGTTCCATCTTTCCTTCCCCAGACTCCAATTATTTCCTTATCTCCCCTCCCCTCTCCAATCCAAATCATCTTCCATCAGTAAGATCTATTGCACAACCGAGGGGGCTGTTATCCATTGTATCACCATAATAGTTGTGTCAGTTTCCATAGCTGACTTTTGAGCAATCATGTCATAAGCATCAACATGTCAATTCATTGTTATGGGATGCCTTCTTATCTTGACTTGGTGGAACTGGCTAATCTGTCATTGCATGAGCGTTGTATAGTGTGCTAGACTGAGGTGCTTCAACACATATTCCTCATTCACTTACTGAACCACCAAGTTCGAATCACCTTTGATGTACAGTGAACGGATGCCCCTTCGAATGGACTCTATCAACCCTAGTACTAACTCTTCATACTATGATTCATTGTTGGAGCATGGGAAATCTAACTTATAGGAAAGGCAAAATTCTTTCTTCCCTTTAGAAAGGATTACCCCTACCCCTACCCCTCCATTCTTTTTCACTAAAGAACCATCGAACTGCATAGTCCATTCTTTAAGACTGTCATCTAGAAAATTCACATGAAAATCATCCTTAGGAATGCTTGATAGTACAAATATAGTGCCTTGTTGTGAAATGTATACAATGGAAAGTACTAAGGACTTATTATCGCGGACCCATCGTACACAGGGTACGGCACCTCAATGCTAGGGACACGTCTCCTATTTGATACAGATTGTGACCCAACTTACTACAGGGCGTGGCCCCAGTCTTATCATATTAACTGATCACACCCCCCTTACACCTATCAGCAATACAACACCTATAAATAGAGGTCAACACCTTAGGATGAGGGGGGATTCATTCTCTTACATCAGGGTCAATCTTAGCACTGATTACTCTCTCTACTGGATCAGGTACAACTTGGGGGTTACTCGTCGGCATCGCAACCACCACTCCAGCATACCGGTATTCTCATTACTATCATGTACTCTCCCTTATTCTCACACTTATATGCCTCTTCAGGCTGAATCATATTGTACTATGCAACGTATATAATAATAATGGAGCAACACAGTGGGCGTAGACCTATTTTAGAGACTGAACCACTTTATATCTTGTCTTTTTATCTCTCCTTACTTGTTCTACTCGCTTATTATGCACATTATACTTGATTTGTTGGTACGAGAATGCCAAGTGGATGATTCCTCGTATCATCAATTTGGCACCGTCTTGTGGAAGCGAGATATTTCAATCTTGTTTCTCTGTATTTTGAGTTCTTAAATACCTTATCTTATTCATGGGGATCCTTTGGATCATAATCTCATGAGTAAATTTTGGTTACTGAGCTCTGTTTCATATTCACACCCTTGCATGGGTATTTCTTATGTTCAGATCTACCCTTGCGTCTCCATTTTATGACCTTAGATCTATTTTACATACCCCCGTGATATCGTTTCATCTAGATAATGCTGAAAAGCATAATGGGATTTAGCCCCGAAAAGATGAATGATTAGGGAAGGATTGTATTTACCAATTTTTTACTGTTCTTAACTTATGATCTAGGGTTTATCATTAGAATTGTGCCATTTTATGCATCGAGAGGTTATTCTCTCAGGGATAGACCTTAGTAGGTATGTTATCCACATGTTTTGGGAGAAAAACACAGTTCATAGGTTTCAATTTTGGGATTGTTCCCTTCGCTGCTTAGAAGGGGATGCATCCTGGTAATTAAAATAACCTTTCTTGCAGTGGCCTCTGCTAGTGAGATTGCATTACAGCAGCTCCAAATCATCGTGGAATGGACTCATGTGGTCTTTAGCTTAAACTTGGTGAATATCATTAAAAGGCTACGGTAGTACACTTGTGTGCCTTACTGGCTGCGGCCTCAATAATAGTATCATACCGCAGTGCAAACATAAAATCCTAATTTTCTACTTGGTTAATCCAACATTTCTGTGTACTCACTTTTGCAAGTTTTGTCTCAGATTATACATTTTGAAAAGACTAACAAAGCATAAAATGGAAGGAGAATCCATCCAGAGTAAAAAAATTAAAGTTGAGATTGTACATATGTACAATCACCTTAACCATCTCTATGACAGTCATGCTTCACTCCAAACCCAAGTCAACTATTTGACTCAGAGGATCCTCATGCTTAAGGCTGCAACCTCATCCAATGTGGGCACAGAACCCAGGATCATTGCTGCAGCTCTTAACACTGTCAGGCCGTAACATCAGAAATCGATAAAGTGTCCCAGCTAAAAGCATTGGCCACAGAAGGCAAGGCCGTGACCAGGGCCATAAAGAGGAGGATGAAACAAGAAGAAAGGGAGTTGCGTGAGAACTACACACCACTGAACTGCAGCTTAGAGGATATCCTTGGAAGCATCGAGGAGAAATTTCTAAGGTGTCCAGAAAAGCAGAAAGCTCCACCTCATAAAAGGGACAAAGCCAAGCGGTGCAAATTCCACCATGACCATGGCCACCTCACCGAACAATGTCACGCTTTAAAGAATGGAATTGAGAGACTCATAAGGCAGGGGATGATGCAACACTTTCTCAAGGATGCCTAAGGTATGCAGCCTAGATAGATAGGCCACATCCCTCTTTTTATGCCCATATTTATATTTTATCTATTTCTGTTCTTAGTGAACTCTTTTGAATAGTTTCATTTTAACTTTGTATTGAAATAACAAAGTCTTATATATATGAATAGATATATGAAATCAAGTTCACTTTATAGTGCCATATTTTTATTTCTCGATTCCATTAAATGATATCTTATAAAAGACCATTTTGTCTTAAACAAATCGTGATTCGAGACAATATATTATATCGGGAATGATAATATCTAAATGGGACCATAATGACCGTTAAGACGTCTGATGGTCCGAAAGCAAATGATAATTGAAAATGATGAAAGCAACTATTGAGGGCATCTTTCTGAATTGGTCTATAACATCACTCATACACCTATATCCCATCATATGATGGCTACATTCTCAAAAGCAGTTGTCCAAAAGCGTCATTAGCCACGAGGGCTCACGATACCCATTCTTAGCTTTCGGGATGCGTCATTAGCCCAGAGAGGTTACTCCCCAGGCAAACATCATTAACTTAGTCGATATGAGACTAAACATCATTAGTTTGGTGATCTCGCACTAGCTTGGGGAAGCTTCATAATACTTAGCCCGGGAAGGCTTAAAAATAACCCACAGGGCCGGAGATTTAATTGCTTATGGATAATCCTATATTCGAAGGGGACAAAGACTTAATTGTCTACGGATAATTCTATTATAGCCTGGGAAGGCTTTATATATATCCACATAAGCTTGGGGAAGCTTTATAATACCTAGACCTGGGGGGCCTGATAATAACCCAATTGAAGCGACTAAAGAAAAACCATAAAGGGAAATCAAAGCGATTAAAGGATGTTGATTTGCTGTGATCATAAAGCATGCCAAAGCTACAGAAGAATGGCCTCAACCCAGCATGATGTCATCAATTTCCTAAAGGGATAGAAAGATACCACAAACTCATCAGTATGGCTGCAGTCGCTAATTTAATTCATTCAGAAGACGCGACAAATAAAGGCATGCAGGATTGTTAACCTGCCACAGCCCTATTTAAAAAATAGTCGATAATTAGATTAGGGTCCAATTAGAAAGCTACAACAGAGGGTATTCAAACAATCAAAGGAGTTGTGACTTTGTTCAAAAATTAAGTCCAAGGTGAAGAAAATAGTCCACAGGCTACGCAAAGAACATTTATGTTATGCTGCGATGACCTTAGTTTATTACGCGTTCAATCAATTAAGTAATCAATCATCAAAGCAAACAGTATTGAGTCATACAAAGTAAGTGAAATAATTTAAAAGACTGCTGAAATTTAAGAGGGGCAACAGTCATGCATGTCAAGATTCAAAGGCTAAAGCCTCAGCAAAAATTAGTGTTAAAATAGTTACACAGATTATAGGCCGCAACCTTGATGAAAAGAAGTAGTTTACAAAAAAGGGATGCAACCCCAATTTTTAAAAACTTAGAAGTGATACTAAGAAGTTTCATCATCTTATTTATTTCCATCTTCTTCATCTATAGAAATTTATTCTCTTGCTCTGCTATCGCGGCCTCTGCTTCAGCCCTTAGCCTAGCTCTCTCCACGACTACAGCCTTCATCTCCCCTACGCAGGCATCATGCTCAGCATCCACCATGATCCAAGATTTAATTACAGTCACGGAATCAGGGAAGTTCTTTGCCACCATGTACCTAAACTCTTGGTAATTGCGGATATAAGCTCTGTTTTTTATAAGGAAGAAGTCCGGGGAGCCTTTGTATGATGCTATGATATTGTCAATGGCTAATTGAAGGGCTTCGCGTTGTTGTTCATCTTTTCTTGAAAGGGTCGCAGAGTGGTCAACCTCCATCTTCTTAATTGCCATGGCATGAGATTTCTCCATCTTCTTCATCGTCGTGGCATGGGCCTCGGCATCATTGGAAGCTTTACTCTCCAATTCATCATAGATCTTATAGAGTAGCCCCAACTTGCTATTGGCGAACTTCGCAGCCTTAGTAGCCTCCACAGCCCGATCTCGAGCAACTTTAAAGGACTTCACAGCTTGCCTAAAATTCTCCTCAGCTTCCTCTTTGGCCTTGTAGGCAGCTTTAAGGTCCATCTGAGCCGCCTAAAGTGATACGACAGAAGATTTCTTCCCAACTTTAAAGGATTCAGCTCTTGCCTTCACTAAGTCAGCTGTGTGAACCCCTCCGCGGCTTCCTTAAGTCTGTAGAGACCCTCATACTGCATTTTTTGGGTCGCCATAACTTCTGCAGCCTATAAGCGTATTGAGAGTTAAAAAATATAATTAAAACTACAAAGAATATTATAAATATAGAATTACTTACTCTCAGTAGGCTATGAAAGGCGTAAGACTCCAAGTCCTCGTAGTCCTCATCTACCAACCGATCTAAGTCGGCTCTATCCACCGCCTTCCTTATCCTATGGACGGCATGGGCAATATTATCCTAAGAAGGCTAGGGATCTGGTCTGAGCATCTGTGGCCATGGATGTCTTCTTTACGGAGGAGGTAAGTTGGCATTCATATCCATTATTGATGGAGGGGGAGGAGAATTTCTATCATGAATAGGGGAAGTGTCATGGATACCTTAGTCAGAAATTGATGACATTAGACCTGCCACGGCCAGAATTATCCCCAATGTCATCATCAAAAGTGCCCTCAACCCTCTTATTAAGGTCCAACTCCTCAACTTGGAGCGAGGGCGCAACAACATTTGTTTGATCTGCAGCCAGATTTTGGGGCGCTGCAGTCTCAACTTGACCACTAGGGGAGACTGCGGCAGGAGCCTCAGACTTGGTCCTTTTCCTCTTCTTATGCCTAGCCATGTTATTAAGGACAATACCATCCTCATCCATCTTAGCTAGCTTAGCTACTAACCGAGACCTATCAATCTCCTCACCTGAGAAAAAATAAAGCAAAGTTAATATCCAAAGTTAAAGACAGTTGCCACTGAATTAAAAAATCGATTAGTAGCATTACCTTCAGCACCCATATCTTTGGGAATTTATTTGCCGGGGAAGTAGCCCGCTTCAAAAAGAGAGGCAGAAGTTACAAGTTGCTGAACTTCTTATTCTTAGCAAGAACTATTGCGGCCTGACCAACTCTCTTCGCTTACCGCTTGCTCAGCTGTAAATTATTGAGAACTATAGAAAAATACAAAGGTTAGTACATAAGCAAAGTGGAGAATAATGTACAATTATAAAGAGGGGACGCGGATATACTTGAAAAAAGTACCTAGTTTGGAGGGACACCCCCATTACCGCGGCATCCTAAATGATCTCTCCCTCTCACTCTCTTCAGGATTGATCTCCCACCCTTCTCCAGATATGTAAAAGTATTTCCCCTTCCAGTTCTTTACACTGGTAGGCCTCCCTGAGTAAAAGTTCTCATCCCTACTGCGGACCAAGAAGTAGTATTACCTCACAAACTTTACAGAGTTTTCCTTTGGTCGGTAGAAGTGGAAAAACTCCGCTGGAGTATGTCTCTCTTGAACCAATTCTTCCATAGTACAACATCTCCTAGAATTGCCCTCCAGCCATTGGGATATAATTGGGCTGAAGCTAACCTCATTATTTGGAAAATCCTTCTAATGGGAACAGGGACAGGCAGCCGCAGCCTGTAAATGAAGGCGTGCAGCAAGTGCCGTGCATGGCCTTTATTCCGCGACTGGTACTGAGCACGTCAAACCCTCAGGGGACTCGAAGGCCTCAGCTACCTGAACAACCCATTCTTGGGTTATAGTGTTGCGGATACTAAGTGCATCAAGAGGTCTCTCAACCCTCCAAGATGTGCCAGCAGGTTCATCCCTAACGTTAGATACACCCCCTACCACGACATTCCTATCTATGTCCATCGGATGATTGCTAGAATTGGCCTCTTCTTCTATGGACGCAGAGTCTGGGCTTGAATTTGAAGTTAATACCACACAGTTGGGGCAATCCTTCAGTTGGCAAGGCCCTATTGAATTCAAAGGAGGCACTGAAGGAAGTTCAGGAGCAGAGGAACCAAAATGTTTTTCCCAAAAGCCTCTCAAAAATTTATCTGGGTCAAAGTTCATATGGCTGCAGCAGTACCTAAAAAGCAAAGAGTTCGCAGTTAGGTACCGCAAGCAGTATGGTATTAAGGACTCTCAGAGGTCGCGACAGGAGAAAATGAGCTAAATAGAAATGCTAGCGAAATTGGCCAAGTCCAAGTGTTGGGTCTTAAAAACCCTATAAGTTAATTATCACAGTGATATATTATTTTGGGGGAGAGATGTTGACGATTTTTGGCATGTCGTAGTCATTAAATTATGGGATAAATGCCACGAAGCCTAATTTGAAAACCTAGGAGTTACTACAGGTCGTAGCTAAATATTTACATGCCGCAGCCTATGCTTTCTACATGCCGCAACATTATGTTTAATTACTACCGCGACAACATTTGTATGCCGCATATTTCTCTTAGTCATAAATATTTGAAAGTTAGAGGACAACCTTAGTTTACTAAAGGGATTTTACCATGTCGTGGCTACTTATTCAAACAGTTTAGTATTTAGTCTGGGTAAGTTCAAAGATCAAAAGTCCTAGAATACGAAGATTTCCTCTCAAGAACGTCAAGAACATAATGGGTTACCTAGTTCAGAGACCCCAACCAACAAAACTCATGTATTAGGCTAAAATTGAAGAATTCAAGATCGATTACTAAGTTCAAATCCAAACAACTACATATTATCATTTGGTTACAGAATATAATGGTAGAAAGCAGCAAACATGATTCAAGTAAGTTTAATTCGAGATTAGGATATTCATAAATGTAGAAATTCAGAAGTTCAGATGATGAATTGTGAATTATGAAATGAAAAAGTTATTAAAGAGGGTGGTATTTAAAAACATTACCTGGAAATGAAAAAACCATCTAGGATCATCCTCAAACCACCTCAAAACACCTCAGAACCACCACACGCAACTTTCAAAAGTCGTCGAAAAAAGCAAGAGGGTGAACGAACAGAGTTTGGCTATCGATATGCTCTCAAAGATTTAGGAAACATAATGTTGTCCACGGCCGAAACAATTTATATAAGAGGGCACGGGAAGACAAAGCGTCACCTTAGAGGTACCACGGTACCTTGAGAGGACCGGACTATTCAACGGCAGCTCCAATCGTAATCTCTTGGCACTAGGACTTGGGGGCTTATTGATAGTATATATATAGTGCCTTATCGTGAAATGTATATAATGGCAAGTACTGAGGACTGGTTGCTGCGGCCCCATCATACACAGGGTGCGACACCTCAATGCTAGGGACACGTCTCCTATTTGATAAAGATTGTAACCCAACTTACTACAGGGCGTGGCCCTAGTCTTATCATATTAACTGGCCGCACCCCCCTTACACCTACTAGAAATACAACACCTATAAATAGAGGTCAACACATTAGGATGAGGGGGGATTCATTCTCTTACATCAGGGTCAATCTTAGCACTGATTACTCTCTCTACTGGATCGGGTACAGCTTGGGGGTTACTCGCCGGCATCGTAACCAGCACTCCGACATACCGGAATTCTCATTACTATCATGTACTCTCCCTTATTCTCACACTTGCACGCCTCTTCAGGCTCAATTATATTGTACTATGCAACGTATATAATAAGAATGGAGCAACACAGTGGACGTAGGCCTATTTTAGAGGTTGAACCACTCTATATCTTGTCTTTTATCTCTCCTTACTTTCTCTACTCGCTTATTATGCACATTATACTTGATTTTCTGGTATGAGAATGACAAGTGGACGATTCCTTGTATCATCAACGCTCTCTCGTGGTGGCTCAAATACCCCGAATTAGAAAATCACCAATAAGTCCACATATGCATGGTTCTTGATCGCGCGAGGGACCACACATTTTAAGTCATATTCTAAAAGGATGAGGAACCACCTAACTGATCTTCTAATCAAAATAGTTCTCACTAACACACACTTAATTGGGTCACATCTTGTCACAATGTGAATTGTGAAAGATAACATATAATGTCTAAGTTTTTGTTCTACAAAAACTAAGGCTAAACAATGTCTCTATACTACTGTACCTTGCCTCTGGTCTATGTATAATCCTGCTGAGGTAGTAGACTGGCCTCTCTTGCCCATCAATTTCTTGTACTAGAAGAGCTCCAACGAAACTTATTGTAGATGTCAAGTAGAGTTGCAACGGCATCCCAACCCTGGGAGGAATCATTATTTATGGAGAAGTGAGCAACTTATTCAACTTGGTCAGAGATTCTTGGTGATCTTCCTCCCATTTGAACTTCGTTCCCTTTCGCAGTAGGTCCATCAGTGGGTGAGTTATTTCGGCTAGCCCGAGCATAAATCTCCTAAGGTAGGAGATTTTATCGAGTAAACTCTTGAGCTCTTTTGCCGTTCTTGGACATGGCATCTCCAGGATTGCTAGTTGCATGTCCTAGACCATCTGCACTCCCTTCAGATCTACCACAAAACCTAGGAACTTTCCACTTATAACCTCGAAAGCACACTTTAGCGGGTTCATCTTCAACTTGTATTTTTTGCACTGAATGAACACTTTTCTCAGGTCATCCAGATAGGACTCCTTCTTCGACTTAATGATCAAATCATCCACATAAAATTACAAAAACTTATGAAAAAGGTAATGGAAAATGTCTATCATCGTCCTTTTATACGTTGCCCCAGCATTGTTTAAACCCAAAGGGCATCACTATGTACATAAAGTTTCCTAACGGAGTCCTAAATGTCGTTTTCTTTGCATCTCCTAGGTACATCTTGATCTGGTTATAACCTACATACCCATCCATTAATCAAGTTGTCAATGGAGGGCAGAAAAAACTCATCCTTCGGGCAATATCTATTCAAATGTCTAAAGTCCACTAAATTAAGGAAGGAAGGCAATAATTCTCAGGCATACAATGCTACCCTTAGTGATAGTGAGTCGAAAGAGAAGTGTATTCTCCCATAGAATGTAACTACACCACTTTTACGACTATTCATGTGAGCCAAAATAAAAAGTCTTTCGATGCTGAAGATGATCATATTCATGAAGGTTTCGAGGTATGGTCTTATGATTCCCATGTGAGTGAGGAAGAAGAAGAAGAGGATAGTGAGCTTCAAGTTGCCTTTCATAAGGTGTACACCGAGTTATTGAAGTTGAAAAAGGTAAAATTAAAGTTAGAGGTGGAGTTAAAAGAGTGTTCTGTATGTATTGATGATAAATTTATTAAGGATTTGAGGGAAAATGAGAAGACTCTTAGAGAGAAGATCGAGTACATTGAGGGAGAGAGAAATAACCTTTATGGATATTTTGAAAAATTAAAGAAGGAACCCTAAAGTTCTATGATTCTCATCTTTTGCTTATGTCTGATATTGTGGAGTAAGAAGAAAAATTAAGTGACTCAAGTCATGTCAAATTTTATTTTGAATCTTGATCATAGAAGTTAAGTAAGATTTTTAGGCACCATACAAATAAAAAATGACAAAGTTGGATTGGCTTCGATGATAATAATACTTTCACTCCTAAAGCTAAGACTAATATTTTGAGAGAGTCGGCCATAGCTAAGGTTATTAGAAAAGTTCAACCCAAAGGTAATGCTCCTCATCATCTCTTCACCATCACACATTATGAAAGGAAATGTCAACTTGGGCATTTTTATTATGATCTTAGAAAAGGTTCTAAGAAGTTTAAGTCTAGTATCACCAAGGTTCGCCAAACCTAAGTTCGTCTCATTACATCTATATGGGTCAGGAAATATGATTTAGAGGCATTAAATGTTACACCTATTGATTCTCACCTACTTGTAAATGATTGATCCCATGCTATATCTTACGAGTTATTGTGTTTGCATGATTTTCATACGCTAGTTTTTGTGTTTCATGTTATATGCTTTGTAAGAGCATATTTTATCTCATTGCTCAAATAGCTTAGGCTCACATTAGTTTTTGGCATATCATGTTACTGTTTGATCCGAGCCGAGAAGAAATCCAAGATCCAACTTCTCAAATGTTCAAGCATCTCCATATTTTGAAGGTATAATGCTTTAGTGATAAAATTTATTCCTTAAATTTATTTTGGAATGCACGTTTTTATTAAAATTAGAAATTGGATTTTTTTCTTTAAAAATCAAGGATGTTTTTTTTCGATTTTTAAAATAATTTTTGTACATGTATCTCATTAAAACGAGATTGGTATCTCATTAGAATGGTTCGTTAGAAGGTTTCTTTAGTCCAACTTCTCACAAGGGCTTATTGTTTTGATTTTTTTAATGTCATTAGAAACGAGACCTATCTCGATCGAACGGGATTGTAATATCGTTAAAACGACCGGGCATTTTTGTTCGAACGACACCATCGCCTCGTAATTTGTGAACGTCCTATAAATATCAGTTTCGTGTTTGATTTCTTTAAGACTTTTGCCAGAACTGATTCTGCATATCCTTTGAAAAAAATTCAACCTTTGATTTTTACAAAACCTTTTTGATTCATAAATCATCATCCCTAGATTTATTTGAGAGAAACGACTTTAAACTCTATAGCTTCTATCGTTCATAACAACGAAGGCTAATTGCTGGATAGCAAGTGTGGAAGGCCACTTCTGGATGACTCTGGATGGAGGCGTATTCTTTAGATATCTTCTAGGAACTGCGCATTATACTTGTGGCAGTTATCAAGTAGTTTGTAAGTCGATAGTCTTGTAAACTCTCTAAAGTGGTGAAAAAAGGTTTTGTAAAATTATTTTTATTTGAAAATTTTGAAAAATCAAAAATAGTTTGTGTGGTCTTTTGAGATTATCATTGTATGATTACTCATTCTTATCAAACTTTGATGATATATTTTTATACTTAGTGATGTTCCCTATATGTTTAATGACAAAATAAAAGGGGGAGAATAAATTACGGAGGAGAGTTTGATATATAGGGGAGATTTTCATTTCTTTATGCACTTATTTAATATATTTCAAACTAGATGCATTACGGGGTATTTTCTTTGTTTCATGTGTGTAGGTATTTTGAATGATCATCTTTGGATTACACTGAATGAAGACAAAGAGATCAAAAGAAGTCAAAGAAGAAGTGGAGATCTAAAGGAGACTTGGAGGCTTTGATTTGAAGACAACTTTTTAAGGACACTAGTCTCCGATTGAGTCTTAATGTAGTGTTGGCTCAATTCCAGACAAAAATGTTTGAGTCATAAGATAGAGTTCTTGACCATCCATCAAGCCTATGACATTTTAAAGTTGAAGATGTAGCGGCCTACTTATCAAGTGAACATCATTGACATTTTACATATGCCTCGTTTCACGTCATCAACTTTGTTTCCTAAGGTATGAATGCATTACATATATATGTAGGAGCTTGCAACATTTTTTTAAGTGGGTGTAATTTTATTTTAAACTGAAGTTTATTTTCAGAAGGTTATTTTAGAACTTTGAATAAAAAGTTTTTGGTCTTAAAATGAATACTATTCTGGCATTTCGTTTAAAATTATCGTTCGAACGAAAATGTCATTCGAACGAGAATTTCGTTCAAACGAGTTTTCCAATGGCTTTTCCCTTTTGGCCTCTGGAACTTCGTTAGAAGGTCGTTCAAATGAGATTTCGTTCGAACGAGATTTCCGGCGGGAAAAATTTTTGGCAGTTTTTTTCCACTATCCCACTCTATTGTTCCCATTAACTTTTCCAGAATTAATACGTGTGGGAACCAACATTGGAAAAGTAACTTTTAACATTTTCTAAACACATTTTGAGAGAACATTTTTAGAGAGAAAAATTCTTAGTTCAAAAGCTCATGGTTTAGTGTATTTGAGTATCCATGAATTAATCTCTACAAAAACACTTACACCCATTAGTTTAAGTTTAATCTAAGTTCCTATTGTTATATTCTTGCTTGGAGAGTGTTTTGGCACCGGGTTTTACTCTAACGAATTGAAGAGTTTGTTTGGGTTTACTTCTACATCCCATAAATAAGAAGTTCATTGTTTTGTTGCGGCATTCTCATACGGTGAAAGGCACCAAGTGTTGTAGACGGGTTCCTAAAGCTTCATTGATGGATTCCAAGGTTCCGGTGGATTTCGAGATTTTTGACTAAGCAGAGGTTGGTACAAGCAAACGCGTCAAGGCCTTGAAAGGAGTCGAGTCGAGTTGAGTAAGTCATTTTTCTTGTACTTGTAAAATTTCATACTTAGTGGACTTAAGGCTAGGGCCGTCCGAGATTTTTTCCCGTTGTGGGTTTTTCCTCGTACATCGTGGCGTAGTGGTTGTGAATTTACTTTATCTTGCAAATCGCTTAGAATTCATGCTTAGGATTAAAAGATAAAATATATTTTAATTCACTCCTCTAGTTTAATTTGGTGTTAAAATAACTTTGGGTGAAACTTAAGTTGATTTACTTCAAGTCAGTAATTTATATTTGCTAAAATTTGTTTTGGCCTAATTTGATAATATTGAAAATATTGTATAGGTTTTGGACTTTTGTTAAATTAATGATTGCGCTAAAAGTAAATTTCTCATAGTTAACTTAATTTGTTAGTTTTATTTGTGAGAATATCCTAATACTGGTTTGGGTGAATTTTGTGTGTGTGTGTTCATCGTAATTCACTAATTTAGGTTTAATTTTAATTTTGTTTTTTAGAAATTAAAATTTGTGTTTATTTAATTTTTCATCTTTTAAGAAAAGAAAATCAAATAAAATTTTGAAAAGTTAAATTCTTGTGTTGAACCATTTTTATTCCGCATCAAAGGAAATTGATTTTTAAAGTGAAAGTTTAAATTTAAGGGTCATCATTCCCAACAAGTGGTATCAGAGCATTGATTTAGAAAACTCATATTTTTTAATTAGAAAGAGCAAATTTGAAGTTAGAAGCTAGTTTAAAAGAGCGTGCCAAGGTCGTTGTTGAGAGTGCGTTAGTTCATGACATTAGGACTCGAGAGAGAGCTCTTCGAGAGAAGCTGGTGTATGTAGAAGGCGAGAGAGTGAGCCTTATTAGCTTAATGGAATCCTTGAAAATGAGCTTCTCGAGTTTGAAGAGCGCAATGTTTTATTAGAGTCTCACATTTTAGATTTAGAAAATAAATTGAAAGACTCTAGTAAAGTCAAATTTGATTTGGAGTGTCGTTTGGAGAATTTAGATAAAATATTGGGAACGGTTCAAATTAAAAATGATACGTGTGGTTTCGGCTTCAATACATGTAATGAGTCAACTCATAAAGCCAAAACCAAAGTTTTAAGAAAATCATCTAGGAGAGCCTTTAGAGATCAATCCTTAGGTTCCACCTTTCGACATGTTTTTACTTGTTCACACTACGGTCGAAAAGGTCATCTTAAGAAATTTTGTTTTGATCTTAAAAGATTTTCTAGAAAATCCCATTGTAAGGCAACCGAGGTAGCCAAGATTCCTATATCTCAAGATCGTCAATCATCATTAGTTTGGGTTAGGAGATCGGACTTGGTAGCTTTACAAGATAGGATTTTTTATTCTCAATTACTTTCACACGATACCTCTCTTGTGTATTGGTTGTTTGCATAGTCTAGATTTTTGTGCTTCATATTATATATCATTGCTAGGTGTACGCATGTTTAGTCATTTTTTAGTCATTGCTTTATTTTATATCACATGATAGAAATTATGACTTGTTTATCTTTTGTATTATATTTATTTTGTTTGCATTAAATGAAAAATACAAAAAGATTTTTGTTTGTCATTTGTTTGTGTTTTACCGTTTTAGTAATTTAGGCTTAATGAAAAATACAAATAATTTTTTTTGATTAAATATTTTTGTTTGTTTGGTTAAAAATTTTAAAAACTCAAAAAGATATTTTTGTGTATTTTGGTTTTACACATCTTTTGTGGAATATATATGCGTTTGAATCCCTTCTTTTTTACTTCCATGTGTCTAGAACTTTTGGTTAAGATTGTCAATCCTTAAAATGTTCTTTGCCATGCTTACATGGAGTAGTTGGATTTTGTGTTGCTATAATGGATTCTATTTTTATATGCCTCAATTCACACATGCATGAGCTCACTTGAAATTTTAACTTCACATGTATGTTTGAGGTTTGTGAGGTGTTCTCCTACCAATCTAGTCATCTACATATTATGTGACCTAGGAGGACTAGTGCATGTTAAAATTCGTTGCACATGAGATTTGTGTGAGATATAAAAAAGATATATATAAATGTGCACGGGGAAGGGATCCGAAAGGAAATATCATCCTTTAAGAGTAAGCCACCGTTTGCTTGGACCTAAAATAAATACGTGGTCCAAAGGCCTAAAAGAATAATGGCATTAAAAGAAAATATTTTCCATGGCCTATTTTGTTTAGTTGATTTAGTCATTCAAAAAATTAATATATATGCTCATTTTGATGGAGATTGGATGGTATATCAACAGTTTGCACAATGTCCATTTATTCTAGTTGTGCTTTCAATGTCATGACTCTATTGGTTTGTAGAATCATCAAAATTCTAGGCTTGTGTGCATTGTGTATGTTTGTTCATTGAGTTCAATTTATATTATCACATGAGGTTATATTCAAATGTGATAAAGTTTACAATCAAATGAGAACTCCGTGAACATGGTTGAAGTGATTGGATCGAAATTTAATTGTTACTAGTTCACACCCCTACACTTCCGTTTACCACATGTATTTGGACACATTGTTGCCATACAAGTGTGAAAAGCTTAATGTATTTTGTGTCATGTGTGGTGTTTATACCTATATATATGTGCGTGTGAGTTAGTAGTAATTTTTTTCTTTCTTTGCCTTTCTTGCTAGTCCATCTATGCCTCTAATTCATAATTGGTATTTAACTGGTTGCAAAATGTTTGATTGATATCCCATGCTTAATCTTTTGTATTTCAAATTAATATTATTCGTGTTCGCATCATAGTTAGCATCCATTATTCTTTCTTGGATTAGTTATTGTCTATTGTTTCCCATATGCTTTCATATCATTAACACTTTAAGCATATTCGCTCTACTTGTTTTTCCATATATATATATCCCTTGTGTAGTTTTTAGGGAGATTCATGTACTTAATTATCTTGGGGGAAATGAGTATTTTATTAATTCATTCACCTTTGTCTATTCCTGAACAAAAAGGGGAAGACTGATGGAGGGAGAAATGGTATCTAATCCTATTATAATCGTATCTTAGTTTAGGAGATTAACTTAGGGGGAGTCGCGACCTTCTTAGGTAGATTACATTTGATAAAGGGGAATTAATTTAGGGGGAGTATTTAATTTCATTACATTTAAATCTTTGATATTCCCTATGCATTTAATGTTTGCTTAAGTGTCCAGGAATTCTATTCAGCGGCAACCTTTTCATCGGCAAAGCTATTGATCCTTGGGTCTTGAGTTAAGTTTTCTATTTTTAGGTGGGATGTTTTTGAGTCTAGTAGAGCTTGATGGCCCTTTAGGATTTTATTTTGGTTTTTGTCCCGGAATAGCCAAAGGGGGAGATTTTTAAGGACACAAGTCTCCTATTGAGTCTTAATGCAGTGTTGGCTCAATTTCGGGCAAAAAAATTTGAGTCATATGATATAGTTCTTAACCATTCATCAAGCCTATGACATGTTAAAGTTGAAGACGTTGCGGCTATTTATCAAGAGAACATCATTGTCGGTTTACATGTGCCTCGTTTCACGTCATCAACTTAGTTCCATTCTCTCCTAAGGTATGAATGCATTACATATATATATATATATATATATATAGGAGCTTGGAACATTTTTCTAAGTGGGTGTAATGTTATTTTAAACTGAAGTTTATTTTTAGAAGGTTATTTTAGAACTTTGAATAAAAAGTTTTTGGGCTTAAAATGAATTTTGACCATTCTGGCATTTCGTTCCAAAATGTAGTACGAACGAGAATTTCGTTCAAACGAGTTTGCCAACGACTTTTCCCTTTTGGCCTCTGGAACTTCGTTAGAAGGTCGTTGAAACGAGACTTCATTCGAATGATATTTTCGACGGGAAAACTTTTTGGTAGTTTTTGGCCACTATCCCACTCTTTTGTTCCCACTAACTTTTCCAGAATTAATACGTGCGGGAACTAACATTGGAAAAGTAACTTTTGACATTTTCTAAACACATTTTGAGAGAGAAAAATTTCTTAGTTCAAAAGTTAATTATTTCGTGTTTTTGAGTATCCATGAATTAATCTCTAGAAAAACACCTACACCCATTAGTTTAAGTTTAATCCAAGTTCCTATTGTTATATACTTGCTTGGAGAGTGTTTAGGCACCGGGTTTTACTCTACCAAATTGAAGAGTTTGTTTGGGTTTACTTTTACATCCCATAAAGAAGAAGTTCATTATTTTGCTGCGGCATTCTCATACGGTGAAAGGTACCGTGTGTGGTAGACGGGTTCCTAAAGCTTCATTGGTGGAATGATTCTTGGATTGTCGACTAAGCAGAGGTTGGTACAAGAAAATGCGCCAGGGGCTTAAAAGGAGTCGAGTCGAGTTCAGTAAGTCATTTGTCTTATACTTGTAAAATTCCGTACTTAGTGGACTTAAGGCTGGGGTCGTCCGAGGTTTTTTCCCTTTGTGGGTTTTTCCTCGTACATCGCGGCGTAGTGGTTGTGAATTTATTTTATCTTGTAAATCGCCTAAAACGTATGCTTAGCATTAAAAGATAAAATATGTTTTAATTCACTCCTCTAGTTTAATTTGGTGCTAAAATAAGTTTGGGTGAAACTTAAGTTGATTTAATTCAAGTCAGTGATTTATATTTGCTAAAATTTGGTTTGGCCTAATTTGATAATATTGAAAATATTGTGTAGGCAAAATTTAGGAATTGTGTTAAATTAAAGATTGGGCTAAAAGTAAATTTCTCATAGTTAACTTCATGTGTTAGTTTTTTTTTTATGAGAATATCCTAATATTGGTTTGTGTGAATTTTGTGTGTGTGTGTGTTCACCATAATTCACTAATTTAGGTTTAATTTTATTTTTATTTTTAGAAATTAAAATTTGTGTTTAATTTAATTTTTCATCTTTTTAAGAAAATAAAATCAATTAAAATTTTGAAAAGTTAAATTTATTTGTTGAACCATTTTTATTCCTCATTAAAGGAAATTGATTTTTAACGTGAAAGTTTTAAATTTGAGGGTCATCATTCCCAACAAGTGGTATCAGAGCATTAATTTAGAAAAACTCACATTTTCAAACTTTATCTTGTTCCTATCCATTTTAGGGTTTGGAAGGGTATTAGGATATTGTGAAAAAGTTGTTACTCAATTCGTTTAATACAGGATTAAACAGTCTAAGTAACTCCAAACTATTTTTTTGGAGAAACTCTTTTCTTTAAATCAAAACCAGTTAATCACAAGATGTGTTTAATGAAAGATGTACGAGATATGATCAAGATTTTGTAACTAGTTTTGAAAACCAAAACTAAAATAGATTAAGTAAACCTAATCAGCACAACCTCAAGAATGAGATGAGGAGATGTAGAAATATTAAGGACAAGGCGTTTTTAACGTGGTAAAACCTCACCCAACTGAGGAAACATCCACGGTGACTTCTAAGTCACAAACCAAAAATCCACTAAAACCAAATATGCAAGTTACAAACTATATAACACACATGCACACTAAACAGACCTATACAAGTTTAGAATATGTACACACTGGTTTGATTCTAACTTTTCTGCAGATCTAATGTTGATGTTGCTTTCTCAGTTTTCTAACTTCTCCACTTTGTTCCAGTATTTATGTCGACTCTTGAAGTTTTAAAATCTTACAGCCAACACTTCCTGTGCTGTAGCGTGACGAGTGTTTGTGAAAGTGTTCTAACACATGCATGCACACACACACACACATTCATTTATACAAACAAGTCCTAGAAAATTACAGATCAGATCTAAATGATGTTGTTTTTTAGTTTCTCTCTTCTTTAGAAACAAAAAGACTTTATTTGACCTTTCAAATAATCCCAGAATCCAAGGTTACCTTGCTCGAAAGGCGGTTCAAGGTCTTAATCAATTTTATAGTGTTTTAAAAATATTTTTGAAATTAAAAACCACCAATTGCGATTTCAACTAGCTCAAAAGTCTTGTTTCATAAGAACTAGAAACAGAAACGAGATTTGTTGATTCTTGATTTGTTAAAAACATTTACAGAAAGCTATTTAATCAACAAATACGATTTCTCAAGATGAGAAACTAAATAATGCAGATATAAGTGTAATATGATATGCAATAGCCAGATCTACAGTTTCTATGAAAAAGAAATAAAGATCTAACAAGAAATGTCTTAGTTAGAAGTAAGATCTCGAAATCAGAGGATAAAACTCTCAAAAAACTTTCAAACCTCTACCAGAATCACTCTCAAACACTCAGGTTTGGTGTTTGGTGTAAACGGTTTAGGAAAAATGAATTAGGGTTTGAAACAGGGTAGGGTTTTCTCTCTGGATTCTCTCTTCTATCTCTTCTCTCTCTCTCTCTCTTCTTTCTCTTCTCTCTTCTCCCTCTATTTGGACGAACTGGAAAAATTATTTGAATGCAGAGGCTTGGTAGCCTTTTATACTGAGAGGCAAAGGTTCGAGAATGGCTCACCAAATCTAAGGCTGAGACTTGGTCTTAGCCAGTTGACTTTTATCCAACGGTGAAATAAAAGCGGTGGATTAAACGTCCTTTGGTCTAGAAAGGTTACACATGGATTGAGTTTGGATGCATGAAGAATGCTGATAATAGTGATCCAAAGGCTGAGATAGCACACGAGTTATGTGTCTTGAAACAAACACAAATCTAGCCGTTATAACATGGACATGTGTAGGGCTGAGATGATCTCTCACACGCATGTTTTAAAAATAATTACACGCGCACCCTCAAGTCTCATGCTCATTCGGATCCTACCCAACTCAACTTTCAGGTATAAAAAGGTAATAACAGTAATTCCAGAAAGACCCCAAAAGCTTTATAAACCAAATTTTAATTTCGAAAAAAAATCATTTAAAAATCATTTAAAATTTCCAAAAAAATTATTAAAATAAATTTAAATGGGAATTAACACACACAACTCACACACAATCAATTAATGCAATATATGAATAATGTATGCAACCCTTGTGTGTGTGATTGAGATTTATACTTTTAATGAATCAAGTGTGGCTTAAGAAGAAGATTCTAAGGCTCTTTGGTATCTAAGGAATGGGACTCTAATTTTGTCACATTTCCAAACTAGATGAGCACTTATACAATGTAGACTCAAGTGAGTCAAGAGTATAAGGTGATTCAATATCCCCCTTTGGAAGTATGAGACAAATCTCCTTTGAGTCATCTAGGACTCGTAGGTATACAAAGAAATAAGAAAAAACCTATTCCTATACAAAAATTCTATCTACACATTTCCTAGAAAATAAAAATTACATAACTCAACTAATTATAAACCAATACCCTAATAACATCTGTTGAATACAAATGTACAGATTCCTGTAAATAACGCTAAGATCAAGCTTATTAATAAAATGTATAAACAAAAATGAACTCATAAGACTCAAACTTCTCCCCCATTTTGTCTTAAATGGACAAAGGGAACAATACTTAAGTCATAGGAGTTTATTCAGCACACATCATTCCTATCGATTTTTACAAAACAAGAAATCTATTGTAATCCAAAGGTTTGGTAAACATATCTACGAGTTGAAAATCAGTAGGAAGATAATTGATTTCTAATTCCTTAGTCTCTACTAATTCGCGTATAAAATGGTATCTAATTTTATATGTTTAGTTCGCGAGTATTGAACAGGATTTTTAGAGATATTGATCGCGCTTTGATTATCACAATAAAGATGTAGTTGATCTTCTTGAATTCCATAATCATTTAGAATTTTCTTAAGCCAAAGTAATTGAGCAAAACAACTACCAATGGCTATATATTCAGATTCAGCTGTGGATAAGGAAGTGCAGTTTTGTTTCTTACTACTCCATCCTACCAAATTATTATAATAACACGCCCCTGATGTGCTCTTACTATCATCAGTACACCCTGCCCAATTGGCATCAATGTATCATATTATAGTACTAGGAGTATCATTGGTGTACCAGAGTCCTAAATTTAGAGTGTCTTTTATGTATTTAATGATTCTTTTTACGCATACTAAGTGGCTCTCTTTAGGATTATTTTGATAACGAGCACACACGCAAACTGCGTACATAATATCAGGACGCGAGGCAGTAAGGTTCCTATCATACTACGATATAGAGTAGGATCTATCAATTTTCCTTTCTCATCCTTAGATAATTTGACCGTAGTACTCGTGGGAGTTCTAGCTTCTTTTGCACTTTCAAGTCCGATTTTTTGACAATCTCTAAAGCATATTTTGATTGCAAAAAAAATAAACCTTCTGAACTCTGTTTGACTTGAAGACCCAGAAAAAATTGTAACTCCCCCATAAGAGACATTTGAAATTCTTTATGCATAATTTCAGAAAAAGATTTAACTTCTGAAGGGGATGTTGATCAAAAAATGATATCGTCAACATAAACTTGAGCTATAATAACATGTTTGTCAAAATATTTGACAAATAGGGTTTGATCATTTTCACCTCTCTTAAAACCTCTATCTAAGAGAAAAATAAAAAGACGATCATACCAAGCTCTTGGTGCTTGTTTTAGACCATACAAAGCCTTTTTAAGATGATAAACATGGTTTGGACATTGAGGCTCAATAAACCCTTATGGTTGTTCAACATAGGTCTTTTCAGTCAAGATTCCATTAAGGAAGGCAAACTTTACGTCCATTTGATAAAGCATAAAATGCAAGTAATAAGCTATGGCAAAGAGAAGACGAACAGATTCCAAGCGAGTAACAGGAGCAAATGTCTCGTTAAAATCTATTCTTTCAATTTGAGAATATCCTTGAGTCACTAATGTGGCTTTATTTCTAATGACTATCCCACTTTCGTCCGTTTTATTTTTAAATAACTAACGTGTGCCAATAACCTTTTTATGATCAGGACTAGGTACAAGATACCAAACATCATGAATGACACATTGAAGAAGTTCTTCTTGCATAGCAGAAATCCATTGAGGGTCATTCAATGCCTCATTTATATTCTTTGGTTCCACAAGGGAAATAAAACATGCACAATGAGCGTAGTTTCTCAATTAAGATCTTGTACGTACAGGCTCACAAGGTTTACCAATAACATTATCTATGGGATGATCTTTAGAAACACAGTTAGGTACTTCAGGTTTCTCAATTGGTAAAGAATCATCTATTTCTGGAGAGTCTTTTTTTATAACATTTTCAGACTCTTCCATAATAGTTGGTTCTCCAGTCTTGCTCTCAACAGTAGTGTCACTTATAATAACATTTATGGATTCCATTAAAGTCTTTGTGCGAAGATTATAGACACGGTACTCTCTACTGTCAGGAGAATATCCTAAGAAAATAACTTTATCTCCACGAGTCTCAAATTTGGATAAGTGTTCTTTGTCTTTACAGACATAACATGGACTACCAAATGTTCTAAGGTATTTAAGATTAGACTTCTTCCCATACCACAGTTAGTAAGGAGTTTGTTTTGAATTCTTCCTAAGATATACCATATTAATGATGTGGCAAGCAGTACGAATTGATTCTACCCAAAAATATTTACGAAAACACTTGGCATGCATCATAACTCTTGCCATTTCTTGAAGGGTACGATTCTTTCGCTCAGCAATTCCATTTTGTTGAGGAGTCTTAAGAGCACTAAATTCATGTTTATAACCATTATAGTCGCAGTACTCTATAACGCCTGTATCTATGAATTCTCCTCCTCTATCACTACGAATTCTATTTACTTGAGTGTCCTTCTCATTTTCAATACGAAGTAAGATTTTTAAAAAAGTTCTGAAAGTGTTAGACTTTTGTTTTAAGAAGGATACCCAAGTAAACCTGGTGAATTCATCTACCATAACTAGAATATAACTGTGTCCACATAGACTAATAGTACGAGAAGGACACATAGACTAACAGTACGAGAAGGACCCATTAGGTCCATATGGATGAGCTCCAATGATTTAGAGGAAAGGATATCTTTAACTTTCTTATGAGGTGATTTAACAATTTTTCCTTCCTGACATGATCCACAGACAATGTTAGAAATAGGTTTGATCTTTGGAATTCCTCTAACTATTTCTTGTGAAGACAATCTACTAAGGCTATCGTAGTTTATGTAACCCATTCGATTATGCCATATTTCATTGTCATCCATTCTGGTAATGTTACAGACCTCAGTACTAGTCTAGACAGTATAATAATTGTCAGGAGTCATGTGTCCTGTAATTATGCACTCACCTTTTTCATTTAAAATTTTGCAATTATTCTTTGAAAAGGTGACAGTATGATTTAAGTCACGAAATTGCGAAATACTAAGTAGATTATCCTTAAGACCTTTTACTAGAAGAACATTTTCAAGAACAGGCATTCATTCTTCTTGGAGTGTTCCTTTACGAATGATTTGAGATGATACACCATCACCAAAAATAACTTTTCCTCCAGCAAAGCTGTTTTGTTTTAAAAGTTTTATATCATCCTGAGTCATGTGCTTTGAACACCCAGAGTCTAAATACCAACCAGAGGGAGTGTGTTCAGCTTTTAAGGCAGTAATCACAATGTTACACTTCATCTGGGGCAATAGCTCATCTTTTCTACCCCAAATATCTCTTTTTTTGTTTTTGCGCATATTTTCTCACATTTGATAAAATTTGCGAGCATTAAATTTTTGTTGAAAGATATTTTGCGCATGCATTTGAGTTTTGCGGAGAATATGAGCATTTGGTTTAGGAAAGTGCCTAGTAATCCTTCTTGGAAATGATCTTTTAGGTTTGGTCTTTCTCTTTCTATAGTTAAAGTTTTTGTTTGGTTGTCTAGGTAGGACATAATTGTTACGGCTTGTCCTAGAGTAGTTAACATTTTGGTATAAAGGAGTGTTACAGACAGGTTTTACTAAATGTCTAGAGTAACAACCTTCAAAAGAATGACTGTATATATCATAGTATGAGAAATATAAATTGCTTGAAGAGGATATCTCCTTGGGAAAGTCTCAAAACATAGGTTTCATGACATTCTGACGTTGAACCTTATTCCTAGGGAGTACAGTTTGAAACGAAGAAACACTCTTCCTAATTAGAGGGCAGACATATTTAGCCTTAGGCAAACTATCACACTTAGAGTGACTTGATTCCCCAATATCCAAATTTTGTTATTTTTTGTCAAAATCATCATTCAAGGCTTGAAAATATGGACAGGTTTCTATAGGTCTTTTGCCACCTGACACAAACTTAATTGGTTCAAAGTTTTTAATTTGTGTCTTTGAATTTGGGAAAAACCCTATTCCAGTTCGATCATCATAATTGGTTTTTGAATCAGCAACAAAACCATCAAAACAGTTGGAATTATTTTCAAATTTTGTAATTTTTTTTAAAACAGTTGCTGTATTTTCTTTAGCTTGTTGCAATTCTAGTAATGTCCCTTTATATTTTTTCTCCAGAGTTTCATTTATTTCAATCAAATTCTTCAATTTTTTATCAAAACTTTTGACTTCATTATCATGAGTTAGACATTGGGTAGTATACTCTTCAGCGTTAAGTTTAACCATTAGACTTAGGTCTTCTAGTTTCCTAGTGAGATCTTTCACTATCTTCTCTAGTCTAGAGCTTCTTTTGAGAGTCTTGGCATAAAGTATGTGAATATCAGGGAGGTCTTCAGTATCTGAATCACTAAGTGAAGTGTGTGAAGGGACCCCTAAGGATTCATTTCTTGAACTGACATACACATTGACATCGTCATTATCGCTTTCCTTTTTACTCACACACCCCGTAGTAGAACTAACATTGTTCTCCGAAATTAAAGCATTTAATCTAGTAGCAACATGATTCATATCAGCAGAAGTAGAGTTACTAATATTATTCTCATACACAGGCACAGGCATATCATCATTATAGACTATCTTGGCAAAAAAAGACATACAAGGATCAAAAGCATCAGATGACTCAGGTTCCTAATTTTCATAATCACTTGAATCATCCCATGTCTTGCAAATGTTGTCCCTAGTATGTTTATTGGTTATGTTGAAGTTAACTCTACAGTCTTGTGCTATATGACCCAATTTACCACTTCTAAAACATTCAATATTCTTGAAGTCTTTGTTAGGTCTCTTATGAATGTCCTTGTGATGTTTGTCTTGACCTTTCTCATGAGATTTGTGGTTAGACTGAGTTGGATGATTTGGCTTGCCTTGTCTGTTTGCCATTTTATTTCTAAATTTGATAATTTTCTTAAACTATTTTGACATCAAGGCAATTTGATTATCCAAACTATCTATATCACATTCCTCATCAAAATCATTATTGGGAATACTAAGCTCAGATTTCATCAGCTTAGAGGAGAAACTCAAATTAGAACTAGTTTGTTTCCTATGGGACTGGGTCAATTATTTCTTAAATTATAATTCCATTTCCACAGTTCTCAGTTTACTACTGAGTAATTCAGGAGTGAGATCTTAATCATTCATTTCCTCAATAGAATATCTTTTGTTATCAAATCTCTGTGGTAATGACCTTAGAATTTTAGAGGCAATTTCATGTCTATCATAAGTTATCCCATTAGCATACAGTTTTGTCACAATATCAGTCAAATTCATGTAAAAGTCATAAAATGACTCAGAGTCGGACATGATTAAAAAGTTATACTGTTGGATAATCATTTGTGTTTTAGCTGTCACCTTCATGTGCAGTAACCCGTGTATCCCAAGATTCCTTAAAAGTGTTACAAGATGAGATCCTTTTGAACTCATGTTCATTTATAGACATAAAAATGGCATTCTTTCCTTTTTTATTATTCATAGAGGCTTGTTTCTCTTCTTAGTAAACTCATTTAATACTTTCTTAATCCACATACTGCTTCCTTCAGTGGCTGGTTTAGTAGGATATATATATATATCCATTTTCAATAATATCCCAGACGTCATCTCCTAAGGTTCTTTGTATGAAAGCAACTATCCTTACTTTCCAGTAAGGGAAGTTGTTTCCATCAAAGAGAGGAGATCTGGACAAGTTACCAAGTCTTTTAGATTTCTCGTCCATTCTTTAATTTTAAGAAAATAATTTTAGAAACACAGGATCTTTAAAAAGAATTTCTAAAGCTCTGATACTAATTGGAAAATCTGTTACTCAGGTCGTTTAATACAGGATTAAATAGTCTAAGTAACTCCGAACTATTTTTTGGAGAAACTCTTTTCTTTAAATCAAAACCAGTTAATCATAAGATGTGTTAAATGAAAGATGTACAAGATATGATCAAGATTTTGTAACTAGTTTTGAAAATCAAAACTAAAACAAATTAAGTAAACTAAATCAGCACAACCACAAGAATGAGATGAGGAGATGTAGAAAGATTAAGGACAAGGCATTTTTAACGTGGTAAAACCTCAGCCAACTGAGGAAACATCCACGGTGACTTACAAGTCACAAACCAAAAATCCACTAAAACAAAATATACAAGTTACAAACTATATAACACACATGCACACAAAACATACCTATACAAGTTTAGAATATGTACCCACTAGTTTGATTCTAACTTTTCTACAGTTCTGATGTTGATGTTGCTTTCTCAGTTTGTTAACTTCGCCACTTTGTTCCAGTCTTTACGTCGACTCTTGAAGTTTCAAGATCTTATAGCCAACATTTCTTCTGTTGTAGTGTGACAAGTGTTTGTGAAAGTGTTCTAACACATGCATGCACATAGACACACTTATTTATACAAATAAGTCCTAGCAAATTACAGATCAGATCTAAATGATGTTGTTTTCAGTTTCTCTCTTCTTTAGAAATAAAATGACTTTATTTGACCTTTCAAATAATCCTAGAATCCAAGGTTACCTTTCTCGAAAGACAGTTCAACGTCTTAATCAATTTCAGAGGGTTTTGAAAACCACCAATTGCGATTCCAACTAGGTCAAAAGTCTTGTTTCATAAGAAATAGAAATAGAAACTAGATTTGTTGATTCTTGAGTTGTTAAAAACAACTATAGAAAAATATTTAATCAACAAATACGATTTCTCAAGATGAGAAACTAAATAATGCAGATCTAAGTGTAATATGACATGCAATAACAAGATCTACAGTTTCTATGAAAAATAAATAGAGATCTAACAAGAAATGTCTAAGTTAGAAGTAAGATCTCGAACTCAGAGGATAAAACTCTCAAACAACTTTCAAACCTCTACCAGAATAACTCTCAAACACTCGGTTATGGTGTTTGGTTTAAACGGTTAAGGAAAAATGAATTAGGGTTTGAAACAGGTTAGGTTTTTCTCTCTCGATTCTCTCTTCTCTCTCTATTTGGACGAACTGGAAAAAGTCTTTGAATGTAGAGGCTTGGCATCCTTTTATACTGAGAGGCAAAGCTTCGAGAATGGCTCACCAAATCTAAAGCTGAGATTTGGTCTTGGCCAATTGACTTTGATCCAACGGTGAAATAAAAGTGGTGGATTAAACATCCTTTGATTGGTCTAGAAAGATTACACATGGATTGAGTTTGGACGCATGCAAAATGTTGATAACAATGATCCAAAGGCTGAGATAACAAACGAGTTATGTGTCTTGCAATAAACACAAATCTAGCCCGTATAACATGGACAGGTGTAGGGCTGAGATGATCTCTCACACGTGTGTTTTAAAAATAATTACACACGCACCCTCAAGTCTCAAGCGCATTAGGATCCTACCCAACTCAACTTTCAGGTATAAAAAGGTAATAACAGTAATTCCAGAAAGACCCCAAAAGATTTATAAACCAAATTTTAATTTCCAAAAAAAAATCATTTAAAAATTATTTAAAATTCCCAAAAAATTATTAAAATCAATTTAAGTGGGATTTAACACACACAACTTATACACAATCAATTAATGAAATATATGAACAATGTATGCAACCCTAGTGTGTGTGATTGAGATTTATACCTTTAATGAATCAAGTGTGGCTTAAGAAGAAGATTTTGAGGCTCTATGGTATCTAGGGAATGGGACTCTAATTTTGTCACAATTTCCAAACTAAATGAGAACTTATACAATGTAGACTCAAGTGAGTCAAGAGTATAAGGTGCTTCATATTGTATTCGTATTAGGGGATTATTTTTTAATATGTATTTTGAATTTATGTGTGTAGAAGAATTGCCAAAAGGGGGGAGATTCGTAAGAGCATATTTTCTCTCATTGCTTAAATAACTTTGGCTTACATTAGTTTTTGACATATCTCATTACCGTTTGATTAGAGCCGAGAGAAAGACCAAGATCCAACTTCTCCAACATTCTAGCATCTCCATATTTTGAAGGTATAATGCTTTAGTGTTTGAATTTATTCCTTAAATTTATTTTGGGATATTCGTTTTTATTAAAACTAGAAACAAGAATTTTTCCTTAAAATTCGAGGCTATTTTTTTATTATAAAAATAATTTTTGTACATGTATTACGTTCAAAGGAGATTGGTACCTTGTCAGAAGGGTTTGTTAGAAGATTTCTTCATTCTAACTTCTCACGAGGGCTTACTGTTTCGATTTTTTAATTTAGTTAGAAATGAGACCTATCTCATTCGAATGAGATGATAATCTCATTAGAACGATAGTGAATTTCCATTCAAACGACGCCACCGCCTTGAAATTTGTGAACGTCCTATAAATATATGTTTCGTGTTTTATTTATTTAATATTTTTTCTATAATTGATTATGCATATCCTTTGCAAAAGTTTTCAACGTTTTGTTTTGAGAAAACCTTTTTGATCCACAAATCATCATCCCCTAGATTTATTTGAATGAATTAAGGTTTAAACCCTATAGCTTGTATCTTGCATACAACTCTTGCGGAGAGATTTCTTCATAACTGACCTTGTCATACCTGAGGAAATTCACCGCTGACGATAAAGGATGATCAGTGGATACCGAGCCGTATTCTTTAGAGATTTGCTAAGCACTGCTCATTCTACTTGTGGCGGTCATCAAGTAGTGTGTAAGTCGATAGCATTGTAAACTCTCTAAAATGATGAAATAGGGTTTTACCCAAAATAGTTATTTTTCCTTAATTTTCCTTTGTTGAATGCATGATTTATTATATCAGCTTTATCACCTAGATGCATGCATAAGATAATAAGATAAAATTTGGACTTGTGTGTTGAGCACTTAATTATATAAATATTCCATTAAGATTTGAGATTGTGCAATCTCATTCTTTGACTAGGTGTAAAAGGATTGTGTATTTTGTATTTTGTTTCTTAATTTTTTGAGTTTATATGAGAAAAATACAAAAAGTTTTTTTGTCTTTTGAGTCATTTTTTTAATTCTTAAAAACTCAAAATAAGTTTCGTTTGTTTTGTGTGATTGGTTTTACACATTTTTTGTGGCATATTAGTGTGTTTGAATCCCATTCATTCCACGTTTTCATGAGTTTAGGATATTTGATAATGATTATAATGCTTTTGATTGTTCTTAATCATGTTTACATGGAGTTGTTCAAATTTTATTTTCTTAATGGATTCACCTTTGCATATTCCTTCGAACACACTTGCAAAATCTATTTTGGATTTTAACTACTTATGTTACATGAGCTAAATGGGGTGTTATCATATCCATTTTGTCATATATATAAATATATATATATATATATATATATATATTTGATTGGAAGATTTGTGCATATAAGAACCACTGTTCGGGAGAATGCTTTAGGAATGGAAAATATGAGTGAGCAATGGAAAGGGCTATGAAGGGAGTAAATATCCTTTTCACGAAATGTAACCTTTGGAAACAACCTTAGAAAAATAAAAGATTGAAAAAAGAAAAATGTAAAAAAAAAAAAAGGATTTATCTAGGCTAAGTTTAGAATTGATCATCAAAAAGTGATATCTTCAAAAGAAAAGAGAGAAAATATGAATACGTTTATTTTGAGGGTGTTATAAGTTTAATGGATTTGCACAATGAGTCTTAGTTCATCATTAATCTTTAACGCTATTGATTTGATAATCATAAAAAAAAATTAGGTTAGTTGCATTTTTCCATTATGAGTTCACATTATTTACACGAGGCTAAATCTAAGTTTGATAAGTTAATGTAATAAAATAGAACTCCTTGGACTATCCCGAGTAGTTAGGCCATATTTATTTTGTCTTCTAGTTCACACCCGTTTACTCAATACCACATTTGGTTATACACTCTCTACCGTAAGAGTGTGGGAAACTACGTTTTTTTGCCTTTTGTGGTTTTTACACCTATATATACTTGTGTGCTTTTGTTATGTGTGTGTGTGTGTGTGTGTGTGCGTGTGTCTGTGTGTATTATGTTTGTTTTGAGGTTTTGCTTGTATTTAATCCATTTTGCCATATGTTTCATCTTCTTATCAAATTGTCACCTTATATGATTAAATTGGTATATTTTGTTCCATGTTTACATTGGTACCATTTGTTTCACTATTTGAATTATTTGTGCTTATGTTGTCGTGCTCGTTTCACTCAACATTGCATTATATTACTTGTTTTCCTTATGTTCATGTGTGTCCCATTAAGAGGGAGAGGTTGTTTATATTTTGCACTTGTATATTTGTCTATCCCCGAACAAAAATGGGGTTAAATTTTACCTTAGGGATGGAGTTGTTTAACAAAGGAGGAGGATTGTTTTTCATATAAGATTTATATGTTATATTCTCTTTGCATTTTAAAGGTGTGTTAAGTGTGGAGGTCTTAAGTGATGATGTAACAAAGTTTCATACAAGAAAAGCTAATCATGTGTTTGTGTTGGTTAAGTGTCTGTACTTTTTCTTTTTAGGGTTGGAACTGACTCTTTAGAGCATTTGACATCCCAATAGGTTTTTATTTATGTGTTTCGTACCATAATAGTCAAAGTGGGATATTTGTAATAAAAAATTTCACATCGAGTCAATTTCTATTATATATGGGCTTTATTCCGTTGGGACAAAATCGTTTGAGTCATCAGTTAGGATTTGAGTCAGTTTGTCCTTCAATCCTATGATGCGTATTGAAGATCGTAATGGCAAGTAAACCGATGATCACATAATTTTGAGTTTCATCTTTAATATCCATGGGTATCGAGGAGGAATGATTGCATATTATGTTTGATTCCTAGATACATTTTTGGGTGTTAGAGTTTCAAAATGTTTCTTAAGGCCTTTTTTGTTTTCTAGATCATACAAATCATAAACATAGTTTTATTCAAACACGATTGTATACGTTGTTCGAATGAGTTAATATTTCATTCAAATGATGTTTGGGGTTTCATTCGAACTAGGTTCAAATGAGCTTTCAGCGAAAATTCTTTGCTTCGCAGAAATTTATTGTGCAAAGGTCATTAAAAGTCCATTCAAACGAGGTTTAATATTTCGTTTGAGCGATATTGATTTCATTCAAATAATTATTCCTAACTCATTCGAATGAGTTACTTCAAAATTTGTGGCACTGAATTTTTATGTTTTTTTTATAAATTAAAGGTCTACCAATGTATTTTGAAATAGGGGTATTGCAAAAATAATTTTGAGAGACAAATATTGAGCTTCCCTTAGCCCTAGTTTATACTGATAAGTTTGATATCCAAGTTTCAACATAACATGTGTGTTTGATATTTCATGTGTATTTTACCAATACTATTTACTCTTTATTGAGTATTGTTAGGAGTGGGAGATTTCATGTTTCCATTGGGCAATGGTTGGAACCACCCACGAAGAAAGTAAGATCGGTGGATAACGAGATGTGGGAAGTGCCTCTATTGTGATTGTTGTTAGAAGGAGTCCAACAGTGATTGTGAAGAAGGTTTCAAGGAACGAGGTACTGCATCAAGGTTTGAAGAGGCCGAGTTGTTGAGTAAGTCTAAATCGTCCTTGTTTAAATATCTATATTATATTGGACTTCTGTGGATGGGTCATCCAAGATTTTTCCCATTGTAGGTTTTCCTCGTGCATCAATATGTTGTGGTTTATTGTATTTTATATCTTCTATATCACCTAGATCCATGTCTCAGGTCAAGATAAAATTGGTCGACATTATATAACGCATGTTTAAATAGTGAAAGATTATAATTGGAAATAATTTCTATCAGGTTTAAAAATTTGGTATATTTGTTAACCCTGGCACTATGTGGGCGTTTCCTATGAACGTTGATGAAGCTTTCCAATGACCTCTTGAACAAAATATGTTTTAGAAAATGGAATAAAATAATATATTTAAGTGATGTCATAATGAGTATACTATACTAGTACAATCTACCCCTTTGTCTGTTCCATGACAAAAAACAAATACAAGAAACAAGTAAATAAACAAAATTAGCACCTATGACAAGCCCAACCAAAGGCACAAAAGGTAAATCATATTCACATGAATTTTGCATAGAATAAGGAACTCTTCAATCTTAAGCAGAGAGATTGATCAATGTTTTCCTACACATACTAACAAAACCTCATCAAGGCATCAATTTACAAAAAAAAAAACAATATGCTAAAAGTTATTAAAATTAAGATGAGATATAGGCAACAATGTATAGTCATATCTCTAATCCTAAACAACATATATTCATAAGTACTCCCCCCCCCCCCCCCCCCCCCCAAATAACGTATCTCTCTTCCACATAATAATCCCTCCCAGTGATTCCCATATAATTCTACCCCCTTTTGTCATGAAATAGACAAAGGAAAGAAATAAAGTAAACAAGGAAACAAATCAAAAAGACATTTCAACACCATTTCTATAATGAATGAGCAATTATGAGAAAATTAGAGCATGAGGTTGATATCAATATAGGATAATGAAGGTCTTACACAACCTAATCCCCCAAAAAGGGTTTACACTGATATATCCATAAAGAAAAGAAACTAGAGACAAACTCCTAAACCATTTTGGACAAGGAACCATTTAATCATATTTTATTCTACTTACCAAAACTTTGAGATAGTTGACAATGTTTATAATCAAGGAAGCATTATGTTAAAATCTAACAACGTGATGAGTTATATTAACAAAGACCATAATATCATATCTCGTTTGTGAAAAACAAAAGAACACCAATCAGAGAAATATCCAAGATCAAGTTCAATTAATTTTAACGAATCATGTAATAAAGAACGCAAAGCTTTGACTCTAGTAAAATCTCCGACTTCCTTTTAGGAGCGTTTTCAACTATCAATCCCCCCCCCCCTCAATTTTGTAGCAATTATTAAAACCTTTAGAGTCTCATATCCTTTGTGTAACCCAATTTTGGATAGATTGATATCTATGAGACATTGAAATGTTCAAGTTTTCTTATTCAAGTTGCAGCATCACACAAGAAAAAAAATGGGATGCTATTTCTAATTTTCAAAGTTATCATCACATAATTAAAGTTTTAGCCCTTACCAATTCTTAACTTATGATTTGATGTAGATTTTTTTCACTTTTTCCAAATCATGAAATAATAAGCCTCATATACACATTTTAAGGATATAGACATGCTTTCAAGAGTCTAATGAAGCTTTAAATGCATTGTAGAAGTCCATACATTGTTGACATTCCTTTTAAATTGACTAAAACTTAATGTGTAGTGTGTTAGTCTAACATGATATGAGCATGGTTCTTTAGTAAAATTACTCAAACTTTAGAATACATAAAATAATAAATAAAACATCTTATGAAATACTTATCACATTTTCAACCAAAAGGAAAAGTGATCAAAAATAGCCATTTGATGTAGAAGATATGAAAAGGAATATATCAACTATAGAGCATATAAATGATTGTATCAATAATCTTTTTATGGAAAAACAATATGATAACTCAATAAAAACATGTTATTTAATATATATCAAGTGGGGATTTAAGGCTCAAAATCATAGACATGTTACTAAGGAACCAATCAACAATGTAAATGCCTAGGGATGGTCTAAGATATTAAAATCTAGTCCAATCTAAAGGTTTAATGAAGATATGACCTAATTGATGATCGGTAGAAGTATAACTCAAAGACATCACCTTATCTTCTATAAGATTTCTAATTAAATGATGGTGAATGTTAAGACGTTTCGTGCGTGAATGTTAAATCATATTTTTTATTTGTCAATATAACTATTATTATTTTAATAAATATTCATACAATCTTGATCAACACTATAATCCTTTAACATCTATTTCATCCAAAGAAATTTAGTATAACAACTATCCGCCACAGTATATTCTGCTTCAGTGGTAGGTAAAGAGACACAATTTTTCTTATTAGTGTTCCAAGAAACCATAAAACTTCCTAAATGGAAGAAACCATCATAGGTAATATTTTTATCCTTCATATCTCCCTCCCAGTTGGCAACGCAATATGACGACAAAGAGGGATCGGTACTACAAGGGTGCCAAATACCAAAGCACATTGTACCACCCACATATTTGATGATAGGCTTAATGGTTTCAAATGGCATTCCTGAAAAGGCCATTTAGTTTCTACTTTTAGGTAAAACCAACTTTGTTCCAATTTTTAGTTAAACCCAATTTTACCTTATTAAACCCTAAACATGCATCTAAGTGATTAAATCCATTTGAAGAATAAAGCATGCGGTAAAAGAAACAATTTCAGGAAAAATCCCCAAAGGGAAAAACCCTTTTATTTCACTATAATTTGTAAGACACAACTTACACGGATTACAATGAAATAGGGTGACATACGAAATACCCGTAGGTGTCGACTTCGATGTCTCGGCTGGAATCTCCCACAAGAACTCCGGGTGGGCAACAGTAGAGAATAAGACGGCTTCTCCACAAGTTACTTCATAACGATTCCCTCCACAATAGCACGCAACTCTCCGATTGTAGAGTTCTCCCCACGAAGTGCAAAACGGTGTAGTCAATAAATTGTCTTCCGATAAACGCGTTCAAGATCACTAACTTTGGAATTGAGTAATACGATCTTGAATAAACACCGGATGATAAAAACTATATGGGAATAAGGTTTTCAAAACTGTGCTACCTGTCAAACTTTCGCAAATACTTTTTTTATTTATAACTGAGCAGCACAGCGTCCAAGAAAATGAAAACACAAAAATCGAGGTGGCAAGCTCGTTCGAGTGAAATGTGGAGCTCGTTCGCGCGACATATGGATGTCGTTTGAATGGCCCACAGTTCTCATTCGAGCAACAGTGATAAAATAAACTATTTTCCTTTTAAATAAATGCTCGAATTTTCTTTAAACTATTTAAAGCTCAGAAATACTTTTAAAACATAAAAGGATTTAATTCTCAATCATTTAAATCAACCAGCATTTAATCAATATACAAAATTACTCAAATGCCTATAAGTATTCATACCTGAGTGATCTTAAAAATATGTAACACCTCTTGACTTGAAATCTTCTTCAAAGCTTTAAATTGCATATTCTTGGACTTGAACTTTGTTATAGGCTTAATTAAACTCCATAATTAAAACTAGCGTAAACTTAATTTATTTTGCCGGGAATTAAGTCAATTAAAACAAAAGTACATGATAAGAACTATGTTCTTACAAATCTCCCCCTTTGGCTATTCCGGGACAAAACTAAACAAAGATGCTATATGTTGTAAATAAATACATGTCCTATCTCAAAACTCATAAATATAAAAATACAGGACATAGTGAAACTGAATAAACGACAAGCATCTGAATCTGATTTTGTCTCTGAATGGAAATCATCTGAATCTGTCTCTGAATGTGATATATCAATAAATATCTGAATCTCTGAAAATAATACCTACACACAAGAGACACAAACAAATATCCAAGTGAAGTATGGAGGAATAAAACAAATATAATATCATAATAAATACTCCCCCTACATCACATATCTCTCCCCTTTTTTCCTTGAATAGACAAAAAGGGAGACAAACACACCAAATCTAGAATGAGTATATGAGAATGAACAGCATGTCTAGATAAACAATATCAGTATGACAATGAATAGAAAAAGATAGTAGTAGCTGACATATAATGAGAGAATCACTAAAAATGCAAACGAAACTGTACATCCATGTCATAAAATAAACCAAGAGAGATACAATTGTCCATAAAAGTACATCATATCTAAGAATAAATAAATACATCAGGAATCTCAATGTCTAAGGTACAATAAAACAAATACAACTAAGCATCGACATGAGCATCATCATCAGCAGCAACAACAGTATCATGAGAGTATGTAGATGAAATATGACCTAGTCCAGAGGATCCTGCGCCTATTTGCAGCTTTCTCTGCCGTATCTCATAAAAAAAATGTTGTCATCCTGGATTTAGCACGAACACGTGCTTCGGCCTCAGCATCAAATCTGTCCATAATAGAGTCATACATCCTGGACTGAGCAGCTACCTGTGCCTATAAAGTAGAAACCTCCTCATCAATAGGATGAGAGGGAGCAGGAGTGGGGGGGTTGAGAAAACTCGAAGGTGCTCGGAACGGTGTGATCACCAGACTGGCAGAGATCAACATTGGAGAAGGCTCCCTCAGTGGGTGGAGCACTATCGCTTGCCTCCTGTGGAAAATAACTCTCAAAATGAGTGAAAGTATTAAGATTAATAATGGCGGGAGAAGGGTGACGTTGATCACCCTCTAAAATAGGAACCCGACAGTAGTGCAAATGATGGAAATGAGAATTCCATACGGAAGAGCAGGGCGGATTGGAATGGTACCACTGATGGTAATAGACGATATAGCACGAAGCATGATCGTCGGTAGATCAACATCCCACCTCTGAGAGATGTGATACATGAAATAGACAATATCAGATTCGATCTGAGTATGATTTATCCTAGGATAAATGGATACTGACACAAACCTATTAAGTACACGAAAGGAAGGAAAAAGCTAGAGATGGTACATTGTAGTACCTGCCTGGGGAATCTCCCAGACGCAATGATGTAGAATATCATCATATGTAGGTCCATCGTCAGTATAACAAGGAAACATAGCGTTAGGGACACGAAGAAGGTGCAAAAAAGAATCTATGATATCTGCTGTGATGAAAACATGAATGCCACGTATAGTAGAAACGATCCCCTCAGCGTGGGGAAGAGCGCAAAAGAAAAACTCTCGGACAATGTGTGGATAGACAACCCCACGAGACTCAAATATATAATCCCATCCCCTACCAGACAACCAGTGTTGAATGCCTAACCCCTGAAACTCAGAATAACGAAGCACCCTCTCCTGAACAACAGATCGAATGTGGAGACCCAATAAGAAGTAATGATCATACTCAACACGGGTGGCACATCTCACTGGGGAGTACGGGGGCCTACTGGCCTGATCTCTTTGAGCTCGAGAAGAGGGTGGTGGCGCATCGAGTTCTCCTATCGGGGCACCACAACGTCTAGGCGGCATGACAAAAGAATGTAATGTATGATGTGTGAAAGGGAACAGTCGCCGAGGAACACAAACACCCCTAAGAACCTATCTCCGTACAACAATCCAACCGAACCACCGCGAGCACCAACCACAACAACAGGCAAAATCAGAAATAGCAACCAATTTTTTTCTCAAACAAATGATTTCTGATAAAAAAAATCAAGAGAAAGTCATGAAGAGTAATACCTCGAAATCGCTGGAAAATGGGAACAACTCATCGGAGAACTAATTTCTGGAGAAACACTTGCCGGAGACCAAATCAACATTACTGTCGGAGGATTTAGATGAACATACTAACACCGGAGAACTATTCTGAACAAATGGCCGTCGACAAACCTTTGTGAACAGGTGGTTGTTTGAACAGGTTCTGACACCGGAGAACACAGGAAAAATAATGGGAAGAACTCGAGTGAAGATTGGGATGAAAATCCAGAAAATCGAAGCTTCAAAAGCTATCAATGGCAAAAAAAAGACTGTTGTCGTCTCTTGAAGGTGAAGGGGTTTTGAGTGAACGAAGAGAGAAGAAGAGAGAACGACATTTTAATTGAAACCCTAATCTCTCTTGAATGACTTTCATATGTCGCTTGAACGACTTTGGATGTCACTTGAACGACATCTTCGCGCGACTTAGGAAGTCGTTCGAACGAAAAAAAAATTCTAGAAATGCCCCAAAAACATTAAGGATTTTCCCAGTGAAAAAATTATCTCAAAACAGTGCTTGGAAAGCAGAAACAGACTTAAAACAGACTCAAAACAGAAAACAGTGTTAAAAATTACCAACTGGAATTACATGTTAACATGGTACTAATGTGTTCAATCGTGAATGTGGATTGTATGGGCATGAACAGATGAGTCACCATTTCAATACGTCGAATCGATAAAAAAGTTCTAATTGATAGCAAGAAATCATCAAACTTCATCAAAGCCATTTGTGACAAAATAAGTGTGAGTTTAATGAACTAAACTTAATCAACATGCATACAAGTCCATATTATTGACAATTCTACAAACAATAGCGTCGTGATACGATATTTCAACATAGGGTTCGTGGTGCAAACCCGTTTAAATTTATTTCTAACCAAACTCCCTCATATATATGAATTTTTTAAGATCTTAAGAAAAATCTATCAATATCAACTTAGAGAAAGTCTTATTGGCCCCAATTATTGGCATATGAATTTGTATTGCCTTAATTCTCTTTTGGGCTCTTTTAAACAGTTGTTTTCACGACGAGTCAATTTTATACTCTCGCAGCCCTTTACCATGAACACTCCTCATTTTTTCAATATCAATTCTCACGGAAAACGGTTCTTATAAGCACACCTCCTCCTTAAGTTTACTTACGCATAGATGATAAAATTCAGATAAGAATGTCTCACCAAACATAAATATGCCAGAGAAGTTAAACATTAATATAAACTCGTGCATGTGTGCAGGATTGGCATATACATAAAGTCAAATCAAACTGCATATCAACTTTGAAACAACCTCATAGTGCAATGGTTAAGATCATTCTAGGCGTCAATAATAATGACAAAAGTCCTAGCCTCATGAATAATGAAAGAAGGGGGAATCAAGCACATCAATAAGACACGTCAAACATGTAACCTCATGACTCAAAAACTAAAAATCTTTTTGTATTTTCAAAAGTTTTTATAAAAAGAAAAATCTTTTTGTATTTTCAAAAGTTTTTATAAAAACAAAATCTTTTTGTATTTTTGATAAAACACAAATACATACCAAAAACTAGAAACATGCCATAACACTAGCCAAATATAACACAAGATGTAAATACTAGTGTATGACAAACCAATGAACAACCTCAATCGAAAGATGAAAGATGAAACATGAGGAGAACCACAAGTAATGATGCGAGAATAGCCAAGCCTAATACATAACGCTTCTAAATCCGATTTCCTAACCCAAGTAGGTGTGAACCGACGAGTAGGGGCATTGGGAAACGGAATGGCTTTAGACTTTCTAGGAGCGTTCTTAAGATTGTAGCAAAACCGTCTAAGATGACCTCTCCTACCGCAATGAGTGCAAGTGTAGATACGGTAAGGAGCGTGTCCTATAGGCCGATTATACCTCACGTTCCTAGGTGGCTCTCTCCTAAAGTTCCTCGGTGGCTCTCTTGTTTGCACAGTTTTGGCTTTGGGAGCAGGTGCAATATGATTATCGAAGCAAATACCATGCCGATTACCTTTGATTTTGACGATGCCTAAGATTTTGTCTAACTTTTCAGACCTAGCCTCCAAATCAAACTTAACTTTACTCGAATCTCTCAGTTTTTCTTCAAGCTCACCTATCCTTGACTCAAGTAAATGCGTAGAATTATCAAACTCAATAAGTTCCTTTTTCATAGTCTCCATCAACCCTCGAAGACTATCTCTCCCACCCTTGATATTTTCTAGCTTCTCTCGAATTTTCTTTTCTCGTTCCCTAAGATCCTCAAATAAAGCATTGGAATGATCTATTTCTATGGCACGTTCTTTCAACATAGCTCCTAATTTCATGTTTGCTTTCTTTGCTTTTAAAGTTTCTCCATACAATTCTTTGAAAGAAGTTTGCAAATATCTCTCGTCTCCACTCTCATCCTCACTCGCCTCACCCTCACTCTCAGGTATATCAACTTATGTGGCTGCGAAAGAATCATGCAAAGGTAAAACTTTATCACTTACATGACTAGCCACAATGGTGGGAAGTTCACGCTTACTAGCGTAAAAGTTTTCTTCTTTTAGGTCACTATCACTAAGGGTAGAAACACGATTTATCGGTTTATGAAAATTCTCCCTAAGTTTAGTGGGACACTCATCTATACTATGACCAAACCCTTCGCAGTAAAGACACTTTTCACAATCACCCTTATTAACCAATTTTTTAAGAGCATTTTTCATTTGTGATTTCCAATTAGATGATTCAAACAGGTGAATTCTAAAATCACCAAAACCATCGAAAGGCATACCTAAAGACAAGAGATCTCAAACACAATAAGATAGTTCAACAAGATTTAATACCAATTTGAAAAGGCCCTTTAGTTTTTACTTTTAGGTAAAACCAACTTTGTTCCAATTTTTAGTTAAACCCAATTTTAACTTCTTAAACCCTAAACATGCATCTAAGTAATTAAATCCATTTGAAGAATAAAGCATACGGTAAAAGAAATAATTTCAAGAAAAATCGTCGAAGGGCAAAACCTTTTTATTTCACTAAAATTTGTAAGACACAACTTACACGGATTACAATGAAATAGGTTGACATACGAAATATCCACAGGTGTCAGTTTCGATGTCTCGGCTGGAATCTCCCACAAGAACTCTAGGTGGGTAGCAGTAGAGAAGAAGACGGCTTCTCCACACGTTACTTCATAAGGACTCCCACCACAATAGCACGTAGCTCTCCAGTTGTAGAGTTCTCCCCACGAAGTGCAAAACGGTGTAGTCAATAAATTATCTTCCGATAAACGCGTTCAAAATCACTAACTTTGGAATTGAGTAACACGATCTTGAATAAACACCGGATGATGAAAACTATATGGGAATACGTTTTTCGAAACTGTTCTACCTATCAAACTTTCGCAGATGCATTTTTTTTAATAACTGAGCAGCACAGAGTCCAAGAAAATGAAAACACAAAAATTGAAGCGATAAGCTCGTTCGAGTGAGATTTGGAGCTCGTTCACGCGACATATGGATGTCGTTTGAACGACCCATAGTTCTCATTCGAGCGACAGTGATAAAATAAACTATTTTCCTTTTAAATAAATGCTCAAATTTTCTTTAAACTATTTGAAGCTCAGAAATATTTTTAAAACATAAAAATATTTAATTCCCAATCATTTAAATCACCCAGCACTTAATCAATATACAAAATTACTCAAATGCTTATAAGTATTCATACCTGAGTGATCTTAAAAATATGTAACACCTCTTGACTTGAAATCTTCTTCAAACCTTTAAATTGCACATTCTTGGACTTAAACTTTGTCATAAGCTCAATTAAACTCCGTAATTAAAACTAGCGTAGACTTAATTTATTTTGTCCGGAATTAAGTCAATTAAAGAAAAAGTACATGATAAGAATTATGCTCTTACAATTCCTTAGTGTTAGGGATTGATATACACGGAATAAAATAATTCAGCCCTTGAATCTTTGATTAATCAAATAATAGAAAGATAAAAATTCAAAACTACATTAAAAAAACCAACTTAGGGTTACCAATACAAAACATTTGTGGATCCAGTTGCAATCCGACGGGGATAAAGATATTTATTGGTGATGAAGGGTTGCCTTCATTTGAATCTTTAAAAGATTTCTACAATGTTGTGTACCACTTTGATCTTTTAGTGTAATAGGTACCCATGACTAATAATTAAATTGAATTCCAAATAAATACTCGAAAATCTAAAAACGCAAATCCCGTAACTTTTTTCCTTTTTTAATTTAATCATCATTAATTCCACTAAATAATTATGACTGCACTCCAATTTAATTATTTCATAAATCACTCATATATAATTATGTCTTATTTGCAAAGTTGATAATGGTCTATAATATGATTCCCCATGTTGAGCTTATGATACCCGCTTTGTCAAATTATTTTTTCTCAAACTGACTTTAACCAACATCTAATAAACTCTTTGATTCTCAGACTTAACTTACTTTTCTAATCCACCAGATTATGAAACAATCCATTTATTAGGTTTACTGGTGGAAAAAAATTATTAGTATATCAAGGAGGTATCACAATCCAGGAAATGCTCAGGCGCTGATTCCTTCGAAATAAGATCTCATACTTACTCACGTAACCATCACCCATTATGTAGGGATCATTTGATTCAATTTAAAATCGAATCGCACCAATAACAATAAAATAAATAATCAAATAAGCATTCCAATCCTCATAATTATTGGGATTAAAAATCTAAGCACACGTTTCAAATGGTATAAGATTTCCGAAGTCTAATCAAGACAACACTTAGACTCAAATCTCACGAGTTATCATGTTCAATACAATCATGGTATGTACCAATAAGAATTCTCTATCAAACTATCGTATAAGTTATCTAACCATCATGCGGTTACCATAGTTAGAGATAAACTGCTAGGCTTGCATCGTAATCATCCTGATAGGATGCCAAATTTCTATCTAGGTTGTGAACTTTTTAATAGTGCTAGAATATAAATTCCAATCTCCTTGTGATTAAACTGAAGATGACTCATCGGAATTCCTACTGAGCTCTATGCACTGACATATATATGAAACAATATGTTTAAATAAATACAAAGCATTATCAAAAACTTGATTATCATTTCAAAATGAATAAAACAATCCTATATTAATAAAAATTATATATTCTACATGGTTTTAAGAATCAAATCCCAAAAACCTTTGACTTAGTCTTAAAGCCACGTGACCATGCACTTAAGTTTCATTCCTTATAAATGACTGTCAAAAATCCTACATGGTAAGATCTTTGTAAAAATATCCTCAAGGTCTTCCTGAGATGTAATCTTGATCACGATGATGTTTCCCCTCTGTACGATCTCTTGAATCATGTGAGAATTACGCACAATCTGTTTCTCCCTCTTATGAGTCTTTAGTTCTTTCGAATTTGAAACCGTACTGCTGTGGTCACCATAAAGTGTAATAAATGAATGCACTGAAGGAACCATACCCAAGTCACTTAGGAAGTTTCGGAACCAAATAACTTATTTTACTGCCTCTGAAGCAGAGACATACTCGACTTCCATGGTCAAATATATAATGTATGATTGCTTGATACTTGTCCAACTTATAACTCCACCTCCTAGGGTAAATATATATCCTGAGGTGGATCTCCTACAATCCCTATTCAAATAAAAGTCTAAGTCTGTGTACCTAATAGAAAATAAAATATCTACTAATTAAACTAACACATAATCTCTAGTCTTCTTCAGGTACTTAAGAATGTGCTTCAAAGCAGTCCAGTGCTCCTTAGATGGATTAGACTGGAATCTATTGATTATGACAATGACATAAGAGATATCTGGCCTACTACACACCACTACATATATGAGGTTGCTAACTGCCAAAGTATAAAGTATAATCATCATCCTCTTTTTCTGATCAAGTGTCTTAGGACACCGATCCTTAGATAAAGAGATTACATGACTGAAAGGAAGAAGTCCATTCTTAAAATCTTACATCCTAAACCATGTGAAAACTATGTCGATATAAGTGCCTTGAGTTAAGCACAAATCCTATTTTTTCGATCATGAAAAATCTTGATTCCAAGGATATTACTGGTTTGTCCTAAGTCCTTCATAATAATCTAACTAGACAATCACACTCATTTACTCGATAAAACACCCACGTCGTTCCCTAATAGAAGAATATCATCTACGTATAGTACTCAAAATACCCCCACATTTCTGTCACGCTTTTTATACACACTAATTTCATCCAAAAAATAATAAAAATCAAAATATTTGATTACCTAATCAAATTGGATATTCCAAGACATTGATGCTTGTTTAAGTCCATAAATGGATCTCTTTACTATCCTTTCTCTATGAATCCCATGGGTTCCATCGTATAAATTCACTTGTCAAGACTACCATTCAGGAATGTAGTCTTAATATCCATTTTCCAAATCTCTTAAAAGAGATGAACCACAATTAATAAAAGAATACGAATATATTTAATCATGGGTGTCGACGAAAATGTTTCCTCATAGTTGATCCTTTATTTATAAGTGAACCCTTTTGCAACAAGTTGTGCCTTAAATGTTTCCACCTTCCCATCTATTCCTCTCTTCTTCTTTGTATATCCACTTATAACTAGTAGGTTTTATCCCATTTGGTAAGTATACAAGTTCCCATACTTGATTCCAATACATTAAATCCATCTCGATATTCATAGACTTTAGCCAAAGATCGACATTCATGCCTTGGAGAGACTTGTCGTAGTTTTTGGGATCCAGTTCGTGTTCCCTTGGTGCTTCATAAAATTCTCTCCAAAATACATTAACCTATCAGGATAACGCATGACTCTCCCTCTATTACGTGTCTTTATTTATGGTTTTATATAAGTGACACATGTATCTTGATCATTGGTAATACTCCCACTACCATTAGATAGTGTACTATCGATATGAAGTTGCCTTTCATCCTGTACGGGTGGTCCCAAATTAGTTTCTTTATCTTATCCTATTAGCTATTGTAAGATTATTTTTCTCTTAGGTTTGTGGTCAATCATATAATCTTCCTCTTAGTATCGATCATTTGTGCTAAAAAAATACTCTCTCATCCTTAGGATTATATAATTGACTATCCTTGGTTCCTTTAGGATAACCTATAAAAAACATACACCCGTCCTCGACTCTAACTCCCCTGGCTCCTTCCGGAGCACATGTGATGGTTAAACCTATATTCGAACATGTCCTAAACTAGGATTGTACCCATTACATAGTTTTCAAGGAGTCATTGAGATAAAATTATAAGGAATTAAGTTCATTAAATATGATGTTATCTCTAGTGCCAAACCCCAAAAGGAATCGAAACGATCTAAATAACAGATCATGGATCTAACCATGTCCAAAAGAGTCTAGTTACTTATTTTTGTTGCACCATTTTACCATGGAGTTCCAGTGCAGACAACTGGATTGCGATACCCAACCCCGATAAGTGTTCCCTCTCCTAAGAAGTATTCCCACCACTATCAGATCGTAGAGTATGGATTAGTTTACCATGCCTACGCTCCACCTCAACCTTAAACACTTAAAATTATTAAAGGTTTTAGACTTGTGGTGAATAAGGTAAATATATCAATAACCTAGGTAATCATAGATGGATGTGAAGAAATACTCATAACCATCTCTTTCCCGGATAGTCATAGGCCAACGTAAATCAGAGTGAACCAAGTCCTATACGTCTTTGGCTCTATACACGTTTGATGTAAATGGCATGTTGGTAATTTTACCCTTTAAAAAGGACTCACATACTTGAAGTGCCTCCACTTCCAATGAAGTCAATTATCCATTAAAAACAATATTTATATACTTTAAAATTAATATGACCTAACCGCAACTGTCAAAGATTTGTTTAGTTTAACCTAGAAGATTCTTTTCAATTTAGGTTATTTCCTTAAGTTATTTAATTCATCATTAAGATTTTTTTTTATTAAGCATTAATGATGAGACATATCTTATAATATAAAGATGGTTTCCAATGTAATAAAATAGATAAGAGATTTTCCATTTTTGATAAAAAAAAAAACTCCTTTATCCATGTATTCATTTATCACAAGTGTCATCTTTTATAATTGTCTTAGTTAATATATATTAATTACTAGCAAATAACATATCATAGGTCAATTACTAAAATATAAACACTAGAGAAAATGGTAGATATATAAGAGAAAGAGAATAAGAACATCCATTCTTGAGGACCTCGATCATAATCAATGTGGGGTGACATGTAGAGATAGAGTCACCAACCTATTTTGCACAAAACAGGTAAAAGAAATGTTGACACCTCGAGAGAATGGCATCAAGGAAAATACAGATGCTTGTGAAATCAAATAGTTCAAGGGTTCGGGGACTAAATTATGGAATAGGAAGGTGTTATCACCCATCCCACCCATTCGGTCTCTTATGAGAATGTGTTAATCTTCTCCTGTTGAAGTTCGTGATGTGTGTGCTTATGTGCATAATATAAATGGAGGACAAAATCACTCGACTAGCATCATGAATGAAGGCGGAGTGAGGTTATCCTTAGGAGTGTTCCCAAAATAGTAATTCAAAGTATGATGTAAGTCTTTACTAATTCACAGTCGTTATCGAAGAACGATTGCGTATATCAGACAAGACACAAGCAAGCAAGCATATAAAATATATATTAAGAATGTATGCTAAGAACAAAGTAATAAATGTTTGTAGGCGGAGGGAGGGCTCGAGTCTAGGGATTTACCCAAGATGCCTATGTATCCCGAGGGGGCATCTAAGTCCATGTAGTGCGAAGATAATATGAGGCGGGGTTTAACCCATAAATCAAACCGGGGACTTCATTTATGTGTGTGTGTGTGTGTGTGTGTGTACAAAATGATGTTTTAGTGTGAGAAAATGTGATGAGAATTCCCAGTTTCTTTTTCTTATTTTTGAATCTTTCTTATTAAATTAGAGTATGTATGAATACTAATAATAAAAAGTTTGTAGTTAAGATATGTGATGTAATGAAGGAAAGTACAAAAGTGAAAATTAAGTAACTAATGCAAAAATAAGAGGATTTGAAGACAAAGGGGAAGAATTAAACCTCCTTTTGAAGTCTTGAAGTGGACCTTGATTATCGATGCGTTGATCTCACGATGAGACGATGGTGGTTTGAGGAAATGGGTGGGAATTTACTCAAAAGAGTATGAAAATGATGGAAGGAATGTGGGAAATGGGATTTTAAGGAAGGAACAAGTCTGAATTCGAGAGAATTCTCTCTGAATTACTGAGAGGGATGTTCAGGGGTGCCTTTTCAAAGTGAGGTTAAAGAATCTATCTATAGGGACAAGGAGGGTTCCAATAGGCATAGTCCTAGACCTGCCTATCGGCATAGAACCTTAGACACACTACTAATAGGTAGGGTCTTGGGGTTGCCATTCAGCAGTTTGAGGAAATGTTTTTCGAAAAATGGTTGTAAAATGCAAATTCTAAGTCAGAATCTCACATGGGGTGAACCATTAGAAAGATAATTTAGATCCCTTTATTAATCCATTGAGCCACTCCAGGGTTTGAGAGTTGATCGAGGTCAAACGGGGCTCGAAATTAGCTGTTGGCTATTAGAGAGGAAATTCTCATAGGAAAATGGATTATTCGTCAGAACCGTAAGGACGATTCCACACGAGATGGACCACTGGAAAGGGTATTAAGTGTCCTTTGAGATTTCATTCTGCTTTGCTCGGTTCAGAGTCAAACGGGGCCTGGAAGCACCTTGTGACCCCTTAGAGTAAAATGGGTTGTTCTTTTGTAATGTAAGGTTGATTCGTGCACGGCATGGACCGTTGGAAAGGGTAATCAGACACTTTAGAAGATTCATTCATATTTGTTTATGTTAAGGAGTTTACAAGAGTTAAACAAAACCTAGGAGTTCCCGGTGAACTCTAGATCAATTTTTGGTATAAAATGGATCATTCATCCAAACCATAAAGCCAATTCACACATGAGTCAGATAATTAGAAAGGGGATTCATATCCCTTGGAAGATTCATTAAGCTTTCTCTCAGGCAAGGAAGTTGACCAGAGTCAAACGGGGCCCAAGATTGCCTAGTGGCATCCAGATCAGTTTTTGATAGTAAAATGGATCGTTCGTCTGAATCGTAAGGCCGATTCATGCATGGTGATGATGCTGGGTATCAGCACCACCAGGTAAGGTGTTTCCAAGCTCTATATGTATATAACAATGGCAGCACAACTATAAAAAGAGGTAAGAGAAGGAGGTGAGGATATGAGGAGATCAACACCGGAATATGGGTGGTTCAGCCTGTCTGGCCTACGTCCACAGTGAGTGTGTGAGTAATATCACTAAAAGATGGTACTAATGACCATGTGTACATTTCCCTCAAGCTCTCTCTCTCTACTGTATATTTTGACAGGGTTTCTGCTAGGGTTGCCTGAATGTGATCCTTTTGCAAGGTTGGGGATGACCCCTATATATAGTGTCTAGGGGGTGTAATGTCCCCCCCATGCATGCAGTGAGCATGTGTGTGATATCCTCACCAATGTGGGAATGCCACCTGTCCTTGTCACATGTAAGCAATGATGATGAAATATTCTCCCCCATGTGGAGAATAATCTTGTTACAACTGATTTGTGTCCAGGTGTCTTTATCCAAATGTTAACAGATGCTCGGCAGTCATGTTGGTGAATGACCTCGGCCTGGGAGAGGTCGAGCTGTAGAGGCTTGGTATCCGCTCAATCCGGGAAGTGTTATAAGGAGTCTAGGCCTGATCCCAGCCGAGACATCATGCTGGGGTCGGCCCAAACCGAGGTTGGACATGCAGCATGCTGATGATTATTAATACCTCTGGTAGCCTCGGCCTAAGCCGAGATAGGATCCGTGTTGAAGATGAAGTGGCTTCTTATCCTCCCGGCCTACTGATGGACGAGGTTGCTATTCTTGGGTACTTTAGGATGCTGTTGATGTCTACGACGTGCGTAGTGTCCTTGGGGAGGTGTAAGTAGTAGTGTCGGCCTGGGCCGAGGTAGTCCTGGCCGAGGGATGATATCGTGGGCCCTTACCCCTCATTGGGTCGATCAATGTCTCGGCCATAACCTCGGCCGAGGTAGGTATCCCTGAGCCGAGGTTATACTTTGGCATATCAATCACCCCCAGCCCTTAGTCATTTGCGAGAGCAGGGGGCTAGGGGATTCTCACCTCCGAGGCCTGTTCACCCCAAGGCCAACACCTGCGTGACACTTGTCCCAGGCTAAGGCGTGACCACTTGGCTTGCGTGCGCTGTCAGTTGTCCCTTGGGTTTCCCAAGGCAATGATGAGCCTTGGGAAGTGTGCCTAGGTATTTAAGAGTTAAACCCTTTCTTTCTCTTTCTACTTCTTCATTTCTCTCTTTCGCGCGCTGTTTTCTGCAACTTCTCTCTCCGAGGCCTCTTTGTTCCACCGCCCTTTCTGTAGAGGATCCTCCCCATTTCTTGCAAGATTTCTTCTTTTCCAACCACCAACTCATCTTCAGGTACCTCTCCCTCCCCATTTCCTTCATTTTTGGCATTTTGATTTGAATTTTTCAGCGAGGTTTTGAGTTTTTCGGTGGTTTTATGAGTTTTCCAGCAAGTATTTGAATTTTCCGGTGAACTAGGTTTTCTGAAAAACTCCTTAATTTGATCTTTGGGCTCCTTTATTTTTCAAGCCAAACTTGTTTGTAGTTTTAGGAGTTTTCCTCAAGTTTAGGGTCGATCAAAGTTTTGGGTCGTCCCCTGATGCTCAGACCCCTGTACCAACTTCTTGAGGACTTCCCTTCTCTTAGAGAAAAGACCTTAGAGAAAATTAGGCAAATAGAGAGAGCTCAGGAAGAAGCTCGTAGGTCACAGGAATTCCCTGTCAGACCCCTCTTTCCTCCACCTCTCAAGGTGGTATACCCTCGTCCACCTGAGAATTTCTATCAAACAGACGTCTCTGCCAATAACTTGCCGATGTCTGAGTCTGAGTCTTCCACCTCCGACCCAATGTCTGTGGACTCTTTCCAAGAGGCCATGGATTTTACTCCTCAGACTGGTCAGGACCCTGACCAGGCCGAGGTCTCCAGCCGCGCCTCGTCTCAAAACGGCACAGGTACCTCAGGTTCTTCTTTCGAGGTTGAACTTGTCGAGCCAAGTGTGGCTGTGCCACCCATTCTAGATGCTATCCCCCTGTCGGCCGTTACCAGGGCCGAGTTTGCTCAGAGGTTCCCTGGTAACCCGTCTACGTCTGCTCCAGCCGACGTTGATCCTGACGATGATGAGGATACCGAAAGTGATGTTGACGTATCTGAGGCGGTCGAGTACGAGAGCACGGTCACTGAGGTGGATCTATTGCACTTCAGATACCTATACTCCATCAGTCCCTCAATCCAATTAAGGAGACCTCTGAGGGAAGAGAGGGCCTACCACGGTCAAGATGGAGAAGTCTGCTTGTACGAGCAGATGTTCAAACTAGGTTTTCGTCTTCCCTTTCAGCCTGTCATGAGGTCCATTCTTTCCTTCATCAATTTGGCCCCCTCGCAGCTCTCTCCCAATGCTTGGAGAGTTATTATAGGGGCCGTCATCTTGTGGAGGGAAGTCCACCACTCTGACCTCCCAGTTCAGGTCTTTGCTGGGTGTTACGTTCCCACCTCGGTCAAGAATCATCCGATCTACTATCACTTCGTGGCTCGGAGGCCTGAGAAAAAGATGCTCTTGGTCACTCAGACCTCGAATCATAATTGGAAACCTCGGTACTTTTTCGCCTCAGGGCCGTGGGAATTTGGCCCATCTATTCCCTCTTCCATTTTTGAGCCGAGAATACCCCTCAAATGGGGTAAAGTCACCATTTCTGCAAGGGCCGATCCTGGACTAAGTGTTCAAAATAGCAAAAAGGTGAAGGCCCTGCAAGACCAAGGGGCACATGGGATGTTTATCAAGTTCGAGCATCTGCTGACCCCTCAGTATCTCTTGGGGACGAGCTTAGGTGGAAGTCCCCTAGTTGACTTTGGTAAGGATTTTTCTTTTTAGTTCAAGTCTAACCTCTGATCATTCATATTTGACTCCTAACTCTTATCTTTTCACTTTTGCAGAGAGACCACCAGGCGTTTCAGACGAGTTGTGGGAGATGGCAGCTCCAAGTTTGGCTAGGCTCGTCAAGAAGACTGGTTTGAGCGTTCCTCCACCTGCTCCCTCAACATCCAAATCCAAGAAGAGGGCCCCTGAGGTCCATGCCTCTGAGGATCAGAGGCCGACCTCTGGGCAAAAGAAGACTTCAGATGCTGCGATCCCTATCACAGCCGACACATTATCAGCTCGTCTGGACCAGCTAAAGCTTACCGACAACGTGGTCGGCAACAGCAGGCAGGCCATGGATGCCCTTGCCAACGTGATGACTGATGCCAAAAATCATTTTTACAGGGCCATGGACACTCATATGATGGTTGAGTTCGGCCTCCACAGAGCCGTCCAGGTATGGCTTGTTCCTTTTGCCAATAATTTTGCAAGTGCAATGTCTGAATTTATTTCCCTCTAACCTCTTTATTGTCTGTGCAGGGTGTGACCGCCATGTACCAGCTATCTAACTGGGCCCTGAGGAAATTGCCTCTGATTCAGATTGGGCAAGAGGCTGAGAAGGTTGATAGCACGCTGAAGGCCGAGGTTGACCGTTTGAGGTCAGAGTTGTTGAATGCTGAGACCAAGGCCCAAAACTCTGAAAATAAGGCCCAGGGTCTAGAAAAAGATATCTCTGCACTCGTCCAGAGACACGCCAAGGCCCTGAAGGACAAGGACGATGCCCTACAGAGGAAGGTCAATGCTGCTGTGAAGGCCTCTCTTGCAGATGCCTCAGAGAAAATAACTGCTGATTACAAGGTCTCTGGGGAGTTCATAGGTTTTGGTCTGGAATTTCTCGAAAGAGGTATCAAGGCCACCACCAAATGGACTGAGGTCAGGAAAATCGAGGTTGGCACTATAAAGGCCTCCGACTTTGTGGGCCTCGGCCTCGTCGACCCTCAGTTTGCCCAGGCCTTGCAAGAGATAGAGGACGAGGCTGCTGCCCCTGGTCAGACTGTTACTCTGGAAGGGACTGATCTCGAAGGGACTGATCCTGCCGATGAAGCGGCTGAGGTAACCAATGATGAACATGCCAACCCAGACGAGACATTGAATGTTCCTCCCTCAGATGCTTAACTTGGCCTTGTATTTTGTATTTTTTGATTTGTAACTCTGGACTTGTAATTTATCAGACACCTAAATGTTGTAATTTCTTCCTTTTATTGAATGCCAATGTCTTCCTTCATCTTGATCTCTGAATGTATTTGAATGCTATGCAATCTCTGAAGTCATTACTTAATATGATGTTGTCATAATCATTACTTAAGGGTCTGAGGTTATCTAACCCAGGTGTCTGAGCTCAGACCTCGTCACCACCGAGTGATGCTATGAGGGTCTGAGGTCGTCACCTAAGAGGTTAGCCTCATAATAAATATCACCAAATTAATGATGTTAAGGGTCTGAGGTCATCTAACCCAGGTGTCTGAGCTCCGACCTCGTCACCACCGAGTGATGTTATGAGGGTCTGAGGTCGTCACCTAAGAGGTTAGCCTCATAATAAGTGTCACCAAATTAATGATGTTAAGAGTCTGAGGTCATCTAACCCAGGTGTCTGAGCTCAGACCTCGTCGCCACCGAGTGATGTTATGAGGGTCTGAGGTCGTCACCTAAGAGGTTAGCCTCATAATAAGTATCACCAAATTAATGATGTTAAGGGTCTGAGCTCATCTAACCCAGGTGTCTGAGCTCAGACCTCGTCACCACCGAGTGATGTTATGAGGGTCTGAGGTCATCACCTGAGAGGTTAGCCTCATAAATATATCACCAAATTAATGATGTTATTTCCCTATAATATCTTTGCTCTAAGAATGGAACAAGAATTTGCCACGGAAACTGATCTTTATTAACAACCTCTTCTGGATAAGATGATACATTTACAAATTACAAATCCTATGCAACATCATATAAAATATCTCTTCAGGTGGTCAGCATTCCACGGGTTGGTGAAAGGTTCTCCCTCTAGGTTCTCTAGCCTATATGTGCCAGGCACAACCTCTTCCGTTACTTTGTAGGGGCCATGCGAGTTCGGGTGTAACTTGTTTGCCTTCTGTAGGGTCTTGTTAAGCACTAGGTCTCCCACCGCAATGGGTCTTGACTTCACCCTTTGATTGTAGAATCTTGATGCCCTCTACTGATAGGCTACTTTCCTGACCTCTGCGTCTTCTCTTCTCTCTTCAATGAGATCCAGGTCTAGCCTTCTCTTCTCCCCATTGCTGTCAGGGTCGTAGGTCTAAATCCGATGAGTCGGGAGTCCTACCTCCGTTGGTATGACTGCCTCGGAGCTATGTGCCAGCATGAATGGGGTTTCTCCTATGGGTGTCCTTGTCGTAGTTCTGTAAGCCCATAGCACAGCATAGACTTCTTCTATCCATCTCCCCTTCGCGTCTTCTAACCTCTTCTTGATTCCATCCAAGATAGTCCTATTTGTGACCTCGGTCTGGCCATTTGCCTGAGGTCGACCAGGAGATGAGAAGAACTGCTTAATCCCCACACTTTGGAAATACTTCTCCAAGGAGGAGTTCTTGAACTGGGTCCCATTATCCGAGATGAGCGTGTTTGGGAGGCCATACCTACATATGATGTTCTTCCAGATGAACTGAAAGGTCTTCTGCTCCGTAATTGTTATCATTGGTTCGGCCTCTACCCATTTTGAAAAGTAGTCAATGGAAACTATCAAGAATCTATAGTTGTTGACAGCTCTTGGCAAAGGTCCTACCAAGTCAATCCCCCATACCGCAAATGGCCATGGAGAAGAGATCGACATCATAGGCTGATGGGGTTGGTGAGGGATAGTGGCGAACCTCTGACATTTGTCACACCTCTTCACATAGTCGGCAACGTCCCTAGACAAGGTGGGCCACCAGTATCCCTGAGTGATGATTCTCTTGGCTAAGGTTCTTCCTCCTATGTGGCTGGAGCAGGAGCCTTCATGAACCTCCTGTAAGATCCGAGGTACCTCCACAGGATGCACACATCTGAGGAGGGGCAAGAGAAACCCCTTTTTATACAAGACGTCTCCTACCAATGAGAACTTTGCAGCTCTGTATCTCAACTTTTTTCTTTCCATCTTAGACTCAGGTAGCTCCCCCTCTCTTAGGTATCTGACAATCGGGTTAATCCACGAGTCTCCCAGGTTTACATTGTGACAAGGGTTACATACCTCGTCCTCCTCGATACTTGCCTTTCCTACGACTTCAATTGGGATGGTTCTTCCCAAGTCTGTCTTCATTGCTGAGGCCAGCCTTGCTAATGCATCAGCGTGATTATTGCTCGGTCTAGGCACTCTCTTCAATTTGGCCTCTTCAAAGTACTCTAGCAACCCTCTTACCTTCTTTAGGTATTTGGCCATCCTTTCATCCTTGGCCTCGTATGCCCCCAGCACTTGATTGACAACCAACCTCGAGTCGCTATGGAGCAAGAGCCGGTTTACTCGAAGTGCTGTTGCCAACAAGAGACCTGCTATCATGGCCTCATACTCAGACTCATTGTTGGAGGCCTTAAAGTTGAATCTCAAGGAGTACTCAATGTTGGCGCCATTTGGAGCCGAGAGTACTAGCCCCGCGCCGCTTCCATGGTCACAAGAAGAGCCATCAACGAAGAGGCTCCACACGTCCGCATCGGATGAGAAGAACCCTTCACTCATAACCCCCTTCTTGAAGAGGTACCGATCCTCTTCATTCTCTTCCACTCTGCTCTGAGTTTTTCCTGGTACAACCTCTTCTCGGCCCTGGAAGACGTTTGGTGCCGCCTCTTTCGAATTTCGAAAGATACTACGGTTTGTCTCTTCGCCGTCATCCAGGCCTTTCTCTGTCTCGGCCTCTTCCGAACCTCTACCTGCCTCTTCCTAGGTGAATTCACAAAATCTGCGAGGGCCTGCCCCTTGATGGTTGTCCTGGGCTGGTAGGTACGATCATACTCTCCTAGCTCGATGGCCCAGGTCATCAATCTTTCGGACTTTTCAGGCTTGTGCAGAACCTGTCGTAGTGGTGAGTCGGTGAGGACTATCATAGAGTGAGCTTGAAAGTAAGGCTTCATCTTCCTTGAGGCATGTATCAGTGCATAAGCCAACTTCTCCATCCGGGGATAGTTTTGTTCAGACCCTTGAAGGGCCTTACTATTGAAGTACACGGGTCTCTGAACCCCATCCTCTTCTCGTATGATGGCCGTGCTAATGGCTGACTCAGAGACTGCCAGGTACACAAACAACCTCTCTCCCGCGATGGGCCGGAACAGCAGCAAGGGAGACCCCAAGTAGGACTTAAGTTGATCAAAGGCCTTTTCACATTCTTCGTCCCACTGGAAGGCCTTTCTCAGAACTTTAAAGAACGAAAGACACTTGTCTGTGGCTCTGGAAACAAACCTGTTAAGGGCCGCCACCCTTCCAGTGAGTCTCTGAACATCCTTGATACTCCTAGGAGTCTTCATGTCTAGTAACGCCTTGATTTTCTCCGGGTTTGCTTCAATCCCCCTCTGATTAATGATTAACCCCAGGAACTTCCCGGCTCCTACCCTGAAGACACATTTCACCGGGTTGAGCTTCATTCTGTAGGAGTCCATGACATCAAAGGTCTTCTCAAGGTCCGCTACGTGAGTACATGCTTTCAGGCTATTCGTTAGCATATCGTCCACATACACCTCCATGGTCTTACCTATCTGCTCCTCGAACATCTTATTGACAAGACGTTGATACGTTGCCCCAGCATTTTTCAGACCAAAGGGCATCACCTTGTAACAGTACGTCCCCTTGTCAGTAATGAAGGCTGTCTTCTCAGAGTCCTCGTCATCCATGAAGATTTGGTTATAACCTGAATAAGCATCCATGAAACTCATAAGCTCGTGCCCTGCTGTTTCATCCACCATCTGGTCTATCCTAGGCAAGGGATAGCTGTCTTTTGGGCAAGACCTATTCAGGTCTGTGAAATCTACACACATCCGCCACTTTCCATTGGCCTTAGGCACGATGACTGCATTTGAGAGCCACTCTGGATAAGTAACCTCTCTTATGAACTCGACCTCTTCCAACTTCTTCACCTCTTCCCGGATAACCTCATACTTCTCTCTGGAGTAGATCCTTCGCCTCTGTTTAATAGGCCTAGCATCTCCATCCACGTTGAGCTTGTGGGTCATGATTCCAGGGTCGATGCTAGGCATGTTTGCATGACTCCACGCGAAGACGCTCTGCCTCCTCCTAAGGAAGTTTATCAGCTCTTCCATGATCCCTTGCTCCAGGGCCTTGCCGACCTGGACTGTTTTTTTCGGCTCGTCCTCATTGAGGACGATGGATTCTACCTCTTCCGCGGCCTCGCCCTTCTTTAATTTTGTTTCATCTCTGGGATCAAGTGTGTCAATGTTGTAAGTGGCGGTTGCTCTCTTATGGGCCTCTCGCTCTTCGGCCGAGTTGAAATAACACTCCCGCGCCGTGGTCTGGTCCCCTTGCACTTCCCCTACCCCATAAGGAGTCGAGAATTTTATCATCTGGTGGACCGTTGACGGCACGGCTTTAAACTCCTTGAGGGCCACTCTTTCGATGATGAGGTTGTAGGCCGAGAAGACATTTTCGTCCATGACAAAAAAGTTTATCCTCTTAGTCAGCCTCTTAGGCCACTCATCTCCCATCCGTACATCCATTTCATACATGCCCAATGGGTGTACCTTCTCACCACTGAAGCCTATCAATGGGTGATGGTAGGGCACCAGCCTTGCCCTGCTAAGACCCAAGCTCTTGAAATAAGGCCAGAACATCACATCTGCTGAGCTTCCCCCATCTATGAGGATTCTTCCTACATCGCACCCATGCACCCTTGTTGTTATGACTAGAGGGTCATCATGGGGGGCTAAGATGCCCTTGAAGTCAAGTCTGGAGAATCCCACCACTAGGGTGTCCATGTCTACCTTCTTTCTCTTTTGTACTGCATCAGAAGAGGTCAGATTCACAACCTCAGTCTTGGCCACTGACTTGTCCTCCTCTACATGAGCCTTCCTATCGGCTACCTCAGAGCCTCCTCCCGCGAATCCCCCGCATATGGTGCTAACACCAAAGGAGATCATTCCTACCCTTTTCACTGGGGTATTGTCATCCTTAGGTGGGAGATCCGGGTCATCACCATCATCATCCTCTAAATCATCATACCTTCTAGTCGGGACATCGCCGCGGCACCTGTCATATATTCTCTTCTTAGGGTCTTCTCTTCCACCCTTCGGTGCCTTGCCATCCACATACTTTCTCAGTTTCCCGGATTTCAGCATCTTCTCGATCTCGTCCTTTAGAGCGAAGCATTTTTCTGTGACATGTCCGTGATCCTGATGGAACTCACACCAGAGGTTTTTATTCCTCTTATGTGGTGTGGCCTTCAATTTTTCTGGCCACCTCAGAGCCCGGTCAGTCTTGATCTCATTAAGGATGTGCTCACAGCTCACAGTCAGAGGAGTGTAATGAGCGAACTTGTCGTCAGCTGACCTCTTCTTCCCCTCTTTCTTGCCCTGGGACCTTATAGTGCTACCACGGTTCTCCTCCTCATATTTGGTAGCCATTGCCTCTTCCGCATTCATCACTCTCCCCGCTGTTGCCAGCAGCTCTGCCATAGACTTAGGAGGGTCTTCCGCTAACTTCCATAATAGCTTCCCCTTCTGGAGGCCTCCTATCAGGGCAGTCATGGCTATGCTCTCTTCATAGTCTTCCACCTCCAACTTCTCCTTGTTGAACTTTGCTATGTAGTCTCTTAGGCTTTCGCCCTTAGCCTGTTTGACATACAAGAGGTGGGTAGTCTTCTTCTGAGGTCTTACCCCAAAGCAGAAGTTGTGGATGAACTACTCTGCTAGGACCTTGAAGTTTTCAATCGAGTTCTTTGGGAGAGAGGTGAACCAACTATGAGCTGCCCCTGTCAAGGTCCCTGAGAAGTCCCTACATTTCATCTCATCAGGGATCGAGTAAATATCTGTCGCCGACTGATACATCTCGATATGGTGCACTGGGTTAGTGTTGCCATCATACTTAGGCGTCACTGTACGAGGCTTGAACTTAGCTGGGGTTGGGAATCCCACTATCCTAGCTACAAACGGGGAACCCTCCGAGTATCCCCTCTGCAATGGGTCCCTGCTCCTGATGAGGTCCCCTATCTTCTCTTCAAGACGTTGGATTGAGTCATTCCAGGGTCTTCTCTCTTTAGCTAGGCCGAGGTTATCCCCTGCCACCTCCCTACGATGGACAGAGGGTTCCCCAGCCACAACACGCTGGCTATTGACCTCTTCCTGCTCCCTGGCTCTTCTCTCCAAGGGTCGGCCTTGATCTGGCTGAGCCGGCCTATTACCTCTTTGAGAGCCTGCTGCGCTCCTTGACCTCGATAGCCTTTGCCTCAGGTCATTGACTAGGCCCACCCTTTCGAAGTCCGACCCTCTGCTCAACCTGTTAAAGGCCGACCCTCTCTGCTGGGCCTCATCTCTTCCTCGGCCGACACATCCTTGACTCTGCCTGTCAAAGGCCGACCCTCTTTGTTGGGCCTCGTCTCTTCTTCGGCCGACACATCCTTGACTCTGCCTAAGAGGTCGTACAGTGTTATCTGACACCTCACACGGCAACCAGCAGTCTTCCGGGGCCTCTTCAACTTCTAGGTCATCATACATGTCCTCCGGGCAAGGGTTTCATTGCCTCCCCAGGCGCAAGCGCCTAGGGTCAGCAATGTCCCTCCTCCGCTGGGGTGCAGGTTGGTCCTTCATGGGCGCCTGGGGTGGTCCCCTGGCGTCGGGATGAGGCTGAGCTGCCGCCGGAGTTATCATATCCGGGGAGACCCCAGGTGGCCTCATCATCATGGTTTGGATGAGCTGGGAAAATTGCTCCTTCATGGCTTGTTGTGTTGCAGCTAGAGATTTTAAAGCTGCAGCCACCTCCGCCATTTCGGACTGGGGTGGAGCCTGACTGGAACTAGCCCCTCCACCTCCAAGCGGCGGAAGAGGCGGTGGTAATTCTGGTGCCATGTATTATCAATAAAGAGCTTGAACAGCAAGTGAGCTTAATACCTTAAAGGACCTCTTTCAATGGTGAAACAGCTCCACACAAGGGGTGGTTCTTGGTTCACCACCAGAGTCTCCGGTGAGGTAAAGCTGAAAATTAGGAAGAGACAGCCTCTCAATTCCCACAGACGGCGCCAAAATGATGATGCTGGGTATCAGCACCACCAGGTAAGGTGTTTCCAAGCTCTATATGTATATAACAATAACAGCACAACTATAAAAAGATGTAAGAGAAGGAGGTGAGGATATGAGGAGATCAACACCGGAATATGGGTGGTTCAACCTGTCTGGCCTACGTCCACAGTGAGTGTGTGAGCAATATCACTAAAAGATGGTACTAATGGCCATGGGTACAATTCCCTCAAGCTCTCTCTCTCTACTGTATATTTTGACAGGGTTTCTGCTAGGGTTGCCTGAATGTGATCCTTTTGCAAGGTTGGGGATGACCCCTATATATAGTGTCTAGGGGGTGTAATGTACCCCCCATGCATGCAGTGAGCATGTGTGTGATATCCTCACCAATGTGGGAATGCCACCTGTCCTTGTCACATGTAAGCAATGATGATGAAATATTCTCCCCCATGTGGAGAATAATCTTGTTACAACTGATTTGTGCCCAGGTGTCTTTATCCAAATGTTAACAGATGCTCGGCAGTCATGTTGGTGAATGACCTCGGCCTGGGAGAGGCCGAGCTGTAGAGGCTTGGTATCCGCTCAATCCGGGAAGTGTCATAAGGATTCTCGGCCTGATCCCAGCCGAGACATCATGCTGGGGTCGGCCCAAGCCGAGGTTGGACATGCAGCATGCTGATGATTATTAATACCTCTGGTAGCCTCGGCCTAAGTCGAGGTAGGATCCGCGTTGAAGATGAAGTGGCTTCTTGTCCTCCGGGCCTACTGATGGCCGAGGTTGCTATTCCTGGGTACTTTAGGATGTTGTTGATGTGTGCGACGTGCGTAGTGTCCTTGGGGAGGTGTAAGTAGTACTGTCGGCCTGGGCCGAGGTAGTCCTGGCCGAGGGATGATATCGTGGGCCCTTACCCCTCATTGGGTCAATCAATGTCTCGGCCATAACCTCGGCCGAGGTAGGTATCCCTGAGCCGAGGTTATACTTGGGAATATCACATGGGGTAGATATTTGCAAAGGTGATTTAAAGCACCTTGAATATTCATTAAGATTTTTCTCAGGCGAGGAAGTTGACAGGAGTCAAATGGGGCCCGGGACCAGCGACCTGCAGATCAGTTTTCGATAGTAAAATGGATCGTTTGTCCGAATCATAAGACCAATTTGTGCGTGGGGAATACCATTGGAATGTTCATTCAGATCCTTTTGAGTATTCATTGAGATTTTTCTCAGGTGAGGAATTTGATCGGAGTCAAACAGGTCCCTGGACTGCTCGATTGCCTCCAAATCAAAACTCAGGGTATGCCTAGGGTTTGCGATGAATGAGTGAGTGATAGGGACCTAAGGAGGTGCCTAGGGGGTCATAGGATGGGGTGTCTACGTTATCAAAGACACTTTAGGTAAGTACATAGAGAAAACTCTTTTTAGGATCATGATAGGTAGTCTTTTCTACTTAACTTCTATTCATTCCGGCATTACCTTTAGCGTTGGACTCTGTGCACGATATCAGACATCCCTGAAAGAGTTTCAGTTACTCACACTTAAATGTATAATTAAATACGTGAGTGTAACTCTTTCCTATGGTATTTGGTATTCCTTGATACTTATGACCATTTTTCTGCGTATGTGGATGCCGATTAGGTCGAGGATGTTTATGGTTGTAGGAGTACCTCGGGCGGGTGTTTTTACTTAGGGAGTGATCTTGTCTCTTGGTTGAACAAGAAGCAAAACTCCATATCTTTGTCCACAACAGAGGCTGAGTATATAGCCACCGGTAGTTTTTGCACCCAGCTCTTATAAATGAAGAAAATATTGAAAGATTATGGGATTTTGAAAGGAACAATAACTATTTCTTCTGATAATACGAGCACGATCCATGTGTCCCATAATTTGGTCCAACATTCTCGCACAAAGCACATTAGGATACGTGAGCATTTTATACATGATCTCGTTGAGGAGAAGGACGTGTCCTTGAGATTTTGGAGCACCGAACCTCAGTTAGCCGATATTTTCATGAAACCTTTAGATGAACTTATATTTGAAGATGTTAGTAAGTCTTCGGTTATTTGCACCGTTGATTGAGTTTGGATTATTTATCCTGTGTAGGATATTTATCATATTCATATATTATGTTCCTATTGTTATAATGTGTCATCATTATATTGATATGTTTTCTTTTTTATATATATATTTTGAAAATTTTCAAAAAGATTTTTGTTTTTATGAAAATTTGTGAAATATCAAAAAGATTTTCAGTTTTTAAGAAAAAGTTCAAAAAAAAGTGAAAAGATGTTATATTGATAATATTTTTGAAAAAAAAAATTGTATTTTCAATTTTTCACCATATATGGATGCACATTAAAGATATTTAGGTCACCCCTATATTCCATCCATTCACATGACTTTTCCATAGTGCTTTGAGACATGACATTGTTTTGTTAGTATGATTAATAATCTGTGGATATCATTATGTCGTTCATTGATAATTACTCTCTAAATGGTAGACTATTTATTACCTTTATTGCACATGTGCACAAACTTTATGGATATTGTACTTCTTGTCATGTGTCGAATACATTATTCTCATCTCAATTATGCATAATAACGAACCAAATGTAAAAATAGATAAGTTTTGCAAGTAAGAACCATTACTCGGATTTCATTTCTTGAAAAATATTGATATATGTTAAGCAATGGAAAGGGGCTACGAAAGAAAAAAATATTATTTGCGTTCAAATACACCATTTGCAAAAAGAGCCTAAAAAGATCAACAACACACAAAAATATAAGTGCTAAGGCCATTTAGTTTATATTCATTTATGCTTCGCTACATATGAGCATTATGATTTCTTCAAAATATTTGAGAGGGAATTCTTATATATGAGAACTTTTGAGGGAGTTATGAAGACAAGATTAATGGGTTTACGCAACGAACTTTCTTGAAAAAAATTAAATACTTTGGCGTTATTTGTGTGAGAATTTTTAAAATTTATGGCATATTGTATAGGTCAAGTCAATTTCATTTTGGTTCAACATTTTTACACCTAAGGTAGACTTTGAGTTCTTTATTTAGAAGTGTCTCATGACTTCATGTACTTAGGTTATGAATGTTTATGTTGATTTGCCTATGGAAAATGTGCACGCAATTATTTTTTGTTTTCATGATTCGAATATCTTAATGTTATTCCATGGTGACTATGTGTTTGTGTACCTATCGGTATTCTTTTTACTTGAAAATTTTGAAGACCTTAAAAAATAGTAGGTGGAGAACATATACCTTTTAAGATTATCATTACACATGTTTTATTAATTATTTTGGTGATGATATCTTGCTCCTTCATGTGATGCTTGTTATTCATGTTTAGATTTTACTCCTTTGTCTATTATAGACAAAAAGGTGGAGAACAAATGGAGGGGGGGTTTTATTTATCTTTCAAAACTCGTATTCATCACAGTATATCTTTTGTCTCATGTGTGTAGGTCAATTCCACCTTGATGATGATTTTATGGACCGCATAAGATTAAGACGTTTCAATTGAAGACTTATACGAGTATGCATTTTTGTTTCTTGATTTGGGAGGGTATTTATTGTATTAGAATTTAGGGGTCAACTTGAATTCGGTTTGTGTTTTGTACCGGAATAGCTAAAGGGAGAGATTCTAAGAGCAACTTTTATAATTGCTCAAAAGATTTTTATTTTGTCTTATCTCGTTACACATACACTTCACCTACATTACTATTTCTACAGATTTGAAAATAAAGTTGAAGACTTTTAGAAAATTGAAAAATCGTTCATCTCCACAACATTCAAAAGAGTTATGGTTGTTTTGGTAAAACCTTTGTTTTGGGGGGGATTTTTACATTTTTAAGCATTTCCATTTCAAAATGATTTAAAATATTTTTTTAGCTTTTTTTTAAAATTTTGACAACTCATTAGAATGAGATTCTATTGCCATTCGAATGAGGTACACAAGGTCATTAGAATGAGGTTTCCACGATTGAACGGGCAATTTTTCATCCTTTTCTAGAATGTCATTCGATAGGTCATTGGACGCTGGTTCGAATGAAAATGGGTACGCCATTTAAACGAGGGTGAGAAAAATTGCTTTTTAATTAGATCTAATCCAAATCTCTAATGTCTATCCTTTTAAAACCAACTTCCTTATAGAGGCAGGGTTATATTCTTCAAGAACTATTTTACAAGCTTTTCCACACCCTTTTAGAGTTTCAATTGTGAGAAAACTCTTCCAAAAATCATCCAAACCCCTTGGAAATTCAGTGCTCACTTTAACAAATCAAGAATAAAATTTTCATTGTTCAAAGGCCTTGTAGAGTTCATATCTACTACTAATTTGTGGAGCAAACGCTCTACTAATGAAGAAGAAGGTCGATTTGTGGATACTGAGGGAAGACAGCTTCATGTGGGCAGTATTAGATTCTGCCATTGTTGCAGAAAATTTAAAGAACTACGCGTCATACTTAGTGAGCTAAATAGTTTGTAAGTCGATTGTGTCTGTCAAATCTTGTATAGTGATGAAATAGAGGTTGTTTCCAAAAGAGATTTTTCCTACTTTTTCACGTATTTGCTTGTTTGGTTTAATATACTTAATCTGGACTATATATTTCCATACACACTAAATTAATTCAAAGATAAAATTTGGTAAAATTGAATTTGTGTGTGGTTGGCCTAATATACGAATCACTCCATAAAATCCTCGCATTTTCAAGGGATGATGATGTTAGGCCTGAGAGTGTAGGACCATTTCCCTCTATTTACCTTATCGATGAGCCTCTTGATGATGGGACAAAAGATGAGAATCGTAATTCTGTAGACTCTTTAGATTCCTACGACCCCTCCACTACTGATGCAAGGTGGTATGCTATAGATATCCTTGAGGATGAGTTGGATCATCTTAGGGAGAAATATAACATGCCCATTAATATCCAAACTAGGTGGACGACTAGTGAAGAAATGATCTATGATAATTCAAATGCAGATGAGATGTGCCTTACTCTTTCCTCCAAGTTGCCTTAACAAAAGCAAAAGATGAAGTCATTGCCTCTTATAAAACTTTCGCGAACTTTTTCACCGCTAATAACAAGTCATATCTCCACAAATTTCAGGAAGTTAAACACGGACATGTTAAAAACTTCCCTGAGGAAAAGAGGTTGTCTTTTTGGAAGCTCGGTGATGTTGAGCACTTGGAGTGTGTGGCAGAGCTGAGGGCTATCGTAGAGGAGAGATCCAGGAAATAATTGGAAGTTGTTACTGAAGATAATGAAGAAATAAAGACTATGGCTAACGAACAGGGGAAGATGAATATGATGATGTAGCATCCTAGTTGATCATTGCTCTTTATCATTTCTTGTATGGTTGCGGCCATATTGACATTATCTTATAATTTGTGAAACTTTGATTTGTTCAACTCATACAGGGTTATGGCCACTTTTGATGTGATTAAACATTAATCCATCTTTCGCCTATTATTTATACTGGGTTGCAGAGACATATTTATTGAATGCCATTTCTCCTTGTCATTTCTTTCTGAGTTTATCTTGAACATGTTGCGGCCTTGCACTATTCTATATACTGTGTTGAATGCTTGAATGTTGAATGTGCATTTCTTTATAATAGAACTTATACATAGGGCTTGTACTCTACTGACAGGCTATAGCTATGTGGTACTTTGTAGAAAAATAGCTGAGGCTAAAAAGGCTGTGTTCATAAGCTTCAAATTACTCAGTTTGAACAACGATTAAAGATGTTGTTAAAGTAATGTTTCCCATTTTCTTTAAATTACTGCAGCTTCCTGTCTTTCAATACTGTAGTCTTAAACATTTTCTTAAACATTAGGCTCTGGCTACATCCCTGTGGAAATCAAAATTCTTATGACCGAAGAGGTTATGGACATAAGCTTCAAATAAATCCAAACTTCCCTTGTCGTGGACCATTTAATTCCCTGGCTCACTTTTTTAATTTACTGCAACCTTTTGTGCCTTGTTGTAGTCCTGAATTTTTGCTTGAATTTTAGATGCTAGATGCAGATCCTCATAGACAGCGACAATATTGATTTTGTAGTAATTTTTTATCCATTGCTCGTGGAAGTTGTTATTAATGTTGGATGTGTTGTCGTAGAATTACTGTGATGGACTTTAAGGGACTACTTCCATTGCCGCAAATGAATAAGTCTTTGGCCCACTTCAATTTACTGTAACTCCTTTTCTTATCTTGGTGAACTTTCAAGCCTCCCTAGGCTGGGTTGTCAATAAAGCCACCCACGACTATAGATAGATATTTATCAAGCCATCCCTGGATGGGTACTATGAACCCACATGGCTAATTGAAGCATCCCAAAGCTAAGAACGGGTATTTTGAGCCCCTAAGGCTAATTAAAGTATCTCCAAAGCTACGAATGGGTATTATGAGTCCCCGAGGCGAATCGAAGCATCTCAAAACTCGAAAGACTACACGATGTGGGGGTGTTAAATGCCAATTAAGGTCGTCACCCCTTCTCTTCCATAGACTCTTCCTCCCGTAATAAATCATTTCTGGAATAATTGGTCCTAAATATTCCTTTCCAAATCTGTCAAAGACAAGGATTTTTCACAAGGTTATAGATGGGGAGATCAAGAATTAACATATGGCTAAAACTATCATGCACATATATATAGAAATATGTTTTTGTAAGTTAGTGTGTAAAAGCTACACTCAACAAGTTTTAAGAACAGAAAGTGGAAATTAAGGAAGAAATTAAGCATTCGACCTTTCAGTCAAGGGATGCATCTCTCATGCATCCTTGATGAACTGCTGAAGCATTCCGTGCCTAACCAACCTTCCAATCTCATTCTTCAGGGAGAAGCAGTTGTTGGTGTCATGGTCATAGTCTTTATGGAACTCTCACCATTTGGCCCGATCCCATTTGTGGGGTGGTAGCCTCAGTTTTGCAGGCCACCTGAGCAGTTTGTCTCCCTTAATGAGCTCTAGAATGTCTTTATGGCTGTAGATCAAAGGGGTGTAGTTCTCATAATCTTTTGGTATTGGCTTCTCCATCTTCCTTTTATGGGTTTTGGCTATGGATTTTGCGGCTGCTTCTGCTTTTACTATATCAGTCATGGACGTGGGGGTTGCGGACTCTAGTACTACGACCTACATTGGAGTTAATGTTACAGACTCCAATATCAAAACCCTTTGTGCCAAAAAGTTGACTTGGATCTAAAGTGAGGCCTGGTTATTATACAGATAGTTTATGTAGCTCAGTAGCTGGGTTATTTCGTCACTCTATTGTGAACCTGATCCGGACCTCCCTTCCATTACTTATGAGTGTTTATATATATATATATATTCTGAGATCAATTGAACAATGGTGAAAAATTAAGAGATGCAGAGAGAGAAGTAAGTTTAGTATATAGGATGCAGTCTTTGATAATCTGTAAAATTGCACTGCTATGGCCGTGGCCTGAGGTACATATATGGGTACTGTTGTGGCCTTATCGAGGGGATTTCCCCATATCTAAGTCTGAGAACACTTCGTGATAAGTCCTTTTTTCCCAGGTGAACTATAGAAGATGTGTAGACCAACTACCATAGGAGGGTTGCGACATTCAGGCAATTAAACTACCAGGCCATACCCTAATTAAGGCAGGGAAGGGTGTAATCCCAACAATCAAACCCATAAGCTGAGTTTAGCTCAAAGAAAAAGTGCAGAATAGGCCTACTAGGAGTTTACCATGGGAAAAACATCATTTGGTGCAAAAATAGCACAAATCTGGTAGTAAACCCTAGATCATGGGTGTAAAGAGCAGAAATGAGTAGATTAAATTTTTCCTTAGTTACCCACCTTTATGAGATTACCGCCTTTTCTATTTTTCAACACAATCTAGGTAAGGTAACATCACCGGGGTATAGACAACAGATCTAAGGTCATAAAAAAGAATACCAATAAACAAATCAAAAAGTAAACAATCTCCTTATGGGGTTCTATGTGCAAAACTTGAGTTCCACAACCCAAAGATCACCCGTAAGATAGTAACCAGAGGGCCCTCATGGAAAAAATAAGGTGTAAGGAACCCTAAAATGTAAAAATAAACCAGATTTAATACCTTGGTTCCCACAGATGGCGCTAAAATGTTGGTATGAGAAATCGGACATAAATCCTTCCCAACCATCATATCAATAATAGAGAAGAAATAAAGCGAGTAAAAGGAAATAAACACAAGATATAGAGTGGTTCGACTATGAAAATTAGCCTACGTCCACTTTGGTGGTCTACTTTAATTATATGCATTATATAATTCAAAGAGGGTAAGAGAGTACATGAGATTAGCTAAACTATTAGCCCTGGATGTGGCTTATAAAGGTTGACCGGTGCGGGTACGGCAGCAGCAAGGGATGAGCCACCAATATGGAGATCTCTAGAGAGAGAGAGAGCTAAGAATTGGGCAGGGCTTTGCCAAGTGAATCCCCCCTTAATAGTGAGTTGAGGAATTTTATTTAAAGAAGTCCAAAACTTAGTGTCACGTTCTCGGAGCACGTGACATGTGGACAAATCGTACGAATATAAAATCCTTATAGAAGATGGACAACTATCAAGTGTGTGGTGTGAGATTAGGGGACGCAACCTATTTGAACCTAGGCAACGGCCAAGGTTTAGAGAGGTGATGTGGCTTATTTGAGCCCAGGTAACAGCGACTGGAGCAGTATAAGTGGTTGCAGCCTGTCTGATCCCAGGAAGCAGCTTGTTATTAATTGTTTGTAGCCTTGGTGACTATAATGTGCATATCATACCTTATCGAGATCCCATGGACGTTGAAAATAAAATTCAACACAAAACTTCAAATGATGTCGATGTCAATGTCATTTCGCTTCGCTTCGCTTGGCTGCTACTATTTTTATTGTGCATCACAGTCTTGAGGGAAAAATTGAACTCCAATCCTAACATGTGATTATAATAATCTTGTCCAAACTTAATAATGCTAATAAATAATACAAATTGACTCGATGTGAAATTTTTCCTTACAAAAAATGACTTAGTGATGATTTTGATGAATCTTCTTTGATTTATGGAGGATCATGTCATATGTAGTTATTGTTAGTTGCTTAATGCCTTCCCTTTTTCCATACTTAGTATTTCCTATGACAATCTAGATTAGTCGATCTGGAAAATTTTATTCTGTCGAGTTCAACTAGGTATGCCTCCTGTTAAGATTTCTTCACCATATATGGCTTAGTCTAGTTAGGAAAAAACTTATCATGGGGATCCCAAATGGTAAATATGATTTACTTCAATAATAGGTCTCCTTACTTCACTCATCGATGTTTGACTTTCTTATTTAATTCCCTAGTGATTCGTTTGTGGTAGCCTTGCATGTGATAACGTGCTAGTAGCCATCATTCGTCCAACAATGCTAGTTCATCGTATCCATTCTCTTAAGGATGGGATTTCCACATCGATTGACAATATTTCTTCCATTCTGTATATAAGTAAGAATGGCATGGCGCAAGTAGGTAATGTGAAAGTCGTTCGATATCTCCACATCACATATAAAATTCGATTAGCATAGTCTTTACATCATTTGATCATCTTTCTTAGTATCACTTTTAGGCTTTTATTTTTTGAAACTACGATGCCATTAGTTTATAAGAGGTATGCGGATGACTTATATCTTTAAATTTCATAGCCTTCAATGAGCTCCATGACCTCTTCCTCGAAGTTCATTCCATTATCGAAGATCATCTTAAAAGGTATGCCATATCTATAAATGAAATTTTTTTGTATAAATTCGTCCACTTTCTTGGCATTCAATATAACGCGCGATTCCTCTTTAACCCACTTAGTGAAATAAACTATGGCTACTAAGATGAGTTCATGACCATTGGATTCTTTTGGAGTTAGCTTCCTGAAGATATAAATTCCCTAAGTTGAGAAGGGCTAAGGTGACGTCATGTTTTACAATTCCATCAGAGGAAAATGCTATAAATTTGTGAATCTTTGGCATTTCGGACACTTTTGGATGTATTTGCTGCAATCATGATGAAGTGTGCTCCATAAATATCCTTAGTGAATAATATTTTTTATTAACATCTGGCCATTAATGTGAGGGCCCTCACACACTCTCCTCCGTCGATCTCTTCCATCATTCTTTTAGCTTGACCCTTTTAAAAACATCACAAATGGGTGGCATCAGGGGTCTTTTGTATAAATTTCTAGCGCATATGATGACTTGAGAGGCCCATCGTTGAAATGTTATATTGTCTCTTATTAGATCTAAAAGGATACTTTCTATTTGAATAAGCTCCTTTATATCTTAGTACTATAGTCCTTCGTCTGTGGCCTCGGTCATGCAAATTTCATGCATGAACCCAGGTTGCTCCTATTTACATAGTCCACTTTTACTTTATCCATATCTTCTGGAATTTCCACCATGGAGGCCAAAGCAGCCAAAGCATTAGTTAAGTAATTCCGAGACCTTGGGAGAAAATAATTTAACATCATTGAATAGGGAAGGGATATCCTTCTAAGTATTCATGATAGAGAAATAACTTTCCCTCCTTGATTTTCCAATGTTTTAGGATTTGGCAGATAATGAGGGTAAAGTCTCCATGCATGTCAATTCTCCATTTTCCTTTTTCATCGGGTATCTTTATCCCCGTAATGAAACCTTCATACGGAGAAATCAACAACATTCTAATGCCAAACCCTCTTTTGTTTTCTTTTCCATTAAAATATAATTTCCATTTGTATTCATCTTGACTTTTAATTACCAGAATATATTTATTTGGAAAGCGTGCAATGATCTTGTCTTATTTGACCAGCTGGTCACGGCCTAAGTCCGCAACCTACTCAATATTTAGTGTGACCATATTTATTACCAAACTAAATTATCGATGCTCTGAAAGTGGTCACGGACCAAATCCCTGACCACTGAGGGTCACGGACTTGGGTCGTGACCAGGTTGTGACCATCTTGGCGCCAAACGCGTGTCAAAATTCCCTCCAAGCTTGGTCGCGGAGGGGTCACGGCCCAAGTCCGTGACCCATGGCATGGCGAAGAAGATAGTACACACATTGAGGGTCACGACTTAGGGCCGTGACCATTTCTTGGTATGGGTCATGGCTATGGGTCGTGACCATACCTCAATCAGGCATGGAAAAGGGTCGTGCATGGTGGGTCACGGCTCTAGGCCGTGACCAGGTGTGAAGAAACCATCTTTGCCTTACCTTCGTTTTAAGGGTCGCGCGTGTGGGGTCACGGCTCTTGGCCGTGACCAAGTCCAGGTCTTAAAAAAAAGAAAAGACCCTACGCTGCTTCTTATTTCATTTGGAGTAAGGCCGCTGCTTCTCAGTGCGATTTTGAGTTGGATTTCGATTGGATTTGCAAGGGTTAAGCGATTTTAGTTGGTTTGCATTTGGATTAACCCTGGTATGTATTGATTCATTTTGATTTCATTTGGATTTCATGATTTCTATCTAAAGCCCTAATTTCTGTGTATGTATGTGTAAATTTATGTTTGTATGTCTGTATGTATGTGTATGTATAGATTTATGTTTATGTGTGTGTGTGTGTGTGTGTGTGTAGATTTATGTGTATATGTATGTTTATGTGTAACTATGAACATATAAATTATTTTTTTGTCAATGTATGTATGTGTATGTATAGATTTATGTTTATGTGTGTGTGTGTGTGTGTGTGTGTGTGTGTAGATTTACGTGTATATGTATGTTTATGTGTGTAACTATGAACAAATAAATTATTTTTTTGTCAATAAACCCTATATTGTATGTGAGTGTATGTATAGATTGTATGTGTGTGGCACCAACACCTCCCACGGAACCAATGTAACTCGTAGGAACTGACCCCGCAGCCGCGGGACTCTCGATTTGAGAATACAATGATAATTTGCATATTTCTATACTTAGGCTTAAAAACATGGCGTTAAAGGGTGAAAACCTGAAATAGCCCCCGAACAGTCCCGTGGGTGGCACCAACACCTCCCACGGGACCAATGTAACTCGTAAGAACTGACCACGTAGCCGCGGGACCCCGATTTGAGAATACGACGATAATTTGCATATTTTTCTAGACTTAGGTTTAAAAACATGGCGTTGGAGGGTGAAAATCCAAAATAGCCCCCGAACGGCCTCGTGGGTGGCACCAACACATCCCACGGGACCAATGTAACTCTTATGAACTGACCGCGCAGCCACGGGACTCCCGATTTGAGAATACGACGATAATTTGCATATTTTTAGACTTAGGCAAAACATGGCGTTAGTGGGGGGGAACTCAAAACTGCCCCCGAACGGTCCCATGGGTGGCACCAACACCTCCCACGGGACCAATTTAACTCGTAGGAATTGACCCCGCAGCCGCGGGACTCCCGGTTTGAGAATACAATGATAATTTGTATATTTCTAGACTTATGCTTAAAAACATAGCGTTAGAGGGTGAAAATCTGAAATAGCCCCGAACGGTCCCGTGGGTGGCACCAACACCTCCCATGGGACCAATGTAACTCGTAGGAACTGACCACGCATCCACGGGACTCCCGATTTGAGAATACGACGATAATTTTCATATTTTTCTAGATTTAGGCTTAAAAACATGGCGTTAGAGGGTGAAAACCCAAATCAGCTCCCGAACGACCCCGTGGGTGGCACCAACACCTTCCACGGGACCAATGTAACTCGTAGGAACTGATCGCGCAGCCACGGAACTCCCAGTTTGAGAATATGATGGTAATTTGAATATTTCTAGACTTAGGCTTAAAAACATGGCGTTAGTGTGGGAAAATCCGAAATAGCCCCGTACGGCCCCGTGGGTGGTACCAACACCTCCCACGGTATCAATGTAACTCGTAGGAACTCACCACGCAGCGGCGAAACTCCCGGTTTGAGAATACGATGATAATTTGCATATTTCTAGACTTAGGCTTAAAAACATGGCGTTAGAGGGTGAAAACCCAAAACAGCCCTCGAATGGCCCCGTGGGTGGTACCAACACCTCCCACGGGACCAATGTAACTCGTAGGAACTGACTGCGCAGCCGCGGGACTCCCGGTTTGAGAATACGATGGTAATTTACATATTTATAGACTTAGGCAAAACATGGCGTTAGTGGGGGAAACCTGAAACAGCCCCCGAACGGCCCCGTGGGTGGCACCAACACCTCCCACGGGACCAATGAAACGCGTAGGAACTGACCATACAGGCGCGGAACTTCTAGTTTGAGAATACGACGATAATTTTTATATTTCTAGACTTAGGCTTAAAAATATGGCGTTAGAGGGTGAAAACCCAAAACAGCCCCCGAATGTCCCCGTGGGAGGCACCAACACATCCCACGGGACTAATGTAACTCGTAAGAACTGACCGCGCAGCCACGGGACTCTCAGTTTGAGAATACGATGGTAATTTTCATATTTCTAGACTTAGGCATAAAAACATTGATATGTTGATAATTTTAACTCATATATGAAATTTTTCAGCTTGATTAAATTTTTTGTAAAACTACTTGGTTACTGATATTTTTTTTTATATCCTATCATTTGTAGGATTTTCGCACGTGGAACAAATGAAGGAGGCAATGGTTTATAACATGAAGATTGTTTATATGTTGTGGACATTCAGGATTATGTTTTTTATGTGTTACAGCTGTGCGGGCTTTTATTGTTTGGTTTTATGTTCGTGCGGGCTTTTATAATTTGATTGTTGAATTTTATGGCCATGCGGGCTTTATAATAAGCAGGTTTTATATTTGCAGGGTTCGGAATGTCAAGAAAATAGAGGAAACTCTGCCCAATTTTTTTTGGGTCTGTGAATTGTTAAGACGTGTAATATTTGTAAGTTTGTATATATATTTGTTTATTAACAACGTTCTCGATTCGCAATTTGTGATTTTTTTTATTGTTTTGCCAATAATAAACATTTGTAACACCTCGTATGCGTCCAACGTTACATGTAGCAACCGACGGTGCACTCACAGAACCTCCAATTCTAGGATTGGACCAAAAAAATACATTTTTTAAAAATTATATTTAAATATGGTCATGGACTTTGTCCATGACCATTTTTATTTTTTCTGTTGTGCATAAGAATGGTCGCGGCCAAAGTCCGCGACCAGTTTTTTCCTTTTTTTCATCACGATTGTGGGTCACTGCCCAAGTTCGCGACCAATTTGTCACGATTTTGGGTCACGGACTTGGGCCGCGACCATTTTTTTTCATTTTTTGGTCACGGTTGTGGGTCGCGGACTTTGGCCGTGACCAATTTGTCACGGTTGGGGGTCACGGACGAGGGCCACGACCAATGTTTTTAATTTTTTGGTCACGGTCGTGGGTCACGGACTTCGGCCGCGACCAATTTGTCACGGTTGTGGGTTACGAATTAGGATCGCGACCCGTCATGGCATGGGTCACAGCCCAAGTCCGCGACCATATGTCATGACCCCTCTGGGCCGTGACCATTTTTGGTCACGGACTTGGGCCACGACCCATGAAATTGGTCACGCCTGAAATGGTCACTACCCAAGTCCGCGACCCACAGTTTTAGTCATGGATTTTGGCCGTGAACGATCGCCAGTTTTGGTGTAGTGCTACTTAGATCCCTTTTTCAATGATGAGGAATCCTACTAACTTTCCTTTAGTAACTCCGAAGACATATTTTTTATATTTAGGCGTATCTAATACATCCTTAGTCTTTTGAAGAACTTTCTTTATGATGGAACATGCCTTTCATGTGTCTTGTATTTGATGATCATGTCATCAACATATACTTCAATCTCTTTATGGATCATGTTGTGAACTAAGGTAGTAACCCCTTATTGGTTAGTTTCACCAGCGTTCTAGAGCCCAAACAGCATCACTATATAATAAAAGGTCCCTTGAAGGGTAGTAAAAGACATTATCTAATGATTATCCGAGAGTATATTTATTTGGTTATAGTCAGTGAATCCATCAATAAAGGACTTCAAGGCGTGTTCACTGGTGCTATCGATGATCACATATATGTTAGATAGTGTATAATCATCCTTGGGACTAGCCTTGTTCAAGTCTCTATAATAAATGCACATTCTTAACGTCCCTCTTATTTATAGGACGAGTACACTGTTAGCTAGCCACATGGGGTATTCGACTACCCTTAAAAATCCTATGTTGAGCTATTTCATCACTTCTTTTTTTACCTTACGGGATCAGTTTAGTTTGAGCTTTTATGTCTTTTACTTGACTGGCTTGGAATTAGGATACATGGGTATCTGGTGAGCACAAATTTTAAGGTCGATTCCTGGCATATTGGCGTATGACCAGGAGAAGGAATCGATGTATTCTTTAAGGAGTTGTATGAGTTCAGACCTTTCTAGATAGTCTAAAGAAGAACCAATTTTAATTTCTTTTATCTCATCTGACGACCCTAAATTAACCGTTATCATTTTGTCAACAAGTTGTGCACTATTATTTGTTTTCCATTAATCTCTTTTAGGGTGCCTTTTAATTATTCATTGTGCAAATTAAATTCATTATTTTGATTATCACATTCATCATCATCAACGTTTTGCACATAAGGATACTCAAAGATAAATTTATTTCATCGATGAAAGGGTTGAGATGGTTGAGTACATCAAAGTAATTAGCCTCAAGGGAATTCTACTCAAATGGGAGGTTACGGCTAGTAGCTAAAGATTCCTCCTAAAGTAAGAAGGCGATTTCATTTTGAAAAGGATTCCCAATTCCTAACAAGTGACAGGCAGTCTAATATTCTCTTCCTCCATCATTACCTCTCGGAATATTTCAATGTTCTTTAAATATTGCAGGGGATCCTCGTTTGTAGGTGGATTTCCTAGTTTCCTAATCAGGTATGTTACTTCGCGTACTTCTTCTTTGATCCCCACAGGTTGCTCCTCAAAGAAAACTCCCACCTTGGCATATGTTGTCCAGAGTGGTCATCTACCCATGGTTAAGAGAATACAGTTAAAGGAATATCTTCCTATACATTGATATACATGCTCTTCGGTGATGTAGTGTGCAAGAATGCATTAGTCTTAATTAACATATTATGGAAAGAAAGTACTTTTTATCATTTTTATTTTCATGATGAGTAAAGGGAATACTACACTAAATGGAAGCATGTATAAGCATATCTAGCATGGGAACTATAATACACATGGATACATGTGATTGAGTATGTGCCATAGGAGTATATACAAATGAGTGTGTCTGGTAGTGAACCTATGCATGGATCAACTACAAGTTGTGTGTGACATGTGAGCATATATACAAGTGTAGAGAGTGTGGTTGTGTGCTAATGAAGCCTAAGCATGGATATTCTAAGTGGTGTGTGAAGTATGTGTAACACCCCATATTTTGGAGAATATGGAAATTAATTAAATTGGTGATTTAGGATTTTATTTAATTAGAAGAAATTATTTAATTCGGATGATTTAGATTTAATTAATTCAGTTAAATTAATTTCACACGTGCCGTAATTTGAGGTGAAAATAAGATGATTTTATAAAGTGACTCGGATGGTGATTTTGAGTCACGATTGGCTTCAAAAGGGTCGAAATATTTGAAAAAGTGTACCCAGGGTACAAATTGGGTCCCGAGGCGATTTTAGGCCAACCCGACACTGTATAAGGGTTTTTCGATCATTCAAGCATTTGTGTTGTACAGAACTCCAAAAATGCTAAGGACTATATGATATTTGAGAGAGGAACTAGGGTTAGCACAATCATAATGGAAGAGAGGCAAGAGGAGAGGAAGAGGAGAAGAAATCCAAAGCTTCCTACATAGTTTTTTACCCCGAACACAGGGAAATCGAGATCGGAGCGAGGGGAGAACTACCGCAGAATCATCAACCACGAAATTAGACCTACTATTGAGAGGCAAATATTTAAATGTCAATTTATTTTAAGCACGTTATAATACCCATGAAGAATAGGGTTTAATTTCATGTCTTTGTGAGAAATAATATGGTTTTGAGTGTGTTTAATTCATGGACTGAGATAGGAATGCATGTAAATATATTCCTTTATATTTATAACACGAAATTAGAGGATTTGGAGTGATTAGAAAGAATTAAATATGGGTTCTTGATGAATAACGATGAAGAACATGAGAAACTAGGATTTTGTGTAAATTAAAGTTTTTATCGGTTCTTGAATGAATTTATATGGGATTTAATGTATTATTTATGATCAAAGTTGTCCCTATACCTTTAATGAATGATAGGTTAAGTTGGTTTGGAGTTTGGAGAAGAGTAATGGAGTTTTGGAGAAAACATTTCATGAAAAAATGGCAAAAACATAAGGAAGATGATGAACAGTACAATTTCGAATCGATGCAGGCAAAGATGAATCGATTTAGATGTTTGTCAAAAATGAAATTTCTAGATATTTTCGTTATGATCGCGTGGGCATCGACCTCGTATTTTTCTGATTTTTTGTAATTAGTGATAATTTTTCTACGGAAGGGTGTCCGAGATCGAAATATTTAGTCAGGAGGATTAAGGCTAGAATTATTTGGGGTTAAATCGTAAAGTAAATAATTTGAGAGAATGAGAATGGATCATGGAGAGGATAAAAGAATTATGAGGTATACTAGTAGGACAATTGTGATTAACTACTGAATTAACTTAGGGGGTAACAATGGGCCCTTAGGGTAGAGAATAATACTCGAGAATATACAATAGAGAGTATATATTGAATACATTGTGAGGTGAGTATTCGAGAGATAAATACTACGTACGGGTGATAATCATAGGTTGAGTGTATACCTATACAGATGGATTTTTATAGGTTGAGTGTATACCTATACGGTTTTATTATTATAGGTCATGTGTGTACCTATATTGAATATACATATGGATAGGTTATGTGTATGCCTAGTATGTGCTTTTATGTATGTGAACATACCTACATTACTTGCTATCACGGAGGTCCCGCGTAGTGGGTGATCCCAACTTGACGATTCCAGTGAGGTCTGGATTTATGCCAAATATAGTACTGTTAGTGTATAACTATGCGAGAGAAATAGTGAAGCCGACAGGTCATTTGGGTATGCTAGGTAAGTGTGTAGCCCCAAAGACTTAGTAGTATGATTCGCCTCCATTGCTTATGATTTTATTTTGGGTTTAACAAGACATGTCGAACCATTTGTCCTTAATTTAGTACAAGAGGTACTTGGACTGATAGCAGAGTACACGAATGTGCATCACGGTGGCCAGATCGGTGGATGTTATATATATATATATATATATATACTTGGATGTTTTCTCCTACTTATGTGCGATAGTAGCGAGGCTAGATAGTGTGTATCTAAACAAAGATTTATCTACTTACGTGTGATAGTAGCGAGATGAGATAGTATGTATCTAAGAATGATTAATCTACTAAAGAGTAAATAGTAGGGAGATTAGATAGTGTACATCTAATTAATGATGAATCTACTAATGTGTGAATAGTAGGGAGAGAAGTAGCGACTATCTAAAAAAAGTTTAAGTAGAGAAACTTAAATGGTAAAGCTTGAACCATAATATACGTGAAATAGTAACATGGGTTTAATGAAAACGGAAGAGAGATATTAGTTATTAAGGGTATTCGATAGTGTACTATCTAGGCGGTACGGGTAAGTTGAGGAGAATATTAACTAAGGACTTAATGGTAATTAAGGGTAATTGGTAACATACTATATGGGCGGTATAAGTGAGCTAGACTAATTTGAGGCTTATTAGATACTTGAGACCTGGTGGCCTAAGAAATAACGCACGTTTTTTAGTGATTTCGGTGGGGGTATCTCAGTCATGAGATCTATCTTAGATTTATCAACTTCAATTCCTTTGGATAAGACAATGTGGCCAAGAACTATTCCTTCAAAGACCATAAAATGGCATTTTTTCCAATTTAGCACTGAGTTCTTTTCCACACACCGAGCAAGTACTTTCTTAAGATTTCCTAAACAAAGATCAAAAGAGGTGCCAAAAATGCTAAAGTCATCCATGAATACTTCAAGTCCTCTCTCAATCATGTCGCTAAAGATACTTATCATGCACCTTTGAAAGGTGACAGGTGCATTATACAATCTGAATAGCATACGTTTGTAGGCAAACGTACCAAAAGGACATGTGAAAGTCGTCTTCTCTTGGTCAAGCACATCTACCTCTATTTGGTTATATCCGGAATAACCATCTAGGAACCAATAGTATGGGTATCCCACTACTCTCTCTAGAATCTGATCAATGAACGGCCAGGGGAAATGTTCTTTCCTAGTTCCCGTATTGAGTTTTCGGAAATTAATGCAAATGCACCACCCGGTGATGGTACATTAGGGGACTAGCTCACCCTTAGCATTTTCAATCATGGTCACGCCCGACTTCTTTGGGATAACTTGTATGGGACTCAGCCACTTACTATCCGAGATTGGATAGATAATATCGACATTAATAGCTTAATAATTTTTACCCTCACTACATCATTCATGGTAAGGTTCAACCTTCTTCTCATTTCCTTCGAGGTGGATTTTATGGGTCAAAGGACTTATACCCTAAGGTTCATGTACAACCCCTAATTTCTTAATTATGGTCCCTTAACCTTAAGTTCTTTGGAGATGTTGTCATCACTCTTTCGTTTGCATCCTAGTCCTTTAGTGTTTGACTGTTGAGGTATCTAGATATGTTTGTGATTCCTTGCTAGTTCTTCCCAAGTCCCATTCTTGGTAGAAATATAATTTTCTTCATCATTTAGGTGACATTAAAATAACCATATTCAGAGTATAGCGGCAGGATTTGTTCCTTTGTATCGAATGAAATGGTTTGTACAAAAGGCTCTAGATGAAAATTGCTAAAGTATATATCTCCTCTTTCGTGTTGGATTTTTAGGACTTGGGTATTATGTCCTACCTCTTTGACTATGGTAGAGTCTTCAGATATAGTGCTAAGATTTTCTCTACAAAAGAATTTCGATGTTTGATGTAAGGACGAAGCAACACCTCCGATATTATGAAGCCAAATGCGTCCCATAAGTATATTAAAAGAATCGGGTATATGAATTACCTAAAACTCAGTGAAGCTGTCTAGTGGGCCGATCCCTAGACTTAGTTTTTTTTTTTTAAAGGAAGAGGACTAGCCCCAATTTATTGATAACTAAAAGCTTTCAAACAAACAATAAATCGGATGACTTTATAATGGAGTCACCTTTACAAAAGAAGCAAAAGAGACTACTTGTAAAATCTAAAATTTGGAAATCCCCAAGCATCCATGTTTAGAAGACCTTTTAACTCTCTAGGAAAATCATTCACAGAACTTGACTGAAGATGAATTTGAGATGAAGCACCCTAGTTGGCAAGAAGATCTGCACATTTATTTCCTTCTCTACGAACATGACAAAACTTGACATTGTATCCTTTAATTTAATCTTGGCTTTAATCTTGTAGATGATTGACTTGATGCACCATGGACATTTGGATTTATTTAAAATAACTTTGATAATGACTAATGAATCTGATTCCACTTGAAGCCCTTCTAATTCTTTAAGAGTACATAAGTCAATTCCTGTCCAAATAGCCATAGGTTCTGCTTGTATATTTGTACCATTTCCAAAGAATGAAGCAAAAGCTTTAATGAGTTTACCTTTTGAATTTCTCAAAACTCCACCTCCTCCCATATCGCCTGGATTACCTCTGCAACTCCCATCAGTATTGAGTTTTAGAAAAATATCATTCGGAGGTCTCCAATGAACCAGTCTAACATATTTGGAATGAGTATCTGTAGAACATATGTGTTTGTCAATGGACAAAAAGTCAATATTCATATGAAGCCTAACCAGCGAGTAAATATAAAAAATAATGCATGACGAATTCATTTTGATATTATCGAATCTCCATGCATTTCTAGCCTTCCAAATCCCCCATAGAATAAATGCAGGAATCACCTTTCGCTCAATGCCAATCTGACTTTTATTAGAAGATGACCACCAAGAGATGAGTCTCCTTCTAATAGAAGAATTAAGCATTTGAATTTCACACACACTATTAAAATGGCTCCACACTTCATAAGCTATGGAACTATTTCCAAAGAGATGATCTACTGATTCACTAGATGGGTTTGTGCAGCATTCACATTTGGAGGGTCCTCTAATACCCATCCTCTTAACAGCCTCATCTACTGGTAAACAATCTTTTAGCATTCTTAACAAAAAGAAGGAGATTTTAATAGGATTTTTTTTGTGCCAGATGAAAGAATTGGTCCAACAAAAACTATTATGTTGTCTCACAATGTGCCAAGCAGATGATATACTGAATACACCCCCTGAATTAGGAGTCCACATAAGTTGATCTTTTTGACATTTCCCCATAACTTCCACCTGAGAGCATACGGATAGTGAATTACTTCATTTAGAGTGTTGTCATAGTCCCTCACATCCGGAGTAGCTGATGTGAGGTCCTCAAGCTTAATCCCTAGACAATTGGCCATTCTTAATGGATAAAAATTTAGGGCCTATTTTCTATCAATGATCACGATTGGAATACTTTTCCCTAGGACATTCACTGTGATGTTTAAGGCTATGTTGTGACATGTGAAACACGCTATATGGTTGACTTATTAACAGTCTATGCCATATAGGAGTTTCAACTAGTTTCTATATGAAGATAAAATATTTTCTAGTTTGAATTGAGCCTCCATTCATCAAAGTAAGACCAAATTAGCATCAAGTGCAACTCCAACCATCCTAATCATGGTTTATCAGTCAAAAGGTAGCAAACAACACTTAGGAACACACTGCATTCATATTGCTTTTAGTATGTTTAAAACTATTTTTAACGATTCCTGGGAATTTTTAAAAAAAATTTAAATTAATTTCTAAACGTTTATAATTGATTTTAAAAGTTTGTAGGCTTTATTAAAAATATCAAAACCTCCCTTAAATTCCTTTGGGTTGATTCTCAAATCGGTACAAACATTTTGGGATAAAAATGTAATTTTTAAAGAATAAAAAATATGCGTCTGATGGCTTGTTATTGGCGGCCCATTATGTGTTTCTTTTCCCTAACAAACCCGAGATGCATTCCTGGCCTTCGATCTAATATAATCAACAATATTCATGTTTTTAAGACTTAATCATAGTGCATATCAATTCAACCAATCATAGTCTTAGTTTAAGCGATTCAGAGCCCTTATATTTATATCGTTTTAGGAGAGCAAATTTCAGGTGTTATTTTAAACCCTGATTTCCAAAACCTTCTCACTTCCTATAAAAGAAAATCTTGTCTCAACCATTTGAGAATTTTACTAGTCTGAGAGTTTGAGAGAAAAAAGAGAGAAGATAGAAAATATATTCAGAGAGAAAAAAAGATTTTGAAGAAAAACTCTGTCAAAATATTTTTGAAATCTTTTTCAATATAAAAGTGAGCTGTAAAAATAAAAGGATCTCTTATGATTTTCAAAACCACTTCTGAAATATTTTCTTCGTTCTTGAAAACTTAGGGTTTCTGTGAGTCGTGAGTTTGAGGGTTTTTGAGTGTTAAAAATCAAACACAACTTCCTCTAAAAACATATCTCTATCAAAACAACCTCATGTGGTTGAAATATCTCATTTCTATTTTAAATCTAATATTTCAACCTTATGATACATTTCACGATATTTTTATGCTGTTCTGTGCATTTTCCTTTTTATAAATTATTTCTCTCATTGGATCTTGTTCAAATTCTTTCAAATTTCAGATCCACTCTTTTTGTTATAAAAATTAAAAAATAGACTTAGAAATTGGTTGCATGTTTAAATATGATATTTTTTCATAGTTTTACATTTTGTAGAAAATTTGTACATAAATAGTCTTTTTAGACCTAAGTTTTTCAATATTTAAAAACGGTCATATTTGAAACACTCTTTGGAAATAATTCTAATTTTTTGTCTTTTAAAACAAAATCATTATATAGACTCTGTGTAATTTGTATGTCTGGTTTATAATACTTAAGTGTGTGTGGGTACATATTCTGCATATATAATTTAGACACACACGTCACACCACTCTCACACACTGTTCACATAGTTAAAGTGTGTTGTTGAGAAAAAGATTTGTTTGACCGAGTCGATACAAAGCTAAGAAGGAGAAGGAGCGGGACAACTAACAGAAGAAATCAAAGCAGAAGTAAACCATTGGACGTGTGGCTCAGATAGGTATACTTATTAATATACATTTTGATATCGTGGTTTAGTTGTAATCTTGTAGCCTTGTTCATTATTAGTGGATTTTTTATTTTCTGGCGTAGAGGTCACCGTGGATGTTTCCCTTAATTTAGGATTTTACCACATAAAAAATCTCGTGTATACATTACTATTTTAGTTCTTTATTCTTTCTATACTAGTTAGGATAAATTAGTCTTAATAAGGTTTATTTTCTATAAATTTGTTAACCAAGAGTTTTAAATTGATTTATGTTTTACTTCTTTACACATCTTGTGTTTATAATGAAAAGGAGTTTCCTTAAAGAGTTTAGTTGGAGTTTACCTAATCATTGACTTTTGTAAATAACTTGGTAAGCATTTTTCAACATGGTCCTATCATGGGCAACTCAATTTTGGAGAACGATATGCTCTTTACAAAGTTCAGGCTTCTGACTACCTCCATAAGCTCTGCATGGATGGAAGAGATGGGCACTACCTTTTGAGAGATCTTTTTTAGTATAAAATCTCTATGTGGATGGGAGGTCATAAGGAATCCCTATATAAATATATGGGCTTGTGTCTTCTTCAGTTGATGACTTCTTTTAACGGGTCTTCTTGATTCACTTTCTTTCCCTTACTTATATCCTTTTCCCCGGAAAGAATAGGGTTAAGGACGGGATCTTTATAAAATCTTCCAGGTCATGTGACATGTTTGACTCCCATAGATTCCCAATCAGGGGTGAAGAATTTAGCTAATATTTTTTGAAGTTCAGAGTGAAAACATAATCATCATCTTCCCAAGGAGGGGAGACAATCAGATCATCGAAGTGGAATATTAGGTCTTTTCAATTGATAACTTGGCTATTGAATCATTTGGTGATGACCATGACCATGAGCTTTAGTTGTCTTCTGTTTCAAATTCTCTCTGTAACCATTAGGGATGATTTTTTTACTCTTCGGCCCTCTTATGTACCCTTCATCTTATTGAACCTCATCGTACATCATCTCCTAATTCTCATAGAGGTATCATGTTTATGAACGGTATCTGATAAGAGGAGATTTGAATTTTTTTGGAACACCAAGTATATTAACTAGTACAATCTTACCTAATGAGGATCTTAATCGTCTAACTTTAAATCTCCAAGCATCTAAACTATTAGATCCATGTGGGTTTTTTTGGCACCACATGATCTATATATCTGTTGATGAGACTTTTGAGGTTTGGATAAACTTGATTAAAAGATATGGATCTATGGTCTTGTCTTCCGTAGTAAGGGAATTCACTTATGAGACATGGTCGAGTATAGGATAATTGTTAACATTAGGCTTTGGTTTAGTAGGTGTAGTAATCTTTACTTGGTCGATCAGGTCTTGGATGGAAAATTTTAAAGCTCTATGCCCTTGCAGGTTGTGCCCCATCATCTGAAAAAACTCGTCGTAAAGGTCATTGTTGAAACCCTCTAGTAAAGCATTAGGTAACGGCTTGGGATCTTGGGGCTTAAAAAGTCCTTTCTTCATGAGATCTTAGTATACTCTATTTATGGGAGCATACATATTATGGAATGTCCCCTGGACTCTCTCAGTATTGGAGAGGATGCGGGCATTTGTTCCTGAATAGAGTTGACAATAACTTTGTTTGGCTTACCCATTCTTTTGTCAGGATAAAATGAATATTCCTCCTATTATCACTCTTAACCTTATGGGGTTGGTTAATAAGATCATCATCTAGTTAGGCCACCACATCCATCAGAGCATTTAAGTGGGGTAGATATTGCGTCTCTAAGTGATCTCGGTATGATCGAATCAAACTATTTCTTTTATAAAAAAATACGTACTCCTATTCGTGAAGATCAATTTACCATCTAAGCGGCTTTAATTCTCTAGCGAGCAATGAAGGTGACCAAGTTCTCGTTGATCTCCTCCTTCGTCATTTTTAAATCCCGACGAGTAACTTCCAATTCTTCATTCTACTTTTACTTATTTACGAACTCCTTACATAAGTCACTCCATCTTGTGGTTCGCCTTCAGTAAAGAACCATTTGAGTACTCCCTAGATAAGGATTTTTTGTACATATGTTCCATGACTTCATCAAATGACCCTAGAGTTTGAATGTCTCGAACATATAGTTTGAGGTAGACCATAAGTTGACCTATTCTCGTGAATTTCTAAATATCTGACATCTTAAATTTATCAGACAGCCTAAAATTATGGTAAATGCACATGGTTTGTTGTCTGCTAGGTCATTGACAAGTCGAAGTTATCGAAATTCTATTGGATTTTTTGGAACTCCATTCTGAGGCATCCAAGATCCGTTGGAGCCTCAACTACATTGGATACAAATGTGCTTTTGATAGGTGTGACCATAGATTTATTGGTAGCTTAAACGTTACTAGTGGGGGTACGATATTAGTATTGTGTGTTTGATACCTTTCCCTCGGTATTCTCCAGTCGGTGTCGAAGAGAGATCTATTTTTTACCCAGAGTTGACATTTCGCTCCTCAAGGCCGATAGGTGAGCCAAATTGTCAGCTAATTACACTTTTTCTTCATTTTGCATGCTATAAAGACTATGACATGTGGAAGTTCGAGAGTTACATCTCCAGTTCCTTATCCAAGACGATAACTATAATGTTTACTCAAATTAAGAAATTAGAATTTTTGCCTAAGCGTTATCCTAGGAAGAGCAAGTATGCATTTAATCAAGCATGGTTATTTTGTTTGGGTAAGCTCAAGTGATGCTACATTTCCTATAGTACTCGTCACTTAGCTTGCAGCCCCTAGTCAGGACTTATGAAGTGTGAATGGATTTTTCAAATCCTGAAGTCCCATCTGTGATACTCCATAAAATTTATAATTAAATTCATCAGGTCTAAAACAAAAATCATGGGAATAAAAACATTGGTAACATTCTTAGCATAACAAAGTAAATTAAATTGAAGGAGTAATTAAATTGGGAAAAAACAAAATACTGAATAAATAAAAACCATCTCTCATACCCTTTAAATACCAATATAAATACATCGAATTGGAATATAAAATGTATGTCAACAATAATATTCATATTCGAATACAAGTACCACAAGTATAATCTCTGAACTGGGATAAACTATAAAAAATACTACTGCCTATACTGAAATATAAAATGAATATGATGAAGTAATATGAGCTACAGTGCTTGGCATCTACATCCTAAGAATGATGGATACAATGTAGCTATAGATACTCCTCCAATGAGTCAACCCAAGTCTACGGCAGCAACAACATAAGACCTGTAAAAATAAATTCAACCACAACGTAAACAATAAGTTTATAAAAAATAATAATTTAGTTAAAGTTGGGCCATAATAATAATAATAATGATAATAATAACACATCTTCCTCCCATTTTAAATGAATTTTAAGTTATCTAAGTTACCCAACCCAAATAACCTTAAGTAAACATACGATTCTACGTCCGAACCATTGTGTGACCTATGTGAATAAAGTTCATCTCTTAATTCAATATTATTTACGTTCTGATTATTAAATTAACCTATTGTATAAACAATCATTTATTCTATAAAATATCTTAATTTAAGATCATCTATCTAAATAATTAAATCATCACTAAGCATCTCAAATTACAATTCTAAATGTGTGCCTCGGGCAATCTCCTACCACTAGTGTAGCATATACGTCTCGAGTATACTTGTTACATAAAATCCCCAGTCATAGATATATACGTACATGCCTTTAATATACGTAATATACATGTCTAGTATAAGATAGAAACCAATACAATAAACTCAAGTACCACAACACAGAATCACATAAACCAGATAAAAGACAATCTCTTTTTATAACACACATTCATTACATTTTCATTCTTAATTTACACCGTAGTATAAACATTATTTAAAATCGTGAACGTACTTAGCACCCCATGCGTGTGAAAAAACTACAAATCATAACATAAATAAATTCCCATTATAAATCAAATTCAACCTCCATGTTATACACCCCAAAGCATCACTAATAAGATCATCGTAATCGTTTTTAGCCCCCAGTATCCTTTTAGGCCACCAAAACCCACAATATGGAATCTAAATTCCCCCTTATGCACTCCAAAATATCCGTAATAATGTATTAAAAAGTGTCCCCATGCATAAGGTCTTAAACATAAGAGAGGTATTATTTCACTCTCGATATAATTCCACAATTTAGTCCCACACATCGATAATGTGTTTCAACGTCTCACTTTTCAATTTATTATGACATCAACCCTATTATAAATTCAAAAATTCACCCAAAACAAACTTCCATGAATTAATGTCTCATATTTGGCATAAATATATATTAGAGAGTCTATTTTATATTACAACTTTAATAACCTCAATTGGAATTACGATTTTGGTTGTATTGGTATTTTAGTACAATAAGGGTAGACTTTTCGAAAAAACAACCTTCTGTTTTTGGGTCAACTTTGAAGATAAGTATGTACTAATTGGCAACTACTTATGTGTTTTACCATACATGGCCAGAAATTTATATTAATTTAATTTCATATGCACTTGGAATCACCTAAAAATCACTTATAATCTAGGTGATATTCAAGTTTTAATAACATGTATACAATTTGTCTAGAAAACAACCTTTAATTTTGACTAAACTTTGCATGCATATATATATATATATATATATATATATATATAATAATTTGAAACTAATTATGTGTTTCACCATACATGGTTGGAATCACCTAAAGACCGTTTATATCCTTGGAGATATTCAAGTTTTAGTAACATGTGTACAATCTGTCCAGAAAAAACCCTCTGATTTTGGATAAAATTTGTAGATAAATGTGTTATAATCGGGAAAAAATTGTTATTTTATAATACAAGGTTAGAATAGTATGTGAATGTTATTTCATATTCAGTTGGAATCACCTAAAAAATATTTATCCATTCTATCCATTCTAATGAAATATTCAAGTTTTAGTAACATGTGTACAATCTATCCATTCTAATGAATTTGATGCAAAGTTCATCTTCTCCAAGTGCCAAAAATGGCCACTAACAACCCAAAACCAAATCATAAATCCTCTAAACAACCAAACTCCCATCCTTCTTCAAATCTAAGGTGTAGAAAAATAATACTAACCTAAATCAACCAACTATAGGAAAATCAAACCACGCTAAAGAATCAAATTTCATATTATACAATTTTAGTCTAGATTTTGATGACTACTATTACTATAACAAAAATCCACTTAAATTATTAATCAATTTTGTATTGATTGAGAAATAAATACTTAAATCTTCTAAATCTCTTCAATCCTTGCATTCCTCATTACCTTAGCTCTCTAGCGTTTCTAGAAATGTTTAACATGTATTTAGGTTTTGTAAGAGTATGCATTTTACTCACATTCCCCAATAGGACTATATTATATTATTTCGTTGACCACATACTTTGAGCCTTGTCCTTGATGTCGTTCCATCAAAGCATCATGCAATCACTTTCATGTGTATCCTTTTTACACCGCTATTTGGAAGGTAAATGGATATGCAGACCCAAACACATTTTACTCACACATATTCTTTTTTAAATATTTTTTATGTGTATCTTTGTTTTGATATGGATCTTTGAACTTATTTATGAATTATAATAAACTATTTTTGAAAATCCTTAAAATGCATTCAATAAAGGCTGCTGAGGTCTTTCGCAAGAGACCTTCGTCGCGGTGAGACTTTCTCTCTTTGTAGTGACAGTGTCTCGATGGCCGCACCTTATTAAAGAGTTTTTAATCCTTGGTGCCCTCTGTATCCCTTCTACAGGATCTTCTCAGTGACATAAAATCTCGATGCAGTGACACTTCGGTGATGTGTGTTAGTTTAGCGAAAAAGTCACTTTTTGAACTAAATTGTGCACATCTTTCTTGATACTCGTGCAAATTAAATATACTGTCACCTCATGTAAGTGTACTCACCTACTTGTAACCTTTTATCTTCTATTTCAAGCTTGGGGGTTATATATAAGTAGGTTAGACTTCATTTTGTGAAAGAGTTTAAGTGTCATTTTGGTTATTTTCTTTGTGAAAAAAATATTTTTTTTCCACAAGAAGCATCTTTTAAGGAGAGAAAAATCTTTAAATAAAAACCTCTTTGCTTTTGAATCTTTTATTCTTCCAAGTTCTAAATCTTTTTTTTCTTTTCTATATATTCTTGAGATATTTTAAGTTTAAATACTTGTGAAATCTATTTTTCTTAAGTGAACTTCTTTCCTTTAAAATCTTTTCACAACCTTAAACAAATCTCTTTCAAATTTGTTCTTGTATTATTTTTTTTATTTCGTATATCTCAGAGATATATTTTGTGAGTTAAGACATTAAATTCAAGGCACACTTTCACCTTAGGTCATCACACACCTAGAAAGTGGCACGACACTCGAAGGAGACTTCTCACCATTGTTCCATAATTAAACACATAGTTTATTTTTCAAACTCAAATTGAATGAATTTTGCTTCAAATTTGAAATGAAGACTTTGTTTAGCACGAGAAATGTACGACATTGGTTGCGAATAAAAATCAGTCGCGGTTATCTATCATACTCTAGCTGTTGGCGGTCTATACGAAGAATATGGTGTGAAAGAGTGCCTAGTCAGTTATCTCATCGTAAAGGTTATAAGTCTATTTCTTCTAGTTATAAAATTCTACCATCGTACATTTTTTGTTTTGTCTTCTCGAAGTTTATTCCCATTGTGGGATTTTTCTCGTACGCCATGGTGTTATGCTACATTTTTTATCTTTTCTCATTTAGAATAATTCACCTAAATATTGAAGATAAAGTTTGGTGAAATCTAATTAGTAAAACATTTGTCACATAAATCTTGAGACTTATATTTGTTACCCAAATTTAAACTTGAAAAGAAAACCTTACCACAATTTGACAAGAGATTTTAATTGGGTACCTTTCATACATCTCAATTTTGAGAACACACACTCTCAATTGGTACAGAGCTAGACCTCTTTTTTATTAGGTTTAATCACACTGAAGTAGATTTAGTGTGTCTGATTATGGATATTTATGTGAACGACCAAATGCGTAAAATGATGGAAATCAATAAATGTAATGCTTTACCTGGACTTATCACTCCATCCGAGTTTTTAAATCACATTAAGATGAACATTATCAAAACTTGTGTTAGTGACTATGAAGATAATGATCTACGTTATTCTTTTGATACAATTGTTTCTCAAAACAAAAGTTTATCGAAAACTAATGTTAAACTTTCTGTAAGAGTGAAACATTTGTAAAATGAAAAATCCAATAAATAAAACGGAGACCATGAATCTTCTCGGTTATCATTTGATAGGGGTTGTTTTCTTGATAAAATTAAAGCCCTTGAAAATGATAAAACTGGACTTTTAGATGATCTTAATTGAGTTAAATATAAAAATGATTTTTTTCAATTGCTTGATGATCATGCTCATTCTCTCTATCCTAAAATTAAATCTTTAGATTTAGACTTTAATGATTTCTTAGATTTTTTTGATAGACTTGTTGAAGATAAGAAGTTACCAATAGTGGAGGAAGAATGTGTATCCACTTTGAGAAAGGATAATGATGAATTAAACATCATTATGAATACTTTAAAAGTAAAATATCAAAATAGTTTTGATCTATGTTACAAACTTTAAAAGAAATTTGAAGATCAATACTTGAAAATATATTCAAGCTATTGTGGTCATTTTAGGGGAAGTACGTATAATGAAAAGCCTTCAACTTCAAACCATTAATCCTTTTAAAACCATGGTTTCCAAAATTTCCATAAATCCAAGAAACATGATAATATAAAAAAATTGAAAGATGAGTGCTTCGAGTCTCCTTGCATTTTCAAATCTCATAATCATAATGATAAATGCAAAAAAGTGTTTGCTCATATTGTCACAAATAGAACCATCATAAGGATTTTTACTTTAAGTTGAAGTAGGTTCAAATTGTTGGTAGTTTTGCTCCCATAATTCCTTCTCATATGACTCCTCCCAAGATTTATAAATGTGACAATTGAAATAGTATGGGACATTTGAGATAATTTTGTTATTTACTTAAGATGACCTCTCACTTTCACAATTCTAGGAAGATGTTTTGTTAATATATGAATAACACATTGGGAAAGACATATGAACATCCTCGGCATGTTCAATAGGAAAGGTACAAAAGAATTTCTGATACACCTAAGAGTCAAACTACTCCCAATTTGTTTCATGCTTAAGAAATATGGATTAGGCAGCGCCATTTACATTTCTAGATTTGGAAGCTAGACCAGATCATTTGTTGGTCCCCTCTACTTCCACTTGTTAAAAGGTTTCTCTATGGGCTTAGGACTTCTTTGAACAATTATCTTGTTCCCAAGCCCATTCTATGTTGTTTAATTCTTCATTTTCATAATTCTTTTCTAGATACATTTTGTGATTATGTGCTTATGGGTCACCTTGCTAAAATTCTAAGACTAAACTATTTGACTTGTTTACACATGATGCTTGTATCTTGGTTGTGTTTATGACTATGAACTCTATGTTTAGAATTCAAAAGATTTGAAAATTTATGGTTTTTCGATCTTAATTTATCTTGAGTAAATTTCGACTACATTTTGAGTATTATCTTATGAACTAAATAACAAAACACTTTTGAGTAAAGCTTTTATGGAATCTTCAAATTAAAAGTGAATTGAAAAAGTGTGTCAGATTTGCCTTTGTATGTGTGAGATGTATATCTTCATAGTTGAAATTGAAAATGATACACACACACACACACACACACACACACACACACACACACACACACACATATATATATATATATATATATATATATATATATATATATATATATATATCATGAGAGATGATGTGGTTAGGGATACAACTTTGATTGAATAATACAACCTTTAAAAATTAAAAATTGTATTCTATCATAATAGCAAATGCGTGAAAATCACCACATGCAAGAGAAATATTTTAAAGTGATGTTTCAAAGATGTATATCCATCTAAAAATTGAATATCTTCAAGGATGTGAAATGAGATTTTAACCAAAAATAGCTTAATGAGGAAGAGAAAAGTGCTAATTAAGATTTTATTTTTCGAGAAAAATGAAACTTTTAAAAATATTTTAAAGTTGAAATTCATAAGTAAAACTTCTCTTTTGTTATTTTTCTTGATATTATCGAACAAATGCTCATGTTTGTACACTTGTTTCTCCCACACGATTTATCTCCTATGTTCTCTTTTAAATTAACTTTAAAACATGCAATGAATCTTTCACTAGTTAGTTTATTCTTCATATAGAGTAATTGGATTAACCATTTAAACCTTGACTTGACAATTCATAATGCAAATATATCAAATTTTATTTGTCATTTTAGTAAGTCGATCATTTGAGATTGATTACTTTGTATCGTGTGAGTTATTGTTTTGTATTTGAGGGAGTTCAAAAATTTTCTGACCATACGTGCAGGCAACGAAGGGTGTTTTCTCTACAATGGCTTTAGCCCTAACTCCAGTAAAGGTCGCGACCAACGATAAGGTTCACTGCAGTGATAGTACATTTAAAGTGCTCCCACATTCTCCTTTCATTCATTTTCGCAAAAGTTCCTTTCTCTCTCTCTCTCTCCCCCCTTTCGAAATCCAATCGTTCCCACTTTATTTTTGGACTATTTCAAAGTTTTTATTTTGGATGATTGCTCGATTACCCTTCTAGAAATCACTTTGTAAGATTTTTATACTCTTTATCTTCTAGATTCGGAATTTCTTTTATGGGTTTAAGGAAGTTATGTTCACGTGTCCTCTTTAAAGACCATGCAAGGTTTCTCTGGGTTTCCTAAAAATGGAGATTAGATGCCAGTTGTTTTATTCCTAGGCCTCTAGTTCCTCCTCGGTTCATTGATCCTGAGGATTTCAACAAGTTTTAGTACTTTCACTTCTGTGCTATCCATCTTGAGTGAAACATTGATTAGGATTCTTTCCGTAACAATTACGCTGATGGTTTTAATTTTTTTTTATGACCGTTATTGGTTAGGTAATGGAATCCAAGGTACAGATGTACGCGGGAGTTCGATACCACAACGAAGTTGGCCGAGAGTAACTTTACCTCTATTGTTCAAGGTGTTCATATTACCATTATCCCCCCGCCTACATAAGAGATATTTATAAAATACCTAAGGTCCCCAAACCCATTTTTCTTTGTAAAAATCTTGAAGGACCCAATAGAAATAAGATAATGGCAAAAATCTCTAGTGGAATAGTCACTTAGACTTCCTGCAAAACCTAACCTAAAAAATAGATGGAATTCTACTATTTTCGCCGTATCATTTTTTCGAAAAATATCACTCAAAGCTCACATCACTATTCCATTCCTTCCTATGACTGCAAAACTTTACATGCAGTCAGCACCAATATCACTGTTGAATTGGTAAGAGAAATTTATAGTTTGATGATTGATTACATTATCATCAAGGGTACAAGAAATGAACTAGATCTTTTGTTTATCAATCATCTTTTGTTGGCAAAAATGTTTATATCTACTATAATGATCCAAAAGAAAAAGGCTGTGAAGAAAATTAACTACACCGCCGTTCTTGAATGTATGAGGATATTTCCTAAACCACCTTCATTCCCTACTATGGATGAACTGGGAGGATTTCTCACCCAAGGATTTGGTGGTGAAAATTCTCAATCACAACATAGAACCACATTGCCCTCACATCCCACTAGAACTCATATTTTCAATGAGAATACCACTAAGATATCTGTTGGTATTTGCAACTTATTATATCCTTAGATCGTCACCTAAATCACATCGATCCTGGAGCATCAGACTATGTTCCAAAACTCAGTCCTCATTCAGATGGATGTCGTATGGTAGGATGTTCTTAATCTTCATACAGAGGTACGTAAACTTTAACGATATCAAGAAGACTCTGATGAAGATGATGACGATAACGAGGAAGAAGAGGATTAGTTAGTGGTGATAAAAAAAATTATAGTGATTGGTTTATTTAGAAATCTTTTTTTGTCAAAGACTTTATTGGTTTTTGATGTTTTGGTGACTTTCATATTTCACTTTTGGATATTTAGTTAAGTACTCAACAAGTGGGAGTAAAAATTTTGGTGAAGTTACTCTTAGCTTCTTTGGATACTTTTTATGGATTTTTTATGTCATGTTACATATATAGACTTTGGTTTATCGTATCTCTATCATGATTATTTATCTTGTGATTCCTAGTTCATTATATTATGTGTTTTTATTTGGTACACCATGGATTATATAGGATTTTTATTCACTCACTTTCTTTATTGCCTACTAACCCTTGATGTATACTTGTTGACTTGCACACATGCCTTATTACACCTATTTTATGGTTCACTTTTACTCATATTGGTGTTACATGCTCTAGCTATATTATGTTATTTTGATCTCTATTAGTGAAATATAGACTAGATTCCTTGAATTGAATATTCTTTGTTTAATTTTAATTGAAATAACTCTCAAACGATTTTGTAAAAGATAGAGGTCCAAAAGTTTACTCTCAACCTTGAATCCAATTTTGATTTATAGAGTTTACGAAGGGGTTATTGCTCCATCTCTCTTGGTATCGGTCTGATACAGAGTTTAGAAAAAATGCCTTGCAATGAAAAAGAAGAGTCTAGAAGATTGGATAAGAAGGTTATTTGGAAAGGAAAAAAAGAAAAAACAATAAGGGTAATTATGTTGAAGTCCCATTCACTTGGTTAATGATGCAAGAGACCTTTTGACTGAGTCAATGATGTCAAAGGTCCTATTTTGCCATGTTAGCACATTAAAATGAAAAATACACCCTCAAAATCACTATCATAACTCTTTACAGCCCTTAATGTCGTTTTTAAAAAAAAACACCAAATCTTTAAAAGTATATAACTTTAAATCTACAAATCCAAAATTCATAAATTTAAATATTTGGAATCTACTCGTGGAGATCTATCAAATAACACCCATATTCGATATTTTTGGATGAAAAAATCGAAACAGATAAATTTATTTGTTTTTGTAAAACCTTCATTTTTTCTGGCGAAACCTCCATTTTTTCCAGCAAAAACTCTTCTTCTCCAGCTCGGGTGATGGTTCCGCAGGCGCGGACCAAAAAAAATAAAGAAATAGATGAAGAGAGAGAGAAACGAGAAAGAAACACTCCGATGAGAATTCTGGCGGCCTCCGGCGAGATTTTTTGGTGGACTATTTTCGGTGAGTCTCCGGTGGGGTGGGGTGGGGTGGGGTGGGGTGGGGTGGGGTGGGGGTGGATGTGGAAGTGGGACTGTTAGAGAGAGAAAGAGTGATATTATGAGTTTATATTTAGAGAGTAAGTGGGTTTAAAATGGGTACATGTAAGGGTATATTTGTCTAAATATATGTAGTCTATAATGAAAAAGGACTTGGTGCATTAAAAAAAGGTCAATGGGATTTGGTGCATTTTTTACCTAGTAAATGGGACTAGCTTTGAATTATCCCAAAAAAATAATAAGAGGTGGAGAAAAGAAAGAGAAACGACGATAAAGACTTTGGCATGCATCTCTCAACCACATACGTGGACTCTTAATATAGATCATGCTCGACGATGTTTTTTAAAGTGATTTCTTTGCCTATTTTTTGGTCGACTCCCACCAGTTTTTTTACTTGTGTTCAGGAAATACATAAAGGCACTCACTCGAAAGACTAAGAGTTTTAAAAAAAAACATACAGTTTTGATTGAGCGAAAATGCTTGTCTAAAAAAAGCATCCTACTTTTCAATATTATACTCGTATCAAAGCTTCTATTTATTTAGATTGGTTATGTCAAGCTGATTAATACTTGTAACTATTTAGATTGGTTTACTCATATGAGTTCAAAGACTATCACTCTAATAGGCTGCTCGCATCGCAAATGTACAAGTATGCATGTATTTGTGGAAATATTTTTATTTAGAGACAAAGTACATTGATAAAAAGAAAAGATGGGTGGCATAAAAGTGTAAATTTCCTTCTCAACAATATTTTTTGGAAAATTTCCAAGTTATATATTTTGTGTGACTAAACTAGACATACCATTTTTTGATTGATTACATAACTGGACATAAAATAATATTTGTCCCACTATATACTCCATATTCTCTTAGTAACATGAGTGTTCTTTTATAAGAAGGTAGCCTAAATACAAGAATAGGGGTTTCTCGAATTCACAACCCAAGTTTGAACATTTAAGTTGACAAAAATTGGGGTTTTTTGAATTTATCACCCAAGCATTTGGGTGATCAGGGGTTGCTCGAATTCACAACCAAAGTTTGTTTATTTAAGTTCACAAAAATTTAAGAGTGCGTGTTTGTATTTTTAAGATCCTCAGAATTGTATACTCAAAATAGTTTGTATGGTTAACTTGACATTCCATTTAATATTTTGAACCATAATAATTTGTAATGTGATGAATGAGAAGATCTCTTAATCCTTCACTCGCACATGCTTTGCCCATTTGCTCAGTAGAAATACCACATGTATTATTTTTATAGTCATATAAATTGTTCGAAGATATTCACTCTATTGTTATGCATTTCAAAAAAGCTATGTTGTGCATTTAAAGGATTATAGTTGCTTTATGAAAACTTTATTTTCTCGCATGCTTAAATTCGAGTAGCGGTGCTAGCAAGAAGATATATGAAGGTTTGATAAAAATTTCAAATTTCAAATTGATTTTATAGAAGTAGGCTCGACTCCAACATGCTTCATGAGAATTCTTACACAGAATAAAAGATAGAATCTATCAATAAAAAGTACGAGGTATCAAATATACTTTCTAAGAAAAGTTTAATTCTTATGAAATGTTAAGTTACTTTTTATAGGCGGCCAAGGTGCCTCCTAGTGCATTTTTACTTATTAGTATTTGTCAACCTATTAAAATAAGAAAATAGGTGTGAGAAAAAAAAAGTGTTCGCCAAAGTATAAATAAAAGAATATGAAAGGTATGACATTTTAGTACCCAAGGATCCGAGGGCATATGAGTGCTCATAGTGTTAACCTAAAAATAAAGAAACGTGTGTTGCAAATGATCAACTGTCAAGTATAAATAAAAGAATATAAAAGTAGGACAATTTTGTACCTGGGGATCCAAGGGCATAGGAGCGCTCATAACATTAACCTGAAAATAAAGAAACAGATTAAGTAGATGAGCAAGTGCTAAGTATAAATAAAAGTACATAAAAAGGTACGAAAGTTTAGTACTTAAGGCTCTAAGGGCACCGAAGTGCACGTAATATTAGCCTACTAATAAAAAATAGGTTATGCAGATGAGAAAGTGGCAAGATAAATGAAAGTATATAAAAATATATGAAACTTTAGTACCTAAGGCTCCAATGGCACCGAATCGCTCGTAATATTATCCCACAAACAAAGAAACGGGTTAAGTAGACAAGCAAATGCCAATAATGAATAAAAGGCATGATAGTCACTTCGTAGTTCTCATAGTATTAACCTAAAAATAAAGAACCAAGTTAATTAGGTAAGCAAATGCTAAGAATGAATAAAAAGGTACGATAGTTTAGTACCTGTGACTCCAAGGGCACCGGAGCACTCATAGTATTAACCTGAAATAAAAAAATAGGTTAAGTAGACAAGGAATTCCAAGAATGAATAAAAAGGTACAATATTTTAGTACATGAGACTTCAAGTGCACCAGAGCGCTCATAGTATTAACCTGAAAACAAAGAAAAATTTTAAGTAGACAAGCAAGTACAAAAAATAAATTAAAAGGTGCGAAAGTGTGACACCCGACTAATTAAATACCGGGTATCTACTCCTTTATTAGATTAATATAGAATATCAAGTTGGTTCAGTCTTAGCGTCACTGTCAAAAACATTTAATTAAATACTAGCCACCTAATATTTAAACTAGAGAGATGCTAAATTTTAATAACTAAATTAACAATTAACAAAGTAATTAAACCATCATTCATCAATTGCATAAATAATCTCATATGAATAACCAACGTAATGAAATAAACTGAGTCTGGAGTAAACACTCCAATAATAATACCAGAGTAAAATAAAATCCCAACACAAGAGTCTGAATAAATAACCCAACAACTGAGATAATGAAAGTCTATATCTAAAGTCTCTAAATAAGAATGGGCAACATGCCCTAATTGATTTGAATGACTCTGGAGGAACTAAGGATAAATGTGGAGGCATCTAAGACCGAGATCCTGTAGCTTCCATAGAATCTACAACACGTCATCAGAATGGAACTCCTATGCTTAGCGTCCCTGTGACAGAGTACCTAAAAGGTTTTTACAAAACAAAATATATTTGGAGGAAAGTGGGTCAGAGCCCAAGGTGAAAATAGTTTACAAACAGCAAGTGTTTAATTGCATTCAACAGTAAATATTATATACATGTTAGTTGCATACTCTCACATGAGTTTTTCACCCCTCAACTAATGTGCATGCCTAACGTATACCCTTAACCCATCCTAGTTATGCCACTATCTAACTAGTCCGTACTAACTCCTACTTTCACATTCTAATATAGGGTGCCTACTCGTATTACCCAAACAAGTCATATTTATATCCCACATTCACATTCATTAAATTACTTATCTCGAGTGTTATTTAGATTTTCATATTATTAACCCATTTACATAACTTAGTTACTCACGTCTACTAAGCAACAGTGAAATAATCACAAGTATATATATATATATATATATATATATATATATATATATACAAATCCGGCAACCCAAAAGACTGGAACATGTGGTGCACACATACTCTGCTATCAATCCACATAGATCACGCACGTAAGGATTTACATGTTCCGAATCACTCAAGAACCGTATCAATACAATTCACACATATTGGAGGCGAATATAGGTCACATACCCATGGGTCACGCACATACCTATGATCCCATGGTCAGCTGACTTATCAACTTATAGATATGTCATTCAGAGTCCTATGTCCTTAAGGTACCAAGCTAATTCTCCCCGAAGGCACACAAAGATAAAATGGTGCTCTTTCCAAAAATCAACCACCCGTGATAGCAAGTATGGTAGGTATGTCATACACAGAATAATTCATATAATAGCTAATCACACAACCTAAGTATTTAGCAACATTAATATAGATATTCTCTATCCTATATTACAAGTCACATATGCATTTTAATGCCATTCCAGATATTCTACGTAATATGTTTAACGCGACAACTCTCTCGTAGTATAAATGCGAATATTTAAATCTATCTCAAAAGGTTACTAAGTCACCCACTTGCCTCTAAGGTTATTTCAGTAATTCAAATTCTCTCTTATATTGTCCCTAACCTTAAATTAACATTCATCCAATTTAAATCCCAATTTTATAAAATTTCTAACCGTATCACACTCGGTAAACACTCGTAAGTATCCCATTCAATCCCAAAAGGTGTAACATTTTCTGGGCATAAACTACATCCCTACTGACCTTAACCAAGTCCCCCAATATTCTATTAAATACCCCTAAGAGTTCTTACAAGCTTGGGATTTGCCGAACCTTAAAGGGAAAATAATCTAGAAAATTAGGAGGAGTCGACCGATCGATTAAAAGGGTCGATCGATCGATCGACATTCCTAGGTCGATCGATCGATCAAACAGGTACTGTGAATCTTCATAATTTGGCCTACGGGTTTCATCAAACTTAACCCTCAAATCCTATACTATAATTTCCCAAACTCCCAAATATTTATTCCTAACATCATACCAACATAAATACATAAGTTCCAACATCTCAGAATTATCAAATCATAATGGGAAATCAATTTCTTCGATCAAATCATATAATTTTCATAAAAACCCTAGTTCTCCTATTTTCTTTAAGAACATAATATAACTCAATATAATTTCATAATTCTCTACCCATGGATTATAATTTCGTGGCTGCTATATTCCCAGAAGTTAAACTACATGCAAAACCTACCCAAATTATGATTTTAATTCTTCAAACCCATTCATTCATTATTTTTCAAGGTTATTCTCCAATTCTAAACTAACATAGATGATATATGCAGTGAATTATTGCAAATTAAATCACTTGCCTATAAATGAAGATTCTGATCCTTTGAAGCAAATGGTATGGGAATGATTCTCTCTTTCCGATCTATCCAGTTGTGGTGACTGTGGTGCAAAAGCCTCTAAATAGTGGTTTCTCCTTTGGGAACTTCCCTCTCTTCCTCTATAACTACCGTTGGGGATTTTTGGTTATGATAAGCCTAAGAGACCTAAATTTTTGTTGATATATTAAGTCTAAAATTCGTGGGTTATAATTCCATAAAAAGTCAAAATGACAAAAATACCCTCCCAGAATACCGGTTAGGCCTAAAATGCCCCGGGACCCAAACTAAACCCCCAGCTAGTGTTTTCTGACTATCTCGACCCTTCCGGACACGTTGGCAAACTCAAAATGACTATACAAATGATATAAAAATAATGTACTTTTTAAATCCATTAAATTGGTTTTTAAAACGACTGACACGCGCATCCCAACTTAATTATCAAAATTGTCGTAATTTCAACTCGCGACAATTTTTAATAAATTCAATAATCATATATTACCATATTCACTCAGTAATATTCAACATTATCATCGTAATAAAATACTAACTCTTGTCTCGCTAGTTATTTAAATCCGAATTATTTTCCAATTAATTATCCCCAAATTAATTTAATTAATCCCATAATTAAAAGGAATTTCATTCAATTAATCTCATAATTATAAGCCATAAAAATACGAGGTATTACATACTTCCCCACTAATAACGGAATTTCATCCCGAAATTCGAAAAAGGCATACCTCGTAAAAAAAGGTATCCTCCAGTACACGAAATAAATTTCAAAGTAAGGCTCAGTCACTATAGCCCTGCTTAACAGCAAGCTTGTTTAACACTCTCGATACCTTATCAGCTATAGGGTCGCACCTCAATAAAAGCACCTCACCTTGTGCTCCTACAAAAAAACATTAAAATAAGAATAGCTTATACATCACTGGCTGCATTATCTCAATATTATTGCGAGGCCACATTTCCTGATGATGCTAAGATTTAGCACCACCGGATAAATGATAGTGAGCTCAAACAGTAGCATCCATGGCTGCTACTGAGATGTATAAGTGTATAAGTGTATAGAAGGAGATGAGTATAAGGATAATAAGACAATGATGTATAGTGGTTCATCCAATTTGGCCTACATCCACTGTGAGTGTGTGATCCACTAAGTATGGGCACTAATGGCCTTGGATACAATGCACATAATCTCCCTCACTCTCTCTCTACTGTGTGTACAAGCAGAGTTTTAGCTAGGGTTTCAATAATCTGATCGATCCCCTTGTAGGGTTATAGGTGACAAGTATATATAGGTCTTGGGGGGTGTAGTGTACCCCCCAAGTATGCATGGTGCATGTGAATGATGATCTAGCCAATCCCCTGCTGACACCTGTAGATGCCAAATGATGACATAATATTCCCTCACATGAGGGTGTGATTTTTTTATAACGGTCTCCCATGTGCCATGTGAGCCTCACGCACACTGTTCGACGCGTCTCCCAAAACACGCGCTGTGATGATGTCACCCTCGGCCTATGGGCCGAGGCCGAGGGCAAAGTTCCTTCTAGTAGTGAGTCTGGCCCAATTCTGGCCTCGTACTGTCGTACCCTCGGAGGGTCGTCTGGAACCTGGTGAAGGGTCGGCCCCCCTGAGGGGTCATCTGGAGCCTGGTGAAGGGTCGGCCCCTTGAGGGGTCATCTTGAGCCTGATGAAGGGTCGGCCCTTGAGGAGTCGTCCGTTTGGAGGTAATCTTCAGCCAGGCCGAGGATATAAACGGGTATATCAATCACCCCCAGCCCTTAGCCATAGGTGCTGTTGAGATGGCTGAGGGATAGTGTTGTAATTGAGATGCGTGTATGATCAGTTAGGTGAGTGACACCTGGGCAGATACTCATTGTTGTTCCAGTTTCCAAGGCATGGCGGCTGCACACTTTTCTTGGGGCTTTGTGCCCTAATGATGCCTTCCTCATAGGTTGTGTCCTGCCTTGGTCAATGGGCCCACTCATTACTAAGGTATTTAAGAAATTTTTGAACTCTCTCTCTCTCTCTTCTTCTTCTTCTTCTTCGCGCCCAAGCTTCCACTTTCTAGCTTCCATCCTTCTCTTCATTTCTGCGATCTCTACATTTCGAGTTCGGCAGCTTTGCTATCTCTTTCTCAGGTAATCCTTCTGCCCCAGCGTCCTCTTTAATTTCATTATTTTTTTTGCTTTTTGGTTTTAGGCATGTAGAGCCGTATTTTGGTGGTTTCTTAACTTTTCCGGCGACTGGTTTTTGAGTGTTCTTGAGTGAAAACCACCAATTCCCTTTTTAATCCAAAAGTCTAATTTGGTCAACTGCAAACTTGTTTGTAGTTAAGTTCCCCAAATTCCTCCAAGTGTAGGGTCTTCCCTTTTAATGCTTGGGAGGCTTTATAGTTTAGCATCTGAATTCCCATCCTTGAGAGAGAAGCTCTTTGCAGAGATCAGACGAATAGAGGAAGAGGAAGAGAGGAGACGAGGGGCCGACCCTAACTGGGTACAACCCATCTTTCCCATTCCTCTTGCCATAATAAAACCATTTGAACCGTCTGAGTCTTGTGGGTCGTCCTCTCATCCAGTCGAGACTCCCAAACCAAGTGAGATGGATGAGAGAGCATCCTCACCAACTGGCGTTGGAACTTCCGGTAGGAGAGAGACATCTGACCTAAGCCCAGGCCGAGAGGCCGAGGGTATGTTCCCCTCTGAGGCTGTCCCTGTGACAACCTTATCTCCCCATGCCTTCCAGATGGCCTTTCCCCATGGTCGTCTGGCAGATGACGAGGACGAGGGAGAGGGGACTGAGGACGAGGGCGATGATACAGATGACCAGATTGATACCTCCCATGCCTCATCCTATATCTCCTCTGTTAGGGATCGTGATCTCTTGATATGGAGGCATGCCTATGGAGTTCCCCCAGCGTAACTATGAGAGTTCGCTCTGAGTCTGAGAGGGTTTTTGATTGTGAAGAGGGAGAGGTTGCAGTTTATGAACAAATGTTCAAGGTTGGAGTCAGATTACCTCTGTATCTTGCCATCGTAGATATCTTGTCTGCCCTTGGTGTTGCCCCCTCTCAACTTCCTCCCAACTCATGGAGGACGATCCTGGGCTACATCTCCTTATGGAAGAATGCTTTCACCGACGAGCCCTCGGCCGACCTATTCTTGGGCTGCTACAATATCACCTCCTCGTCCAAACAGCCTGAATACTATCATCTGGGGGCGAGGAGGTCTGAGAAGAAACTCCTCCATGTGGCGCAAACTTCCAACCACGATTGGAAAAAGAGATTCTTCTTTATCTCTGGGGAGTGGGAGTCCACCGACGATGGTCCGAGGGTCCCCAGAAGATGGTCTAACCCTTCCATGAAGGCCAGATCAGACCCTGGACTTAGTCTGGAGGAGAAGGATATCGTTGAATATCTGAGAGGACGAGGGAGAGAGGGTGAACTTCTAAAATTTGAAGACCTGATGACCCCCCCGGTTCCTCAAAGAAGCTGGTCTGAGGGTCGGCCCTCTGACTGAACTATGTGAGTTATACTGAACATTTTCCATTCTTTACTTATTTTTGAAGTGTTTCCTCTTTATCTCTGCATTTTCTGACGTGTTGTCCTCTTATCAGGTCGTCCTGCAGACATATCAGACTATCTTTGGGAAATGACTGCTCCCAACTTATTATCAGGCTTAGCCAAGAAGAAAGGAAAGGAGCCTCAGCAGGCTCCGAGGAAGACGAGGGCCGCTGGGCCGACGGTGGTGGAGCCGACCGCCGATAGCCATAAAAGAAAGGAGCCTGAGGCCCCTGTTGACCCTCGGCCGAATTCTCGGACGAGGGCCAGGGTCGAAGCATCTGAGGGGACGGCCTCTTCATCCAGCATGGTGGCCTTCTGGTCTCAAAACCTGGCACATCTGAGGGCCGAGCCCTCATCACTTATTGCAAATTTGAGGGCAGCCAAGGCCTCAATGTTTTCTGCACCCTCGGCCTCTGACTACGAGTTCCTCTCAAAGATGCCTCCTGCCAAAGTGTATGACTATGGTCTGCACGCCCTTGCACAGGTATTAGTCTTGACCCACTTCTTTTAATTTCATTCTTTCAAAAAATATTTCCTCGGCCTCATGACATGTGTTTATTTTTCGTGCAGTCTGTGTGTGCCTTTACCTCGGCAACAAAATGGATGGTCGAGAACCAAACAAAGTTCCATGAAGCCGAGAGGGCTATCCAACATGAGGCAGATCTTCAATTGTAGCTTGATACTGCAAGGGCCGAGTTGTAGAGTACCAGGACTGAGCATGCAAGGATCCTGGACCAGCTGACGAGGCAGCATAACGAGGACATTAAGGCCAAGGACTTGCTTATCAAGTAAAAAGACGAGGCCTTGACCAACCTGGAGGCCAAGTACAAGATTGATCTTGAAGCATCCCTCAAGAAAGCCGAGGCTGATGCTGTTGAGGCTTATAAGATTTCTGACGAGTTTCAAGGCTTCGGCCTTGAATATTTGGAGAGAGGAATCAGGACTGCCTGCCGGTGGGTCGTCCTCAGGTTTGGTGACGTCGTCTCCTCGGTCCGCCCTTCGATTGAAGCAGTCAGACTGGACGACCCTATGATTTTCGAGGCTCTTACTTATGTAGAATCAAAAGTGCAGGTTGAGGGGGTCGGCAGCTCTGAGGATCAGCCGGTTATGGTCATTGAGGAAACCCCTCCGGTAGATGTTGAGGCTCTGCCCTCAGATATTTTCCCATATGGTGGCTGTCTGTAGCCCATACCCTCTTAATGTAACCCAAATTTTTGTACTTTACTTGCAGAACACCTGATATTTTGTATAACTGGCATTTCGTTAATACTATCGTCTTCTTTATTGTCTTCCATATTTGCTTCTTGTATGGTTTGCTTTGTCTTTGTTAATGCCACTAACCTCTCCCTCGTCTTTCTTGAGGACTGTGGTGGGGTCGTCCCCTCCACTGGCGCTCATTATAGCCGAGGGATCAACTTACCAAATTAAGGGTTTTAATAAACTTTTCCCTCGTCTTTCTTGAGGACAGTGGTGGGGTCGTCCCCTCCACTGGCCCTCATTATAGCCGAGGGATCAACTTACCAAATTAATGGTTTTTATAAAGTTTTCCCTCGTCTTTTTTGAGGACAGTGGTGGGGTCGTCCCCTCCACTGGCCCTCATTATAGCCGAGGGATCAACTTACAAAATTAATGGTTTTTATAAAGTTTTCCCTCGTCTTTTTTTAGGATAGTGGTGGGGTCGTCCCCTCCACTGGCCCTCATTATAGCCGGGGGAACAACTTACCAAATTAATGGTTTTTAATAAATTTTTCCCTCGTCTTTCTTGAGGACTGTGGTGGGGTCGTCCCCTCCACTGGCGCTCATTATAGCCGAGGGATCAACTTACCAAATTAATGGTTTTTAATGAAGTTTTCCCTCGTCTTTCTTGAGGACTGTGGTGGGGTCGTCCCCTCCACTGGCGCTTATTATAGCCGAGGGATCATCTTACCAAATTAATGATTTTTAATGAAGTTTTCCCTCGTCTTTCTTGAGGACTGTGGTGGGGTCGTCCCATCCACTGGCGCTCATTATAGCCGAGGGATCAACTTACCAAATTAATGGTTTTTAATAAAGTTTTCCCTCGTCTTTCTTGAGGACTGTGGTGGGGTCGTCCCCTCCACTGGCCCTCATTATAGCCGAGGGATCAACTTACCAAATTAATGGTTTTTAATAAAGTTTTCCCTCGTCTTTCTTGAGGACTGTGGTGGGGTCGTCTCCTCCACTGGCGCTCATTATAGCCAAGGGATCAAATTACCAAATTAAGGGTTTTAATAAACTTTTCCCTCGTCTTTCTTGAGGATAGTGGTGGGATCGTCCCCTCCACTGGCCCTCATTATAGCCGAGGTATCAACTTACCAAATTAATGGTTTTTAATAAAGTTTTCCCTCGTCTTTCTTAAGGACAGTGGTGGGGTCGTCCCCTCCACTGGCCCTCATTATAGCCGAGGGATCAACTTACCAAATTAATGGTTCTCTGTAGATTTTTTTTTCATGCGTACTAGAACTGATAACCACAGGATGAGGGGAAACACCGATATTTCTCAGTAATTTTCCAGAGTGTTCTGTTGGAGCAACTCTTATTACAATTATGGTCTATCAAGACCTTACAACACTACTGATAGTATTTCTTCAAATGATCTGCATTCCAAGGGTTGGAAAAAGTTTCCCCTTCTAGGTTTTCTAGTCTATAGGTCCGAGGGACGACTTCATCGATGACCCTATATGGGCCATGCCAATTAGGATGGAGCTTGTTGGGATTTTACCAAGTCTTCTTGAGGACCAAGTCCCCCACTGCAATAGGCCTCTGTTTCACCCTCTGATTGTAAAACCTTGCGGTCCTCTACTGGTAGACGGCCTGCCTTATCTCAGCATCCTCCCTCCTTTCCTCAATCAGGTCCAAGTCGAGTCTCCTCTCTTCCGCATTTCTCTGGGGGTCATACATTTGGACCCTGTGAGTAGGAAACCCAATCTCGGTGGGGATGACGGCTTCTGAGCCATAAGCTAGCATGAATGGGGTCTCTCCGGTAGAGGTCCTCACTGTCGTCCTGTATGCCCAGAGCATGGCATATAACTCCTCGACCCATCTTCCTTTTGCCTCCTCAAGCCTCTTCTTGATTCCATCTAGGATTGTCCTATTTGTAACTTATGTTTGCCCATTGGCCTGAGGTCAGCCTGGGGTGGAGAAAAATTGTTTGATACTCACCCTTTCACAGTATTTTTGTAGAGAGGCATTATTGAACTGAGTCCCGTTATTCGAGATGAGGGTGTTGGGGAGACCATATCTGCATATAATATTTTTCCAGATGAACTGGAAGGTCTTCTACTCTGTGATCGTCACCATCATCTCCGCCTCCACCCATTTTGAAAAATAGTCAATGGCTACGATGAGGAACCGATAGTTATTGATGGCCCTAGGAAAGGGTCCTACTAGGTCAATTCCCCACACTGCAAATGTCCATGGGGATGTAATGGAAGTAAGAGGCTGATGGGGCTAGTGAGGGATGGTGGCAAATCTTTGACATTTGTCACACTTTTTTACATGTGCCGCTGCGTCTTTCCCCAAGGTCGGCCACCAGTACCCCTGGGTGATCACCCTCTTCGCTAAGGATCTGCTCCCGATGTGGCTTGAGCACGACCCTTCGTGCACATCTTTCAAAATGGAAGGGACTTCTGAGGGATGCACACACCTAAGCAAGGGGAGCAAAAACCCTTTTTTGTACAAGGTGTCTCCGACGACAATGAATTTTGTAGCCCTATACCTCAGCTTCTTCTTTTCTGACTTTGCCTCTGGCATCTCACTCTCTTTAATGTACTTGATCGGAGGGTCCATCCATGAGGCTTCTTGAGAAACATTTAGGCAATTGACAAGTGTTCCCTCGGCGTCTTCAATAGTTGGCTGAAGCAAAATTTCTACTGGGACCGTCCTCCTGATGTCTGTCCTAGTTGCCGAGGCCAACCTCGCAAGGGCATCAGCACGGCCATTGTCGAGCCTAGGTATCCTTTTTAATTTTACTTCTCTGAAGCTTTCAGTAATGACCTCACTTTCTCAAGGTACCTAGCCATCCTCTCGTCCTTAGCCTCATAGGCTCCTAGTATCTGATTCACTACTAGCCTTGAATCACTATGGACCAAAATCTGGCCGACACTAAGAGACTTGGCCAAGGAGAGGCCTGCTACCAAGGCCTCATATTCAGCCTCATTGTTGGAGGCTTTGATATTGAACCTCAGAGCGTACTCAATGTCTGTGCCATCAGGTGCTGATACTATTAACCCAGCTCCGCTCCCGCTTTCGCAAGAGGACCCATCGACAAAGAGACTCCACACGGTGCGTTCTTCTGAAAAACTTCCCTCGGAGAGGGATCCCTGTCTAAAGATGTATCTTCCCTCTTCGTTTTCAGTCGCTTTCCTTCTAGCGGTGCTTGTCTCAACCCTATCTGCGGGTGTGTCGGTGGGCCTGTCTTGTGTATCTGTCTTCCCGAGGGTCTCACCCTCGGCTTCATCATCCTCCCAAGTAAACTCATCCATGAAATTCGCCAGCGTTTTCCCCTTAATGGCCTCCCTAGGCTGATACACTATGTCAAACTCCCCCAACTCTATAGCCCAGGCCATTAGCCTGCCTGATTTTTCTGGCTTGTGTAGGACCTGCCTAAGAGGAGAGTCGGTGAGGATGACCATTGTATGGGACTGGAAGTACGGATTCATCTTCCTTGAGGCATGGATCAAGGCGTAGGCTAACTTCTCCATCCTCGGGTATCTTTGCTCTGCCCCCTGGATTGCCTTGCTGTTAAAGTACACAGGCTTCTGTATCCCGTCTTCGTCTCTCACGATGGCTGCACTGATAGCCGACTCTGAGACGGCGAGGTACACATAAAGTCTCTTCCTTTGTACATCTTGACCTCACTGGGCACTCTGGTGGTGAACCAACACTCCCCCTGAGAGGAGGTGTTTCGTCATTGAAAGAGACCCACTAAGGTTCCCAAGCTCACCAATCTTTTCTTCAGTTCAGCTTTTCATAGCTCAAACATATGGCACCTGAAATTCCACCTCCACCACTTCCCCCGCCGGATGATGGGGGAAGACCCAGTTCCAGTCATCCGCCGCCCCAGTCTGAGATGGCTGATGTGGCGGCAGCCTTAAAGTCTCTGGCAGCAAGCCAGCGGATGATACAGGAGCAGTTCACAGCTCTAAGCCGGAACATACTAAGAGCACCAGGGGTTTCACCTGAGATGATTACTCCGGCAGCAGCTCCAGGACAGTATGATTCCAGGGGACCACCCCAGGCACCGCGCAAAGACCTGCCACCCCCTCAGCGGCGTAGGGATGTTACTGACCCCCGGCGTCTATGCCTGTGGAGGCAAGGAAACCCTTGCCTTGAGGACAGGTATGATGAGTTGGAGGGAGAGGAGGCCCAAATAGAATGCTGGGAACCGTATGAGGTCTCCAACAATACTGTACGACCTCTTCAAGATAGTAGAGGAAAGTGCGGGAGATCGAACCCTGATGATCGCCCGAGAGGCTCTGCTTTTGATCGATTGAGCAGGGGGTCAGCCTTTGAAAGGCTGGGCCCAGTTAATGACCTGCGGGAACAATTGTCCAGGTCAAGAAGTGCTGCGAGGTCCAGGAGGGAGGCGACAGATAGCCGACCCCAAGGACGAGATAACGGCCAAAGGGAAGTGAACAGCCGACACAGGCCTGCTGCAGCAGAACCCTCCGTCCACCTCAGAGAGTCGGCAGGGGATAACATCGGCCAAGCCGACCCTGTGAGGCCTTGGAATGACTCAATCCAGCGACTAGAGGATAAGATCGGTGATATACTGAAGAGCCGAGACCCCCTTCAGAGGGGATACACCATAGGCTCACCCTTTGTGGCAAAGATAGTCAACTTCCCCACGCCATCAAAGTTCAAGCCACCTATGGTCACCCCAAGATATGATGGGAGCACCAACCCCGTCCACCACGTGGAGATGTATCAGTCAGAAGCAGACATATATTCTATCTCAGATGAGATGAGGTGTCGTGCCTTCTCTGGTACCCTGACAGGGGCTGCGCATGTCTGGTATACGTCTCTTCCAAAAAATTCCATTGAAAACTTTAAGCATCTGGTAGACCTATTCATCCATAACTTTTGCTTTGGGGTGAGGCCACAGAAGAAGACCACCCACCTGCTCTATGTCAAGCAGGGGAAGAATGAGAGTCTGAGGGACTACATAGCCAGATTCAATAAGGAGAAGCTGGAGGTGAAAGACTATGAAGAGAGCATAGCTATGACAGCCCTGATTGGAGGACTCCAAAAGGGGAAGCTGTTATGGAAGCTTGCTGAAGACCCTCCGAGGACGATGGCTGAACTGCTGTCGACAGCAGGAAAGGTGATGAACGTCGAAGAGGCGATGGCTGCAAAATATGAAGACGAAAAAGGAGGTGCTAGTGGGGGTAAATACCCTAAGAAGAACAAAGAGGGGAAGAAAAGGTCCACGGATGACAAGTTCGCTGGTTACACCCCTCTAACGGTCAACTGTGAACAGATTCTCAATGAGATAAAGAGTGACCGGTCCCTGAAGTGGCCTGAGAAGCTGAGGGCAGCCCCCGGCAAGAGGAATAAGAACCTGTGGTGTGAATTTCACCAAGACCACGGCCACGTAATGGAAAAATGCTTTGCTCTGAAAGATGAGATTGAGAAGATGCTGAAGGAAGGGAAGTTCAGAAAGTACGTCGACAAAGGCGTCTTCAAGAGGGGCCGAGAGGACGACCCCAGAAAGAAGCATGGCGATGCATGCAGAGAAAGTCCTCAAAAAAGAGGGGACGACCCTTCTGATGATGAGGACGACCCTGACCTCCCACCGAGAGATGACCACGGCCCTGTCTAGAGGCTTAATATGATCTCGCTCGGAGTGGGAATGATCTCAGGGGGTCTTGCAGGAGGAGGGTCTGAGGTAGCCGACAGGAAGGCTCATGTGGCTGAGGCCAAGGCAGTGACGAAGACGGTACACGCAACCTCCCTGGAGGTCAAGTCAGAAAAGAGGAAGAGATGTCTTCTCGTTCCCACAGACGGCGCCAAACTGATGATGCTAAGATTTAGCACCACCGGATAAATGACAGTGAGCTCAAACAGTAGCAGCCATGGCTGCTACTGAGATGTATAAGTGTATAAGTGTATAGAAGGAGATGAGTATAAGGAGAATAAGACAATGATGTATAGTTGTTCAGCCAATTTGGCCTACATCCACTGTGAGTGTGTGATCCACTAAGTATGGGCACTAATGGCCTTGGATACAATGCACAAAATCTCCCTCACTCTCTCTCTACTGTGTGTACAAGCAGAGTTTTAGCTAGGGTTGCAATAATCTGATCGATCCCCTTGTAGGGTTGTAGGTGACAAGTATATATAAGTCTTGGGGGGTGTAGTGTACCCCCCAAGTATGCATGGTGCATGTGAATGATGATCTAGCCAATCCCATGCTGACACCTATAGATGCCAAATGATGACATAATATTCCCTCACGTGAGGGTGTGATTTTGTTATAATGGTCTCCCATGTGCCATGTGAGCCTCACGCACACTGTTCCACGCGTCTCCCAAACCACGCGCTGTGATGATGTCACCCTCGGCCTATGGGCCGAGGCCGAGGGCAAAGTTCCTTCCAGTAGTGAGTCTGGCCCAATTCTGGCCTCGTACTGTCGTACCCTCGGAGGGTCGTCTGGAGCCTGGTGAAGGGTCCGCCCCCCTGAGGGGTCGTCTAGAGCCTGGTGAAGGGTCGACCCCCCTGAGGGGTCGTCTGGAGCCTGGTGAAGGGTCGGCCCCCTGAGGGGTCGTCTTGATCCTGATGAAGGGTCGGCCCCTGAGGGGTCGTTTGTTTGGAGGTAATCTTCAGCCAGGCCGAGGATATAAACGGGTATATCATTTCCCTTCGATTAAACTCCAGTGTTAATTTAAACGCAAAGCTCCCATCCTGGGAGAAACCACATGAACCTATGACTACTCTTATCCATTTTTCGAATCTCTGCTCCAGGCGGTGTAACTTATACGACAGGCAAAAGCCACCTAAGACAGTTTTTGGTTATCCTATTATAGTTATCGGACTATAACTCCTTACAAATTCAAAACTCTGATTATCCACTCACCTCTACACATCTAGAGGAAGAATAGCTAAGGTTTCACAAACCTCAATAGGCACTTTGTCCACGATAAATAGGTACGAGTGCCTTTATACAACTCTTCTATTAGGTAATGTCGTCTACCCATTACCATATTATACTTCACTTACTAGCTATACCCGTTGTGGGAATGAAATGATCGCAATGAGTCCAAAACGACTTTCATACAGCGCCATAATCGTTAATCACCTTGCGTCTACTCCTTGGGCTATAGGTGATACAACCTGCTCAAAATGAACTGATATCCCCACTACTTCCTGAAATTTTATATTGAAGGTTGGGTTCAAGGATCTCATCCAAGTTCAAAATAATACTGGGCAGGACCACGCACCAGCGCGATCCTTCTTTTTAAAGAAAGACTAGGTCACACTATCTAATAGGATAAATCACCCAAAGGTATAAAAATTACTTTCCTTTTGGTAATCTTTTTCACCCGTTCGAAAGAACTCGTGACTCATCTTGAGGTTGGCAACCCATCGAAGAAATTTATCACTTGACTCTTCCATTACTGGAATCGTCGGCTTGATACAAAATTTTATGGCTAATTATCTTACTACAACTATTTTCTATCTATGATCGGGGAACGTGGAGACTACATACTATGTCCCGCTCAACATCGACTTTCACTTATAATTCCTCCCATTAGGTGGTACTTAATAATCCTCTTCTTCCCTCGGCATATACCAAAAGTTTTTACCCGTGCACTTTTCGCCATGACGTGTAGTTCTGGACTCTTTATACCTTATTGACATTATCATTCAATTAAATTCAAATCACTCTCATCATCCGACTGGGTAGAACTCTGCTCTAAATTGTCCATAATAGTTAAATATTTGTCTTCTCAAGGGATACCCCATTTTTAAATGGTTTCCCACTGTCTTTCAACTAATTTCGGACGTGCTACTCTGATTGCACATGAATATATGGATTATCATCCTTCTATCACGATGCTTAATCCACTCTACCACTTCCATTTTGTTATATTAGTCCCACAAGCATATATTTCACCCATCTATACCCATGTCTCTTTTCCCGACGATTCTGACATTAGGAAACTCGGGTGTCTACACATCCTATAAATCGTGCATACTTGTTTAAGCATCTACACGCTTCATACATACTCCAAACTCTTTATTTCTCCTGCATTCGCAACGTGGCTATACCACTTGGGCATTTCTCAATCACCTCCGGATTCGAAATTCGAATTCCTCCTTAACATCATTCCACCCTTCAATCGGCTATGATAAAACAAAATTTCCAATACCTCCTCACCACACAACTAGCTCCACTGATCTTATATCAAAATTTAACTTTTAACTTACAGTTATAACTACATACCTCTGTAATGACCGAGGTACCGAGCTCATGGTCGAATGGCTAAACATCTCCCTACTTCCAATCTTACGCTAAGTTTCATGCGTGGGATGTATCGCAAAGCGAAATCCAAATAAGGAACCCTCCCCCAATACACTACAACCTAGCATTATCGATCATCTGGATCCGTTAGGCCCTCAGTCCATAACATGTACCCCTATATTCCCGTCTCTTGACACAAAAGTTACATCTCCTTCCACAATATCGCTTAAACAAGGAAGTTCCTCCGAAAGACACGATCACTTAACATTGGTGGCAATCATATTCCATAAACATTATACACCTACAATCGAAATTCTCGAAATCCTATCCTCAGACATATAACTATAAGTCTTAACTCCCACGTCTCTAAGAGATGATATAACAATGCACTCTTCCTATTACCAAGTCCTGAGCGTTAAACCAAATAACAAGCTAAATTTTTTCGTTGAACAGTAAACTCAATACACTTTGAATTATATCAATAAAGTCCCTACACACACCGGGATCGAATCTCTTGAGACCACTATACCCATCGAAGTCTCTATAATATAAGTATAAATATAAATGCGAGCCCGACCCTCTCGCAGGTGAGGTTTTGCCATAATAAAACATCCTGAACTAAAGTAGCAACCCCGATAGACTTGCGATATTCCGCCACTATCAGTCTAATCATTACCATAAACCATAATCAAGATCATATCATAAGCGTATACGAGTAGTCGCAATAAAGTATATACCACTATAAAAACATCCATTCATCCTCCGCGGGTAGCTCTAAAGGTAACCCCTCTATACCAGGGAAAACATTTACATAATAATAACATAGTCGATATACGCATTAAAATCGTCTCACATGAGAATTTAGCAATAATAAAAATGTAGTGACTCATTCATGCCACATAAAATACGCCTCGTCTTCAGAGGGTAAAACTCATACTTCTACCTTGCCAATCACCCTGGATGATTAAATGGACCTTGGACATAACACGCCTATTCGAACCAAACCAAAAATTTCAATAACTATTGCCCTTGTTAGGCACCATAACCTTATCCCTTTACTCATCTCGAGAAAATTTAACACGTGGGATTTTACTCTCCCCAAAATGCCTCTACACATAATCCCCTTATCTCCGGTCATACTAACCATGTTAGGGTTGTCCTTATCTCGGACTTTGGCAGTCCCGATTCTGATGGCTACCCCCATTGTTCCCTTCGCTTTGTTGGCGCTAAGGAATATGCTACTGGCTTCAATCTCCCTTATTGAATTCACCATCGCTCGGTAAAAATTCAGCTATTTGAATCATTTAAATGGGTCCCCTGATGGGTCTCCCCCTTGTAGTGCTTCACTAACACCGTTTCACCCAATCTTACTCTCCGAATATATTCTTTGATTCTTGTAGCTCCCCGCACAAGGAAACGTTAACATCCATATTGACAAAACACGACATTGTTACCATCTGCATTGACCGTCCAAGCAGAATTCCCCATAAGTGCTAGCAATTCTTCTTATGAGTTAATTTCCCACTTTAAAATCCTCTTCTCCATTGTACCTAATTTATTCGGTGTAAGGTTCGCTAATTAATTAAATTCATTTTTCACAAAGTGACCTCTGTCCGACCCTCTTGTGTGAGTACAGAACAACGTTCGCATCTTATCCTGAACATCTGATGAAGGAACTTGTGGTCAAACCATACCTATGCACCTTCCCTTGACAGAACATTCCACTTCTAAGTGTGGTGGTTGCCTCTCACCATTGTAACTCTCCTCTTACGAGCCAAGAAAAATTTTACCCTAAATTTTCACTCCCGATTAATTCACTCTCAACCATATACCCAAGCCTTTGGATATTTTACCTTCGTTAGCTAACACACACCATTTTTGTATTTCTATAATTTCCAGTATTAGTCTCTTTAATGTTTCATCTGACTTTCTCCCAATCCAACCTCGTTAGGTGAGTCTAATTTGACTCCACTTTCTACTATAGCGTTACTTGGAAGTCATATTTTGTGCCCTAACCGTCTTTACCATCCTGTCTTTTTGTGCTATAATAGAGGTGACCTTAACTATGGTCATTATTCTTGAATATACCCTATAACCTCAACTGAGCTTTGCCTCCTGTTGTCCGCCCAACTGCCCTCGCCTGAAATACCGTATTGTTCGGCACGCGAACACACCCGAATGCAAATAAGATTCACTAATACATGGATAATAGCAAGAGAACAAAATCTCACCAAAGAAGTCAACAATCCTAAACATAGGGATCTATATCAAAGAAAACTACACTGGAAGCATAATAAGTCGTACAGATCCTAAAGGACACTAGAACCTGATGCACTGATACCACCAGTGACACCCCAACTAATTAAATACTGGGTAGCTACTCCTTTATTAGATTAATACAGAATATCAAGTCGGTTCAGTTTTAGCATCACTGTCAAAAATATTTCATTAATTACTAGACATCTAATATTTAAATTAGAGAGATGCCAAATTTTAATAATTAAATTGACAATTAACCAAGTAATTAAACCATCATTCATCAATCGCATAAACAATCTCATATGAATAACCAAGTAATCAAATAAACTGAGTCTGGATTAAACACTCCAATAATAATACCAGAGTAAAATAAAATCCCAATACGAGAGTCTGAATAAATAACCCAACATCTGAGATAATGAAAGTCTGTATCTACAATTTCTAAATAAGAATGGGAAACATGCCCTAACTGATCTGAATGACTCTGAAGGAACCAAGGATAAATGTGGAGGGGTCTAAGACCGAGATCTTATAGCTTCCATAGCAGCTACAACACGTCATCAGAATGGAACTCCTATGCTTGGCGTCCCTGTGACTGGGCACCTAAAAGGTTTTTACAAAACAAAATAGATTTGGAGGAAAATGGGTTAGAGCCCGAGGTGAAAATAGTTTGCAAACAGCAAGTGTTTAATTGCATTAAATAGTAAATATTATATACATGTTAGTTGCGTACTCTCACATGAGTTTCTCACCCCTCAACTAATGTGCACGCCTAACATATACCCTTAACCCATCCTAGTTATGCCACTATCTGACTAGTCCGTACTAACTCCTACTTTCACATTCTAATATAGGGTGCCTACTCGTATTATCCAAACAAGTCATATTTATATCCCACATTCACATTCATTAAATTACTTATCTTGAGTGTTATTTAGATTTTCATATTCTTAACCCATTTACATAACTTTGTTACTCACGTCTACTAAGCAACAATGAAATAATCACAAGTATATATATATATATATATATATATATATATATATATATATTCGGCACCCCAAAAGGCTAGAACCTGTGGTGCACACATACTCTTCTATCAATACCGATACATCATGCATGTAAGGATTTACAAGTTCTGAATCACTCAAGAACCGTATCAATACAATTCACATATATTGGAGACGAACATAGTTCATATACCCATGATCACGAACATACATACACTCCCATGGTCAGCTGACTTATCAATTCACAGATAAGTCATTCACAGTCCTATGTCCTTAAGGTACTAATCTAAATCCCCCCAAAGGAACACAAACATAAGATGGTCCTGTTTCCAAAAATTAACCTCCTGTGATAACAAGTATGGAAGGTATGTCATACACAGAATCATTCATATACTAGGTAATCACACAACCTAAGTATATATCAATATTAATATAGATATTATCTATTCTATATTACAAGTCACATATGGATTTTAATGCCATTCCAGATATTCTACATAATATGTTTAGCGCGATAACTCTCTCGTTGTATAAATGCGAATATTTAAACCTATCTCAAAAGGTTACTAAGTCACCCACTTGCCTCTAAGGTTATTTAAGTAATTCAAATTCTCTCTTCTACTGTCCCTAACCTTAAATTAACATTCATCCAATTTAAATCCCAATTTTATAAAATTTCTAACCGTACCTCACTCGGTAAGCACTCGTAAGTATCCCATTCAATCCCAAAAGATATAACATTTTTCGGGCATAAACTACATCCCTACTGACCTTAACCAAGTCCCCCAATATTATATTAAATCCCATAAGGGTTCTTACAAGCTTGGTATTTGCCAAACCTTAAAGGGAAAATAATCTACAAAATCAGGAGGAGTCGATCGATCGATGAAAAGGGTCGATCGATCGATCCAGTCGATCGATCGATCAAAAAGGTACTGCGAATCTTCATAATTTGGCCTACGGGTTTCATCAAAATTAACCCTCAAATCCTCTACTATAATTTCCCAAACTCCCAAATATTTATTCCTAACATCATACCAACATAAATACATAAGTTCCAACGTCTCAGAATTATCAAATCATAATGGGAAATCAATTTCTTCGATCAAATCATATAATTTTCATAAAAAACCTAGTTCTCCTATTTTCTTTAAGAACATAATATAACTCAATATAATTTCATAATTCTCTACCCATGGATTATAATTTCGTGGCTGCTATATTCCCAGAAGTTAAACTACATGCAAAACCTACCCAAATTATGATTTTAATTCTTCAAATCCATTCATTCAATATTTTTCAAGGTTATTCTCCAATTCTAAACTAACATAGATGATATATGCAGTGAATTATTGCAAGTTAAACACTTGCCTGTGAATGAAGATTCTGATCCTTTGAAGCAAATGGTATGGGAATTATTCTCTCTTTTCGATCTATCCAGTTGTGGTGACTGTGGTGCAAAAGCCTCTAAATAGTGGTTTCTCCTTTGGGAACTTCCCTCTCTTCCTCTCTAACTGTCGTTGGTGATTTTTGGTTGTGATAAGCCTAAGAGACCTAACTTTTTGTTGATATATTAAGTCTAAAATTCGTGGGTTATAATTCCATAAAAAGTCAAAATGACAAAAATACCCTCCCAGAATACCGGTTAGGCCTAAAATGCCCCGGGACCCAAACTAAACCCCCAGCTAGTGTTTTCAGACTATCTCGACCCTCCCGGACACGTTGGCACACTCAAAATGACTATACAAAGGATATAAAAATAATTTACTTTTTAAATCCATTAAATTGGTTCTTAATACGACTGACACGCGCATCCCAACTTAATTATCGAAACTGTCGTAATTTCAACTCGCAACAGTTTTTAATTAATTCAATAATCATATATTAACATATTCACTCAGTAATATTCAACATTATCATCATAATTAAATACTAACTCTTGTCTCGCTAGTTATTTAAATCCGAATTATTTTCCAATTAATTATCCCCAAATTAATTTAATTAATCCCATAATTAAAAGAAATTTCATTCAATTAATCTCATAATTAGAAGCCATTAAAATACGGGAAATTACATACTTCCCCCCTAATAACGGAATTTCATCCCGAAATTCGAAAAAGGCATATCTCGTAAAAACAGGTATCCTCCAATACACGAAACAAACTTCAAAGTAAGGCTCGGTCAATATAACCCCCGCTTCACAGTAAGCTTGTTTCACACTCTCGATACCTTATCCGCTATAGGGTCTCACCTCAATAACGGCACCTCACCTTGTGCTCCTACTAAAAAACATTAGAATAAGAATATCCTATACATCACTGGACGCATTATCTCAATATTATTGGGAGGCCGCACTTCCCTTCGATTTAACTCCCGTGTTATTTTAATCGCAAAACTGCCACCCTAGGAGAAACCACATGAACCTCTGACTACTCTAGTCCATTTTTTGAATCTCTGTTCCCAGCGATGTAACATATACGATAGGAAAAAGCCACCTAAGACAGTTTTTGGTTATCCCATTATAGTTATCGGACTCTAACTCCGTACAAATTCATAACTCTAATAATCCACTCGCCTCTACACATCTAGAGATAGAATAGATAAGGTTTTTCCACACAAAACTCAATAGGCACCTTGTCCACGATAAATAGGTAGGGGTGCCTTTATACGACTCTACTATTAGGTAATACGTTCTACCCATTACCGTATTGTACTTCACTTACTAGCTATACCCGTTGGGGGAATGAAATGATCACAATGAGTCCAAAATTACATTCATACAGCGCCACAATCGTTAATCACCTTGCGTCTACTCCTTGGGCTATAGGTCATACAACCTGATCAAAACGAAATGATATCCCCACTACTTCCTGAAATTTCATATTGAAGGTGGGGTTCAAGGATATCATCCTAGTTCAGAACAATACTAGGTAGGACCATGCACCGGCGTGATCCTTCTTTTTAAACAAAGACTAGGTCACACTATCTAATAGGATAAATCACCAAAAGGTATAACAATAAATTTCCTTTTGGTCATCTTTTCCACCCATTCGAAGGAACTCGTGACTCATCTTAAGGTTGGCAACCCATTGAAGAAATTTATCACTTGACTCTTCCATTACTGGAATCGTCGGCTTGATACAAAATTTTCTAGCTCATTGTCTTACTCTAACTATTTTCTATCTATGAGCGGGGCATGTGGAGACTACTTACTATGTACCGCTCAACACCGACTTTCACTTATAATTCCTCCCATTAAATGGTACTTAATAATCCTCTTCTTGCCTCGACATATACCAAAAGTTTTGTCCCGTGCACTTTTCGCCACGACGTGTACTTCTGGACTCTTTATACCTTATTAACATCATCATTTTATTAACTTCAAATCACTCTCATCATCCGACTGGGTAGAACTCTGCTCCAAATTGTCCATAATAGGTAAATATTTGTCTTCTCAATGAATACCCCCTTTTTGAATGGCTTCCCACTGCCTTTCAACCAAGTTCGGAGGTGCTACTCTGATTGCACATGAATATATGGATTATCGTCCTTATCTCATGATGCTTAATCCACTATACCACTTCCATTTTGTTATATTTGTCCCACAAGCATATATTTCACCCATCTATACCCATGTCTCTTTTCCCGATAATTCTGACATCAGCAAACCCGGGTGTCTACACATCCTATAAACCGTGCATACTGGTTTAAACATCTACTCTCTTTATACATACTCCAAACTCTTTATTGCCCCTGCATTCGCAACGTGGCTATACCATTTGGGCATTCCTCAATTACCTCCGGATTTAAAATTCTAATTCCTCCTTAGCATCACTCCACCCTTCAACCGGCTGTGATAAAACAAAATTTTCAATACCTCCTCACCACACAACATGAAGGGGCCAATGTAGAGGGGTTCCCAAGAAGTAATGTACAAGTTATGAGTTTCCCCTAAGCGACGTATGGCACATGTGGGAACCTAATGTGAAGATGAAAGGGAAAGCATGTTAAGGTTGATATCCTCAACAAGAGTAGAACTTATGAAAATTCTCATGGTGATTAAATTTTGTGTACACAACTCTCTCACAAAGGAAGAGAATTATGTATGGGGGCTAAGGTAGAGGGGTCCCAGAGCTTCTTAGTACTAATTACAATTTATATTGATTATGCATTTATTTTAGTATAAATTATAATTTATATTACAGGTTACCAAGAAGGGTACTTTGGTCCAGTCAATGGTTCGTGTAAGCAGGGCTCGAGGGTCCTAGGAGCCCACCAAAGTATCATGTGAGATCTTTAAGGCTTTTGTCTTGGAGGGTAGAGTGTAAGATTCGTTGAGTAAGGTAAATGCTCAACCATTCTGCTATAAGAGAAAAAATACCAAATTTCTCGAGTAAATTACGGTTACTCGAGAAAGTCACACTACTCTCGTGAGACCTTAAGGTCACTCAAGAGGATATTTACATTATACTTAGTTGAGGGAGGCACAAGGCCCCTCGACAAGTAATTTTCATAAATAGTCACTCGAGAAGGCTTCACGCCCCTCAAGTAATATAATTTATTTATAATCACTCGAAAGGGTTTAGGTCCCTTGAGAAGTCATAATTAAATTAATAGATTAGTCGAGCAGGCCCATGGCCTCTCGACAAGTCATGCTCAATGCATAAGGTTCATGCACTCCAGAAAATATCATTTTTAATATTTATTTATTTATTTTGGCCCTTCAGAAAAATGGACTTGACAAGCATATATTTTATAAAATAATTATTTTCGTGTCCCATAAGTCTCATTATATTACGTAAATGATAAAAACAAATTTATTTTATTATTTTAATGAGGACACATGTCACATTATGGTAAAAACCCTAATTCACCCACACCTATTATAAATAGAATGCTTAACCCTCACAAGAGGGGACAATGGGAAAAAGAGGCAAGAGCACTATGTAGAAATAGAGGCTTATAGTTAGCCTCAAGAAATCGGCCATGGAAGCTTAGCGTTATAGCTTCAAAGTTATGTCATTTTAAACTAATTTTTTATCATTAATATATGAGCCCATAGCATTTTGATTCACACACACTTGGTGCTTTTACTCCCTACTACTCCCTCTTTTATTTTAGAGTGCTTACTCTCTCACCCTATTCTCCAAAGCTCTCAAAGGTTCTTTCATGGGGATAAAATGTTTGTTGTTATTATTATTAAATTCTACACAGAAAATATTTACACCAAATTACTCCTTCAATATTCATTGAAGGCAAGCCACGCCTCACCCGATTCAGTATATTCATAGACCCCAATTACACTACCCTCCTACATTTACCTTTGTCAATTCCATGACAAATAGGGGGAGAAAGATTAGAATAAGGGGGAGTTCTAATTATGAACATATCTTAATTTTGTTTCATGATAAACTAAGTGAACATGGAGTATATATCCAAGAAATGTAGTAAGAATATCAATATGGCCTACAACATTGAGAAATTCTCATTTTTAGAATTTATATACACATCTTAGAATGATGAAATAGTTCTATCTCTTATTCATCACATGTTTTCTATTTAAACTTATTATTATATTAGTATTGATATATACCTTTGGTTTATAATGTATGACAACTTAATAGGTGAAAGATATCTTTGAAACTCTTGTCTTTTATGATTAGTGGTATAGGTATGTATTTGCCTTTGTCCGGGCTTGTGTCTATACGTCATAGGTTGCTAGACTTCTCTATAATATTTTTAATCTTTATTTTTCTATATATTTTCACGGAATAGACAAAGGGGAGATTGTAAAAGTATGTTTTTTTCTCATATGCCCAAATAGGACCATATTGTCTTTTTCTATTGACCAAATATTTTTTAAGTCTTGTTATTGAGGCCATTTCGAAAATGAGTAATGAAAATCATTCAACGGACATCCTCACTTGCATGTTTATCCTTTTTATACCACTATTAGGAAGGTAAACGAACACGTAGACTCATACACATTTTACTCACACATGTTCTATTTATAAGAAAATACTTTTTGTGTGTGTATGTTTGTATTGATATGGATCTTTCGACTTGTTTATGAAATTCAAAAAAAACTAATTTTGAAAATCCTAAAAATGCATTTCATAAAGGATGTTGAGGTCTCACACAGGAGACCTACACTCCAGCGAGACTTTCTCTCTCTACAGGGACAGTGTCTCGCTGGCCACACTTTATTCCAGAATCTTTCATCTTTGTATCCATATATCCTCGTTGCAGGAATGCCTCAGTGATGCAAAACCTTGCTACAAGACACTTCGGCGATGTGTGTCAATCTAGCAAAAAACTTAATTTTTAAACTAGATTGGGCACATATTTCTTGGTACTCGTGCAAACTAAAGTTCTTACGATATCTTTTCTACTTTTACATCGTGTCACCTCATGTATGTTTGCTCACCTAAGTATACCCTCCTATATTTTCTTGATAGGTTGGGGGTATATGTAACCGGGTCAGATTTCATTGTGAAAGAGTGTAAGTGTGATTTATGGTTATTTTCTTTGTGGACGAAATGTTTATTGCAAAATTTTTCTTGCCATAAGAATCATCTTTTAAAGAGAGAAAACTTTTCAGATAAAAACTTATTTAGTGTTGAATCTTGTATTCTTCCAAGTTCTAAATCTTTGTTTTTCTCTTCTATGCATTCTTGAGATATTTTAAGTTTAAGTGCTTATAAAATCTAAAACTATTTTAAAGTGAACTTGTTTGCTTTAAAATCTTTTCTCAAATCCTTGAACAAATATCTTTCTGATTTGTTCTTGTGTTATTTTTGGATTTAATATATCTCAAAGATATATTTTGTGAGTTAAGACATAATATTCAAACAAAACTTTCACCTTAGGCCATCACACACCTAGAAAGTGGTACGACACTCCAAGGAGGATTCTCACTCTTGTTCTATCATGGATCATATAGTTTTTTCTTTAAAATCAAAACGAATGAAGTTTGCTTCAAACGTTAAACAAGCAATTTGATTTGCACGAGGACTTTACGACATTTGTTGCAACCCAAAATTGATCGTGATTGTGTAGCCTACTCTAGTTATTGACATTTTGTATGAAGGATAAGGTGGGAAATGTTGTATAATCGGTCATATCATCATAAGGGTTATAAGTCTATTTCTTCTAGTTGTAAAACTCTACCATGTACATTTAACATTCTGTCAGCCCGAGGTTTTTTCCCGCTAAGGTTTTTTCCATGTACACCTTGGTGTTGTGCAATATTGTTTATCTTTTCACATTTGGATTAAGTCACCTAAATATTGAAGATAAAATTTGGTGAAATCTAATTGGTAAACAATTACCGCATGGAGACTTGTATTTATTACCCTAAATTGAACTTGAAAAGAAAACCTTGTAACAACTTCACAAGCAATTTTAATTAGGTACCTTTCGTCCATCTTGTCTTTGACCACACGCACTCTCAAGTTATACCAAATGATGAGTTAACTTAGCTTCCCACGAAATTTGGCTTGAATCTCATTTAAGGCCCAACGTAATGAGTGCAAATCACACTCCAAATGGTCCAAAACTCTACCCAAACCATATACCAACCCAATAGACTTGAAACCTGCTATTTTAAGCCAAAAATGGAGATCTGAACATTAATACGAGATATGATCATTTCTATTAACTTAATTGTGTCAATAATTAATATATTAGTCGGTACAAGTCAATTATCAATTATTTAATTATATTATTAGTTAAGTGTGGCATGCCATTATAAGAAACTACTTCACAATCATTGGAACACGATGCCAAGAGGATAATCTAAACAAGGAAACCCTCGATACCTAATATCTGACCATTCCATAGTTACACATAATACACAGTCACTTCCAAATATTTAATTAATGAATTACCATATATTACATTTGATTACAAATGTGAATTGTATAACACATATAAAATATAAATAGTGACATCACATGACACAACAAGCACACATAATTAAATTTCACAATTAAATTATGCATTGAAAATACGTCCCCATTTGGTAAATCTCTTGGCTTATTTTATTCTTATTTGTTTCCTAAGATTTTACTATATGGGGTTGTGTAAGGATTTTCGCGAGGCTAAAGGCTCCCTCATTTGGCTATGACGAAAGGGTCAATTTAGGCTACCTAGGTGGTACCTCCAAAGTATGTGTGACAAGGTGATTTTGATATGCCTGAATGTAAATGAATAAAGCCTCCCAATATACCTTATGGGGACAGTACATGAAATTACTGACTCGCTATGCTCGAGGTACGTGAATGATGTTCATCGAGAACATACCACTCAATATACTCCAAGGGTAAGAGTCCAAGAATAGTGGAAGCTTTTTCTAGGGACCTATATTTATTATACCTAAGCCCTATCTCTAGGCTTCCCATGGTAATGGGGTATGTAGTGATATGAAGATATTATGAGGTGAAGTAGTGTGCATCTTTTATTTTTCAGCAAGAGCCATTTTCGCTTGTGATTATTACATATATTGGCATATATGTCATAAACAAGATTCAATGGACATTTAGGGTGTACCCTTATCCCTATGGGAGCATGTAATACCAGTGTTTTTATACCTAGTCGGGTATGTATAAAGAATAAGAATAAATAGAAATGAACAGAATAGACAAAATGTACTCGAACGACAAGTTAAAATAAATAAAAGTTTCCCCAATGAAGTTACCAATGTGAGAACCTGTACTCAAGGTGGCGGAACCTCTCTCCTCCTTCACTTGTCCTTTTTGGACGAATGTGGGGAAATATAAGCCTCTTTAGTGGTAACTCGTGGTCGTCGCCTCATTCTCTTTTTAAAATGAATGGATTAATCATTCCATTTTACACAAAATGAATAAAAGAAGCGGTAAGCCTCCTTAGAGACCTGTCATAAGTGATATACGTGTTTAACTAAAGAGTTAGATCCGGGGACTGGGCTATGGATTGGGAAGATGTTAGGCAGTCACTTTGTCCTTTCGATCTCAAATATAGATATAAATATTTATATTAGCATGTTATAGTGTAAAAGAAATAATAATGTTATAAAATTTAGGACGAACTTAGACTGTGCGATGCAATGCGAGATGTGTGTGTGTATATTATAAACAAAGAATCAATATGTATATAGTTGGACTTATTCACTTAGACTACAATTTGAGTGGGCCCACGTACTCATGTGTGAGCGATTCAAAGTCCATGTAGTTTGTGTAGAAATTAGAGGGATTTTATCTCATACAGAGGCTCGATGTAAGGGATCTAGACTTTCTTTGATCTTTCAATGTGTTTTAGATTTAAACAAGACCACACTTGCAGATATAAATGGTTTATGTTCATGAAAAAATTTGAATGAGATGGATTCACCCAAAAAGTCACTTTGATGATGAAAGAATGACTAAACTTCCAATATTAAGGACAAAACATTAGATAAAATCCCCATATTTAGTGATCTTCTAGCCTGTATGAAAGTATTACATGATTTTGAAGTTTTTTGTTTGGTTTTTGGGTATATGTGAGAATAAAGTTGAAAATGGATGAATATATAAAGTATTTGACTTGGATTTTAGATATCGGTCTTCTCTAATATGCCTATGTATCAACCTTTGGCGGAATCAAAGTCAATGTAGTTTGGGCATGACTTTTAGAGAAAAGTGAAGCCTAAAATGAGAAATCGATGAAGAGAAGAAGAACTTGTGGTGTTGTGATAGTACAACACCAACCTTTTATAACAAGACTTCAAAATAAAATAGTGAAAAAAATGTACATGCAATGTTACATGTGCTTCTTTTCGTTTCGGTAACATTCTGAATTGGAATCAACCTTTTTTAAAGTGGAAATAAGATTACTTTAATATAAAGTACCTTTACAAGCAAAAAGAGAAGAAGAACGAGACAAAAGAGGGTTTTTGGTTTCTTTTGGGTTTGAATGAAAGAGAAAAGTTAGGGGTTTGGGTTATAACTCTTAAATCTAATCTTGAAAGAGGTTTTGAAAGTAAAAGGGGAGAGTTTTGGGGCTTTTTTTTAAGAAAAAACACTTTTGGATAGAAAGATAGCATTTAATAGCAAAATTAATGCTTGCTAAAATGGTGGGTGAGGGCCTATTTTAATAGGAAAACTACCCAGCCACAAGACCAATCAATCAAGTGCACTGTGCACAAGGACCAATCAGCCAAGAGCATGTTTCCCTTGATTTTGGGCTAATTCTGGGCCGATTTGGAGTTGTTTTGTGAAACAAAATATATTTCAAGGCATTTTTTATCATAAAAAAAATTAATATATGATCAAAATTCACTCCCTTCTCTCTAATGTACTTGAGATAAAAATAAGCACTCAGTACATCATGAGATATATTACTAGGAACACACAAATCCATGCAACCATACCGATGCTCAAGCAACTCAATGAAGATATAAATCAAGATAAGATCAACATCAACCTAAATCAACCACACATGCAAACAAGATCATATCACAGACATCAAAGAGAAGTTTAACATCCACTCAATATAGTTGAAATCTCAACCACACAAGCATCAAACAAATAAGTTCAGAAGCATATCTCATAACCTATGGTTATAAAAGCTCAAAGCAAGAAACATATCACAAGACCTCATTGGATGATTTAAGAAAGTCAAGAATTCTTAAATACCATGATGTTTATTACTTTATTCTAGTAAAACGTTAGGAACCATTGTAAAAAAGTAAAGTACAATGTTCTAACATGTATATGCTCAATCATACTCACCCAAACCTACCTTAGAACTCCCTAAACCACCTAAACCATCCCCAAAAAATCGAAGAGTTTTAAAATAGTTTAGGAAGCTAAACTATTTTTAACCAGCTAAACGCAAACTAAAGGAGTTTTATTCAACTCAAAACCCACTTTTATTCGATTAAAATCCCACTTTTACTCGAATAACAGTGAAAGAATTCAAGCTTTGTACTTTGGTAACATCCTCTAACCTCCATACCCAAAACCCTTTCCTTTCCAAAGTATTTACCAACATTTTTACCCTACTTTGGTTGCCTCTTACTCCATTACATCACTATAAATAAAACTCTCCCTTTACCATTTCAACTAACCAATACACCCACCCAATCTTGTATCATCCTACTTGTACCCTCGGATCTTTCTCCTTTATAACCGTTTAGGCCTCGCTTCAAAGGTCGAACCAAGGATAGTCCCTATAGAGATGACTTACACTAAATATCTCTTTTTGGACATTTTGGACCTATAAAACTTCATAATTTGGGAAGTGGTAAACCAAAAGGTTTTATATATTCGAAATAGCTTTCCAACGTTAAAGTCCACACACCAACCAGAGCTAGAATAAAACCCCTAGGGTCCCTCGACTGAAGCAATTATCACTACATATAATTTTAGGGGGATTTTGGACCTACCGAATTTAATGATTGGGTAATTTGGGAACCATAAATAGTTAGAGCTATGAATTATCTTTCCAGTGGGGAAGACCACACATCAATCTGAGTTACGAGTCAAAAGTTATGAAAATAATACAAAACTGTGATGAAAGAGAAACTGAGCCTTAACCGATCAGTCAAGGGCCTATTAAACATTTGACCGATCGGCCAAATGATTTTCTTCACTTTTTCCCTGAGAAATCACTCAAAGTGGCACTTTTACCAATCGGCTAACCACTTTAACCGATTGATCAACCATTTAACCGATCGATTATCCATTTTTTACAGTTGAAGCCTAAATTTTATCCAAAAGATTAAGATCTTTTCCTAGATATTCATGTGTCACGCCCCCTGAATCCACTATCCAAGGGCTTTAATCGATCGGTTAAACTCTCCGAGCCAAACCCCTATAAATAGATGTCCCCACCAACTATTAAAATGACACAAAAACCCGACCTCGATCCGATTTTTCACATTCTTCTCCCCCCGGGCATTCAAGATACTTGATCTCATTTTGAAAAGTACCGAAGAAGTTCGTACTTCGAGCAGTCGGTTTCTCCCAAAAAAGTTCATAATTACGAAAAGTATCTTTAGTCCCAAAAGAGGTTTTTACTTCTGAAAAGTCGCCTCCGAAAGAAAAATAGAGGCAAACCTATGTCCGCATTCTACAGGTGTTGGCACTTATAAACGAAGCTTTGCCTGAGTAAACCGAGCATTATCCACCTCGGTAACCTCAAGTGAGGAAACTATTCGGGGGAAAATTTGGTTCACGCTACAAGGGTAAGGAAACTCTATCAAAATTTTAGGTAAAACACCCCTACATATATTGTGTAAATACCTTATATATAATGTGATAAACTATCCATATATGTTTATTTATTTTAACACAACCCACATTTAGTAGACTGGGTATGAACTTTACAACGTTTATATTTTAAAGCCTAGTTTTTAACCCAGAATCTATATTAATTGACTTGACATGCTCATATGTTAAAAATTGCTAATCAAATTCCACAATGACCATTACAAAACATGAAAACATACTTTTTAAAATCGTTACGAGGAAAGTGTCTATGAGTCGAGCCAGTCTGAAACGTTGCACAACCCAAAGTCTAAAATCTGGAAACTCCCACCACTTATCCAAACAAATAAAAGTCATCCCCAGGGCGACACCCTGAATATGTGTTTTTATATCAAATACTTTTCAAACGTCGGCATATGATTACACATACTTTTAACTTATAAATATATCAATCCAACATAACGAAAATGCAATATTAAGGACTAGTTTCCATAAATACCGTTATGTTTCATATTGTATACTCGATATCCCAACGCCTACACCCATAAATATGCCCACTTTGTTGGAACTACGTTGACTTTTATCCAAAGTCTTCTCAGGTACTTAGGCGCTATACCGAATTAAACTCATGAATCCAAAGCCTCATAATACATGTCACAAAGTATTATTTCTTAGGGTTCTAGCTGAAGATGTCTAGAACATGACATCCTTAGCATTACACCTCCAAAATAACCCGAAGGTTTAACAACACATTCGAGTTAGTGAAACTTCCACAAGTGGTATATGTATTTCCTGGCGACTTCAGTGGACTCCCATTTTGAACCTCCACCAAAGCTAACCTCTCGCCCATAAATAGCTTATCCTTGTCCCAAGCCAAGTCATATGCTTGCACAAACATCACATTCGAACACTTGAACACCCGAACTACATAATATTTGATCTTGTGGCTACTCGAGTACATAGGCACAACATCGAGTCCTTCTCATGAGCTTGAGCCTCGACAATATGTCCCATGATACATTATCCCCATGGATATGCACCCATATCTCTCTTAAATCCTCTCTCATACATACCGCAAATGAGATATCAAGCTATATTAAATTTGTGATCTCTCGTTCACCCCCATAAAAATGCTTAAAATCATACAAACTATACACAACAAATTATGAGCCATGGTTTATCTGTCCACCCACTTGAAAATAGTATTCTCGATTGAGATGTCGGAAGAAAAAGAAATATATTGATAGTTGTTAACACTCTCATAATTAAGTGGTCTAACATTTATGTAAGTCGCATACCTTACGTGATTATGACTTACCTGAAGTGCGAGTGTAACCAGTGAAACAAATGTGATCTTCAAAAACTCAAGCATACATATTTCAATGAAAGTAAAACCATTAGCCTAATCCATCATCTGAATCATACAAAACAAATTATATATTAAACTATATCTAGTCATGGATTCCCTCACAATTCTACACAAACTCTCAAAGGCCTATACAAAACCGAAATACATAGACTTTTATCCCAAATCTCATTGGGTATGTAGGCACATTACTGAGTCTTTATCGTGATCATGAGACTCGACAATATATCTCTGATACGCTTTCACAACAGTGATGTACCAATCTCTCATATTACCTTTCTATATATCCTAAAACCTTAATAAAAAGGGCTTTTTGTGTGCAGTTATTGAGTAGCCTCTCTAATAAACAATGATTCATTAGCTACAAAAAATATAACGAAACTCGTATAGAGGTAAGTAAGGGTGTCAATCCACCTTAGTGGAGTGAAACACGAGAAAAGAAATGTAATACAATTTTCTAGTTATTTTATTTCTAGATTTTTCGATTTTGCTTTTTGTTTGTTTTCTATTTTTTATATTAAAACAATTTGTGATGATGGTGAATTAACTAAACTAAATGAGGACAGGTAATTAAACTAGAATAAAAGTGTAAAGAAATACTAAAAAGTGTGTGATTAAAGTGAGTGAAATATAACTAAATGAGAAAGAAAAATCAAAGGATGTAAATCCACCCCCATTTCACACAATTTAATCTAATTTGAAATATTTTAATTTGATTGATTTACAAAATATTTATTTAATTCAAAAGGTAATTCCCATTACACTAATGAATTAATTAAATATTATTTTAGAAAAGTAATTTTAATTCCCACAAGACTACTCAAAATGAATTAAAATTAATCAAATGAATTACCCGCTAGGATCAATTCACCCAACCAAATCTAATTAGATAAAATAAAAATAACAGTAGACGAAAATTATATTAAAATGTTAATCAATTTGATAACCTATATCTAGTTTGAAAATGATAACACAATTTTCAATCATATCTCAAGGATGATTTTTCATTTCTTAATGTGAAAATAAGTGTAGGAATTTAATTTACTAATCAAAGGAAATCAAATAAAATTAAAATTAACAAACTAAATCAATTGAATTCATGGGGGTTCAATTCATCCCTTGAATGACAGATTAGCGCTCCATAATCGTCATCCAAGAGATAAGATAAACAAATAATAGTATGCAAGTATTAAACCAAATGAATTAGAGATGAATAGATCAAATCCAAAATTTCCTTGAATTGGAATGAACTCTTTAATTATATCTCTTAAATTTAATTACAACACTCAATTTTTTTTCTCTAAACTAAAAAAAAAATAAACTAAAATTTATCTCTCTACTAGCTTCTTCTAAGTCTTGTAGTCCCCTATACCCTCTCAAATGAGCATGGCCATCATTCATATATGAAAAAACATGGAGTTAGGGGCAAAGTTCAAAGAATAAAGGTGTGAGGTGTGTGAGGTAATGAGGGGTAATTTACGAAAATGGGAAAAAGTGGGGAAGACACTTTTAACAAATATGGATTTTATTTTATATTAGTTTTGGTTTAATTTAGGGACTTATATGTTGAATGGTTTATAAATGGGTATAGTGGAGTATATGGGTTAGGTTTGGGGATTGATTGATGGGTTAAAGATTCAGGGTATGGAATAGGTTTCTTGTGGTCGTCGGGTTATAGGGTCAGGCGAGTTCCGGCTGGAGTTGGGTAGGTCGGGGTTGGCTTAGTTACGAATCAACTTCGGCTTTGGGGTTCTGAAAACCGGGTTGGTTCCAGGTTTAATTGGGTCGATCAAGACAGCAAGTCGATGGGTATGAGGTTAAGCGCCGGCCAGTTTTGAGTTCAACCAGGTAGGAGGTTTAGAGAACATGGGTCGCGGGTTTGCCATGGCTGGTCATGCTTTTGGTTGGAGAGCTAGCGGGTGGTATTCGGGTTTGTATGGAAAGTCCGGGTTAAGGGTCATCCAGTGTGGAGGTGGCGACGAATGGGTTAGAAGGGTGACCGGAGTTTGGGAGGTCGTCGTGAGTCAACGGGTTTGGGGAATTTGGCATATAGAATCGGTGGGTTTGGGAGGTGTGGTAGTATATGGTAGGTAAGAGAGAGAGAGAGAGAAAGAGAGAGAGAGAGAGAGAGAGAGAGAGAGAGAGAGAGAGAGGGGGTCTGAGAAGATGATGAATTGTAAGGGATGGGTGTGTTAGGTAGGGTGTGGTGGGTGTAGGTTAGTTAATCTATGTGTGTTTAGATTTATACTTAGAAAAATAACACTATTTAACTAATTAAAAATAAAATAACCTATTAATAAAACTAAAAATTAAAATCTCTTAAAACCAAAAAAAAAGAATCCTAACCTATTAGCAAAAGATTCAAAATTAAATTAAATTAAATTAAAAATAAACTAATAAAATTGAAAACAAGTAAAATAAAACAAATAAATAACTAAAATTCTCATAAAATGGACATTTATAATATACAGACATGGACATAATGACACACACGTAACATAAAATACTAAAATAAAAAAAAAAGACCTTAAAATAATAAAAAAAAAAGAACTAAAAAATGACAAAACCTAAATAAAATATATATCTATATTTAAAATAAAATAAACAATACCACTGAGCATGTATAGGACAGGCTAGGGGTGGATAGGACTTAGTTCGGGGACGGGGTAATGGGTACGGGGACTGAGGTTTAGCTCATGTAACCGCATGTGTGCCGCATTTTGTCTTGATTTAATGAATTTGAAACCGCAAACGACATTTAACTTACAAGATAGACATGAATACAAATAATACCAATTTTTACCAAGAATTAGCAATTTAAAACCGTTTACTTGGGGTTTTATTTAAACACTTTTGAGTGCTTATCACACCTCGAAAGAGATATCAAATTATCTACAAAGTCGAGCTCTCTTGCACACTTACATGCATTCTAACGGCCCAACACGGAGTCATACACAAGAACTCATGCATAACTACACGCGTTGAAGTGGCGTTCTTATACCTCTTATGGACACTATTTTCTTACCTAAGCACCGATATACATTTAAGGGATTCTTAACTTCAGGTCTCTAAACCAGTTCGAAAAATAATTAAAATGTAATCAATTAATGTTAAGAGCGATAATAAGAATATAATTAATCGAATCTCTGGACTAACCACAAACATAATCCTTCCTTAGGATTAGCCCGAAAGAGCTAACCCATATCTTTTGTTTATTTTTGTATAAAATAAACTCGTGACTCTAAACAAACCAACCAAACCCTTTATCGCACGGAAGACGCTTGGGCCTAGGCCTAGGCCTAAGAACAAGGGGTATGCTATTCAAACTGGACATGGCGATAAACATCTTCCACGGGAAAGTCCCTTCGACCAATGTTGAACTGATAACCCGACCCTGGGGGGACGCGACAGAACGAAAAACAAGCACTCTTGGGCATCCACCGTTAACACAAACAAGCTCTCCCCCATGAGCATCACCGCTCGAAGATCGCAATGCCACACCTAAGATAGTTATCCAAGCCTAATTGACTGCATTTAATTCTGAGATTTTCGATGATCGACGTTAATCGTGCTTGTCCTTTTGAACCGTGGTCTCTTATATGACTAGAGGACACGTTCCAGATTCATACGTGTAGTCCAATAATTATTTCTCTCTCTATTATATATATATATATATATATATATGGTAGAGGGGTGTTAGCATAGTGAAATGATCCAACGGGTGTAATTTGTTCTCTAGTGTGATCTACGGGTCTTAGAGTTTGCCATGTCACATGAGGACCTTATGATGTGGAAAAATTTAGAAAATTAAGAGACCCTTTTTCTCTCATTCTCTTCCGCTCTCTCTCTCTCCCGTTCCTCATCAAAAGCACAAACAAAACATACTCACACAAAACCTTCTCCCCTGCCTCTTCCCAACCACCGGCCCTCTTCCCTAGTCGCCGGCCCTCTCTCCTTGCTGCGCCGCTTCTATTTGGTAAGTTTTTAATGGTTTTTTATTTTAGGTTTAATAGATTTTAGGTTTACAATGGTTTCAAAAGATTTTAGGTTTCTGATTTTTGGTTTCAAATGACTTAGGTGCAGTGCTGGACTTTATTTATTTGTTGGCTATTACCATTTAGGTTTAATCAATTTTAAGCTTAGTTTATACACTGCTATTTACAAGGTTAGTTTAGACACTACTATTTACAAGGTTAGCACTGCTATTTACAAGGTTACTTTATCATCTGTTATATTTTATTATTTTTTAGTCTATTAGCATTGAGTGGATATGAATTAGATAACCCTTTCTAAACAGCTCAAACACTTCCATAGAAGAAACACGAGTGTTGTGATCCATGATGTATCTGAACTGGACATCATTCGTAGAGAGGTAACTTCAACCATTTTTTTTATTTTCTTACACAACAAGGCAGTCTTCTTTATGAATATATATTTTTTATTTTCAAAAGAGAAAACATGGAGAGCAACTTCTGGATAACGAAAAGGGGAAAGGGAAAGAAAATGAACCCCTTACTCGGTTCGATTATTTTCTTCTGTAATGAATTTCAATTTTCACACCATAAAACTTTGATTATATCATGAGGAGAGTGCGCTTGCGTTCAAATAATGAAGTTATTTAATTAAACTCAGTTTTTACCACTCAAGTCCTAAACATGCATCTATATGTGATTAAATACGATGATGAAACATGAAAGAACACATATATGAGGAAAAATCCCCCAAAGGGGTAAAACCTTTTATTTTCACAATAATTTTGTAAGAGTACGGCTTACACGGATTACAATGAAAATATATGACATAAAAATACCCTCGGGTGTCAGTTCTGTTGTCGACGGCTGGAACAATCCCTTTTCAGTAGTCCAGCAGTGAAGAAGAGAGCGGCTTCCTCACAAATTACTCCAGATGAGTAAATGATCCTCTTGAACATTTAAAGATTCACACACATATATGGGAATGGATTTGTGAATCAAAAAGGTTTAGAAAACCTTAAAAAGTGAAGTCTTATTCTGGGTTGTTTTCGCATAATTTTGAGATTGCAGAAAGACTTGAAAAACGTGTAGAAGGAGATCAGATATTTATACAAAAATCGAGGCGGTGGCTCGTTCGAATGAGATATCCATGTCGCTCAAACGAAGGACAAAAGTCGTTCGAACTATATCGCGCGACATACCTGTCTCGTGAGAACGACTTCTAAAGTCGTTTGAGCGATCTCTTCAATCGAGGCAATTCGCTTCTACACTTAGAAAAATTCTGCTTTTGATAAAAAATTAAACCAGACTTCAAAAATACTTTTCAAAAATATTTCCCAAATATTTATGCAAATATTTAATGCTCCAATAAAACATATTACTGATAGAGCGTAGTGGAGTAGTGGGAATGAGATGAGCAGCACGTTGCATGTAGCATGATGCACGTGATGAAAGTGGATGCATTGAATTCGGATAAAGGCCGTCGAGGATGATCGTGTTGATGTGCCAAATGTAGCGGTATCAGACATATGAACTATGATCTAGGAGAAAATAGAAATTTCCTAGAATCTACCCCGGACATTTATAAAATTATGCCTTTACAAATCTCCCCCTATATCTATGTCGGTACATACATAAAAAATCCGAATTATGCAATCAAATGACATACAAGATAATATCCCCATTAAACCCTCAAACTGAGAATACTAAATGACATGTCTTTCAAAACTTCAGCTCTCCGGTACCTTCCAAAGCTTTTCTCATCAGGGTGCGTAATCAAATAATGAGCAATGATGTACCTACACACATGAAATAAAGCAAATACCCATGACAAGCAACAGATTGAAATATAATGATATGCAAAAATTGACGATCAAATAAGCTTAAGCAAATCATTCATGTAGCAACCAAAAAACCAAAACCAATTCTCCCCCATAAGTCTTCTCCCCCTTTTTATGATGTCCCCAAATAGACAAATATGAGAAGCATAAATGAATGCACATGGAGAATAAAACACGGGAATAAACTCCTATTTTTGTATTTTTCAAAAAATTTCATACAATAGTATACAATAAATAATAACACCATGAAAGAACACAAAAACAACCAAGTCAATGATAGCGAAAATGAAGGGGTGTGATCAAATTCGATAGGAAAATCAATGCATACAAACATGACATATGTGCACGATGAATATCGTATACTCCTAACGAATGAACTCAAAGTCTTCCTTTTGTGTAAAAAAAGGTGGTAATATGAGACATTGACTCAATCAAATCAACAAATCAAAGCTCAAAGTGATTTCCACACCAATAACGTCCAAAACTATTTCATGCTTTTTCAGGACTTTCAAGGAAGTGCAAACCCGTTTATATTCTCCAACCAAACTCCCTCAGATTTTAATTTTGAATAGAGGCTTTCTAAATTCTCAAACTTTGGAGAATTGATGGTGAAACCTAATGACCCATATTTGGCATGTATTGCTTTTTATTGCCTTTACATTTTTTTTCGGGGCTCTTTTAACCTCTTTGGACCTCGGATAATAAAATTCATCCATTTTTAGGTCCTTTTGAACGGTGGCTTTTGCGCAAATAATAGATAAGTACCTTTCGCAGCCCCTCCATGTTCTTAAACAAACATTCAGTCTCACAAAAACGATTTTTACATGCATTCCAATCTTGTCAAGTTTCATCGCATATTGTTAGTTGTATAGACAGAATTGAGATGGAAACACTCAGGCCAACATGTGATAGACAAGTACAATAATCAAATAAATTCGTGCATGTGTGCAATAAATAAGATAGGAGTCAAACATGTAGACAAGATATCACGAATCACATCTCAAAGACTCCAAGTAGTGTAAAGCACATGGATGAAATGATGTAGCGTCTCAAATCTCTATCAAACAGTCACATGAAAAGATGGAATGAAATTTTGACTTGGCTATCTTAAATGTTCATCCATAAAAGGTGCATAAAAAATACAAAAATCTTTTTGGATTTTTCAAAAGAATAAACAAATAACTGTACAACAAAGCAAAAATACATATAAAACAAACTAGCAATATGAAGCATATGATATGAACATGAAAAATCATCCTATCCTAGACATAGACCAACCCCTCAGTCAACTGTGCATATCCCCAAAGACTTCCTAAGACTCTCAAATCTAAGGGCATCTAAAGGTTTCGTGAAAATATCGGCTAACTAATGGTCGATGGGAACAAAACTCAGGGATACGACTTTCTCCTCAACTAACTGACGTATAAAGTGCTCACGTATCCTGATGTGCTTTGTGCACGATTGCTGAACTAGATTATGAGATATGTGAATCGCGCTCGTGTTATCACAGGAAATGGTCATGGTGTCCTATGAAATCCCATAGTCCTCCAGCATTTGCTTCATCCATAAGAGTTGCGTTCAACAACTCCCGGTGGCTATGTACTCAGCCTTCGCAGTGGACAAATAGATGGAATTTTTCTTCTTGCTCATCCAGGAGACAAGAGCAGAACCAAAATAGAAACACCCACCAGAAGTGTTCCTACAACCATCTACATCCCCGGCCCAATCGGTATCTGAATAGGCGGACAAACGGTCATCAGTATCAAAGGAATACTAAATACCATATGAGAGAGTCCCACTCGTGTATTTAATAATATGTTTTAGAGCAAGTAAATGTGACTCTTTCGGGGATGCCTGATATCGCGCACAGACTCCAACACTAAAAGCTATGTCGAGACGACTGGCAGTCAAGTAAAGAAGACTACCTATCATACTCCGATATAAGGTTTGCTCTACGTCCTTGCCTGAAGTGTCCTTACTAAGCTTGGTAGTGGTACTCATAGGTTTACGTGCATGCTTAGCGGATTTTAACCCAAATTTCTTCACTAGGTCTCTAGCATACTTGGATTGGGAGATGAACATCCCATCCTCTGGCTAACGAACCTGGAGACCAAGAAAGAAAGTAATCTCACCAACCATGCTCATCTCAAACTCACTTTTCATCTCCTCTTCAAAGTGATGAGCATGTTGAGAGCACGTGGATCCAAAGACTATGTCATCCACATGGACCTGGGCAACCAAAATTGCACTGTCATCTCTCCTGACGAACAACGTCAAATCAACTCCCCCTCTCTTGAAGCCACAAGCTAAGAGATAGGAAATAAGCCTCTTGTACCAAGCATGGGGTTCTTGCTTCAAACCATACAAGGCTTTCCTCAGATAGTAGACGTGCTCCGGGTGCTGAGGGTCTTCAAACCCTTTTGGTTGTTCCACGTAAACCTCCTCCTGTACAATGCCATTCAGAAAGGCACTCTTGACATCCATCTGATATAACTTGAAACGCAGATGACATGCGATGGCGAGTAGTAGACGGAAGGACTCAAGCCTCGCAACAGGAGCAAATGTCTTCCCAAAGTCTACGACTTCTATCTGTGTGTAGCCTTGAGCAACCAACCTAGCCTTATTTCTGATTATGGTATCATTTTCATCCACTTTATTCTTAAAGATCCATCTGGTACCTATCACATTTGTCTCACTAGGTCGGGGGACAAGTTCCCAGACATTATTCTTTTTAAACTAAAGCAACTCATCCTGCATAGCAAATATCCAATGCTCATCCTTGAGTGCTTCTTTATGATTCTTGGTCTCGACTTTGGATGTGTAGCAAAAATGGCTGACAACGTTCTCTAGCTGAGCGCGAGTCTTGACCCCTAGAGTGGGATCACCAATAATGGCAGAAGGGTCATGACTCTTGCGAACCCAAGCAGGTGTGTCCCCTAACACAGGAGTAGGGTCCACAGAGTGTGGGTGAGGTACAAGTAAATCACTGCTAGAAATATCCTCATCCTCACACTGAAGTTTAGAGTCAATAAATGTCGAAGGTTCGTCATCTTGCACGGTGACGTTTATTGACTCCATAACCTTAGAGCTCTTCAGGTTGAAAACTCGGTATGCTCTACTATTTGATGAATATCCCAACAGTATTCCCTCGTCTCTTCAGGAGTCAAACTTTACTAATTGCTCTCTATCCCGTAAGATGTAGAATTTACTCCCAAAAATACGGAAATATGCAAGATTGGGATTCTTGCTAGTCCACAACTCATAAGGAGTCTGAAGTGTGTGTGGACGCAGATAAACCCTATTCACCATGTGGCATGCAGTAGACACTGCCTCTGCCCAAAATCACCTAGAGATATTATGACCTAGAAGCATAGATCTGGCCACCTCCTGGATCGTTCTATTCTTTCTCTCAAAAATCCCATTTTGCTTAGGAGTCTTCACAGCAGAAAACTCATGTTTGATCCCAAGGCTATCACAATACAAATAAACCTTTGCTTCCTTAAATTCAGTGTCATTATCACTACGTATCCGATTAATAGTGACTCCGTGTTGATTTTGTAGGACACGGCTCTTGGTTGTTAAAAACTCTATAGCATCGGATTTCTCTCTCAAAAAACCTATAATGGAATATCTGGGGAAATCATCCACCATAAAGAGGATATACCTCTTACCACCCAGACTCTCAGTACGAGTGGGACCCATAAGATCCATGTGTACAATCTCAAGAACACGAGAGGTGGTAATGGAATGCAACTTCCTATGGGGACTACGAATTTGTTTTCCCAACTGACAGGGTCCACAAACCGTCGAAGTTGGCCTTCCAAGAGATGGTAAGCTACGTACTAGGTCATTTTTAGCTAAGCGAGTTAAATCTATAATATTTACGTGACCTAGACGTTGGTGCCACAGATCCATAGGAGTGATCGTGGCGCTGTTGACAAGTGAGGATGTGGGCTCAGTCCCATAACAGTTATCCTTTGTCCTCACCCCTTGCACTAAAAGTTTATCGGCTTGATTATAGACCTTACAAGCGTCCCGGTCAAACTTTACGGCAAAGTCAGCGTCACACAGCTGGCTAAAGCTGAGAAGGTTTGCTTTCAAACCTTTGACGTACAAAACATTTTCTAGCTTAGGAAATCCAAGTAACTCGACAGTACCACGTCCTATAATGCTAGACTTGCTCCCATCACCAAAGGTGACTCTTCCATCCTGATAATCCTCAAGAGATGTAAAGAATGAGGCATCACCTGTCATATGTCTGGAGCACCCACTGTCAAAATATCACTGTGAGGTATTATGTGCTTTGAGAGCGACATGAACAACAAAGGCCTTTTTATATTTCTTAGGTACCCAAGAAGTGATGACTTTTTGTTTTCCTTTGTTGTTGTTGGTTTAAGCTGGAAGGTGAGAAGCATTCACTGACGGCAAAGACATCTGTCGGAATTCCTCCATCAAACATTGAGACGTGGCAGCTAACAACTCAACTCGCTCTCTCAGACTGGTAAAGTCATCAGTATGCTGAAGTGGAGCAGTAGTACGTCGTGTTCGACCCATACTATAGCAAAACTCCCTGAGGTGGCCTTTTCTTTTGCAATAAGTACAAAAGAACACACTCAAAGGTGGACCTTGGTTTGCTTTTCTTGATCGAACTCTCCTTCGAGGTTTTTGACGATGGCCATAAGGAGTCGTAGTAAACTCAGGAACTGGTCCGGGTGCAATTTGGGACGTGGAGGCACCATCATAACCTATTCCATGCCTATCACCAAAACCTAAAGCCGGGCCGAGGAGCATCTTTCCCATTTTCCCAGATCTGTCCTCGATTTGTACCTTTACTTCCCGTGCTCTCTCCAGATCATGAGTATGTTGGGCAACAAGGGCTTCAAGTTTCTTTCGAGTCTCCATGGAGGAATAAATCTCACTCGTAAGACTAGCCACTTGTTTAGTCAAGTCCCCTCTCTCTTTCTCAAAACAACTCTCTCTCTCTCTCTAAACAGAATTTCTTTCTCAACACAGGCAGACTCTCTCTCTCTCTCAGGGTGGTGCAGGTGGAGGACTCTCTCTCTCTCGATTTTCTTAAAACTTCCTCTAAGCAGGTGATATTAAGAACTAACGCCTTGTTACGCCTTTTAGTTTTAAATGACTCAGAATATAACTCAGGGTAGGCGCGTTGAATATCACTCTCGCTCTCACTTGTGTCATCCTCCCCCTCACTCACATCGCTCTCACTGTCAAGGTGTCCCTGTGATGCATCATCCTCGTCGTCGTGAGGAGAACTAGGAGTTCTCACATGACTATCCATGAATGCCGTGAAGTTACACTGATGCGGTGACTCGACTCCAGAATCCACTGACTCGACCTCACTGTCGTCACTAAGGGTAGCATTAAGGACAGCTTTCCCTTTCTCTCTATTCAGATGTGTGGCACACTCAAAGGCTCTATGACCCCTACCGTCGCACTCAAAGCATCTCTCACTTTCTTTCTTAGGAGGATCTTTAAAATCTTTTTCATTTTTCTTTTCAAACTTATTTTTCTCAAATTTCTTTTTATCTTTAAAATTGACATTTTTCTTAAATTTGAGAATCCTCTTGAAATTTTTTGTAAAAAGAACCAAATCATCTAAGTCAAAATCGCACTCAGAATCAGACGAATCTGTCTCTCTTTTCCTAGTTGACTCTCCCCTCTTTCTAGCCGACCCCACACTCTTTTTCTCTTGGGCATTAAGTGCAATTCCCTTGTATTTAGACCTAGCAGTTTTAGGGAACATATCAATTTCATATGTTTGCAAATCTCCTACAAGTTCTTCCAATTTTAGCGTATTTAAATTACCCATAGAATTTAGCACAATGACTTTGGGGATAAAACGCTTAGGCAAAGAATGAAGAATCTTTTTAACAACTCTAGCATTAGGAATATGTTCAACAAGATTAAAGCTAGTATTAACAATGTCAGAAAGCCTAGCATAAAAATCATCAAAATATTCAGTCTCATGCATGGTGATGGTTTCAAATTGAGTTGTCAAATTTTGCAATTTAGACTCTTTCACAGCATTAGTTCCTTCATGGGTGAGTTGTAAAACATCCCATGCCTCTTTTGACGTGGTGCACGTCATTATGCGTTTCAACTCATCAGGTGTGACATACCCAGAAATAGCACGTAGACCCTTAGAATTGAATGATGACCATTTAAATTCTTCTTCAGTCCAAGAAGTGACAGGTTTTAAATTTATCACATTTTCAATAGTGACGGAGGGAGGAGTCCACCCTCTTTCTACCAAAATCCAGACACGTTCATCAATAGCTTTTAATGCAGATCTCATACGGGCTTTCCAATATGCATAGTTTGTCCCGTCAAAAACTGGAATTTTATTATATAACTTCTCCATTATGAACACACTCGTTTTCAAAAGTTAATTTTTCAGAAAATTGATATCTTAGAAAAATTTTGAGGAAAATTACACGGTAAATTTGTGTAACTGGCTCTGATACCAATTTGAGGAGAGTGCGCTTGCGTTCAAATAATGAAGTTATTTAATTAAACACAGTTTTTACCACTCAAGTCCTAAACATGCATCTATATGTGATTAAATACGATGATGAAACTTGCAAGAACACATATATGAGGAACAATCCCCCAAAGGGGCAAAACCTATTATTTTCACAATAATTTTGTAAGAGTACGGCTTACACGGATTACAATAAAAATATATGACACAGAAATACTCTCGGGTGTCAAATCTGTTGTCGACGGCTGGAACAATCCCTTTCTAGTAGGGCGGCAGTGAAGAAGAGAGCGGCTTCGTCACAAATTACTCCATATGAGTAAATGATCAACTTGAAGGTTCAAAGATTCACACACATATATGGGAATGGATTTGTGAATCAAAAAGGCTTAGAAAACCTTAAAAAGTGAAGTCTTATTCTGGGTTATTTTCGCATAATTTTGAGATTGCAGAAAGACTTGAAAAACGTGTAGAAGGAGATCAGATATTTATACAAAAATCGAGGCGGTGGCTCGTTCGAACGAGATAGCCATGTCGCTCGAACGAAGGACCGAAGTCGTTCGAACGATATCGCGCGACATGCCTATCTCGCACGAACGACTTCCAAAGTCGTTTGAGCGATCTCGTCGATCGAGGCAATTCGCTTCTACACTTAGAAAAATTCTACTTTTGATAAAAAATTAAACCAAACTTCAAAAATAATTTTCAAAAACATTTCCCAAATATTTATGCAAATATTTAAAGCTCCAATAAAACATATTACTGATAGAGCGTAGTGGAGTAGTGGGAATGAGCTGTGCAGCACGTTGCATGTAGCATGATGCACGTGATGAAAGTGGATGCATTAAATTCGGATAAAGGCCATCGAGAATGATCGTGTTGACGTGCCGAATATAGTGGTATCAGACATATGAACTGTGATCTAGGAGAAAACAGAAATTTCCTAGAATCTACCCCGGACATTTATAAAATTATGTCCTTACATATCAGTTTCTTAATTCACTAACTATATATAACGTCGCAGGAATTTCCACCATCTAATTCCCGCATATTGGCTCAAAGACGCCTTCGTGAACGAGAACGATCACAGAATGAAGCCAGTATTTCCCGACCCACAACAAGTCACATTGATACGAGTTCTCCGTTTCTAAGAACCCATATAATGGAATGTGGCCCTCTGCGAAAACCATACCCCCATATCAAATATTCTTACGGACATTCCAGAGCGACTTATGGGTAACGATAAGGGGAAAGGGAAGGAGAACCAACCCCTTGACTCAGTGCGATTATTTTTTCTTTTGTGCTTAATTTCATTTTTTAAACTATAAAACCATTGTAATTTTTAGTTTTCATTTTTTTTTCTTTATATTCGCAGGTATGTCCAGCTTCATACGTCAAAAGATACTATTCCACCCTAAATGTGCCTACGGTGTGACGTTCTTCCATTTTCATATTTAATATTATTCTACTTTCATTATCTTTCGTCTTCATTTACTAACTATCTATAATGTAGTAGGATTTTCCACCTACTTCTGCCCATATCTTGGCTCAGAGACATCCACATGGACGAGAACGATCTCATAATTCCTTCTATGTTTCCCGTACGAAAAGTTCTCCGTTGTTGAGGACCCTTACCGTAATGTTGTCGCCTTTGTAAGATCACCCCCATATCAAACATACTTACGAACATTCAACATACTGTTGACCCGATTCAATTTGCCTCTTTGGTTCAGTCGTGTAATCTGAACTTAGATTTATATTTTAATATACAAATGACAGATGTAACATCATCTCCGAGAATTGTGCAACAACAGTCGTCTAATTGGGATACCACTTTTAATTCAAATACTCCCCGTTGGAAAATAATAGACCACTGACATTTAGCTACAATTACCTACTCGCTTATTTATTTTAATGTTTGGTTCTTTTTTGCATCTCATACACTATTTAACAAATACTGTTTTCCACTACTTCTAGTGAAGAGACCATCCTTCCAAAATGAACCCAGTTGTAGCGAACGAGGTCGTGCATATGATGCGTCGAGAAGACGTGATTTGGGATCTATGAATGTAATATGCCCTCACTGTAGTATATTACACTAGATGGATGAAAGGTTTTTGGGGTCCCCAAAGATAAGAATGATGTGTGGGAAGTGTTTTTGGTAAGGCTAAATTCGTTTACCTTCCTCATTGAACCCCACCTGAAATTAAGCTTATATTTTAGGGTGATGATGATCGGTCTAGAACTTTTCATACTTATACAAGAGAGTACAATGTTGCCAATGCATTTACGAGTTTAGGTGTCTAGAAGGATGATCAGGTCTCCATGGAAGGGGTCCATCGAGTTTTACGATTCACGGAGAGCTTCGTCATCGTACTGGATCCTTATTACCCATTGTTGGTCACGAACATGACACAACTTACGCTCAATTGTAAATTTATGATCCAGATGTTGCTTTAGATATTCACCACTGGATAAATCCTCATTTGAGGAGGGATGTGCTCAATACACTACAACAATCGTTTTTGGAGAATAATGCATTCACGACCAAATATCGTGAGGCATAAGCTATTTTGGATCACTCAAATAGGATGGTCCATAACTTACCTGCTTACCTTGAAGGGAGTGCACTTGCATTCAAATAAAGAAATTATTTAATTAAACTCATTTTTTATCAATTAAGTCCTAAACATGCATCTAGGTGTGATTGAAGATGATAGAATCAAGCAAGAACACTCAAACACACACATGTGAGGAAAAATCCCCCAAAGGGGAAAAACCTTTTATTTTCACTATAATATTGTAAGATATGGTTACACGGATTACAATGGAAATACATTGTGACACAAAAATACCCGCAGGCATCGGTTCTGATGTCGTCGGCTGGAATCTCCCTCAGGAACTCCAGATGAGCAGCAATGAAGAAGAAAGACGGCTTCTCCACAAGGGTTGAACAAACACAAGGTTGTGTTCTTGGGTTACAAAAAGATTCACAAAGGTTTGGCAAGGATGTGTGAATCAAAACATGAGTCTTGGAAATCAAAAATATGAAGACTAGAGTAATTAGAACTCTCAAAATCGTCTCTCCAAGTCTTATGAAATAACTCCCCCGAAGTTGGCTTTTATAGGAAACCAAAAGGAATTTCACAATTTTAAAGCACTTGCCAGCGTCAGGTACCCCGAACCGGTTCGGGTGTACCATGAACTGGTTCGCCCCCCCCCCCCCCCCCCACCCCACTCCCACCCCCAAAACCGGTTTGGCCTTCGATTCACAAAAGTTCGCTGATTTGGGGCTTAAAGGACTCGGCATTTTTTCAAGTCTTTTCTCAAAATTTTCTCCATTTTCAAAGGGCCATAACTTCTTCACCGTAGCTCGGATTTAGGTGACGTTTCTTCCAGTATCTTCTTTGTGGCGAGCTGTTCAACTTTCTAGTTGACCAGACCTCCAGACAATAGTTATAAAATTACCAAAATGCCCTTAAACTTTCATATATTTCCATCTTTCACTATTTTGACTTCACTTGCGTAGAACTTGCATAAAGTCCCTAAAATCATGGAACGTGAAGTTGTTGAGGAAGATATGGGACACATATTGGAGATGATGAATGAATGATTCCCAAAATTCGGATTGAGGCCGTCGAGTGAGATCTTGAAGAGATATGCCTAATGTAGCGGCGTACGACATACACAACTGTAAGATATCGGACATGAGAAATATGTCCTTACAAATCTCCCCCATGTCTATGCCGATACATATATAAAAAATCCTAATTATCAAATAACAAATTACCTATACAAATCTACCCTCCCATGAACCCAAAACTGGAAAGGTACACATGAATAAGTCTTCATCGTTTGTTCTTCAAATCTTCAAAACTTTTCTCATTAGGGTGTGTAACATTCTCTCATCAATGAAGTACCTACACACATGAGATAAAGCAAATACCAAGTGACATATCGAGTTTGAAATGAGATATACATGGATACCAATTTATGATAAGCATATGACAAATCTCAATTATCAAAAACTCCCCCATAATATGATAATTCTTTTTCCCCCTTTTTAAATGTCCCCAAATAGACAGATATGAGATGCAAAAATAAATGCACATGGAGAATGTCACAAGGAAAGAAACTTCTATTTTTGAATTTTTTCACACACAATATACAAACAAAGAATTACACCATGAACAAACACAAAGCAACCAAGTCGATGATAGCGTAAATGTATGGGTGTGATCAAATTCGATAGGAAAATCAATGCATACAAACATAACATATGTGCACGATGAATATCGAATACTCCTAACGAATGAACTCAAAATCTTCCTTTAGTGTAAAAATGGAAATATGAGACATTGACTCAATCAAATCAACAAATCAAATCTCAAAGGGATTTCCACACCAATAACGTCCAAAATGATTTAATGCTTTTTCAGGACTTTCAAGAAAGTGCAAACTCGCTTAAATTCACCAACCAAACTCCCTCAGATTTATATTTTGAATAGAGGTGATCTAAATTCTCAAACTTTGGATAATTTATGGTGAAACCTAATGGCCCATATTTGGCATGAATTTCTTTTTATTTCCTCTAAATTTTTCGGGCTCTTTTAACCTCTTTAGACCCCAGATAATAAAAATTTCTCAATTTTTTAGGTCCAAGTTAAACGGTGGCTTAATCGTAAAGGATAGATAATTACCTTTCGTAGCCCTTCACCGTTTAAAAAAATCTCACCAAATGGTTTTTTACATGCATTCCAATCTTGTCAAGTGCTATCGCATATGGTTCATTGTATAGACAAAATTGAGATGGAAACACTCAAGCCAATATGTGATAGACAAGTACAATAATCAAATATGACCGTGCATGTGTACAATAAAGGATGTAGGAGTCAAACATGTAGAAAGTTATCACTAATCACATCTCAAAGACTCCAAACAATGTAAAGCACATGGATGCAATGATGTAGCGTCTCAAATCACTATCAAACAGTCACGTGGAATATGGAAATGAAATTTGTGACTCAGCTATCTTAAATGCTCATCCATAAAAGGTGCAAGTAAGATACAAAAATCTTTTTGTGATTTTTCAAAATTTTATAAAAAATAAAATCTTTTTGGATTAGTTTCAAAAAATAAAAATCAGAAAATAAAACAAACAAATGGTACATGCTAGCAATAGGCAAAAGAGACATCATGTAAATCACCATATGCTAGCAGACATGTCAAGACCTCAACTGGGAATAGCGGTGGAGTTTTCCAAAGATGGTGACATCTTTTGGACCAACTCCATAAGATCATGTGTGGTCTTGATAAAAACTTCACTTGCTCACGAATATATGCAAACTCTCTATCATTATGTGCAAGCAATGTATCATGAGTGGGTGCATGTGCGGGGACGTGTGAAGTGGCATAATATGGAATAAAACCCAACTTAGAACAAAACTCCCTAAGATGTCCTCGCTTCTTGCCGTGGGAACCGGTCTAGGAATTAATTTATCAAGAATTTTGGGATGAACTTTCCTAGACGGGCACCCATGAGACTCACTCACCAAAGTGGATATAGGCTCGGGCGCATTAAAAGTAGTGAATGAGCCATCATTACCTTTTCCAACCTCATTCTAAACGGGATAGGGAACCATCTTATCAACCTTCTTAGATGCGTTCTATAATGAGACTTGAACCTCCCGTGCTTGTCTGAGATCATCCTCAAGATGGGATACACGTGTCGTTAGACTAGACACCGTGTTGCTCAAGTCACATTTTTCCCTTTTAGCTCATCATTCTTTTCCTTCAACTCACAAATCCGAAGACCTAGGATCCTATTTGACCTTTTTGTTTCCATGGTCTCGATAAACAACTTTCTAAAATCTTTTCAGATCACACTTTCATCTCCATACTCATCCTCACTATTTCTTTGGGTAGTGGGCATGGCAACTTTCTTTCCCTCTCTCTTAAGTCTAGTGGGAAACTCAAATTTCTTGTGCCCTGTCCCATCGCACTTAAACCATCTTATCTTCTCAAGTTTGTCTTTTCTCTCTTTTTCATTCTCACACCAACTCTCTCTCTCTCTCCAAACAGTCTTAAATCTTTCTCTAAAGCGGTGATCCTAAGTACTAATGCTTTGTTATGATCTTTGGTTTTAAATGACTCATTATATAACTCAGCGTAGGAGCGTTGAAGATTACTCTCGCTCTCACTTGCATCATCCTCCCCCTCACTCACATCGCTCTCACTGTCGAGGTGTCCCTATGAAGCAGCATCCTCATCGTCATGAGGAGAACTAAAAGTTCTCACGTGACTATCCATGAATGCGGTGAAGTTACACTCATGCGGTGACTCGTCTCCAGAGTCCACCGAATCGACCTCACTGTCGTCACTAAGGGTAGCATTAAGGGCAGCTTTTCCCTTTTCTATGTTCAGCCTAGTAGCACTACTCAAAAGCTCCATGACCTCTACCGTCGCACTCATAGCATCTTTCACTGTCTTTCTTAGAAGGGTCGTTAAAATATTTTTCATTTTTCTTTTCAAACTTATTTTTCTAAAAATTCTTTTTATATTTGAAATTTCCATTTTTCTTAAATTTGAGAATTTTCTTGAAATTTTTAGCAAATAGAGCCAAATCATCTAAATCAAAGTCACACTCAGAATCAGATGTTTCTATCTCTCTCTTTCTATATAACTCAACTCTCTTTCTTGTCGACCCCTCACTCTTTCATTCCTAGGCATTAAGTGCAATTGCCTTATCTTTAGGCTTGAAAAATTTAGGAAACATATCAATTTCATACGTTAGCAAGTCTCTTACAAGTTCCTCCAATTTTAGCGTATTTAAATTACCCATAAAATTTAGCACTGTCACTTTAGGGATAAAACGCTTAGGCAGTGAACGTAGAATCTTTTTAATAATTCTAGCATTAGGAATGTGTTCACTAAGATTAAAGCTAGTATTAACAATATCAGACAGCCTAGCATAAAAATCATCAAAACATTCAGTTTCATGCATGGTGATGGTTTCAAATTGAGTTGTTAAATTTTGCAATTTAGACTATTTCATAGCATTGGTTCCTTCATGGGTAATTTGTAAAACATCCCATGCCTCTTTTGACGTGGTGCACGTCATTATCCGTTTGGACTCGTCGGGTGTGACAGAGCCAGAAATAGCACTTAAACCCTTAGAATTAAAAGATGACCATTTAAATTCTTCTTTAGTCCAAGTAGTGTCAGGTTTTAAACTTGTCACGTTATTAACAGTGACGGAGGGAGGAGTCCACCCTCTTTCAACCAAAATCCATAGACGTTTATCAATGGCTTTTAATGCATATCTCATGCGAACTTTCCAGTATGCATAGTTTGTCCCGTCAAAAACTGGCATTTTATTATATAACTTCTCCATTAGAACACACTCTTCTTCAAATATCAATTTTTTAGAAAATTGATACCTTAGAAAAATTTTGCAAAAAATTTACACGGTATAATTGTGTAATTGGCTCTAATACCAATTTGATGACGTGAGAAGTCAAATTGTATCAAAAGAAATAAATCCTTGAAAAATCAGGATCACGCGATAAATTAGCGTAACCCGCTCTGATACCAATTTGAAGGGAGTGCGCTTGAGTTCAAATAAAGAAATTATTTAATTAAACTCAGTTTTTATCAATTAAGTCCTAAACATGCATGCATCTAGGTGTTATTGAAGATGATAGAATCAAGCAAGAACATTCAAACACACATATGTGAGCAAAAATCCCCCAAAGGGGAAAACCCTTTTATTTTTACTATAATATTGTAACATATGGTTACACGGATTACAATGAAAATACAGTGTGACACAAAAATACCCGCATGCCTCGCTTCTGATGACGTCGGCGAGAATCTCCCTCAGGAACTCCAGGTGAGCAGCAATGAAGAAGAAAGACGGCTTCTCCACAACGGTTGAACAAACACAAGATTGTGTTCTTGGGTTACAAAAAGATTCACAAAGGTTTGGCAAGGATGTGTGAATCAAAACATGAGTCTTGGAACTCAAAAATATGAAGATTAGAGTAATTAGAACTCTCAAAATCGTTTCTCCAAGTCTTATGAAATAACTCCCCCGAGGTTGGCTTTTATAGGAAACCAAAAGGAATTTCACGATTTTAAAACACTTGCCAGCGTCAGGTACCCTGAATCGGTTCGGGTGTACCGCGAACCGATTCGCCCCCCAAACCGGTTTGGCCTTTGGTTCGCAAAAGTTCGCTAGTTTGGGGCTTAAAGGACTCAGCATTTTTCCATGTCTTTTCTCAGAATTTTTTCCATTTTCAAAGGGCCATAACTTCTTCACTGTAGCTCAGATTGATGTGTCGTTTATTCAAGTATCTTCTTTGTGGCGAGCTCTTCAACTTTCCAGTTGACCAAACCTCCGGACGGTAGCTATAAAATTACCAAAATGTCCTTAAACTTTCATATCTTTCCATCTTTCACTATTTTGACTTCTCTTGCGTACCACTTGCATAAAGTCCCTAAAATCATGGAACGTGAAGTTGTTGAGGAAGATATGGGACACATAATGGAGATAATGAATGCATGATTCCCAGAATTCAGATTGAGGCCGTCGAGTGAGATCGTGAAGAGGCGTGCCAAATGTAGCGGCATACGACATACACAACTGTAAGATATCAGACATGAGAAATATGTCCTTACATACCTTCATTATAGTTTTGCAAAGGACTGTAGCACGTATAATTTTCCATCATCCGATGAAATTATTGTTATTTTTCCTGGGGATGGCTTCAATGTCACTTGTATGCGAGATATTATTATTTATCTCAAATATGGTGATCAATTAATGTAGATTAACGAGTGTCACCAAACGTATTTTCCTTTGCATTACGTCTTATTGTTCCCTTACGGGGAACTTGGTTGGCACTCAGAGATGAAGTTATGTATGAGAAAGGTTTTACGACTAACTGTTTAACTCAATTGAATTATTACGATTATAATTTGTTTCAACATGATTTTGAGTACTCCACCCTCTTTAAAGGGGGTAAATTGTTCTAGGGGTTCATTGTTGATGAATGGGCTTCTACCGAGAAAAAACATCACTTATTACGGACTTAATCAAGGAAAACTTCGGGTGGAGTTATACAAAGATCTCAATGATGGTATGTCAAATGGGTTACATCCAGATTCGATTGGTAAACGGATGATTCTTCCATCATTTTTTACTGGTAGTGCGAGATATATGTTTGAGATTTATCAAGATTCAATGGCCATCACACGTTTTACCTAGCATCCCGATGTTTTTCTCACCATGACTGTAAATCTTAAGTGGCCAGAAATTACAAAGAAATTTTTACCTCATCAGAATGCCTCGCTTCATCGGAACTTGGTTGCACGTGTGTTTGAAATTAAATGGAAGTCACTTATGAAGGAGATTGAGAATAAACACGTATTTGGCATAAAAGTGGCGCATGTCTTCACAATTGAATTTCAAAAGTTAGGTTTACCTCACATGCATGCTTCGTTATTTCTTGATGGTCCGAGCAAGATTAAAACATCTGCTCAGGTCGATAAGATAGTATGTGCTAAATTTCCTGTCTTGGATGATGACCCGACACTTTTTGAAAATATTTTGGGTCGTATAGTTCATGGACCGTGCGGTTCATAATCTCATCAAGCTCCCTGCAAGGAAAATGGTAGATGCATGAAGAAATATCCTAGGGATTTCACAGAGTCCACCACTATGGATAAAGAAAGGTATCCAATTTATCAGCGTCGAAATAACAGCCGGGTGTTACTCTTGCAAATGGGAAAAAAATTTATAATAGATATATCATTCCATATAATCCACATTTTAGCCGGATGTTTAATTTCCACATCCATGTTGAAGTTTGCATAGGGCTACGATGCATCAAGTACATACACAAATACATTTACAAGGGATACGATTGCACCACTATGGTCTTAGGAGGTGTAGATGAGATCCAACAATACTTAGATGCTAGGTATATTAGCCCACATGAAGCTACTTGGCGGATATTAGGTAATCCAGTGCATAAAGAGAGACCTTATGTTACACGATTGGAACTTCACCTACCGGGTATGCATCATGTTGTTTTCAATCCAAGTGAGTCGATGGATGAAATTGTGCACAGGGTTCCAGTTCAACAAAGTTCTTTAATGGCGTTTTTTTCATATAATGAATTAAATGAAGACACACGTGCATATACATATCAGTATTTTCCCCAACACTATGTTTGGAATAATAATTCAAAAACTTGGACTCCCGGATCAAAAAATGGGGGTTTTGCAATTGGTAGAATGTACCATGCCAGCCCAAACTCAGGAGAAAGATTTTATTTGCAACTACTTCTAACCATTGTTAAAGGGTCCCATTCTTTTGAGTTCTTACGATATGTCAACAATGTCATACATGATTCTTTCAAGTCCGCCTATGTGGCTATGGGGCTTTTAGAAGATGATGACGAGTAGGTGCATTATTTACAAGAGGCGGCGCTAATGCAAACAGGTTATCAACTTCAATGACTATTCTGCATTTTACTCACCCATTTTTTCCCTTTAAATTTGGGTTTACTATGGAACCAGTTTGCATTGGATATATGTGATGACCTAGCACACAAGCTCCGTAGCTTATTCGTTATTTCATGTCCAATGGATTCGGAAGTAAAAGACTACAGTTTGTATCTGCTAAATGAATTGCTGTAGGAATCAGGCAAGAGTGTGTCTGACATTCCTCTGATGCCACTCCCTGTGAGAAATTGGAGTACCTCTGTAGAAAATCGACTAATCTGTGAGCAGTGTCAGCTTCAAGTAGATACAAATCACTCAATTATGAAAGCTAACATTGATCATCTTAATCCAAGGCGGCAAATTGCTTTTGAATAAATAACTAATTATGTGTTTGAGGGAATGGAGAAACTTTCTTTTGAATGGTGGGGCCGGAATGGGGAAAAAAAATTTGTATAACATATTTTTTACGGTTTGTCGCGGTCTCAGATATATAGTGATTACTATTGCCTCTTGTGGTATTGCTTCCTTATTATTGGTCGGCGGTCAAACTGCTAGTTCAAAGTTTTATATTCCCCTCGACATTCTTCAAAATTTTAATTATGGGTTTGCAAAGCAGACCATTCAAGAAGAGTTGTTCAAACTAGCGAAGCTCATAATCCGGGATGAAGTGACAATGCAACATCGGTTCTTTGTTGAGGTAGTTGATCGGTCATTACAAGATATATGTAATAATAAAAGACCTTTTGGGGGAATCACAATGGTGCTCAGTGGTGATTTCCATCAAATATTTTTGTAATCCCTAAAGCCATTCGAGAGGAAATTATTGTCTCCTCTTTAAGGCGGTCCGCATTATGGAAAGATATACATGTTCTGACCTTAAACTCCAACATGGGCCTCAATAATACCGAAGTTGAAACTTTGTAATTTTTGAACTTCTTAACAGAGGTATAATATTTTGTAATCATTTTGACAGTGTTGTTTACATACAATATATATATATTATTTTTACTTACTTCTCTTTTTTCTCCAGATTGGGACTAGCCCAGAGGAAACTGTGCGTATTCCTTAGACAATATGCCATTGTAAAAGCGTTGAGGATTTAATGGGGGCAGTATACCCGTTGTTGCACGTGGAGGGAACTATTACCTCTACCTTCCTCAATGAAAGAATAATTCTTTTGGCTTGCAATGACAATGTGAATGCCATAAATACCGTCGCGCTTAGTGTTTTCCCCGATGAAATAGTTACATACTTTGCCGCAGACAAATTGTGCCCCGATGAAACTAATCCCAGCATAAGTAATTAGTTCCCAAATGAGTGTCTAAATACCCTTAACCCATCGGCGTTACCACTGTTTAAATTGGAATTGAAAGTTGTAAGCCCAATAATGTTGCTACGAAATATTGCCCCAAAATATGGCCTCTTTAATGGTACCTGCTTGATAGTTACAAAATATTCTGAGTATGTTATTCAGGTGCAAATGTGAAAAATTTGGCACATTAGTTTTCATTCCTTGAATTTCTTTAACACCTTCCTTTGCTGAAATGCCTATTAAGATGACTCGCCTTTAATTTCCAATCAAGTTGGCCTATGCCATGATAATGAACAAATCGTAAGGCCAATCCATCAAGTATATTGGGATTAACTTATGCACTCCGATCTTCAGTCATGGTCAATTGTATGTCATATTATCACGTTGCACGAGTGCTTACTGTATATCTATCCTACTTATCACCAATGAAGGGAGTTCAACTACTAACATTGTCTATCCAGAATTTCTCTTGTAATCAATTTATTGATGTACGTTTAATTATCTCTTCTTTACAATTATGTACTGCTTTATACATAGTTAGCGATCAAATAGCTGCTTTACAATATTTGCTAATATACATATCTCTATTTTATACATGTTGATATATATATTTATCTGATCAACTATCTCTTCTTTACAAATAGCTGATATACAAATTTATCGGATATACAAATAACTCAAATAATTGTTTATACAAATAACTCAAATAAATCAAATTTATCGGATACACAAATAACTCAAATAACTTAAATAGCGGATATACACATACATATTTCTGCTTTATATAAATAGCTGATATACATAGTTATCATATCAAGTATCTATTCTTTACAATCTCCTGTTTATACATGTTGGAGTAGGAGATGAGTTCTAAATATCGGATCAAATAGCTGCTACTGTTGTTGGAGTAGGAGAGGAGTTGCACTATCCCTACTACTGCTATAAGTGGTATAAAATAGCAGTTGATGTACTGATACTTCTACTTATTATCCTCTTTATTCATGGCATTCAAGCTTCTAAGGTCCGATTTGGTTCGAGAAGAATCATTTTTTTATTAGGTGAAAAGTTGTTGTACTGATTTTATTATATCTTATCCATCTGTAAGACCTCATTTTTTATCTTCTCAACCTCTATAATCTCAAACTTTTATGGAAGAGTTCTTTTATTTGTTAAAAAAGTTATAGATTGCTCAAATCAGTACAGCAACCAGTAGTATATTAGCCCTTTCATTTGAAACTAATAGCAACAATTCACCCTAGGATTAAAGTATGTTATGGTAATTCTATTTACTTGGGCATGTTATATCTTACATTATTTGTTAGTATATCAGTTTATAGTTTATTGGAATTCTAACATATAATTTTTCTCCAGAATTTTTACTTTTCTTGTGGAGTTTTCACACATCGTATTTGGTATGCATTTCGTATGTATATATTAGTGGCATTTCAATAAGTAAGTAAGTTTATCAGATTTTATTGAAAGTTTAACTAAATTTATAATTTACAGTTGGGATTAGATCAATGGTACCTCTAAATTCAATATTTATAATATATAGCTATATATTAAATCTTATTAGATCGGCTCCTTAACAGATCTACCTCAATACCTCTCCAACCCGATTCTTAATCGAATAATTGGGTAAAATTGTTTTAAAATTCAATCCAAATCAGGAAAAATAGAATAGGATCAGGATCAAAGTCTCCGCTCAATTTTTTAGTACTATAAGCACCATGGATATATAAATTAAAGACTGACTCATGTTCATCTATTGTTTATTACTATAAGCACCATGGAGATGTAAGTTATTTTATACCATGTTTTTTAGTATACATGCTAAAGAAGTATGTATCAACATCAATTTCTATTAATTATTAAATACTTTCCATGTTTTGGTATTAATTATCAACATCAATTTCTATTAATTATTAAATAATTTCCATGTTTTGGTAATGAACTATGTTAGAGAAAGCTTACACGACGATGAATTGATTATCAATTATTATTCATTTATTTTAAATCTGTGTTTCCTCTTTGTTTGCTAAAACGTCATATTTTTCCTTTCACCTAGATTTGGGATAAGGGGTTGGTGTTTAATATTTTGCCAACTTAAATTTTTATGCAGTTTTTATGCCCTAAATTATGACCACCAAATCAGTTAAACTTGAGCGCCTTTGTGACTTCAGTGAAGAGCTATTGCAGAAGGTAAGCGAATACCTTCCATTTCTCAGGTATGATAACATTTTGTTAGTTTAGGATGCGGTTTGTCTTCCTATGATGCCATAAAAGATAATAATGCAAAGTGTCTCTAAGATTATCCAATGATTATCCATTATAGTAGCTTAGAAATTGTGTGGACTTTAAATGACTTACTAATCCATCAATTTTCCATCATTTTGTTATGCTTGAAATTAAACCAAAGAAACATTATTGGATTAGTTTCTTTTTCAAGTGTCAAGTCTGTAGTTTGGCTATAGAGCTATTAAGTTTGGGTATCTAAAAGAGGGAACGAAAATTTTGTTTCATTCCTTTTTTCTAAGAGGGAAATAAAATTTGGTTTCATTTATTTTTTCTTCACTGTGTCAGGCATATTTAGTGTTAATGTTTCTTTCTTTTGAATACAACAGTGTAGTCATAATGCAGCTTATTTATATCAATTAATGACAACTTTATCAATGGTTAGAGATGAGTTTAATGGTTGCATTAATTGACGACATCTTATTCAATTGTGTTTTGCTAATGCACATTATGAAGGGACATAAATTAATGATCCAACACCGTGTTTTCCATGGCTCCTCTCCTTCGTTAAATCATGTATGTCTTGGCTCCTCTCCTCCGCATGCTTGTAATAGTAATGCCAGACCCGTGAGCTTCTAGCTCTTAGCCAACCCTCAGCCTTCCAAATTCCACTACCTGACACCCCTTTTAGCATCATCTTTCGACAGCCCCACGCTCATCTTTCAGTAGCCTCTTTAGGCAGCCCCACTGCCCGACACCTCTTTCCGCATCTTCTTTCCAGCTTTCATCTTTTATTTCTCTCCTTTTAAATTGTTAACTTGACTATTGTTTATCTGAGATATATTTTGACATTCAAGTACACTGACTACAGGTTTTGATATTTAACTTTACTTGACTGTTGTACACTGGATATATGTGCTTATCTAAGAAATGTCTGAATTCAATTCAAGTAACTTGAGTGGATATACGAGTTTATATCAATCGAATAGTGTGTTAACTTTTCTCCAACTATATGTGTTGATATTTAACTTTTGTTGGTATTTACCTTTCGTTAAATGTGTCACTTTTTTCAGATGTTCCACTGAATAGTGTATTACTTTTAATGGTAGGTTGCAAGACATATTACATTATCGAAACTTGAACATATCGAGCATAGTTAAAATATTTCTTTATTGTGCAGATTACTTAACAAGGCAGGTTTTCATGAAATAATATTGGTGGTGGCAGGTTTTCATGTTGGACAAAGGATGGTAATGGAATTTATATTTATTACTTAAATAAAGTAACAAGATGGATTGTCTATCAATTACGGATACATGTAGATACCTTGAGTATTAATTTATCAGCATTTTGTTGGTAAAGTTGCCAATAATGATTTTTTTGTGTAATCATATATGAAGTTTATTATAGTTATAAATCGATGATTTGGTTTATATAATGTCTGGGGTGGACTATTTGTATAGCTCAATAGTTTTTGTTTCTTAAACAAGTGGATAGTCCTATAAATAGAGGAAATTTTGTTCAAATTTTCTATATCATGTATAAACTTATAAGTTTTTATAATAAATTCTATGATTACGATCCTTAATTGCAACAATTTTTGGAAGTGTTCGTCGCTCCCTTAGGATGCGTCATGTGGGAGTTGATTTAACTTTGCGTATAAGTTATTGGACTATATCATTTGTTAAATAGAGTTGATAGTCGTATAAATATAGGATGTTATGACCAATTTTTTTTAAATTACAATTTATTTTGTCATGGAACGAAATGTTTGTTGATTTGTAGTTACATACTTTTCGAATTTTTTTTTACGGTTACGTACTCTGAAAATTTTCAACGTGCCTTCAGGCATGGGCATATACTGGTATATATATAATTCTAGTGTGCAGGAAGTTGGCATAAGAGAAGTTACAGACTCCATTTTTTTCTCTCTATTTTTTTGTAAATTCTTAAATTATATCCTCCTCATGTCCTTATCCTAAATTATTGAGTAACTATAAACAAACTACCCCACACCTTTATCATCCTCGTGTCCCATATCCCAAATTGTAGAGATTTCTTTTGAGCAAACTACCCCATCCCATTATCTGTAGGGAAAAAGAGAGGGAGTTAAGCACAATCGAGACACTCACAAAGGAAGAAGTTTTTACTTATAGGGAAACTAATGTGTCGAGAGATTGTAGGAGAATTGAAAGGATGTGTTGGCAACTAAGTTGGAGAGCGAAAACGGTCTGTGTTTTCTCTTGTATGGGAAGTTTGCACAAGAGAATAAATGTGTGTGTGTGTGTGTGTGTACACACAAATATATTCTTTTGTAAATTTGATTTCATTATAAAATTATAATGGAATTTCCAAATATAAAGTTAAAAAATGACTAAAAAATAGTTTATTTTCAAGAAAAATATAAAAAGAACTATGAGACACGTTTATTTTTTCTACTTTTAGGAAATTTAATTCTACAATATTACGATAAATATATTTTCTATGAAAAATAAGAGAAGAAGAATAACATGTCACGGTTCAGTCTTTTGGTGTAATGTAATCATATCTGGTATAAAGTCCCACAAAGTAAAAATGAGGAACAAGTATAATTTTTCATAGACTATGAAATTATGAATAATCTATTTTTATTATAGTTTTGGTTTTATTTAGATTATTATTGTTATTCTTGAATACATTAAAAGTAATAATCTTTTTATAATACATTTAATAATTATAAAGTTCATAATATTATGAATATATTTTTTTATTAGGGGTGTTATTTCGAATCGGGAAAACTGATAAATCAAACCAAACAGGGTGCATTGGATTGGATTAGTTCGATCTCTCACATTTTTTGTTCGATTTCCCACATGTTAGTTCATTTTGGTTCTTAAAAAAAATAATTTCATCGGTTTGGTTCCCGATTAGAGTAGTGTACTAATGTTAACCAAACAGCAAACAGAATCGATCGATTTCAATACAAATGTAACAAATTGGACAGTACTTCACAATTTCCTTAAAATATTATTATAAATCAATATTGGTGGTTGAAAAATTGATCTTTTTTTTTCATTTTAATATTAGTTCGTTTGTTGTCAAAAAGTTTCTAATGTGCATATTGATTCTCTGAAATTTGAAAGTAATTCACAATTTTTGTTGTTTATTTATTTATAATCAATTAAATGGCATCATCTTTCTAGGATAAAGATATTGCTCATAATTTATATGTTCTCTTTACTTCACCTATAATTATTTTTGTTTCAAGGATCCAACTTCAGTGTTTATACACACTCTTCTTGTGCAAACTTAAATTTTTACACTTGATTTAAATAAGCTTGTTCTTAATATTAAAAATATGTATATCATCGACTAGTGGTATATGGTTCCAAATTTATTACTTTAAATTGATTTTGAATATAAAAAAGGGTTTGTTTAGTTTCTTAAGATGTGATTGGATTCGAGAATCAATCCGAAACAAATCAGGAATCATTGGTTTCGTTTGGTTTGGTTCTACAATACAACATATCGATTTCGGTTCTAAAAGCTTGGAATCGGCCAATCCCAATTATGACTTTGGGTTAGTGGTGAAATAGGTCCAAACAGAACCATCTGCGCCCCTAGTTTTTATACATTCGTCATATAAATCATAATTGTAAATTTCCAAAGAAATAAATAAAAAATGAATAAAGACAGTCGTCCAAGAGGGACCAGACGCCAGACCATCCATGACATTTCAACTGTTGTGCACGATACCTCCCTACGACAGTTGATATGTCATGTTGATTCTCAGTTTTCTCCCACTGAACAAGCGTATTAGCATATTTTCTCCTGTTTTTTTCTTGTTTAGTGCCACTTTTACATTTTTCTCCATGCTTTAAAGAGTTCAAACAAGAAAAATCTTGGAGCAAAACAACTTCACTCACTAATACAATGATAATCCCAATTATTTTTATATGTTAGGACAATGGGAACATATTTAATGTTCAAAATTTTCATTTATCTCATTTTCCCACTCCCTTATCGCTATGAAAACCTTTATCCAACATGTACCATCACCATCTCCTCCACTAACGCAACAATCTCTCTCTCTCTCTCTCTCCACACACACACACACACACACACAATATATATATATATATATATATATATATATATATATATATATATATATATGTATGTATGTGTGTGTGTGTGTGCGCGCGTTCTCTTTCTCAAGTCAACTTGAATTTCATTTTGTTCAACGCAATATGCTTGGTTAAACCACATGATATTGTGTCATGATTTAAAATATCCCATAAAGTCAATGCCTACATCTACCCTTGATATTACCATAAATACTAACTAAGTCACTCATTTCATGAGTTTTACTAGTTTAAGTTTAAACCATTTAAGACATCTTTTTAATGATTTAACTTTTATATGGTCTCCTTTAATTATTTTACGAATATTTTCATTTTTAATTATATCCTTTCATGTTTTACCACTATTCCATCATCCTAATCCTTATCGCACTTATTTTGTTTCTTGGTTGTCAAACACTCCGTCCATATAACATGATAAGGCTAGTGGACATCCCATAAAACTTCCCCTTTAACTTTAAAGGTATACCTCAATCACATAATATCCTAGCAGAACTTCTTCACTTGACCCAACATGTTTTGACCCTATAAGTAACATCATCTTTAATATCTCCATCTCTTTGGAAAATCAAGCATAAATAACGAAAATGATCACTTTCAGGTATCCCATGTCCCTTAAGTTATACCACGTCCCCATTTGTCCTCTTACTATTACTAAAATTTCACACCACATACTTTGTTTCGTAACTACTTACTTTAAACCCGATTGTTTCTAGGGATTCTCTCACACTTTCAATCTAGCATAAATCCATGCCTTAAATAAATTCATTATAAAATATCATATTCAAATAACATACAGAGTGATACCTCATCTTGTATTTCTCCGATAAGAAAGATAATAACATAGTGCTAAACCTTAATGGGGGCTTACAATAATTGGGAATTTATAACTTTATACAATTGCTATTATTACAATATTCATGCTCCCCCCGTACATATCCTTACTTATATAAATATATCTACGAGTCACACTTTTTATGTAAATCTCACCCTAATATATCTCCAGATATTCTATCATACTCCTTCTCCATATCTATAAAAACACTTGAAGATATTTTTCCTTTAGATATCTTTCTATTAATCTCCTCAATAAATATATATCTTCTGTTGTTGATCTCTTAGGAATAAAATCAACTCATTCTCAGACTATTGTTTCCAACTTCAATCTATAATTTATCCCTCTCTCCCAATGTTTCATATATGACTCACTAAGTTAATATCATAAAATTTTGATTAACATTGGATATATTCTTTTTTTCATAAATAGGTAACAAAACACCCTTTTTCCATTCACCAAGCATGTTGGTCATTGTAATCTTATTGAACATTTTTTTAGCCAAGATAATACTTCCTTCCAAGCGCAAATAGGATTACCATCGGGTCCTAAACACCTCCACGTTTTCATTTTTTTTAGAACAGTCATAACCTCTACCATCCTAATTTCATGAAAAACTATATTATCGCAAATCTCTATAAGCTTCTCTTTATCCATTCTACTGCCATGATATTCATTCAATAACCTCTTAAAATATTTTTTTCACATTTTTCTAATCTCTTCATTTTTCACTAAGACTCTCGAATCATCACTTTTAATACACTTGATGTTATTAAAATTATTTGTTTTTCTATACCTAAGTTTAGCAAGCTTAGAGATACTTATCCCTATATTTCATTCTTTCTTAAGTTTACAGATAATAATATGCCTTAAAATTAGCATCAATTTATTTCTTAGTCCATTAATATTTTTTTTCTATGATCATAGTTGTTGTGTTTTAAAGCACTCCCTTTTGTGTTTTACTATATTTTGTACTCCTTTCTTTCACGACTAAGTTTCTTTAGATTGTTTCCCATACCTTTTGATTATTTAAGAATATCCTTCTATATTATCCTGATATATGGTACCATCCTATTCAATGTTAGATTAGTCACATCTCCCATGTCGCTTAGGTTAGTCTCATCTTCCATGGAGCTTCTTTATTTCATCTTTATATAGTTTTAATTTCTATCTTTTTAAATTTCACCACCTAGTGTGTCTTTTAATCTTCTCTTCTTATAGTGGTGGTTCCAATAACATTATCTTATTTTGCGGAATAAGGCTCTCTCCCGGGATAACTTTACAATCTTTACACATTTTTTAGTAAAAAATAAGTCTATTTGATTATTTGTTCCAATTTAAAAGTTATAAAATACCCAAACCCTTTTTGAAACATGTATCTACTAGTATAATATCATAATCCATAGCAAAATCTAAGATAAACTCTCCATTGTTGTTATTAACTCTAAAATTATATCCTTCACGTACCATCTCATGCATTTATCTATTTTCAAGACACCTAGTGGTAGGCATAATAAATCAAATACATCAAAACTTTTGATTCAAAACATAGCTATTATTTTGAAAAAATGTTAACATTTTTAAAACATGCAACTTTGCGCCCCCAATCACGATATTTTTTCCCAAATTCAGCGCTTGGATCCTGAAAATTTTCCCCATATCAAGGTCTTAGCCCCTAGAATTTTACCCCATAATAGGGTTGTGAACCCCGAATGGGTAAGGTTTTCACAAATGTCAAAAATTTACATATTTGGGGCTTGTACCCCAATTATGTGCAATTATATCACTTTGTATCTTTTTCGTATTTATGCGCATTTGGAGGTAGCTCCCTCGACTTCGGTCTTCATTTTAAGGGTCGGAGGAGTGAAGTTAAAGGTTTTCGAACCTGTATCTTTTTTGAATTCGGTTGAATCTTGTTGTCATTGGAAGACCCTAAATTTTAAAAATTCTTTTACATTAACTTTCCTTTAATGTGGAATAGGATGGTCCAACACAATACAAACTACAAATTCTCTTTAAAGGATGGAAAATTATAGTGAAAACAAATTTTAATTTCTTAAAACAAATTAAAATTAAACCCACCAAAGTGAATTAAGGTAAACACACACACACTTTAAATTCACTCAAACCAAATTAATTTAATTATCAAGTTTAAACAATTTCGGTAAGAATATTATCCAATTAATTTAGTGCCAACTTGAATTAAATTAACATAAGATAAACTTACCCAAATAATTAAACATGCATCATTTTAAGCAAGATTACGAATTAAATCCAATTTTTATCTTTTTACCCTAAACATGCATCTAAGGTGAATTTTTCAAGATAAAACAAATTCACAACCACTATGCCACGATGTACGAGGAAAACCCAAATGGAAAAAACCTCGGACGGCCCTAGCCTTAAGTCCACTAAGTTCGGAATTTTCAAGTACAAGACAAATGACTTACTCAACTCGACTCGACTCCTTCAAGCCCCTGACGGGTCTTCTTGTACCAACCTTTGATTAGTCGATAATCCCGAACTCCATCGGAACCTTGAAATCCACCAATGAAGCTTTGGGAACCCATCACCCACATACAGTGCCTTTCACCGTATGAGAACATCGCAGTAAAATAAGTCTTCTTCTTTGTGGGATATAGAAGCAAACCCAAGCAAACTCTTCAAATGGATAGACTAGAACCCGGTGCCAAACACTCCAAGCAATGATATATACATATGTGGTACTTAGAAAACAAATCAAACTATGGGTGTATAAACATGTGTTTAAAGAAACTTTTCTATTGAAATTTAACACATGAAAACATGGACTCTTTATTGGAAGAATTTCTCTCAAAATCACTCTAACGATTGTGAAAAGTCATCTCAAAAAGGTTAGTTCCCGTACATATAAAATCTGGGAAAAAGATAGTGGGAAACAAGTAGTGGGAATATGGAGAAAACTGTAAAAAACAATTCCCGTCAGAAATCTCAATCCAACGAGATTTTCATTTGAACGAAGTCTTGTTCAAATGAACATCTAACGATGTTTCAGGGAGAAAATGGAAAAAGTCGTTGGCAAACTCCTTCGAACAAACAAAATGTCAGAATGATCATTTTTCAATTTAAGCCCAAAAACTTTTTATTCAAAGTTCTAAAGTAAGCTTCTGAAAATAAAATTCATTTTAAAATAAAATTACACCCAAGAAAAATAGTCCAAGTCTCCTACATATATATATAAAATGCATTCATACCCTTTGAAGACAATGGAATACGGTGAAGTTGATGACGTATAAATGAGGCACTGAAACACGGTAAATAATATCTTCACATTGAATACTGGCCGATACGTCTTCAACTTTAACATGTCATAGGCTTGATGTATGGTCAAGAACTTTATCCTATGACTCTAGTGTTTTTGTCCGTAATTGATCCAAAACTACAAAGGACTCAATTGGAAATTTGTGTTCTTACAAATCTCTCCCTTTGTCTATTCCGGGACAAAAAACAAACAAAAATCCTAAAGGGCCGTCAAACTCTACTAGACTCAAAAAATAACCCACCCAAAAGAAAAAAATACATAGCTTGACTCAAAACCCATGGATGAATAGCTTTGCCGATGAAAGATTGCCGCTAAATAGAATTCCTGCACACTTAAGCAAAACATTAAACGCATAGGGAATATCAAAGTATTAAATGCAATGAGATTAAATACTCCCCCTAAATTAATTCTCCTTTATCAACTATAATCAACCTAAGAAGATATCGCTCTCCCCCTAAGTTAAATCTCCTAAACTAAGATATGATTATAATAGGATTAGATACCATTTCTCCCCCTATCATACTCCCCCTTTTTGTTCAAGAATAGACAAAGGATAAAAGAACTAATTAAACAAGATGAAGCATAAGGTAATAAGAGCATGAAAGCATATGGGCAACAAAATCATAACTAATCCATACAAATAATAAAGGATACCAACTAAGATGTAAAAAAATGATACCAATATGATACATAAGATTCTAAGCATGTGATATCAACCAAATATGCAACAAAATGGATACCAATTATGAATTACAAGCATAGATGGACTAGCAAATAAGGCAAAGACCAAAAAAAATTACCATATATATGTAGACATAATGAATATCACTAACGCACACGCACATATATAGGTATAAACACCACACATGACACAAAATACATTAAGCTTTTCACACTCGTATGGCAAAAATGTGTCCAAATATATGTGGTAGACGGAAGTGTAGGGTTGTGAACTAGTAATAATTAAATTTTGACCCAATCACTTAAAACATATTCACGGAGTTCTCATTTGACTGCAAAACTTTATCACATTTAGATATAGCCTCATGTGACAATATAAATTAAACTCAATGAACAAACATACACAATGCATATAAGCCCAGAATTTTGATGATTCTACAAACTAATAGAGTCATGACAATGAAAGTGCAACTAGGATAAACGGACATTGTGAAAAACCGTTGATATACCATCCAAACTCCCTCAAAATATGCATATAGTTATGAAATGACTATATCAACTAAACAAAATAGGCCTTGGAAAATATTTTTCTTTTAATGCCATTTTCTTTTAGGCCTTTAGACCACGTATTTCTTTTAGGTCCATTATAAACGGTGGCTTACTCGCAAAGGATAAATTTCCTTTTGGAGCCTTTCCTCGTGCACATTCATATAACAATTTTTTATATCACACAAATCTCACGTGCAACGAATTTAACATGCACAAGTCCTCTAAGGTCATAAAATATGTAGATGACAAAATTGGTAGGAGAACACCTCATAAAGCTCAAATATACATGTGACATTTAAATTTCAAATGAACTCGTGTATGTGTCAAAAGAGGCATATAAAAATAGAATCCATTAAGCAACACAAAATCCAACTACTCCATGTAAGCATGGTAAAGAACATTTTCAGGATTGACAATCTTAACCAAAAGTTCTAGCCATATGGAAGTGAATAGGAAAGGATTCAAACACAAGTATATGCCATATAAGGTGTGTCAAACTAAAATACACACAATAAAAATATTTTTGAGTTTTTGATTTTTTTTTTTTAATTTTAACAAAACAAATAAAAATATTTACTCAAAAGACAAACAAAAAAAATGATTGTATTTTTCATTAAGCCTAAATTACTAAGAAGATAAAACACAAATGATAAACAAAAATCTTTTTGTATTTTTCATTTAATGCATACTTAAAATGAAACATAATACAAAAGATAAACAAAAACCATAATTCTAGCATGTGATAAATCATGGAGTATAGACTAGAAACATGATAAACAAGCATACAATTAGCATGATAATATATCATGAAGCACAAAAGCTAAAGTATGCAAACAGCTAACACATTCAACCTTTAGATTTTGTAAGGGAGGTATCGTGTGAAAGTAAATGAGAATCAAAAATCCTATCTTGTAAAGCTACCAAGTCTGATCTCCTAACCCAAACTAGTGATGAATGAAGATCTCGGGATATAAGAATCTTGGCTACCTCGGTTGCCTTACGGTGGGATTTTCTAGGACCTCGTTTAAGATCAAAGCAAAATTTCCTAAGATGACCTTTTCGACCATAATGCGAGCACCTAAAGACTCGGCGAAAAGACTTACCTAAGGAATGATCTATAACATTGTTCCTAAAGTATTCTCCTAAAACATTGGGTTTGGGTTTAATAAAGGAATCGTTACAAGAATCGAAGCCTAAACCACACGTGTCATTTTTAATTTGGACCGTTCCTACTATTTTATCTAATTTCTTCGAACGACACTCCAAATCAGACTTGACTTTACTAGAGTCTTTTAATTTATTTTCGAAATCTAAAATGTGAGACTCTAATAAAACGTTGCGCTCTTCAAACACGAGAAGCTCCTTTTTCAAGGATTCCATTAAGCTCTTAAGGCTATCTCTCTCGCCTTCTACATACTCAGGCTTCTCTTGAAGATCTCTCTCTCATGTCCTAAGGTCTTCAACTAACGAACTCTCATCAACGACCTTGGCACACTTTCTAAAACTAGCTTCTAACTTCAAATTTTCTCTTTTTAATTTAATATATCTCCATATAGTTCTTGAAATGCAAATTGAAGTACACTCACATTAACCTCTTCTTTATTTTCACTCTCTCTTTCTTCTTCACTCTCACTACCATCATCTTTTAGAGCTTCAAAAATAAAGGCCTCAGAAGTGTTATGTATTCAGATGTCATCATTGGATGATTTCTCACTATCACTTACATAATTAGCAATGAACGCGGTAAAGTTGCGCTCAATGGGGTAATTGAGTCCCTCCTCCGTATCACTATCACTAAGGGTGGCATTGTATGAAATAGGTTGCTTACCCTCTCTCCTTATTTTAGTGGGGCATTCAAAAAAACTATGGACATAACCCTCACAACCATAACACCTATTCGACTCGTCCCTATTTAAATTTTCATTAAAAGTTTTAGGGATCTTTTCGACTTTGTCATGTTCAGATTTTTTAAATTTCTTAAAATCATTTTTAAATTTATCTTTGTTAAATTTAAGAAATTTATGAAACTTCCTAGAAAACATAGCCATATCTTCGAGTCACTGTCACGCTCGTCATTCACAACTTGTTTTTCCTCCTTACGGGCTTTCAAAGCGATGCCCTTCCCTATTTTCTTTTCGATTTTGGAGGGGAACGTATCTAGTTCATAGGTTTGCAAATCACCTACTAGTTCCTCAAGTATTGTAGAGTGTAAGGTGGGTAAAGAATTTAACACGGTCACCTTAGGAATAAATCTATCGGGTAGGGACCTAAGAATTTTCTTTACAACTCGATCGTCGGGTATTTTCTCTCCTAAATTAAATGAAGAATTTACTATATCGGAGAGTCTAGAAAAAAAACTCATCGAATGTTTATTTTTCATCCATTTTTATGGTTTCAAATTGAGTGGTGAGGTTTTGGAGTTTAGAAGCTTTTACGACACTTGTTCCCTCGTGAGTGAGTTGTAATATATCCCAAGCTTCTTTAGCGGTTTCACACATCATGACACGGCGGAATTCATCCGGTGTGACCGTACTAAATAAAGTATTTAAGCCTCGGGAATTAAAGTTAGCAAGTTTAAATTCATTCTCACTCCATCTATATGCGGGACATGCTCATTTTCTACTAAATATGTGGGTGGAAACCACCCGTTAACAACTGACAACCAAACTCTCTCGTCGATAGATTTTAGTGCCGATTTCATACGTGCTTTCCAATACGCATAGTTGAAACCATCGAAAACAGGGAATTTTGAAAATGGAAAAAATTCCATTTTTAACCAAAAATATTTAAAAAGATCTTAACGCAATAAATTAGTGAACCTTCTCTTATACCACTTGTTGTCGTTGGAAGCCCCTAAATTTTAAAAATTCTTTTAAATTAACTTTCCTTTAATGCGGAATAGGAGGGTTCAACACAATACAAACTACAAATTCCTTTTAAAGGATGGAAAATTATAGTGAACACAAATTTTAATTTCTTAAAACAAATTAAAATCGCTTTAAATTCGCTCAAACCAAATTAATTTAATTATCAAGTTGCAACAATTTAGGCAAGAATATTATCCAATTAATTTAGTGCCAGCTTGAATTAAATTAACATAAAATAAACTTACCCAAATAATTAAACATGCACCATTTTAAGCAAGATTGCGAATTAAACTCAATTTTTATCTTTTTACCCTAAGCATGTATCTATGGTGAATTTTGTAAGATAAAATAAATTCACAACCACTACTCTGCGATGTACGAGGAAAATCCAAATGGGAAAAACCTCAGATGACCCTAACCTTAAGTCCACTAAGTACGGAATTTTACAAGTACAAGACAAATGACTTACTCAACTCGAATCGACTTCTTTAAGCCCTTAACGGGTCTTCTTGTACCAACCTCTAATTAGTCGATAATTTCGGACTCCACCGAAACCTTGGAATTCACCAATGAAGCTTTTGGAACCCGTCACCCACATACGATGCCTTTCACTGTATAAAAATGCCGCAACAAAACAAGTTTTCTTCTTTATGGGATATAGAAGCAAACCCAAACAAACTCTTCAAATGGGTAGACTAGAACCCGATGCCAAACGCTCCAAGCAATGATATATACATATGTGGTAGTTGGAAAACAAATCAAACTATGGGTGTATAAACATGTGTTTAAAGAAATTTTTCTATTGAAATTTAACACGTGAAAACATGATCTTTTTGTTGGAAGATTTTTTGTCAAAAACACTCTAAGGATTGTGAAAAGTCATCTCAAAAAGGTTGGTTCCCGCACATATAAAATATGGGAAAAAGATAGTGGGAATATGGAGAAACCTGCAAAAAAAATTCCCGCCAGAAATCTCGTTCGAACGAGATTTTCGTTCGAACAAACATCTAATGATGTTTCAGTGGCGAAAATGGGAAAAGTCGTTGGCAAACTCGTTCGAACGAAATTCTCGTTCGAACAACATTATCGTTCGAACGATAATTTCGAACGAAATGTGAGAATGATCATTTTTCAATTTAAGCCCAAAAACTTTTTATTCAAAGTTCTAAAGTAACCTTATGAAAATAAAATTCATTTTAAAATAAAATTACACCGAAGAAAAATATTCCAAGCCTCCTACATATATATACAAAATGCATTCATACCTTTTGGAGACAATGGAATACGGTGATGTTGATGATGTATAAATGAGGCACTGAAACACGGCAAATGATATCTTCATATTGAAATACTGGCCGCTATGTCTTCAACTTTAACATGTCATAGGCTTGATGGATGGTCAAGAACTCTATCCTATGACTCAAGTGTTTTTGTTCAGAATTGAGCCAAAACTACAAAGGACTCAATTGGATATTTGTGTCCTTACAAATATGAAGCGAAAAAATTATTTGGATCATTCATTACAACTATATATATATATATATATATATATATATATAAGTTTTATGTGTAGGAAAGAGTGGGGGGGATTTATGTGTGCGTGAGTGTGTGCGCGCGTATGTGTGTGTGTGTATGTGTGTGTGTGTGTGTGTGTGTGAGAGAGAGAGAGAGAGATAGAGAGAGAGAGAGAGAGAGAGAGAGAGAGAGAGAGAGAGAGAGAGAGAGAGAGAGAGAGGCATTAGTGGTATTGATGGTGGAGAGTGTGTGGCGTGGTGGTGAAGGTGAGAAAAAATAAAGTGAGACCCGATAAAAACTTAACCTTTTCGATCTACACTCTTTTGATAACCTTAGTAATAAAATCATATGTTTTTACCTTGACATTATAAACCAACTTCAAGGTTACCCTTAGCATCCACCTTATTTTGACGTTTTAGTATTTGAGTTGTTTGATTTGACCAAGAACAAAAAGCTCAAAGTAATTTCCAATTCATGAAGACATGATTATCCCATTTTATCATTTTTAACACCTTTAAATGGTTCACATGAGAGAGACAGAGATAGAAAGAGAGATACATATGATTGGATACCTAGATTGAACCTTTTCTTAAATAGTTTTTAACCATACATCTTAAATAATAAAAAGAAACTGGTAGGAAGGCATGAAAGCAAAATCAAAAAGGGTTTTACTAACCATTTATGAGATGATATGTGGAGCATGTAGATCAGACTTATTCAACAAGAATGTGAGACCTATTGACATCAAGATTACATAAATATAGAGAATACGTGAATTTGTTTATGGGCATTGTTAAAGGCACTCCTAATTTTTCTTCCAAACACCACACCTAAAGTCAACCCTTATTTTACTATTGTCATCCAAAAGTAACAATAACAATTATAATATTATTCTTATACTAAAATACCAATCTTATCCTTTTAATACAAAATACAATACCATAACAACTCTTTCCACAAAAAAGTGACCAAATAGATATGCCAAAAACATTCAAACATAGAAAACATATACCAATCCGGTGGAAGACAAAAACTAAACTGGCATATAGATCAACTAGCCCAAAAAACATTATTTTGTGTATATATTTTTACACATTGTAGTGTTTTGTGTTGTTATTTTCATTTTGGGAAGGAAATTTCCCAAAAGCAAGTAAATCCAACCATGGAACCTAAAAAATTCAATGAGACTATGAAGCATCCTTACAACAACATTCAGAGTATCTTCACTTATTCAATGTAATTTTTAATGTACTTTATTAACCTTAATGAAATTAACATTTAAAACTAATAATATAAACATTGGAAATAATATTAACTTGGACTATTAAGTCCACTGACGAGCCACATAAGGTGATGACAATCATGTTGTCCGTCACCGTGACTTCATATTTCTTTCAATTTAGCTTGACACAATGATTGAGGTTTCAACAACCCAAAATAACTTACCATCATGTTTAGGCATGTACATCAATATAACTTAACATCATGTTAAGTCACAATGGTATTAAAGAACGCGCACTGGACTACCACCGTTCTAAGGGATGTACTGATGGATTAATTTCTATTTTGTGAAAACTATCACAAACAGGAACATTCATATTGTATTATCAAGAAATATAAATATTGATTTTGCGGAAGCGTACCTGAATCCATGACAGAAAGTTAAAATATTTGAGTCTGAGGTCTTATGCTCTTCCAGATCAACGCTTTTATTTCCTCTCTATATTTCTCTCTGACAATGGGAATCAGAAGATTGGTGTGTGTGATCTGGGGACCATGACCCCTATTTATAACACAATCGTGTCTTTTCATATTTCGTATATTTCTATTTTAACCCATCATAAAAATAGAAATTACGCTTATCTCTACACAATAAAACCCACACTTTAATAATACATTGGAAAGGCCCCAAAACTTAAATTAATCAGTTTAATTGGCCTACTTTTATTTGATAGCCTATAATTCATATTTATTTTATATATAAGCCCATATATTAAATTTTACTCTAACAATCTCCCACTTGGGCTATATATATATATATATGTAACTTTATAAATTTGAATTATACTTTATGAGCTCATGAGTTTTAGCTATCAAAACTTTATGTATCTTAACAATCTTGTCCATTAATTGCACCAATATAGAATCAAAGCGATCGTCATTACATATTTCGTAAGTAGACCCATCAATGATCACATATATCAATACAACTAATGACAAAGATCAAGTGTGGATGTGTAGCATGGAAATTTCATGCAATGTGATCTTAACATGCCTATTTCCAACTGGTCCTCCTTAAACCTTAGTGAGATCAAACCATATAAAGTCAGAGTGAATATAAACTTAATACTTTACTGCAGTAAATAACCATACAATATCCATTAAATCAAATATGTCTATGAAAGCATATAAAATACAAGCTCCCACTAAACTGACATATCCTGAAAAGAAATTACACCCATATGAGCAGTGTGCTCATGAAAGACCTTGGGTGGTAATCCCTTAGTCAGCGGATCCGCAATCATGGAGTTTGTTCCAATGTGCTCTATAGATATAAGTCCACTCTGAACTCTTTCTTTTACAACTAGGAACTTAATGTCAATAAACTTTGACTTCGTAGAACTCCTGTTGTTGGAATACAGTACTGCTGATTTATTGTCACAAAATAACTTAAGTGGTCTTTCAATGCCATCCACAATACGCATCGCCGTGATAAAATTTCGCAACCATATTCCTTGATTGGACGCCTCATAATAAGCTACAAACTCAGCTGCCATGGTGGAAGAAGCTATAATAGACTGCTTAACACTCTTCCACGATACAGCACATCCAGCAAGTAAGTAGATATAACCTGAAGTAGATTTCATGCTATCTTGGCATCCAGCAAAATCAGAGTCAGAATATTCGATGATCTCTAATTGTTCTGACTTCCGATAGGTGAGCATGTAGTCTTTTGTTCTCTGTAAGTACCTCATGACTCGCTTGGCTGCTATCCAATGATCCTTTCCAGGATTAATTAAGTATCTTCCCAACATGCCAACAATGTACGCAATATCCGGATGCGTACATACTTGAGCATACATAAGACTTCCTACTGCTGATGCATAAGGAATCTTTTGCATCTCCCGGATCTCAAAATCATTCTTGGGACATTGACTGAGACTAAATTTATCTCCTTTAGCTACAGGGGTGTCACCTGGTTTACAATCATGCATGCCAAATCTTTTAAGAACTTTCTCAATATAGCTCTTTTGTGATAAACTAAGTGTACTCCGAGAGCGATCTCGGTGTATTTGTATACCCAACACAAAAGGAGCGTTACCAAGATCTTTTATCTCAAATTTCTTTGAAAGAAATCTCTTAGTTTTGTGCAACATACCTATATCATTGGTGGCAAGCAAAATGTCATCAACATATAAAACCAAGTAAATATGCTTACTCCCACTGAACTTGTGGTATATACAATCATCAACCAGATTCATCTCAAAACCAAACGAGATAACAACTTGATGAAACTTGTAATACCATTGACGAGAAGCTTACTTAAGCCCATAAATGGATTTCTTTAATTTGCAAATTATTTTCTTTGCATCTCCCGAAACAAAGTTTTCTGGTTGCACCATATATATTGTTTCATCAATGTCACCATTGAGAAACGCAGTCTTAACATCCATCTGATGAAGCTCAAGGTCAAAGTGTGCCACAAGTGCCATTATTATCCTAAAAGAGTCTTTCGATGAAACCGGAGAGAAAATCTCCTTATAATCGATGCCTTTTTTCTGTGTAAAGCCTATAGCGACAAGACGGGCTTTATATCTCTCCACCTCACCTTTCGAATCCCTCTTGGTTTTAAATATCCATTTGCAACCAATGGGTTTTTTACTTTCAGGTAATGGGACAAGATCCCAAACTTCATTGTCCTTCATGGACTTTATCTCCTCATTCATGGCATCAATCCACTCTTGAGATTTAGAACTTTCCATGGCTTGACGAAAGGTGATCGGATCATCTTCCACCGCAACAATGTCAAAATCATGTTCTTAGAGAAATACAATGTAATCATTTGGCACAGCACTTCTTCTTTCTCTAGTGAATCTCCTTAATGGCATAGGTTCTGGAGGTGGTAGAGTTTGTTCTTCTAGAATGGGAGATTCTTGGATATCAGGAATTGGATCCTAATCAATGTTAATAACAGCTGTGGGAATATCAACATATTCCTCTTCAAAACCAAAATCCTTAACCTTATCCCCCTCGGCAAACTCAACATCCTCAAAGAACTGGGCATTTCCAGTCTCAAAAATTATTTTGGTAGTAGGATCATAAAATTTGTAACCCCTAGATCTTTCAGAGTATCCAACAAAATAGCAACTAACTGTTCTGGAATCCAATTTCTTTTCATGTGGCCTATAAGGCCTCGTTTCAGTTGGACATCCCCAAATATGAAGATGCTTCAGACTAGGTTTCTTGCCTGCCCAAAGCTCAAAAGGAGTTTTAGCAGTTGCTTTAGTTGGTACTCTATTAAGTATATACACTGCCGTCTTTAATGCTTCACCCCAGAGTAAATCTGGTAAGTTAGAGTAACTGATCATACTCCTTACCATGTCTTTAAATGTTCTGTTTCGCCTTTAGGCAACACCATTCATGCTTGGAGAACCTGGCATGGTGTACTGCGGGACGATACCGCACTCCTCTAGGAATTTAGCAAATGGTCCTGGGCGTTGTTAACCTGAATCGTCATACCTACTGTAGTATTCACCACCACGATCATATCTGACGCTTTTAATCCTTTTGCTGAGTTGATTTTCAACTTCAGCCTTGAATGACTTGAACACGTCTAGAGATTGGGACTTTTCATGGATGAGATAAAGGTATCCATAACGTGAAAAATCGTTTATGAATGTGATAAAATATTGTTGACCGTTTCATAAAACCGTAGGGAATGGCCCACAAATATCTATATGTATCAGTTCTAAGACGTCTGTAGCCCTATTAGCACCGGATTTCCTTATGTTTGTCTGTTTTTCCTTTATGCAATTTTTGCAAATTTTAAAATCTGAATAATCAAGGGAATCTAGAATTCCATCTGACACAAGTCTTTCAATTCTCCTTTGGGAGATGTGACCTAATCTCTTATGCCATAATGATGCAGAATTCTCCTTGGTTAATTTTCTTTTAATACCTCGAGTACTTAATTGCAAGGTTTCATAATATGAAGCAATAGTATCAAGCATATAAAGGTTATCTACATAAGATAAAGAACCAGTACCAACCAAATTTGAATTATGAAGAAGACGAAATTTATTATTTCCAAAGGAACAAGTATAAGAAAATTTGTCCAATACAGAAATAGAAACCAAATTCTGTCTAAATGACGGTACGATAAATGTCTCATTCAAATCCAAATAAGTACTAGACTTCAATAATAACCTAAATATCCCAATTGCTTCAACTTCAACCTTCTTGACATCGCCCACAAAAATGTATCTTTCACCATCATTTGGCTTTCGACAACTCAGGCAACCCTTTCTAGACACACTGATGTGAGTGGTTGCACCAAAATATATCCACCAAGTGTGTTTAGGTATCGAAGTCAAATTAACCTTAGAAAAAACTAGGTTAAGAAGTGTACCTTTCTTGACACGCCAAGCATGATAATTGTTACATTGCTTCTTCCTATGTCCCGCAGCTCCACAGAAGAAATAACCATCAACAGTTTTTTCTTTATGTTGTTTCTTTGGATATGGAACCACTGCATCTTCTTTATCCTTCTTTATTTTCTTCCCCTTGTCCTCGAAAGTACTAGCCAAATGAGCACTTTCTGTCTTATCTTGCTTCAGTCTTTCCTCTTCTTGCACACAATGTGAGATGAGCTCATTAAGAGACCAAGTCTCCTTTTGGTAGTTGTAGCTCACCTTAAATTGACTGAATTGTGTGGGAAGAGATATCAGAACCAAATGCACAAGAAAATCCTCAGAGAGATCAAGCTTAAGTGCTCTTAACTTTAAAGCGAGATGAGATATTTCCATAATGTACTCCCTAATGTTCCCATTACCTTTATATTTCATTGAGATGAGACTTGCCAAAAGTTTACTTATTTCAGTCTTTTCATTTTTGGCAAATTTGTTCTTAATTTCTTCTAGGACCTCTTTTGCTGTCTTTATTGTTTCCGATATTGTTCCCTTGAATGCTTCTGGAATGGCCTTCTTTATGATCATCAAACACATGCGATTTGAGTTCTCCCAACTTTCAAAGTCCTTTTTGTCATCAAAGGAACTTTTATCCGTAAGAGGTGCAGGAGAAGGAACCCTTAATGCAAGGTCCAAATCCATGACACCGAGAACTATATGAAGTTTCTCTTGCCATGACTTAAAGTTTGTGCCATTAAGCATGGGAATAGAATTAATACTCGCAGTAATGTTGGAAGCAGAACTGATAGCTGAATCAGAGAACAATAAACAAATAAAACTAGCTCATATAAGTCTTAAATCAAAAATAAATTCAAATGAAGGACAAATCCCATTTTAAGATATCGGACACTCTATTAATATTTGATCTTTGGAAAAAATATTAACTTGTAAGTGATATCTTGCCGTAATAATCAAACACTGATAATAAGAACATATTGAATAATAATTCTTCCTTTGGGGCGATTTATTATTTATGTAAAACTAAATAATTATCACGTGCTTATTATTAAAGTGGCACATGTAGTTTTGTTAAAAAAATAATCTTCCTTTGGGCCGATTAATATTCACATAAATTACATGCACGTAATTCTTTTTATATTTCGAAATAAAATTAATTTTGAACAAAAGAGGTCACTTTGGTGACATATTGTTTAAATTAATTTATCTCGAAATATATATATATATATATAAATACACCAAAATTTGAATTTAAATTTGTATATGGGTTCAAAACCCCTTTGGCTCCAGACTTGAAAGGTCATGGGTTCAAAACCCCTTTGGCTCCAAACTTGAAAGGTCATGGGTTCAAAACCTCTTGAGATCCTTCATAATTTTCATCATTTAAGAGGCTTAAATATGAAACACCAAGAGTCGAACCTTTAACCTTACATTACCATCAAATCAACCGCTAGTCCAAATTTCATGAATTTTATATCATTGGAATCGTAATGAAACGAGAATATTTATGAATCCAAAAATCTTCTGAAATATTAAACCTTTTTGAAAAAATATTTGCAGCCGAAAATTAATATCAATACCTTCCTAATATATTCTCAACAATTCGACATGAAATAGCTCTGATACCACATGATGGATTAATTTCTATTTTGTGAAAACTATCACAAACAGGAACATTCATATTGAATTATCAAGAAATATAAATATTGATTTTGCGGAAGCGTACCTGAATCCATGACAGAAAGTTAAAATATCTGAATCTGAGGTCTTATGCTCTTTCAGATCAACACTTTTATTTTCTCTCTAAATTTCTCTCTGACAATGGGAATTAGAAGATTGGTGTGTGTGATCTGGGGACCATGACCCCTATTTATAACACAACCGTGTCTTTTCATATTTCGTATAATTCTATTTTAACCCATCATAAAAATAAAAATTACGCTTGTCTCTACACAATAAACCCACACTTTAATAATACATTAGTAAGGCCCCAAAACTTAAATTAATCACTTTAATTGGCCTACTTTTATTTGATAGCCTATAATTCATATTTATTTTATATATAATCCCATTTATTAAATTTTACTCTAACATGTACATATAGTGAATTAAACACAGTGATAAGTAATTGTAATATGCAACAATCCAAGGTAACTTATCACCAAACATATTCATTATTCCAACTTGACACTATGATAAGTGATTGTGGAACTAAACAAACCATGGTGACTTATAACCGTTATAAGGGAGTGATGCTCGAGATAGTGAGAAGACATCGTGTTAACCATTTTACATGGTTACTTATAACCGTGGTATTATAATCATTCTTTTGGTTAACTAATGAAATAAATCACCTTGCAGTTTGATGATAAACTATTGAATGCTACAAAAATTTGGATGTATAATGATAGATTATGTGTACCTAGTGTGAACACAAAATGTGGTAGGGGGTGGGAGTCAAACAATGGACCCATCAAGTATTAACAATATAGGCAGCGAACTTACTCAACTTAGTGGGCGTAGGAATTCAATAATAATGATCTTGATTATTATAGACAAGGATACAATTTGAAGGATGAGTTTCCAGACTTGAATATTTTAAGAGATTTTAAAAGTGAACTTACCATAATCAATTGTACTTAATTAATGTACATATTATATGAAAGTCAACGACTAATTTTGACTAGTTTATAGGAATTAACACATTATGAAGAATATATTAATCCAGTTGAAGAATATCAGTACATCTGTAAGAGTGTGCATTATATCCACGTACCTCATAGGACTGGATTGTCTTATCCCATTGACAAAATATATTTTGAGTCTTGTCCATGAGGTCATTGCGATAAAGTTTCGTTCAAATCATTCAACGGTCATCCTGAAAGACAAGTATCCATTTCACGTCACTCTTAGGAAGGTAAAAGGACTTATAGTGAAAAGTGCGACTGTGTGATAATGATTTAAATTCAATTCGCAAGTTTCCAAGAACCTTTATTTAATTAGAGTCTACTTTTAAATCAAATAAATACAGCTCTTAAACATGCATCTAAATCATCCCATCAAATATAAAGCATGCAACGCAGTAAATATGCTGAGACACAAATTTTAGGAAAAAACCCCTTTCGGATAAAACCTTTATTTCACTATGAATATACAAGTCGCAACTTACAATTACATAGAGAAATCTGCAATGGATCAACGCGCATCCAACCCACAAAGACACGCAGTCTTGAACTCAGCAAGAGAATACACGCAGCACCCTCCAAGGACTCGCAGCCCAAACAATGAAGGAAGAACCGCAGCTCTCCTCAACGACACGCAGCCATAACACTTTGTAGAGACTCCCTCAGCAATGACACGCAGCCCTCGGTTGCAAAGATCTCCCCACAAAGGTTGAACAACAGCAAAACTTGTGTTCTAGGGTTCCAAAAGATTCACAAAAGCAATTGGGATTTTTGTGTGTGAATCAAAAAGATGTTTGGCACATCAAAAATTGAAATCTTTTTGTGTTTGTACTCTTAGAAACGTTTTCTCAAAGACTTGAAAAATATACCACCGAAAAAGGTATATATATAGGAAAAATAAGTTGGTGGATAAAAATCTCACGGAACTGATCGAGTTTATCCCAGGCGGACCGGTCCGGCTTGGAGGCGGATCGGTCCGACCTCGGATCGGTTCTTTTAAAATATGTCTTTATCGGTTCGCTACCAGTCCGGGGTCTACTGGATCTTCAGCAAGGCGGATCGGTCCGGGTAGAGGGCGGATCGGTCCGGTATAGAGGCGGACCGGTCCGGCTTCCCAAAAAAATAAAAAACTTTTAAAAGCCTCATTTTGCTTGAAAAACTTACTTCTTATTTTTATAAAAAACATTTTATAAAAATTTCCCAATACTAAATATGAACTTTAAGGAACGTAAAAATAAAATTTTACCAAGTTCATTCTCGCAAAGGCTATGATGTTGAAGACACTTTGATATTCGGATCCGTTGATGTAGATGCGATCTTGAGTTTCTTCAACGGTGTAACGGGGTACGACATACAAATTGATAATGGACAAAAATGTCCTTACATATAGAAACTTTATTCATGTTTTATCACACAAACTATATTTTCCATACCAAAATATTTTTGTGTATGTGTGCTTTGGTATGGATTATATGTTGTAAAAAATATATATAATGCGAAAACTTATTTAACAATCTTAATGTTTCATTAAATATATTTCGGTTGAGTTAGAATTTGGACTTGTATCAAAATCCAACTCAAAAGTCATTTTGGCTTGCTATTGAGTATGTCACCCTAGAATCATCGCAATGATGCTTTTTATTGTTGCAACGAAAGGTCTTCGTTGGATGCACACTCATCTAGTGATTTTTCTTAAGTTTTCCATGACCTGTTTAGCTAAGGCATCGCCACAGCGAAGAAAATTCTTGCTTCAGTGAAGCACCAATGAATATGTCAATCTAGAGCAAAAAGTTTTAATTTTGGGTTAGATTCTACACATCTTTCTTGGTACTCGTGCAACACTAAAGATCGAGCCATACTTTTTACCTTTTGCATCTTCTCACTTCAATTTAAATGTATAACTTACCTACATGTTCCCCAAGTTTCCCTTGCAAGCTTGAGTGTATATGTATGTTGGTATATTTTTCATTTTTGATAAGTGTGACATTGCAATTCTTTGTGAGACAAAATATTTTGAATATTCTCTTGCCACAACAATCATTTTAAGAGAGAAAAATCTTTGTCACATCTTTTGTGTTGAATCTTGTATTCTTTCAAGTTTTAATCTTGTTTTTCTCCTCTTCATATTCTCGAGATATTTTAGTTTTATTACTTGTGAAATCTAAAATATTTCGAAGTAAATTTATTAGCTTTAAAATATTTTTAATCCCTGAATAAATATCTTTCTAATTTGTTCTTGAGTTATTTCAGACTTTAATTATCTTAAATATACATTTATGTGTTAAGCCATATTTTCAAAATACACTTTCACTTTAGGTTCTTCATACACCTCGAATGTGGTATTATACTTATTAGAGGCTTCTCAACTTTGTTCCAAATATTTGTAGCACATAGTTCTTCCACTTTATAAGGAGGATTGTTGATTGTGGCTTGAAGAAGGCTTTAATTGCAACCAAAATCGACGGCGATTGTGAAGCATGCTCCAGTTGTTGACGCCTTCCCATTAGTAGAAGAAACGGTGTGAAAGCGCATTAGGAGTAAGGTATGCATTAGGTATTGTAAATTGTAGTTCCCCTCTATAAGTCCTACCACGATTCATTTGTCTTTTTGTTGCCTCAAGATTTTTTCCCTTTTTGAGTTTTTAGTTGTACTCCTTGGTGTTGTGATACATGATTTACCTTTCCTCACATAGATTACGTCACCTGATACCACTGTTCTAAAAAACCCGCCTAGGCTCCGCCTAGGCACGCCTAGGCTTGAGGCTTGGGAGAAACGCCCCGCCTTAATATTTTGACGCCTTATGCTTGGTAAAACCCTTAAGGCGTACTTTTTCTCTAAAAACAACAATGCTTTAGTAAAACGATATCGCCTTTTAAAGATTTTTTTACAAACCGGACCATTATCTCATCCAAAATAATCAAATAGTATTTTTATTTGCAAATATCCAGATATATTTTTATGATATGGACAATTTTAGTATTTTAATTGCCTTGTTATGGTTAAAAATATTAAAATATATTAAAAAGACCTAAACGCCTTTTCACGCCTTTTTACGCCAAGGCCCGCCTAGGCTTCTAAGGCTTAAGGCTTGGCCTCCACGCCTCGATCACGCCCCGCGTTTTTTAGAACCTTGCCTGATACTGAAGATAAAATTTGTTGTAATCCACTTGGTAAAAAAATTATCACATATACTTTAGGCCTTATCATTGTTAGCCTAAAACTTGAACTAAAGAGAAACCTTGTCTCTTTATTGACAAGTGATTTTAATTGGATATCCTTTATCCATCTTCATTTTGAGGACACACACCCTTAATTGATATCCGAGTTAAACCTATGTTTATAAGGTTTAATAACCTAGAGGTATGACAAGTGTGTGTGAATATAGACTTTTATGTTAATGACCAAATGTGTGAAATCATTAGTATTAAAAACAATCATACTTTACCCAGACTTATCTCACCGTCCGATATTTTTAATCACTTTAGCACCAATATTTCTACAACTTGTGTTAGAGATTTTGAAGGAGATGATATACGTTCATCTCTTGATGTTATTGTTCCTCAAAACAATATTTAATCTAAAGCCAATGTTAAACTTTCTATGATAGTGAAACTTCTGAAAATGAAAAAGACGTCATAGAAAATGAAGAATCTACTCGATTAACTTTTTATAGGGATAACTTATTTGATAACATCAAAGCCCTTGATAATGAGTAACCTGAATTTTTTTAATGACCTTACTTCCAAAAAATAAGAAAATGAACTCTTTCAATCTATAGATTCTCATGCTCATTCCGTCTATCCTAAACTTAAATCACTAGATATAGACTTTAATAACTTCTTATAATTTCTTAATAAATTTATAGATGATAAGGATAGTTGAGGATGAATGATTTTCCACTTTGAAAAAGGAGAGAGATGATTTAACCGTCTTCGTGGACATTTTGAAAAAGATATTTCAAAATATAATTGAGTTTATTGCCAAACTTTTAAAGATCTATCTTTAAAACTAGATTCTAACTATCGAAAATTTTCTAGAGGAGAGACCTTAATGTAAAACCTTTTACATTAAATCATTTGTCTATTTTTTATCATGGTTTCCAAAACTTTCACAAACAAAGGAAAAATAATATGATGAAAAATTTGAAATATAAGTGTAAAATATCTTCTACCGTTTGCAAAAAAACATAATTTTCAAGATAAAAGATCTGCTAGAGACATTACTTGCTCTTATTGTCATAAGAAAGGTCATTATAAAGATTTTTATATTAAGCTGAAAAAGGTTCAACATTTTGAAGGGGTTCTCACCAAAACTATTTCTCCCATATCTCATCCTAGAATTTATAAATGTTATCATTGCAATAGGAAATGACATTTGAAAGAGTTTTGTTATTTTCTTAGGTCGACCTTGCACTTTTGTAATGCTAGGAATAATCATAGCTTTGTTAAGATTCACATTTTGGAAAAACTAAGAAAACATTTTCATCGTGTTCAAAATAAAATGGGTGAGAACATTGCTAATACAACCAAGGTCCAACCTACTCCCGATTTGCCAGTATTAGTCAAATATGGATTAGTAAGGGTTGATTTAGAAACTCGATCGAATCACTCATTGGTTTTATCAATTTTTACCCATTAGAAAGGTTTCTTGTTATGCCTAGGATTGTTGAGAATGTTTATCTTGTTCCTTGTGACGCTTTGTTGCAAATGTTGTTTATTGATACTTTTGTTGGTTGTGCGTTGTTGGTTAACTTGATAAAATGATGAATTAATTATTGACTTTTTTCACATGATGTTTGTATCTTGGTTGTGTCAATGAATATGAACTCTATGCCTAGAATTTAAAATGTTTAAAAGCTTATGATCTTTTAATCTTAATTTATCTTGAGTATATGACATATCTCATTGCACGTGCACCACACTACATTTTGAGTATTATATAATGAACTAACATACGAAACACATTTGAGAAATGCTTTATGGATTTTTAAAATGTAGTATATTGAAAAGGGATTCATTTTAGCTTTTATTCCTGTCGGAGTTTTATCATCATGCCTGTAGTTGAAAATATTAAATTTCAAAAAATCATAATAGATGAGGTGGTAATGGTTGCAACTATAGGCTTGTGAGGACTACATTTTATTTGGCAAAAATTCCTCACCTTTAATAATGAATGTGTGAAAGCTGTCACATGCAAAATTTGTTTTTAAAGCATTGTCTCAAAGGTTTTTATCTTTCAAAATTTAAATAACATCAAGGATATGAGACTTTTAAGGTTGTAGCCATAATCGCTTAGTGGGGAAGAAAAGAGTGTTAGTTGAAGATTTTACTTTTTAAGGAAAATGAGACTTTTTCAAAGAAAGTCACTTAAAGTTTGAAATTTCCTAGTAAGGAATTCTATTTTGATATTTATTTTTATTTCATTAGACAAATTATTATATTTGTACTTTTTCTCTCTTCACACGAGTTATCTCATATGTGATTTTTGAATTGACTTGAAACATATTATAGACCATTATTAGCTAGTCTATTCTTTGTTAGAGCACATGGAATAACCATTTACCTTGATTATGATAATGCATATAGAAAACATGCTTAAATTCATTAATCAAAGTTATTTTCGATGGTGGATCTTTTGTATATGATCACTTTATATCATTGAGTGGTTTCTTTCTCATGTACACTCATTTGGGGGGCTGAAAAATCTATGGTCAACATCGCAACTAGTGAATTTTTTCGTCCCCGCAGCGGTGCATTCGCTTCAGTAAAGTTTTTTATTGATTCAGTGAAGGACGTTGATTAAGGGTGAAAAGTAGCGTCGTGTCAAAACGCTAATCGTTGTTTTCTGTTCACCGCCTTAATACAAAAACCTAAACTTATGAGTACACTCAAAAAGGGAGTATAGCAGCCAAGTTCGGGTATCGAAAATCCACAGAGACGAGTTGCTAGAATTTATAGGATTTAATACTCCTAAAATAAAAGTGTAAAAGGTGATAGGTTGAAAATAAAGAAAAGTGAAAAAATAAGAAGTTAAGTCTAAACTAGAATTAATAAAACAAGAGTCGGGATCGTGTCCCCACCATGGGCTAAACAACTAATAATTAGAATTTCGATTCGAAAATATTTAATCGAGCATTTTCAATTAAGTATAAACATCACACAATAAGGAATTTAACCCAAAGTTGCGAGATTAAACATTTAATCAAAAATGGTCACACGCGGATTAAATTCGGATTATCGCTATAAACACTAACGTTGCGTGACAAAGAAAGTTAAACGCATAATAATCCGACTTTAATACCCGAGGTTTCAATTAAATGCAATTTTCCCCAAAACCTAACTTTCGAAGCTCGACGCCCATTAATGACGAAAACGCAATTCCAACCCGTAAAACTACTCACTACACATGATTAAACTAAGGAAAACAACTAATTAACAAAAGCAAACAAGAATTAACAAACTATAAGTAACTATCTAAGCAATAAAAGTAACTACAAAGCAAGAAATCAAGTAAATAAGCATTAAACAAAGGAAAGTGACAATGAATAGTAATATACTTACATAAATGGGATGAACCCAAAGAGAAAGGAGGAGAGGGAAGCTCCAACAAAAATCCCCAAAGTTCTCTAACCTAAAATGAAATATATCTCCAAAGAAAAGCCTATAACCCAAAACAAACCCCCAACAAAACCAAGCCAAAAAACCCAAAATAAGCCAATTTTCGTCCATATCAGATGGGACCGATCGACCTCTATTTTGGGACCGGTCGACCGCACTTTTGGAATTTGCCTTGGGCTGGAGACAGCCCACTTTTCCTCTCTGAACCAATTTTGACACGTTGCAAGGAAATGGCCATAACTCCCTCATACGGAATCGAAATGAGGCGTGGTCGGAACCGACACGAAGCTAATTCAATTCTCTACATGATTATGTTTTGAAACCCCCCAAATTATTCAGTATGAAATTACCAAAATTCCCTTGAAGTAGCAGAAAATACCGAAACCTTCCGAAAATGGGCATAACTTCCACATACGGAGTCAGAATGATGCACGGTCAGTGGCCACAGAAAGATAATTTGATGATCTACATGTTGGTAAATTCATTCCATAAAAAATAGTGAGTTTGAAAAGACCAAATTTCCCTTGAAGTAGCATTCAACGACGGAACTTCTCTAAAATGCAACCGAACCTCACTTTTAGCGTTCCAATACCTACAAAAGCACAAATAACCCCTGCAAAGCATGTATATATCCAAATACAAGGTTGTCTGGTTAATTAGAATAATTATAGACATTTAGGACCGCAAAAGTGCTAGAATGCATAAAGATAATGGGCGAAAATATGCAATATTCGATATGAATCACACCCCCTAACTTAAACATTGCTAGTCCCTAGTGATGAAACAAGCAAAACTAGTCCACAGAAGGAAATACAAAACGTATATATGCATCAAAATATAATAGCCACTTTCGTAGGGAACACGATTTCATTTAGCATATGCAATAAGCCGTTAAACCCCTAGGTTACCATAGTGGACGAGTGTCGTCTCGTGAGGGTTTTCAGGGATGATACCCACAAACATCATATGGTTTCCTCAAAATATGCCCAAACCAACGTGCGACAAGCCCAACAAAAGCAAAAAAGATTTCATATGCATTATTAGCAAAGTGAATGAATTCACACAAATGTCTGAATCATTAACATTATAGAATGCACCTCATAGAATTGAAACCTTAAAATGTGGGAGGGGAGCGAGCACATGCAAAGTGTGATTTGGCAAAAACTTATATAAACCGGATAAACATTAAAGCAAGCATATATTCAATCCTCACGGGTATTACACTCATCAAATGAAATTCACTTGAAACAGGGAGGTAACACACAGAACATGCGGGCTAAAGAGTAAATGGAAATGGAAACTAGGTCGCGCACATGTCACAAAAGAAGAACGCTATATATAAACTGAAAAATTTTAATCTCAATGAAAGATACCACACAGTAAAAGAGGCGAAATGTATTTTCACAGATTATCACAACTATTATGACTTTTAAATTACATCAACCTAAGATCACATAGGACTTGTATAGGGTTATAATGTAGGTTAGGCTAAGGTATGAAATGAAGGAATGTATGTACGAATTCAAAGTGTTCGGGACGAAAACTCGGGATAATGGGAAAATGCGGGCAATATCAAAATTGGAAAAACAAGTTCCAAAACGACATTAGATATATAAGCGGGGAGAGCAATCAAAGCTTATTGAACTATATACAACATTTACAACTTTCTCTTTCTTTTCTTTTCTTCTTTTTCTCATGTTTTCTTTTGCTTTTGGCTTTCTCTTTTTCTTAACTTTTTCACATATTTCTTTACTTTACTTTTCAAACTCTTATATGCCTAAATTGCAACCGATATCATAACAACATCATTCAATCCCAAGCAACAAACCAAACAAAGGTATGGAAAGTATATGTATGGTTTAAAACTCCAATTTGGAGTTGGTTAAGGGATTAAGGTTATGAAACGAAAGGCTATATTTAGGCTCAAAGGTTTTAACGAGGGTAAACATCTAAGGGTGAGGTCAAGGCTAGTATGGGTGATATAACAAAGAGGGCCTATGATCATTTCCAAAAGTTTACGCAATTCTCGAGTCAAAACAATATATGAAAATCATGCTCAAGTAATACATTTCAAGTATGAACTCAATTAATGAACGATCAAATGAAAGAATAGTGAGATTACCAATGAATTCAACGTTTTCAATGAGAAAAGAATAGTGTATGCACTCACAAATGACGAAAGGTACAAAGCTTACTCGGTGTAAGTATATACAATGCAACAAAAGACTACCGAGTTATAAAAATCTTAAACCTAATCAATAAGGCAATAAAAGTGCATGTGCTCATGGGATTAAAGTTTAATTCATGAAGTTATTCACAATATCAATAATCGAGACTAAAGTCTAATAACTTCTAAAATCAAGAACATGCATCATTGAGTTGTCAATTGGATCGAGCAATTATTAAAATTTATCATCGAAAATAAAGACAAAATGCCCAAAAAAGGAGAAAAAAGAAAGAAAATCTTTTTGAAATTTTTGAATTTTTCTAAGAAAAGCATAGTAAGTAACCAACATGTGAGCAAAAACATGGACTAAAATAAGAAATTGATAGAATATCCCACACCCGTTACTTAAAACTTGACATTGTCCTCAATGTGAATTAAGAACCAAGTCAAAGAGAGGAAAAGAGCGATATTACCCAAAAGTTGAGCGATCCCCATAATAACAAGTCCAGAGAATCTACAAAACAAGTTAGTACCGAGCATAGCAAAAACAAATAATAAAAAGTTAACTAATTACACTAGACTAAATTAAAAAGAAAGAAAGAATAAAAAGCTAACTATATACAACCTACTATTTAGACTCCACACTAACTGTACACTAGAAGTCTAAATAGGTGAGGGTCCACCATAAAAACGATTTGACTTTGGAGGATAACTGGTGTACCCTCACATACAAGCATGCCCTACGAAAAATATGGATTCCGTTTTAACAACGGAAGACATGTGTAAGGCCGTAGAAATGAACCATCGCCAATTAAAAGTTTTGGTGGGACGATGGGGGGTTTGGATTGAACGGGTGACAAAAACAAGTGGGGACCGAGAAAAGCCGATAATCCTCCCAAAGATTTTGAAGTTGGAATGGGAGGTGGCGCACACAAAGGAAAAGATGTGATCGTGGAGGGAGACCCGAGCAAGTACTCCTCATCGGTGATAGGGTTTAAAACATTAAAGTTTGAAATCGAATCATCGGGTACTTGTGACGGTGTGGTAGTAGAGAATGAAAATGGGGATGAAAGAAATTCAAACTCATGAGATGAATCATCATCGCATGAAGTTAAAATTTCAAAGGAAATAATATCATTTTCAATGAAATATTCTTCTTTGGGGGCCAAAAAAGAAATCATTTCATTGCAAATCGATATTACGTCATTATCATCCTCACTTTCAATATCTATTACGCAATGGGCAAGGTCTAGAATGTTTTGTTCCAAAGTAGGCACAAGTACCTCATTTGGTTCAAAACACTCCTTGACTTCGAAAGTCTCGGAAGCAGAATCGTCATCGGACTCAAATAATAAATCCAACTCATGTTCCCACGGACGATTTTCTTCCCGATAGAGATTTTCAATTTTCTCATTTTCATACATATGCAAACCCTCACCAAAAGTCATAGGTCGAGGTGCGGATGCATGAAAATGAGAACTTTGAAAATTACCATCGGACTTTAACGAAAACTCATTATTATAGGAATTTTGAAAACTATTCGAATTCGTTTCAAAATTCCTATTATAAGGAGGTAAAGGCCCAAAATCATTATCATCATCATCAAAATTCCAATAACCTAAATTTTGACTTTCGTTATACTCGCCCAAAGTCATATTTGAATTTGTTACACTTTGGGATGCTAAGTATTCACCGAAAGTCATAAGCTTGCGAGAATTTTGAGGATTATAACAAGGATTACCGAAAGAATTTGAATAAGACATGCTTACCCCAAAAATGGCTCAAAGTGGCGGATTCCACAGAGTAAGTGCGCGCGGGAAATTCAAGCGTTTCTAAGTGCTCAAATGTGAAAGTCCTGAAAAAAGGTTAGAAAAAAAATACAAATAGAAAAAATACTACGAAATACTAAATCAAATAAATGCTAAAACAAACTCATCCCCGGCAACGGCGCCATTTTGATTAAGGGTGAAAAGTAGCGTCGTGTCAGAACGCTAATCGTTGTTTTCTGTTCACCGCCTTAATACAAAAACCTAAACTTATGACTACACTCAAAAAGGGAGTATAGCGGCCAAGTCCGGGTATCAAAAATCCACAGAGACGAGTTGCTAGAATTTATAGGATTTAATACTCCTAAAATAAAAGTGTAAAAGGTGATAGGTTGGAAATAAAGAAAAGTGAAAAAATAAGAAGTTAAGTCTAAACTAGAATTAATAAAACGAGAGTCGGGATCATGTCCCCACCATGGGCTAAACAACTAATAATTAGAATTTCAGTTCGAAAATATTTAATCGAGCATTTTCAATTAAGTATAAACATCACACAATAAGGAATTTAACCCAAAGTTGCGAGATTAAACATTTAATCAAAAATGGTCACACGCGGATTAAATTCGGATTATCGCTATAAACACTAACGTTGCATGGCAAAGAAAGTTAAACGCGTAATAATCCCACTTTAATACTCGAGGTTTCAATTAAATGCAATTTTCTCCAAAACCTAACTTTCGGAGCTCGACGCCCATTAATGGCGAAAACGCAATCCCAACCCGTAAAACTTCTCACTACAAATGATTAAACTAAGGAAAACAGCTAATTAACAAAAGCAAACAAGAATTAACAAACTATAACTAACTATCTAAGCAATAAAAGTAACTACAAAGCAAGAAATCAAGTAAATAAGCATTAAACAAAGGAAAGTGACAATGAATAGTAATATACTTACATAAATGGGATGAGCCCAAAGAGAAAGGAGGAGAGGGAAGCTCCAACAAAAATCCCCAAAGTTCTCTAACCTAAAATGAAATATATCTCCAAAGAAAAGCCTACAGCATTCTATTTATACCCCAAAACAAACCCCCAACAAAACCAAGCCAAAAAACCCAAAATAAGCCAATTTTCATCCATATCTGATGGGACCGGTCGACCTCTATTTTGGGACTGGTCGACCACACTTTTGGAATTTGCCTTGGGCTGGAGACAGCCCATTTTTCCTCTCCGAACCAATTTTGACGCGTTGCACAGAAATGGCCATAACTCCCTCATACGGAATCGAAATGAGGCATGGTCAGAACCAACGCGAAGCTAATTCAATTCTATACATGATTATGTTTTGAAACCCCCCAAATTATTCAGTATGAAATTACCAAAATGCCCTTGAAGTAGTAGAAAATACCGAAACCTTCCGAAAATGGGTATAACTTCCACATACGGAGTCAGAATGATGCACGGTCAGTGACCACAGAAAGATAATTTGATGATCTACATGTTGGTAACTTTATTCCATAAAAAATAGTGAGTTTGAAAAGACCAAATTGCCCTTTAAGTAGCATTCAACGACGAAACTTCTCTAAAATGCAACCGAACCTCACTTTTAGCGTTCCAATACCTACAAAAGCACAAATAACCTCTACAAAGCATGTATATATCCAAATCCAAGGTTGTCTGGTTAATGAGCATAATTATAAACATTTAGGACCGTAAAAGTGCTAAAATGCATAAAAATAATGGACGGAAATATGCAATATTCGATACGAATCAGACGCGACCAGCGAAACTTTTCGCTCCAGCAAAATAAGGGTTTTAATAGTGTTGGAGAATCTTCTTTTTCAACTTTCTCTATCTCTATTTCTTCCATCATCTAGCGCCTTACTTCGTAAAAGCTTCAATTTTATTTTATTTAGAGAGTTTTCTTGGATCTTATTCTTGGATTTCCACTTCTAGACGGTATTTTGTAAAATTCTTTCCATCTTTTATTTCCAAATATGTTCCTTTAAATCCTTTTTTTCATTTGCCATGGATTTGAAAAATGTCTTGCTATTTTTTTCATTGTTGGAGTTATATTTAATTTGATATTTTAGCATATTTGGGTTTTGTTATTGCTTATTGGTTGCATCCCATAGATTTAGCTTTTCGACATGTTAAAAATCTAATTTTGGGGAAATCTTGAGTTTATGATATATTTGGTGTGCTACACCAAGGGTTGAAATTCATTCCCACTGTAGGATTTCTTGTTATTGGGTTTATTTTGTATTTAGACCTAATTTTGTGCTTCAGATTGATTGGTCAGTTACGATTCAAGAATTTTCTAGCCTCATGAAGAGAGGTCGTGCCAACACGGGCCCACCTTCGTTAACTCCTCAAGTTCCTTGATCTCCACCTCCTTCACCTCCGCGTTTCGGCGAACTTGCTCAACATCAAAGGTTCAAATATTTCAAAGAGCGGTTTGGTCTCTACGTACGTAGCATTGATTGGAAATCACTTTGGGATAACAACTCCAGTGCTTTAGAGGTTTTTTTACAACGTTCTTGGCTTGGAATTGGTAATCCACGAAAGGATTGTGAAGAGACATACACTAACATAACTAAAGAGCTTTACACTACGGCTCATTTTTTGCCTTGTGATACTAGTTTCATCTTTGTAGATTGTGGTGTCACGGTCAGTATCACGCATACTCTCATTACATAGACGTTTAGACACGGGCGGAGCCAAGATTTCATGCTGAGGCGGGCTACCTTAAGGACGATTTCTGGGGGTTAGGGGTGGGAGCCCCCTAGCCAAATTTTTTCGATATTATTTTTTAATATTCACCAAATAATTACTTAAAAATAATTAAATATTACATTAATTAACGATTATATAAATACCTAACAATTAATATTATAAACTTATTGTGTACTAATACAAATCCTAATTACAATAATAAAAGTTCTAATTAGATCCCTAAAATCAATAAAAGCCCTAATTTCAGTAATAAATGAAAATAAATATGCAGCAATAAAAAGCCGAATTACCTAAGTGCGTTGTGACAACATCTAACAATATATTATTTATATACTAAGTGTGTTGTGAGATAATGAAAAATTCGGAGATAAGATAAGAAGTTTCAAGTATAAAAAATTACCAAGTGAGCAGGGCAGCAAGCAGCAGATGAGAGAAGATGTGGGTATGGGCGGCGCAGCGGTGGTGAGCAGCAAAGCGGCGGTGAGTAGGGGTGTGCAGAAAAACCGACAAATCGACAAAACCGAGCCGAACCGAAGAATTTCGGGCCGGTTTTTTTTAAGGGTCGGGTCGGTTTGGCCTGTTATAGAACCGATGGTGTCGGTTCGGTTTTCGGTTTTGGCATACGAACATTCGGTTTGAATCGAACCGAACCGAAATAATTAATATATTTTTTTATTTTATATTTATACATTAGATTAGTAGCATAGCAGCACGGGACACTGGCTAATATTAAACACACGCACGCATGCGGCACTACTGCTACTAAGGCTAAAGAAAAAAACCCTAACTAATATAATAAAACACACGCACGCCTCTCATTGTAATTTCTCTCATCTCACCCTCACCGCCTCACTTCTCTCTAGTTAAAAAAATACCTGCTCAGCTCTCTCTCTCACCTCACTTCTCTAGAAGACTCTACTAAAGTAAACCCTCTCATCACCTCACTTCTCTACTAAGGTAAGCTCCGATTTAGCTTTTGTTACAAAGTTATTTTTTTTTTTTAGTTTTGATCTAAATATATTCTTTTTAGTTTCGATTTAGGTAAGCTCCGATTTTTTATTTTTTTTTTTAGTTTAGATCTAAATACTTTTTAGTTTCGATTTAGGTAATAAGCTCCAATTTTATTTTTTTTAGTTTAGATCTAAATATATGCTTTTTAGTTCCGATTTATGTAATAAGCTCCGATTTTTTTTTTTTTTAGATCTAAAAAAATTATCTGATTTTTTTAGTTCAGATCTAAAAAAAGTATCTGATCTAAATATATGCGATATATATATGATATTTGATATCTAAAAAAAATGTGATGTATGATATTTGATACCTAAAAAAATTATCTGATTTTTTTAGTTGAGATCTAAAAAAAATGTGATATGTACATAAAAAAAAATATGATACCTGATATTTTTTTAGTTAATATCTCAGAGTTGATTTTTTTTAGTTCAGATTTGTTTTTTTTGTTGATATCTAAAAAAAATGTGATATATACCTAAAAAAAATACGATATCTGATATTTTTGTAGTTAGTATCTGATATTTGATATTTTTTTTAGTTAATATCTAACAAAATATGATATCTGATATTTGATATTTTTTTTAGTTATCTGTTTCGAATCTGTTTTTTTAGTTGATATCTAAAAAATGCGATATCTAATATCTGATTTTTCTTTTGGGCAGAAATATGGATTCAGTAGTGGATGTTGATGACCCAAGGTCTAGAGAAGCAGAATTAAAGGGTAAAAATGATTCTCCAAAAAAGGTAAATGCTTCTAAACGAAAAGCTTGGTGTTGGGATCATTTTACCATCGTAAAAGACTCGAAAAAACCTAGGGCTGCGTGTAATTATTGTGGGGCTACCTATGCTTGTGATTCCAAAAATAACGGAACTCGCAATTTGATTAATCACATAAATAATCAATGGAAGGTTTACAAATATAAGAATGAGGATAAAAAATAAAAAATATTGTCTTTTGAACAAAAAAAAAAGAGGAGGGGAGTGGCAATCTTGTGGCCGTTAATTTCACCGTTGAAGGTTGTCGAAAACGTATTGCCGAAATGATTATAATCGATGAGTTGTCTTTTAAATTTGTAGAGGGTGAGGGTTTTAGAAGGTTAATGAACTATATTCAACCCAAAATGACTAAACTTCCTTCTCGAACAACGATTGCTAGAGATTGTCTTAATATTTATATGGAAGAGAAAAAAGCCCTCAAAAGTGCATTAAGTGGTCAAAGAATTTGTATTACTACGGATACATGGACCTCAATCCAAAACATCAATTACATGTGTTTAACTGCACACTTTATTGATAAAGATTGGAACTTGCACAAAAGGATTCTTAATTTTTGTCAAGTTGAGAGTCATAAGGGTGATGCAATAGGGAAGGTGGTTGAGGATTGCTTACGTGATTGGGGTATAGAGAGCATTTGCACCGTCACCGTTGATAATGCAAGTTCCAACAATGGTACTATTCAATACTTGAAAAAAAAGATGAAAGTAAGAAAAATACCATTTTGGAACATGAATATATGCATGTAAGATGTTGTGCGCACATCCTAAATCTTATTGTGTGTGATGGTTTAAAGGAATTAGATGATTCAATTGTCAAGGTGCGTAATGCGATTAGGTATGTGAAATCGTCTCCATCCCGATTGTCAAAATTCAAATTATGTGTTGAAAAGGAGAAAATTGAAAGTAAAAGTTTAGTGTGCTTAGATGTCCCAACTAGGTGGAACGCCACTTATATGATGTTAGAAGCGGCGGAGAAGTTTGAAAAAGCATTTGAGAGAATGGAGGATGATGATGATCATTACAAAGATTATTTTAGAAATGAGGAGGAAGACGAAGAGAGAGGGAGAGCACGAGTTGGAAGGGTGATATTGGGTCCTCCCGAAAGTATTGATTGGGTGAAAGTTCGGATACTAGTAAAGTTTCTTAGGATGTTTTACAATGCCACTATGAGATTTTCCGGCTCTTTGCATGTCACGTCAAATGCTTTTTTTCATGAACTCGTTTTGATACAAAGTAAGTTGGTTCAAATGAGTCAAAGTGATGATTATTTTCTATCGACGATGGCGACAAATATGAGGGCTAAATTTGATAAGTATTGGAATATTGAGAAAGTGAATTTTTTGTTGTTTGTCGCAATTGTCCTCGATCCTCGCTATAAGTTGTTATATGTCAAGTTTTATTTTGAACAATTATTTGACATTGATGTGGCAAAGGATATGTCACGGAAGGTGGAAGATGTGTTGCATTCTTTGTTCGGGTGGTATGATAAGTCCAACGGGCCCAAATCAAGTGGTTCGTCTTCACAAAAATTTGACAAGTCAATTGGGGGTGTAGATGGTGTTAATGATGAGGATGAGGATGGACGTGATTTTTTGGCGTCTCAATTCAAGAAACATTTGGAGGAGGAAGATACCTTTGCAAATAAATCCGAAGTTGATAGATTTTTGGCCGAAAGATGTGAAGAGGACGTAGAAAATTTTGATGTTTTGGGTTGGTGGAGGATTAATTCCTCCGAGTATCGAGTTCTCTCTTATGTTGCGCGTGATATATTAGCCATTCCGGTTTCAACCGTTGCATCTGAATCCGCTTTTAGTACCGGTGGTCGTATACTTGATTCTTTTCGTAGCTCAATGTTGCCTAAAACGGGGGAGGCCCTAATTTGCACACAAAATTGGATTCGAACTTCAACCACCCCGATTAGTCTTCGTGATGCAATGGATGAGATTGAGGAATATGAGAAACTTGATTCGGGTAATTTTTATGTTTCAAAAGTATTTTTTCTTGTTTAAATATATTTGATACTTCAAAGTTAAGATGCTAATATTTTATTATTTTATTTTTCAGAGTTGTTGGGATGCCAAGACAAAGAAAAAGACATTGAAGGATGATGTTTGAATTGGAAGCTTGTTTTAGCAGATTACCCATTATGGGACTTGATTTATGACATTTGCATTTTACATTTGGAATGTAATAACTAGACTTTGGATGATTTTGATTTGGACTTATTAAGACTTTGGGAATGTAATTCTCATTTGGACTCATTTATATTTTGGGATTGTTTGGAACTTTGGACTGTTTTTAATTATGACAATTATCAGGGTAATCTGAAATTATTGTAATATGAAATCATTGTAATTCATTATAATCTGAAATCATTGTAATTTTAGGACTATTTGTATTTGCATATTAAGAATTTTGAAATAAATAACATATAATGAAAGCTGGAAAAAAAAACAGCATATAATAAAATGTAAAAAAAACAGCATATTAGAAAGTTGAAAAACAGCATATAATAAAAAAACAGCATATAATAAATATAAAATGTAAAAAAACAGCATATTCGAAAGTTGAAAAAAACAGCATATAATAAAAAAACAGCATGTAATGCCTTCAAAAAACTGGCCCTGTCAAAAACCGCCCTGTTCGGTTCGGTTCGGTTCTTTAACCGGGTTCGATTCGGTTCGGTCCTTAAAATTCAAAAACCGACTTAATCGGTTCGGTTCAAAAAATCCAGTCAAAACCGAACCGACCGAACCGTGTACACCCCTAGCGGTGAGCAGGGGAGGGGGTCTCGTGAGCAGGGGAGGAGTTTTTTGGACGAAAGGGTTAGCGGGTGTTGTATTAGCGGGGGCTGTGTTTGCTGCTCATGTTTTGTTTTATTGTTTAGGGTATTTACATTTTTTCCCCTCAATTTAAAGTGTTAGTAAAATATTACCTAACATTTTAAAAACAGGGGGAGGGTTGAACTGTAAATACTCCAAAATCCCCACTGTTTTTCTTTTCCTTCTTTCCGAGACGGGCTAGCGCCCCCCAGCCCTCTCATGGCTCCCCCCTGCATTTAGATTTCCTATTCTTGATAATACTGAGTGTCCATACAATGTAGTAATGGCAAAATGTTGTTCAAATAATAAAACAATTCATATTAGTCCAGTCATTTAAATATAGGCTCAATATTTAAAAAGTTATGAGTTAAATATGGGGTTCATATTTAAAAGCTATGAGTCAAATATAAAACGCATATTTGAAAGCGACGAATCAAATATAAAGCTCAATTTTAAAAGATATGAATCAAATATAATACTCATTTTTAAAATTGTGAGTAAATATGAGTTTTTTTTACATATACCTCGAATTGTAATACTTAATTTGCTAGAAAAATAATGGATTGACGCAACTCATATTTGGTCAACATTTAACTCAATTCATATTTGACCCAATTTACATTTAATTCAACCCATATTTAATCCGTCCAAATTACCCTCGGGGCTAATTTTATTCAATGTTGAGAGTTTGTCTAGTGATAGCGTCGTGCTACACGAAATTATAGGTGGTCGAGTTACCATACCTGGGAAAACCGCATTGAAGCAAAAGTATATGGCGAACATTTACAACAAGATCCATATTATCTTTTCGGTCTCACCATTATATCATGTTGTCATTCAATTTCCAATTCTCATATGCGGTTGGTCAGGCTTGACTTTGGATTTGGATCGTCTATTGTACCATTTGATGACTCATGTGATCACCGGCAAGCGTCCCTCTGTCTTTTATGGTCGTTTCATTCACCAACTTCTTAAAGCTAAGAACTTGTACACCTTTTCAAATGAGAACAAGGCAACCGCCTAAAAAATATTCACCAAAAATTCATTTCATTTAGGGAGCCAATGCGAAAGTATCCGGCACAAGATGCCAATGCGAAGGAAGTTGACGAGGTCTCTCACAAGTGAACCGGGTTCTTCATCCAGACAGAGACGTCAAAAACTCACTTCGTAAATTCAGTGCATAAGACAAAAATGGGTACAAGTTTTTAATGCACATTTTGATGCCCTGGCGGGACCCGCAACCATAAGGTATAAGCTTTTAATGCACTGAGTTTACAAAATGGGTTTTTTTCTGGGTCTCCCTAGATTTATTCTTTAAATAAAATATCCATATTTGTTATCTTTTGATGGTACGTCGTTTCTGGTGACTTTTTATTGTAACTTTTTGGTTGTTGATACGTTAATATGGATATTTTATGTGTACTTTTTTATTATGGTACATTTTGGTGAAGCTTTTATAGCTTCTTGAAACATCTTTGTGACATTTTACATGTCATTTTATGAAATGGGTTTTTGAATCGTCTCTATTGCTCATTTATTATGTGATCTTTAGCTCATTTCTTTATGCGTCTTTTCTTAACTCTTTATGGATATTTTAGGCATTACTATTTATTATCTCATATGTCTTAATTAATTTCTTACTCCATGTTTTGTACTAAGTTGATTAATTTCTTACTTATTGTGATATGTTATGATGCTTTAGACTAGTATTAGACTAGTACTCTCATATATTCATATCTTAGTTTTTATTGTCTTTATATTGCCTTGATGTGATTCGGATTACATTGCTTGAATTGCATATGCTATCTTAATTAATTTCGAGTGAAATATATGTGATCTATGATAGCACACTTAACTTAATACATCTTTACCTTTGTCAATTACATGACAAAAAGTAGGGGAAATATTAGATTAAGGGGAGTTCTATTAATGAACATATCTTGATTCATTTCGTGACAAATTAAAAGAAGATGCAATATGTGTACCCTGACAGTGAGCCCAGAAAGGAGAGAGAATGTGCTTATAATTTAGCGTCTTATGCATACCAGTATGTATTTTAAGAGTGCGTACCGAACAAGTGTCACCTGGCGGTGAGTCCAGAAAGGAGAGAGAGTTTGCCTATAATTTAGCTTCTCTTTTATATATGTATATATATATACACAAATGCTCTTGTGCATATCAGTATGTATTTTAAGAGCGCATACCGAACATGTGTCACCTAGCGGTGAACCCAGAAAGGAGAGAGAGTGTCCCTATAATTTAGCCTCTTTTATGGGCTCACCGTCAGGTGACACATGTCCGGTATGCACTATTAAAATACATACTGGTATGCACAAGAGAAGTAATATATATATATATAGAGAGAGAGAGAGAGAGAGAGGTCCCCCAGTTTGAGGTCCCTGAACGAAGTCCATTTTTTTAAAATAGTAAAAGAATATTTTTGGGTTGATTTTTTATAGTTTTTAAACATTTCAGTAGGGGCATATAAAAAAATCAACTCGAAATGAATTTTTTTACTATTTTAAAAAAATCGGTCAAACTTTGTTAGTTTTTAACAACTTAAAAACTGACACAGTTTGACGGATTTTTTAAACATAGCAAAAAAAATCATTTTGAACTGATTATTTTTTTTTATGGTCCTACCGAAATGTTTAAAAATCATTTTAAAAAATCAGTCCAAAAATATTTTTTTTGTATTTTAAAAAATTGAGCATCATTCAGGGTCCTCAAACTGAGACCACACTTGATCATTTCCATATATATATATATATATTAAAGAAATGAAGCACATTCACTCTTGTTATAGCATTAGGATATTTGCATGCTAGACTTTAAATATATGTATTTAGGTAAGTAATTAACTCTCATATCTTATTTATCACTTTTACACCATTAAATTGTTTGTATACATTGGTATTATTAATTCTCTTGTTTAGAACGTATGACATCTTATCATATTCAAGATCCCTTTGGTAGATGAGTTCTTGTTTTGAAGATCAGTAGTACAAGTTGATCTTTGCCTTTGGCCAAGCTTGTGTCTTTATGTCATTGGTCATTAGATTTGTGAGTGTGTGATTTGGTATGGCTTATATGTTGTAGAAAATATATATAATGCAAAAAACTTATTTTGAAAATCTTTATGTTGCCTTGAATATATTTCGGTTGAGTTAGAAGTTGGACTTGTGCTAAAATCCAAATCAAAAGCCGTTTTGGATTGCTATTGAGTATGTCACCCTAGCATCGTCACAACGATGCTTTTCTTTGCTGCAACGAAAGATCTTCGTTAGACGCACACTCATCCAAGGATTTTCTTCAGTTTTCCATGACTTGTTTTGTTGAGGCATCGCCAGAGCAAAGAAAATTCTCGCTGCAGCAAAGAACCAACGAATGTGTTAATCTGGCACAAAAAGATTGTCATTTGGGTTAGATTCTACACATCTTTCGTGATACTTGTGTAACACTATATATCGAGCCATATTTTTTTACCTTTTCATCTTGTCACTTCAATGTAAGTCTACAACTTACCTACTTGTCACCCAAGCTTCTCTTACAATCATTAATGTATAAGTATGTGGGTTTGAATTTCTTTTTTGATAAGTGTGAGAGAAGTGACTTTGTGAGGCAAAATATTTTGAATATTGTCTTGCCACAAGAGTCATTTTTAAGAGCTTTGTGAGACAAAAACTCTTTTGTGTTGAATCTTGTATTCGTCCAAGTTTTAATGTTGTTTTTCTCCTCTTTATATTCTTGATATATTTTAGCTTTATTATGTGAAATCTAACAAAAATGAAGTAAATTTATATTCTTTAAAATATTTTTAAATTTTAAACAAATCTCTATCTCAAAAATATATTTTTTAGTTAAGCCATATTTTTAAAATACACTTTCACTTTAGGTTCTTCACACACCTAGAAAGTGGCACTATACTTATTGAAGGCTTCTCAACTTTGTTCCAAAGATTTGGAACACAAAGAACTTCAACTTCAAAAGGAGGATTGTTGATTGCGGCTTGAAGAATACATTATTGCGATCAAAATTGGTGGCGGTTGTGGAGCGTGTTCCAACTTTTGGCTCATTCCCTTTGGTGGAAGATATGGTGTGAAATCGCATTAGGATCAAGTTATGAATTAGGTCTTGTAATACTTAATTCCCCTCTATAAGTCCTATCACGGTTCATTTATCGTTCTGTTAAACCGTTATTTTTTTCCATTGTGGGTTTTTCCTCTTACGCCTTGGTGTTGTACTATATTGTTTACTCTTCCTCACTTAGATTAAGTCAACTAACATTAAAGATAAAATTTGGTGTAATATACTTGGTAAATAATTTGTCACATAGACCTTAGGCCTTGTCATTATTACCTAAAACTTGAAGAAAAGGAAAACCTTGTATATTTATTGACAAGTGATTTTAATTGGACACCCTCTGTCCATATTGGTTCCGAGCATGTGCACTCTCACGATAGAGTTCACTACTGATGGATAATAATATTATGTGTGAGAATCCTAGAAGTGCGTATAGGGATTACCAAATTCCAAATTTTAAACAAATTAATTAAATTAGTTGATCAATTACCCCAATTTTAAGTCTAGCACAGATTAAACAAGCGTTGTGTAAACATTAATCCAATTTTATCTTGCCTAAGCCTACATCTAGGTGATTATGCAAGAATAAAGTAAACAAAAATACATCGTCGCGATATACAAGGAAAACCCACAACGAGAAAAATATAAAATGGCCTAGACTACACAAGTCCACTATGCTATAGGATTAATACAAGGACGACAGATGACTTACTCCCACTTACTCGATTCCCTTCAATCCTGATGCAATCTTCACTCCTTTAATCTTCTTCACAACAATCGCAGGAATCCACCAATGGTTCACAATGCATTCCTCTCGCGTCTCGGTATCCACCGATATGTGACTATACTCCATCACGCAGCAATATGAAATCCATCGTGCCAAACAATAAACGAACAATGAAGAGTAAACAGTCTCGGGGCTCAAAACATGAGATCTAAACTCAGAATATTATATTGATTCATGGATCTCTAAACTATGATGTAAACGGGTGTAAAATAGGCTATATTTTTCTCTACAAAAAACTATTTTCGAAACCCTTGCAAAAATAAATTGCATCTTCCCTATTTATCTTGAAACACGTGAAAAGAAAGGCAACGCAAAAAATAAGGCTTCTCGTTCGATTGAAATAGGCTTCTCGTTAGAACGACTTTGGCCATCTCATTCGAACGAAAGCCATTCATTCGAACTATGACACCAAACTCGTTAGAATGAGCTTTGAGTGAGATTTTGATCACACTTGGGATGTTTAGGCAGTAAGCTCTCAGTAAAAGGTCGAAGGAAGATCATTCGAACAAAAACCTTAACCTTGTTCGAACCTGTAAAAAGCTAGTTTGAACGAGATCAGTAAACTCGTTCGAACGAACTAACTATTTCGTTTGGACGAATATTTTTCTAAGAAAACCTTTTCGAAAATGACCACAAAAAACACCCAAAATATAAACCCATGGATCATCATAACAAAAGAATTATTCCTTTGAGAGATTCCAAAGTTGAAGACGAACACTTGGCATAAATTTGATGTTGTCTTACTTGGGTCGCTTCATGTTTTCATTGTATAAGCTTGAAGATACAAACATAAATACCCTAACGTATGACTCAAACAGTTTTGTCCAAACTAAATAAAGCCAATATTATAAATTTTAAGTAAACATGACAAAAAATTTCCTTACTATGTGAGTGTTGTGCATTAACTCCAAAGCATATATGTCTATAAATTATTTATTTGTTCGCTTTAAGGTATTTTTATCTCGTTAAACAATGGTTGATTATTATTGACAACGCATAAATAAGCTAAATGTGGTTATAATTACATTGAATTTTGATAAACCAGGGTCTAGTAAAAATGCTCATTTTCCTGTTGGGGTGTGAAAGAGGTGACGATCATAGGAGGCATGCCAAGAAGGAGAAGGCAGATGTTTATGATGTTAACAAACATAAGAGGGACATAACCACCCATAAGTTTGATTGTCCATTTAAGTTTGAAGGCATCCCGTTAGAGAGCGCGATATGGAAGGTGTCGATTTTATGTTGTTTGCAAAACCATGATTTCCATAAGACCTTGGTTGGACAATCCTATGCCTCCCAGGTAACCCGAGAAAAAGGGAAGATTACTCATGAGATGGTTTCTAGTGGTGTTGGACTTAAACAGGTGTTAACGAGATCCAAATGCCGCACCCTTACAAATTATTATACCAAACGAAAAAATTAATGATGCAAAGTACAAGATTAATAGCACGAACATACAAATGAAACGCTATGCAAAAACTATTATATTTGCTTAGTGAGAAACATTATTTGTATTTGTACTGGCGGTGCGAAACACTGATGAGGTTGAGATGTTTTCTTTGTGCACCTGACATCAATTCTTTTGGGTAAATGTTTTCCTTTGGTTTTTATTAGTGATTGTGCTTACAAGACTAATAGGGATAATATGCTTTTGTTTAAGATGATCGGTGTTACTTTTACCAACCGATCAATTTGCGTTGCATTTACTTTCATGTGTGGGGGAGGGAGGAGAAATTGAATGGGTTTTGGGGAATTTTATAAGTATATATAGAACCAAAGCATTGACGCAAATCATTGTTCAAGATAGGATACGATCATATTTAGATGTTATGCGGTAGATTTTCCCTAGGGAATATCCAAATATATGCTTATTTCATGTACTTGAGAACATGGAACACTATACCAAAAAGGCTAAATTATCACATTTGAGCCGGTCAGCCTTGTCACGGTCATTGACTGTGATAAAAAAACACGCGGTTTTTATCACGGTCAATGACCGTGACAAGTCCGTGACAACAGTTTGTCACGATCATTGACCGTGACAAATACTATTGTCACGGTCAAAGACCTTGACAGGTCTATGACAACTATGTTTACTAAAAATACTACCGCCTCTTTTTTTCCCACCGTTTTCAATTTCCACCAATTTTCTCTCTCTCTCTCTCTCTCTCTCTCTCTCTCTCTCTATATATATATATATATATATATATATATATATGTTTCAGGTATTTTTTTCTCTTTCTATTTCCTTTGTATATGTGTGTGTATATGTGTGTGTGTGTAGGTGTGTGGGGGTGGGGGTAGGGATGTGTGTGTGTAGGTGTGTGGGGGTAAGGTCAAAGGGTAGGAGGTGTGGGGTGGGGGTAGGGGGGGTGGGGGGGGGGGGGTAGAGGGGTGTGTATGTGTGTGAATTAATGTGTGTGCGGTTTCAATATTTATCACGCGACCTTATTTATGCCATGTAATAATATTATAAATGACTAAGGACATTTGAAATATTTTGATGGACCTCCTTATGACGTAACACACCCTTGTAAAATAATTACGTGTTCCTCTTTGTGTAAGAACGCAGTATGGACCCTTACTTGAGAACTTGTTATTGTTAATATTTTTTGTCATGTAGACGATATAAGGAGTATGGGATACATGTTGATTCTTGGTTTGGGTAATGGTTTCGTTAATAACCTTTTTAATTTGTATAAATTGTAATTCTATAGGACTCGTTTCTCTAAATTGAAATTGAATTTGAATTGGTATTGATATTGCTATAAATTGAAATTGAATTCGAATTGGTATTGATATTGATATAAGTTTTAGTTCTTACGCGTACTTTAAATTAAATGAAACATACTTTAAATTACATAATTAAATGAAATCTCTTGAACTGTAATAAGACATAATCAAATTAAACATACTTTAAATTACATATAGTGTGCATAGATACTAGCGTTCTAGTTCTTATGTGTACGCATTCAATAGACCTTAGACCCATTCGAGAGTCATTACTCCTGTAATGAGATCTCTCGAATTGCCCCGTTTGGACAGTTTGGAACTACATAGTTTCTGTATATTAATATTCTTAGTGAATTAAACTTGTTACTTTTGGGGGATGTTCTGCAGTCGTATCTTAATGTTCTCTGGGTACATACTATATGATGCGATGTTAAGTGTTATTTAAATTGATAAATTGAAATAACACTCACACTTGCGAATCTATGTCGTGTACTTGGAGAATAATGGGGATATGCTGCCAAATTTTACTCAAATTGGAATAATGTGCATGAGTTGTTAAATATATTACATAAATATGCAGTCTTGAATAGGATAGGACCACTCACCCTTTAGAGGAGATGAAGAAAATAGGAATTAATATTATACATTGAATTTTAATTTCAATTTCAAATTAAAATTGAATTTGAATGCACGGATAAATTTACGCATAGAAGCTAACCTTCTAGTTCTTCTGCGTACGCATTCAATAGGTGATTGTTTATACTAATGGGAACTAAATATTCATACTTTTATTTATGCTAATCCACGAATATACGTTTATTACCCATTATAGGTGATTGTTTGTAGTAGCTGCGATGGGATATCCTAAATACAAATAGTGGATGGGTGAGACAAATAGATTAGGGGATGTGTTTTGCAAAGGTGATAATGAATTTGTGAAATACGCAAAGAGATGTCATAATGATGAAGAGTTTCCGTGTGCTAGGTGGAATAATGGTAAGGTATTTGAGTGGAAAACGGTTACATTTGTTAAGATGGGGTATGCAAGATAGTTATCGAATTTGAATTTTTCACGGGGAATCGAAAGTTCCTTTTGTCCCCGAACAACCTTCAACAGGTGGGTTTGATGTACAAGGGTAGGGTGACAATGTAGATCATAATATGCTAGAGGATTTAGTTGATGACACGTATGTAGTTCATGAAGTGGAAGAGAATGAGAATACTAACGATGTACAAGGTCAAGGTGCTCATGAAGATATCAAGATAAACCTTGATGATGACTACCAAAGTTTAAAATTTTAGGCGACTCGATCGTTATACTCTGGTTGTGAGAAAGATCAAACAACTTTACAATCTATAATTGGTTTGCATAGTTTGAAGACCCAATATGGTTTGTGTGGCAATAGCGTGACAGGAATTTTGAATTGAGTGAAGGGCTTTCTACCCAAGCAGAATACGCTTCCAAACAGTTATCCTACTATAAAAAATTGTTTGAAAGGTTTGGGAATGAAGTATAAACCAATGTGTGCTTGTGTTTATGACTGCATACTATACCGAAAGGAGTATAAAAATCTCGATCGGTTTTCGGTATGCGATGAACCTAGATATGTCCAATCTATTGGCAAGGAAGGCACAAGCTCAAAAGCGGCTCAAAAAGTGTTGAAATATTTTCCCGTTGGGCCTAGATTAAAGCGATTTTTCACAGTACCATGGATAGTAGAGGCAATGACTTGGCATGCTAGGGTAGAAGCAGGGAATAATCTTATGTGCCATCCTATTGATTCTACAACTTGGAAGAGGATGAGTTTTGAGTATCCCGATTTTTCTCGAGAACAGGGTAATATTCGTTTGGCAATATCAACGGATGGTTTCAATCCATTTGGAAATCTAAACGCCAATCAGAGTGTATGGCCAATGATCCTAGACCCACTCAACTTCCCTCCTTCATAGTGTATGAGACCTAAATTTTCGATGATGTCTTTGTTGATACCTGGTCAAAGGCACCAAGTGAGGACATCGATGTCTACCTAGTCCTTTAGTAGAAGAATTAAATGAGTTGTGGGAAGAGGGTGTGCAAGCATTTGACTCTTTTAGAAAAGAAGAGTTTAAGCTGAAATTTATGTTGATGTGGGAAATTTATGATTTTTCAGCTTATGGGACATTATCTGATTGTGTAGTACATGGTTATTTGGGGTGTCCTATTTGTGGAGAGGAGATTGAATCTCTTTGTCTACCCTCTATCTCAAAAAATGTATACCATTGTCATAGGAGGTTTTTACTCCCCGCTCATAGTTTTAGATTTGAGAAAGGTTCCATTTTTTTACCGGGTGGGGTTGAACATAGGCTACGGCAGAGAAAACGTTCGGTCTCAGAAATTGAAAGTAAATTTTCTAATTGTGGCCCTAATATGCCACGTAATAATCCTAAATTTAAAAATGTCAAGCATAAGAAGACCCCAACTGGGAATGAAACTGATACAAGAAAGGCATAGTCTAGGAGGTCAATTTTATTTAACTTGTCTTATTAAAAGAATAAGCTGGTGCGCCATGTATTAGATGTGATGCATTCAGAGAAGAACACCGTTTAACATATTGTGGGCACATTCCTTGGGAGGAGTCATTCGAAAGATGGATAAAATGCACAAAAGGATCTTAAAGCGTTGAAACTTAAGCCACAACTATAGTTGAAAGAAGATAATAGAGGAAGGACAATAATTCATCCTGGTGCGTTTACTTTTACAAGTGAGGAAATGAAGGTGCTTTTAGACACAATATATAATTTGAAAGTTCCATCTAATTTTTCGTCCAACTTGCAAAGGAATGTGAATTATGCTACCTATGATTTACATAAGTGTAAGTCCCACGATTGGCATGTGATCATGCAATTGGTTCCTCTATTGTTTAAGCACTGTTTCTCCAAGCACAAGGATTTGTGGAGGGCTATTATGCAAATTAGTATCTTCTTTTCACTTTTATATGAGAAGGTAGTCAATTGAGATCACATAGTGGCCGTATAATTGGCGGTGAACGAAGTGATTTGTGTCTTGGAAAAGTATTTTCCCCATATTTTTTTGACATAAGTGTTCACTTGTTGGTACACCTATGCGACAAGGCACTTCTTTGCGGTCCAGTTAGATATCGGTGGATGTATCCATTTGAAATATTGATGAAAGTTTTCAAAGATTATGTCAAGATACATGATACATTGAAGTATCAATTGCAAAGGAATACGTCACCGTGGAGTCACAATCTATACTTGGGAATATATGCCTGACTCGACCAGCGTGGATGACAATGATGAGTTCGTCGATGAGGGTGGTCATGTGATGGGCAAACAAGTGAAATTAATGAGTTTGCAACATGAATAAGTAGCTCGTTATCCATTTGACACACATGAAGATGTCGAAGAATGAAAAAAGTAAGTATAAATTATTTTAACTTGTACATTATTTTAATTTTTACATGATTAATTTTGTAATACGTTCATCACGATCTACGTAGAAAATATGAAGCTTAAGAACAATAAAAGATAAAAAATAATAGCACAATCAGACAGTGAATTAAAGCTGTGATTGTCACACGAGGTAATTATAATGAAAATGGTTGTTGTGAAATGTCACATTACAAGAAAGATTTACAACTAAACTTAATTAATTTATCTATTTTCTCATCTCTTAAACACGGGTGATGCAACATCAAGGCTTGCTCGTCTAGCCACTGGACCCTTGTTCATGGCACAAGAGTACAAAAAGTATCGATTGAACGGTTACGTATTTAGTGTAAGGGTGTACGAGGAAAATACAAATGTACAGAACTTGGACATTTCATACAAGGCTCTTACTTTTTTTCGAGCGAGCGCGAAAGATAAAAACATCGTTGAAGCTGAAATGACTTACTATGGTGTAATTCGAAATATATTTAAATTGGAGTATGTAAGCTTCAAAAAGGTTGTATTTTACAGTGATTGGGTAAGAGTTGAGGATAAAAATTCTTGTTAAGTTTATTTTGGCACCAATTTGATCATGGTTCACTTGTCCAAGTTGAAGAGCAACAAACATGTGAGCGATGAGTCATTTGTTTGTGCTTTTCAAAAGGTCATGCAAGTGTTTTACTCGGAGTATATCAACAACGAGCCGTAGTCAATCGTCATATATGCGTCAAAGCGTCTAAACAGTAGTGTGGATGACTTGGCTGCTCCTACCGAATATCAATTCATTTTTTATGAATACCCAAATTTGAAACAATTTTTAGATTTATAATAAGTATTCAAATTATTGGTAATGGCTAGTGGTTGTATTATTTTAGTGCTTTATTATTATCGAACGACAATTTAATGATTTTTATTCATTTGTACTTGATAATTTTAATGCTTCTAATAACCAAGTGAATATGTTAATTAGGATTTTAATCAATTTAAGCATTAATTCAAAGTCCATGACCCGGGAGGGGGGGGGGGGGGGACAGTGTGCTTGTGTGTAAATTGAATTTGGTATCGGTATGGGTATAAATTGGAAATTGATATATATTGATATTGGTATTGGTATGTATTGTTATTATAGGATTTGAGCATCAATTCAAAGTCCATATATATGTTTGTACTAATAATAATAATAATTTTTACAGAAAATGACTTCATCCGGGCACGGTAGAGGAGGCAACGAGGGCTACTCAGCTAGTTTGGGGTCCATCGTCAAGAATAAGACGGCATTATGAGCTAGAGTGCTAGAGTTACTGAAGGCGATCCTTGGCCCGGGGTACACTGATTGGAGGGCCGTGCCTATTGACCTCAAGATGAACATTTGGGGGGCACTATATGTAGTGTATTTATATTTATATTTATAAGCAACAAATACTTACTTTCTTGTTTCGTTTGTATTTGTATTTGTTTGACAGGAACAATTTGGCCAACCCCCACATCTCCGCGACTCCATGTTGGAACAATTGAGGGATCAATATAAGATGTGGAATAAGAATATCCGGGCACGGTACTTTGAAAAGATCCGGGAGTCCATTCTAGGAGAATGTGACACCATCCCCCGAAGGAGCCGATCTTATTGGCAAAATGGCAAAAGTTTGTCGACAATGAGATCGATGAGCGGCAATTGGCATCTCGCCAATTGGGGAGAGACAACCGGGCGAAAAAGTTGGACGTGCGTAAAAGTTGGACATCTTACGCCGAGGTGGAGCATAAGATGGTATGTTTTTGTTTTTCTTTAATTTTAGTTTTATGTTATTCTAATTTAGCATTACTTTGTTTTACTTACTAATTCTGTATTGTTTTATTTCAGGACACGGGGAGTGGTCCTGGGGGTAGGCCACATAGGCTCAATGCCTATGTGAAAATTCGGACGAAAAATGGCAAGGACAATGAGGTGGCCACAAGCGTCGCAGCCACAATTGTAAGTTATAAATGTTTAATTTTTTAAATTACGTTATAATTTTTTTATTTGCTTAATTAACTAATCGTGTACTTTTTGTCTTTTCAGGCAAAGCTTAAGGAAGTGCATGAGTCACAGTCTGATACCGACAAAGCATCTTTTGCTACAGACACACTCAACTGAGTGCTTGGGACGGATCGTAAAGGGGGGACTAGGGGGTGAGCTCGCGGGTGGGGAAGTCGAGGATCATCGTAATAGAGACGAGCAACACCGGGTTGGCACAAAAGGTGGACACCCATGACGATAAGCTATCAAGGTTAGAGGAAACGGTCCTAAATATGTACGCCTTCATGAAGCGTCAGTTAGGCAAGGGCAAAGGGAAGGGGAAGGGGATAGACGCATATGAGGACGAGGACGAGGACGAGGACGTCAATGCTTCATCGTCGATACGCACGGACTCGACGCCATATGATGGTCCATTTCTTATCATGACCCCCGTCGAGCGATCTATGTCATCAATCGGTTAGCCGAGCATGTTTCTACTCGACATATATTGTGGGGAGCTGATAGCGAGGGGGTCGAGGGACTCGGGCCTGCTAGTTCATGGACGTCCCCTCCAAAACATTGAGGCAACAGTGCGCGTCACGCGTGTGATGGACGGACAGGAGAACTCACCTTTGTGGTTGCGCAAACAATGTGGCATTCAGCATATTGAGGGGTGTCTCAATTCTTATGTCGTGTGACCTTCCTTCGTCCTCCGACCTGCTCAATACCCTTCTTCATGACATTATTTCTATCTTTTTTATTTGGATAATGGATTGTATTTGTATTTTTTTGGTTTTGGTACATGTTGGCTTGGATATGGATATTTGCATTTCTATTTTATTTGGATATGAATTATATATTCCATGATTTGGTACATTATTTCTATTTTATTTGGATATATGCTGTTTAGACAGGTACAATTTTGCTATAACATGTACAAATATACTGCTCGGCAGTGGCGGTGGCCATAATGCCCAGTAGTTTTTTTTAAATTCTGCCCAGAATTGTCTTGGTCAAAATCCGTGACAAGTCCTTGACAAATAAACTTATCATGATCTTTGACCGTGATAATTTTTATTTTGTCACGGTCTTTGACCGTGACAAAACCTGTCAAGGTCAAAGACCGTGACAAGTCCGTGACAAAGAAGTTGTCACCCCCAAACTTGTCACGGTCAAAGACCATGCTAAGTCAGTTGTTTTGGTGTACTGGAACTTGCTTGAACAAAGTGAGCATTGACACGAGAGGAGAAATATTGTTTATTCGAGGATGGATCAGTGTCGCAGAGACGGAATCACCTCAAATTTTTAATAATAGTTGGTATAGGCTAAGGCAGACATGGGTGAAGAATCCAAATCTCATTGCATGCGTTAAAAAAAAGTGGATGACGATGCGAGGAGGATTTGTTTGTGCTTGGATAAATAAGGTTATTCGAAGTGGAAATTGAATGTAAATTGAGCCAAGTGTGCGCATTCATAGTTGAATAATCACCTTGAATGTTTTTGCAACTCTTTGGCAAGGACTCCATACAATACTATGTTTGTTAGTCACCTAAATAAATGTCGAGTTTGAAACATCTTGTGGAGCAAACAACCATGCGCACAACTCAGTCTTCAAAGTTATTCGAGAAAGAGTTTCTCATTTCACATTGGACATAATTGTTGAAGAGTTGGCCATTATGACGTTGGTTGCGACAAATGAAGGTGCAATAAAGGTTCTTCAAGAGTTGTCACACAATCAAAATTTAAGGCACGTGTATGGTTTGCCATGTGCATATGAACTCCTCGCATTTTAAGGAGGCGGCATACTATTTCTATCATGGGTGGTAGATTGTCATTTTTAAAGGCCATCGTAACCGACGTCCCAAAATATCGAGATAAATCTATTTTGGTTGTTGATTTGATGCATGTCTATGGTAATGTAAATTCTATTGCAACTCACCATTTGGAATGAGGTTACATGATAGAAAGTTTGCATGAAACCTCTCTCCTTGCATTGGTTCCATATTGCATATGCAATATGGTGTTATAAATGAGTAAGCTTATTCAAGTTTCTTTGGTAAAGAACCCTCAAGAGGCTGGAAGGATGTTCCATTTTTAGCATGGGTGGAACTCTTTTTTCTATGGGTCTAACTTTTTTTGGCATGGGTAAATCTTTTTTGGTATGGGGTAAACATATTTCGAACGAGATGAAGTTTCACCCATCTATTAATATTCATCATCCTCTTTTTCACTTCCAATATCCTCAATATCACCAACCTTATCAGTTTTCTCTTCACATTTATCTTTCTCTTAATTTGCCTCTTCATCTTTTTCTTCAACTCTCTCTTCATCTCTCTCTTCACCACTTTCTTCATATTTCTCTTCAACTTAAAATTTTAACTCTTATCTTCTACTCTATTCTGATATATCTTCTCTCTCTCTCTCTCTCTCTCTCTCTATATATATATATATATATATATATATATATATATATATATATATATATATATATATATATAGCTCCAGTACATACCAAGTATACATACCGATTTTTTTAAAGTAGTAAAAAAATTATTTTTGAGTTGAGCTTTCTTTTGTGATATTTAAACATTTCAAGGAATCCATGTAAAAAAATCAACTCAAAGTAATTTTTTTTGCTATTTTAAAAAAGTCGGTCAATCTTTCACAACTTTTAAAATAGCAAAAAATGTTATTCTTTTAAACTAGCAAAAAAAAGTTATTTTGAGCTGATTTTTTTTATACGAATCCCTTGAAATGTTTAAATACCACACAAAAAACCCAACTCAAAAATATGTTTTTTTACTATTTTAGAAAAATGGGTTTGCACCAGCAAGTATGTATACTTGGTATGTATGAGAGTCTCTCTCTCTCTCTCTCTTCCTCTCTCTCTCTCATATATATATATATCCACATGTCTCCCTCATCTCACTTCAAACATCTCTTGGCTACTAGACTTATCGTCATTAACCACCTTATTCTTCAAGGCTTCAATTCTCAATTTATGTTTAGATTTCGTAGGATGCTTCATTTCTCCACCCATATCTACCCTAGAAAAAAAAACTTAACAATTGTTAGCACATATATAAATCAGTGACATTAACCCAATAAACTAACTTAACAGTCAATGAGAAGCCAGTAATTTTTAAGTGACATACATGTTGGGACGAAATAATGTATCAGAGCTAGTTTCACCAAATTATCGTGAGATCCTTTTTTCGCAAAATTTTTATGTGATATCAATTGTTTTGAAAAATTGATTTTGGAAAATAGCAAATTTTCTGATGGAGAACTTGAATATTAGGATGCCAATTTTCAATGGATCGAACTATGCCTATTGGAAAGCCCGTATGAGATTCACTTTAAAGGCAATTGATGAAAGAGTCTATCTTGCTTGTGAAAAAGGGTGAACTCCTGCCACGGTCATTGTCAATAATGTCACAAATCCCAAACCTGTTTCTTCTTGGACTGACGATGATTTTAAGTGGAGTACCTACAACTCACGTGGCCTTAGTGCTATTTCTAAAGTCGTTACCCCTGACGACTTCCATCACATCATGACGTGCACTACGTCTAAGGAAGCACGGGTTATCCTTCAGTTGACACATGAGGGTACCAACACTGTCAAGGCGTCTAAGATTCAAAATTTGACCACCCAGTTTGAGACCATCACGATGTTAGAGTCCTAGAGTTTTGATGAATTTTATGTTAGGTTGTCGGACGTTGTTAACACTAGTTTTAATTTGGGTGAGAAAATTTAGGAGTCTAGAGTCGTGAAGAAGATTTTGAGGTCACTCCCTTCCCGATTTATTCCTAAGGTCACCGTGCTTAACTCTTTAGGGGTCTTAGACTCTCTCAGGTTAGAAGAACTCAAAGAAGACCTTCAAACTTATAAGATCGACATGTTTTACAAAACCATTAAGCCTAAGAATAAAGGGGTAGATTTAAAGACTCAAATTAACAAAAAGAAAAAGGAGAAAGTTTACGAGTCTGAATCTGAGGGAGAGTTTAATGTTGATGACTTGGCCTTATTTGCGAAAAATTTAAAAAGTTTCTCAAATTTTCCAAAAATAATTCTTTCAATAAAAAGATTTTTGAGGAAAATAAAAAGAAAGATGAAGTCAAGGATATATGTGAAAAAGAGGAAGATATAAGGTGTTTTGAGTGTCAGGGTAGTCGTTTGAGTGTCCCACTAGGCTAAAAAAAAGGGCAAGGAGATTGCTAATAAATCCACTCTTAGCGATAGTGACATCGAGTCGGTTGATTCCAGTGGAGAATCACCACATGAAAAGTGCATTGCTTTCATGGATAGTCACGTGAGCACTTCTAGTTTGTCCCACGACGATGAGAACACTTGTAAACGTGAGAGCCTCGATGATGTTTTGATCCATTCGAGTGAGTGTGAGGATGAGATTGCAAGTGAGGGAGGAGAACGGAATCTCCAAAAAGCCTTTAATGATGTATACATAGAGACATTGAAAACCAAAAAGTTGAATGAAGATTTGAGTCTTAAGGTGTTAGATTTTTAGAGAGAGAGAGAGGTGAAATTTTGAGGGTGTGTGAGGTGTCGGCGAGTCAACTCGAGAAGGTGAAGATTTCTTTGTGTGAGCAGTTGATCATCTTAGGCCGAAAAAAGAGTGAATTGACCAACACCGTGGCTAGTCTTACGGGAGATCTTCAATCTTTATTGGAGACTCGTGAGAAACTTGAAGCCTGTGTATCCCAACTCGAGAGAAATCTCGAACGTGCCCGGGAGGTCGAGGTTACTTTAGAGGACACAGCTAAGAAGGTTGAAAAGATGTTCATCGATCCTGCTTTGGGTAACGTTGATAGGCTATGAATAGGTTATGACGGTGTATCCACTAACCATGTTGCACTCGAGTTAGTGATAGATCCATATGGTTCTCGGCCTAACCCACCTAGGCGTCAGATTCCCCATGGGAGAGTGCATTCTAAACGTTTTGAGAGAGGTGTTCCCAAGTCCGTGCATGTTTGTTCCCATTACAAGCAAAGAAGGACACCTTAGGGAATTTTATTTTAAGTTGGGTAATGTGTCTCATAAGTATCTTCCACGATGTTCTACTGCACGTGTTCCCACACGCACTTCCACACGTGTTACTCCGTATACTCCAACAAATTGCATGAGAGATTTTGAGAGTTTATGTGAGCAAGTTGAGTATTTGGTCAAAGCTTCACATGATTTGATGCATGTTTTTCATAGGATGTCATCTACTTTGGAGAACACCTCTGAACCTAATGATTGAGGTTTAGACTGCTTTGCTAGCATACGATGCTTTTCACATTCATATATTCTTGCCCATTGCTAATGTGTACTACCATTGTATTTATCTTTTTACATTTTGATATAATTTTTGAAAAAATTCAAAAAGATTTTTGTTTTTCTTAAAAAAATTTAGAAAAATAAAAAAAGATTTCAGTTTCTTTTTAAGAAAAAGTGAAAAAGGCAAAAAGATTTTATGTTTAATAAAATTTTAAAAAATCCAAAAAGAGTTTTGTATTTCTTTTTACACCTTATATGGATGGACATTTAGGATTGTCAAGTCAGAATATCATTCCATTATCCACGTGACTTTTTGATAGTGTTTTGAGACACAACATCATTTCATCTATGTGCTTTATGATGTGTTGGAGTCATTGAGATGTGATTAGCGATTACTTTCTACATGTTTGACTCGTTGTCTCCTTTAATGCACATATGCACGAATTTATTTGAGCATTTCACTTATCTGTCACATGTTGGCCAAAGTGTTTTCATCTCAAAACTGCCTTTAAAACAAACCAAATGCAATAAAACGAGAAAATAAAAGTAGTGCTTGTAAGAACCATTACCCGGATTGAAAAAAAAATGAAAATTATATCTCTGGTAAATGTGTTATTTTAAAGCAATGGAATCTGGCTGCGAAAGACACAGTATGTTTGCGTGAAAAGCCACCATTTGCAAAACGAAAAGAGTCTAAAAGATTAAAGGCACATAAAAGAAAAAACATAAAGTGCCAAGCCAATTTCAAATAACAATGATGTTTTGCTACATATGAGCATTGATTTCTTCAAAATAAAAGAGTTGAGAGAAATATTCTATATGTGAGTTTTGAGGGAGTTTCAGTCAAAGACCAATGGGTTTACACGTCCTGAAAAAGTCTCGTAAGAGCATTACATAGTTTTGTGTGTTATTGGTGTGAAAATCATTTTAGACTTTGATTTGTTGATTAGATTGAGTCGATATCGTATGAATTTAACAATTTTACACCTAAGTACGACTTTGAGTTCATTCGTTATGAGTATCCAAAATGCATCATGCACATATGTTATGATTGTTCGAGTTGATTTTCCTATCGAATTTGTTCACACCCATTCTTTATGAGTTCACGACTTGGTTATCTTAGTGTTAGTTCATGGTGTGTTGTATTTCTTTTTCTTTTTCTTGAAAATTTTGAAAAATTAAAAAATAGTTGGTTTTATTTAGTTTATCATTACTTGATTCTTATTGCATTTTATTTGTGATGATATTCTATGATTGTTATGGCACACTCCGGTTATTATTTTTGTTTATTTTCCTTGCCTATTTCGGACAAATGAAAAGGGGAAGAACGAATTATGGGGGAGTAAGAGTTTAATTTATGGGGGAGAATTGATTTGATTTATCATTTTATTTTATTTTAAACTCGATGCATCACAAGGTATATTTCTTTGTCTATTATGTGCAGGTACACTTTGATGAGCATATGCAAAGTACATGTAAGACAAAGCCTCCACAAAGAAGATCAAGAGAAAGTGAGATAATTGAAGATTTGCTAAGTTGAAGTTTTTGAAGACTTGTACATTCTTAATATCTTTCTATTTGTGGGTTTCTCGGATGGTATTAAATTTGTATAGGATTTGTTGGATAATTTGAATTTTTTATTTTATACCGGGATAGCCATAGGGGAAGATTTGTAGAGCAATTTTTTTGACATTACCCCTAATATCTAGGACTTGTCCATAGAATCTAGTTTACATTGAGTATGACATATCCCGTTACTTCCGTCATGGCACTTCATGTTCATACGCTCAAGAAAAAGGATTCGATTATCAAGCTTCTTCAACATGCTCCATGACTTCACATATATTTGGTATAGTTGTTGCTTTGGATTTCGTAGATTTTTTACATAATATTGGGAGATTTTTATAAACTGTTTTTTTTTTTTACAAAACGAAACAGTTTTTAGAACTTAAAATTAATTTTATTTTTCGACAGTTTCGTTACCACAGATCAAATGAACCGGTCAAGTAGAGCGAGTTGAGTGCGCTTTCCAGCTATAGTGAATAAAGTCGGTATGGAATCGGAAGAGTGGGATGCCTTCAATCCGCACGCTCGTTATAAATAAGTCATTTTCTCTCTCCCCGTTTGAATCCATCGGAGTAGCATTAGATATAGAATGATCAGCCCAGCGGGATCCAATAGCCAGTAACAAGATTCAATCTCAACTTGGGATCTCGTTAGAAGGTCGTTTAAAGCATTGATCAAACGAGGTTCAAACGTGGGCTTACTGTCTTGGATTTTTGCATCTCGTTAGAAGTGAAGTCTAAGTCGTTCGAACGACATCAGTATGTTGTTAAAACGAAGTCTTAGTCTCGTTCGAACGAGGTTGTGCCTCCTCGAATTTTGTGTCCGCCTAAAAATACATATTTTCGATAGGATTTTTGTTAAAACTTTGCATTTACAAAAACTGCAGAATTGTTGCTTTAAGTCTTCACTTTTAAAAGGGCAAAACACTTTTTGATTCACACAATCTCTCATATATACTTTTGTGAATCATCTTTGAAACCCAAAACACCTATGTATTGAAGTTACTCTTGTGAAGGAGTCTTCACTGCTGACCTTGTAGAGAAGGAGTCTCTACTACTGCTCTTCTGAATCTTGTGGGAATCATTACTGAAGGAAGATTGCGATCTTTTTGAGTTCTTACGGGAATTCATTGTTGAAGTAGACGAGGGTCACCTGCGGGAGATTCATCGGTCTATATTTCTCTATTATACTTGTAAGTTACGATTTGCAAACTATAGTGAAATAAAAGGTTTTGTCCCTTTGGGGATTTTTCCTGAAATTGTGATTTCTTTACATGCTTGATTTGAATCACATAGTTGCATAATGCACACTGACTTCTCACCATGGCATGTCAGTTGAAGACAAAATATGAAAATATGGTGACTTTTCACTGTGGGTACTTGCACTGACATGGTGATATGCTTCCATTATAAATTATTGTAGCACGATGACTTGTAATAGTTCGTTAACGATGCTTCCCATCATGTTTTATAATGAATGAAACTGGATTAAATCAAGGGCACACCTCAACGTGATAAATCCTCAGCGGTGATGGGCCATTAGAGTTGCAAACCTCCATTGAAGAATTATTCTTTTCTTTTCAAATAAAAGTTGATTCGGTTATTGCTAGATTTCCATTGTTTTACATGTTTTAAACCCACTACAATTCTTGATGAATGTTTACATTCGAAAAAATCCTGGTGTGTGCGTGGGAAATACTTATTTGATTCAAGCTTTACTTTCTTTATTGTTAACACTTCTTCCTTTTGGGAGATATTGAATTTTATGGTCCGTTTGGTTCAAGATGAAATATTTTTTAACGCGGTGAAAAATAATATGAAAAAATATATTTTGTTTATTTGTGGTTAATTTGTTAGCTTTTTTTGCTTAACATTTCATAATTATAACGTGTGAACTAATTTACAATTCTAAAATAACAAAAATTTAATTTCAATTATGTCAAAACCATTTCACCATTTTAAATTTCACCGCGATTAAAAGAATTCAAACAAAAGGAAAAGTAAAAAATTGAGAAATTTGGTCAAATTAGGATCTTTATATGGGTAGAGTGATGGGATACCTCTTTGTTGGTGTTTGGAATGAGATTTTAGCAAGTTTGTGTAATAATAGTGAGTATGTCGTAATTGGGAATTATATTGCATTTCCTTTAACAACACCCTTTGATTATAGTGTGTTTAAAACACACAAATTTTTGAAGGCTTGCTAAGCAACTAATACAATGATAATAAGAAATTAAGGGGGTGCAATGAAACAAAAAAAAAATAAACCGAACCAAATCGAGTGCATTTGATTTGGAATTGGTTGGTTGATTATTTCATCCGAAGGTTCAATTCAAGTTCCAAAAACTGCAAAATCAGATTTTTTCAATTCGATTCACTGTTCCACCTCCAACAACACAAACTAAACCGAACCATAAACAGATCCATTCAAAACCGAACCAAAAACCTAGGCCAAACTTGAATCGATCCAATCCTAATATGTATTTTTACTATATATATATATATATGTTCTCTTTAATTTAGAGTTTTTACATCAATTTTGACTTCTAAAATTTGAATCACATTTTTAATGTTTTCTCAAAGTATCTTCTTTAAGATATATATGAGGAAAATTTATTATCTTATTTATTTATTTATTTTATGACAATATTGGAATCGAGAATCAATCTGAACCATCCCAAGAACCGTTGGATTGAATCGGTTCAATTCTAGACATAAGTGGTTCCAGTTCCGATTTCAAAAATGTGGAACCCACCTACCCTGATTCTGGTTCGAGATCAGTAGTGGAACCAAACCAACCTAAACCAATCCGAAATATGTGCACGCATATCAAATATTATATGCTAACCAAGATGTTAATTACCTTATTTTGGGGATAACCTCTTCTGATTACAAATACATCTATCCAACAATGTACTAGTCCCGACTACATCTTCCAAACGGTACTCCGAATATTTGATGTGCATGATTCAGAATTAGAGTTGCAACAAATTTCAAGACTTCTGATTTTCAAAATCATATTCAATTTTATCAATTTCATTTTGACACAAAATCAAAAAATCACTCTAGAAGTTCTAAATGTTTGAAATACTTGCGCCGGTCTTTTTTTAGAAGAAAAAAGAATTTATCATGAAACGACTTCCTTCCATATTTTATAATATATGTCAATTTGAATTTTCCAAGAGTTTGTCAAAAAAAATATATTTCCCAATTCTAATTTTGCCCAATATTCCAAGTTTGGCAAAAAAAATCTGATTTCCAAAAAAACATGAGGAAATATATTTTTTTTAACAAAACAGCAGAAAAACTTCCAACATTCTTAAAATTCCACGATTAGCATACTTTCAGCACCAGAATCCATAACCACCCAACATTAAGTTCAATATTCTCCACAAATATTGGTAGTTAATCTTGGCGTATTATTGAGCCGACATTAATAAGCGTAAGAGACTAAAGAGGCAGCCATCTACCAGGGAAAGCGATTCTGACATTCCCATCAGTCTAAAAGCTCTATCATTCTCCTAAGATTGGGTCAGCGTCTCATCTGTGTTGCCCCCGCAAAGGCATAATAGGACGAGATAGGAACATTCCCATCTCTCAATCCAGCAGGGGCATGCGGTTGCACATGCGGTGGACCATAAGAGGCAGCAGGCACTGGGTAGGAGTTGTAATATCCAACCCCATTATCTTGACGTGGAAAAATTTCTCTCTCCCTCGGCAAGACATATCGATGATAGTCACTTTCCACGCCAATAGATCGATCATGAGGAACCATCTCCTGCACAGTCCTATACAGGCGATAGCAGCAATTCATGATAGGTTTCAGTTGTTTAACACAAGAAAAGGGGGAAGTTAGAAACAAAAATAAATATGCTTGGCCCTACACGACATAATATCATAGCATCTTAGACATAATGGATTTAAGCTGAATGTGGGGAAATGATGTATATTTTCTCCTCTAAGGATCATTTATAAATCTGTCCAGTTTAGTGATCATTTTAAACCCCAATTTGCTTGGTATAGCTTATAAGAGATATTACCTGAAATATGGTTCATGCGTAATCTGGGTACGGTCTTCAGCTAAGTAAGGCCTTCGAGTTTCCAAATAATATGGATCATTAGGAGGCAGCAGACCTCTATGCTCCATAACTGGAAGGACACGATCAACGGTTGCTGTGGTCCCATACCATCCATGCTGTGAAGAAAGCGCATTTCGGTGAACAGGTTGAGGCTCGATTACTGGCAGAACATGAGCCTGTTGTGTACGAACTAGATATGGATTTTCCATGGTCCCTGGGGTATCATTTTCATACCAACCATGCAGCAAAATTAGAACCTTTTGCTTAATATGTTAAGGTTACTTAAATCATTATTGCATACCAGATAGATATGGGACCACAGCATTTGGCATTGGAGGAGGCACTGGTGCTGAGGTTGCAACATTTGGAATCGGAGGAAGCACTGGCACTGATGATGATGCATCAAATGGACGAAACAATTTTATTAAATTCCTCACCTGTATTGTAATAAGAAAATAAATATTGTTAAATGAAGGGCGCATAGATAACGCGACAAAACCTAGTCATTAAAGAAGGAACTGTCATACTTGTTGGCCACTAAGTTCTGGTTTAAACTTGGAGCCCTGATAGTTATCCTGTATAGCTTTTTTGAAAGAACTCTCGGGTAGGGGAAGGCAATCTTTGTTGATTTTGAACTTCACCTAAATATATAAACATTGAGCAACCCCAATGCACAGAGCATATAGAAAATATTTCTAACAACCCTAACCAGATACTCCAAAGTAATATAAATGATGAATCCAAGAAGCTATGAAATCAAGAGGCAGCAAAGATACTACCAGCAAAGCATAAAAAAGTGTTACATAATGAATTCTGCAATCAACAAAGGAAATCATGTCAAACAAAATAGTGTGTTACTCTTACTCAAGAACGTAGATAAACTAATCCATTTCAGGTGGAAAATTCGGAAACTTAGCTCTTATACCTCAATTCAACGGTGGAAAATTCAACATCATTCAATAAAAAATGTCGTAGGGAGGGGTAATTCTCGATCCCCATTAAACCCAAACATCATTGATAGGCAGTTCCAGGCATGTCCTTGCACTCTCCATTTAAAGATTCCTAGGCTTGAGTTAGGGCAGAGCACTCCCTTTCCCATCCTCCATTTGTTTCAAACCACCAGCCCTAACCTAAGGAACTTGGAATCAACATCTATAGCCCCTGATGCCAACTTTGACCCCCTCATTATTAATTTCATCACCAGTAAATCGGGGCACATCCCTCCAAGGCGTGTTCTTCCCTTCGAAAGCTAGTCAGCGACCACGTCTAGCGAGGGACCATCCATATCCAAGTGAATGTCAACCAGAACCCCCTCCTGGTTCAAACCATCCATATCCGAAAGCTAGTCAATGACCACGCGTCTAGCATTTAGAACGGGTCTAACTTTCTAACCTGTTCAAAATTCATACAAGGCCTAGCTTCTGAAGGAGGGTTCCACAATCAAAGGAAGGTCAGCGAAAGGATAAACCCTAGCTTGTACGAATCGGATCAAAGTTTAACCAAACCGTATTTCATGAGAATTTGTTTTGAGATGGTACTGATTTCATCTTAAGTTTGCCTCCAAGTTTAGCCCAAATTGTCTCTGTTTCTATAAATGTTTTTATTAAAACTATATCTATTTATTGTTTAATTTTGTTGTATTTTCCTTTTAAGAACTAAAATGGCTTCTAGGGCTACTGGTTTCTGTAACAACCCGAGATTTTTGGGACAATAAATAATTTATTTGGGGAGAAATAAATATGATTTTTATTGGAGAATAATTAAATCGGCATTTGAGGTCAAAATTTGGAGATGTTAGAAAGTGTTTCGGATGGCAATTCAGAGGATATAGTTGTTTTCGGAGGGGTCGAGATAGTCAAAATGACTGTACTTGGGGTCTATTTAGGTTCCGAAATATTTTAAGTTCGTTTGGCTCGAATTAAAGTTACCGTGTCATTTAAAGTGTATATTATCATTTAAAGTTGTGTATCTTGGGAGACAAGGCTTATTAAGCCTACGGGAGAAACAATTCTCCTTAGAGAGAGAAATAGAAAGAAAGAAAGAAAGAAAGAAAGAAGAAGAGAAAGAGAGAAAAGTGGGATTTCCGGCCATTACGCGATCTCGAGGAGGATTCAGACCCTACGAACTTGAGGCAAGTGATTAAACTTGCTAAATAATTGTTGTGTACCATTTATTTCATGATTTGTGGATATAATTTCTGAGTTTTGGGATAAATTGTTAAAACCTAACTTTTGGGTAAAATCTTAGATTTGTTGTGTGGATAATGGATTTGAGGTTAGAAATTAGTTGAGATGTGTTATTGGATGAATTTTAGTGTTATATATGTGATTGGGTAAAAGAGAAATGAAGAGAAGATGATAAAAATGATTTTTGGGGATTTTTGGCTTTGATGAAAATAGCCATTTCCGTAGCCCTTGAACAGGCCGAATCGATTCGGCCCCAACCCGAATCGATTCGGAATGTTCCAGCTTGACAGGTCTGAGTGACCGAATCGATTCGGCCTGAGACAGAAGCCCAGGTCTTATGACCCGAATCGATTCGCCTTGGAGGCCGAATCGATTCGGATTTGGCCCGAATCGATTCGGAAACAGGGCAACTTCGGGGATGTTTTTCTAGGGAGAATTTCATTCCGTTTTGTTTGAGGTTATCGATTGGGAACCTCTATAGGAGTTAGGAGAAGTGTGTTTTGGAGACTTTTAGGGAGTTTCCCTCATGAGATATTGGTTGGGTCATATGGACTTAATTTGAAAAATACCGATTAGAGAATATCGTATATACTAAGTGGTGAAGCCCACTACCATTGAGTTTTCTATTTAGAGATAATTATGGAATTATATGAAAGTGTGAGAATGCGTTTAGTGATATGGGATTTTAAAATCAAATCCCAAAGGGGATAACTTTAAAGGTTCATATGATCAATTGAACCATATTATGGATTGAAAATTATAAATGCTGATTGATGTGCATACGGATATAGAAAATATCCTTAACGATTAATTAACTCGGGAGATGTCTCACATAAATGAGAAATGCTGATCGAGGTGCATTAGGATATAGAGAATATCCTCAACGTAAATAGTTAGATATAGAGAATATCCTCAACATAAATAGAATTGAGAGACAATTCATATAAATAGAAGTGATGTGATGTGGGAACTTCAAGTGAGAATTAGTATAGAGAATGCTAAGTGGGGAAGTTATGTGAGAATTGACGAGTAGTATCTTAAGAGTAAAATATACTAAATAATGATATTATTTCATTTGCGTCTAAGAGCGTAATAAGAGTATGTGAACAGTGTGATATATATACCTTATGTGATGGTATATATTTATATGATGTGATGATGTATGTATATCTTATGTGAATGATATATATATAAGTGAAGCATACCCCCACCTTGCTATCATTGGGAAGTTGCGCGATGAGGGTGAGCACCCTGGCTCGATGAGCAGAGTGTGGATATTCCCCAGGCCATAGCGTCCATTTATTATTGTATGACTTTTATTAGGGATGTGACGTGGTGGGTATGTTTCGTCTCATTGTCGGAGAGGAACTATGGCCGCTTCCCGTACGTTTTGATTGGTTGTTTTACCATGGCGGTGTGATAATAATCCGATATATGGTAACCTGGGATAAAATGAGTAATTCCATCGCATTGAGAACTTGCGTCCTCGAGTTATAGCTCGTTGGGATGGTTATGATATTATTGTTGTGCTTAGTACTTTGGGTATCGAGGGCATAATGGACCTCAACGACAAACATTGCCAGGAGTAGTGTATCGGGGGGGTTCCTTGTTTGAATTTCGCTTGCGAGACGTCCCACGTACGAAACGCAGTGCAATGTTGGGAGTGAGGAGAAGTTAGTCCTTAATGCTCATATTTATATATATATATTAGTATATCTCGACGATCGACATTGCCAGGAGTAGTGTATCGGGGGGTTCCTTGTTTGAATTTCGCTTGCGAGACGTCCCACGCACGAAACGCCGCGCACTGTTGAGAATTGGGAATAATAAATTAATTAATTGGATAATAAGAGAATTTGGGTTATACGCGTTATGCATTGAGGACAAAATGAATCTTTATAATCAATATTGCCAGGAGTAGTGTATCGGGGGGGTTCCTTGTTTGGATTTCGCTTGCGAGACATCCCACGCATGAAACGCAGTGCAGTATTGAGAAGTTTAGTCCGTAGCACTTAGATGCTAATAACCCACATATAATTATATATGATTATGTCAATGACTAGAATATGTGAAATTCTAGTAAAGGAGAAAGTTTATGTATAGTGTATATGTTAGTAAGAGAATGTTTATATATATTGTGTATGTTAGTAAGAGAACGAATAATTGAGATTAATAATATTAGAAATTGAAGAATATAGTATACAATGTTGGGAAAAGCTTTATATGAACGTGATTGTGCGATTCTTTTTTTTTATATAAGATAAGTATATGAAAAGAAGCCGCCTGAGGGGCGGAACCCGTATACAAGAGATATACAAAGGTCTATCAGAAGACCGTAGACAAAAAAATGGGTGTCGAGAAAAAACACCTCCCAACCACCCCAAAAAATCTTACAAGCATAGAGTGTAAATCCTTCAACCACGTATGCAAGGAGGTCAAAAGATTATATTGAAGTCTTACCAGCTCAATCTCCTTACCCTCATATTCCTCTCGATCCAAATCATCTAGAAAATGCATAACGAAACCATTAACGAAGTCATTTTCCATACGGACTTTACCTCCTTCCCCCATTGTATAACCCCAAGTTGTCATCTCCTCTCTCACTGACTCGGCCCACCCCCAAAGATCTTCCATAATCCCCTAACAACCCAACAATGCAATAACAAATGATCGATCGCTTCCTTTGCCTGATTACACATCCAACACCTGCTTGTCATACGCCAGCCTTTCTCCATTAACCCATTCGTCGTCATAATTATCCGTCTCTTTGTTGTCCAAGTGAAGAAAGCCACATTTCTTGAGAGTCTGAGCCTAACTACTTGGGTATGTGGACTACACTAGGGACCCAAGACATATAGTTAAATTAGCTCCAAATAAATACTCGAAAATCCCAATTACAATGGTAGTAATTTATTTCCTTTCTTTATTTAATCATAATTAATTCCACAAAATAATTATGACTGTATTCCAATTTAATTATCCTAGAAATCACTCGGATATAATGATGTTTATTTGCAAAGTTGATTATGGTACATAATATGATTGTCCACATCTTGGTCAAATTCCGAACAACTTCCATACTTGAAAATCAAGGACACCTACTTGAGAATCAAGTTGAGTGGTTCCTTCATCACTAACAAAATCCGCCTCGTTCGACGGGCCCAAAAAATATGGTATATTGTCGTCCTCCCAAAAGTCTTTTCAGAAAATAACTACATCCTCCAACAATAATTGCACATCACCATAATGATCATCCCCCCTCTCCCACGGACCCTCCCGATCACTATCTAACCACCGATCTGTCGATTCACTATTAGAGGGTGTAAACTCTCCCTCCCCATTCACCTAAAAGGAATGTCTCGTCGCCCTCTCCCCCTCTCCCAACATGGAATAATCCAAGGGAATCAATGTCAACTCCTTCCCCCACCCCCACCCCAATCCCTAGCACCTACACATCATCTACAGGCCAAGGTGCATTGGGATAAGCATTTGAATCAGTGTTTTTTTCCGAAAGATATACACCATTCTCCCTTCTAGATGATTGTAAAAAAAAACTAAAAGTAACTTTTAGCCTTTTCACCTTCCACTTCGAATTAGAATGGGCTTTAAAAATATTAGCTTTTTTGGGCTCATCGAACGAGAAAAATCTACCCATCCTATCAGAGAAAAAAAAATGCTCACTATTCTCACAACAATTTTTAAAAAACTGCCCCACATTCGACCCCAATTTTCGATCATGTTTCATTTAGGTAGACACAAGACTTGCAAAAATTAATATCCGCCCAACTTTTAACGTGGGGCGCCCCAACCATACCAGCCTCTCCCCCGATTGAGTTGAAAAGGGCCCCTCTCCCAATTGTTTAACACGTGACCTGCCCATATCCTCAACAACCCTGCACTATCTACATTGATTGGGGCAACATTTTGTTGAGAAAAGGACTTAAGAGTCCCACTAGAATCGTAACAGTTGTCCGACCTTATCCCACTTCTCCTGCTAACATGCCGTAAATAGCTCTGCGTTTTCTGAGCTCCGTACAGTTCCACCTGCAGAAGCCACCCTTCCATCAACGTTTCTCTCTCCTGAAAACATCTCACACGCGTTGGGCTCATCAACCGGGATTGTCTCGCTTGATCTGATCTCAACGGTGTTGGATTGAACTGTAGCCTCTGTCAAGTCGCCACCGATTCCGCATAGATTGGCAGTTGGAAAATCCAACCACCGACCTCAATTTTGATCTTCGCTAGTATTTCTTCAGTTCTTTTTACAAGAATTCTTGCTTATCTCATCTATTTACCCTCCTGAGTAGCCTCATCTACAACTAGAAATCCTCCACACCTATCTCCGATAGCTCTGAACACATCCAGCCCCCACAAATGGAGGGGCAAGCCCACCACCCGAATCCAAAGTTTATCCGGCTTGCGTGACATCTTTGTACAACAACCCAATGGATCCCAACGCTCCAGTCAAAGAGGTTCACCGAAAAACAGCCAATCCTGTGTCAAGACTTTGTCCGCTTCCCCTTCTGACGCAAAGACGAACAAGAAACGAGTGTTAAACGAGGGTTGTTCAAACAACGAACTTGGAAACCTCTGACCGGTTTCCATCTCTGCTTGATCCACGTCTTCATATTCTCGACTGTCAATGGCATCTTTTTGGGCTAACCACCCGACCCACCAACGCTCTTTGGAAAAATCTAACTCTTGATAAACATAAATCATCCTCAATGATGAAATTGGTTCTTCAAGAAGTGCCTAAACTGACATTAATGGTTGAAGGCCACCGCTCAACTGAGGCCACTTGGAGAAAGGACCATTTGTCCACCTTACTCTGGTGATTGATTACATTATCCTCTTTCCTCTTCTTGTCCACACATAAAACCACTGGTTCCACGCGCTTGAATGCATCTCCAGCATAATCTAATCCCCTTCCTTCAACTGACTCCAGCAAAATGAAAGTAAGCAGGTTAACTTCCATCCATTACAACAATGGTGAACCAACCCTCTTTTCTTCTGAAACTGGTATAAGCAATAACCTCTCTATTCTTACTCCATCTTTTTCGGTGAAACTTCCTTGCAGGCTTGCCTCTTTGAAGCCCTCCCAAAAACAAGAACTCAGCCAAAACACCTCCCCCTTCTTCAAAAAACCTTCCTGTGAATAGCATCTACCGCTTTCACTGAATCTAAACTGGTAATTGTTGTCATTACATTCTTTGGTGATCTCAAAAGATTTCCACCCAGCTTGAAAAAACACTCACCCATGGAACTTTTTCACATTAACCTTAAAATGTACGCCTGTTAACACTGTTGAATATTTTTTTAGTTCCAACATTACCACTATTTTATGTCTGTTAACACTATTGAATAATTTTCCAAATCCAATCTGTTGTTTACACCATGTTACAGAAACAGACTAAAAAACTGCAAATGGCACTAGCATAAGGGACTACATTGATGCACTTGCATACGGGACTACATTTATGTTACTGATCTCATTGGAATCTATAATGTTGGAACTGGAAGAGGCAATTGATTCTATCTAGTTTGTCTGTTAGGGAGGGTGGGGAGGACAATATACTCCATGCATATAATGTTTTTGTGCGATTCTTTGGGACCTTTAAGTGATTTCGTTCAGTGGCTAGAACTAAAGGCCATTGAGTTTGATATAGACTAACTAGCACAAAGTATATGGTTACACAAGATCGTCGCAAGTCGAGGAGACTGAAAAGGTAAAATCAACGTATACGTGAATAATAAATGTATACATGAACAACTCCGTATGTACTGTTCATACGTTCATACGTACAGCATCTCCCCTTTGTATTCCACATCCCTTGTATTCCTTTTGTTCCTTCTTCCCCTAAAGTGAGCTTCACTTTTACTTAGGATTCCCTTTTATGTCATTATATTACTAAATTTTCATCTTTTAGTCCCCCTAAGATACCCAAAGCATGCTTCTCTTTTAGTAAATGGGTTAAAAATATTAACAATTGTGTCTTTTGTAGCTCACTATATAAGAGCAAGCTTTTAAGTGTTTCAAATCATCACATCTTCAAATATAAACTTAAGTTTTCTTCTCTTTTAAGTGTGTGCCTTGTGGATTCAATGATAGCTCTTTCATTTTCACATTTTCCGCTACGTCAGGTGGTATCAAAGCGAGGTTCCGAATCCTAAGATTTGCCTTTGTTTCGATGGGTGATTCACGTGATGGAAGCAACATCTCCAACAACGGTGATTGTAATGGAGTAGCTCTTTTGAGGGCTGAATTTACCGAGTTTCAAACCAACGTCAATCAAACCTTGAACGATTTGCATGAAACATGCGGCGATCCTAGCAAGAATGACAATGGTGGAACTTAACCGCGAGAACAATAGGATGCCCAATGATGGTGATCATGGACCTCCTACCGGTAACCGCAATCCAAACATCCTAATTAGGCGGCCAGCCTATGAGGGAAATGTCGGTTTCGATAACAACCGTGTCGTACCAATGTTTGGAGATCGAGGTCGATGGGACCAAGATGATTCCAGGGACTTTCGTACGAAGATTGACCTACCAACTTTTCAGGGTCATCTTCGTATTGAGGAATTCTTGGATTGGATTACTGAAGTCTAACATTTCTTTAATTATATGAAAATCCAAGAAGAGAAACAAATCAAATTGGTCGCATACAAATTAAAAGGCGTCGCGTTTGCGTGGTGGGATCAGGTGCAAGCTACCCGCGCACGTCAAGGTAAGGAACCGGTCCGTACGTGGGTCAAGATGAAAAAGTTGTTGAAAGCTCAATTTTTACCTCCGGATTATGAGCAGATTCTTTACCAACAATATCAAACTTGCACACGGGGAAATAGAACCGTTTCCGATTATGCTGAAGAGTTTTACCAGTTGTCATCTCGTAACAACCTAATGGAACATGAGTTTAGTATGGTGGCCCGCTTTAAAGGAGGGTTACGATGGGATATTGAAGAAAAGGTGGCACTACAGCCGTTGTTCAAATTGTCCGATATTATCACGCCAGCTGAGAGAACGGAATCACTACTGGAAATGGCAAAGAATCGGTCTCGTGGCTCGTATACCCCACGTCCTACACAAAACAAGGGTAAACAAACCACTGTAATTTCTCCTCATTCACCAGGACGAGACTCTGGAATGGGTCCATCAAGGGCAATTACCGCAATACCCTCGGGCCCTACTACAAAAGCATTCCCTACAGTACGAGAAAATACATATACATACCCAGGCCTGAGTAAGTGTTATCGGCATGGAGAGCAAGGCCATAAATCCAACGTTTGTCCAAAACGACCCACTGTGAATTTGGTCGAACAAGATGAAGACGAGAATGAAGAAGTCGATTTTGACCCCACTTATGAGGATGAAGAGGTGATTGAGGGGGGTGACGTCGAGTCGTTGTCCCATTCTTTGGTTCTAAGGAGGTTGATGTACACACCTAAAAAAGAGGAGCATCCACAACGCCATAATGTCTTTCATACGCTTTGCACTGTCAATCGAAAGGTATGTAAAGTTATCATTGATAGTGGCAGTGATGTGAATCAAGAATGCGGAAGCGTTGCTATTACACTGCACACCAAATAAATACACAAATAAAACTAAACTGAGAAAAAAAAATTCTCTCTATATATTCTTTTGTCAATATTCAAATCTGATTACAAATGAAGGCCAAGGGCCTATTTATAGGAGAGATTAGCTTTCTAACTAAGCTAAGATCCAAAAAGACTAAAAAGGGAAACTAATAATTAAAATTGACTAATTAGCTCCAAATATATTTGGAAACTAATTAAACACTAAAAATAAAAGAAAATGACAATAATACCCTAAACTAAAAATTAAAAAAAAGATGGCCTTCTCCCGAGAGCACAACCACGCGCCACGTGTCACCAATATACATCAGGCAGTAGTGAGAATATTGTTTCCTCAACAATGGTTCGAAAGTTGGGATTGAAGACAGAAAAGCATTCCCACCCTTACAAAATTAGATGGATCAAGAAAGGTTCAGAAACGCGAGTGACTGAAACCTGCCTTGTCCCATTCTCGATTAGGAAGGTCTATGCAGAAGAGATACGATGTGATGTGGTTGATATGAATGCTTATCACATGATCTTAGGAAAGCCCTGGCAATTTGATATCGATGCCACTCACCATGGTAGAGACAATATTTATGTTCTATACAAGAATGGTCAAAAGATCGTTCTTGGACCATTAAAAGATGAGGAATTTGCTAAGACTACCCTAGCCCCAAAAGAAATCCAGTTATGTCGATCAGCCGAGAAGAATTTCTGGAGGAAATGATGACTGAGATCTTTGTTTGTTTTTGACAGAGTGCGCGTGCGTTCAAATAAAGAAATTATTTAATTAAACTCAGTTTTTCCCAATTAAATCCTAAACATGCATCTAGGTGTGATTGAAGATGATGAAATCATGTAAGAACATTCAAACACACACATGTGAGGAAAAATCCCCCAAAGGGGCAAAACCTTTTTATTTTCACTATAATTTTGTAAGATACGGTTACACTGATTACAATGAAAATACAGTGACACAGAAATACCCGCAGGCATCGGTTCTGATGTCGTCGGATGGAATCTCACTCAGGAACTCCAGGTGAGCAGCAATGAAGAAGAAATACGGCTTCTCCACAAGTATGAACAAAATCAAAGTTGTGTTCTTGGGTTTCAAACGGATTCACAAAGGTATGGGAATGTTGTGTGAATCAAAACATGAGTTTTGGGACTCAAAAATATGAAGACTTGAGCTAATAGAACTCTCAAAAACGTCTCTCCAAGTCTTAAAAAATAACTCCCCCGAAGTTGGCTTTTATAAGGAAACCAAAAGGAATTTTAAGATTTTGGGACTCTTGCCAGCGTCAGGTACCCCGAACCGGTTCGGCATGTACCTCGAACCGGTTCGGCCCCGAACCGGTTTGGCCTTTGGTTCGCGATAGTTCGCTGGTTTTAGGGCTAAAAATACACACAACATTCTTCCAAGGCTTTTCTCGAAATTTGCTCCATTTTCAAAGGGCCATAACTTCTTCACCGTAGCTCGGATTGAGGAGTCGTTTCTTCCAGTATCTTCGTGGCGTCGAGCTCTTCAACTTTCCAATTGACCGGACCTCCCGACGAGGGCTGCAAAATTACCAAAATGCCCTTGAACTTTCATATCTTGCCTTCTTTCATTGTTTTGACTTCTCTTGCGTACCACTTGCATAAAATCCCTAAAATCAAGGAACGTGAAGTCGTTGAGGCAGATGTGGGACACATGATGGAGATGATGAATGCTTGATTCCCGGAATTCGGATAGAGATCGTCATGTGAGATTGTGAAGTGACGTGCCTTTTGTAGCGGCTTACGACATATACAAATGTAAGCTAACGGACATGAGAAATATGTTCTTACACTTTTACTTAAAGAAGTGGTCGAACGACCTCTTATTACTATACTAGCAGTGGTACGACCCTATTAAAGCAATTCGATGATTTAGTACCGGAAGACCTCCCTAAGAGTCTTCCACCCATGAGGGATGTTCAACACCATATTGACGTGGTGCCAGGGGAGCCTGCCGAACCGGCATTACATGATGAATCCCAAGGAAGGTAAAATTCTACAAGAACAAATTGAGGAGTTACTGCAAAAGGGATTAGTCCAAAAAAGTATGAGCCCGTGTGCAGTTCCGACTTTGCTAGTGCCCAAGAAGGATGGCATTTGGCAAATGTGTATAGACAGCCGTGCAATTAACCGAATTACCATCAAATTCGGATTTCCCATTTCACGGTTAGAGGATATGTTGGACATGTTGGCAGGAGCACAACTTTTCACCAAAGTGAACCTTAAGAGCGGCGCCATGAGAATGAGTGGAAAACAGCGTTCAAAACAAAGGACTGTGCGAGTGGCTAGTTATGTCGTTCGGATTATCCAACTCACCTAGTACTTTCATGCGGTTAATGAATCAGGTATTAAAACTGTTTATTGGTCGATTTGTAGTTTTTACTTCGACGATATTCTAATTTACTTCGCAGAACACCTTTTGCGCTTGAGCGGGGCACTAATAGCTTTGCAGGAATATAAGTAGTGCATTAACCTGAAAAAATGCAGTTTTGTTACCTCGAACCTATTATTATTAGGCTTTGTGATCAGTGGTGATGGTAATCAAATTGACGAAGAGAAGGTGAAAGCCATTCGGGAGTGGCCCACGCCGAAGAATGTGAATGAAGCACGCAATTTCCATGGCCTAGTTATGTTCTACTGAAGGTTCATCAAAAACTTCAATAGCTTATTGCCCCCATCACCGAGTGCGTGAAAAGAGGGAAGTTTCATTGAGAAAAGGAAGCTGAAATAAATCTTACCTTTATCAAAGAGAACCTATCAACAGCACTAGTATTGGTTCTTCCAGATTTTGAGCTCTTTCAGGTGGAGTGTGATGCTTCAATTGTGAGGATAGGAGTAGTTTTGTCACGGGAAGGGAAGCCAGTGGTAATTTACAGCTAGAAGCTGAGTGAGGCGTGCAGGAAGTGGACTACTTATGAGCTGGAATTCTATGCTTTGATGAAAGCTTTGCATACGTGGGAGCACTATCTTATCCAACAAGAGTTCGTGTTGTTTACTGATCACTAAGTGTTGAAATCCATTAACAATCAAAACAACGTTAATCAGGTACACGCGTGATGAGTGGCTTATATCCAAACGATTCACCTTCTCACTGAAACACAAGTCGGGTCAGCAAAATAAAGTGGCAGATGCACTGAGCCGTAGAGCAACCTGTTTGATAACTATGAGAGCTGAAATCACAGGACTCAACTATTTAAAGGAACCGTATGAAGCTGACGAAGATTTTGGTCAAGCATGGACAGTTTGTACAGAGGGACGGACCTTTAAGGGGTTGCATATGTAAGAATGATTCATTTTCAAAGGAAACCAGTTGTGCATCCCTCGAAGCTCTTTGCGAAACGCGAGAGCTGGTAGAAGAGCGGTACTACTAGTTGCAGCTCAAAAGAGATGTGGAGAACCATGTACAACGGTGCACAGTATGCCAAACTAGCAAAGGCCAATCACAAAATACTGGTCTTTACACACCACTGCCTATACCAGATGCCCCATGGGAAGATTTATCCAAGATTTTATTCTAGGACTACAAAGGATGCAACGAGGGTCCGACTCTGTTTTTGTGGTGGTCAATCAATTTACCAAGATGGCCCATTTTATTTCTTGCAGGAAGACAAACGATGCAGTCCAGATGGCCAATCTATTCTTTAAGGAGGTGGTCAGTTTACATGGTGTCCCATAGTCCATCACCTCAGATCATGACACCAAGTTCTTGTCCCATTTTTGGCGAACTTTGTGAAAGAGGTTCAACACATCTCTCAACTTCAGTGAAACCAATCACCCCCAAACTAACGGCCAAACGAAGGTGGTAATCAGGACCCTTGAAAATCTAATTCGTTGTATATCAAGAGAGAAACCAAAACAGTGGGATCTTGCCCTTACCCAGGCTGAGTTTGCTTATTATTGCATGGTTAACCGGTCTACGAGAAAATCCTTGTTTGTTGTTGTGTATTGTTGTCCTCCAAAGGTGGCTTTGGATTTGGTATCATTACTAAAATTACAAAGTAAGAATGTTGTTGTTGAGAAAATGGCTAAGCACGTTAAAGCCATTCAAAAAGGTGTCAAGAAGCACCTAGAGGAGGCTTACGCTCGCCGCTGAGAAGAATTTTAGGAAGAAAAACTTTGAAGAAGGCGACCTTGTTATGGTGTATTTAAGGAAAGCGAGGTTTCCAGTGAGGACATACAACAAACTGAAGGCTAAGAAATATGTGCCATATCAAATTCTGCAGAAAATCAATGACAATGCCTATGTGATTGATTTACTTGTTCATATGTCCATTTCTTCAACCATTAATGAAGCGGACATATATGAGTATTATACCCCAGATTCGGGTAACTCGAGGACGAGTTCTTCTCAGGAAGCGGAGCTGATGTAGAAGAACTAGCACAACAGTATATGGTTACACGGGATCGCCGCAAGTCGAGAAGGCTGAAAAGGTAAAATCAGCGTATACGTGAATAGTACCTGTATACATGAATAGCCCCGTATGTACTGTTCATACGTACAGTATCCAGCAGTCCCTAAGATCCTCCCTTGAATCCCTTTTGGATTCCGTATTCCTTTTGTCCTTTCTTCCCCTAAAACTATCCAAAGTGTGTTTCCCTTCTACTTAGGATTCCTCTTATGTCATTATATTAATAAGGTATTATCTTTTATGCCCTCTAAGATACCCAAAGTGTATTTTCCCTTTAGTAAATGGGTTAGAATTTTAATAATTGCGTCTTTTGTAGCTCACTATATAAGAGCAAGCTTATAAGTGTTTCAAATCATCTTAAGATAGTTCTTTTATTTTTCCGTTTTCCGCTACATTAGAGTTAGTAGCACAACCATTTTGTGATTGAAGAAAACCTCCTCCTTATAGTGTCAGGAAGAAGGGTGCATGTAGCATTATCAAAGTATCTTGGAAGCCCTAACATAAAAGAGTACATGTGATGGTAACAACTATTCCACAATTGTATCATGACAGAAGTGTTAACACTTACCTAATTCAACCCTTCTTATTTAGGTTTAAAGCGGCTGCATAAGTAGTATGACACCGTGCACTAATAGCAATTTATCATAACATAATTATATACCGATTTCGCCAAAGAAATGGAACATCTTCGCAAAGGAGTTTGTTCTTAGGAACAACAATTGTGTTGTGTCGTGTTATTTCAGCTTTGTGTCGAATACTAACCAACGTTAACCCATTTAATTTAATTAACCAAGTTAAATAGTTGGACACTAAGCTGACATTTAATAAAATGTGTCGCGTGTTAACACATATCCCGTGAATCAATAACTCAAGGTTACAACTATTTTTCATACACCACTCAAAGACGCATCATAAACAAAACTATTACAAATATCACATACTAACACGATGAATTTGACACTCTAGGAAGGACGGAAAAACTTTCAACATGTAGTCATCAACCCCGTAAATGGAGTGTACCATAAAGAATATATTTTGAATGGGAATCTCAACAACCATTTGCCTAGAGTACCTTATTTTCAGTGAGGTCTCCAATACCCTGCCCTCCTCACTATCTCCCCTCAGAAATAATATCCCATCGAACAAGATAATTCTTCATATCTTCCACAACCCCACACCACAAAAAATTCCTCAGTCACAAGATAAGCATCAATCAACCCCTTAGAAAGACAATTCTTTTTCTACCCGTTTAATCTTTTCTTCACTTTGTTGTAATACCCCGTATTTTTATAGCTTTTTTATGGGATTTATTAAATTTAATTGAGATAAATTAATTTAATTTTAATCCGGAATGTTGTTTTAAATATTTACCAGCGTGACGAGAGTTAGTAATTATTGGAAATTTGTTATTTGTTGAATATTACTGGATGAGTATAGTAATATATGAGATTTATTTTTATAAAATTGTCATGTGTGAATAAAATGACAATTGTGGAAATTGAAGTCGGGACGCGCCTGTGTCGTGTCGGGACTAAAAGTGGATTAATAAAAGTGAATATTTTATAGGTTGTTCGTATGGTCGTTTTGAGTGCACCAACGCGTCCGGAAGGGTCGAGATAGTCAGAAAAGTGTATCGGGGGTTTAGTTTGGGTCTCGGGGCGTTTTTAGGCCTAATTAGTACCCCGGGAAGGCGTTTTGGACATTTCGCAAATATGGGTAATTAAACCCACGAATTTTATAGGGTTATATCAGATGGAAAATGTCATCTTTTAGGGTTAACACAACCTAATGCTAATGACGGCCATTGGAGAGGAAGAGGAGAAGCTCTCCAAGGAGTTCTAGGCCAAGAACACCTCCGATTGCACCGCCGTCACCACCAACGCGTAGATCGCGCGACGGGGAACACAACCACATCAAAATCGTCCGCAAATCAGAACTGCGATTTTTCCAGGCAAGTATCTATCTTGCTTTTATCAAGTTAATGCGTCCTTTTATATTAGTCTTAGGTTGATTAGATTAGTATTCTTGAAGAAAAACATAAATTGGTGACACAAATTGCATGTTACAATGTTAGAGATCATATTTCTGGAAACCCATTTCTCATATAGAGGATGAGCCACGAAATTCCATGATATTAGAGATAGAAAATCTGGAAAAAGAATGAAAGAGATTAAGTTAAAAGAAAGATTAGGGTTCATAAGAATTATGTAGAATTTGCCCCTTTTTAACCCATGATTCTTGAGGAAAATTCGCATGTGTTACGTAGGAAATTGTTTAAATGGGTATACAACACTTATAGTATAATTGATTGGGAGTTTGGGACTGTAACATGATGATTTGGAGGAGTTTGGGGTGAGAATCCCGTAACTAGGTTGGCTGCAGAATCTGCATAACTGCTTGATCGATCGATCGAACACAGAGCATCGATCGATCGAAGGTTCGATCGATCGACCCCTTTCATCGATCGATCGACCCTCCTGGGAAAACTAAATTTTTGCTCGTGTTAGCTTAATCCGATTTTATGCGTAGTAAACCTTGGTTAGGGTTGCTAGAATATAATGGAATATAAAGAGGACCAGTAGGGTCAAGAGAAATCCCATAAAGTGGAACTTTAATGTGTGGAAGAAAAGGGTAAACGGGGAGACTTTCAGACTTAAGAAATCATACGTGTGGTGATTAAATAATCGGAACATCTATTAAGTTGGATTAGAAGGCAAGAGAGGGCCTAATGAAATTGCACTTAGATAAAGGAAATACTTCAAGAGACGAGAAGTGAGTTAACAATGAGAATAAAGAAGAATGAGGCCGTTATACGATATAATTGAGTAAAACGTGTAATAACGGATAATGATAATTTTGGGTCGTGAGAGTACCTAATTTAATAATGTGGATGTGAATACATATTTATATATGACGGTGTGATTGTGCATATATATTATTTCTGTGTAAAAATCGTACCCGCGCTACTTGCTATCCCTGAGGTTACCGCGCTGAGACGATCTTATCTTGTGTTGCCTTATGGGGGATATTGATTCGTACCCTATATCCTTGGTACAGGCTATCGAATCGATAGTTCAGACGGTCCTAAGAGACGTGAGGGTATGTACTGACCTCTTAGAGACTTGGAATCTATGCTTCGCCTCAATGTTGTTTGTGTTTGTGTTAATACAGTTCGAGAGTGATTCCGAACTAGTATTTCCCTTAGTTTATGTGATACGGGGACTTGATAGCAGAGTATGCCAGCACCATAGATTTTATGTGGGGTGCCGTTAGTATATATATAATTTATGAGTGATTGGTATATATATACTTATATATGGAAGTCTAGCACCATAGATTTTATGTGGGGTGCTGTTGGTATATATATATATATATTATACGAGAAATAAATATATATATACGTGTAACTATATGAGAACCTTCTACTGAGTAAAATAGTAGATAAGGAAAGTGAAATTTAATCAGCTTCATTATAAGCATTCGGAAACGTTATAATAATACTGAATTATTCTAAATAACGTAAGAAATCTTGAAGAGTTAGATTTTCTAAATGTGAATAGCATAACCTTAATTCCACGTGTTAAAACTTATGGAGAATAAGTTAGAGAGAGAGATGGGGTTCCTTAGTACGATAGATGTGCACACTAGATGAGAGGTGAGAATTCTCAAGAGAGGGTTGCATACTAATATGACTGTTGCATTAGCCGGTAGCATTTTAAATACTTGCTAAACTATTTTTCAAACTGCTTCACATTCGGGCTCTGACCCGTTTGTTGTCACCTTTTCTCTCTTGTGTATATATATATATGTATTACAGGTGCCCAGCCACAGGGGCGTCTTACTTGGAATTCTTGGGATGGAACGCGCTGTAGCTTTTGTGGGAGTTGCAGGCCATTGATTAGACGACCTCATTATTGACTCTACTCCTAGTTCGGTTCTATCCAGCAGTGGCATGTGTCGCCCTCTTTCTATTATTTAGTTGGTATTGTCAGAGACTGTAATTCTTTTTACTTCCAGCATCTTTATTTCGGGATTTATTACTGTCAGGATGTTTTCCTTTAGTGTTTTAAATGTTGGGATTATTTATTGATGGTTCAATTCTGGAATGTTCATTACTATTCTCATTATTAATGTGTGACTCTTAAAAATGTAAATGGTTAAAGGTTTTATAATTGGATTTAATAGAATGGAAATAAGGTTTGAAATGGTTTTGACACTTAGCGTAATTATTTAGGGTGTTTAAATTGGAAAAGTATTTTAACGACAGTGATGCTAAGAATGAACCAACTGTTCACCTTGATTTTAATTTAATAAAGGAGTGATCGCCCGGTATTTAATTAGGCGGGGTGTCACAGGCGGTATCAGAGCATCAGTTCTAGTGTCCTTAGGATCTGTACGGCTTATTATGCTTTCAGCGTTGCTTTGTTTGTTATAGAGCCCTATGTTTAGGATTGTCGATTCCTTTGACGAGATTTCGTTCTCCTGCTATAATGTGTATACACTAGTGAATTCTAATTTCGTTCGGATGTGTGCATGTGCCGAGCGATGACGGATGTCAGAAGAGGACCGTTAAGCATACATCAGGAGACAGGGCTCAGTTGAGATTATGAAATATATCCGAGGATGATGACCGTAGTCGAGGTCACCTCCATTATGGCACGAGAAGCCACGACTAGAAAGGCGACTAAGGTGCGGCAATGATTTTCAAATGCTGTTATAGTCAAATGAGGTGCGAGGGTAAACTTACCCAACGTATTACAAAAACGTGTAGAGACTGTCAATGGGAAAGTTTAGAAACGCGAAAATTGTATGTGTTTACCAAAGGAGGTAAAGTATCCAAAGGCGTAAATATAGGACGGAGTGTGGCAAACTAAAAGTGAAAATTTAGAGAAAATATTCTTGGCTTTCGGGATGAAATTATAATGGTTGGAGTCAACCACCAATTTTAGAAGTGGAATGCTATGCCTATAGGAGAACCTTAGGTATAGTGTTGACCGTATGTTCCTTCCTCAACTGTTCAGGATGAGAAGCAAACGTGGTTCTGAACTCATCGTAGGAGGGCATGACAGAAGTCCAATTGTGGATATGAATCTTAACTGTTAGCGAATTTTGTATCGGAAGATGTAGATACAAGTGGGGGAAACAACTCCGAGTGGGAGATCGACACGTAGTAATAGTTGATAACACTCAAAGAGGTAATTCTGATGGACGAACGATTCAGAGGTTGACATTGTCATATTTTGTCAAAATAGATGATAACGCTTCTTTGTGGGGGAAGTTAAAGGAATCGAAGAATTTAGTCGAGAATAAGACTGAATACAACGGTGGTGGTATAGCACCACAAAAGGATGTGGATACACATCAGGAAAACCATTTAAATGCTTCAGATAGTTAAATTCTTACCAAGTGATGGTAAATTCAGTAAGTACTATTATAGATAGTAATATGATCTTTATGGCCTAAAAAGCTAAGGGAACAACCGGGATGGCTAACAGGAATCGAGTCTACTAAAGTCCGAGAGGACAATCCTAACCTGGTTAGTAGGACAGGTGATAAGTGGATTATGTGTTGAGGTATTTTGGTGCGGAGTGAAATTGCTCGCGATAATATGTTCCAAAGTGAGAAAAAGGGACAAGAATACGGTGCCTAGTAAAGGACGACGATTAAAAATAACTTTGTTTTGGTTTGGGTAGACGTGTTACGTCCGAAAACCATTTGCGCAGTCAAGACGATTGCCAGGATGGAAGTGTAAGTTGTATCCTCAGAGGATGCGGCGTGTTTATGTAACACGAGCGAGTCACCATATTTTGTTCATTGCTAGATTAGCATGTGAGACGAGCTTAATGCATATCATTATAAACGTTATTAAAATGTGAATATTTTTCCCTAGTGTAGCGGGATTTTTCTTTAGTACTATCCGCGGAGGATGAATGAGTATATTAACAGTGTTTTATACTTTATTGAGGTTACTCGTTGTAGTGATGCGATACACGAGTATGATATTATCTTTGTTAAAATGTTATAGAAATGGTTAGTACGATAGTGGGCATTTATTGCAAGGCTATCGGAGTGGTTGCATTAGTGCAACATGTTTTATGTTTATTTTGGCGAGGCTTTACCTGTAAGAAGGTTGGACTTGCACTTATATTATCTATCCAAGAGACTTCGGAGGAGATAGTGGGCTCGAGATATTCGATGCCAATGTATGTATAGACTTTGTCAGTATGATTCGGTATGTATCGGGACTTACCGTTGAGCGAAAAGATTTTACGCAGTATTATGTTTGGCACTCCAGACTTAGTGATAAGAAGAGTGCATTGTTATATTTATCCTTTAGAGATGTGGGAGTTAATAGTTATACCCCTATTATTAGGGAAGGGAATTTCGAGAATTCCGATCGTATGTATCCGAGGTTTATAGAATGAAATTACCATCAACCAATACGATAGTGAAATTGGTGAAACGTTCTTTGTTAATCATAATTACGGGAGAAATTGTAACTTTTCTGTCAAGAGACAGAATAAAGGGGTACATGCCACGAACGGAGGACCTAACGGATTTCGATAACCGACGATGCTAGGTAGTAGTGTATCGGGGGGGTTCCTTGTTTGGATTTCGCTTTGCGAGACATCCCACGCATGAAACTTAGCGTAAGGTTGGAAATAGGGAGACGTTTGGTCACTATTCCATGAGTTCGATACCCTGGTCGAAATAGGATCAAGTAATTATGTATGTAAGTTGGAAGTTGAATTTTGTTTTAAGGTCATTGGAGCCAAATTTTTGTGGTAGAAGAGCATTGAAAGTTATCCCCACGAGTTGAGGGGTGGAACGATGATAAGGAGAATTTAAGAATTTTGATTCCTAGGGTCTTTGAGAGTACCCAAATGTCATAACCGCGTTCAAAACACAAGGTGAATAAAGAGTTGGAATGATTTTTAGCTTGGATTATCGGGAAAGAACTTTATATATTATACAAAAGAGATGACCTGTAATTATTTTGATGAATAGAGCATTAGTGATTTATTTTGGTTGTCGTACCTATTTGGGAAAATTGTTATACTTATCTAAGGAAGGTTGAGAATTATTATTCCTCTTTTATTGTCATGGAATTTGAATGCCCTATTCCTTCTATTCCGTTGAATTTAGTTAGTCCTACAGATGAGTAGCAAGTCGTTCGCTCTCCCAGGGCGGTTGGAGTGTTGCAAAAATGTGGGCATCTTGGTTAACTACAGTTAAAATAGTCCGAATCGAAGGGACGTGGTAATAGACGTGTGAAATATATGTTTGTGGGACTAGTATAACGAAGTGGAAGTGATAGAGTGGATTAAACGTCACATGAGGGGCGATAATCCATACATAAGTGTGCAATTAGCATAGCACGCCCTAACTTGACTGGAAGGCTGTGGGAAGCCATTCAAGAATTAGTATTCCTTGAATAGAGTAGAATTTAATTGTTATGAGGCACACCCAGAGCGGAGTTGTTATTAGTCAAATGTGAGAGCGACTTGCGCATACAAAGAGTAATGATGTTAGTATAGTATAAGAGATCCAGAAGTGCGCTTCGTGAAGAGAAGAGCACGGGTCGGAACTTTCGGCATACTCCAAGGAAGGAAGGGGAGTATTACGTGTCACTTAATGTGAGACATTTCAAGGGAAGAATCGATGTTTAGCGAGACGTAGTGAGTAGTCTCTACATGCGCTGCCCATAGGTAAGGTTTGGTTGAAAGAGGAGAATCAACCAAAGAATTTTGGTGTTTATCGAAAATTCCTGAAATTGGAAGAGGTTGGTAAAGTCGGTAAAGTTCTTGGATAGGTTGCCATCCTCAAAACAAGATCAAGGGTTTATCCCGAACATGTGAATTAAGTCGCCGAGAAGGAAGTGATTGATATTCCTTTGGGCTGGCTTACAATATTAACTAGTATGCCCCAGACTTCCTTTGAAAGGAAGGATCGCGCCAGTGCATGGTCCGGCGCAGTATAAATTTCTAAATCAGGATGAGATTGGTGAATCCCACCTTTGATATGGGATTTCAGGAACCAGCGGAGATAAGATTTCGTTTCGAGTAGGATGTGTCACCCTTAGCCAGGGAATAAGCGCATGGTGATTAAAGATTAGTGGAGCCACGTGAAGGAAATTTTGGAATCTTGGTACGATGATATCAAGTATGCTCTGTAGAAGCACTCGTACCTGTTTGTCGCGTACGAGGTACTTATTAAGGTTTTGTTATGGAAGAACCTCGACTATTCTCCTTCCGTATGTTTAGAGGAGAGTAGATAATCAGAATTTTTGATCGGTCGAGAAAATATCCGATATCTATAGTAGAATTCCACGACTGTTTTAGGCAATCAGGAGTGGTCAAATGTTAGTATGATCTTCTCAGAATGGGATTTTTGTGTATGAATAAATACGAGTAGTTTGTCATGTAGCGAGGTGCGGCCTCGTAATGATAGTGAGATAATGGAATTTATAATGTATAGGCGTGACCTATGTGAATGTTGTCGGCTGGGAGCACAATGTGAAGTGTCTCCAAAGAGAATGAAAAACAATGTTACTGTGAAGAAAGGGCTATAGTGATTGAGCGTCGTAATGTGTAGTTAGTTTGTGTACGGAAAAGGATATCCAGAATTGTGCTACCTGGTAGGCCTTATTTTCCGAATTCCGGGACGAAATTCCGTTATTAGGGGGGAAGTATGTAATACCCCGTATTTTTATAGCTTTTAAATTATGGAATTTATTAAATTTAATTGAGATAAATTAATTTAATTTTAATCCGGAATGTTGTTTTAAATATTTACTAGCGTGACGAGAGTTAGTAATTATTGAAAATTTGTTATTTGTTGAATATTACTGGATGAGTATAGTAATATATGAGATTTATTTTTATAAAATTGTCATGTGTGAATAAAATGACAATTGTGGAAATTGAAGTCGGGACGCGCCTGTGTCGTGTCGGGACTAAAAGTGGATTAATAAAAGTGAATATTTTATAGGTTGTTCGTATGGTCGTTTTGAGTGCGCCAACGCGTCCGGAAGGGTCGAGATAGTCAGAAAAGTGTACCCGAGGGTTTAGTTTGGGTCTCGGAGCATTTTTAGGCCTAATTAGTACCCCGGGAATGCGTTTTGGACATTTCGCAAATATGGGTAATTAAACCCACGAATTTTATAGGGTTATATCAGATGGAAAATGTCATCTTTTAGGGTTAACACAACCTAATGCTAATGACGGCCATTGAAGAGGAAGAGGCGAAGCTCTCCAAGGAGTTCTAGGCCAAGAACACGTCCGATTGCACCGCCGTCACCACCAACGCGTAGATCGCGCGACAGAGAACACAACCACATCAAAACCGTCCGCAAATCAGAACTGAGAATTTTCCAGGCAAGTATCTATCTTGCTTTTATCAAGTTAATGCGTCCTTTTATATTAGTCTTAGGTTGATTAGATTAGTATTCTTAAAGAAAAACATAAATTGGTGACACAAATTGCATGTTATAATGTTAGAGATCATATTTCTGGAAACCCATTACTCATATAGAGGATGAGCCACGAAATTCCATGATATTAGAGATAGAAAATCTGGAAAAAGAATGAAAGAGATTAAGTTAAAAGAAAGATTAGGGTTCATAAGAATTATGTAGAATTTGCCCCTTTTTAACCCATGATTCTCGAGGAAAATTCGCATGTGTTACGTAGGAAATTGTTTAAATGGGTATACAACACTTATAGTATAATTGATTGGGAGTTTGGGACTGTAACATGATGATTTGGAGGAGTTTGGGGTGAGAATCCCGTAATTAGGTTGGCTGCAGAATCTGCATAACTGCTTGATCGATCGATCGAACACAGAGCATCGATCGATCGACCCCTTTCATCGATCGATCGACCCTCCTGGGAAAACTAAATTTTTGCTCGTGTTAGCTTAATCCGATTTTATGCGTAGTAAACCTTGGTTAGGGTTGCTAGAATATAATGGAATATAAAGAGGACCAGTAGGGTCAAGAGAAATCCCATAAAGTGGAACTTTAATGTGTGGAAGAAAAGGGTAAACGGGGAGACTTTCAGACTTAAGAAATCATACGTGTGGTGATTAAATAATCGGAACATCTATTAAGTTGGATTAGAAGGCAAGAGAGGGCCTAATGAAATTGCACTTAGATAAAGGAAATACTTCGAGAGACGAGAAGTGAGTTAACAATGAGAATAAAGAAGAATGAGGCCGTTATACGATATAATTGAGTAAAACGTGTAATAACGGATAATGATAATTTTGGGTCGTGAGAGTACCTAATTTAATAATGTGGATGTGAATACATATTTATATATGACGGTGTGATTGTGCATATATATTATTTCTGTGAAAAAATCGTACCCGCGCTACTTGCTATCCCTGAGGTTACCGCGCTGGGACGATCTTATCTTGTGTTGCCTTATGGGGGATATTGATTCGTACCCTATATCCTTGGTACAGGCTATCGAATCGATAGTTCAGACGGTCCTAAGAGACGTGAGGGTATGTACTGACCTCTTAGAGACTTGGAATCTATGCTTCGCCTCAATGTTGTTTGTGTTTGTGTTAATACAGTTCGAGAGTGATTCCGAACTAGTATTTCCCTTAGTTTGTGTGATACGGGGACTTGATAGCAGAGTATGCCAGCACCATAGATTTTATGTGGGGTGCCGTTAGTATATATATAATTTATGAGTGATTGGTATATATATACTTATATATGGAAGTCTAGCACCATAGATTTTATGTGGGGTGTTGTTGGTATATATATATATTATACGAGAAATAATTATATATATATACGTGTAACTATATGAGAACCTTCTACTGAGTAAAATAGAAGATAAGGAAAGTGAAATTTAATCAGCTTCATTATAAGCATTCGGAAACGTTATAATAATACGGAATTATTCTAAATAACGTAAGAAATCTTGAAGAGTTAGATTTTCTAAATGTGAATAGCATAACCTTAATTCCACGTGTTAAAACTTATGGAGAATAAGTTAGAGAGAGAGATGGGATTCCTTAGTACGATAGATGTGCACACTAGATGAGAGGTGAGAATTCTCAAGAGAGGGTTGCATACTAATATGACTGTTGCATTAGCCGGTAGCATTTTAAATACTTGCTAAACTATTTTTCAAACTGCTTCACATTCGGGCTCTGACCCGTTTGTTGTCACCTTTTCTCTCTTGTGTATATATATATATGTATTACAGGTGCCCAGCCACAGGGGCGTCTTACTTGGAATTCTTGGGATGGAACGCGCTGTAGCTTTTGTGGGAGTTGCAGGCCATTGATTAGACGACCTCATTATTGACTCTACTCCTAGTTCGGTTCTATCCAGCAGTGGCATGTGTCGCCCTCTTTCTATTATTTAGTTGGTATTGTCAGAGACTGTAATTCTTTTTACTTCCAGCATCTTTATTTCGGGATTTATTACTGTCAGGATGTTTTCCTTTAGTGTTTTAAATGTTGGGATTATTTATTGATGGTTCAATTCTGGAATGTTCGTTACTATTCTCATTATTAATGTGTGACTCTTAAAAATGTAAATGGTTAAAGGTTTTATAATTGGATTTAATAGAATGGAAATAAGGTTTAAAATGGTTTTGACACTTAGCTTAATTATTTAGGGTGTTTAAATTGGAAAAGTATTTTAACGACAGTGATGCTAAGAATGAACCAACTTTTCACCTTGATTTTAATTTAATAAAGGAGTGATCGCCCGGTATTTAATTAGGCGGGGTATCACATTTGTCCAGAACCTTCCGAAAATATTGCCCCCTAAAGGAAGGCCTCTCGAGTAGCAAAGTGGCCATTGACGCACCTCACATCCCCTATTATTAGCTTTATCCTCAAGCCAATGATCCTCGACATTAATTCCCCAAAGCAAGGACTTGACGAATTAACGTTAAACCCGAACAAAGCACAAAAAAGGTTAATTAAATCCATTAAACTACCAATATTATCGTCTTTATTATCTAGAAATAAGGTATCATCCGCAGATTATAAGTGGGAAAGGTCCACCGTCTCCTTGCCCACCCGGCACCCACAATAGTCCCATTATTAGATCATTTCTCAACCAATCTACTTAGCACATCAAGAATCAAGGTGAAAAAGGTGAGAGAGTATCACCTTATCTAAGGCCTTTCAAAGCCCCAAACATTCCTATAGAATTTTCATTGGGAAAAACGGAAAAACTAACCGAGTTTACACAATCCTCGAATCTACGATGTAGTCTATGAAGTCCTAATCCACATGATAAAAGGCTTTTTGAAAATCCATTTTACGGGCCAACCCCTTTCTTTTCTTAGACATACACTCCTCCACAACTTCATTGGTAATCAAAACCAAATCAAAGATTTGTCTATTCCCAAGAACGCTCCTGAAAATTTAAAAATAGGTTGACGACACCTTAGCCAAAAATCTTGTACGAGCAAGTGACTAAGTTTGTGAGACACTAGTCTTTTAACTTCAAAGGGTGGTATTTTTAGAAATTAAACAATATAAGTTTCGTTACGGGAAGCATTCACCACACTACTCTCATTAAAATCCTAAAAAAATCTAAGCAAATCCTCCCCAAACACTTTCCAACTTTCTTTAAAAAAAAATCCATAAAAACCCATGTTGTCCCAAAGACTTATCCCCATTACACTCCCAAACTGCTCTATTGATTTCCTCTTTCTCAAACTTTCATTCAAGACATCTAGCTTTTCTTTCTTCAATCGAACTCTACTCTACACCTATACCCATAACTTCTCTTTCGTTCTTTCCTTTTTGAATAAAGGATTAAAATACTCCACAATTGTCCCTCACAAGATCATTTTCTTCCTCTATGATCACACCATCCCATTTTTCAACCTTGTTGATTATCTTATTCATACTCTTCGCACTAACAAATTTATAAAACAATTTTGAATTGTTATCCCAATCTATAAATCATTTAACCTTTAGCCACTTTTTGGCTCCAAGATATTGCCTCTTCAAAATTCATTTTAAGAGTTTCTCCTTAATTCGTTAGCCTCTTTTAATGGGCCCCTCTCTTCATCAATATCGAGCTCCTTAATTTTGTTTAAGGCAACTTGTTTTTCCACCCTCACATCTTCCAACCTGTTAAATGAACTTTGATATTCTTGAGTTTTCTCATTAATTTATTACCTTCTACGCATAGCTCTCTTCCCACCACTTTTAACATTTCTTTTATATTTCTTGTGCTGAATTTACATATTCTCAAAACGAAAAGGTGATGGGCCTCATCTGATCGGATTTGAATCACAAATGCTAGGGAAATAATGTATATAAGGTTTCTTACCTCGAATTAGGAAATTCCCCCAATTTGGAGAGAGAAGGAATCTAATAATTCTTGTATTAATACTCCCATTGTTCAAAGTAATAAGCCCGTTTTCCATGTACCTAGGTTTTAGCTCCGCGCGATGTGCGGGCACTTTGTAGCTCTTATCATACAATATATGTTGTGTGCATCCATGCTTTAAACTTAAACACATAATACTATCACTACAGGTATAAGAAAAGTCACAAACATAATAGTCAGCCCGATGATGAGGAATAGCTCAATTCATTTGCAAAGATTTGAAATGCCATGAGTTGTTTGAAGGTCACCTTATTTGTCAATATCAGTTACAAATTTTCAAAATATAATTGTGAAGTTGATCTAAAATAACACATGATATTTCTAACATGTTACTGTTTGTATTTTCATAAATTCATCTATATCTACAAATGCCATTCAAATTGTAGTAATCATAGGAAGAAAAAATAAAAAATAAAACTCTCTGTTTGGAAATACAAGGTCACGACAAATGAGTAGTTATACAAAGTTTTACATTTTAATCTATCGATCACTTTTATAAGAAGAGTATCTAAACATCACAAAAGCATAATCAATAGGTGTAGAAAAGAGATGCAACCATTTAATAATTGTCGGCAACTGGTCACTAACCAATGAAGCTTGAACCACAAACCATGATTCTCAAGGTTGTAACAAAATGAACATGACTGTCACTAAAAAAAGATACAAATTATCTAAGAAACCATATATATATATATATATATATATATATATATATATACACACACACAACAATTATAAAAACTACTACATAAAACACATATAAAGACTTTCAATGGAAACACTTGGTGGAGTCATACATTGGAAATTTCATGGTGCATTATATAGTGTCATCTACCATATTTCACAATCCATGAAGATGAATCAAAAAATTAAAATCTCAAGATTATGACAGGAAAGAACCAACAAATAAGAATGTGTCACAAATCCATCCAAGAATGCTACATATTATATTAAAATGAATACATACTCAACTTTATGTCATTTCATAGTTTCAAGACTTTCCTTGTACAGTTGGTATGCACAATCTTATTTCATTACCATTTTGTGAAGAGGCCAGTAAGAATTGCACAATTAGATCTGTTGATTGGGGAACATGTCAACGGTACCATGAAAAAAGGGATATTATTCCCAAAGGGATAAAATTAAATATAAATAAGGAAAGTGAAAAAGTTCTTTAACCAATCAAAGCAATCCATGTAATTCCATCACCATTTTGTGAAGAGGCCAGTAAATATTGCACAATTGGAACTGTTGTTTTGGGAACATATCAAAATGGAGATTGAAAGTCATAATAAGGGAATGCAGTTGGGGGTAAATAAGAGTAAAACATGTAGGCGTTTTGATGTGAATCGAGGTCATTTTTATCACTTTGGGGCATATTAGTAGTTTTATTTCTTTGTATTAATTTTCTTTTATTTTATTATTGTATTTTCATTTGTTTTGTTTAGTATTTAAAGGTAGGGAGTAGTAATGGCATTTTTGTAATTAGGGTTTTAGCTTGGAGCCTAAGCTACTCATCTCCTTTAAATACCCACATGTAAGCCTCATTTGAGGTAGACTTGAATTTTGAATAGAAGTATTTCTCTCTAAAAGTGTGTGTGAAATATTTTTAAGAGCCTTTTGACGTGTAGTTTACGTCACGTTTTATTTTTCTTTAATGGAATTTGTAGCAACTTGAGCAACTTTTCGTGTTTCCATGCGAAAGATGTAGTCAATTTTTCACAGTTAATGGTTTCGTTTGCGAGGAAAACAATTCAACGGTGCAGAGGGATATAGAGTCTCCAGATGCGGAGTTAATGGAGAGGAAGAGAACTGATCCATTTGAAGCCGAGATGAGTAAATGAGATACTAAAAAGTTTTTTTATTTTAACTCAACATCCATTTGGAAGACAAAGATGAGAGAATAGAGGTAATCTCGTGAAAGATGATTGGAATTAATTAGAGCTCATTTTTTATGCCACGTGGCGAATCTACAATTGGAAACACCATTTTTAAATATATATACATACTAGATAGTCAATTAGATCGGTTTCTCTAATGGAACTGTCAAAATCTCTCATACTTCTAGTATTTCTCACTCTCCCACCAAGCTTTTCAGCCACCAATCTCACAACATTGACCTTCCATCTCCATCCCCATCTCCCTAAGACATCAAGGCCCACAAATCTCATGCAAGGTCACTATTTCCTCCCTGTTGCCTAGCCTACAAGTCCATAAACATCCAAGAACCACCAATCATCCCTAATAATACTCCCCATTGGCGGAATGAATTTTATCTGAGAGTTAAGGACTACAATTTCTGAATCTCTGTCATCCCATATGATGACAATATCGCCGACCTCCCTGAAGACAAGGGAATAAAATTCTTATACTTGAGCCCCGATATGAAAGTCATACCCCCGAGCGTCTATCGCCTAAGCGCTAAATAGTCCCTCGTTGTCTACCAAGCGCTTTTAACAGCATTAGTTAGGATAAGTTATCTCAAATTATCCCATTAGTCGTGGATACACCATCTCACCTAAGTGGTAAGATTATTTTATCCCATTGTGATGGGATAATATCTAATGAGTCAAACAGGCCCATTAGTCAACCCGATCCAGCTAACTTCATGTCAAGTTCAAGTCGTGTTAATTTATCGAATAAAAAAATTCCAACCATATTTGTTGTTTGACATATTACATATTATGTTACATGGACTCTTTAAAATGCATAAAGTATCCATAACGAACGCTTGACATAGAGTAAAGTATCGAACGTGAGTCCAACACCCACACCATCATCAGAAATGTCAATAGCAAAATGTAGGAAGGTCTGGTCAGCACATAAAACAAAAATAAAAATAAAAATAACATAACTTGTTGAAGGATTGTAAAATTTGTGTTAAATGACCCAAGGAGGTGAGATTAATCGAGTAGATAAAAAAAATGAGGAGGTAACAACAAACTTCATACACTCCTATAATGGTTGCTACTCTCTTCCTCTATCAAGTCCACCTCCTTTGGCCCTTCTTCCTTAAGTGTTACAAACCCCAATGTTAATATACAATATTTCGTTGTGTTAACGCAAACTACCCTGTACAACAGCAACACAAGCTTAATACATAATTATATATATTTACTTTAATATGTTCTTTTGTACCATAATTGTTTTAAGTGAGTGCGATGCCCAATTTGGATATCATTCCATTGAACACCATTTGATACTGATATAAATGGAAAACATTAGGAAAAAACATGTCGCGGTATTTTTTATATGAGATGAATCCAAGGCACACCTACAACCGTCACTTCTGAGTCCATGCAACACAAATAATATACCATTAAAAGCTCTTGTGGCAATTCGGCTTAGTCATGTCATTTTGGGGTTTTCTTGATTTCAGCTTGCTTACAAGTTTAGATTACTCTTAGATATACACAAGCTAACTGTGTCATCTTCGGAACATATTGGGTTATCCATAAATGGGTTGCCTTGTCAAAAATTGTCAACCCTTGATGAGTTGGATAACAGAAATATATAAAATAATTGTATAATATCCCATGTTTGGGATTAGTCAATATAATATATAAGATTGTATAATATCCCACTAAGCATATGGAGCCTATAGATTTTCATATACATCTCATTTTATCAACAATTAACGAATACGAATGAATGCGGCGAAGTTGAGAAAAACCCTAAATTATTTCTTTGTGTGAATTGCATTATGTTTACATCAAATTAGTATCGGAGCAATACCCGCTCCTATGTGATCGGATGCAGTCATTGTAAGAGTCATAGGTATGGTTCAAAGGAATCAACATCGAACCATGTCTCAAAACCATACCCCCACAACCCGCATTCAAGCAGCACCATGTCTCCACCTCTTGCTTTTCGGTTTCAACCTCTTCTGACGTCGTTCACTCCAGATAACTATTGCCAGCCGACAATTTCTGCCCACCATCATACTGCTACAAATAACCCCACCTTTACTACTACAAATAACCCAAAAACCACCAGACCCAACCAAATCAACAAAATACACCCGCTCCCTAGCAACGGGTTAAATACATCATTAACCCTACAACAAAATTAACCCTCTCCTCAAGTTCCCAAAATTGGACCTCGCTCCCTTCAACATTTCCAACCAACTTCTAAAGAATTCCAAAACTACCCGAAGGCCCTCCCAATTGACTTGTGGTGCTCGTTTTGGACATGTGGGGAAGGAGTTCCTCGATATGAGTGAGGCAGAGTGCTACAAAAGCGTTGAAAATGAAAACGGCAGTCATCGTGTTCTTGAGTCTCCAGTGTAGACAATCACGTATGAGGAGTGTCGCATGCAAGGGGACCAATGATACAAAGCAATCTATGAGTTGACGTTAATGCGAGGAGAGAGCGAAGACCACTTAGTACACTTCTGATCAAGCCCTCACATATAATTGGTTGTCCGCCTAGTGAGCCATTATGTGTGGTTCGCATTATTGTTACTTTTCACTGTCGTCTCCCCTTTAACGTTTCAGGTGTATTAGCGATAAAAAATTGTTGGGTCTCTAGTACGAATGTTGAGGTGCAATATCGAGGAAATCTATCGCAATTATAATAAAGAGGAAGTCGAGTTCTGTATCGAAGGCTTTTTGGTATTTTACTAAAATTCGATGGTTGAGCCCCACTTACTTTTGTGATGTTGAGCCATAATGTGTTGCTTACTTTCTTGAACTCTTTTAGGATAAATGTTGATACATATATATATGTGTGTGTGTGTGTGTTGTTGCTTATGGGAGCATTCCTAAAATTGGTTAGTTGGCTCATGAAGACTTAATTAAGCTAGTGAATGTAGACCCATTCTAGGTGTGCCTTTGAGTTGCATTCAGAGATTGAAGGTGGTGCTTTTGGGTTGTCTAGGCCCTCGCCAGGCATCGTTGGCCCCTTGTAATGAGTTGGTGTGCCAGTTCTCATCATGGGAATTCGTTCGGATTCTCCGACACTGGCTTGGGCCTTTAAGTGATTTTTATTTGAGCCTTTGCTTGTCGATATGTTGATCGCTTTCGACGACAACTTCCCTTTGCAATAATGATTAGTGATGATTGTGCAGCACCATTAAAGGTCTCTTCTCATACCTCCACACTCAGAGCGGAACTTTTGAGAGCTTTTTCACTAAGGAAAGTGATATATACATACACGGGGCTCGTAGGTATTAATTGTAATTTTTTTGTTTCATTTTATCGTCCTCTTATTATTAGAATAAAAGAATAGCCACAGGGAACATTCTAGATTTATGTTAGTTAAAATATGGGATGTCATGGCTTAGGTCATTATGTCAATGACATCACCCATGACAACATAGGTTAAGTTGGCCACCAAACAATTTCGGAGGGTAAATATCCTTGTATTTTAAATTTTATCAACAATAAATTATATAAATGAAGGGGAATGAGTTGAGAGAAACCCAAAATAAATTCTACACGCGTGTCTAAATTCCTTTGTGTTTATATCATGGTCATTTATCTCATGTGTTTTGTGGCATGAAACCATGCCACCTTGGGATTACTTTATTTTGTTAGATTTACAAAACTTTTATCCCATCTGGCCTCTTTATTTGGCGTATCAAACAATAGTGTTTTAGGAACTCAAATGTCAATAGTGTTAATTACAACCAACACTACTCCAAGCAAAGAGCTTCCATACGATAAGGCTGTTCCAATCAAGGAGCAACCATCGTGATACGGAAGGTTCTCGATCCAATTTTCTTCACTTTTTTCAAATTCAAAACTTGGATCGTAAAAAAAAGTCAAAAGCCACTTGCTGTCAGAGGTGGAAAAAACAACATATAATTATTACCTGTGCAGGAAATTTCCCTCTAAAAGCGTCCCGTTCCAGGTCCAATTTTCCGGTGGAGGACGCCTCATAGATCCCATAAAGAAGCTTCAGGTCAAAATCAAACAGGAAAAGCTTTGTACCTGGCCTGATTTTCTCTACAATCTCCTTATTTCCAGCCGGAAGTCCAAAAACGCGGTATTGGTAGCACTCTGGCTTTGTCTTCCCATTACACATAAATATAAACCCAGAGAGTTGTTTCATATTGTCCTCGTCCATCTCTTTTCCCTGTGGAGCAGCTCTGCTGCCATTAGCGACAGAAGCAGGAGCATGTGCTTGCGCAGGGTTAGCAAAAGGAACAGGCGCAGGAACAATAGCATTAGTAACTTTTGGAACCTTCATCTTTTTGTTGGCATTCAGCAGTCCTACTGCCTTCCCTTTGTTTTTGAATGTCTTGCCTTTCCGCTTGGCCATGAGCAAAACTGTTGAGATTACAAAATCCAAGGCACCTCTCAGATGAACTCAATGCAGAACTGTTTCCCAAAATTAAGAAATATGGTGGGTAAATGGTAAAAATAAAAGATGAAAACATCGAAAAGAAGGAGCTATGGCAGAACAGAAAACCTATAAACTAAAGATACAGATTGGATTACCAGTGGACATTGTTAGTACAGCATAAGAAAGGGCAAAACAAAAGGGTAAGAAAACTAATGAAGGAAGCCAGTCGGTCTTATGATGATTGATAAAACTTGACAGATGATTGAACAATTACCCACACAATCAGATCTATCTTCCCTAAGAAACATCTATCCCTTGTAACAGAATTATCATTCTACACGATTCCCAACTATCCAGAGTCTGAAACAAAATTGTACTTTCTCTATGATTAAGTCCCTCTTCTGTCTTTAGTCTCCTCCCTTCACCTCCATCAGATAACTCCTCGTATCCTCCAATAGGCAATATCATTTTCCATATCCAAAACCAAACCACCTCACAGGCTCTGATAATCTCATCATTTACCTTTGCCATTCTGATGTTTCTCAAATGTCTCATTTCTTATTCGTATCAGTCTCTTTTCATATTTTTTTGAGAAACATAAATTATTGTACTAACAGTAAAAATATAAAATACAAAGGCTGGTGTACCAGGAATACCCAGAAGAAGCAGAAACACACGTACACAAAAAGAAGAAAAAGAAATTTAGAGCACTATATATACAGATGAAAAAAGAAAAAGTCAGCAAATACATTCATCCACTCATTAAAAAGAGCCTCATATCTGCTATTCAGCTTTGGTCCAAAAACAGTCCACTGCAGAAACCTTGAGGGCCCAGTCAGAAATTGATTTTTCACAAAAGTACAAACAATTCAGCACTTTTTCAGCCTTTATACGTCAGCCTGAATAACCATCATATACAGCCAACTGACTGACAATCTAATAAAACTACTAATCAGTAGCAACATCTAGAGTAAATCAGTTGAGAATCTTCTATCAAAAGAAGATCATACAAATATTTTGAAAAAGCAGCCACTAAATCAAGCTCTCATATGATCTTACTCCAAATGAATCCAATGACGTAATAATCTAGTAAAATGTGATCTATAGTCTATCCATTTTCCTTGCACATAATACACCAAAACGAAGAAAAACAAGACTTGGACCTCTTATGTTGTATCGCGCCACAAGTGTTTAAATTTTTGTGACTGGCAACCACGAAGACACTTAGCTTTCGAAGGGATCTGTACCTTCCAAATAATTCCTTAAGGGAAGTGTGGAAAGAGAAAATCTATCAAAAAGAGGTTTGCAAGAATAAGAACTGGAAAAATTTCCCACCCATACAACCCTTTATATTGACAAGCCTTACGTTTGAGTCAAAGGAAAGATGATTACTTTTTCAAGCTTTAAGTTGAATTGACTTAATACTTTGGTTTCTATATATGTTCGTCAAATTTTGCAGCCCAAGCTCATAAGTAGACCACTCCAATCCTACATTGACCTTCAAGGTGATCCAGATGTCAGACTAACCAGAATCAGTTCAATTTTATGCAAAGACCACAGAAACCCTGGTTGCCTCCAGATGAAAAGGAGATAGGGCGTGAATTACTTGAGACTTGAGAGATCCTATATATACCACTAAGTACTATATATAGAGTAAGAGATACGGATTTATTCCTATTGAAAGATAGAGATGGATATTTTGACCATACTGTTTAGGAGGGTAGCATGTTGATATATACACATCGCACCAAAGCGACACAATCAGGTTGATTTGGAAGAGCGATCCCACAATGTGTTGTTATCAAAGTGAGTTGCATCGTTGCATGTACAGCCTAGGTGGCTTGCTATGAATGACACATGTCACGTAGTCTTTGTACCATTTTATACTCATTTTAGATAGCCAGTTAGTGATGCCCAAAAGATGCAATGTAGATGCCAACTTGTACAGAACCAAGAAATCCTGCTACATCAAGAATCAGGCATGTCATGTACACCCGCAGCATCGAGTACTTCTGCAGGATCAACAACTGCGGCTGAGCAAAGGGTTCCTGTGGGACCAAAACTAGCTAGCACCTCTCTCATAACCAACCATATCACTACCTCTAAGAAGTCCCATAGAAAATGTGTAGATGTGACATAGGGTGGGAAGGGCCAAAAACCTATCCCACAACATAAGTTATAAAGTATATCACATAACTTGCTTAGACATCATACATAAGGATGGAGTCTTAAAAACTCCACTTCCTTCTAATAAATTAATGCATAGAAAACTGTAAGGAGAGGGGGTAGGAATGGGGCTGCAAACGAATGGAACCGAGCTGAGTTCGAGCCGAGCTTAACTAAGCTTGTTTATTAAACGAACTAGAAATTATGTTCGAGCTCATATCATTTACTAAACGACCGAGCCGAACATGAGCTTTAAACAAGACGAGCCTGAGCCGAGCTCGAGCAACTCGGTTCTAATTGGCCTAATTGAGCTCGTTTATGCCTTAAAACCCGAGTACGAACTCGAGCCAATCCCAGCGATTGCAATTTTTTAAACGAGTTCAAAATCGTATTCAAGCTCGGTTCATTTGCTTAACAAACGAGACGAGCTCAAGCTGTTCACGAAAAGCCCAGTTCGTTTGCAGCCCTAGGTAGGAATATACAGTTTTAAACTGAACAACTTTTAGAAATTCATTAATCGAAGCAAAATTCTCTCTTCTTTTTCTTCTTGTATTAACCCATAAACTATGTTGTATGGTTAGGTTAAAATCTAGGGGCAGCACCACAATGGAACAATAGGTACCACTAGCCCCAGAAAGCAATTGTACTGTTAACAAATTGATGATGTTGCACCACTTGTGCAAAAATTCATCTAATTGACATAGAAAATATAAAAGCAGCTTTGTATATTAAACAATAACAGAAAAATAAACGGAATAGAACCAAATTGATTACTTAAACAAAATCACATACTAGAAATTGTGAATATGGGGAATGGTAGCCATACCAAAAAACAATGGTCTAACCAGTACACTTACGTACAACACAAAAACTAAGGACTGATTATTATTGAGACAGTGATAAATAATTTTCTGAATTACTCTTCAGAAGACCACACCATAGCTGAAATTGAATCGAATAAGTGATGAGATTGACATAAACTCAATTCATTTGTACATACATATCCGGAGTTCGCTAATAGTAAGTATGTAGCCCTAATTGGAGGTGGAAGTAAAGAAAATGAGAGAGTTGAGAGAAGCCATACCTACCTCAACTCAACTTAAAAGGAATGAAATGAAGGCTGAAAAACGATATGATTTATTAGTGAGTACGTATACTTGCTCCATTATATAGAGGGCGTAATTCGGGTTACTCGTGTCATTTTCGGCTCGCATTGATTTTGATTTGAGTATGAATTTTTTGTATTCTTATATCTATGCAAGTTAATCGTGTCGTGTTCGGATCATTTTCGGGTTATTACCGTAAACGGGTTATCGTGTCAAAAATTGTCAGAGCTAATGGAGATGCTAGTACATATGGAACCAGGGGAATCAAACCAGCGGCTTAGATTATGACTTGATTCAACGTGTACGTTCAGGATTTTCCGTTGTGCAACTACAATGTGACTATTACTGACTCATCCTCGTGAGATGAGGAATGAAGTGATGTCAATAAATAAGTAAAATGCTATCACCGATTTTTAGGCCGGTTTGATTTAGATATATAATTTTGTTTTATGTGTTTAAATATAATTCTGATAAAAAATTGTATTTAAAAATCTGTTTTTAAATACAGAATTATAATATTTTTGTGTTATAATCAAGTTTTTCACAAAACAGGTTTAGGATGTTTTATAACTTTACTTTTTTATTTTTCAACTCAAAATTATTCATTCTTAATATTTTAATGCAGTTATACCTTAATATATAATATATATACATAATACATCAATATGTGTGTAATTTTATAAATAAAATATATATATATGTACATGTACATAAAATTACGTATGAATTAATATAAAGTTAAATAATATTATCAATAGATTCATGATACTTATATATAGTTTTATACATGTATTATTAATGTTTGGAATAATATAAAATATACATATAATACATATGTATTAAAGAAATATTATCAATTCATGTATGTATATAATTTTATAGTGAATTATAAATGCAATATCATTATATATATATATATATATATATATATATATATATATATATATATATATATATATATATATATATATGGGATAATCTCAGGTGCGGACCAAACCGTGCGCACCCGGTGCGGATTTTGTCCTGTTCCTCACGTGGTCCCCTCGTGGTCCCTAAAGACATTTTGTTATTTTCCTCAAGAGGTCCCCCTCTTGTTTTATATAAAACCCTTAGTTTAAGACTATATATTTAAAGAAATTATAGTTCAGACCCCAATTGGTATCAAGACCTTAAAGATTCTAGAAACTCACCAAATTCCGACCAAAACCCTAATTCTGGTATCAGAGCCATAAGACGTTCCTTTTAGACATACGGTAAAAAGACTTTAATGCCCTTGGGATTTATCCCTCGCATTTACCAAGATATTTTTGGAGTCAACCCAGACTACCAACCTATACCCATAACTGATTTAGACTCAGAAGGTTGTTTAACCACTTATATAGACGGTTGTTCACATATTGAACATATTCCCGCTAAACACGCAGACAGTAGACAAGTTACTGCTAGTGCTATTAATAGCATAATAGACAAAAATAAGTGTATACTGCTTATATTAAGACAATTAATAAAAGACTCTCATACCTTAGAAACAGAGATGAAAAATATCTCTACAAGATTATTAGACATAGATAATCAAATCCCAATAGACTTAGTACAGGTGTTACAAGATATAAATATTAAGACTAATCATATAGAAGTCTTTAACAAAGACTTTCTAGAAATTAAGACTTTAATTAAAAATCAAGACAGTGAGTTAATTAAACTTACTAAAGAACAAGCTAAGCTTATCCCTAGACTTGATAGTTATCTTCCTAATGGAGATAGTTAGATCAGACTAGAATGAGGTATCAAAAGACCTCTCCATTCAGACCTTATCAGAATTTTATCAAAGAATTTTAGAAAAGATAAATGATGATAGATTTTATTATAAGATAAATGAAAATGAAATTGCCAATGCGGCTAAAGCAACTAGACTCATATTAGAAAGATTGAATTTAATTTCTACATCCATAGCAGCTACCCAAGACTATAATAGTAGCTTTGTTAAAGACTTGCACTTAGACTTAAAAGCTAAGACAGAAGGATTAACCACCTTCTATACAGACTTTGTTAAATTCCAACAAAATTTAGCAAATTACCTTAATAATATAGAAAGACATAATCTATCTAAAACGGATAGTATTATTAATGAACTTAGACTAGACATCGCCCAAGTAGAAGAAAAATACGGTGAAATTATAAACGGAATTAAGGCCGTATATAATAAACCATCCCAAGCAGAAATAGACTCGCCTTTTATTCTAACTAGGTTAGATAAAATTGAAAAGACTGTAGAAGCCATAGAAGTTAGAACTATGCAACACTAGAAAAAGATAATGAAGTAAAAGACTATATCACTAACGTTGGTAAAACCATCGTTAATTCTCTAGCTAGACATAGTGAAGAAACTTCTGAAAAGATTAGAAAAGAGAATAAGAATTCTAAGGAAGAAATCCTTAATCAAATAAAAAGACAAAAGGATTATTCAGACTTCTTAGATAGAATTGAAAAAAGACTTGAACAAAAACAGGTAACCACCTGTAAGTTTAAAGAATCCCTTCCCATAGAAACTAAAGAAAAGAATACCATAGGTAGACGAGTCATAAATGACGGATTAGATAAGACTAACAAGGTAGCCAGCTCTATCCCTAATATTGGACAGAGTAACCATATGCTCCAAAGACTTAAAGACTCATCCTCCAATGTTAGGACATGGTGGAAAGAAAGGAATTTCACCAATCCCCTCCAATGGAAAGAATGGGGTGAAGTAGACTGGAAGATAGTGGAAGATTCCATCCATAATGGACAACTTCCAGCCGTGAGATATATAGACTTGTTTAAAGAAGGTGCCACTCCCAAGACTCCCAATTATAACATGACCTACCATTGTAGAAATCATGTGTTAGACAAATCCTATACTGAGCTCCAAGTATTTGACTCAGAATGGCTTAGATTTAGAGGAACTGATAGGAACTTCCAATTCCTAACCTTTGGACTCTTTCAAGCAAGAATCCAAGGATTACATAGACCCCAAAATAATATCAACATATTATGTTGTTTAGTAGACAAAATATGGAAAGACTTTGAGAAAAGTCTTATTGGAATAGCCCAATTAGAAATGTCAGACAACATAGGATACTTTAATGTCATTCCGGCATTTACAGTAACCGTAGACACAGCCAAACATTTTAAGTTACTCTTATATGCTAGTGGCTATGAAGACTATATTATCCCAGACGCTAATATAAATATAGAATTTCAAAGCTATGTGAAGTTCTCCCAATTTCCTTATGAAGGAATGCAATCGGGAATTCCTAGCGGTAGACTTAATGAAGAAATCTTAGTTAGAACCAATGTGTCAGACTATAATCATACTTACAGTATTAGGAATACTGGACCTATGAAAGAGAAAGCAAAGACTCTCTGGCAATTGCCAGAATTTCAAGAAACTAAGACTATACAGAATAAACCCTTGTTTATTAATCAAGACGACGTCACTGGAAATGTTACTATCCAGTTTGGTCCCCCTAAGATTGTCAATAAGAATATCCAAACCGAAGAAATTAGATTTAGGAATATGGGAGAAGCCATAATCAATGATCCTTCAGAAGGAGAATGTAGTAGTAAGACTAGTGCTAGTTTACTTAGACAAGCTCCGACAATTAGACCTAGAAGATCATTTGAACAAAAAGACTTAGTTAAAGAAAAAGCTAGAATCCAAAACTTTGGACATGAACCCTCAGAACTGGATATGAAGACATTTAAAGATAACCTTAAGAAGAGTCATTCTGTTAGGTTTCAAGAAAGAGAAAGATTTAACATGATAGCTCAAGAGCGCATGTTAAAATTAAAAGAATCTAAGAACACTAAAGAACTTCTTAGAAACTTAAGACTAATAGAAGAAGGAGAACAAAGACTAATGCCAGCTACACAAGTAGAACATAGTAAGCAAGAGATAGGAAGTAGTAGTAGGCTAGAAGATGCTCCTAGACTTTTTAGTAAACCAATAGGAATAAATATTCCTATATACTCTAGCACCGTAGTTAAGACTAAACCTGATTATATAAAAGACTTCCCAACTAGTGACAAGAGTTTCACTCCTGTTAAGACTATGGCAAGCCAAGCCATAAACCCAGTAGGTATATACCTCAACCTAGACAATGTGCAAGATAGGAAGAAAGCCTTAGACGAATGGCGTAATCAGATGAACATGTGTTTTGCATTTAATGAACAATGGGATGCAAGTTCATGTAAACAGTACGCTGAGCAATCCATTAGAGGTATTGCAAAAGACTACTTAGATAGCTTAAGAAAGGCTATAGACGAAGACTCCTTAGCTAAGATTGAGAAGATGAAGGAAAACTTAGATGAAAGATCAATTGAAGAATATATTCAATTGTTCACTTCAGAATTCATTGGAGCTGGACATCTAGCTCAGATCAATGAACAAGACCTAGCAAAAACTAAGTTAGCTCTCCTTAGCATTTGCAAGTTAGATAAGATAAATGAATATAGCAATAATTATGAACAGCTATATTACCAAATTAAAGAATTTGGAGAGACCTTAAAAGATGAATACTTTAGAAAGATACCAGCCATAGGACAAATCCTAATTAATGAATATAGGAATTGGCCAGGAGTATCTGGAGTTAAGAATAACTCCCTTGGTGAAAGAATCAATTTCACCAAAGACTATATCATATCTAAGAGACGTGATATAACCCAAGGAAAGTTGATAGAAGAGACTTTCAAGCAGATCCCTCCAATCAAAGACGAAAGAGATATTGCTCCAATCCAATGGGGATGTGGAAGTGAATCTAAGAAATTCAAGAAGAAAGTAGAATGGAAACATAGGAAGTTTAAGACTAGACCTTTAGGACTTCCAAAGAAGTATAAATTTAGACAATCTACTACCTTTAGAGAAAGAAATCCTAAGACTAAGAAAAATAGATTTAATCAAAGAAGATATTTTAAAAAGAATACTAGTAAGCATAAGAAGGTTCCTAATTATAGGGAAAAAAAAGATGTAGCTCAATCTAAGACTGCCACCAAAGAATGTTGGACTTGCGGCAAAGAAGGACACTTTGCTAAAGACTGCCCTAATAAGAAAGATAAAGAAAGTATTAAGATTATTAATACAATAATAGACTATGCAGATCAAGAAGAATTAGATATCTTATATGCTATAGAAATATCAGACATAGAAGATGATGATAACACTAGTATCTATAGTGTTTACACAGACAGTGATTCAGAAGACTATAGTGATACTGACGAGTATGAAGACTCTCAGGATACCCTAGACTTATATATGATGCAAACTGATCAAGACGATCTAGATAATGAATATATAAACTTTGAAGATGCTTGGTATAAATGTATATTAAGCCCATTCTTGAAGAAAAGATGGACAGTTAGTAATCCTGAGTTACTAACCTATATACCTAGATGTTACTTTGATGAAAGACATTATTGCACGTTTGAGATGAAATGTTGCAAGAGAGACTTTAGATGCGTAGAATGTTTTGAGACTATACAAACATAATTATTTATGGTTTGTATTGTTTGTCAACTACACTACCATAAAGACTGTTGGAGAATTAGATTTAGAACAATCTATACTAGCCAGTATGACGCTCAAATAGACTTAGATATTAAAACATATTATCAAGACATTGATAGAAATATAGCCAAAAGATTGCAAGAAAATGAAGATGTCAAAGGAAAAGGAATTTCCTATGATTTAGAAGAATACCATTCTGACAGTAGTTCAGAAGACCAAATACCTTTAGATTTTGTAGATAAACCTCAGAAAGGAATATCTATTTTAGAAAAGAACAATTTAGGAATTTCTACTAAACCGCATGCTTGTTTTGTAGAATTATTTGTTCAACATAAAGACTATCCTAAAAGACTTTCAGCCTTTATAGATACAGGGTGCTCTCAGAGTATTTGTAAGGCTAATGCCTTCCCTGAAGACTACTTTTTAGAAAGTACTCAAGAAATCTATGGTAAAGTGACTAATGGAGATCCATTTACCTTATATTTCCAGACTATTCCTATTTACTTTAAATTAGGAAATCAGACCAACAAAACCGTTAATCATCGGTTTTGGATAATAGATCCTCGTCCTAGTTTCACAGGAAACATTATTTTAGGACAAGACTTTATTAGTAAATATCATCCTTATACCCAGTATAATGATAAGATATTAATTAGTGATCAAGAGGAATTTAATATTAAAGCTCCTCTAATAGATCATAAGACTGCCTTCGATCTAATGCAGGTCAAGCCCAATTATAGACCCATCAAACATCAGAGTTCTTCAGCTGAGCATGGTGGACCTAAACCTACAACCCAACAAGAAGCCCTAGACATTACTAAACCTTTACAAAAAGAATGTAAGTGTCCAGACCAAAAGTGTTATAAGCAAATAGCGCTTATACAACAAGACATTTTAGATCAAGCCCAGCAGACCTTATTACAGGTCCAAGCTATATCCAAACAGAAGAAAATGGATATAGAAGTAGAAAAGGAAAAGATTAGGAAACTAGCTGAGCCTACCTTAGGAGAAAATCCCATCGCTAAGTGGGATAAAGACCAAAGCTATTGTGAGATCATCCCTATTAACCCAGACGCCACTATCAATGGTGGAACCTATAAGAAAGGATACTCACAAGAAGATAGGGAAGAATTCAAGAAAGACATAGATGAAATGCTTAAGTTAGGCATTATTAGAGAAAGTAAAAGTAGACATAATAGCTTAGCCTTCTATGTTCAAAATGAATCTGAACGTAAAAGAGGAAAAAGACGCATGGTTATAGATTATAGACAATTAAATAAGAATTGTGAATTTGATTCTTATAAGATACCAGACAAGAATAATTTGATTAATTTAATCGAAGATAGAATAATATTCAGTAAGTTTGATTGCAAATCAGGCTTCTGGCAAATTAAGATGCATCCAGACAGTATTACTTGGACAGCCTTTGGTGTGCCACAAGGAAAATACGAATGGCTAGTCATGCCATTTGGATACTTGAATGCTCCTCAAGTTTTCCAAAGAAGAATGGATAATATATTTAGACCTTATTCAGAATTTTGTCTTGTTTACATAGATGATATTCTTATAGCCAGTAGGACTGAGATAGAGCATGTAGACCATCTTAAAAAGATTATTCTAGAATTAGACAAACATGGTATTGTTATTTCCGAAAGGAAAATGCAATTATTCCAGACTGATATAGACTTTGTGGGAATGAATATTAATAAAGGAAAATTATCCTTAGCAGAACACATAACCAAAAATATTCTTGAGTTCCCAGACCAACTCAAAGATAGAAAACAATTACAATCATTTTTAAGATTGCTTAATTGTGCTGCAGACTTATTAAAGACCTTGCTTCAAAAAGACAAAGCTTAACATCCAAATTAAAAGGAACAGACAAAACTAATCCCTTTTATTGGACTGAAGACGATTTTAAAGTAATAAGACAAATTAAAGATGCAGTCAAGAACATTCCTTTACTTGAACTGCCTAATGCAGAAGATCAGTTTATAGTAGAAACAGATGCCTCTGATAAGCAATGGGGAGCAGTATACTTTGCCATTGATCATCAGACAAAAAAGAAGAAACTGTGTAGACATAGTTCTGGAACTTTCACAGACCCAAAAACAAGATACACTGCCCATGAAAAAGAAGTATTAGCAATAGTAAGGGCAATAGAAAAATATATGTTGTTTCTTAGACCTAAACATTTTACTGTTTATACAGACTCTTCTTATGCAGTAAAATTCAGAGACTTAGATTTATCCAAATCAAGGACTAATAGACTCATTAGATGGCAGCAATTGCTTAATGGTTATGACTTCTCTGTTATTCATATTAAGGGAAGTAAAAATACCATTCCAGACATTATATCAAGAGAGCCAATGTTTGCTAACACTAATATAATTTCATGTTTTAGGTTGCAAACAGAAGACCTAGAAGACATGAGTTCCTCTGGAACAAATAGACTGAAAAGGGAAGATGTTGCAGACTATCTTAGACGCGTAAGACCAAATGCTGGTGTAACGCAAAGACAGACTCATATTCAAGACTCTCAAGAAAGACCAATCCTAGAGAACTTTGATGATATTTTAGTTCCTCATGGAAAATCTAGACAAGAGATCATTTCTCAAAATAGACTCATTGGGAAGATGTATTTCCCCCAATATAGACCCGATCAAAGATATCCAGACTTGATCAAATTTAGACGAGAATTCTCAGAAGACGAAAATACTCTTGTAGATGCCATATGGTGGAACGTGAATAATAGAATTTGGATTGAGTTCAAACAAAATTTGGTAGCTATTGCCAGATTTATGAGGACCCAAAGACTCGCAGTTACCCAGCTTAGTGGTAATACTGTGCCTAGACCTCAGAATCAGACTTATGCTCAGACTCTTGGAGAATCCTCCAAAGCTAGACCCACTGATAATTTCTGTTATCAGAAAAAGACTTTTAAGACTAAGATTGTTATACCATTTGGTCATAATAATCTTCCATTAACTGAAGACTATTTGAAAGAATCTAATAGCATTATTGAACATTTCAATATGTTATTATCTGAGACCATTGGAGATGCCTTAATAATGAAAGGCTTCTTCAAAGAAGTCCCAAAGATTTATCTTGCTGGAAAGGCAGAAATTGCCCAGATTACCCTAGCAGACTATGGGTTCATTGAACTCATCAGAATTGAGACTATAGAAGACTCTGTTGCTCTTGGAAAGATAGTCCATGAGTATGTTAAAAAGGTAGAAGATTTTCTTCCTTTATTTGCTAGAATCTATCAGATTGCTCCAAGTTCCTGCGGAGGAATGAGGGTGGAAGGATTTAGACTTGTTAGATTTTCTAACTATACATTTGAAGACATTGAGATCCTATCTGAAGACGAAACTAAAGATTTAATTATTGATAAGTCCAAACTCCAGATCGCCCAGGCAATGGAAACAATTGAGATCATGGAATTATTAACAGGAGAAGACAGGTGGTACACTGCCTACCACAAAGAAGACTTGATAATCCAAGCTGATGAGCCATTCAATGGAAGGCTCAAGAAAGAATCCAAAGAAACGGTAGAGATAGCTTTGCCAGCCAGCCTTAGAACGGTAGGACTTATTGATGAATTTTTCAATAATATCCTCCCAAATCAAGACAAGGCAGAAGAAGACACAGACACAACAAAGAAGGGCCCCTAAGTGGTGGATGAATTAATAAAGACGGAAGAATCATTTACCTAGACCATGCTTTCCATAAAGTAAAAAGACCCATGCCCCACATGGACCACCAGACTGATGAAAAAGATGAAGACTTTGTTTGATGCTCTTGCATTATTACAAAATGACAAGACCATGATGAAGACTTGGCACGCCTTTCCTAAAGAAAGAGGTCCCCCATTATCAAAAGAAGATAAAAGATTGTAGACCCAGTTGTGAAGATTCAGAAGACAATGTTACTTTAATAATTAGATGCTTTTAACCGGATTGCTTTTGGTAGCCGGTTACCAGTCATATTGTTGTGCCCTTGATCTATAAAAGGGAGCGTCCATCTGTAATTTAAATATCAGGAGTTAGAGAGAGAGAGATAACAAGACCTCTAGGCTTGTAACAAATGATATGTATATGAGTGAGTAAACCTCTCATAGTTAGGGGAGAGGGGAGAGTTGTATTTACTTATGATATGCAATAAAAGTGTTTTCTTTTCCAGAAATCTCTTATGTTAAGTTGTTATTATTTTCCAAATTGTCTCCAACTTTCTGTTCATAGAGGACTATTGTGTGGAACCTCTGGTGTAGCACACAAGGTGTTATATTGGTGAACCGCCTTCAGGTGCCGATTAGCCATGAGCCGTTAGCCAGGTGGGCGTTAGGCGTGAAGGCGTACAGGCAGGAAACGGGTCAACCGCCAAAATAGTGGATTGAGGTGCGACACATAAAAAGAGAGTTGTAGGAGGCCGAGACCGGAGAAGAATAGTAGCAAGGCTGAAGAGACAAAGGGAAGAAGATAAAGATATTGCAGACCAGAAGGAAGGTATAAACTCGAACCAAACCCTTAACTATTTTATACATTATTGTTTTAAAGAAAAAATCTTTTATGAGCTTACAGATCACTAAAGACTTTTTAGAATTTGTTAATCAAACAAGTTTAGACTTAACTAGAGAAATTCAAGACTGGACTCTTACAGACCCTAAAGATAAAGAACTTATAGAATCTGCTTTAGTATATGCAGGTGGTACTTTTAAATACATAGACCAGATCATTGAGTGGTTAGGAAGAGAAGTAACTAGAATAGAAATAATTAGAACAGGGATCCGAGATCTCTTTAGACAAAAACTAAGAACTGAAGATTTTGCAGAAGAACTATCAAGACCTGAAAAATATCAAGAATACACTAGGATACTTGAAGACAGTATAGACGTATTAAAATTTGTTAGACGTAAAAGGTTAGCTGAAACGAAGGCTACTTTAATAAGAGCCGGAGGAATCCGTTCTCTTCTAAAAAATGTAGAGACAGCTGCCCCTAGAACATACCGTAGATTTTTGTCATCTTATGGTGATAATAATTTAGACGAATTTATAGATAATGATATAATTGATATTATTAATCAAATATATAAAGAAACTAGACAGATAAACCCACGATACCATATAAGGTATTTAAGACTAGAATATTTTCCCGCAAAACCTTTTTCAATTTCTAGACTCCCCGAAGAAACTATTTATATAGATAATCCTCGCTATTCAGAATCCCAGTACGATAGTGACGGAAGAAGCTTAAGAAGTAGCAGCAGCCCTGAAACTTCTACACTTAGACTTCCAGATTAATTAGGCTTTAAAATAAGCTTAAAAGACTTTAGAAATCATTGGGGTAAGAATTGATATTCCCCAAAACTTAGAAAAAGTTAAAAGACATTGCGGTCCCAAAAGGTGGTCCTAAAGAGACAAACGCGGTCCTTAGAAACATTCGGACGGTAGCTAATCCGCATTCCATCCGCATAGAACGATCCGCATAGGAGCCAGACTCATATATATATATATATATATATATATATGTGATTGTAAATTTTGTCAAATTTAAAAAAAAAACTGTATTTAAAAACAAGTTTACCAAACGCACATCAATAATTATAAATACAAAAAACTGAATTTTAAAACTGTATTTAAAAACATCGTTTAAATCGAGTTTTCTGAGTAGCAAACCAAACGGACCCTTACCATGTGGCCCGTTTATGAGGAAGTGAATTAAGTTGTTCTACTTTCACCAATGTACAATATTTTAATGTATTTAATAAATTATTTTTAATTTAAAATTTTAGTAAGTATAATATTATTCAAAAATGAAAGTTATTTATTTTTATTCATTTAACGGTGAGAAAATTGTAACTTTTCAACTTACAATTCACCGAAATAATGTTAATTCAGGTTTGAGAGTCGAGATGATTTTGAATACATGCCGACTAAGGCAAAACATAAACTTCTGTAGTAAAATTAAAAATCATCCAAGATAAGAGCAGAAACAAATTCAACAATTGATTACAAAAAATGCATTTCCAATCTAGATATATGGATAAGAAAATAGTCAAAAATATGAATTATTTCAAAATGATCATTGTCATCATGAAAATACAAATTTAATTAACTTAATTCATTCCAAACTCAAGGCATCATTCTTGCATGCAATATTGCGCTTTCATAATATAATTTTGAATCTAAACTAAAATTTGAAAAAGAAAGAAAAACATATAAAAAAAACATAGCCAAATCCAAATAAACTATTAAGTAATAATGTGACTACTTTAGAATAAGAACAAAATACATCGTGGTGCACTTAAGGAGAAATTTAGATTTAATGCTATAGTTGAAAGATAATAGCTAAGAATCTTTAAACTAATCCTATTCAAATTAAAACAATAAGTTGAATGAAGTTTGAAATAAGTCAAATTAACTAAATTAAAACAAGAAATCTCAAGTTTCTAAAAAAAATAATGTTCATAAGGGAATTGTAATTCTTTCTTTAACATGGGAACTATACATGGCGAGATCAAAAAAAAATGTAAAATTACCCAACCGTTGGACAATGTAATATAATCTTCAAATTGTGATGTTTCTAGGCTCTGGGCCAATAGAACGTTATATTCCCTTATAATTACAATACATGATCTTTGTTTAAAAGGGGAAATTAAACTAAATAGAAGAATATGGAGAATAAATTTTTACCAGACACTAGGTTTGTTATTGTCGTCAAACTCTTCACATAAAAAGTACCACTTGAAGAAATAAAATCAAAACCCCCTTAATCACGTTCTCTCTACTAATAACTATAAAAATCATACTACTGCATTTTGCATTCCTTAAGAAATTTATATTATATAGTAAGTTTCATATTGAAGTGATATATATATATATATATATATATATATATATATCTCACAACACAACCCTGACTAGCTCGAAAAGGATATTTACAAAAACTATATTAATTATAACGAGAATACATAAACACAATCCGTAGATACATACAGTAATCGTATATGCAAAATGGTACAATTAAATTTAGAAGTTGCTTTGAAGGAAAGGAATAAAAAAATACATCAAAACGCAAACAAAAATATACGAGCAGGCACGCGAGCGCGCACATTCTTCATGTACACTAAAATATTATATTAAACAAAGCTACGTATTTCCTACTGAATCCAAATGCATTCATAACATCGAACTTATCAGCTAAAATTTGCAAAATTATTAAATTGAAACAAAAATTGACTCGTGAAGAGATTCAATTTCAGAAGAAGAAAAAATAATATCGTTACCAACTCAAAATTGAACTTATTTTAACTTTCATTTATCTAAGAAAGTAAACATTTATAGGAGAATTCTACCTAATCTCTAAATCGATTTGTTATTGATACTTCACATTAAATTGATATGATGAAGATATTTTATTTGACATGGGTCATGAGGAAACGGTGAGTAATAGATGGAATACTTATTGTTGATGTAAAAAATTAGATTGCTTCTAATTATTTAATCACAGATAAATATAAATGAGACAAAGAATTTTAAAGTGGTTCAGCCTTATAAGAATGGCCTACGTCCACTGTTTCTGTTATTGCCAAGTATTTTGGAGTTCTCGATATGTAATTCTATCAAGAAAACCCGATCTTTTAGAATGAGGGTGATACAATGTATTTATAGCCCTTAGGCTGTACATGTGAAAGGGTAAACAATTAATGCCCTTTAAGAGTATACGTCTGTATGATAAGCATTCAATGAATAGTTGAACTGTTGATTATCTGGCAATCAATGCTGTGGCCGAGATGCAGCTCGGACCGTCTTGGTTGCTCGTCGTTTAGGAGTTCCTCGGAGCGTTGGAGTTCCTCGGAGCGTTGGAGTTGGTCGGGGAAATAAACTTCCTCGTTGTTATTGTGCCATGTAGATCGACACGTGTCTTCTTATGATTCGTCTATATCAGCATATTAATTTTGGTATCAACAGAAGCCCCCAATGTTTCATATTTCGAAATTTGAGGAGTATGGAACATTCTTTCTCGGTATATGGCAATATTAAATGACCTTCCTGGTTTTTAGAAGCATTTTCTCCGTGTTCGAATGTCTTCCAAATTCACAGAATCCGCCTTTTTGAATTTTTATAAGCGCTTCGATCTTCGTGCACTTTTTGTCCTTTTAGCCGTCGGTAGCGTAATAGTTTCTTTTTTGTAACCATTTCTTTCGCCGTTTCCCAAGGCAAAGTATTTAAGCTTCATAGGCAATCTCACCGTCTTCTACCTTTTCCAATTTCTGCTTTCGAGTTTTCCATAGTCTTTCTCTATCTTGTGTGTTCATCTTTTTCTTCGTTCGTTGTCAATAAATCTCCCTTTTTCCTGTAAGATCTTCTTCCTTCTTCTTCATTTCTTTTATTCGTCATGGTTTATGTTATTGAATCTCTTGAGAAATTCCGTTCTGATTTTTCTATTCCATCTTGGGTAACTCTGGAGAATCTTTCTGAGCCTTTAGATTATTTTCGTTTGGCTGAGGGACACTGGTTCCCCAACCTCTTTATTGCTGAATGTGGATTTTCTTTTCCACCAAACCCTTTGTGCTTAGAGTTCTGTCAGTATTTTGATGTTGTCCCTGCAAAAATAGCCCCCAACACATGGAACCCGCATAGGAATTCCTGAGATTATGTATTATTATTGATGGGCTGTTCTAGACAATGTTTTTTATTTAAAAACTAGATTTTTGAATAGGGCTTTAGTAGTCAACCTCCCTGATGCCAATAGAGATTATTTTGAACATGGGGTAATTGTAAAAAACTGGCAACATGCCCCTTTGATTGGAGATGATGTATATCAAGGTCCCAGATGCCCTCCATATGGCAATGGGATAGGTCATTTTCATTTTATTTTATTTCTAAAATTATGATTTCATTATGTTTGATAAAATGTATGACTGATATTTCACTATGTATTTGTTTGCAGTTGACAGTAAGAGAAAAACTCCAAAAGAAGTTGAAGTTAATATCAAGCATTTGAAACTTATATGGAGTTTGCATCAGAAAGTTGGAGACGAGCACATCAGGTCTGCTTCATATTTGTTGCAGTATAAGAGTTATACAACATCTTTTACTGCTCGTCCTGCGGTCAGCACTAGTAATCCAGTGTCAGTTCCTGAGGACTCTTCTCCAGAATCTCACATTCCTCTAAGTCAGAAAATGGGCAAAGGAAGAGTTCCTGCTCTCTTTGAGGAGACTACCTATGCTGGAGATGGAAAAAGAAACAAGACTGATGTCCCAAAGGGGACAAAGAAAGTATATGCTGCCCCTTCTGTTGCTCTTCAGAAGGCTGTCGAGAAGCCCTAGTGGCTCCAAGCAAGAAGGATGCACCTGTGGAAGTGATCACCATCTCCCCAACCAAAAGCTCTGCTTTGGTTGAAACTGTTGAAGTGCCACCAAAGAGACTGAAGAAATCCTCCTCGGTCAATTTGGCTGAAACCATTCCTCAGCTCCAAGTTAGTGGAGCTGGTGTTCCAACTATTATTCCTTCGAGCTCAGCTATGAGCTCGGTGAAGACTTGGATTATTCCTGAGGTCCAAGGAATTGAGGAGAATATGTCTAGGGATATGCTTACATCCCTGGATACTCGTCACATTGCTTCAGTAAGTTTCTCTTATTCTGAATTTTCTTTCTTTCCATCAATACATGTATCTCTGTGATGACTTATCATTATCTTCTTTTTTCAGCTGGTGAGTTGTTTTAACACCATTGTGAAGAAGGATGAAGCAATCAAGGCTTCTAGCTCCTCGTCTGGAGTGGAGGATGCTTTGTTGGGGTTAACCAAATCTTTGAAGGATTCTCGTCAAAAGTATGACGAGGATAAGGCTGAATGGGAGAAGAAGTTGGCTGCAGTTGAGGCAGAAAAGGTGCAGTTGGAAAATAAAGTGAAAGATTTGGAGGGAGAGAAAAAGAAGTATGACGAGAAGCTCAAGAGATTTGGGGAGCTTGAAGCCAAGATGAAAATGGCAGAAGAAGAATTGTCCCTTCTGCGAGAAGTGAACCGCCAGAAGGAAGAGGTGGAAGCTAAATTGAAGGCCACCGAGGATCTTCTATCCGAGAAGCTCTCCTCGGAGAAAATGAAAAGAAAAATGGTGGTGAAAAAATCTTTTCGTACTGGTTGGGACAAAGGATGGGACAAGGGGTAGCAGCAATGATGACTCAGGTGCAGTATGGGAGTTTGAAATACTTCTGAGATGGTTGGGTGGCTGCCCTGCAAGAATTGAAGGTTAATGAGGACTCAAAACTGTTTCAACAGCATCTCCCTGGTCCTCCCCCAGTTATTGAAGATGAAGAAGAGGACGAAGCTGCCTCCGAAGAATATTCAATGGTAGTGGGTGATCTAATCCTTACTCAACCTGCCGACGAGGAGCTTTCATCTCTTCTTGCTCCTCCTGAACAAGTTTCAGCTTTAGCCGACCAACTCATTGTTCCAACCGAGCAACCGATCTCCTCGTCCCAGCCTCCCGAGAAAGTCTTGGGAGACAAGGAAAAGGTGTGAAGTTGTTCGGTATTCTCTTTCTATTTTTTTTCTTTTTCAAGTGTAACCAAGATCTTTGTAACTCTGCACTATGATCTAATAAAATTTGAGTTCTTTTCTTCCATATGATTGTCTCTTTTCTGTCTGTACTCTGTCTTGATCTACTTTTTGATGATTACTTTTTCTTTCTCTGCTAGTTTCTGGCCAGGATGGATCTGCTATCTGCTAATGATACAAAGCTGATGCAGCAATATCATGAATATTATAAGGCTGGTCACACAGAATTGAGTGCATCAGAAGTTGCCGACATCCTTGGTCATGATGCTTCAGAGCAGGCAGCTGAAGCTTATCAGTACCTGAAAGGCTTACTTGACCGAGCTGTGGCCAATAATGTGGTTTATTATGAAATGATTGAAGACTTGCAAGGCACTCTCGATGAACTTCAGCAGCAGTATAAAGAGTCTTCAGCTCTTTTGCATGAAGGGTATGAGAAGAAACTCAAACAACTTAGTGCTGAAAAAGGCTACGACAAGATGCTTGCTGGCTATGAAGTGAGAGAGAGAACATTGAAAGCAGATGTCGAAGGGCACAGGAAAATCGCTGAGCTATTGGAACAAGAAAACAACAATCTGCAAAAAGAACTAGCTCAGCTGAGGTCTGCTGCTTCATCTTCTACTGCCTTGGTACCGGTCACCGATGAAGGATTCTTATTTTTAGAAGTGGAAAATGCCAAGTTGCGAGAAGAGTTAGAGGCTTTGAGAAGAGCTGGGCCTTCCACTGCTATTCGGGGACGAGGAAGAGGTTCTCATGGACGAGGAAGAGTTGCTCAGAATGTTGTCGAGGAACAAAGTACTCAACCTGCTCGGGGACGATCAAGAGTTCTTCGTCGTACTGTTGAAGAAGCTCGTACTCAATCAGCGTTGGAAAATCAAGCGTTCCAATTGATGGCAAAGAATCAAGCCTTGTCTGATATGTCAAAGCAAATTAGAGAACTGGAAAAGCAACTCTCTTCAAAGAAATCAGTGTTGGAGACTAATGAACTTTTCATCCAGAATCTTCACGAGAAGCTTGAAAGGTTGACATTTCAATTTCACAAACAGCCCAGGGAGTTCTGGATGGCTGGATACAACGAAGCATTATTCCATTTGGATGATCGTATCCAGAATGCCAATAACGAGGGCTACAAGCAAGGTTGGCTGAATGCCTTGGGCGTGCTGAAGGTCGAACAAGGACACTACCTGTGGGACTATTATGATCCTGGAGTACTTAACTTGCCCGTGCCACCGTATAATTTGGACATGGAATGGATCCCAGCTCGTGCCATTCCTCGAAGCTTAATTGCAAAATACCTCGGTGACTACAATCTTCATTCTCAGATCGAGGTATCTCGTCCCGAGCATCTATTGGACACACCTTCAATAATGAACATCAGAATGCTTCGAGATATTAACTTCATTAATCCTCCCCTTTGCCTGAAAGATCTTCCTACTGGCGAGGAGCCTATTTCAAAAGCAGAAGGGAAAAGACCAGTAGAATAGGAAATTCTGATGTAATAATTAGTACACAATTTAATATCAATGTAATAAATTTGTGTAATTCATTTTGAATTTAATAAAAGAGTTTCATTTTTGTTCGCAAATTTGTATTGCTATTGTCTTGTATTTGTTAAACACTTTATATTTGTGCTTGCATAACAATATTGTGTGGTTCATCGACCAACTTAGTAATAAAAAATTACAAGTATTAGTAATATTGCTCAATCACTTAATAATGAGTATAAAAATATTGAAATTTTTTCCAACCAACCAAGGTTGCTAAATTGTGCTTGTCGACCAACTACAGTTAGTGGGTTTTTATCCCCGACCAGCCATGCTTGGTACAATTTGGAATATTTTCTCCTCGTCGACCAACTACAGTTAGTGGGTTTTGATCCCCGACCAACCATACTTGGTACAGTTTGGAGTATTTTGTTCTTTTGTATTTTCTGTAATATTCTTACCTCCCGACCAACATAAGTTGGCATTTTGAGAGCATATCTTGTTTCCTAACCAACCGAGATTGGCATTTTTAGGAGTATTTTGCTTCCTAGCCAAACACGTTGGCATTTTTAGGAATGTTGTTCTCGCCCTTTTACCAACCGAAGTTGGTCTGAGTTCAAACTATCATGTCTACTTGCCCTTTTACCAAAATTGGTCTGAGCCAATGTCAGCCTCCTAACCAAAGGAGTATGATTTCCTAACCAACCGGACCTGGTATTTTTAGGAATGTTGTGTTCTCGCCCTTTTACCAACCGGAGTTGGTCTGAGTTCAAACTATCATGTCTACTTGCCTTTTTACCAAAATTGGTTTGAGCCAGTGTCAGCCTCCTAACCAAAGGAGTATGGTTTCCTAACCAACCGGAGCTGGTATTTTTAGGAATGTTGTGTTCTCGCCCTTTTACCAACCGGAGTTGGTCTGAGTTCGAACTATCATGTCCACTCGCCCTTTTACCAACCGGAGTTGGTCTGAGCTAGTGTACGCCTCCTAACCAAAGGAGTATGGTTTGTTCTCGCCCTTTTACCAACCGGAGTTGATCTGAGCTTGAACTATCGTGTTCTCGCCCTTTTAGCAACCGGAGTTGGTCTGAGCTTGAACTATCGTGTTGTTTTTACTGTCGAGCAGCGTAGTGCTATACACTATATTCCCCGAAAAATTTTCAATAAAAAGAAGGTGGCGAAATATCATCGTTTTATTCATATTGATGGAACTGCTTTACATTTTACATCACTGATAATACTTGCGTAGGTGTTCAGCATTGCATGCATTCTTGAATTCCTCTCCTTCTAGAGTTGCTATTCGGTAAGTTCCTGGTCGAACAACTTCTGTAACTCGGTAAAGTCTATGCCAATTTGCTTCCAACTTATTGTGCTTCTGAATGAGCTTCTTTAGCACGTAATCTCCTTCTTTTAGGTCGCATTTCTTCACCCTCTTGTTGTAGAACATAGTTGTTCGCTGTTGGTAAGCAGCATTCCTAATGGCTGCCTCTTCTCTAACCTCCTCGAGCATGTCCAAATCTAATCTCCTCATTAAGTCGCTGACTGGGGAATTGAAATTCAGCACTCTGTGTGTTGGAAGACCCAACTCGGCAGGTATTACTGCCTCACTTCCTAACGCCAACATATATGGTGATTCTCCAGTTGCTGCTCGGGGAGTTATTCGGTAAGCCCACAATACTGACTGTAGCTCATTAATCCAATTAGCTTTAGCCTCACTTAGCCTCTTCTTCAAACCATTTAGTAATGTTCTGTTCGTCACTTCAGTCTGTCCATTGCTTTGAGGATGGTCTGGTGCTGAATGAACCTTCAAAATATTTGACTGATGACAATAGGCGGCAAACTCCTCGTTATCAAATTGTGTTCCATGGTCTGTGATGAAGGCATGAGGGAGGCCATATCGGCAGATGATGTTCTTCCAAATGAACTGGTACACCTTCTCGTATGTCATATCAATAAGTGGCTCAGCTTCTACCCACTTAGTAAAATAATCCACTGCGACAACGAGGTACTTGAATCTTCCTCGGGTCGTCGGCAGTGGTCCAACCAAATCAATTCCCCACATGGCAAATGGCCAAGGGGAAGTTATGGGTGTCAACAATGCTTGTGGAATTCGTCTGATGGAGGAAAAACGTTGGCATTTATCACATCTCTTAGCATAGGCTATACAATTAGCCCTCATCGTTGGCCAGTAGTATCCTTGCGTCATCACCCTTTGCAAAAGTGTCCGACCTGCTACATGGGCTCCACAGGACCCTTCATGGATCTCTTCAATCAATTCTTTCACCTCGGAGGGATGTACACATCTTTGCAAACCTGTCATAATTCCTCGTTTATACAAAACACCATTAGTTAGTACATACCGAGCAGCTTTAAACTTCAATTTCTTGGTAGCGAGCTTATCCTCCGGTAATTCTCCCTTCTCAATATATGCCCTGATGGGATCCATCCAAGATGGTCCTAAATCAAGGGTAATAATATTCATCGTCAGGTCTTCATCTATGCTCCGACTTTCTAATACTTCAATTGGTATCGTTCTTCGCAGCTCGGTACGAGTAGCTAATGCTAGTCGGGCCAATGCGTTTGCTCGTGCATTCTCCATTCTTGGTATTCTGATCAACTGAATGGCATCAAATTCTGCTAACAACTTCATCACCTTTGCATGATACTTGACCATTAATTCTCCTTTAACTGCATATGTTCCCATCATCTGATTCACAATTAATTGAGAATCACTGAATACCATCAATTATTGCACTTCCATAATCTTTGCTAAATTAAGACCTGATATTATGGCTTCATACTCAGCCTCATTATTGGAGGCTTTGAATTGAAATCGCAGGGCATATTCCATGTCAATCTCGTCTGGGGTGTTCAAAACAATCCCTGCTCCACAACCTGTTGTGCAAGATGACCCATCTACATATAATCTCCATATAGGCAACTCGTCTTCAAATTTCTTATCTGACAGAGTTCCTCGATGAAATATTTGCTGTCTCCTTTCATCCTCCCCTGGTACTTCTCGCTCTTCGTCGACCATCTCTTCTCGCCCTTTTACCAACCGGAGTTGGTCTGAGTTCGAATTTGATGATCCTTCTACATCCACAAGCCCTTTTACCAACCGGGGTTGGTCTGAGCTTGTGTCTGTTGATTCTTTAACATCCACTCGCCCTTTTACCAATCGGAGTTGGTCTGAGCTTGTGTTTGTTGATCCTGTAACATCCACAGGTTGATCAGCGAGCAACTTTTGCTCCTCGGGGGTATCAGGATAAGTAAATTCTGCTATAAAATCTGCTACAGCCTGCCCTTTTAGTGATGATCTGGGTTCATACACAATATCATATTCATCGAGCTCTATTGCCCAGTACATCAGTCTCCCTGATTTTTCTGGCTTATGAAGGGTTTGTCTCAATGGCATGTCGGTATACACGACGATGGTATGGGCCTGAAAATATGGCCTCATTCTTTTACTTGCCTCAATTAATGCCAATGCCAACTTTTCCAACTTTGGGTACCTGATCTCTGCACCTCGGAAAGCCTTACTTGTGTAATAAATTGGCTTCTAGATTCTATTCTCCATTATGATCAATGCCGAGATGACTGCATTCTCTGATACTGCCAGGTACAAGTACAACTTTTCTCCCATTACTGGCCTGAACAACAGTGGAGGTGCTCCCAAATATTTCTTCAAGTCTTGAAAGGCTTTTTCACATTCATCATTCCACTCGAAAGTTTTTCGAAGTGTTTTGAAGAATGGGAGGCATCTATCAGTTGCTCGGGATACAAATTTGTTAAGCGCTACAACTCGTCCTGTAAGACTCTGCACCTCTTTCTTCGTCGTTGGAGATCGCAACCCTAAAAGAGCTTTGATCTTTTCTGGATTCGCCTCAATGCCTCGCTGGTTGATAATGTACCCGAGGAACATTCCTTCTCGTACTCCAAAGGTGCACTTCGTCGGGTTGAGCTTCATTTGGTATTTATCCAGTTGATCAAAGGTCTGACCTAAGTCAACTAGATGATCAACAACTTTCTTGCTCTTTGTCAGCATATCATCGACATAGACTTCCATATTACAACTTATTTGTTCGGCAAAAACCTTGTTCATCAGCCGCTGGTATGTCGCTCCTGCATTTTTCAAACCAAAAGGTATAACATTATAACAATAAGTTCCCCTAGGGGTAATAAAAGAAGTACTTTCCCTGTCTTCCGGTTTCATTTTGATCTGATTGTAGCCAGAGTAAGCATCCATGAAGGTGAGCAGCTCGTGTCCCGAGCTAACATCCACTAGTTGATCAATTCTGGGCAATGGAAAGTGATCCTTTGGGCATGCCTTGTTGAGATCGGTGAAATCAACACATATTCTCCATTTATTATTTTTCTTCTTTACCATCACCACATTTGCTAACCAGTCTGGATATTTCACATCTTCAATGAATTGGGCTTTCTGGAGCTTCTCGACCTCCTCTTGTATAGCTTGATTCTTCTCGGGACTAAACACTCTTCTTCTTTGTTTTACAGGCTTGATCTCCTTATTCACATTGAGCTCATGACGTAAGAAGTTTGGATCTATTCCTGGCATGTCTTCATGACTCCATGCAAAAGTTTTCTTTCTGTTTCTTAAGAAAGTTATCAACTCTTGTTTTATTGAAGCATCCAACAACGAACCTATCTGAGTTGTTCGTTCAGGGTGTTCATCGTCCAGAATAACATTTTCTGTAGATTTTACCACCTGTCCTTTTACAAGTTGGGATTCATCTCTAGGATCCAGTGTTTCAATTTCTGTACATTCATCCACCTGGTAGGTAGTAGTCTTTTTCCTTAATTCTTCAAGCTCCCCTTGCTCGGCAGATGAATAATAGCATTCCCGAGCTACTTTTTGATCACCTTTCACAACTCCTACTTCAAAATTTATTGGGAATTTTAAGCACTGATGTACTGTAGATGGAACTGCTTCGAACTTCTTCAAACCAACTCTTCCCATGATGATGTTGTAGGCTGATTGCACATTCTTATCCATCACAAAGAAGCGTATTCTTTCTGTTCGACAAGCAGGCCAAGTTCCAATGAATATATCCAACTTGATCGTCCCAAGTGGAAAAACTTTATCGCCAGCAAAACCCAGGAGAGGTCTGTGATAAGGCTCTAATTGAGATAACTTTAAATTTAAACTGTCAAAGCATGAGTAGAACATAATGTCTGCCGAACTACCATTATCTACCAGAATCCTTGAAATCATTACTTCTTTCATCCTCATTTTGATCACCAAAGGGTCGTCGTGAGGGTAAAGAACACCTGCAAGGTCGTTTTTTGAAAAACCAATGACTAGCTTCTCTTTGTTTATCTTCCTCGGGCGATCCTCCTCAGCCAAATTCATCCGTTGAATGTATGAGCAAGCCTGAGCCTCACCGAGGTAAGCTTTTCTTTCTGCAGTAAGATCTCCTCCTCCTGTATCTCCGCATGTAATAACATTACAATCAAATGTTCCAAAACGTATTGAAAATACCTCGCGTTCTGGTTGCTTTGGCCTTTTGGGAAGATCGGGGTCATCCTCTGTATCATCTTCATGATATTTTTTCCTATTTTCTTCTGCCCGACGAGGAGATCTAGATCTCTCTCTTGCTCAGTATTCCTTTCCTCTTTCATCTCTACGATCAACATACTTTGACAACTTTCCCCGTTTAATGAGCGTTTCAATCTCGTTCTGGAGGGCTATGCAATTTTTAGTCATATGACCATGATCCTTATGAAACTCGCAATATTTATCTCTATTTCTTTTGTCAGGGTCTGACCTCAGTTTCTTTGGCCACCTTACTTCCTCGTTATTCTTGATTTCTTCCAAGACATGATTAATACCCATTTTCAAAGGAGTATAATTATCGAATTTCTTCAGGACTTCCCATGTCGACTTATTATTTTTGGAATGCTTGTCACCGCCATTGCCCTTATGCTCTTTCTTCTTAGATTTGTCGACTTCCACCTTGGTTTCTTTATCCATATTCTTCTTCGCAGCCATAGCCTCCTCGGCATTCATGATTTTTGCCGCTTTTGCCATCAACTCTGACATAGTTGTAGGTGGATCTTTCGCCAAAGTGTAATACAACTTATTAGGCAATAACCCACTCATCAAGGCGGTGATTGCTGTCTTTTCTTCATAATCTATGACTTCCAGCTTCTCGTTATTAAAACGAGTTATGTAATCTCTAGTACTCTCACCAGATTTTTGTCTAAACTTAACAAGTGTGCTACTCGTTTTACTGGCTTTGCTCCAAAATAGAAATTGCCGATGAACAACTCGGCCAGCTGAAAGAAAGTTGAAATCTTACCCCGAGGAAGATTGTTGTACCATATCTGGGCAGATCCAGTAAGAGTTCCTGAGAATGCTCTGCATCTCATCTCGTCGGGGACAGCATAGATGTCGGCAGCAGCTTGATATTGCTCTATGTGGAGAACAAGATCTGTCTTTCCATCGTATTTGGGGGTCACCACAGGGGCTTTAAACTTTGACGGTGTAGGAAAATCCACAATGACCTGGACAAAAGGTGTCCCTTGAACAAAAGTTCGTTGTAGGGGATTCTTCGCCTTAGCCATTTCTCCCAATCTATCCTCCAACCGCTGAATGGATCCTTTCCACGCGTCATTTCCTTCCTCGGGCTTATTAGTTCGAGCAATTGATTGTTCTGAAGTGGCCTCCTGAGATCTATCTTGACGAGCAACTGGTCGTGATTGTGCTGATCACTCTCTTAGATCTGATGGTTGTCGAAAACTCCTCGACATGGTCTTAGGTGGACTCCTATTCCTCCTAGGGCCTAATCGACTGAAAGGAGACACCCTGCTCAGTCTTTCCAAGGCACTGGGTCTCTCTGGAGAGAGAGTGATACGTTGATCAGTATCTGTAGCCTGTATTGACGAAGTTTGCCCAGGTTGATAAGAGAAATCATCAGATCCCTCATTACGATATGACTCAGTACGCCTGGATCGTGAAGAAAGTAAATAAGTTTGCCTCTGACCACTTCGCTGTCCCGAATGTGCAGGTGCACCGCCATGAAGAGTTTGTATGAGTTGTCGCATTATTTCTTGCATGGCGGTTTGTCCTTGAGCCAGATTCGTCATAATCCCCGCCAGATCTGGAGGTGCAGAGGGATTTGGAAGATTTCCAGCATTTCCAGCGTTTCGATTGCTGGATTTCGGATTATCTGCCATTGATGATGAATGATTTTTGGTGAAAAACGGTAACAACAGTCGACTCCCACTGACGGCGCCAATCTGTTGATGTAAAAAATTAGATTGCTTCTAATTATTTAATCACGGATAAATATAAATGAGACAAATAATTTTAAAGTGGTTCAGCCTTATAAGAATGGCCTACGTCCACTGTTTCTGTTATTGCCAAGTGTTTTGGAGTTCTCGATATGTAATTCTATCAAGAAAACCCGATCTTTTAGAATGAGGGTGATACAATGTATTTATAGCCCTTAGGCTGTACATGTGAAAGGGTAAACAATTAATGCCCTTTAAGAGTATACGTCTGTATGATAAGCATTCAATGAATAGTTGAACTGTTGATTATCTGAAAATCAATGTTGTGGCCGAGATGCAGCTCGGACCGTCTTGGTTGCTCGTCGTTCAGGAGTTCCTCGGAGCGTTGGAGTTGGTCGGGGAAATAAACTTCCTCGTTGTTATTGTGCCATGTAGATCGACACGTGTCTTCTTATGATTCGTCTATATCAGCATATTAATTTTGGTATCAACACTTATATTGAAGATTTTACTAAAGGAATGTGATGATGAAGAAAATGGAGGTTATGTGTTCGTTGTTTGGGCAGGTTTATAAGTAACATTTGGAGAAAGTATGGTTTGTGATGCAGGGATTCAATGTTCCTGTATTATAGAGCATGGAAAGAAAGGGATGTAGATCGAGGGTGTAGAGGAGAGAAAGGGGTGAAGGATGCATAGGAGAAGAGGATGGAGAGTATGAGTCTACTATAAACTCAAACGGACGAACAAAATCATATTGGGACTTGCTATTAAAACCCTCCCTTCAGTCGGTTAATAATTTATTATAACATAACAATGAATTAAATACAAAAAAATAGTCTATAAAATGTTTATATATAATGTATTATCTATTGTGGATAGTTAGAGTAGATATTCTAGAAATAATACTATTGTTATTATTATTATAAATGTACCAAAGTTTTTTGTACTTCTATCAAAATCCTAAGTTTTATGTAAGATGTGTTTGTAACGTTGCACTAACATTCTCACTAAGCAAATGCAAAAAAATTGCAAAAAAAATTGAATTTTTCTTCACTTTTCTTTTATTTCCTTACATTCAAAGCCTGCCGCTATTTACGCCCAAGATTTTACTCCATAGTATCCACAAGCAAAAATTACTCACTAACATCATAGTAAGAACATTTCTTATTTCCTTTTACCATCCAATGGCAAACACATATTTAAAGTTGAATTTTTTTCCAACTTTTTTTCTTCTCTCTTCATCTAGTTTTTTCTCCAAAACCTTTAAAACTTTTAAAATATCAAATAAGATGTCATCACTATCTCCACCACATACCATTAGAATCTCCACCTCCGCACCACCAGCATTATCATTATCGTGATAATTTGTGTATGTGTGTGGGAGGGCCAAGAATTGCACTGGCACGCGCCTGACCACATGCGCTTATAATTAGTGAAGACTTCGAGATAGAATGGACTATTTCAAATATTATTGCATATAACAGTTAATCGTGATAAATGATAGGTTTGAATTCTTAAAGGTAGCTATTAATGGGGCTTAGGACTCTTCTAAGTTGTCTATAACTGTAAAACTGCTCCATATGAGAGGGGAAGTATCATTGTAACGTTGAGCAATACTAAAACACTGTCGACCTGAGTTCTTGAGAAATAAATAACAAATCCTAGTACCTCGTAGATGTAGGTACGTTGTCAAACCACGTACATCCTATGATGTTGCGTGATTTCATCGCTTACTGTCATTATTATTCTTACTTGGCTTTGAGCATTGATTACCATCATTTGTAGGAAATTACCACCTACAGTGTGTATATTTTCTCTCTTTCTCTCGCTATAATTTTGTTGGAAATGTAGACCCCCAATTTTTATATTTTTCAAAAATGAGTTTCCTTTAAATGCGGAATAGAGATGGTTCAGCTAAACAACTACATAAAACAATTCAATTTCAAATTTTAATTTCTTTCAAATTAAAATTAAACTCAACTCAAAATGAAATTAAATTAAACAAGATTCACTTAAACCAAATTAATTCAACCCAAGTCCTAGAAATTTTCCTAACACAAATAATTAATCCATTTTTGCAAATTAGGCCAAACAAAATTTTATTCAATAAAATTATTGACTTAAATTAAATGAATTTTTACCCAAATAAATTTAGCACCAAATTAAATATTCTAATTTTATCTTTTACTTAAGCATGCATCTAATGTGAATTGCAAAAGATAAAATAAGTAAATAACCACTACGCCGCGATGTACGAGGAAAAACCCACAACGGAAAAAAAATCTTGGACGACCCTAGCCTTAAGTCCTCTAAGTATGGTTTTATATTTATAAGACATAAAACTTACACAACTCGACTTGACTCCATCCAAGACCTTGACGCGTCTTCTTGCAACTACCTTCTTGCATTCATACCTTAGGAGCATTGGAATCAATGTTGTTGACGTAGAAACGAGGCACACTAAACCAGGCATATGATGAAGCTTTATAATCTTGGCCGCTACGTTTTTAACTAACACGCCATAGGCGTGGATGGATACACTTGAACACTATCCTATGACTCAAATGTTTTTGTCCAGAATTGAGCCAACACTACATTAAGACTCAATCGGAGACTTGTGTCCTTACAAATCTCCCCTTTTGGCTATTCTGGAACAGAAACTAAACAAAAATCCTAAAGGGCCGTCAAGCTCTACTAGACTAAAAAAATATGTCCCACCCAAAATAAAAATTACATAGCTTGACTCAAAACCCAAGGATCAATATCTTTGCCGATGAAAGTTTCCATTTTGAAGAATTCATGCACACTTAAGCAAACTATCAAATGCATAGGGAATAAGAATATTAAATGCATATAAAATAAATACCCCCCCAAATTAATTCTCCCCTTTATCAAGTAAACGACCTACTTAGAAAAACGTCTCCCTTTAAGATAAATCTCCCAAACTAAGATACGATTACAATAGGATTAAATACCATTTCTCTCCCTATCATTCTCCCCCTTTTTGTTCAGGAATAAACAAAGGATAAAAACTAATTTAAACATGAAGCTGAGAGTGATAAGAGGATGAAAGAATATGGGCAACAAAATCACAAATAATCCATACAAATAATAACGGATACCAACGAAGATGCAAATAAAATGATACCAATGTGATATATAAGATACTAAACATGTGATATCAACAACAGTATGCAATACGATAGATACCAATTGTGAATTAGAAGCATAGATGGACTAGAAAGCGAGGCAACGAAAAAGAAATACCATATATATGTAGGCCTAATGAATATCACTAATGCACACTCACATATATAGGTATAGACACCACACATGACATAAAATACAATAAGCTTTTCACACTCGTATGGCGAAAATGTGTCATATGGAAACGGAAGTGTAGGGGTGTGAACTAGTAACAATTAAATTTAGACCCAATCACTTAAAACATGTTTACGGAGTTCTCAATTGATTGCAAACTTTATCACATTTAAATATAACCTCATGTGACAATATAGATTGAACTCAATGAACAAACATACGTAATGCATACAAGCCTAGAATTTTGATGATTCTACAAACCAATAGAGTCATGACAATGAAAGTACAACTAGGATAAACAGACATTGTGCAAACCGTTGATATACCATCCAAACTCCCTCAATTTAAGCATATTATTTTATTGAATGATAATATCAAACTTAAACAAATAGGCCATGGCAAATATTATATTTTAATGCCATTATTCTTTTAGGCCGTTGGACCACGCATTTCTTTTAGGTCCAAGCAAACGGTGGCTTACTCGCAAAGGATGATATTTCGTTTCGGAGCCCTTCCCCGTGCACATATATATACATAATCTTTTATCGCTCAATTCTCGCGTGCAACGGATTTTAAATTGCACTAGTCCTCCTAGGTTACATAACATGTAGATGAAAAGATTGGTAGGAGAACACCTCACAAAGCTCAAATATACATATGAAGTTATAATTTCAAGTGAGCTCGCGCATGTGTGAATTGAGGCATATAAAAATAGAATCCATTTTAGCAACACAAAGTCCAACTACACCATGTAAGCATGGTAAAGAACATTTTAAGTATTGACAATATAAACCAAAAGTTCTAGCCACATGGAAGCAAAAAAGAAGGGATTCAAACACAAGTATATGCCACTTAGAGTGTGTCAAACTAAAATACACACAAAACAAAAATATTTTTGAGTTATTGACATTTTTAACCAAATAAACAAAAATATTTACTCAAAAGACAAACAAAAATCATTTGTATTTTTCATTAAGCCTAAATGACTAAAAGGTGAAACACAAATGATAAATAATTTTTTTTTTCATTTAATGCAAACTAAAATGAAAGAGCTATAATACAAAAGATAAACAAGCATTATAATTCTAGCATGAGATATGATATAAAGCAATGACTAAAAATGCATACACCTAGCAATGATATATAATATGAAGAATAAAAAGCTAGAATATGCAAACAAAACTAACTTATTCAACCTTTAAATTTAGAAAGGGAGGTTTCATGTGAAAGAAAATGAGAATCAACAAATCTAATATCTAGTGCGTCTACAAATGATTTCCTAACCCATATAGATGTATATTTAAAATGATGGGATTTGGGAACTAATGAAATGCTAGACATAGACTTCTTATGACTTCTTTTAAGATCAAAATAAAATGACCTAAGGTGACATTTCCTACCACAATGCAAGCATGTGAAAACACGAGGAATGATACCTAAGGTGTGACCTTTTCTAAAGTCCTTGGATAAAGTTGACCCTCTAAAATAAACAATGGTCTTTGCTTTAGCAACGAAAATATTTGAACAATATGAGCTAGAACCATTACAACTACTACTCGAGTCTTGTAAATCATTTTTCTTTTTCAAAATTTTGGACTCAAGTAATAAATTAGACTCCTCAATATTACGAGATTCCATCTTTAAATTTTCTATAACTCCTTGAAGGTTATCACGCTCCCCCTCGATGTGAGTAAACATGTCCCTAAGAGTCTTTTCTCGACTATCACTCTCTTTCTTGGACATATTTAAAATATTAAAATTGTAATTTATGTCCATGAGCTTTTCACGAAAAATATCTTTTTGAGATAGCGAGGTTTGCAAAAATTCAATTCTATATTTAAAATATAAATTATCATTTTCAAGAAACTTAATTACTTTTGCAAATCTCACATTTAATTCTCCTAAATTTTCATTACACTTATTAAGCCCATTAAATTTCTCTCGAATATCAAAAACTTCATTATCTTTAGAAATGGACAAATTATCATTAAGACGTCCCATCGAGAGATACAAAACAAAATTGAGAGTGAGTAAAAAATGAACCACCTAAAAAATACAAGGAGCACAAAGTTAATAAAAGCCCCAAAAATGGATATTTGACGGGATAAATTAGCTCTCCGGCTCTGATACCAATTTGAAAATGTGAGTTTTTTCTAAATCAATGCTCTGATACCACTTGTTGGAAATGTAGACCCCCAATTTTTAGATTTTTCAAAAATGAGTTTCTTTAAAATGCGGAATAGAGATGGTTCAACTAAACAACTACATAAAACCAATTAAATTTCAAATTTCAATTTCTTTCAAATTAAAATTAAACTAAACTCAAAGTGAAATTAAATTAAACAAGAAATACATTTTTCACTTAAACCAAATTAATTCAACCCAAATCCTAAAAATTTGCCTAACATAAAAAATTAATCCAAATTTGCAAATTAGGCAAAACCAAATTTTATTCAATGAAATTAATGACTTGAATTAAATAAATTTTTACCCAAACAAATTTAGCACCAAATTAAATATTCCAATTTTATCTTTTACCTAAGCATGCATCTAATGTGAATTGCAAAAGATAAAATAAGTAACAACCACTACGCCGCAATGTACGAGAAAAAACACACAACGAAAGAAAATCTTGGACGGCCCTAGCCTTAAATTCACTAAGTATGGTTTCATGTTTACATGACATAAGACTTACACAACTCGACTTGACTCCATCCAAGCCCTTGACGCATCTTCTTGCAACTACCTCCGCCTAGTCGACAATCCGGAGTCCATCGGAACCTTGGAATCCACCAATGTGGCCTTTGGAACAACCATCAACCCGCACCCGAAGCCTTACTCCGAGTGGGAACACCGCAACAACAAATAAGTCTTCTTCTTTGTGGGATGTAGAAGAAAACTCAAATAACTCTTCAAACGATAGAGTAGAACCCGGTGCCAAACAAACTCCAAGCAAGATATATATATATATATATATATATATATATATATATATATATATATATATATATATATATATATATATATATATATATATATATATATATATATATAAGGACTTGGATAAACTAAAACCATGTATTGGGTGCAAGGTTCTAAAAAACGCGGGACGTGATCGAGGCGTGGAGGCCAAGTCTTAAGCCTTAGAAGCTTAGGCGGGCCTTAGGCGTAAAAAGCCGTTTAGGCCTTCTTAATATATTTTAATATTTTTTAACCACAACAAGGCTATTAAAATACTAAAATTATACATATCATAAAAATATGTCTGAATATATGCAAATTAAAATACTATTTGACTGTTTTGGATGAGATAATGGTCCGGTTTGTAAAAAAATTCTTTAAAAGGTGATATCGTTTCACTAAAGCATTGTTGTTTTTAGAAAAAAGTGCATCGTGAGGATTTTTACCAAGAATAAGGAGTGAAAAGCATAAGGCGGGGCGTTTCTTCTAAGCCTCAAGATTAGGCGTGCCTAGGCGAAGCCTAAGCGGGTTTTTTTAGAAGAGTTTTGGGTGTAGAAACCTTGATTTGTTCTTAGGATTAAATCATGTTAACAAAAATCAAGAGGAATTTTTCTTGGGAAGAATTAACTCTCAAAACACTCTAAGTGAAGAAAAGGTTATGAAAAATTCTTCTAAAAAATGTTGTTCCCGCACTAGTTAAATCTGTCAAAAAGTTAGTGGGGAAAATGTAGTGGGAACATGGAGAAAACTGCTAAAAACTGTCAAAAACTGTTCCCGCCAAGTCGTTCGAACGACATTCTCATTCGAACGACTTTACTAACGACGTTCCAGTGCGAAAAAAGAAATCTCGTTAGAAGTCTCGTTCGAACGACCTGGGAATCTCGTTCGAACGAGATTCCAGTTCGTTCGAACGACGTGTCAGAAAATGCAATTTTTCATTTTAAGCCCAAAACTTTTATGAAAAGTTCTTAAAAAATATTTTATGAGTAAAACAAAGTCGTTAAATTATTTATAAAAAATTAAAAATCTCCAAGCTCCTATATACCAATGTTGTTGACGTAGAAACGAGGCACACTAAATTCGGCATATGATGAAGCTTTATAATCTTGGCCGCTACGTCTTTAACTAACACGTCATAGGCTTGGATGGATACACTTGAACACTATCATATGACTCAAATGTTTTTGTCCGAAATTGAGCCAACACTATATTAAGACTCAATCGGAGACTTGTGTCCTTACAAATTTTATTTACGTAAAAATCGTAGTATTGAAAAGTATATATTTTTAATTAAAAAAATAGCCTTAGAAAATAGTTTGTTTCATGTTCAACTCATAAACTACTTAAAATAAAATACATAATAAGATATGATTCAAAATATTGTTAAAAATTTGGAGAAAAAATGTTAACATTTTTAAACCTACAACTTTGTTACTCCAATCCCAAAATTTCCCCCCAATTCGTTGCTTGAATCTCTTAATTTTCCCCCATATTAGGGGTTTATATCCCTAAATTTGGTTAAATATTAGGGGTTTGGACCGCTAATGGGTGCAATTATAAAAAAAATGTCAAAATAGTACTTATTCGGGGAATGGATGATAAGGTGTAAACTTTGTAAAATGAGTTTGTCAATAAGTGTTTAGTGTCTATACAAAAACCACAACTTGGTGCACTTAGGAGTGTAGCGGTAGGTAGGGATCAAATTCACAAGGAACATTTTTAGGATGAAATTGATATATTACACGAAAAGGGAACAATAAAAGATGATATGGGTGAAAATTAAATCAACACTAACCAAACATTTAAACTAAATTAAATGACAAATGAATTAGGATCGCATCCCCCCATTGGTAAACAAAATATATAATGGAATTTGGTTCAAAAACACAATTAACCGGGCATATTTAATTGATTATAAACATTCCACATGAAGATACCAAACCCAAAAATGAGATATAAAACTTTCAATCGAATATGGTCACGAATGGATTAATGTTGTTATATCGCTATAAACATTATCGTTGTGTGATAAAGAAAGTTAAACGCATAATATTCCAATATTAATACACAATGTTTCAATTAAAAATGTTTGAACCTACATCCTAAAATTCAAGCTCAAGAACCCATTAATTGTGAAAATATGATCATATTCCATAAACTAGCTACATAGCATCATAAAGTAATTAAAATAACTAATAAATTATGGAAAACAAAAAATGAAACAACAATAAAAAGTTATATTGAATCAAAAGTAAGTGATTTTGAAATAAATACAAGTAAAACTCAAGAAATAAATGAAGAAGATAATGAATAGTTACTTACCACCCAAGCCCTAAGATAGAGAATGGAGAGAAGCTCCCAATATTACTTTATCTCTAAAATCTAACCCAAACTAACCAAAAAAATAAATCTTTAACTTAAAAGATGGTTTACATATGTATACCAAATCAAAATAAGCCCAAAAATAGAGTTTTGCGAAAGTGAACAGTAATTCGAATTGATTCGGAATCGACTCGAATCGATTCTAGTCCAAACAGTCCTCTTTCTCACTTTAATCTAATTCTGACACGTCATACGAAAATAGCCATAAAATCTTCATACGGATTTGAAATGATGCAAGGTCAGAAGTCACTCGAAGATAATACAATGTTATACATGTTAGTGTTTTGAAACCGTCCAAATTATGTAGTATAAAATTATCAAATCAACCCGGAGCAGAAGAACATAGCGTAACTTTTTGGAAATAGCCATAACTTCCTCATTCGGGATTAAAATGATGTACGATTGGTTGGTCACGCGAAGATAATTTAATGATGTACAAGTTGGCACTTTTATAACATCTAAAATATGGAATTTGAAAAGACCAAAGTTTCCTTAAAATTGCATTTTACAACGAAATATTTCCAAAACACATCCAACTTCACATTATGCATCCATAATACCTATAAAAGCTCAAATATACCTCGCAAGACATATAAACAGATATAATGAAGGTTATCTGATTAACGAGCATGTGCAAGAATAGAGGGGCATAAAATACAATATTTGGGATAAATCACACCCCTTAACTTACACATTGCAAGTCCCTAGCAATGAAGTGAAAATAAACTAAATATGCAAGATATACTAAAAAGGTAAAAAAAAAATATGATAAGTGCCACTTTCACGGGTGAACGATTCCATTTAAAAAATGCAATAAGCCGCTAAACCTCGCGATTACCCTAGTGGACGAGTGGTGTCTCGTGAGGATTCTCAGAGATGAAACCCACAAACATCAAGTTTTCTAAAAAATATGCCCAAGCAATGTATAAGACAAGTCAAACAACAAAGAAAAGGATTTCATCAAGTTATTAACAAAGCAAATGAGAATTTACCCAATAATCATTAACAGTATTATAGTAAATTCATAATAATTGAAACCTTAAATGTGGGAGGAAGAGCTAGCACAAGAAAATATTATGATTTGGAAAAACTTTTAGAATTCGGATAAACATTAAAACGTGTATGGATCAAACCTCTCTAGTGATTTCACTCAATAAATAAAAATACTCTGAATGAAGTGTAACAAACACAAGATATGCGAGCATAATGAGTAAATGTAAAAGGAAGAAATACCACACACATATCATTAATGAAGAACGTTATATATAAAATGAATTTTTTTAATATCAATGAAAGATATCGTTCATTAAATGTGGTGAAACACACTTTAATAAACTATCACAATTATTATGAGTTCTGAATCACATTCACCCTACGATCAACTAGGACTTTCAAGGGTTATAACATATGTTAGTTTAGGGTGTATGAAAAGATCGATATATTTACGGATTCAAAGTGTTCGGGGACAATATCTGGGATAAATGGAACGTGTGAGCAATTTCAAAATTGATAAACAAGCAACGAAAATAATTAAAGAGAGTGGCGAAGATTATTGTTCACTATTTACAACATGGAATACTTTTTCTTTTCTTTTCTTTTCTTTTCTTTTCTTTCTCAATTTTTTTCGTCTTTTCTACCCTAACATGCTTAATTGCAACCATATAACAAGAACATCATAAAGTCTTAAGTTAGTTCTCAAACTAAGGGTGGGAAAGGTAAATATATGGTTTAAAACTCCAATGTGGAGTAGGTTAAGGGATTTTGGGTTATGAAACGAATGACTATATTTAGGCTCAGAGGGGGTGACTAGGGAAAACATATAAAGTAAGGTCAATATTAATATGGGTGTAATAATAAATAAGATTTATGATCCTTTCCTAAGGTTTACGCGATTCTCGAGTCAAAACAACGTTAAAAATCATGCTCAAGTAACACATTTCAAAATGAACTCAATTAATGAATTATCAAACAAAGAATGGTGAGATTAACAATAACTTTAACGTTTTTCAAAAGGAAAGAGTAATGTATGAACACTCACAAATGAATAAAAGATCAATGCTCATTTGGTGTAAGTATATGCAGTGTAATAAAAGATCACCGAGTTATAAAAGCCTTAAACTGAATCACTTAAATAAGAAAAATACATGTGTTCATGGGTTAAAGCTTAATTCATGAAGTTTTTCACAATATCAATAATTCAAGGACTGAAGTTTAATAACTTATAAAATCAAGAACATGCATTATTGAATTATTTATTAGTTCGGGCTATTATTTGAATGATCATAAAAAATAATGTCAAAATGCCCAATAAAGGGGAATAAGAAAAAAATATATATTTGAATTTTTTTAATTTTTTACAACAAAAGCATATTCGGTAAGCAAATGTAATCAAATTAAAGAAACTACCGATTAATGGCAAGAATAACCCACACCCACTAACTTAAACATTGCATTGTCCATAATGTGAATCAAGAACATAAATTGAAGAAGGGGAGATAATGATATTTCCTAAAATGGGGCGATCTTCAGATAACACAAGTCCGGCGATTCTACAAAACACGTTAGAACCAAGCATAACTAAAAAAAAGAATAAAAAAATTGACTAATTACATTAAACTATGATTATAAAGAAAAATAAAACAAATTACTATGTACAACTAACAATTTTTACTTATAACTAACTATACACTAGAAGTTGAAATTTTTTACGGTTTAACCAAAAAATGATTTGACTCTGAGGGATTAATGGAGTACCCTCATTTTATTTTATATCTCCTAAAAATAGGAATTCCATTTGAACAACAGAAAGCATATTTTGGGTGGGGGGAAGGAACCATCACCAATTAAAAAAAAATTGTGGATGATGGAGGTTTTGGATTCAATAGTGGATAAGTACACATGGGACCCAAAAAATTTGAATTTCTTCCCAAAGATTTTTCAAATGGAATTGGAGGTGGGGCATACGAAAGGGAAAGTCCCATCATAGAAAGCATTTTGAAAAAGCATCCTTTGACAAGAATCAGGTCAAAGTTCTCAAGATTTTCATTCGATTCTAACGGTACTTATAATGATTTGATGAGAGTCTAAGAAAATGGAAAGGAAATAAATTCAATCCGAAGAGATGATTCATCCTCGCTCAAAGATTTAATTTCAAAGATTTTCTCATCACTTTAGTTCTCAATTACGCGCTAGGCTAAGATATCAAGAGAAAATCATTGTTGGTTTCGAATAATGCATATAAATCTCGCCCCCATTAATAGTTTTCCTCCTAATAATAGTAATCAAAGTTTTTTATTTTTTTTACTTTCCAATAATGCACCAAATGAATTCGATGGTTTTGCAACTTCATAAAAAAGAAAATTTTGTGGACTATTATCACTAATTTCAAAATTATTAGTATAACAAATTTGAAGGTTATTGTCATAATAGTTCGGAGAACTATTATCACAATAGTTTTTAACTTTGTCATTGTAATAATTTTGTGGCTTTTTGTCAAGAGAATATTTTTTGGACGCCCCCAGATTCTTTGATTGATTTGTTAGATACTCACCAAAATTTATAAGCTTTTTAATTTCCTCATTTTGCAAATATTCACCAAAAGGAATAGGTTTTGGGTAACTTCTTGTGATAAAATTGTGAATCATTACAATCATACAAAACTCTAGAGTAGGTCATGCTTGCCCAAAATATTTTTCGATAGAAATTCCACAAAGTGGTGCGCGATCGATAAATTCAACGTTTTCTGGCCCTCAAATGTTCAAGTCTATAAAATAAATTAAAACAAAAAAATAATACAGAAATATAAACAAGGTACTAAATCATAATATTCTAAAATACATCATTCCTCGACAACGTCACCATTTTGATGAATGCATAAACGTTGTAAAATAAAGAATTTGTCATTGGGTGTTTACTATCTATAAAAACAACAACTTAGTACACTTGGGGGTATAGTGGAAAGTATGGATCAAATCTATAGGGAACGATTTTTAAGATGAAATTGATTTATTAGTCGAAAAAGAGAAAATAAAATATGATATGAGTGGAAACTAAATTAATACGAGGCAAATATTTAAACTAAATTAAATGACAAGAGTGAATTAGGATCGCATCCCCACCATGAGTAAACAAAACTTATAACGAAATTTGGTTTGAAAACACAATTAACCGAGCATATTCAATTGATTATAAACACCCCCCATCAAGAGACCAAACCCAAAAATGAAAGATTAAACTTTCAATCTAATATGGTCATGAAGTCGTACGAAAACAACCATAAAATCTTCATACGGACTTGGAATGAAGTAAGGTGGGAAGCCACATGAAAATAATTCAATGGTATACATGTGGGTGTTTTGAAAACCTCCAAATTGTGCAGTATGAGGTTACCAAATTACCCTTAAAGTTGAAGAGTATGCTGAAACTTTTCGAAAACGACCATAACTTCCTTATTCGTGATCGAAGTAACACACGGTCGGCAGATACACAAAGATAATTTGATGATATACACGTTGGTAATTGTATACAATCCAAAATATGGAGTTTAAAAGACCAAATTTACCTTGAAGTTGCATCTTACGGTGAAACTTTTCCAAATCGCATTCAACTCCACACTATGCATCCATAATGCCTACAAAAGCTCAACTATACCTTGCAAAATATATAAACAAATAGAATAGAGGTTGTCTAGTCAGTGAGCATAACCACAGGAATGAATGTATATGAGCCCTAAACTCGATACTTGGACCCCAAGTATGTAAAACTATTTCACTTTTTATTTATTCAAACTTGGGGCTTTGACCCCAATTTTTCCATCATTTTCGGGTTTAAAGAACGAACTTGTAGATTTCCAAATATGTGATTTTTTTAATTTCTAAGTGTTATTTGCATCCTATATGAGTTTTTAATTTATTTTAAGTTGTTTATGTGGTGCATATGACGCAAAAGTATTGTCATTTGTTCATTACACATATTTTCTTTGTCATTACTATGTTTTTTTTTTGTGAGAGAGAAAGATATAGTGAGTCTCTCTCTCTTTCTTTCTCTCCGTGTGTGTGTGTGTGTGTGTGTGTGTGAGAGAGAGAGAGAGAGAGAGAGAGAGAGAGAGAGAGAGAGATTAGCGGGTGCTAGGTATGGTATGGTGTGGTAGTGGGGAGGGTTATCGTGTGATGATGGAGAAAATTGAGAGAAAATGAGAGCTTGAGTAGTTTGAAGGTGAGAAAAATGAAAAGAGACCAATGAAAAATTTAACCTAAACTATATATACCAAGTAATTTCTCTTAGCAATAACATCTTTTTTTCATTGTGGTGTTATGGAGAAAATTCCTCGGTACTTTTGCTTTGAAAGTTTTTTCGTTAATGTAAGTGCACAAACTCGTTGATTAAAAATGATCAATCACACAAACCAAAATAAATGTTAAAAAAGAAGGAATATATCCAAACACATAAAAAGGAACATGGGATGTACGTGGTTCAACTAATTTCATATGTTCGTGGAGGGTTGAGAAATCTTTTATTAATATGTTGAGAGTAAAATTTGATAGAGATTATAGGATATATTGGTATATGTCCCACCTAGAAAAGACGGTTAGTATTTATACACTTGTTGTGAGAGGTCCCCTTGAGGTGGACTCTCTCACCATCATTTACCAATTAGTTGATAATATATATCCTTGAATTGATCCAAACAAGCGTGCTTATTAGCTAAGGAATATAGAGTTACTATAGTTCTTTTGATTCATTGAATGTCACTGGAGTTTTTATTTTCAAACCTCACTCCTTTGTTAAATACATTGGGTCCTAATACATTCTCAGATATCTACTCAATATATCCCCTCCTCCTCACTGACAAAAGAATGAAAAAAAGATGGTACATTTACCCCAATTTATGTGTAGTAATCTCCATAAATAAATAAATAAGATCATTCACGTGCCTCAAAGAAGAGCAAGCCCGCTCAGGGAAAAGAGCTCACCCTTGTTAAAAGAAAATGTGTGATGCAACTGCTAATGGAAAGGGCATTGTAAATCAAGCCCTAGCGGCTTCCTCTCTTGACTCCCTCATGATCAAGTTGTGGTCTCTGATTTAGGAAATCAAGAGCTTTCCTGCCATGTAGGTCAGACTACTTCTCAGGTAAGGACATGTTTAATTATTTTTTTATTTTTATCATTGCTCATCTTTTCTAACTTGTGATTTTTTACAATATCACAATTTATCTTAGATGTTACTTTTGGGGTTTTATTCTTAAAACCGTGTATGACATTTACTTTTCAATAAAAGTGACACACCCCAACCCAGTTACTTATAATTAAGTTTGAAAGTCAAAGTGAGTCAAACCATAATTAATCTAACCAAACCATAATCACGAGTTTTGATTTCAGAGTCATCATTGTAAATTCATATAACTGAAAATCTTTTTACAACATCAGAGTAATCATGCCCATAAAAACTTTCTTGAAGGATAAGTTAACTTAATTACATCATTTACATTTACACAAAATCATAGTTTCTCCCATTCCTGGCTAACCCAACCCGACCTCCTAGATTTGGTAGTGACATCGCGTTACCTGAAAAATGTGAACATAGGAACCGTGAGCAAAATAACCCAGTGAATGCATCACTACTATACTACTGCATGAATTTAAATGCAATAAATCATGTCCATATACTTATGTATTAACTTATCCGGCTCATTCATAATGAATGACCAACTTTTCCGAATCATGATTCACATATCCTGTCTAAATAGACAATTCTCCCCCATTCTTGGTCGAGGAGTAACCCCTTGTCATTAATAGACAAATCTCCCCCATTCCTGGTCGAGGAGTAACCCCTCATTTCGATAAACCGAAATGAACAATTTCATATTCATTTTATTATGATCATACCAACAACACGATACAAATATCTCTTTCCAGTGAGTACACTCACCTTGGTTGACAACTACGTATTCAGGTTTCCTTCTGGTGGAGCTGAACTGGGTTGATTAGGCCTTACACCTGTCAATCCAACAAAATCAGTACTGAACCTCAATCATAAATATTATCCAAACATAATTATGTAACTTTCCATGGCTATACATCAACAATATAATTCCAATTAAGTCACATTCCATAAAACATAGGTAAAGGCAAACAATGATGTACATATTGATAAAGTTACGCACATTCAACCGTAGGAAATACCTTATGAGGAATTTATAACCAGAGTCAAGTAAACATGAAATTATACTCCTCAATGTATATACACATGAAACATGTACTCAAAGTACCCTTTGTAAGGACGAAATACAAACATTCATTCAAGGGGTACCCAGTATTGTTTGAAATTATGGTCTTACATACTTAACCAACCTATATTCCTAAATTGTACAAATACAGGGGTCCAACCTCATCAATATGAAAACATATATGAATATACTATCCAGTACAAGTGACGGTGTAATTTTTCAAGCTTCCTAGCGCAAGTTATACCATTTCTCTACAACACTAGAAATCTGCCCTACAAGCTCCTCTATTGTTCCTTCAAATTCCAAGAATTTTCATAATTTTTCTCCAGTATAACTTTCCATGATTTTCAACCCATTTTCAGTACACATACTGAATCGTACAGAATTAAAGTTTCATAATTGTTTGACTTCATTTGCTATCTCAAAAGCTTGACTAAACTCAGGGCATACCGAAATGAAGTATAAAAATAAAAACCATGTACCAACTTGAAATCATCATTACGGCCTAACCACAAGGAGATAAATTCTAATTTTCAGATATGATATGAATATATGAGTCTACTTTCATATCCAATTGGAATTTCTAAATTATAGTAAGTACACAAATAGATATGCAAGTTTGAATACAAGGGGTTTCAATACAAAGTAATTTTAAGGGTTTCTACATTCAACTTAACATAAACTTGCATATAACCATACATACATATAAAGGGCTGAAACTTTCGTAAACCTATGATGATTTAGATCATATAAATCAGTAATATAAGATAAATAACTAGAATTGTAATTTGGATTACCTTCAGGGCTTTTTACGTAATTTCTACGGATTTTTCTACACCTTTTCTCCTCACTTTTCCTTCCTAAAGTTCTACCTTCTCTTTCCTTAAGCTTAAAACCCTTTCATGGCTGATTTTGGCTGAAGGATAAGTCTATTTCAAGGGTATAAGGTCGGCCAAGGCTGCCTCCCAATCCAACCAATCAAATTAAACCATTTGGTTTAATAAAAGACAAGTTACCACTTAAAGGGAATTGACCAAATTGCCCCTTGTTCGTAAATTTGGTATAACTCTTTACTCGGGCATCCATTTGATGATCCGTTTGTTGTGTTACAACCCTAAGTCACATGTATACAACTATCTAGTTTTCACCTCAAGTCATTTATAATGTGATAAGGGTAAAAACTAGTCTCTGACAGGGACATTTCTACCGAAAACAACAAAATTTGTGTTTGTAAATAATTCGACCTTTCATGATTTAAACAAGTAGGATTATAATAAACATAATCACTTAACATTAGATATACTAATATCACATTATTCATATCACATAAGATAAGCATGATTTAAATATAATTTATCATAATTATATTCGGGTTATCACAACTCACCCACCTTAGAAAATTTCGTCTCCGAAATTTAATATAAAGGTCACTTACCAAACAAATGGGGATACTGTTTCCTCATGCTATCCTCCGTTTCCCAAGTTGCTTCTTTAACTCCATGGCTCATCCACACAACCTTAACTAAGGTAATAACTTTATTTCTCAATACTTGCTCCTTACGATCAATAATTTCCATTGGTTTCTCGATGTACGACAAGTCTTCCTTCAGTTCAATTGGTTGAGTTTTCAACTGATGAGATGGATCCGCCAAATACTTACGAAGCATCGATACGTGAAACACATCATGTAAACGGGATAAATATGGAGGTAATGCTAATCTATAAGCCAGGGGACCAATTCTTTCCAACACCTCATATGGTCCAATGTATCTTGGACTTAGTTTCCCCTTTTTGCCAAATCTCATAACGCCTTTCCCTGGTGAAATACGCAGGGATACAAAATCTCCCCTATGAAATTCCAATGGATACTTCCTCTTATCTGCATAAAATTTCTGCCTGCTTTGCGCTATCTTTATCCGTTCCCGAATCATTTTGATCTTTTCAGTTGTCATATCTATCAATTCAGGACCCAAAATTTTCCTTTCACCCACTTCATCCCAACACAGGCATTCTACATCTCCTCCCATATAAAGCTTCATAAGGAGCCATACCAATAGTCGACTGATAACTATTATTATATGAAAATTCTATTAATGGCAAATGATCATCCCAACTACCTTTGAAGTCAAATACACAGGCTCGTAACATGTCTTCTAATATTTGAATCGTCCTTTCTGATTACCCATCAGTTTGTGGATGAAACGCAGTGCTGAACTTCAAACTTGTGCCCATGGCATTCTGGAGACGAGGCCAAAGCTTAGAAGTGAACGTTGGATCTCTATCTGATACAATTGACACCGGTGCCCCATGTAAATTGATAATCTCATCAACGTACATACGTGCATACTTGTCAACAGTGTAGGTGGTCTTAACTGGGAGAAAATGAGCTGACTTCGTCAATCGGTCTACAATCACCCAAATAGAATCACGCCCCTTTGGTGACCGGGGTAATCCTGTAACAAAGTCCATCGTTATATGCTCCCACTTCCATTTCAGAATAGGCAAAGACTGCAATAATCCTGTCGGCTTCTGATGCTCTACTTTCACTTGCTGGCATACTAAACATTTAGCTATGAACTCTGCAATCTCACGTTTCATATTGTTCCACCAGTAATATTATTTCAAATCTCTGTACATTTTGGTACCTCCCGGATGCATAGAGTAAATAGAACTATGTGCCTCTTCTAATATATCTTTCTTTAAGGGTGGATCATTAGGTACACAAATCCTATTTTTATAACACAACGATTCATCATTCTTAATTTCAAAGTCACTCTCTTTACCATCCAGGACATCTTGTTTCTTCTTCTCAAGGAATGGACCACTGGTCTGCAAATTTCGTATGCGCTCGGCCAATAAAGGTCTCACTGTGACATGTGCTAATAATCCTCCACTTGCTGAAAACTTCAATTCAATCCCCATCGATGCCAAGTCAAGAATATTTCCAACACGGGCACACTGTATGCAACCAAGCACCCCTGACGATTTTCGACTCAAAGCATCTGCTACTACATTGGCCTTCCCAGGATGATGATGAATGGTACAGTTATAGTCTTTAATCAGCTCTATCCAATGCCTCTGTCTCAAATTCAGTTCTTTCTGTGTAAACAAGTATTTCAAACTTTGATGATCCGTAAATATCTCACAAGTTTCTCCATATAAGTAACGTCGCCACAACTTTAAAGCAAAAATAATGGCCGCTAGCTCCAAATCACGTGTAGGGTAATTTCGTTCATGCATCTTTAATTGTCTGGAAGCATATGCTATTACCCTCCCATTCTGCATAAGAACACATCCTAAACCCTGGAATGAAGGGTCTGTATAGATCACAAAAGACTCATTCCCACATGGAATAGTAAGTATAGGGGCTGAAACTAATCGATTCTTTAATTCTTTAAAACTCCTCTCGCATTTTTCATCCCAGACAAACTTCACTTCTTTACGAGTCAACTTTGTCAGTGGTAATGCTATTGCTGAAAATTTCTTAATGAATCTGCGATAGTAACCTGCCAATCCTAGGAAACTCCTAATTTTTGTCTCATTCTTAGGACTTTCCCATTCAACAATTGCTTTCACCTTCTTTGGATCAACATATATCCCATTTCCTGAGATAACATGCCCTAAAAACACAATTGTTGATAGGGAGGAAGGAGAGAAGAGGAGGAGAGAGTATGGGAAAGGAAAAGAAAATGAGGAAGAAAAGAAGAAGGCCATTGAGTCCCCAGCCAATGTTTCCTCCCTTTCCACCATCTCTTCAATTAAAAGTGTGGCGGTGAACCCATCCATTGCCCCTAACCTGATAACGGGATAGTTTTTGATGTCGATCGTAAAAGGTCAATAAAGATTGGCATCGATAAGCTTCCTATTTAGTCTGCCTAGGCTCTGGCTCTGGTAAATATTCCTCTATGTGTGTGTGTGTGTGTGTGTGTGTGTGTGTGTTTCTCTTTAAGGATGATTCATATTTTGAGTATTTGTGTATCTTCTGGTCTTTATCTTATAGTTTCCAGCATACTTCTCCACTTTATTAGATGGTCATGCCAATCAGGACAGTAAGGCCTTGAAGTTAACTGAAGCTTCGAAAAAATTTCAGGATGAAAGGGCAACTTATGAGCTGGACAAAAAGTCCACTATTGAGGTAATAACATCAATGAAGAAGACCAATAGCCTGTTAGCCTTAGAGAGAGATGGGATCATCATAAAGGTAAATATATTAGAAGATGAGGTACCTTCCATCAAGGATTCCATCTACGAGTAAGGCTGGAATGATGCATATGACGATGCTAAAATTCAGATTGCCTACGCTCAGAAGGTGAGATTTAAGAGGGTTTAGGACCAAGCACTTACTGCAGCGAGAGTTCCCTCTGAATGCGAACTCTTTAGGAGGTGCGATCCAAGCCATCCCCCCATTTTCGAAAAGGTAAATAATGTCGTTCCTACGGCCAACTAGGCCGAGGTCACCTCCGACCAGATTAAGGCCGTCGACGAGCAGACTGAACAAGTAGCTACCAATGGGAAGGCTCCTGAATCAATCGGTGAAGGAATAGAGCTTTATAGATTAGGCTCATTTTCCTTGTGTTTAACCATTTTACTCTCTCCCTTGCTTATTTTCTTCATTGTAATGGCTACTACCTATCTCTTTTTATAATTATTGAACGAATTGTATTCTCTTTTACTTATTTTCCCCATGTTTGTGTTTTATTTTAATGCTTGTATATTAGAGGATGTTTCCTCTTACTCTAAGAATCTTGAAAAGATTTTGGGCCCTGGAGTGAGAGAGAAAGCTCATCAGGCATTTATCAAAGTTTGATAGGGCATTAAAGGCCAGAACAGAGGCATACAAGGAACAAACTGAGGTGTTCGCTAAGTTGAAAGGTGACCCATAGAACTTGGAAGACATCAACTCCTTAATGAAGGAGGAGAATGCTAATATCAAGTCGCAACTCGCATCGAGCAAGGATGTGGGAAAAGTTAGCGAGCTAGTCCAACTGGAGAACGACGAGATAAAGAAGAATCTTTATGAAGTAAAGGGAGATTCTCTTAGGAAGGATGCTATAATATATAGGCTTCAGAGAGACATTAGGAGGCTAAGGTTCCTGTTGAGGAGGGACCCTTGAGATACATGGTCGATAGGCTATGATGAGGGTTGGGCAAATGCTCCTGTAAGGTTGCAAGAAGCCCAGGATATCGTATACAAACACGGGTGGTTGAATGCTCTCAAAGTGCTGAAGGAACCGATAGAGTCCCAACTATAGTACATGTATCAAATGGACTGCCTAGCCTATCACCAACCTCCCTTTGGGAAGGAGGAAAAGTGGGTTCCCTTAGATGTTATCCCCCAGCAGCTGCTAAACAACTTTGAAGTGGATTTGGGCATTGAGGAAGAGTTAGCCCCCAATATGAACGATGGCCGAATAAGATAAATAGTAGAATTTTTGGCTCGCCACCCATGAATAGCTTGAGTCCTTATATGATTTTTAGAATATTTTGTATAATTTTACTGCTCAATCTTTGGTCAAAATGTATAAAGTTCGTCTATCAACTGTATCATATTTTGGGCATGCACCGACTAAATATAGTTAATAATTGCTTCTGTATTTTGCCTGCTCACTAGGAAGAGTTGATACCTACCAATCATTTAGGACTTTTGCTGACCAATAATAATGTTAATCAGTTTGGGCATTTCGCCGATTAAATGAGTAGTATCTAATGTTAATCATTTTAAATAAATTACGACAAACATTTTAGTCCTTTCATTTTAATAAATAAATGAATTAGTTACAAGTGTTAATCATTTTAGTCCTTTCGCCGAGTATATGAGTTGATAAATTATGACAAACATTCTTCCAGTCTAATATGCCTTAGTAATACCATTCAATCTGCCTTACCTTTTAGGTTGTGTCATCACACTCCCTTAATCATAGGTGAGATGATGGCAATAATGCACCTAGTTAATGGGTCATCCACCCGATCAGGTTTTTAACATCCAACACAGTTGGTGACCAACTTAGGTTGGCTTTTTGCCTAAAGATGCCCTGTAGGGTTTTTATTATTATTGGGGCAACTCATGAGGTCTGTTGTGTTTATCATGACAAAGACCTGAGGATTCCAATAATTAAAATAAACTTAACCTATTATTTTAATTATTATGAACCCTGCCCGACATAAGAATATTCCTTGATTGAAATGATTGAATAACCCATTGTAATCCAATGGAGTTCTATTCTATGCGAGGAAATTCCTTGGTTTAAGTAGGCTAAGCGACTTCCTAAAATCAAGTGTGATTCTACTTAGTGTTGAGATAATAGAGTTATCGTTTGGAAATGGTGCATAATATTGAGATACATAACATATAATTGATACAACCAATATGCAAATGCCAAATGCGAGTGCCAATTGGCCTTTATTTATTTACTAATAACTTGAGTGCAACATGATTTGAAATGAAAGTTTGCATAAACTATATGTCCTGAAAAAGATTAAGAAGACTAAAATAGTTATTATTAAGATTGGTCGCATTCCATGCTTTTGGTATCTCCTTGCCCTGTATAATTTCCAAGTTATAAGCTTATTTAAGGTTGTCCATAATTACCTTGAAAGGTCCTTCCCAGTTTGATCCTAATTTGCCATCTAACAGTCTTACTGCACTACCGAGGACTTTCCTTAGGACATAATCCCCTACCTGGAATTTTTCTCAAATTAACTCTCTTGTTGTATTGTTTTTCCAGTTGCTACTCATATAAATCCAGCTTCATCATGGCTTGTTCTCATCGTTTTTCTACCAAGTCAAAGCTCAATGCATAAGGCATCGTCGTTTATCCCTTGGTCGACTAAGTTGGTTCTCATAGTTGGGAGACGTACTTTAAGCGAGATAATAACTTCATTTTATAGGTGAGCGCGAAGGGTGTTTCCCTTAGTAGGTATTCTAGGCGTGGTACGGTAGGCCTAAAGGACATGAGGAAGATCACCCACCCAGGCACCCTTTGCACTTTCTAACCTCTTCTTTAGGCTGTTGAGCATCGTTTTGTTAGGAGCTTATGTCTGACCCTGTTTCGAGGATACGCTACATAAATGAAATAATGCTCAATGGAATAATCATCATATAAGCTTTGAAAGAAACTAATTTCAAACTACGTTCCATTTTTATTGATGATAGCTTATGGTACCCCAAAGAATGTTATGACACTCTTCTAGATGAACCTTATCATGTCGGTGTCACGAATGTTTGCTAGAGATTCTCCCTCTGTCCACTTAGTGAAGTGGTCTATGTCTACTAGCAAATACTTGCGATTCCCAGGTGCGGTAGGTAGCGGTCCTATAATATCCAAACCCTATTGTGTAAATGGACAAGGATTAGTTAAGGATTTCAGGTCGCTAGCTGGTTGATGAACCATAAAGTATAAGTTTTAGCACTTTTCACATCTTCGGGGAATAGATATTTGTATCCCTTTGCATGTGTGGCCACCAGTAACCTTCAATAATTTCTCATAATGCTAATGATCTTTCTCCTACGTGACTCCTACAAATACTGTCATGAAGCTCGCTGAAGACTTAATCGATGTCTTACAGGTGGATGCATTGGAGGTAAGGGCCTATGAAGGTCCTTTTGTAGAGATTCCCCTTTTGTCAAGGTAGAAACGAATTACTTTTACTTTTACTTGGTGAGCAAATTTCCTATCATCCGACAGCGTGTCTCTCAACAAGTAAGCAATGATGGGATCCATCCAACTACAGACTCTTTTTATGAGGAGGACCTACACGGCGACCACTATCTGGTCAATAATAGGCTGGATGAGGAACTCTACCTGAATTGTTCTTCTGATGTCAGAGTCTACTTTTGAGCTTAAGACTACTAAGGCGTCAGCATGACTATTTTGCCCCCGGGGAAATGCTGATTATAAGCTTTCTCAAATCCTACCATAAGATCTTTTATCACGATAAGGTAGGTTGCTATCCTGTCATCTTTTGTGTTGAAATCTTCGCTTATTTATTTGGAGACCAGTTGGATTCGCCAAACACGTTTAGGTGCTTTACCCCCAGTAGTTGGGTCAGCTATCGGTGCTTCATACTCGGCTTTATTATTGGAGGCTTTAAATCCTAACTTGATTCCTCACTCAATGACATCGTCATCTTGTGTGGCGAGGACGATCCCTACTCATTCCCTCTTGGAATTAGAGGCCCCATCAACGTATAGGGTCCATTCCTTGGACCGTGCTTCCTTATTTTTTTATTACTCCATTACTGGTTTATCATTGGGCTTATCCCTTCTGAATTCGACAATGAAATTGACCAAGACTCGTCCCTTAATTGCCATTCTTGGCTGAAAGTGAATATAAAACCTTCTGATCTCGACTGACCACTTTGAAAGTCGTCTAGAGAGGTCGACTTTTCAAACAACGACTTTGAAGGGGAATGAATTGATCATCGTTATGCGCTTCAGTAGTGTTTCAGCTTCCTAAAGGCAACCACCAGTGCATAGGCTAGATTTTCTAAGGGAAGGTAGTGTTTCTCTGCATCCAAGAGCATCTTACTTGCATAGTAAACGGGGTACTATTCGCCCTCCTTTTCACATACTAGAGCCGAGATAATAGTGTGGTCTGATACTGCGAGGTAGAGGTACAATGGGTCTCCATCATAGGGGATCACCAACAGGGGTGGTTTGCTGAGGTAGGACTTGATCTCCTCCAAATATCTTGAGCAATCATCATTCCATATGAGGCCCTTATCTTTCTTTAGTGGCTGAAAAATGGTCTATAGCGTTTCGAGGACTTGAAGATAAAGCGATTGATTATTGTGATCATTCCAGTAAGCTTTTGGATATCCCACAATGTTCTTGGAGAGAACATACTATATGGTTGACTTACTTGAGTCTGTGCCATATAGGAGTTCCAACTAGTTTGGATATCGAGACAAAATAGGATTAGATTTTTCCGAGTTGCTCTATCTCAAAAAGACATCAAGCTTCATCAAAAGCATCCTAGTCCAAGATCTCCAATGTGACACAAAGAGGTAAGGACAACTCTTGAACCACAATTAGGACACATACACTGCATATACATGCTTTATTATGTGTGCATATATTTTATGGTGGTGGTGTTGCTTCAAATATTTTTTTTGGAAAAAGGAATTCATTTGAATATTTTTTTAATCATTTAAAATGATTTTTTTTTTAAATATGATTTTAAAAATATATTTGAGGGTAACATAAGAATATTTTTTATGATAAAAATTTGATTGGTTCAATTTTTAATGGGTTAATATTTTTTGAGTCGACAAATTTAATTTTTGACAAGACTTTAAAAAACATATGTGTGTTATTTTTTATAAGGCTATTTGTGTTTGTTTAGTGTCTTGTTGGTTAGATTCATTCGTGACCCTAGATTGAGTGGTTATCTATGGATTAGATTTTTTAGTGGCTCAATCCTAGTGAACACTTCTTAGCCAATCAGATTTAGTTATTCATCTTTTTTCTAAACCCTTAGATCTTGGTGAGTTGATCTAGACCCTCCATCTATAACAAACCCTAGTGTCCTTCGTATAAAATGTTTCTTTAGGGTTTCTTATCTTAGAACACACACAAGAGAATAGGTGAGGGGCGATTGATTTAGAACTAGAGAGAGAGAGAAAGAAAACTCATCTTCTCCATTTTTCTTTGAGAGAAAACCCAAATCAAATATATATAGAGAGAGTTCAACATCTCTGTTGCTTCTCCTAAGAAATCAGAACCGAGGAGAATCGCTGCAAGCGGAATCTAAACCGAGGGCCACCGCCGAAAAACAATGGAGAAAAATGACGGAGAGAGGGACATTGCCGAAACAAACTGAATCCGTCGTCCGCTGTCGTCGAAAAGATATAGAGAGAAGAGGGAAACGCTGCCGTCGCCAGATTCAGGAAGGGAGAGAAATGAGACGCTGTCGGAGTAATTCGAGAGAGAGAGAATTGGGTGCTGCGTAATCGGATCTGCGTAGAAATAAGATCGACACCACGCCGGAATTTTTTCTCGTCGAAAAAACTTGCCGGATTTTGAACCACATTCAGATTTGTGTACACTTCTTACCCTATACCTCTTAGGGAACATGTTTAGTACACTATATTTCTAGGATTGTTGTGTGTTCATTCTTGGATCTTGGTTATTATTGTTGTAATTTTTTAATCCAAGATTGTGATATCAAATACATGTTGTGAAATTATACTTGCAATATATTTTCAGATTTGAAAATAAAGATTGTCTCATATTGGGATTTCACATTTGAGTGAAATAAGTTTGAATATAAATAATTTTTTGGGACAATATTTTTGAAGAAAAAAATTGTTGTGCGTCAAATCTGAAAATTAGTAAAGTTTATTACTCAAGTTGGATTTGAAATCAAATTGCATATCATATAGAAGTTGAATGTAATTTGTAGGAATTGCTTGTAATTGATTGAGAGGTGTGAGAAGCATTTTGTATGTTTAGTTAGTTCACAAACACTATCATTTTCACACGAACACATAGGATTTGTGGTTCTTGGTGAGGTATTTTATTTGTTGGGGCTGCTGAATTTCGGGATTCAAGGACAACAAGGAAGCTGCGTGGAGAAGAACGAATCAAGAAAGAATGCCTTTGAGAGTGGAGTAAACTCGGGTAGGTACGTTTTCTGTTCTTGTATTTTGGTTCTTAGTTTCATACTTTAGGTTGTAACTTGGTTGTGATTTTAGTGGACTTTTCATTTTGCTCCGTAGAGGGAGCCGTGGATGTTTCCCTAATTCTAGGGTTTTACCACGTTAAAAATCGCGTGTTAATTTGCTTGAATCTTCTTAATTACTTTGGTGAACAATATCATACTCGAGACTTAATTGTAGGTTTGAAATTTTAAAAAGCTAAGGTATTAATCTAACAAGTCTAAAGAATATATTCAGAAAAATTATTTTAACACATCTACTATTTATTTTGAAAAGAGTTTCGTTCAACGAGTTTATTTCGGAGTTTACTAAACTTATAATTTTTGTTATTAATCTTGTAAACAATTTTTTCAAGTGGTATCAAAGCGGGTTTATCAAAAGATATTTTGATCCTGAAACTCCAAAAATTGTTTTCGAAATCCTATTCTGAATATGGATGAAAGATTTGAGAAGTTTGGAAACCTTTCCCGACCACCACTCTTTGATGGAAATAACTTTTCGTATTGGAAAGTACGAATGGTTGCTTTCATTCAAGGAACACTTGGTGATGATGTTTGGGATATGATTGAAAATGGTTATGAACATCCAACTAAGTCTTTGTCTGATATTGATCCCACAAGAGTTAAGAAACTTCTTAGGGAATTTACTATTGTAGAGAAAAAAAAATCTATCGATAATAATAGGGGAAAGAATGCTATCTTTATGTCTATTAACGAGCATGAGTTTAAACGTATATCTATTTTCTCTACTTCTAAGGAGGCTTGGGACACTCTAGTCACTGCACATGAGGGTGATGAGCGAGTTAAGGCCTGAAAAACACAAATGCTTGTCCAACAGTACAATACTTTGATTATGGATGACAATGAGTCATTTGATGATTTCTATATTAGGTTAACTGACATTTTTAAAAAATTACATGCAAATGGTGTAACCTATACTAGAGAAAAAAATCATTCAAAAGATTCTTATGTCATTACCTGCTAAGTTTGACAATAAGAGATATGCCATAGAGGAAATGAATGACCCAAATCTAACTCCGGAATTGCTAAGTAGTAAATTAAGAATCGTTGAGATGGAGTTAGAGTTCAAAAAGCAATTGACTGCCCGTAACAAGAGACTCACTAGACTAATGTTGCATTTTCATTACAATTGACTTCACCTAAAGTCAGTCCTTTAGACTTTGACCTTGACTTGAATGATGACTGTGACTTAGATCACCTTGACAATCAAACAACTCTTATGAGCAAGCATTTCAAAAAGATTATCAAATTCAAAAATGCTTTAGCCTATAAATAGGGCAAACAAAATTATCAAGGTAATCAAAATCACAGACCTCATGAAAGATATGAGAACAAAAGGACTTATGACAACAGTAGACCTAACATAGACATGAAAGATGTCAAATGTTATGGATGTGGAAAAATGGGACATATAGCTAATAAATGTCCAAATAAGCCTACCAACAATACTAGGGCTAATTTGTGTAAGACATGGGACGACTCTAGTGATTCTGATGAAGATGAAAATGAGTCAACCCATAATTATGAGTCCTATATGGCTTTCTATGCTAGGATCATTTACCGCGATGATGATGAAATTGAGTCTACTCATGATTCTATTGCTCCTACTATTGCAGCTACTGTTGAAAATATTATGACTTTTGATGATGAAAATGACATTGCTAGTGATAACTTAAGGGTGTGTCAAACTGAAAGCATTGTCGTTAAACCTGAAGTGTGTGTGAGTTCCACCTATGAAATGAGTGAAATAGGAGACACTTCACACGATACATTTAGTGATTCCGATGATGATCTTCCAGATCTTCATAAGCTATACAATAAAACGATTAAGAAAAGTGCCCGTCTTGATAAAACGGTTAAACAACTGAATGAGCGTATTGACTTACTTAACAAGACTATTAAGAAGAACGCTGAAGAATTTACAGCATAATGTGTTGCCCATGAGACTGAAATTGAAGAATTTTCTGCAAAAATAAAAATCTTTCTGAGAAAAATAATATTTTGGAACAAAAATACAACTCTACCTTGGTAGAACTTGAAGAATCTAAGCAAAAAGTTTCAAATGTGTTTAAAAAATGCTTAAACTTTGAAACTCAAGCTAAGTCCTACGATGAAGTTGTTGTAGGAAGCAAGTTTGATTCTGAAGATAAATTTGGTTTTGGATTTGGATTTGGAGAAAAAGTTTATACTAGCAAAAATGTTTCTCCTGAAAATGTTGTTTTTGTAAAACAAGGTCAGAATTCTCAAAACACTCAGAAAGAAATTTGTTTTAAAAATGTCTCTAAGGTAAAACAAAGTGATGATTCTCAAAAGCCAAAATCTAATGGTCCAGCTAAGTACGTCTGTCCACCTGTTAGAAACCAATATCAAAAACCCGAAGCCAATGACACTTGGATGACCATTCCTATTAAAGATAAACCTATCTTCAAAGACTTTAGTAATAAAGTCAAGTCCTCCACACGTCAGTATTGTTCATACTGTGATGTCTACGGTCACTCTATTGTTGAATGTTTTCAAAAGAGATTGTATACACCTACTTATTCAAACTTTAACTATTCTAGAAAGAGTAGGAATACTTATGTTCTCCCTAGACAGACCACTCGTAACTCTAACTATAAAAAGAAGGGAGGACCTAAAACTAAGAAGAAATTATTTAGAAAGACCAATCAAAACTTTTCTAAATCGAAGGACAATCAAACTCTTAAAACTAGGCCTATCTGGATTAGAAAAGGTGACTTTCTACCCCAACTCAAGTGCAACCTTGTCGTATCTGATATTAAGGCACCAAGCACTTCGTCTGGATGGTATCTTGACTCCGGATGTTCTAAACATATGACCAGAGATGAAATTAAATTAACAAACAAAACATACTTTCGTGGAGGTAGTGTTGTGTTTGGTAACGGAGTTTCATCTAAGATCATAGGTAAGGGAACATTGTGTGAGGAAGGTCTCCCCATGATAAATGATGTTCTCCTAGTTAAAGGTCTCAAGGATAACTTGCTTAGTATATCTCAATTTTGTGATTCCAATCATATCGTTTCCTTTTCTAAAACTGATTGTGAAAATTTTAATGAAAAGGGAAAGTGTATTTTAATAGGAAACATAAATGAGGATAACTGTTACACAGTCCTTCCTAAGTCTGAATCCTGTAATAGATTGAAACATATAAATTTTGATAATCTTCGTAAGAAAAGTTCCCATGAGATTGTTAGAGGATTGCCTAGAATAAAAAATTCTTTTAAACCCATCTGTGGTCTTCGGCAGGAAGGGAAAATAAGTAACCCCTCTCATAAGAAAGTTAAAAATTTGGGTGTTACAAAATGTTGTAAAGGCAATGGATATAAAAATGAATTTTGTGCGCCTAAGACAACTCATCATGAACGACCTTACTGAAAGGAAAGATAGAACCTTATAAAAGATGGCTAAGGTTAAGCTACATGTGAAAACTCTACCGAAGTATTTTTGGGCCAAAGTTATTAAAATGACTTGTCATATGATTGATCAGGTATACATTAGGAAGAATTTCAAATCTGTTGATGATATTCGATATGCATATCTTCGTAATGCTACTGGTATGATTGTTCTTACTTATTTTAACACATCATACCTATCCTCGGTAGTTGCATGCTAATAATTGGTTTCTGAGGAGTTAGGGCATGGTCGTTTCTCAAATGACAAAAGACACCTCCTAATATCTGTTTAATGTAGGAGAACCTTGTTTCTGCCCTTGCATATTCTCCTGATTTATATCTTTTTACTCCGTTGTATATTTGAGCAAAATTGGTGGAGAAGAACTTGAGTACCTGTGTTGCGATGTATATCTTATCTTGTACTAACTCAACTAATATGCCACTGAGTGTTTATCTTTTTCAGGCATTTTTCAGACCCGATTGAGTGAAATAAGTTTGAATATAAATTGTAAGGACACAAATTTCCAATTGCGTCCATATATAGTTTTGGCTCAATTCCGGACAAAAACATTTATTCATAGGATAGTATGTAAATGTAATATTCTCAAGCCTATGAAGTGTTTGTTGAAGACGTAACGGCAAAGAGTATAAAGCTTCATCAAATATGCCGGTTTGCGTGCCTCGTGTCTACGTCATCAACTATGGTTCCATGCTCCCAAGGTATGAATGCAATTATATATATATATATAGGATCTTGGAACAAAGTTTGTTGGGTGTTAGGTTTAATAAAAACTGCGTTTTTATTTTCAGAAAAATTTAATTAGAACTTTAAATAAAAGTATATAAAGTTTCTGGGCCAAAATTGAATTTTACAAAATTTCTGGAAGTCGTTCGAAATGTCGTTCTAACGAGTTTTTCGTTCGAACCAGGTTTCGTTCGAACGAGTTTGGCAACGAGTTCTCACTAACCTATACTGGTCTGTCGTTCGAAATGTCGTTCGAAGGAGATTTTTCGTTCTAACGAGGTTTCCAACGAGATTCTAACGAAGTCCATACTGGTGTGTCATTAGAAGTCTCGTTCGAACGAAATGTCGTTCGAACGAGAGGCCAGGCGGGAACAGTTTTTGACAGTTTTTGGCAATTTTTCACCCACTTTCCCACTTGGTTTTTAACCAACTTTTTCAGACTTTATCTTGTGCGGGAATCACATTTTCCAATCTAACTTTTCCAACCTAGTTTATCTCTTGGAGAGAGTTTGAGAGCAAAAATTGTTTAGGAAAATGTTCATGTTTTGAGTGTTAATTTTCAAAGAGAAATTCATATACCACTCTAGTTTACACCCAAGTTTGTTTATTCCAAGTTCTTTTATACATATCAATTGCTTGGAGTTTGGCACAGGTTTATCTCTATCGAATTCAAGAAGAGAAGTTTTGGTTTGCTTCTACATCCATCAAAGAAGAAGACCTTTTGTTGCGATTCTACCCACTTAAAAAAAGGCTCCTTGCTCGGGTGACGGTGACCATAGAAAGCCCTATCGGTGGATTCCGAGACCTAGGTGGTGTTCTAAGGTTATCCGCTAGGAAGAGGTGTCTACAAGAAGAAGCGTCGAGGCTTGAGAGGGATCGAGTCAGTCGTTGTAAGTCTATCTGTCTTGTACTTGTAATTCCGTATCTAGTGGATTTGTGGCTAGGGCCGTCCGAGATTTTTTCCCGTCTTGGGTTTTTCCTCGTACATCGTGGCGTAGTGTGATGTTGTTTATTTTATCTTGCATTATAACTTAGAACGCATGCTTAGAATAATTTCAAGATAAAATTCGGTTTAAATTGTCACACTCATTTTAATTTGAACTTAAATTAAATATTGGGTAAATTTGGTTTATTCAAGTCATTTGCTAAAATTGGTTTCGCCTAACTTGCTAATATTTATAAATATGACTTAGGCAAATTCTAGGACTTGGTTTGATTTAATCGGTTTAAGTGATTATATTAATTGATTAATTTTACTTCACTTGGTGTTATTTTAATTTGTTTAAGAAATTAAAATTTGTTGTTGTTGTTAAAAGTTGAACCATCACGTTTTACGCTTCCGCATCATCTTCGAGTGTTTTTTTATACAAAAGGAAATTGTTAGCCTTTTCATAAATAATTTGTTGGGACAATATTTTTGACGAAAAAAATTGTTGTGCGTCAAATCTGGAAATTAGCAAAGTTTATTTCTCAAGTTGGATTTGAAATCAAATTGTATATCATATAGAAGTTGAATGTAATTTGTAGGAATGGATTGTAATTGATTGAGAGGTGTGAAAAGCATTTTGCATGTTTAGTTAGTTCACAAACACTATCACTTTCACACGAACACATAGGATTTGTGGTTCTTGGTGAGGTATTTTATTTGTTGGGGCTGCTGAAATCCGGGATTCAAGGACAACAAGGAAGCTGCGTGGAGAAGAAAAAATCAAGAAAGAATGACTTTGAGAGTGGAGTAAACTCGGGTAGGTACGTTTTCTGTTCTTGTATTTTGGTTCTTAGTTGCATGCTTTAGGTTGTAACTTGGTTGTGATTTTAGTGGACTTTTCATTTTGCTCCGTAGAGGGAGCTGTCGATGTTTCCCTAATTCTAGGGTTTTACCACGTTAAAAATTGCGTGTTAATTTTCTTGTATCTTCTTAATTACTTTGGTGAACAATATCATACTCGAGACTTAATTGTAGGTTTGGAGTTTTAAAAACCTAAGGTATCAATCTAACAAGTCTAAAGAACATATTCAAAAAAATTATTTTAACACATCTAGTGTTTATTTTGAAAAGAGTTCCGTTCAACGAGTTTATTGGGAGTTCACTAAACTTATAACTTTTTGTTATTAATCTTGTAAATTTTTTTTTCACTTGGGTGCTGGACCTTGTTGATCACATCAATTTGATTTGAATTAGTTTTAATCCCTCTTTTGTTAACTAGGTAACCCAAAAATTTACATGTCTGGACACCGAATGAATATTTGCTTGCGTTAAGTTTCATCCATTACTTCCTAAAGATTTTGAAGGTTTTAGCTAAGTCCATGAGTTAGTCATCTTTGTTCTTTCTCTTTACTAACATGTCATATATGTAGACATCCATGATGACTCTTATTTGCTGCTTGAACATCTTCTTGACCAACCTCTGGTAAGTAGCCTCTGTATTCCATAGGTTGAATGACATGACCTTATAATAGTATAAACCCACTGGGGTTATGAAGGATGTTTTGTCTTGGTCGGGTCTGCATAGAAAAATTTATTGGTACCCTGAATAAGCGCTCAGAAAACTTATTTTCTTGTGCGATGTTGTGGCATAAACTAACTGACTGATCTTGGGCAGGCTCTGTTGAGGTCTGTGTAATCAATGCAGACTCTCCAGTTGCTGTTGCTTTTCGTACTACCACTGGATTGGACAACCACTTGGGAAACTAAACTTCCCTAATGGATCTTGTATCCAGAAGCTTCCCAACTTCATTCTCCAGCACATTAGCCTTTTTTGGGACTGTTTGGCGCGCTTTGTGAGTAATCAGCTTAGAGGTTGGGTCAAGATGTCGATGATGGCAGGCTACGTCAAGATTAATTCAGGGCAGATCATACGACTCCCAGGCAAAAACATATAAATTGCTTCTTAAGAAGGCAATCAAATATTTCTTTTTGTGATCGGTAAGGGTAAATCCGATTAAAAACATTCTATCCAATAAGTTGTGATTAACACCAACTTTCTTCAGTCTTTTAATGACCCTATCGGCAGGATGGACCCTGGTCTCTTTCACCCCTGGTCGGCCATACCTTAATTACTATTTAGAGGATGTAATCACCTATTAGGCTTCCTCTGAAGTGCCTCTTTGCTCTTTCTTCTTCTCCTTCTGAGGGTGAATGGCCATAATGAAACACATCCTTACAGTGGCTTAGTCGCCACGAATCTCGACCATGCCTTGATTGGTGATACACTTGAGCTTTGGGTGGTTGGTAAATGGTACGACCTTTATTGCATACAACCATACTATGCTTATAATAGCGTGATATGAAGAATAAATGTACACTATGAAGAACTCAATTAAATGTAAGATATTGCATGTTCTAACTAAGAAGGCTATCTTTCCCAATGGCATCATAATTTCCTCGCGAAGCCGACCATCATAACTGTGGCCTCTTTGAGGTCGGTTAAGTTGAGCATCAACTTGTGGAACAACTCTAGGTACATCACCTCTGATGATCTTCCCTTGTCTACCAGCAGATTATCGACATCCCAATTCATGATTCTGAGAGTAATCACCAGGGCATCACGGTGGTGAGTCCTCATCGTACTAAGATATTCCTCTGTCGGCATTTTTTAGCTTGGATTTCTACAGGGTCAATCTAGAATGCGTCCATGATAGCGGTGACCTTTTTTAATTCCATATAAATAGTGTTCCCTTGGATCTGCTTCAGGTCAGACGCTACGAACTCCTGTTCCATGTCATCATCAAGGACATTATTCGGTTTCTATTCATTATTGGTTACAACATTTTTAGTTTTTTGCTCTATGTATTCGTTTAAATGTCCATCTTGGGTTAAATCTTTCGAATGCAGTTTCAGCGCTTTATAATTCTTTGTCTTGTGGCTGCCCTCTGTGTGGAATGCACATCTTAGCGTGTTATTCCTTTTTATCAAGTCACCACCCATTCCCTTGGACTAATTGACAAATGGTTAATCCTTGATCTTGCTCAAATCTTGTAGATTGGTTATTTGAAGAATGTGTTAACAGCTTGGAACGTCTTTAAAGTATCGGCCTTGCTCCCATTTTTAGAGCCCCTATTCTTGTTCCATTTATTTGGGGTGGCACTTTTGTCTCCTCCTTAACTTATTTTTTATCAATCATTGTCCCTTAGGGTTGAGTGAACCATATCCACAACCTTGGAGTATTTTTCAATACATGCCATGAGGTCGTCAATGGTGTTAGCCGTTTCTTCATCAGGGATTGGTGCAACAGAGATGTGGTCGACAGACTAATCTTGAAGGACGCTATAGAAACCTGCTCCGAGCAGTCCTCCACTTCATTGAAGACCTACCAGTACCTCTTGACATAATCACAAAGGCTTTCTTATGATTTTTTCTTTATCGTGAACAGTGAATCCACCCTCTTGGGGTGGGATTTGCTGGTTATGAAGCGAGTAATAAAATCCTATGCTAGGGCCTTGAAGCTCTCGACCAAACTATGTGGCAGCTTCTCAAACCACTTATGAGCTATATCATATAGGCTTGAAGGTAAGATTCGACACATCAAGGCGTTATTGTGGATCTACAGGGTCATCGCCTGCCTGTACTACTGAACATGGTCTATGGGATCCGTCTATCCATTATAGATTTTGAATCTGGGAATGATGAACATCTTTGGGGGTTCTTCTTATTCAATCACCCTTAAAAATGGGATTTTATCTAGGTAATGAGAGATCTTTTGGCTAGCTCCCTAGTAGACTTGGCCCCTCGATGGGTTGGATGCTGATCCATTTGCTTACGGACCAAAATTTTGATGTCCTCATTATGACAATCATTACTTCTGTGGCACCTCTCTGAGCGACCACGCTCTAATCAATCACACTCCGAATTGCCGCGCCCAGATCGATCCTGATCGTTCCTGAAGCTCCTCCCTTATTTGTGAGTCTTTCTAACCAAAAGACTAGGAGACCTATCACGACATTATCTAGTATCTCTATGGATACCCTTCTTTATTCTTTCAAGTCGCATTTGTAAGTGAGCATTCTCTTCCATCTAGAGATGGGTCATTTCCCTCTTCTCTTGAAGCCTGCCTTCATAAGCGTCGACCATCCTGAAGATCTGAGTAGACCTAGGCAGTCCCTGACTTCCCACATAAGGTTTCCTTTCTTGGCAAAAGTTTGGATTTGGTGATTGGCGAATCTCTGACAAGACCCCAAGTAAGACTGGATCATCCTATACGTCTCCAGCTTGAGAAAGGTTATTGTTGTAATGTGACATCATGAGATTTCTTTCGATAAGTGCTTTTATAGGAAAAAAATCGATTCCCACAGATGGGACCAATTATGAGTGCAAGAAGTATCACAATAAAAAATCTAGAAAGCATTATCGAGATAAAAAAGTAAATGATCACACATGCAGCACCAAAGATACGTGGTTCGGTAACTTGCCTATGTCCATGGAGATGTTATTATTTCTTATTAGTGTATCTTAAACGATCAAAGTTCATCCCCTTCCCCGTGGTCAGGCTTTACATTTTATAGTTGCAAAAATCAGTGATTGAATTTTACAAGTAACTTAACCAGCCTATAAATAACTCGTAGGTGTCCCTGAATATCTCCTTAGATATTGTTGGTAATCTATTTGAGTCTATCTCCATACATTTAAGCACATGTCAATTACACGTTATAAAATAAGTATCTTCAATTGGGTTGGACTATCCATTTTGCATGCTGGGCTGGTCAGCTATAGTATTGGGCTTGAATTAAATAAGCCCAACAGTGGTTAAAATCAATTAGCGATGAATTCATTTGACCAAGAAGGACTTGTATACTTAACGAGGGGAATTATATTACCTATTATAATAGCTTTACAGTAAGACTTTTTTATTTCGACTGATTTTGATATAATCAAATTGGAGTGCAGTCGTGATTATTTAGTGGAATTAATCGTGATTAAATAAATGAAGGAAATAATCTATAAGGATGCAATTTGGGAATTTCGAGTACTTATTTGGAAGCCAATATAATTATTTAGTCGTGGGTCCCTATTGGTTGTATGAACCTTGATATTCTAACCCTTGATATCCAGGTCACTATAAATACGTTGTGTCCCTTTCATCAAAGGGAAGATAGAACATATCCTAGCATATTCTTATTAACAAGAATACCTAGATTTCTGTAATCTTTAAAATCAATACCATAATAGTGGACGTAGGCTTTCTTACATAGCCGAACCACTTTAAAACCTTATGTCACTCTCTTAGCTATTTCATTGCAATTCTATATTTTATCCGTGATTTTAAAATTAGACCAAGTCCACTTTTTACATCAATAAATTGGCGTCATCTATGGGAAACGTGTGTTTAAACTCTGTTCTCAACCTCGTATATCCTTATTCAAGGAAAAATGAATGATCCAGAGCCTAGTGTAATAAAGGAAGTCAACTCGCCTACTCCATCTGCTCCACTTACAGAAGCCAATTTAAATGGGATTTTTGCCAGTATTTTTAGGGGTTAAGACGCTGTGCAAGAATCTATGAGACAAGTTGGCTCAGTTCCTACAAGCAAGATCTCCAATCGTATCCAGGCAGCGAATAACTTCATCACCACGAAGAGAAATGTCGCCTCCACCTCCTACGCACAACCGACTCACCTATTCCAGATCATCTCATGATAGGACTTATCACCCAGGAATCATTTCCTCAATCAGAGCCTCAGAGTCTTATGATTGTAAAGACATTTTTCTCATGTCCAACATGTTACATTTATGTATGTCGTACGCCGCTACATTTGGCACGTCACTTCAAGATCTCATATGACGGCCTCAATCCGAATTCCGAGAATCAAGCATTTATGATCTCCATCATGTGTCCTCATCTGCCTCAACGACTTCACGTTCCATGATTTTAGGGACTTTATGCAAGTGGTGCGCAAGAGAAGTCAAAACAGTGCAACAAGGCTTGATAGGGAATCTCAAGGGCAATTTGATAATTTTACAGCCACCATCCGGAGGACCGGTCAACTGGAAAGTTGAAAAGCTTTCCGTAACGAAGATACTGGAAGAAACGATACCTCAATCCGAGATACGGTAAACAAGTTATGGCCCGTTGAAAATGGAGATATTTACATTGAAAATACTGGGAATTTTTCTAAATATTTAGCCCCTGTTCCCAGCAAGTTTCCCAGAACCCAGACCAAACCGGTTCGGGGGGGCGAACCGGTTCGCAGGGTACCCAAACCGGTTCGGGGTACCTGTACGCTGGATAGAATTTTAGAGTTTTAAGAACGTGGATCTCTTCATCTGTTTTCTTATATATACCAACTTCGGGGGAGCTATTTGATAAGACTTTGAAAGACGAATTTGAGAGTCCAAATACCTCTAGTCTTCATATTTTTTAGTCCCAAGACTCATGTTTTGATTCACACAATTCTTCCAATCCTTTGTGAATCTTTTTGGTAACCCAAGAACACAACTTTGAGTTTGTTCAACCCTTGTGGAGAAGCCGTTCTCTTCTTCATTGCTGCCCTCCTGGAAAGGGAAACTTCCAGCCGCCGACATAGGAACCGACACCTGCGGGTATTTCTGTGTCACACTGTTTTTAGCCGTTGCTTTGAAGGTTTACCGAAGACACCGTGCGTTACACTTGTGGGCAATTATCAGGTTGTATGTAAGTCAATGGTCTTGTAAATTCTTTAAAGTTCTAGAAATAAGAGGTTTTGCCCTTCGGGGATTTTTCCTTAACTTTGTGTCGCATGCTTTATATTTGATGGGTCGATTTAGATGCATGTTTAAGGGTTGATTTTATTTGGTTTAAAAGTAGACGCTAATTAAATAAGGGTTCTTGGAAACTTGCGAATTTAATTTAAATCATTATCACACAGTCACACCGAACCGATTTGGTTTTTCAAATTGGTATCAGAGCGGGTTACTCTAAATTATTGAGTGATCGTGATTTTTAAAGATTTTTTCCTGATACAATTTGACTTCTCACGTCGTCAAATTGGTATCAGAGTAGGTTGCGCTAATTTATTGTGTATTCCTATTTTTCGCAAAATCGTGTGATATTGATTTTTTTGAAAAATCAGTTTTGTGAAAATTCACACTTTTTCTTATGGAGCACTTATATAATCAGATGCCTATTTTTTACGGGTCTAATTATGCCTACTGGAAAGCTCATATGAAATCGATGTTAAAATCTATTGACGAGCGTGTTTGGTTGCTTTGTGAAAATGGTTGGACTCCTCCCACGGTCACTGTTAATAACATCACCACTTTAAAACCCGTGTCAGCCTGGACTGAAGATGATTATAAATTCTCCAATTTTAATTCCCGTGGTCTGAGTGCTATTTCTGGAGCTGTCTCTCCTGATGAGTTTCGCCGAATTATGACGTGCACCACGTCTAAAGAGGCTTGGGATGCTTTGAAATTGACACATGAGGGTACGAACGCGATTAAAGAGTCAAAATTACAAAATTTGGCCACCCAATTTGAGACTATCACCATGTCTGAGTCCGAATGCTTTGATGATTTTTATGCACGTTTGTCGGACATTTTTAACACATGTTTTAATTTGGGTGAGGTGATTGATAACACGCGTGTCGTTAAAAAGATTTTGAGATCTCTCCCACAACACTTTATTCCTAAAGTCACTGTTTTGAACTCTTTGGGAAATTTGAAATCACTTAAGTTGGAAGAACTTGTAGGAGATCTTCAAACCTATGAGATTGATATATTTCCCAAAACCATTAAGGCTAAGGATAATGGCATTGCTTTAAAGACTCATTTTAAGAAAAAGAAAGAAAAAGTTTGTGAGTCCGATTCTGAGGGAGATTTTGATTTTAATGATATGGCCTTGTTTGCTAAAAATTTTAAAAAATTTCTCAACATGAACAAAAATAATTCTTCCAATAAAAAGAATTTTTTTGAGAAAAATAAAAAGAAAGAGGAGGCCAAAGATAGTGACAAGGAGGATGAGATCAGGTGCTTTGAGTGTGAAGGGAAAGGGCATATATCTAGAGAGTGTCCTACTAGGATAAGGAGAAAGGGGAAAGAGACTGCTATGCCCATCACACTTAGTGATAGTGAAGGTGATGAGGGTGATAAAGGAGATAAGTCTGATAAAGGTTTGGGACATGGGATGGTTGTCGCCTTTTCTAGTCGTGTGAGCACACCCACTTTGTCTCACAAGAGTGCACACGAGAGCGATAATAGTGATTTGTGTTCTTCGAGTGAGGGAGAAAGCGAGGAGGAGAGTGGAGACAAAAGTGAGCTCCAAAAAGCTTTTAGAGATTTGTACACCGAGACCTTGAAAACAAAGAAGTATAATAGGGATTTAGGTCGTCGGGTTTTAGATTTGGAGAAAGAGAAGGAGGTTTTGAGGAAGGAGAAGTGTGATTTGGCCGACACGTTGTCTAGTCTGACGACACGTGTATCCCAACTTGAGAGTGATCTTGAACATTCCAGGGAGGTCAAAGTCAATTTTTTGAACGCACCTAAGAAGGTTGAAAAAGTGGTTCATAAGGGTAAAGGTGAGAAGTTAGGAATAAGTCATGACGGTGCTTCTACTTCCAAATTAGCACCCGAGCCGGTTCCCACTTTAGTGTTTGATTCACGTGAGTCTCACCCTAACCCACCTAGGCGTCCCATTCCCATTAGGAGAGTACGTACTAGAGTTTTTGAGAGAGGTGTTCCTAGGCCTATTTATGTTTGCTCACATTGCAAGAGGAGAGGACACCTTAGGGAATTTTGCTTTAAGTTGGGGTATGTGTCACGTTTTGCTTCTACACGTGTTTCTGGCACACATGCACCCACACATGATACTTTACATGCTCCCGGAGACTACATGAGAGAGTTTGCACATTTAGGTGAGCAAGTTAAGTTTTTAGTCAAAACTTCACAAGAATTGATGGAGGTTTTTCATAAGCTGCCACCACCTTTGGAAAACCTCTCTGCACCTAATGATTGAGGTTTGACTTGTTTAGTAGCATAGGGTGTTCTTCATGATGAACTTGTTTGCCTATTGCTAGTATGTATCATTTTGTATGTTTTATTTTTTTTAAAATTTTTGAAAAATACAAAAAGATTTTATTTTGATAATTTAAAAAAAAAAATCCAAAAAAGATTTTTGTATTTTTTTTGCACCATTTATGGATGGAAACTTAGGATGACCAAGTCACAACATCATTCCATTTTACATGTGACTATTTGATAGTGTTTATAGACAATAGGTCAATTCATCCTTGTGCTTTATAATGTTTGGAGTCATTAAGATGTAATTAAGTGTTGCTTCCTACATGTTTGACTTATAGTTTCCTTTATTGCACACATGCACAGATTTGTTTGATTATTGTGCTTGTCTTATCACATATTGGTTGGGTGTTTTCACTTCAATCCCGTCCTTAAAACGAACCAAGCGCGATTAATTTTGATAAGGAAATTGTGCATATAAAAACCGTTTTGTGAGTTTGTGTGCTTTGTTTGAAAAACGGGGAGGGGCTGCGAAAGGTAATTATCTATACTTTGCGCAAAAGCCACCGTTAAATTGGGCCTAAAAAATGGAGGAATTTTATTATCCGGGGTCCAAAGAGGTTTAAAAGAGCCCGAAAAAAATTGAAAGGCAATAAAAAGATATTCATGCCAAAAGGGGGCTATTTAGGTTTTTGCACCAATTCTCCAAAGTTTGAGAATTTAGATTACCTCTAAAAGAAAATATATATGAGGGAGTTTGGTTGGAGAATTTAAAACGGGTTTGCACGTCCTTGAAATACTTGAAAGTGCGCTACATAGTTTTGGACGTTATTGGTGTGGAAATCATTTTGACTTTGATTTGTTGATTTGCATAAGACGATGTCATTTAAATTCAACAAATTTTTTTTACACCTAAGGATACTTTTGATGTTCATTCGTTAGGGGTACACATATGCATCGTGCACATATGATTGATTGAGTTGATTTACCTATCGAATGTGTTCACACCCATTCATTCCATTTCCATGACTTGGTTGTTTGAGTCTAAATCCATGGTGTGATTTTTGTATCATATTTGTTCAAATTGGTATTTTTTTGTACGGAAAATTTGAAAAATTCAAAAATTGTTTGTGAAGATTTGTTTGAGCATCTCCTTGCAAGAGCACATTACCATATTGTTTGATGCCATGTTTTGTACCGTGACACCCCGTTTTTGCTTCTTTGATTCATTCTTCTCATCTGTCTATTTGGGGACATCATAAAAAAGGGGAGAAAGAATTATCATATTATGGGGGGGAGTTTGAATTTTGGGGGAGTTTTGAGATTTGAATTATGCTTATCATATATTGTTATCTATGTTTATCTCATTTCAAACTCGATGCGTCACCTGCTATTTTTTCTTTTTCTCATGTGTGTAGGTACTACATTGATGATCACTGAATTGCACACCCTTATGAAAAAAGATTTGAGATTTTGAAGATTGAAGATTTGAAGTTTTGAAGATTTGAAGAACAAACGATGAAGACTTATTCATTTGTATCTTTCCAGTTTTGGGTTCATGGAAGGGTAGATTTATATAGGCAATTTTGTTATTTGATAATTCGGATTTTTCATGTGTGTACCGGCATAGACATAGGGGGAGATTTGTAAGGACATTTTTCTCATGTCCAACATGTTACATTTATGTATGTCGTACGTCGCTACATTTGGCACGTCACCTCACGATCTAACATGACGGCCTCAATTCGAATTTAGGGAATCAAGCATTTATGATCTCCATCATGTGTCCCTCATCTGCCTCAACGACTTCACGTTCCATGATTTTAGGGACTTTATGCAAGTGGTACGCAAGAGAAGTCAAAACAGTGCAACAAGTCTTGATAGGGAATCTCAAGGGCAATTTGGTAATTTTACAGCCACCGTCCGGAGGACCGGTCAACTGGAAAGTTGAAAAGCTTGCCGTAATGAAGATACTGGAAGAAACGGCACCTCAATCCGAGCTACGGTAAACAAGTTATGGCCCGTTGAAAATGGAGATATTTACATTAAAAATACTGGGAATTTTTCTAAATATTTAGCCCCTGTTCCCAGCAAGTTTCCCCGAACCCAGACCGAACCGGTTCGGGGGGGAGAACCGGTTCGCAGGGTACCCAAACCGGTTCGGGGTACCTATACGCTGGATAGAATTTTAGAGTTTTAAGAACGTGAATCTCTTCATCTGTTTTCTTATAAATACTAACTTCGGGGGAGCTATTTGATAAGACTTTGAAAGACGAATTTGAGAGTCCAAATACCTCTAGTCTTCATATTTTTGAGTCCCAAGACTCATGTTTTGATTCACACAATTCTTCCAATCCTTTGTGAATCTTTTTGGTAACCCAAGAACATAACTGTGAGTTTGTTCAACCCTTATGGAGAAGACGTTCTCTTCTTCATTGCTGCCCTCCTAGAAAGGGAAACTTCCAGCCGTCGACATAGGAATCGACACCTGCGAGTATTTCTGTGTCACACTGTTTATAGCCGTTGCTTTGAATGTTTACCGAAGACACCGTGCGTTACACTTGTGGGCGATTATAAGGTTGTATGTAAGTCAATGGTCTTGTAAATTCTTTAAAGTTCTAGAAATAAGAGGTTTTGCCCTTCGGGGATTTTTCCTTAACTTTGTGTCGCATGCTTTATATTTGATGGGTTGATTTAGATGCATGTTTAAGGGTTGATTTTATTTGGTTTAAAAGTAGACGCTAATTAAATAAGGGTTCTTGGAAACTTGCGAATTTAATTTAAATCATTATCACACAGTCACACCGAACCGATTTGGTTTTTCAAATCTTTCTCTCCCGAAAGGCCATGTGTCCTGGAGAGATTGAGCCAAGCTTTGCCTTTCCATCGATTGGGACTCCGAGTAAACAAAAACCCTCATAAATCATTATCTAAGAACATTCGACATCAAGTCGACCAGCGTGAAGCCATAATCAGATCAAGATCAAGCGTCCGACGATCTGTACGCGCCGAGCAGACTTCTCAGGAAAAGAATTCAGCGCATACACATAGTCGGGGTAGCCGAGTTATTTCGAATAAATCTAATGTAGGTAATCCTTAGTGAAAAGGATCAATTCAACGATTGAAAGATCAAATAGGGGAGATAGAAAAAGCAAATAATCCTTTACAACGAAGTTTTGTTAAAAGATCCCCTTTTATTTAAGCAATTGTGGATTTTCATACTCCATCTAAGTTTAAATCTCTTATGGTTACCCCCAAATATAATGGGAAAAATGATCCAGTTCTGCACATTAAATAATATCAAGTTGCCGCTCACATTTATATGGTCCCTGATGAGATGAGATGTAGAGCGTCCTCAAGCACCATTACAGGATTTGCTCAGATATGGTACATTAACTTTCCCCGAGGACAAATTAACAACTTCAATCAGCTTGTCGAGTTATTTATTAGCAATTTCTGTTTGGGGGCCAAGACAGTAAAGAGAGTAGACATTCTCTTGAGTGTAAGATAACAAGTAGTGGAAACAACTAGGGAGTACATCACTCATTTCAATAACGAGAAATTGGAAGTGGTAGATTAATAGGAAAAAATAACTATCACTGCTCTCATGAGTGGATTGCTTCTCGAGAAACTATACTACACTCTGACCAAAGATCCTCCTAAAACCATGATCGAGCTCATGGCTAAGGCAGAAAAAATAATTAATGTCTAAGAACAAATGGATGCAAAGTAGAGTCCAGCCTCAAAGATCGATAGGAAAGATCAGAAGGAGAAGAAGCCGAAAAAAGAGGACAAGCTCAAAAAATATGGAACCTTCACTCCATTGAGTGTTAACATTCACCATATCCTTGAGGAAATTAAAAACAATAAGGATTTACGATGGACAGAAAGGTTGAAAGCACCCTCTAATAAGAGGGACAAATCTAAATATTATGAATTCCACAAGGATCACGCCCATACAACAGATAACGGCATTGCTTTAAAAAATGAGATATAATTCCTCATTCGCTGAGAAAAACTGAATAAGTTTGTTTATCGATGAGAAGGTAGAGAAGTAAGAGGAAGGTTAAATTCTCCATGCAAGCACGAAGATGACATAAAAAGAAATCATAAAAATGATTATGAGGATGATCCCGACCTGCCGAAGAAGCCCAAGCAACCAGAACGTGAGGTAGCTATGATCTGTTTTGGTTCAATTGACTGTCATGTAATTACAAGTGGCGATGCAGGAGGAGGCGATCACACTGCTAAAAGAAAATCTTACTTGAATGAGGCCCAAGATTGCTCTTATATCCAGAGAATTAATTTGAACGAAGATGATCGGCCTAGGAAGGTTAACAAAGACAAACTGATGATCAATTTTTCAAAGAATGATCTCTATGGGGTGATTTAACCCAATGACGATCCATTGGTTGTCAAATTCAGGATCCAGGATACTGTCATCACTAGAGTTTTGATTTTCAATGGGATCTTAGTAGATATTATGTTTTATTTTTGCTTTCAGAGTCTGAATTTGAAACTCAACCAACTGGAACCCTATCACAGGCCATTAACAAGATTTTTTGGTGAAAAAATTTATCCTCTTGGGACATTCAAGCTAGAAGTGTTATTCGGCACTTGGCCAGCAAGCCGTTATGAGAAAATACACTTCTTCGTGATGGATAAAAACATTCGATCTGCCTACAATGTGATCCTAGGTAAGGTAGGGTTGAAGAAGTTTGAAGTTGTACCATCAACAGTTCATCAATGCTTGAAGTTTCCAACTCATTTCGGTGTAAGTGCTGTAAAATGCGACCAAAAGGTGGCCAGAGAGTGTTACTACTGTAAGCCGAGCAAAAGGATTTGATCGAACTGAAGAAGAAGACTACTGCCTATTAGGTGGATACCACTGAGACTAATAGTGAATCTGAAGTTAAAACTTTAGATCCATGAGGTGAGACATAATTATTCAAGGTATAAATTGTGGAAGCTACTGAAAGTGTCACCTTGGACGACGATAAACTGGAAAGAACTACGCAGATCGGTTCAACACTGGATCTAATCCTTAAATAGGAATTGATTATGTTTTTGAGGAAATGTAGAAATGTATTTGCTTGGAGCTATGAGGGTAGGACTTGGATTGATCCCAATTTCCTTTGTTTTGAGCTCAATATCAATAAGGATGCCAAGTCGATTAAGCAGAGACGAAGGTGTTTCAGTCCGGATAAGAATCAAGCTATCCACGAAGAGGTCGACAAGCTTCAACAAGATCGGTTTTATTAAAGATGTGAAATATGTAGCCTGGTTGACCAATGTTGTGATGGTCAAGAAGAAGAATGATAAATGGAGGATGTGCGTGGATTTCATAGATTTAAATAAAGCCTACCCAAAAGATCGCTTTCCCTTGCCTATAATTGATCAATTGGTGGATGCTATATTGGGACATGAACTTTTAAGCTTCATGGATGCCTATTCCGGGTATAACCAGATTAAGATGAAACTAGAAGATAGGTAAAGCATAACTTTTATCACTAACTGAGGAACTTATTGCTATAACGTAATGCCATTTGGGCTTAAAAATGCTAGAGAAACGTATCAGTGGTTGGTGAATAAGGCCTTTAAAGAACAGACAGGCAATAATATGGAGGTTTATGTGGACGATATGTTAACAAAAAGAGAGAGCTTCAAATCATAACAGCGATCTTAGCTAGATGTTTGACCAACTGGAAAAGCATCATATGAAGATAAATCTGGCCAAATGTGTGTTCAAGGTCCAGGAAGGAATGTTCCTCGGCTTTATAGTTAATCAAAGGGGCATTGAAGCTAATCCAGCAAAAATCAAAGCTTTGATCTAATTGCAGTCGCCAGCTCTCAAGAAAGATATACGAAGGCTCATTGAAAGAATGGCAGCTTTAAACAGATTTGTGTCTAGGGCAACAAACAGGTGTTTACCATTTTTCAAGGTGTTAAAAAAGACGTTTGAGTGGAGTGCAGAATGCGAAGAAGGTTTTTTAGAATTGAAGAAGTACCTTAGATCACCTCCTTTATTATCGTGACCAGTCTTGGGAGAGAAACTATACTTATACCTAGCTATTTCTGAATCTGCGATTAGCTCGACTTTGGTGAGATTGGAAAATGGGATTCAAAGACCAGTTTATTAAACAACAAAGTGTTCAGGGGAGCCAAGATTAAGTATCCAGGCTTGGAAAAGTTACCTTTAACACTTATTGAGGCTTCTAGGGATATGAAAACATACTATAGTTGTGTATACTCATCTGCCTCTTCGGTAAGCATTCCACAAGCCTGAGAAGTCTAGAAGATTGATGTACTGGGAGTAGAGCTAGGAGAATATGACATTGTCTATGAACTATGGTCATCATTAAAAGGCCAAGCTATGTCGAATTTTATTACTGAATTCACCTATTCAGAGGTTCTCGACCAACAAAATATACCTGCCGAGCAGACTTCTAAGGAAGATGCCCAGCTCAAAAGCAAGCTGAAATTATTACCGATCAACCCAAGTCATTTAAAACTCAGGAGCTGGCCTAAAAATATACAGAGGAGAGCAGGAAAATATTCCATCATGGAGTTCTGTCTGAGGAAAGATTTAATAGTGATATCCCGTTATGGAATTTATATGTCGATGGTTCTTCATGTGCAACTAGAAGTGGAGCAGGTATAATACTCATTACTCCTGATAATATTGATGTTGAATATGCACGTAGGTTTTAATTAAATGCATCAAACAACGAGGTAGAATATGAAGCTTTAATAGTTGGACTAGATTTGGCCCTTTCATTAGGTACCGAGAAAGTAATGCTGCACATGGATTCACAGTCAGTGGTCAACCAAGTGCTTTATTTATATGGAGTCAAAGGTAGTTGATGACCAGGTACTTTTCCAGAACCATGGAAGTCATTTCCAAGTTTTTAACTGTGCAAATGAATAGGATCCCCAGAATAGCCGACGCCCGAGCAGATGCATTTGCTCTATTGGTTTCAACAACCAGAATTGAACTCAGGCGCAATATGCCAATAGAGATCCTAGCTAATCGGAACATTGACGAGGACTTAATGGTTAATTTCATTGCCATAGATTTGGGACCTTCCTGGATGGACCCAATTAAAGCCTGTATTGAGGATGACATCGTGCCACCTGATCCTAAAGAGTCAAATAAGCTCCGATATAAAGCAATGATATATGTGTTAGACAAAGGAGTTTTATATAAAAAGGGATTGACGATCTCCTTATTGTATTGTGTTCATCCAATGAAAGTGGAAGACTTGATCAAAGAAGTGCACGAAGGTTCCTGTGGAGCTCATTCCACTGGTCGATCATTGCTCTAATAAATCAACACTCATGGATACTACTGGCCGACTATGAGGGCAGATTGTACAGCCTTTGCAAGAAAGTGTGATAACTTCCAGAAGTTCTCTATATTTGTAAAATGCCCGATGCTGCTCTAACATCCATAACTTTACCTTGGCTATTCGCCATTTGGGGAATTGATCTATTCGGCCCACTGCCGACCACTAGAGGCAGGTTTAAATATTTGGTCATTGCTATTGATTACTTTACCGAATGGGTGGAGGTAGAACCATTAGTAGACATGCCCTATGAGAATGTGTATTAATTCATTTGGAAGAATATTAAATGCAGATATGGGTTACCGTATGCCTTAATTACGGGCCATGGCACTCATAACAATTAGTTTGAAGCACATCATGTTCAGTCTAAAATCCAAAAACTCCATTCTACACCAGACCATCCTCAAAGTAATGGTCAAACAGAAGTAACAAATAGGAATTTGATCAACGGATTGAAGAAGAGGCTTGATGCTGCTAAGGGCAACTGGATTAATGAGTTATATTATATTCTTTGGGCTTACAGAATGACGTCAAGAACAACAACTGGAAAGACACCTTACATGCTTACGTTTGGGACTGACGCCATGGTACCAGTCGAGACAGGACTACTAACCTATAGGATATTGAATTTTGATTCTCCAACTAGTGATTTGATGCGTCGACTAAATCTAAACATGTTAGAGGAAGTCCGAGAAGACGCTGCCTTGAGAAACATTGCATATCAACACATAACTGCTCATTTCTATAATAAAAGGGTCAAGCCGACCAACGTTAAATGGGGTGACTATGTTCTTAAGAAGGTCATCCAGAATAAAAATAAGCTTGAGGCTAATTGGCGTGGCCCATATTGCTTTTCGCTGTCATCCGCCCAGGAACCTAGCGACTTGAGACTTTGGAAGGGTAAGAATTGAAAAAACCTTTAAATGTCGAGCACCTCCAAAAGTATTATCAATGATTCAAAAGAATGTTATTATTGCATTTCTTTTGATCTATGTTATACATGACTATGAGCCCAGTTTCAATAAAATATTAATTTCAGTCCCTTTAATTTTTTTGATTTTTTTTCCAGAGTATGGCGATATACATCACACAAAAATAACAAGTAAAATTTATCTGTCGATTAGCTGCAGATCAGCAGAACATACTTAATCAGGTTAAATTTATTATCAAATTCCAGATGCACCAACAACTTGAGGCACAATGTTTCTGTAATACCCGCACTTTTTATTACGTACTTGTATTTCGACCTATTTATATGTCAAAAAAAAAAAATAAAAAAAATTGACAAACTCATAAATAAATAAATAAATCATTTATTTCATCAAAAAATGAAAGTGCTCAAAAAAATCTGAAATTTTTCATACAATTGTAAAATTTAATTTTGAACAACTTTTCCTTCTTTGGCATCCTCAAAACAAATGGTTTAGAACCCGTTTTAGACGGATTTATGTCGAAATTCTAGTAAAAAAATATTTTAGATGGTGTGGTTGGCTCATTTATTGGGTGGTTGGTTTTTGTATTTTCCAAACTTGGGAAAAACGTATTTCACTTATATTTTCAAGCCTAGGAGACTTAAATAAGTCAAAACGTTGAAAAAGGAAGCTTAAAATTGATATAATTAAGGGTGGGAAGATTCAATGAACCTAGTTAACCAAATAAACATAAAATCCTCCATCCTCTCTCTCTCTTATATTCTCAAGAGCAAAAATACCTCTAAAATTCGTAGCTCACCCTTATACTCATAATATCTATCCTCAAAATCCATTAAAGAAGTTCAAAACTCCATTAAAACACCACACAAGGGGTGGGGTAACTTGGTGTGGCTTGAAAGCTTGAATTTGGGAGCATAGGAGTGGAGTCTAGGAGCAATCAAGGAGGACTTGAAGATTTCTTCTCCAAAGTTATCTCCTCTTCATAAATCAATTAGGGTTTTCCTCTCCCTAAAATTATGTTTTCAAAAGCTTAAAACACCCATGTTAATGAAAGATGATTTCTTGTTAAAAAAAATAAAAAATAAATTTGCTAGTTCTTGTATTTTCTATTATGCAAACTTATTCTTTTTATGAGTTAAAATGAACTAGCTTTATTGATTAAATTTCATAATATCATGCTTGTATAAATTCATGATTAGAACATGAAATTTGTTAAGAAGAAATGTTATAATCATATACTATTGGAAATAAATGTGTAGGATGCATATACATGGATTTCTTAGATAGAAATCCTCATTTCATATGAATATGCTTGCATAATTTTTAGACATGATAAATGATGTGTTTTGAAATGATATTGATAGATTTCATTATGTTTTGAAGAAATGATAAATTTCAGCCCCTACTTTGATGTTGTTAAAAAGTAAAGATAATGACTTAAAATGATGTAGAAAACCCACTTAAAACCTTATATTTGGACACTACATTAATATGGCAATTTTAATTATTAAATTTGTGATTAAATGAGTATAATAATGTAGAAAAACAGTTAATAAATATAATATCATGATTCTCACTTGAAAACCCGTTAAAAGGATGACAATTGGTGTAAAAATGACGTAGAAAACCTATTTGAACTTTGTATAATAATGTCTATAATAAAATGATGATTTTAATTACTAAATAAATGTTAGAATGGGTATAATATTACAAAAAAAAAGAAAAGAATAGAAAGGTATTATAAGGATATTTTCTTCAAAGGATGCATTTTGGTATAAAAAATGGAATGATGGCAATTGTGTGAAAACTAATGAAAGATAATATTTCTTTACATTAAAATGCTAGTGAAATCATTTTTTTAGATACTAAAAATGTGTTAAGGCATGAATGAATAAATAAAGTAAATGATGATTGCATATAAGTGTTCAAAGTACGGTGTTAGTATTAGTTGGCCTCCTCGGCTATTTTAAAAGTAAGGCAACTAATGAGTAAAGAAGTGACACCGAAAGATTAAAGCGAGTACTTGGAATAATGAGAATAATTGTAAGAATGTGAGTATTTGGAAGAATGTGAATATATGAAAAGATAATGATATTCGGATGTTGCCAGAAAGAATAATTAAGGAGGGCATGACGTCCCTAGTGGTGAAAGACCCCAAACAACCTGGCCAGTGTAGCATATGTGTGCTCGATACCGACGGTGAAAGGCCGTGAAATCGTGGATGTTGGCAAATCTCAAAGCAATAAAAGTAATATCCATGAAAGATTGAGAAAATGAATGGATTAATGAATTTTAATAAATGGAATTTATTAATATTATGATAACAACATAGTTGAATTAATAAATTAAGTCTCTGGCATGAGACATGAAAATACTTAAGTGTGAGTTGGGCACATAGCCCGGGTGCATTGCATGTAGTTGTACTAACATTTAATGAAATGGAAATTGTTTTACAAAACACTTAAAGACATTGTATATGTATAGTATTTTGTTTATCAAATTATTGCTTAGTATTTCCCACCCTACTGGGCATTCGCTCACCCCCTTACTTTTCCCCCCAGGAACTTCAGTTGGTGACACTGGAAAGGATCTCGGTAAGGAAGCTGAGCGTGCGACTCGACATTAGATGCTCTGTTGGCCATTCCATAATATGTTTAAGATTTATATTTGAAGTACCTTAATTAATATGTTGGAACTCTATTATGGGATTTGAACTATTGTGTTGTCTTACACAGTGAACTTCATTTCGATAGATTAATTGTGTATTAAATGGTTTTTCATGGATAATTTTATAAGTTGGATTTATTATGCATGTTAAACGTTTATTCTTCTTAAATTGAAATTGACAAATAAATATCATATCCTTAAATCAATTAAATAAATATTTTTCTTAAATAATAAAGTAAATTTTTCCCCTCCCCCTTTAACACCCCAATTCGGATTCGGGTTATTCCAACGGTAATCTAAATCCTGGTCGGGGCGTTACCACTTGGTATCAGAGCATTAGGATCCACGTGTGTGACGGAGTGATAACACGTCTTCCTTGTTTATGTTTCCTCGAATAAACTAGTATATTAAATTACATGTTGTTATAGGATGGCAGCTAGGCGTAACAATGCTGCTTCTGGGAACAGCGAACTTCAACGCATGGAAAGGGCTGTGCGTCAGTTAGCTGACACTCTCTCTCAGCGAGAGAGGTGTAATCATAGCGGGACTGTAGAGAGTACTACTGCAGCTTCTATGCTAAAGGATTTTAGGCGATTGAACCCTTCAACTTTCAGTGGTACCAAAGGAGCTGATGTGGCAGAAGAGTGGCTTGATGAGGTCGAGCGGATTATAGATGTTATCGACGTGCCGACTGGGCATAAAGTTAAGCTTGCTACTTTCCAGTTGACTGAGCAGGCCCAACGGTGGTGGGCCACACACATGGCGAGTTCGTCTGAGCCCTTGGATTGGGATGGCTTCAAAGATGCTTTTCTTGATCGATACTTTCCTAAGGCCTACCAGGATGCTAAAAAAGATGAATTTGCCCAACTCATCCAGGGTAAATTATCTGTCAATGACTATTTGGTACACTTCGAGAGTTTTTCAAAGCATGTGAAGGCTGTGCAGACTGATGAGGCTGAAAATACTAGATTGCTCATTAAGGGTTTAAACCCCCACATTCGTAAATTGGTGGTGGGGTTTGATCAGTTGAGCTTCAGTGAGGCGGTGAACAAAGCTATCAGGATTGAAATTGAGGCGGAAGATTCCCGTGCTATTCGAGACAAAAGGAAGGAGTCTGGGGGTGCTTCAAGGAAGGAAACTAGTGGGTTCCAAGGTGGTGGAAACAAGAGGTTCAAGGTTGGACCGAGGGGTATTATCGCCCAACTGAAGGCGGCATTAAGTGCCGATTCCATAGGGCAGTGTAGCAGTGATCAGGGTTCCACACATCTCCCTAAGACTTGTTATCTTTGTAGGTCCCCCGATCATTTCAAGCGGGATTGCCCCCGAAACAGTGGTCAACAGGTTAGCCTGCAGGGCAACAGTTATATATCTAGAAGGAACTCGCGCTTTTCAGGTTCCAATCAACAGCGCCAACAGTTCTCCTCTGGCAAGTATCAACAGAACAAACAAGGCTCTGAAAATCCTCATCAGGGACATGGAAGTCGTTGGCAGACTCAGGTGCCGAGTGCTCAAACTGGAAGGTTCAGCCAGGGTCGTGCATATGCCATTTCCCAGCAATCAGTCCCCACTCAGAACTCAACAGTTATGGAAGGTATGATTTTGCTATTTAGTACTTGGGTGAAAGCCTTATTTGATTCAGGAGCATCTCATTCATTTATATCTAGTTCGTTAGCTTTCTGTTTGGGCTTAGAGGTAGTTGAGTTTAGCCCACTCATATTTGTGGGATTGCCCATAGGTGGCGGTGTTGTCCTTAGCAAAGTTTGTCGAAATTGTGTAATCATAGCTGGAGACTATATTCTGGAGTATGATCTTATACTGATGGATATGAATGACTTTGAAGTTATCCTCGGTATGGATTGGCTGTCAAATTTCAACGCCACTATCGAGTGCCATCGGCACAGTGTGTCAGTATCTCTTCCAGATGGGTCTCGCTATCGTTTTGATAGTGAGCAGAGTATAGATTATCCTTGCAAATTATCTTCTACCAGAGATCAGAAACATTTCTTTGGTTGGTTAAGCAGCATTGTGGCACAAGAAGATCCTATACGTGTGATTGCAGATTATCCTGTTGTGCGGGATTTTCCCGATGTATTTCCTGAGGATCTTCCAGGATTACCCCTGAGTCGAGATATTGACTTTGCTATTGATATTCATCAGGGTGTTTCACCTATTTCCATCCCTCCTCATCGAATGACCCCGGCAGAGTTGCGAGAATTAAAGCTTCAGTTGGATGATCTCACTAGCAAGGGTTTTATACGTCCTAGTGTGTCCCCTTGGGGAGCACCGGTCCTTTTTGCAAAGAAGAAGGACAACACTCTCAGACTTTGCATTGATTACCGACAACTGAACAGGGTGACGGTAAAAAACAAATATCCTATGCCTAGGATCAATGATTTATTTGATCAGTTACGGGGAGCGGGTAGGTTCTCCAAGATTGACCTCCGATCTGGGTATCACCAATTGCGAGTTAGGGAGGAAGATATCCCTAAGACAACTTTTCGAACGAGGTACGGACATTACGAGTTTTTGGTCATGCCTTTCGGCTTGACTAATGCCCCAGCTGCATTCATGGACCTCATGAATCGTATTTACCGACCATACTTGGACCGATTTGTGGTGGTCTTCGTTGATGATATTCTTGTATATTCGGCTTCTGATGATGATCACGAGGAGCATTTGCGTACTACACTCCAGGTACTCAGAGAAAATCAATTGTATGCAAAGTTTACGAAATATGAATTCTGGGTGGATGAGGTCAAATTTCTTGGCCACGTAGTGTCCGGTGCGGGCATTTCTGTTGATTCATCCAAGGTTGAAGCCGTCCTCGGATGGGAAAGACCGAAGACAGTCACAGAGATTCAGAGTTTTCTTGGCTTGGCTGGATACTACAGGAGATTCGTTCAGGATTTCTCTCGAGTTGCATCGCCCCTTACACGGTTGACGCAGAAAAATGTCCATTTTATGTGGTCAGACGAGTGTGAAGCTGCCTTCCAGGAGTTAAAGTTTAGGCTTACCTCTGCACCTATTCTTGTTCTTCCCGAGCATGGAAAAGGGTATACAATGTACTGTGATGCCTCCAGATCTGGTCTTGGTGCAGTTCTTATGCAGACGGGTCGGGTGGTCGCTTATGCGTCTCGACAACTTAAGACGCATGAGAGGAACTACCCCACTCACAATCTTGAGTTAGCCGCAGTGGTGCTTGCATTGAAGAGTTGGCGGTATTATTTATATGGCGAGCGGTTTGAGGTATTCACGAATCATAAGAGTCTCCGATACATCTTCACTCAGCGAGATCTTAACCTTCGTCAGCGGAGGTGGATCGAGATTCTTGAAGACTATGACTTTACTTTGGAGTACCATCCGGGAAAGGCGAATGTTGTGGATGATACCCTTAGTAGGAAGTCGGGTCCTGCCTTAGCAGTGATGAAATGCCATCGTGGAAAGATGTATGCCGAACTTCAGCGTTATGACTTGCATGTTCAGCGGAGTAATGATAGGGCCTATTTATGGGGTATGTTGGTTAGACCAGTCGTTCAACAGAAAGTCTTGGATGCTCAATTATGTGATGATGAGATAATGTTTTTTTGAAACCGTATTTATCGCGGTGAAGAATTTGATACTCTCACAGTTGATCAGGATGGTGGTGTTCGACATAAGGGTAGGTTGATTGTCCCAGCCATCGAGGAGCTTCAAGCTGAGATTCTGACAGAGTTTCACCATTCTCGATTCAGTATACATCCAGGAGCTACTAAGATGTATAGGGACCTTTGCAGAGATTTTTGGTGGTCAGGGATGAAACGAGATGTGGCTTTGTTTGTGGCAAGGTGTTACACGTGCCAGCAGGTGAAGGCCGAACACAAGAAGCCAGCTGAATTATTGCAACCACTTCCAATTGTCGAGTGGAAGTGGGAGCATATAACTATGGATTTTGTTACAGCTTTTCCTCGGTCTGAGTGAGTGCACGATGCGGTTTGGGTTGTAGTAGATCATCTCACTAAGTCAACACACTTTCTACCGATTAGAGTCACAGATAGCATAGAAAAATTGGCTAGGCTTTATATTCGGGAGATTATTCGACTACATGGTGTTCCACTCACTATTGTTTCAGATAGGGATCCTCGATTTGTCTCTCGGTTCTGGAGGAAGGTTCAGGAGGAATTGGGTACTAATCTGAATTTGAGTACGGCTTATCACCCCGAGACTGATGGGCAGTCTGAGCGTACTATTCAGATTTTGGAGGATTTACTGAGAGCGTGTGCTTTAGACTTTCGGGGTAGTTGGGATGAGAACTTGCCTCTTGCAGAATTATCTTACAATAATAGTTATCAGTCAAGCATCGAGATGGCCCCCTTTGAGGCATTATATGGGAGACCGTGTCGTTCCCCGGTATGTTGGGCAGAGGTTGGCGAGAAGCATCTCAAGAGTTATGATATGATTAGGGAGATGACTGAGAAGGTTGAGTTGATTAGACAGAGACTTATTACGGCCCAGATTAGGCAGAAGAACTATGCTGATAATCGTCGTATACCTCTAGAGTTCCGAGTAGGTGACCATGTGTTACTCAAAGTTAGGGCCTGAACCGGTAGCAAGAGGTTTGGCCAGAAGGGCAAGCTCGCCCCTCGATATATTGGCCCCTCTGAGATCTTGGAGCGGGTTGGGGAAGTCTCTTATCTTTTGGCATTGCCTCCTCAATTGAGTCACGTTCACAATGTGTTTCATGTTTCTATGTTGAAAAAGTATCTGCATGATCCTAGTCATGTGATCAACTGGCAGAATATTGAGTTGCAAGAAGATACTACGTTTCTGACGCGACCTTTATCTATTTTGGATCGTGAGGATAGGGTACTACGCAATAAGGTTATCCCTTTTGTGAAAGTCCTTTGGGAATCACAGGGTGTTGAAGGCGCTACTTGGGAAGGCGAAGCCGAGATGAGGGAGAAATATCCTCAGTTATTTGAGTGACTTAGGATTTATTTCGGGGACGAAATTTTCTAAGGAGGGAAGAATGTAATACCCGCACTTTTTATTACATACTTGTATTTCGACCTATTTATATGTCAAAAAAAAAGGAAAAAAAAATTTTGACAAACTCATAAATAAATAAATAAATCATTTATTTCATCAAAAAATGAAAGTGCTCAGAAAAATCTGAAATTTTTCATAAAAATGTAAAATTTAATTTTGAACAACTTTTCCTTCTTTGGCATCCTCAAAACAAATGGTTTAGAACCCGTTTTAGACGGATTTATGTCAAAATTCTAGTAAAAAAATATTTTAGATGGTGTGGTTGGCTCATTTATTGGGTGGTTGGTTTTTGTATTTTCCAAACTTGGGAAAAACGTATTTCACTTATATTTTCAAGCCTAGGAGACTTAAATAAGTCAAAACATTGAAAAAGGAAGCTTAAAATTGATATAATTAAGGGTGGGAAGATTCAATGAACCTAGTTAACCAAATAAACATAAAATCCTCCATCCTCTTTCTCTCTCTTATATTCTCAAGAGCAAAAATACCTCTAAAATTCGTAGCTCACCCTTATACTCATAATATCTATCCTCAAAATCCATTAAAGAAGCTCAAAACTCCATTAAAACACCACACAAGGGGTGGGGTAACTTGGTGTGGCTTGAAAGCTTGAATTTGGGAACATAGGAGTGGAGTCTAGGAGCAATCTAGGAGGACTTGAAGATTTCTTCTCCAAAGTTATCTCCTCTTCATAAATAAAGTAGGGTTTTCCTCTCCCTAAAATTATGTTTTCAAAAGCTTAAAACACCCATGTTAATGAAAGATGATTTCTTGTTAAAAAAAAATAAAAAATAAATTTGCTAGTTCTTGTATTTTCTATTATGCAAACTTATTCTTTTTATGAGTTAAAATGAACTAGCTTTATTGATTAAATTTCATAATATCATGCTTGTATAAATTCATGATTAGAACATGAAATTTGTTAAGAAGAAATGTTATAACCATATACTATTGGAAATAAATGTGTAGGATGCATATACATGGATTTCTTAGGTAGAAATCCTCATTTCATATGAATATGCTTGCATAATTTTTGGACATGATAAATGATGTGTTTTGAAATGATATTGAAAGATTTCATTATGTTTTGAAGAAATGATAAATTTCAGCCCCTACTTTGATGTTGTTAAAAAGTAAAGATAATAAAATGATGTAGAAAACCCACTTAAAACCTTATATTTGGACACTACATTAATATGGCAATTTTAATGATTAAATTTGTGATTAAATGAGTATAATAATGTAGAAAAACAGTTAATAAATATAATATCATGATTCTCACTTGAAAACCCGTTAAAAGGATGACAATTGGTGTAAAAATGACGTAGAAAACCTATTTGAACTTTGTATAATAATGTCTATAATAAAATGATGATTTTAATTACTAAATAAATGTTAGAATGGGTATAATATTACAAAAAAAAAAGAATAAAAAGGTATTATAAGGATATTTTCTTCAAAGGATGCATTTTGGTATAAAAAATGGAATGATGGCAATTGTGTGAAAACTAATGAAAGATAATATTTCTTTACATTAAAATGCTAGTGAAATCATTTTTTTAGATACTAAAAATGTGTTAAGGCATGAATGAATAAATAAAGTAAATGATGATTGCATATAAGTGTTCAAAGTACGGTGTTAGTATTAGTTGGCCTCCTCGGCTATTTTAAAAGTAAGGCAACTAATGAGTAAAGAAGTGACACCGAAAGATTAAAGCGAGTACTTGGAATAATGAGAATAATTGTAAGAATGTGAGTATTTGGAAGAATGTGAATATATGAAAAGATAATGATATTCGGATGTTGCCGGAAAGAATAATTAAGTAGGGCATGACGTCCCTAGTGGTGAAAGACCCCAAACAACCTGGCCAGTGTAGCATATGTGTGCTCGATACCGACGGTGAAAGGCCGTGAAATCGTGGATGTTGGAAAATCTCAAAGCAATAAAAGTAATATCCATGAAAGATTGAGAAAATGAATGGATTAATGAATTTTAATAAATGGAATTTATTAATATTATGATAACAACATAGTTGAATTAATAAATTAAGTCTCTGGCATGAGACATGAAAATACTTAAGTGTGAGTTGGGCACATAGCCCGGGTGCATTGCATGTAGTTGTACTAACATTTAATGAAATGGAAATTGTTTTACAAAACACTGAAAGACATTGTATATGTATAGTATTTTGTTTATCAAATTATTGCTTAGTATTTCCCACCCTACTGGGCATTCGCTCACCCCCTTACTTTTCCCCCCAGGAACTTCAGTTGGTGACACTGGAAAGGATCTCGGTAAGGAAGCTGAGCGTGCGACTCGACATTAGATGCTCTGTTGGCCATTCCATAATATGTTTAAGATTTATATTTGAAGTACCTTAATTAATATGTTGGAACTCTATTATGGGATTTGAACTATTGCGTTGTCTTACACAGTGAACTTCATTTCGATAGATTAATTGTGTATTAAATGGTTTTTCATGGATAATTTTATAAGTTGGATTTATTATGCATGTTAAACGTTTATTCTTCTTAAATTGAAATTGACAAATAAATATCATATCCTTAAATCAATTAAATAAATATTTTTCTTAAATAATAAAGTAAATTTTTCCCCTCCCCCTTTAACACCCCAATTCGGCTCGGGGCGTTACAATTTCTCACTCAAATGCAAACTTCCCGTATGACTTCGTACATACAAGTCACGAACAAGAAGTAACTATAACTTCATGTATGGATTTATATAAACAAGTCACGAACAAGAAGTATTATTCGACTAAGTTTAAGAATAATAAGTATTATCCAACTAAGCTCAAGAACAATTTACTTCATGTATGACTTCGTCATTGACAAATCAAGAACACGAAGGTTGTAAAACTTCGTATACAACTAAAAAAAAGTTATAAACAAGTTTTACCTGACTAAGTTAAATGCAGGAAGACATGTAAACATTCCTAAATACTGGGATACAAATATATATTCCTCATACACTTGGTTACAACTGATAACTAATGCTAAATTTGGATTAATATATCTAAGTGCAATAGTAGAATCAATGGCATTATAATCACAACTTGACTGATTGATTATAATAATCATAAGTTAACAACACAAACATATGGCTTTTCATTCATATAAATTGTATTACATTCAAATGAATAACAAGATACATAATAATTATTCAACATAACACTTTCCTTCAGTTTTGGAGGTCGGTTGAGGTGGTTGTACTCTTTCCATTCCAGCAGGAGGATCATCCAAAGTATTGGGAGAATTAATAAAGTTAAAATCCCTTAACATTCTTTTGTTGTTGCTGCTCGGTACATTGATTAGGTGAGTAGGACGGATGTAAGAACACAATTCTTAGCATATTCATTTGTTTTAATTGGATTAATTTCGAACAAAATAAATTAAGTCTAGGCTAGTTATTTATGTAGTTTATTTACAGCCTACGACAAAATTCAAGTCCAAGAATGTGCATTCAAATCTTTCAAGAAGATTACAAGTCAAGACGTGTTGCATATGTTTAAGATCACTCTGGTATGAATACTTGTGAGTAGTTGGGTAATTTGTATATTGATTAAATGCTGGGTGATTTAGATGTTTGGGAATTAAATCTTTTTATGTTTTAAAAATATTTCTGAGTTGCAAACAGCTTAAAGAAAATTCGAGGATTAAATTAAAGAGAAAAAAAAAACAATATTTTTTACTGTATCTCGCTCGAACGAGATTGTGAATTGTAAAGCCCCGTATTTTAATAATCACAAAATTAAAATATAATTTCCTTTTTAACAAATGCGGAAGCGTATAATAAGTGATGGTTCAACAAATAAACAAGGCCGGGTTTTAATATCTTAAGAAACAAATTAAAACAACATAATTCAAGTCCTAGAATTTGCCTAAGTTATAATTAACAATTATTCAAAGTTAGGCGAAACCAATTTTGGCAAGTGACTTGAATAAACCAATTTTATCCAATATTTAATTAAAGTCCCAAATTAAATGAGTGTGATAATTAAACCAAATTTTATCTTGAAAATTATCCTAAGCATGGATTCTAAATTTTGTGCAAGATAAAATAAACAATGTCACACTACACCGCGATGTACGAGGAAAAACCCACTAACGGGAAAAAACCTCGGGGCGGCCCTAGCCTCAAATCCACTAAAAACGGTATTACAAAATACAAGACAAAAAGACTTACTTCCTAAACTCGAACCCTCTCAAGCCGTGATGCTCCTTCTTGTATCAACCTCCAATTAGCGGATAACCGACGGAGCTCCACCGTGGTCTCGGAATACACCGATGGGACTTTATATGGTCACCGTCACCCAAGCATGGAGCCTTTCTCCTTTTGGGTAGATTCTCAACAAAAGTCTTCTTTGTGATGGGGTGTAAAAGCAAACTCGAAACGTCTCTTGAATTCGGTAGAGAAAACCGGTGCCAAAAACTCCAAGTAAGGATATGTATATATATAGAAGCTTGGATAAACAATTGGGTGTAAACTAGAGTGTGTATGAATTTTTCAAAAAAAATTGACACTCAAAACTTGAACATTTTCCTAAAGTAATTTTGCTCTCAAACTCTCTTTTGGAGATAAACAAATGTTGGAAAAGTTGTCTTGGAAAATGTGTTTCCCGCACATAATAATGCATGAAAAAAGTTGGTTGAAAACCAAGTGGAAGAGTGGGGAAAAAACTGCCAAAAAACTGCCAAATAACTGTTCCCGCTGGAAGTTCGTTCGAACGAACGTGATTCTCGTTCGAACGAGACTTCTAACGAGTGACCAGCCTGGGCTCGTTAGAGGTTCGTTAGATACCTCGTTAGAATGAACCTTCGTTCGAACGACATATCGAACGACTGTCCAGTTAGGGTCGTTGGCAAAACTCGTTCGAACGAACCTGGTTCGAACGACAAAACTCGTTCGAACGAAATCTGGTTCGAACGAAAAAACTCGTTCGAACGACATTTCAAACGAACCAACAAAAAGATTGAAAAATTCGATTTTGGCCCAGAAACTTTTATATACTTATTTTAAAGTTCTTAATTGATTCTTTCTGAAAATAAAATGCAGTTTTTTATTTCACCTAACACCCAATACAAATTGTTCCAAGCTCCTATATACATATAATTACATTCATACCTTGGGAGCATGGAACCTTAGTTGATGACGTAGAAACGAGGCACGCAAACCGGCACTTTGATGAAGCTTTAAATTCTTTGCCGCTACGTCTTCAATACATAATTCATAGGCTTGAGAATATTACAAATAAATACTATCCTATGAAAAAATGTTTTTGTCCGGAATTGAGCCAAAACTATATATGGACTCAATTGGAAATTTGTGTCCTTACAAATCTCCCCCTTTGGCTATTCCGGGACAAAAACCAAACAAAAATCCTAAAGGGCCGTCAAGCTCTACTCGAGTCAAAACATAACCCGCCCAATCTTGACTCAACCCAAGGATCAAACGCTTTGCCATAGAAAGATGCCGCTTTAGAATAATTCCTGCACACTTAAGCAAACTCATCAAATGCATAGGGAATATCAATATATTAAATGCCCCTAAATTAATTCTCCCTTTAAACACATGACAAAACTTAGAAAGACGTCTCCCCCTAAGATAAATCTCCCCCAAACGAAGATACGATAATAATAGGATTAGATACCATTTATCCCCCTTTTTGTTCGGGAATAGGCAAAGGGTAAAGAACTAATAAACAACATGTGAAAGCTTAAGGTGATACGACGTGAAAGCATATGGGCAATAAAAGCAAGGCAAAGACAAACAAATATCATATTTATATATACTAGAAATATATCAATGAAGCACTTGCATATATATATAGATATGAACACACACATGACACAAAATACAATAAGTTTGCACACTCGTATGGCAAAAATGTGTCATATGGAAACGGAAGTGTAGGGGCGTGAACTAGAAACAATTAAATTTAGACCCAAACACTTAAGAAACGTTCACGGAGTTCTCATTTGATTGCAAACTTCATCACAGTTAAATATAACCTCATGTGACAATATAAAGATTGAACTCAATGAACAAACATACACAATGCATACAAGCCTAGCATGATGATGATTCTACAAACCAAATAGAGTCATGACATTAAAGACAACTAGGATAAACGGACATTGTGCAAACCGTTGATATACCATCCAATTCTCCCTCAATGAGCATATATATTCTTTTGTTTTTGAATGAATATATCATACAAACATAGGCCGTGGCAATGGCTTTCTGTTAAATGCCAAATATTCTGTTTTTAGGCCTTTGGATCACGTATTTCTTTTAAATCCAATCAACGGTGGCTTACTATCGCAAAGGATTTAATTCATCCTTTCGGAGCCCTTCCCCGTGCATATATTAATTTATCATGTTTTCATTTTTCACACAAATCTCACATGCAACGGATTTTGACATGCACTAGTCCTCCTAGGTCATAGATATGTAGATGACTAGATTGATAGGAGAACACCTCAAAAAGCTCAAATATAACATGTGACATTAAGATTTCAAAATTATATTTTAATTTTGTGATTATTAAAATACGGGGCTTTACATGAATCGTTCAAACGACATTGACATGTCGCGTGAACGAGATCTTATCTCGCTCGAACGACCTACCGCCTCGATTTTTGTGTTTTCATTTTTTTGGACTCTGTGAAGCTCAGTTATAAATAAAAACTTATCTGCAAACGTTTCTGTGTGCAGAAAAGTTTTGAAAAACTCATTCCTATACAAGTTTTTCATCTTTCGGTGTTTATTCAAAATCGTATTACTCAATTCCAAAGTTAAGTGATCTTGAACGCATTTACAGGAAAATAATCCATTCACTACACCGTGTTGCACTTTGTGAGGAGAACTCTACAACCGAAGAGCTGCGTGCTATTGTAGAAGTATACCTTGTGAAGTATCTTGTGAGGAAGCCGTTTTCTTCTTCATTACTGCCCTCCTGGAAAGGGAAAGTTCCAGCCGAGACATCGAAATCGACACTTGCGGGTATTTCTCATGTTGCACTTATTTCATTGTAATCCGTGTAAGCCGTTTTCTTACAAATTATAGTGAAATAAAAAGTTTTTGCCCTTCGGGGATTTTATCCTGAAATTGTTTCTTTTACCGCATGTTTTATTCATCAAATTGATTTAATCACTTAGATGCATGTTCAGGGGTTAAGAAGTTAAAATTGGTTTTAACTAAAAATTGGAACAAAGTTGTTCTTACCTAAAGTACACACTAAAGGGTCATTTCAAATTGGTATCAGAGTTTGTTGCACTATTTTATTGTGTTTGTGATCCCGTGTCTTTAGGTATGCCTTTTGGTGGTTTTGATGATTTTAGAATTCACCTGTTTGAATCGTCTAATTGGAAATCACACATGAAAACTGCTCTTAAAAAACTGGTCAATAAAGGTCATTGTGGAAAGTGTCTTTGCTGCGAAGGTTTTGGTCACATGATAGATGCGTGTCCCACTAAACTTAGGGAGAATTTTAATAAACCGATAAATCATTTTTCTATCCTTAGTGATAGTGACCCAGAAGAAGAAAACTTTTTTGCTAGTAAGCATGATCTTTCCACCTTTGTGGTTAGTCATGTAAGTGATAAAGACTTACCTTTGCATGATTCTTCCGCAACCACTAAAGTTGATACTCCTGAGAGTGAGGAGGAGGTGAGTGAGGATGAGAGCGAAGACGAGAGAGATTTGTAAACTGCTTTCAAGGAACTGTATGGAGAAACTTTAAAATAAAAGAAAGCAAACATTAACTAGGAGCTATGTTGAAAGAACGTGCCATAGAAATAAATAATTCCAATTCTTTAATTGAGGATCTTAGGGCACAAGAAAAGAAAATTCGAGAGAAGCTAGAATATGTCGAGGGTGAGAGAGATAGTCTTCAGGGATTGATGGAAACTATGAAAAAGGAAATTCTGAAGTTTGAAAATTCTATGCGTTTACTTGAGTCAAGGATAGTTGAACTTGAAGAAAAACTGAGAGATTTGAGTAAAGTTAAGTTTGATTTGGAGGCTAGATCTGAAAAGTTAGACAAAATCTTAGGTACCGCCGAAATCAAAGACAATAGGAGAGGTATTGGCTTTAATAATCATGTCGCACCTGCTCCCAAAGCCTAAACCATGCAAACAAGAGAGCTTTTTAGGAACTTTAGGAGAGAGCCACCTAGGAACGTGAGGTATAATCGGCCTATAGGACACGCTCCTCACCGTATATACACGTGCACTCATTGTGGTAGGAGAGGTCATCTTAGACGATTTTTCTATGATCTTAAGAACGCTCCAAGAAAGTCTAGAGCCATTCCGGTTCCAAAAGCCCCTTCTCATCGGTTCACACCTACTTGGGTTAGGATGTCGGACTTAGAAGCGTTGGGTATAAATCTTGGTTATTATCACATCATTGCTCGTGGTTCTCCTCATCTTTCTTCTTTCGATTGAGGTTGTTCGTTGGTTTTTCGTACACTAGTATTTACATCTTGCGTTACATTTGGCTAGTGTTATGGCATGATTCTTATTTTTATTATTTATTTGAGTCTTTTCAAAAAATTCAAAAAGATTTTGATTTTTATAAAAACTTTTGAAAATAGAAAAAGATTTTTTATTTTTGAGTCGTGAGGTTACATGATTGATATGGGATATTAGTGTGCTTGATTCCCCCCTCCTTTCATTATTCATGTGGCTAGGACTTTTGGTCATTATTATTGATGACTAGAATGATCTTAACCTTTGCACAATGGGGTTGTTTCGACGTTGATATGCATTTTGACTCGACTTTGCTTATATGCCATCCTTGCACAAAAGCACGAGTTTATATGAATGTTTGACTTCTCTTGCATATTTGAGTTTGGTGAGACGTTCTTATCTCAATTTTGTCATCTATGCGTAAGTAAACTTAAGGAGGAGGTGTGCTTGTAAGAATCGTTTTCCATGAGAATTGTTATTGAAAATATGTTGAGTGTTCACGGGAAAAGGGCTGTGAGAGTGTACAATTGACTCGTCATGAAAGCCACCGTTTAAAAGAGCCCAAAAGAAAATCAAGGCAATAAAAAGAAATAAATGCCATAATTGGGGCCAATAGGACTCTCTCTAAGCAGAGATTGATAGATATTTTTAAAGATCTTGAAAAGTTCATATATTGAGGGAGTTTGGTTGTAAATTAATTTAAACGGGTTTTCACCACGAATCCTATCTTGAAACATCGTATCATGACGCTATTATTTGTATAATCGTCAATAATACGAACTCATATGCATGTAAATTAAGTTTCGTTCATCAAACTCACACTTATTTTGTCACACATGGCTTTGATGAAGTTTGATGATTCTTTGCTATCAATGAGAACTCTTTGATTAATTTGACGTATTGAAATGATGACTCATATGTTGTAGTTCACTCCCCATTCAGTTCACTTTCATAATTGATCACATTAGTACCACGTTAACATGTAATCCTCATTTGTCGCCTTTTACACTATTTTCTGTTTTGCAGTCTGTTTATGTGTTCCAGGTACTGTTTTGGGGTAATTTTTTCACTGGGTAAATTCTGAATGTTTTTGGGGTATTTTTGGAAATTGTAATTTCTCGTTCGAACGACATCTCATGTCGCGTGAACACATCGTTCAAGCGACTTCCCAAATCGTTCGAGCGACATCCTTAAGTCGTTCGAACGACTTCTCGCGAGATCAGGGTTTCTTTTAAGCAGTCGTTCTCTCTTCTCTTTTTTTGTTCTCTCTTCTCTCTTTTCGTTCTCTCATTCCCCTTTCTCTCAAGCGATGCAACAGCTCCTGTTTTAAAAAAAACGCCATTTAAAAAAAAAAACTTCGTTTTCTCCAGCTTGGATTTCGTGTGGAATCAAGCCATTGTGATTCTGCCCTTGTTGCTACTGGTTCTCCAACGTGTAAAACCCTTATTTCGTTCTTCCCGGTGATTTCTCTTCACAGTGGTTCTGCCATTATCGTCTTCTCCGGTGACTGACCCAGTACTCAAAAAACCCCTTTAGCTCTCCAGTGTGTGTTCCTCTCATTGGTTCTCTTAAAGTCAACAAAACTCCAACTTTTGTTCTCCGGCGAGCTGTTTCCATTTTCCGGCGATTTCGAGGTAACAAGGTTCATTCTTTATTTTTTTTGAAAACTCTTGTTACTGTTTCTGATTTTGACCGTGATTGTGGAAGGTGTTTGCGGTGGTTCGGTTGGACGATTGTACGGAGATAGGTTCTTAGGTGTGCGCGTGTTCTTCCGCGACGGTATTTTTTTCACATCACATATTACATCTTCTAGTCATACCACCTAGACGCCGTGGTGCCCCTTCCGGGAGACTCGATGAGGTACCACCCTCTATTCGAGCTCAGAGAGCTCAGGCTAGTCGACCCTCGTACTCACCTGTGAGGTGGGCCACTCATGTTGAGTATGATCATTACTGCTCATTGGGTCTCCACATTCGGTCAGTTATTTCAGAGAGGGTGTTTCGTTATGCTGAGTTTCGTGAGTTAGGTATTCCTCATTGGTTATCTGCTAGAGGTTAGGATTATATGTTTGAGGTTCGTGGGGTTTTTTATCTGGACATTGTTCGAGAGTTTTTCTTTCGCGCCCTTCCCCAAGCTGAGGGGATATTTTCTACTGTACGTGGCGTTCCTGTTCTCGTCACTGCAGATCTCATAACAGCTTTTCTGCACCTTCCTTGTGTCCCAGATGCTGTTTATCCTCGTTATACCGTTGATGGACCTACTTATGATGATATTTTATGGCATTGTTTCTGGGAGATTCCCCAAGCAGGTTCTACGATGTATCATCGCCAACTTCATTCATTTATCCTCGGATAAATCATACATATATTGGGTTTGACATCATCTATTTCATGTTCCATGTTTCTCAGGGGTGGGATATCGATCTTCCAACCGTCATGCTTCGAGTCATATTTTCTGTCATTGTCCATGGTTCCATCCCTGTCCGCCCTGCTCTTCCATATGGGATTCTCATTTCCACCATTTACACTACTACTGGTGTCCCTATTTTAGAGGGTGATCTACGTCTCCCTACGCCTGGTATTATTGATCATAACACTTTCACTCATTCCGAGAGTCATTTGCCACAGGTAGCGAGAGCGAGAGCTTCACCCCTAAAGGGAGTCTTCCTTAATGCCAATCCTTATCAGGCCTCTGATCGCACTGGTCCAAGAACGTCTACTATTTCTCTGCCACCACCCTCCACTCCTTCACCTACACGTCCTATTGAGGAGGGGGTTTCTTCTTTACAGGCACAGGTAGCTGCCCAGTCCAGGATGTATGATTCTATTATGGATAGATTTGATGCTGAGACCGAAGCACGTGTTCGTGTTGAGTCCAGGATGATAATATTTTTTAATAAGATGAGGAAGAGAGAGCAGCAGAGAGGCGCATGTTCATCTGGACTCGGTCATATTTCTTCCACATACACTGCTGATGCTGCTGCTGCTGATACTCCTGCCGATGCTTAGTTGTATTTGTTTTTATTGTATCTGAGACATCCATATTCCTGATGTATTTTTTATTATCTCTGATATGATGTACTCTTTCGATCAGTTGTATCTATCTTAGTTTTATGACATGGATGTACATTCTATTTTTGCAGTTTTTGTGATTCTCGCATTATTATTTTGTTTCCGCTATCTTTTGCTACCCATTGTCATACTGCTATTGATTTTCTAGCCATGCTGATTCATTCTCATATTTTATTGCTAGATGTGGTGTGTTTGTCCCACCTTTTGTCTTTTCCAGGCAAAAAGGGGGAGAGATCTGTGATGTAGGTGGAGTATTTATTATGAGTTTATATTTGTTTTATTCCTCCATACTTAACTTAGGTATTTGTTTGTCTCGTGTGTGTAGGTGTATTTTTCAGAGATTCAGAGATAGAATCAGATTCAGATGCTTGCCGTTTATTCAGTCTCTCCTTGTCCTGTACTTTTATATTTCTGTATTTTGGGATAGGACATGTATTTGTTTATGGCATATAGTTCTGTTTAGTTTTGTCCCGGAATAGCCAAAGGGGGAGATTTGTAAGAACATAATTCTTAGCATATTCATTTGTTTTAATTGACTTAATTCTGGACAAAATAAATTAAGTCTAGGCTAGATATTTATGGAGTTTATTTAAAGCCTACGACAAAGTTCAAGTCCAAGAATGTGCATTCAAATCTTTCAAGAAGATTACAAGTCAAGACGTGTTGCATATGTTTAAGATCACTCTGGTATGAATACTTGTGAGTAGTTGGGTAATTTGTATATTGATTAAATGCTGGGTGATTTAAATGTTTGGGAATTAAATCTTTTTATGTTTTAAAAATATTTCTGAGTTGCAAACAGTTTAAAGAAAATTCGAGGATTAAATTAAAGAGAAAAAAAATAATATTTTTTACTGTATCTCGCTCGAACGAGATTATGAATCGTTCAAACGACATTAACATGTCGCGCGAACAAGATCTCATCTCGCTTGAATGACCTGCCGCCTCGATTTTCGTGTTTTCATTTTCTTGGACTCTGTGAAGCTCAGTTATAAATAAAAACGTATCTGCAAACATTTCTGAGTGTAGAACAGTTTTGAAAAACTCATTCCCATACAAGTTTTTCATCTTTCAGTGTTTATTCAAGAACGTATTACTCAATTCCAAAGTTAAGTGATCTTGAATGCGTTTACAGGAAGATAATACATTCACTACACCGTGTTGCACTTTGTGAGGAGAACTCTACAATCGAAGAGTTACGTGCTATTATAGAAGGAGACCTTACGAAGTATCTTGTGAGGAAGCCATTTTCTTCTTCATTACCGCCCTCCTGGAAAGGGAAAGTTCCAGCCGAGACATCGAAGCCGACACCTGCGGGTATTTTGCATGTTGCACTTATTTCATTGTAATCCGTGTAAGCCATTTTCTTACAAATTATAGTGAAATAAAAAGGTTTTGCCCTTCGGGGATTTTTTTCTGAAATTATTTCTTTTACCGCACGTTTTATTCATCAAATGGATTTAATCACTTAGATGCATGTTTAGGTTTAAGAAGTTAAAATTGGTTATAACTAAAAATTGGAACAAAGTTGTTCTTACCTAAAGTACACATTAAAGGGCCGTTTCAACGGACTATCTCATGAAGATCATGTAAACCATAGTCCTCTAAGTATTTAATGATCAGGCATTGGGGAATAACATCAACATGGATCCTTGAAGTATCCAACTTGAAGGGGGGATTATCACAATCTAACAAACCAGGCTCGTTCCAATACCACAACTGACTATTACGATCATGCTTCAGTAAAGTCAAGCAATTATTCCAACCCCATTTATAGCCTTTATGATGGGTCTGAAAAAGCATCTACATGGACTAAATCTTTATTGTAGCCTTCCATCCACAACTCTCTAAGTTGTTTGTGAAATTAAAAGGTTAACCTTTCAACTTGCTGTTGAATTTTCTTCAAAACACTATCCGTCACCTTTAACTGAATGGATTGGTCGACAATGGCTTTATCCTTAGCTTTCAGCTTTGTAGACAGGTCGACAATAGATTGACTCTTTGCTTTTAGCTGGGTAGCTTGGTCAGCTAAGGTTTTCTTGGTCCTAGTTTCCCTAACAGTTGTCCGACTCGTTCTTTATTGTCTAGAAGGTTGAACAAGTTTGGATTTCTTCACAGTTTCAAGTTCTTCCATCAGCCTGGCATTCTCATTCTCCAAAAAAGAGGCACCTTCACTGGTACTATTAACATAAGACTGTTTTAAAGTCTCCAACTCATTTCAAATTTTATTATTCTCATTCTCCAAGAGATTGGAGACGTCTCTGGATTCATCAAGTTCCCACTTCAGCAAGAACTCTTTTTTTTTGTATGAAGAAGCATATTTTTCCAGTTTTTTTTCAAAACCCCAGCCTTCACTCAATGCTTTGTACTTGGCTTCATAGTCGGTATGCAGTAAAGCTTTGGTTTCACTATGGTCTGCCTGCAAGTCTTCGATCATCTCAAAGTATGCAGCATTGTTAACCATAACCCGATCAAGAAGGAATTTGAGATAAGTGTATGCATACTTTTCTTGATCAAAAGCATCTATGTCGAGCAAGTTTGTTAATTCTTCATCTGTCAACTCCAAGTAACTAGTGAAAACATGGAATGAAGTGGATTCAAAACATAACAATATGCCACGTAAATTGTGTAAAACTAAACTACACAAAAATGAAAAATATTATTGAGTTTTTAAACATTTTTCAAAATGATACAAATGTAATAAAACTCAAAAGACAAACAAAATCTTTTTGTATATTTCAGTATAACCCAATAAATAAAAAAATCAAAAGATAAAAGATAAACATCATACAACTAGGATGCATAAATAGCATGAAGTACAAAAGCTAGTATATGGAAAAAAACATGCAAGCAATCACCCATAAGATATAGAAAGTAAAGATTCATGTGGAAGCATGGGAAAATAAACCAGTCTAATATTTAGCGTCTCCAAAATGTATTTTCTAAAATACATGTATTCTTAATGCATCGGGAACCATGGGGACACTAGACTTCAAATTCCTATGGCCTTTTTTAAGATCATAACAAAAATGCTTAAGGTGATATTTTCTAACACAATGTGTGCACGTGAACATGTGGTGAGGAATGTAACCTTTGGGTTGATCTTTTCTAACACCCTGGCATGTAGTTGAACCTCAAAAATAAATAATGGCCTTGACCTTAGTAGTGAAAGAATTCGAATTATCGAAGCCAGTACCATCGCTACCAACACTACTTGAGTCTCTCAAATCATCTTTTAACATCAAAATCCTAGATTTAAGCAAAGAATAAGACACTTTAACTGTTAGGGACTCCTTCTTCAAATTTTCAATCATATTTAGAAGGTTATCTCACTCTCCCTCAATGCAAGCGAACTCATCTCCCTCAAATATTTTATATATTATCATTAACCTCAATGGCATATTCAAGAACCCTAGAAACTTAGAGTTCTCTGATTCTTTCTCGAAAAATTGAAATCTATCGTCACTCTTTTTCTTGGACACTTCTAAAGGTTTTAAATCCCAAATAATGTCCATGAGCTTCTCCCCTAGGATATCTCTTTTAGTTTAAACAGTCTGCAAAAATTCACTTTCAGCTTTAAAATGCAAATTTTCTTTTCAATAATTTGAATTATTTTTGAAAACTTTAAATTCATAAGAGATAATGCTTCAGCACGGTTATGAGGCTTGTTATACTCATCTCAAAAATCAAAGTCGTTGCCATGTTAAACGCATTGGACAACATATCAAAATGATGACTTAACGAGAGAAAATAAATAAAAACTAGAGAGAGAAAATACTCAAACAACCAACAACAGACAACGATAGATCTACACGATAACTTAGTGTACACGCAGTGATACTAATTTAAGAAAGCATGTTAATAGGGAATGGCAAAAAAAAGTTAATGTTTAATTTTTTCAAATTAAATATAAATTAACCCAAAGTAAAACACTACACCAATTTTAAACTGATTGTTGTGTTAAAACAAATACACTATTTTTATTTTTATCCTAAAGCATGCATCTAGGTGATAGGAAGATAAAATAGATCAATCACACAATACACCGATATAAGAGAAAAACCCACATTAGGGACATCCTCGGATGGACCAGCCACACAATTCACTATGATACGGATTTACACAAGTTAACATATGACTTAATTAATGACTCGACTCCCTGCAAGCCTTGACGCGCGTCTTCAATCTTCAGTCGCTCCTCCACGATGTCAAACTAGGAATCCACCCAGTGTGTGAGTCCACACAAGTGCCACAATGTGTGAGTCCACACACACCTCAGCATCCAGTGATCCAAACTCAGCACCTATCTACGGATTGGAATATAAATTCACCGTTTCTTCCTCGCAATACTACAAACACAGAATCTACCTTGTGTAAACAACAAATATAGAGTCTAGCGCAATGAAACAATTCTCACAAAGATTAGGAGAATAAATTTGATGCCCAAAGATGATCTGTAAAGAATATATACTATGAAGCTTGGATCCTAAACTACTTGGTGTAAGCCAAAATTTTGGGGAGGTTTTCTAAAGAGTTTGGGAACTCTAAAACAATGAAAAGGTCTCAAAGAAAAATGTTGCTCCACACTCCTATTTATAAAATGTTTGTTAAAAATGAGATAAGGACTCAAAAGTACTTAAAAAATCTCAAATTTATTAAAAATTCACGTACTCATTCGAATGACATTGAACCACATTCGAATGAAGTATAACATCTCGTTTGAACACAATTACAATGACACATCCAACGAGATTCTAATGAAGGGTGAAAAATATCTCATTTTAAGTCTCATTCGAACAGTATCTAACGAGGTACCATATCTCATTCGAACGACTTCCTAAGTTTGTTCTAACGAAGTCTCTGAAAATTTCTTTTTGTTCTAAAAAATATTAAAAGAGATAAAGTTATTTCAAAACATTTGAAAACATTTTTTTTAAAATCATGACACCCCAAAATAAAATATCCAAGGATCATAATATTTACGTATTCATACCATATAAATCCCCGAAACATGAAGATAGAACATGGGACTAAACACAGAACGATGATATAATCTCTGAAGCTTGGTCGATACGTCTTTATCCAAACATGTCAAATGCTTGAAAGGGAAATATCAACCCTAACCTATGACTCAAAATGTCTTATCTGGAACTAAGCCAATACATATAAATTGACACGATAAAAAATTTCTCCTTGCAACTTCATACCCTACTAGTTTTATACTGACATAGTAATCTCTCTTTGTTTGACTCTTCGATGTATTGGGATATTGTATCCCTGATGCAGTATTGGCGACGGTTAAGTATAGGATGAGGGGTAGGTCAGGCTGTGGTGATATGAGCATCGGTGGTCGGGTAAGATATTTCTTAATTTTATCAAAGTGTTTATACCACCTATCATTTGAGACTTGGGTTAAATCATTTCAAAAGAGTTTGAAGATACATTTGTAAATGGGAGTGAGTGGGATAATGAATCTGTTAATATATTGGAGTTTTCCCAATAAATGGCGTACATAATTTTTAGTCGAAAACAGTGGCATGTCGAGGATTACTTTAAGTTTTTCAAGGTTTACTTGAATTCCCTTCTCGGTGATGACTAGTATTATCCCCTTTGTGACACCAAAGACACAATTTTCAGATTTAGGCGCATTTGGTATTGTCGTTTGAGTTTTAGATTTGATAATCATGTCGTTAACATAGAATTTAACTTAATTATGGATGAGATCATATAGGATGGTTGTGGATGCTCTTTGATAAGTATTCTCGACATTATTGAGGCAAAAAGGCATGACAGTGTATCAAAAGGTTCCCTATGGGGTAGTGAAAGAATTATTCTCTTGGTGATAAGGGTGCATCTTGATCTGATTATACATGCTGAATCCGACGACAAATGATTTGAGGGCACAGTTACCGGTGTTGTTGATTATCATATTGATGTTGGCTAGAGGATGGTCATCCTTTGGAAAAGTTTTATTCAAATATTGATAGTCGACGCACAAGAAAATATATTCCTTAATTTATGTGCAGGGACTATGTTGGCAAGCCAAGTTGGATACTCGACTACGCGGATGAAACCCATGTTCAACTGCTTAACCACTTCGTATTTGACCTTAAAGGACCGTTCGGGGCAAATCTTACTCATTTTTTTCTTGATAATCTTGCATTCGGGGTATGTAGGGATCTCATGTTGAATTATTTATGGGTCAATACTGGTCATGTCATTGTAACGCCATGAGAAGACGTCTACGATTTCCTTTAGAAGCTTTTTGAATTGTGACCACTCTTGCTCGTTAAGGGTGTATCCTATCTTAATCTCGTGTGGCTTGATACTAGAACAGGATTAGTGATAATATTTTCCTCATCATTAGTTTAAACCCAATTATTTTATTTACTTTTTCCTTATTGAGAATAGTTGAGAATTGGTCATTTATTAAATCATCTTCATCAATCGTTTGATTAACAGAATCAATGAAATTTTATAAGGCACGATAATATACTCAAAATCTACATATATTTCATTCATATCGCCTTTTGGAAAAATAGCAGTGAGGACCTCCTCAATGGAGGCCTCATTTACATTGACATCAGGAACGTAAAAAAAATTAAAATTCAGTCTCAAGTTGGTAAATAATAGATTTGTTGTTTTGTTGGGTTGGATCAGCCAAAATACTCCACCAATTGTATAGAGGCTTCTCAACGAGTGAGAACTTCTTAGTTGGGTCAGCAACTCAAATTCAGTGCGGATCATGCAAATATCCATGTCCAGTTCATTGAGGTCAAAAGATTTGCCATTATCGGTGCTTTATTTTTCATAAGAACTTAAATCAGATAACTTAATCGACAACATTTTCACTTTGTGCTTAGATTCCTAAGTCCAAGTGATCTTATCCTCAAAGAATATTTTGAAGCCCGATTTCATTTTATCTAAGCTGCATCATACCGTGGTTTGGGGAAACCAGCTGAGTTATCTCACCCCTAAAGATAGTGATGACTTGATTATCTACGAAAAGTTTGAGATTCTAATAGAGAAAAGAATAACCTCCTTTGTGAAGCCATGTGTGACCAAGAAGTAGATTGAAATATGCTGGGATGTTGATCGGGAAATCAACTTAAGGAAAATTAGACCATCCTCAAGTGTGAGGATAATTGATCCCACAACTTCACAGAAGGTGTTATCATAGGCACAAACAACAACTGATGTGGGAGTGAGATCACTGACTTTCATCCCCGAGCATCAGAGCATTCAGAGCTAACACGTATTTACGGTAAAACCATTATCAATAAGTACCAATGGGACCATTTTCTGTAGAACCTTAACTAAGATATTGAGGTCATAATTTTGATCAAGGCCAAAACTTAGGGATTTCTTCTTTAGCAAATGAGATGAGACTCATGGCAGTCAAAGTGCCAAATATATTGATGGCCTCATTATGAGAGGTAAAAGGAGGAGTTGTAGCTTGTGTGAGAAATTTATAAGGGAATTAATATTATGTGGAGAGGGCATAAATAGCCCCCTATAAGGTGATATTTTCTTGTGTCTTAGTTTCTCAAGAATTTTTCTCTATTGAATAGTCATTTTGGGCATCAATGGTTCTTCAATAACTCTCTTCTCTTTATTTGCGGGCTCGTAATCTGTGGCGAGAACTGGATCTTTGTAGTATTGACCCGACCAGGTCATGTGATTCATTAATGAGGGGTAAAAGATAAACCTATTTTTTATCCACTTTGAGGATACTTGATACTTTATTGATTTTTGACAAGAGTTCTTCAAAAGAAACTGCTTCATAAAAAGGGTGTGAATGTGTAGAGATTCGAGTCGCCAACCTATTTTTACTCAAAATAGGCAAAATAAGTATCCACCTCTAAAAGGATAGCATAAAAGACTAGTACATGCGAAATCAAATGAGACATGGGTTCGAAGACTATGTTATGGAGTGGGAAGGTGTTAGGCCCCCACTCCGCCATTTCAATCTCTCATGGGCTAAAAAAATTTCGCCTTATTCAAAATGCATGAACATGTGTATATGTGTAAAATAAGTCTTATGTGCGAAGTATACAAAGTGAAAATATGCATGAATATACATGTGTGTGTGTGTGAGAGAGAGAAACGAAATCATCATATCCACGCCATGAAAAAGATGGGAATGATTCCATCTAAGGAGATAAACTAGTTAAACATGAATATAGTGATAAAAGAAGTGTGTAAAAATGACTAAAATATGAGCGACGTCCCAAAATCGTAATTTGACTATGGAAAAGTGAATACTCGAAATATGGGACCACTAAAAAGGTAATAAGGACAAGAAAACTAACTACATGGATAGAGCATACTAAATATATGAATAAAATGTTAATATGAACAGAGGTAAAAATGAGATGAATAAAGAAGGACTTGAATCCCAAAATGACTTCAGGATGCCTTCATAGACAAAATGACATCAAAGTCCACGTAATTCTTAATAAATAAAAGGTTGGGGTCTAATCCATAATTTCAATCTAGAGCATATCTCTTAATTTATAAAAAAAAAGTGTATGAATTGTGATGAAAGTGTGAGAAAAATTGAGATAAGTATAAATTGGAAATTATGATGTAAACCCCATTTCTGGGTTTTTTTTTATTCATAAAATAAACTTGAAGATGTATATATAATTAAAAGGGTGGGATTGATTTGGAAATGTTTAAAATAAGATATGAATATACCAAGAACACTAAAATATGTAAAATGTGATTTATTAAACAAGCGAAATGAAAGTAGGTTTGACCTTCAATATCTTTTGAATTATGTTTTTAGAAGCTTTCTGGGAAGATTTTAGAGTGTATGTGATGGTGGTGGAATGATGGATAAATGTGAGGTAAAGGTGGGCAAGGATTATTTATTCAAGACCAATACTTCAGTCGACCAGCCTAGTGCGCAAAATGAATTTCCCGACCCAACTGAAAATAGTTATTCCATGTATTTGACATCTGCTTAAATGCATGGAGATAGACTCAAATATGTTACTAACAATATCGGAGGAGATATTCAGGGACACCTACAAGTTATCTACAAGCTGGTTGAGTTACTTTTACAATTCAATCACTTATTTTTAGAACTATAAACCTAGGGAAAAGGGATGTAACATTGATTATCCGAGAGACACAAATAAGAATACAATAACCTCTCAATGGACGTAAACATGTTACTGAACCACGTATCTTTGGTGTTGTGTGTGTGATCATTTATTTTCTCATCTTGAAATTGCTTTCTAGATTTTTTATTGTGATACTTCTTGCACTCACAATTAGTTTTGTCTCTAGAAATCGATTCTTTTTCCTATGAAAGAAGTTATCAAAATAAAGTCCTTGATGTCTCACCACAGCAGAAATCCTCCTCAAGTTGGCTACGTGCAGGATGATCCAGTCCCACTTAAGGTCAGGTCTGAGATTCGCCAACCATCAAATCCTAAGATTTCCCAAAAGAGGCAACCTTCTGAGGAAAGTCAACGACCACTTGGGTCTACTCAGATCTTCAGGTTGGTCGATGCTTATGAAGCCAGGATTCAAGAGTAGGAGGACGTGACATGCCTCAAGATGGAATAGAATGAAAACTTGCAAAGGAGACTCAAAAAAATAGAGAGGGATCTCCATATGGATACCGTGAAACATCGTGATAGGTCTCCTATTCCTCGGGTGATCAAGACTCACAACCGAGGTTGGAGATCCAGGCACAACCAAGGTCAATCTGAGTGAGGCCGGTCAGAGATTGATCAATCAAGGGTTGGTCGATAAGAGAGGCTCCATAGAAGTAATGATCGAAATGATGAGGACATCAGAATTTTGGTTTGTAAAGAAATAGACCAGCATCTAGCCCATCGAGGGGCCTGGTTTACTAAGGAGCTAGACAGAAAAGATCTCAATACCCAAATGAAATCTCCTTTCTTAAGGACAATTGAAGAAGAACAACCCCTAAAGCAGTTCATCATTCATAGATTCAAAATTTATGATGGAAAGATGAATCCCATTGACCATGTTCGGCAGTAAAGGCAGACAATGACCTTGTTGAGTTACGACGATGCCCTGAAAAATCGAATACTCCCTTTTAGCCTACATGACGTATATTAAAAGTGGTTAAAAAATCTTACCCATAAGTCGGTCAAGAGCTTCAAGGTCCTAGCAGAGGCATTCACTGCTCACTTCATAATCAGCAGTTCCCACCCCAAGAAGATGGATTCACTACTTATAATGAAGTAAAAGTTGCAAGAGAGCTTTTGTGATTATGCCAAGAGGTACTAGGAGGTATTCAATGAGGTGGAGGACTACTCAAAGCAGGTTGCTATTGCATCATTCAATATTGGTCTGTCGAGCACATCTCTGCTACACTAGTCCCTATTGAAGAAAGAGCCTAACACCATTGAAGACCTCATGGAACCTATTGATAAATACGCCAAGGTTGAGAATGTAGTTCACTCTACCCAAGGGGATAACGATCGAGCAAAAGCAAGTAAAGGAGGAGATAAAAGTCACACTCTAAGTAAATAAAATAACAACGGGGGAAAGAACAGGTCCAAAGATAGGATCAAGGCAGATCCTTCAAACGCGTTCCAGGCTATTAATAAAGTTTTCAAAGAACCAATCTACAAGATCTTGAGCAAGATTAGGGATCATCTATTTATCAAGTGGCACAAGAACATGGTTGATGACCTAATATAGAGTAATAATGCACTTTTATGTGCATTCCACAAGGAGGGCAGCCACTTGACAGAGAATTACAAAGCGCTAAAGTAGAATTTAGAAGAGCATGTCTAGGTTGGACACTTGAATGAATACATAGAGAAGAAATCCGATAAGGTCACAGCTAATGGAGACCAAAAATCAAACAGTGTCCTTGTTGATGATGTGAGACAGGAGTTTGCGGTGATTCATGGAGCGTTCGACCTAAAGCATATCTAAAGGAACATTGTTCACATGGAACTGAAGAAAGTCATTGCTATTATGGAGACATTCCAGATTGACCCTGCAAAAAGACAAGTTGGAAAGCATCGACGACCAGAGGATGTTGACGACACCAAATATATCATCTTCACATAAGAAAATATGATTAGGATGAGGACTTCCCACTATGATGCGCTCATTATTACCCTCAGAATTGCGAACTTGGAAATTCACAAGTTGCTGGTAAACTAGGGAAGCTCATCAGAGGTGATGTACCTAGATCTGTTCCATAAATTAAAGGTCAACCTAGTAAAACTCAAGGAGGCCAAAGTACCATTAGTCGACTTCTCGAGGAAAATAGCGATGCCATTGGAAAAGATAGTTTTTGCCGATTAGGACAGATAATATCTAAAAAATAATTGAATTATTAGTGGCGAACATAGAGTCCCTATATCATGCTATGTTCGATAGAGGCTGGTTGCACGTCATAAAAGCCGTACTATTAAGCTACCATCAGAAGATCAAGTGTGTCACCGACCGGGGCATGTCTGAGATTCATAAAAACTAGGCCACTCCAAAGAAGTGCTTCATCACATTCATACTCCCCAAAAGGAAAAGAAGAAATAGTAAAAGGATGCCCTAAATGAAGCCCAAAAGGGGGATACACCCTCTAAATAGTAACTAAGGTACTATCGACCAGGGTGGAAGAGATCAGGATCCATCCCACTGATAGGATCATTGAAAGCTTGGAGGAAGTTAGTGCTGATGATAACTTATTGGATAGAAAGTTTCTGATTGGAACTGCATTTGCCAATCACTAAAAGAAAGAGTTGATTGCCTTCTTAAGAAGCAATTCAGATGTTTTTACTTGGGAGTTGTATGATCTTCTTGGGATAAATCCTGACATATCTTGCCACCGTCTACATGTTGACCCAACCTTTAAGCCGATTACTTATAAGGCACGCAAAATAGCCCTCGATAAGTCTAAAGTGATGGAGAATGAATTTGGGAAGCTTTTGGGTGCAGGATCCATTAGGAAAGTTTAGTTCCTTAACTGGTTGTCTAACCCAGTGGTAGTACGAAAAAGAAACAGTAGTTGGAGAGTCTGCATTGATTTAACATACCTCAACAGAGCTTGCCCCAATTACAGTTTCCCACTGCCCAATATCAATCAGTTAGTTGATGCCACGATAGCTTATGAGAGAAGGAGTTTTTTGGACTCCTATTCAGGGCACCATCAAATTTCATTGTGTAACCCTGACTAAGATAAAAACATCCTTCATAACTAGTGGGTCTATAATATAATAAGGTCATGTCATTTGGCCTAAAGAACACATGGGCAACCTACCAGAGGTTGGTCACAAAGATATTCAAGCAGCAAATGGGAGACCATTCTTTCAGCTATTAAAGAAGGATAAGGTCCTCATATGGAATGATGATTTCTTAAGATCTTTAGAGGAGATTAAGTCCTACCTCATAAAACCACCTTTGTTGGTGATCCTCGATGATGGAGATCCCCCGTACATCTACCTCGCAGTATCAGACCACGCTATTAGCTCGACTTTGGTATGTGAAAAGGAGGGTGGATAGTACATAATCTACTATGCCAGTAATGCTTCTAGATGTATAGAAACTCTACCTGCCCTTGGAAAATCTAGCATATGCACAGGCGGTTGCCTCTAGGAAGCTAAAACACTACTTAGAAGCTCACTCAATAACGGTCAAACTCGAAAGGTTCAATATTCACTTTCATCCAAGAACGATAATTAAAGGACAAGTCTTGGTCGATTTCATTATTACATTCATGGGGGATAATCCAACTGACCAACAAATAATAGAGCAATCAAAAAATGAGGAAGCACAATCCAAGGATTAGACTCTATATATTGATGGAGCCTCCAATTCCAAGGCGACAGGAGTAAGGATCCTCCTAGTCACACTAGAAGATGATGCCATTGAACAAGGAATCAGTTTGGGATTTGAAGCCTCTAACAATAAAGTCGAATACAAAGCACAGATAACTGGCCTACGCAAGGCCCAACTGCTAGGTCAAAATGCCTCAATATGTTCGACGATTTCAAACTGGTTTCAAAATAAGTGAGCGAATATTTCAATGCAAAAATGATAGGATGGCAACGTACCTTACCATGGTGAGAGATCTTATGGCAGGATTTGAGAGAGTTCACATTCAGTATTGGCTACATTCTGTTGGACTAAACTCTTTTGGGTCATTTCTAATCAAGCTTCAGACAACCTTAGATAATCGAGCATCCAAAGTTCACATGATATCAATATGCATTTCAATTTCATTCTCCTAAAAAGGTATATGTCCAAAATCATTTTTATGTGTTGGAGTAATTTTCACAAGAATTAATTTTCATAAAAACCATTTTAGAAACTAATTTTAAATCTTTTTTAAAGAAAAAAAGAATTTTCATTCGAAGTATTTTCCAGCTCATTCGAACGACCTGGATCTAATGACCTAGCCGAGCCTGCACTAGTATCTCGTTAGAAGTTCATTAGAAATGTCGTTTGAACGAACTTGTTTGAACGAGATTTCTAACGACTTGTCTAACATCTGTACTGGACTATCATTAGACATCTCGTTCAAATGAAAGGTCGTTCGAACGACCTCATTCGAACGAGATCTATCAGTTTTGAAAATTTTCTTTAACTGTTTTCCTGCAGTTATTTTAAATAACTGCTATTGACCATTACTTTTCTAGTTTGAATATATGGACGAAAATTAATTCTTTTGACAAGGAAGTTTTATACATTCTTGATAACAAAAATTTCATATCTTCCTTTTTGATAAAAAAAACCCTACTCCAACACAATTTAACTTTTGAACCAAAACCCCATGCTATGAACTTGAAATTCAACAAGTACACTTGCGGTGGATTTTTGCATTCAAGCTTTTTGGAGACGGTAGTTTGGACTTCGGTGGATACCGCGACACGAGCAGTGTTGAGCAATGCGTTGGAGCTTCGCGTACTATAAATTCGGAGGTAGAGGACAGCATCAGCATGTCTTGTTGAGTCAAAGTCTGTAAGTCTTTTGAGTCCTTTGTAAAAGCTATTTGTAGTGGATTTGTCTAAGCCCAGTCATCCGAGGTTTTTTCCATTTGGGTTTTCCTCGTACATTGGCGCGTTGTGGTTGTGATTTTCGCGCTTTACTTTATTTAATCACATAGATGTATGCGTAGGATAAAAAGGATAAAATTGACTAATTTTATATCTCTTAATCAAGATAACAATCCCATCATTTTAATTGCTAATTGTTCATGCTAATCTTCAAATTTGCAATGGAAATTAAAATTAGAATATTTCTCTACTTGGCAAATTTTTATACAGTGTGTGTATTCTATGAAATAACCTCAGTTCATATAACCTTACAACTTCAAATTGGTATCAGAGCTAGTCTCTAAAAGTTATTTAAATGAATCCTAGAGGTTATATGGAAAGTTTTTCGTCTAATAGACCACCTATATTTGATGGAACTAATTACACTTATTAGAAAACACGTTCTCAAATCAGCCCTTAAATCAATTGGTAAACGTGCTTGGGTTCCTATTGAAAGAGGATGGTTCCCTCCTACTATGATTGTTGATGATGAAACTACTTTAACACCGGTAGAAAATTGGAGTGAGGATGAATTGAAATGGTGTAACTTCAACTCTAAAGGTTTAAATGCCTTGTTTAGTGCGGTGACTTTAATCTCAGAAGGACTATTCAGGTAGAGTTCCTCGCCCATCCTAGCATTGACCAAATAGTGGTCACTAAGAAGGTCCTCCTCATAGAAAGAGCCCCTAATTTTATGGATCTTATCATTACCTACTTATAGAGGGACCCTTATAGGGCGACAGGAAGTTGACTCATAAAATAAGAGTAAAGGCATCTCATTTCTACATTGACCCAGGGAGAAGCTCGATAAAAGATCCTTTACAAGCCCTTACTTCACATGCGTCCAATCGCAAGACACCGAGCAAGTTATCAGTGAGCTTCATGATGGTATTTGTGGGAGTTACACAGAAGGAAGATCATTGGCATTTCGAGAAATCAAATAAGGCTACTGATGGCAACATATGGAAAGGGATGTACGTATAGATCTTCGGAGATGTGAAAAATGCCAAAAATTCTCGCTTATAGTTCATCAACCAGTTAGTGGCCTGAAATCATTGACAAGTCCTTGGCCATTTGCACAATGGGTATTGGATATTGTGGGACCACTATCTATCGCACCTAGGAATTGTAAGTATCCGCAGGTTACACAGGCTACTTTACCAAGTGGGTAGAGGCTGAAATATTAGCAAATGTGATGCTCATATAATAAGGTTCGTCTGGAAGAACATCATAACACGCTTTGGGGTACAACGAGCTATCATCATCGATAATGACACGTAGTTTGAAAGCATCTTCTTTCAAAGCTTATGTAATGAGCATGACATCATGCATTATTTTAATTTTATAGAGTACGCCCAAAGCAATAATCAAGCAGAAGCTTCCAATAAAACGATGCTTGACGGTCTAAAAAAATAGGCTATAAAGAGAAATGGGTGCCTGGACGGATGAGCTCCCTCGTGTCTATTGGGCCTACCGTACCATATCTAAAAGACCTACTGGGGAAACACCCTCCATGCTCACCTATGATATAAAATCCATTATCCCGCTTGAGGCAGGTCTTCCAACTATAAGAACCAACTTGGTCGACTAAGGGCAAAATGACTATGCATTGCACGTTGAACTTGACATAATAGATGAACGAAGAGAGCGGGCCATAATCAAGCTAGCGTCATACCCACAGCAACTATTAAAGAAGTATAATAAGAGAGTCAATCTGAGAAAATTCTCGGTAGGGAATGATGCCTTAAAGAAAGTCCTCGGCAGTGCAGTAAGACTGTTAGATAGAAAACTGTGACCAAATTGGGAAGGACCTTTCAAGGTAATTAGGGGTGAACTTCAAGGAGCTTACCATTTGAAAATTCTAGAGGACATGGAGATACCAAGAGCGTGAAATGCAGCCAATCTCAAGAAGTTATACTTTTAGTCTTCTTAATCGTTTTCAACGAATATAAGTTTATACAAATTTTCATTTCAAACTTATGTTGCTCTCAAGTTATTATTCAATCAATAAAGGCCCATTGACTCTCACATTTCGCTTTTGTATATTGGTTGTCTCAATATTATGCACCATTTCCAAATAATAGTTCCATTTTCTCAATGCTATGTAGAATCACACTTGGTTACAGTAAGCTGCTCAGCCTACATCAACCAAGGAACTTCTTCACACATAACAAAAATCCTTTGGATTATAATAAGTTATTAAACTTATTTCAATCAAGGAATCTCCTCATGCCGAGGAGGGTTCATTCTAATTATAATAAGATGTTAAGTTTATTTCAATTACTGGAATAATTAGGTCTTTGTCAAAATAAACACAAAAGACCTCATGAGTTTCTCTAATGACAATAAAATCCCTACAAGGGATCCTTAAGCAAAAAGCCAACCTAAGTTAGTCGCAAACTGTGTTAGTCACTAAAAACCTGGTCGGGTGGATGGACCATTAACCAGGTGCATTCTTGCCATCATATCACCTAGGCCTAAGGGAGTGTAACGACACAACATAAAAGGTAAGGTGGATGTAATGATATTGCTAAGGCATATTAGACTGCAAGAATCTTTAGCGTAAGTTATCAAATTATTTAGTCGGCGAAAGGACCAAAATGATTAACAGTATTATTTGGTCAACAAAAGTCCTTAATGATTGGAAGGTATCAACTCTTCTTGGTCGGCAGGCAAAATAGTGAAGTAATTATTAACTATATTTAGTTGGAACATGCCCTAAGTATGCTACAGTTAATAAACAAACTTTATTCATTTTGACAAAATACAAAAGAATACAATTATACAAAATATTCTAAAAATCATACAAGGACACAAGTTATTCATGGGTGGTGAGATAAAAGGTCTGTTATTTGTCTTATTTTGCCATTGTTCGGATTGGGGGCAAATTATTCCTCAGTGCCAGGATCCACCTCAAAGCCATTCAGTAGCTGCTGGGGAATCGCATCTAAGGGAACCAACTTTTTATCCTTCCCAAAAGGAGGCTGGCAACAGGCTAGGAAGTCCATTTGATACATGTACCAGACTTGGGACTGTCTCGGTTCCTTCATCACTTTGAGGGCATTCAGCCACCCATGTTTGTATGCAATATCCTGGGCTTCTTACAGCCTTACATGAGCATCCTACCAACCCTTATTGTAGCCTACCGGCCACGCAACTTGAGGGCCCCTCCTGAATAGGAACCTTAGCTTAGTGATGTCTCTCTGAAGACTGAATATCATAGCATCCTTCCTCAGAGAGTCTCCCTCTGTTTCAAAAATCTTCTTCGTCAACTCGTCATTATCTTGCTAAACTATCTCGCCAACCTTTCCCGCATCCTCGCTCGACGTGAGTTGGGACTTAAGGTTAGCATTGTCCTGCTTCATTAAGGAAATAATATCCTCTAAGTCCTAGAGATAATCCTTCAGTTTGGCAATTAACTCAGGAATGTTCTGGCCTTTAGTGCCTTGCAAACCTTAATAAAAGCCTGATGAGCCTTCTCGCTCACTCCAAGGGCCAAAATCTTCTCAAGATTCTTAAAGGAAGAGGAAACATCCTCTATAACAATCTATAAGCATTAAAAGTATACACAGAGCATAGGGAAAATCAGTGTAAGGAAGCAAGTTCTTTTATTAATTACCAAAAGAGATAGGTAGTAGCTCCTATAACAAAGAAAATAAACAAGGGGGTGAAGAGAATATAACACTTGAACAGAACATAAAAAGTCTAGTCTAAAAATCTCTACTCCTTCACCTGCTCGGTTGATTTAGGAGCCTTCCCCTTGGCTGCTACTTGTTCAGCCTGCTCACAGGCAGCCTCAATCTGGTCGGAGGTACCCTCAACCTAGTTGGATACAAGAATGGTAACATCTACCTCTTCAACACTGAGGGGAAGACCTGGATCATACCTCCTAAAAAGTTCAGAGTCATAAGGGACTCCTGATGTAGTAAGTTCTTAGTCCAAACCCTTCTTAAAGCTCGCCCTCCTAGTGTAGGCAATATGGATTTCAACATCATCATATGTTGCATTCCACCCTTACTCATAGATGGCGTCCTAAATGAAAGGGACCTCATCTTCCAACTTCTTCAACTTCACAACGAGCCCATCTCTTTCTATGGCCAACAAGTTATTTTTCGTCTTTATTGAGGTTATTACCTCAACGGTGGACTTCTTCTCCAACTCATAGGTTGCCCTTTCATCCTAAAACATTTTCACACCTTCAGTCAACTCCAAGACCTTCTTAGCTTGATTAGCATAACCATCCAATAAAGGAAAGAAGTGTGTCAGGAACTGCAAAATAAAAATAAGGAGATATATGAAAGCTCAAAAAATAAATCATCCTTAAAAAGAAACAGAGAGAGAGGAATATTTACTAAGGCCAGAGCCTGGTCAAAGCTAATAAGAAGTTTTTCTAGAACAAGCTTCATCTACCTTTCATGGTTAGCATCAAGAACTGCCCTTTAATCAGGTTGGGATCAATAAATGTGTTCACAACCACACTTTTGGCTGAAAAGATGGTGAAAGATGAGATATTGGTTGGGGCCTCAATGGACTTCTTCTTCTTTTCTTTCTCCTTTATGTTCTCCTCCTATTTCCTCTTCTTCTCTACTTCTTCCCTCTCAGTAGCCATTGTTCCAGGACCACTAGACCTAGGGGAGTCCTCCTCAGAATTCTTCAGGGCCTTGACTCTGGAAGACAAAAACATTTTATCATCATCATCATATCCGAGCAGCAGTCTTCTCCTAGGAGGGTCTATTTGATCTTCTTCCTCTGTTGGGGGGTAAAGGAGTCAATCACTATGGTTTCAAAGCAACCATCACCCTCGTTAGGATCTAAAATCTAAAGGATGTTGGCCACAGGGTGAGCGATAAAATTGGAAGTGGTATTGGTGTACTCGAGAAAATAGGTAGCCGACCAGGGGCGCTTGTCATCACGTAGTCTATCCTTGATCTTCCAAACCTTCAAGAGGATAAAAACCTTTATTTGGTGAAGAAAATGTTCTTTGTTCTTATCTCGAGCTACACAAATACAAATCACATATTTATTAGCAAGCAGTTCAAGTAACAAGAACAAAAAATGCAATAGTTTGCAAGCAAGACAAATTAACAACCTATATGATCCACCCCCCAGTTAGGGACAAAAGGGCCTTTGTGTTTCTCACCCTCAAGAATGGGAGGATGTTTCCAGTTTTTGGCAATAAAACCCTAATTCCAATAACCTTTATTTGAATCAGGAAAATTCACTACCAGGATCCTGTTAGCCTTCCGCGGCTTTAGATATAAAAGATTATCAGTAGTGTACGAGCAAAAATAGCATAACCAAATCTCATGACCCCTAGACTAGTCCCATACATCCAGGGTGAAAGACCATTGGACCACAGCCAGGATGTGTCTCCAATGCCCTTCATCCATGTCTATAATATTTTTAGGCATGGGGGCACAATCGATTTTCACCCAGTCTTGTATAGAGTATTTCTCTCTAAACTCGTTTACAATTCTACCATAGATAGTATCCATTGAACATAGAATTCAAAAGGAGAACAAGGATGGAGGACTTACATGAAAGGAGCAGAAGATAAAGCTCTAGAAAAGTGAGGAACTAAAAAGAAAGCTCTGAGTAAACTTAGTGAAGAAAAAGGAGTAGAATGAAGGAGTGATGGTTCCTTATAGATGAACTCCGTTTGAACTTTAAGAAAAAATCGATGAGGAGCGGTTCCCCAAGAGGCTTTTAATGCTTCAGCTCTCTGGTCAGACTAATGCACCCCCTGCTATTTTAAGGCTATCACAAGTTTGCTATCCATGTCACTTCCAACTCTAACCAAATGAGCGTACCCTCGATAGTTCTCAAATATTACAAGAGTGTTATGTAAATTATGAAACAATCCATGCATTGGACCTTGAACTCACTTAAAATCTATTAGGCTAACCTTTTAGCCCAAAGATTTTAGGGATAATTGTGGGGGCTTATTTATTCATGCCCAATACTTCAGCCAACCAGCCCAATACGTAAGACGGATGGTCCGACCTAACTAAAAATAGTTATTTCATGTTTTTGACATGTGCTTAAATGCATAGAGATAGACTCAAATCGATTACTAATAATCTTAGAAGAGTTATTCAGGGACACGTACGAGTTATCTACAAGTTGGTTGAGTTACTTGTATATTTCAATCACTTATTTTTACATTTATAAAATGTAAACCCTGACCCTAGGCAAAGAGATATAGCATCGATTATTTGAGAGACACTAATAAGAATACAATAACCTCTCCGTAGACTTAGGCACATTATTGAACCACGTATCTTTGATGTTATGTGTGTAATCATTTATTTTCTCATCTCGATATTGATTTTTTGATATCTTATTATGATAATTATTACACTCACTGGTGATGTAAGGTAATGTGGAGAGAATGTGGTGAAAATTATGTATGCTAATTTTGAGGAAAGTTATCGCACTGAAATCGAGGTTAAGGTCTCTCTTAAATGAGGTCAAGTTTTTCATAAATATAGCGCCCTAAATGGACCAAAAGATAAGGTTGCCTCAGGGTCTTTAGCCTTGCCTATCGACAAGGTGGTCATACTTTTTGGCCAAGTAAAGATCAACCTGTAAACAGGCAGGTGACGTGTCCTATCTATAGGTAGGAAGAAAGATTTTTTAATTGTAAAATGCGAACCGTAAGTCCGATTCAAACACGTATGGGACCGTTGGAAAGAGAATTAATAGATCTAAAATTATATGTTAGGTACTTCTGAGTTCGATAGTTGACCAAGGTCAAACAGGACCCGAATAAAGCATTGTTATTCTCCTATTAAGGTCTAAAGGAGGATCGGGGATCCGGAATTGAAGAGACTTTGTTTGGACCCTATGGAAGAGTGTGGGGGTTGTTAGAATGGAATTGAAGTCACTTTATTTGGACCATATTTAGGAGTGTAGGTGTGTTAGAATAGAGGACTTTGTTTGGATATTTATGATATTTGGTTGGGGTTTCAGTGTAATACCCCATATTTTTATAAATTAAATAAATAATTAATTAATAGTTACTCGTATGGGTTGACGTGCTATTTGTATAAATTATTCGGTACGTCTTATTAACTAAAGTTAAAGCAAGAATTTAAATTATATGTAAATGACTTGCCAATTTAATAAAATGATGGTGATTAATATTATGTTACGGGTTAGTATCGTTCCACCATGCTCAGGAGAATAGAAATGAATGGAATAGTGTTTTTAATGTGTTAAATTGGGACATATGGATAGGTACCTCTTTGGTCCAAGTTTTAGGATCATTTAGTTAGTGTTTTCAGCTTACTTGAGGGTCCAAAGTGGGCCCATGTGGCAACTGAAGGATTAAGGTAATATACAGGTAATAAAACCTCATTAACCATCGTATAAAACATCGTAATTCAAAACCTAGTAGCCTTGGAAAATTTTGAGAAAAGACGTATCAAGCAAGAGAGTTCAATTAGCATCTAATCTCCATTAAGGCAAGAAACAACTATCTTGTTTATCATATTATTTGTAATTTGTTTATGACCATCATTGCCTATAATGAGTTAAATGTTAGAACCGTGTTTTATGATGGAAATCTAACTAAAGTTTGTAAATATGTTTATTAAACATGTTTAGATGAAGACCTTAATTAACTAGTGAGACATCCCGCCCAATTAAATATATGGTGATCAGTCCTTTACCAAATTTTAAAATAGGATATACGGTCGGTTCATTCTTAGCATTACTGTCGAAAATAATATAATCTATATTAATCACCTATAATATAATTAAGGTAAGTGTCAAAACATTTTCCCTTTTTAATAAAACCATTTAACCAGAACATTCCAAAAGTAAATTATAAACCATTCACCATACATAGGAATAATAAGTACTAAACAATAATTTAATACTGAAATTATATAAGACTGGGTAAAACCTCCCAGTTCAAAACTCCAAACCATAAAAGAAACTAAATACAATATCTCTGATAAAAGACTAGAAGTGGGCGACACATGCCCTAAATAGGAAGTCAAGAGAAACTGAATGAAAAGAATAGATTGTGTCTACTGCAAGGACCTACAACTTCCACAATAGCTGCAGCACGTCTAACAATCCAATCTCCAATTCTGGTACCCCTGCGGATGAGCACATGGAATAATATATATATATATATATATATATATATATATATATATATATATATATATATATATATATATATATATATATACATAGCAAAAGAGAGAAAAGATGCAATAAAAGGGTCAAGGTCAGAGGTTTAAAAAATGATTTAGCAAGTATTTAAAACTGGTTCTTAAAATAAGTCTTATACGCATGTTAGTTATCGAATTCTCGCATGAGCTTCTCACCTCTCATCTATAGTGCACGCCTAACGTACATCTAATCTTCCCCCTAGTTATACCACCCAGTCTAACTAGTTTGAAGTCATTATAATAATACCTATACTCACCAGTAGTATACCCGTATCGACCATACAATACGCTTTCAAATTAGCCTATGTCGAACAGCTAACTAATATGTTTTCTCGTTTTCATAATAAATCAATTTTACTCTTAGGATTTATTATATATATCAACATTTTCATCTCTACTAACTATACACAATAGAATGATTCTCAAGTTTACGTATATACATATAGTCACATCATCCCTATATATATATATATTCTAACACTACGCCCCTGGGCTAAGACCCATTAGCGAAACTAACCATAATAATACTGCACCCCCAGATTATCATCCATTAGTGCACCTATAACAATAATCTTGTACCCTCGGGTTATCACCCATTAGTACACTTATAATAATATTCTTGTACCCCAGGGTTATCACCCATTAGTACACTTAACAATGGAATCCCTGCACCCCCGAGTTATCACTCATTAGTGCGCCTAGCAATAAGATTCTTGCACCCCCGGGTTATCACCCATTACTGCTCTTAATAATTATATCACATAATAGGCATACACACATCCTATTATAATTTATAGGTATTTCTCCAACCTACATATATACTTTTCATACGTATTTTAAATCTCAACATTATGTATAGTATAAATATTTAGATTAATATCTCTCTCGTAATCTCCAAGGTACATTCTCCCTATACCAAATTAATTAACGTATTAAGTCTCACATACTTTTTCCGAAATTATGTTTTGTTTTAGTTTACTATCGGTCATTTTCTCTCACTCCAAGAAACCCGGTAAACCCAAATTTGGACTCGGAGAAAAATCCCAGAAATTCCCTCCGTCGCTCGAACCAGATGGCATGTCGTTTGAACGACTGCCACATGGCGTTCGAGCGACTTCGCGCGAGATGCCACCTCACTCGAACGACTTCGCGCGAGATTGCACTGTTCGTCTTCCTGCCTAGATTTTCAGCGTTTCTCACCATTTTAGAACCTAAAAAACTCTAAAATTCAATTCCCAACACCTCATCATCAATACTCATAAACACATATCAGATTATAAGTCATTCCTAACATCCTAGGATCCTTAATTCGTCATTAATCATCATAATTATACAAAACCCCCAAATTAATTCACACGAACCCTAATTTCCAGAATTTCAATTAAAGGACCTAATCAACTCAGATTCGTTCATCAATACATGATTCAATTTCGTAGTTTAACCTCTACATACATGAAGGAATATCAACAACTAATTAACCCAACCTCAATTCAGCATTTGAACTCAAATGTTCACCCAATTAACATGTAAATCAATGGTTAATTACACCTACTCTAACATGAGCATGATTGCTGGTAAAGAAAGCAAGTAATAAACACTTGACTTAAATCGAAGGTCTAAATTCTTTGGTGATGTTGGTATAGACGTGTTCCTTTCTTCTCGATCTACGCATTGGTAGTCACGGTTGTGCAAGGTGGTGTTAATTGAGCCTTCTCTATTAGAAATTGGTTCTCCCTCACACCCTCTGTGGCCGCTCTTGATTTTAGTATATCTTAACCCTAATGAAAATCCCGTAGCTGATATAATTATTCTCTAATTTTCTTCCATTTAATTTTTCCAAAAGTCCAAATTACAAAACTACTCCTACGGGGTGCCGGTTTGGCCTAAAATCTCCCGGAGTTCAAATAAAATACCCGGATAGAGTTTTCTGACTATTTCGATCCTCCCGGACTCAATGGCGCACTCAAAATCACCATATGAATTACATAAAAATAATTTATCTTTATATTTCATTCAATTAGTCCCGACACGACTCGCACGCGTGTCAGACTTAAATTACCAAACTGTCGTATTATTCCATCTCAACAATTTGTTAAAGTGTATAGTTCCATATTACATATCACACGCTAATATTAAATCAATAAGTATTAACCCTTGGCACGCTAGTTAATATTTATTTTTAAATCCGGATTAATTAAAAATTAAATTCTCACATTTTAATTCAATTAATCCCACTATAATAATTACTCCCATAATTATTTAAATCATAAAAAATATGGGGTATTACAACTAGATTATATAAATCATATGCACTTTAACTCATATGTTTAAAATTTGAATTATACTGATTACAACAATGGAAATATGTTTTAAATCATTATATAGATTGTAAATTTGATTAGAATCGTTACTGGGATTGTTGATTAATGTTTATTGGAGTTTATGCTTAATTATTAATTAAATTTGTGCTTAAAGATGATCCTTGTGAGGAAAGTGTTAAATTGATGATTGTGACCCTAAATAATTGAATTAAACATGGACTATAATCATTATAAGGTAAAGACTTGATTAAAAGTGATTAGAAATCATAATAGGTTTCTTGGAGTAGTTTGGAGCTTTAAAAGAATCATTAATGGATAATTAGGGTTTTTAAATTTGTAACTTAAGGTTGATTAAAGAATTACAAAACTACGTTGTTTTGGCAATGGGACGAGAGAATCCATGGGTGCGGGTCAATGGTTGTGAACACGGACCTTGAGGCCATGCGTGTGACTATCCAAACCTTTGGGGATGATAGTATACTGGTGGTCCTCTCCCTTCTCAGACTGCCAACTTTCGGTGGCGGCGGTGGTGTAGGATGACCTTTGGCCTCTTGGCATCCTAGAGGAGTCTCTTCACTTCTAAAGAAATCCCTTACTCTCCCCTAAGGCTTTCTCTCTAAGTTTTATGAATAAACTATGAATCTTCCACCTTTTAGACTTATAAATACTCTGCAATTTTCGTGGTTACTATTCACTTCCCTAGTAAAATGACCAAAATACCCCTTCGGGGTGTCTATTCGGTTCAAAGTGTCCCGAGACCCAAATCAAACACCCAAGTAGAGTTTTTCGACTATTTAAACCCAAACGGAAATTTTGGCGTAGTCAAAACGACCATTTAGATGACATAAAAATATTTTATTTTTATTTTCATTTAATTATAGACTCGACATGACGCGCGTCCCAGCTTAATTATCATAATTGTCGTATTCGTCACTCTCGCGAAAATTTATAAAGTCATAATCATATGTAAAATCATAATCATATGTAAAATCATAATCATATATATTACTTTTAATCACCAAGTAATATTCATCACAAATCATATATTACTTTATTCTCAAGTAATATTTAAATTCAGATTAATTTTGAATTATCCCACCATTAATTATAATTAATCCTATTTTAAAAATCAATAAAAATATGGGGTTTTACACACTTCCCCCTTACAACCGAATTTCATCCCAAAATTCGAAAAAAGTGTACCAGATAAGAACAACTCGACTATATGTTGTGCATCACATCCTCGCGCTCACAAGTAAACTACTCAATACCGCCCATACAGTACGCTATCAAATACCCTTAATAATGAACACTTCACCTAAGTTCGTTTTCAAACTCCAGGTTACCCTGCCATGTAGATTCTTTCCCAAGCCTTACCGTTTAAGTTTCACTACTTAAAATTATTTTAGATATTCACTATCTAGCCTTCTACTATAGACACTTTAGTAGATTAATCCTTCTTTAGATACATACGATCTTGTGTCGCGAAGATCGCACACAAGTAGTTTATTTGCGCAATATATATTTTGTGCACATTATATACTATGATTATCAATTCATCTCTGATATTTGCAATAATACCTGGTCTCCCATTTTTAACTAATAAGCAGGAGAACAACAAGGCTTACTGTGCCATACCTCAACTGGCATCATGCCCAAAAGTGAACTTATATGAGTTATTGCACACAAACTCCACTAGTGGAAGGTACTGTTCTCGTCCTTCCCTAAGATTCAAGGGTACACATATAAGTTATTCTCCAACGTCTGATTATTCCTCTTGTTCTGCCCATTCGTCTACGGATAATAGGCCCTACTCAATCACAACTCGATACTATGGCCTCGTTAACACTCTTCCAAAATCAAAGAACAAAGATCTTATATAAATCTAACACGATATTAAACAGTACCCAATGTAACCTCAATCTATCGGTTATAAAGATCTCGCATATTGTCCCATAGTATGATCAGTCCTAACTACCATAACAGAAGCTACTTTGATAAACCGATCCACTATCACCATATAAGATTGTGACCCCCTTGGTGATAAAATCCTTGGGAATACTCTCCCATTACTACTTAGGAGTCCCTAACGATTGAAAAAAACCCTACTAGTTTCAGATGGTCCACCTTTTACCAACAGACAGGTGACCTATTACAAAACGAATATTTGAAGCACCTTATACTCTTGACTTACTTGAGTATACATTGTATAAGTGCTCATCTAGTTTGAAAATAGTAACAAAATTAGTGTCCCACTCCCTAGAATCCAAAGAGCCTCGGAATCTTCATCTTACGCCACTTGATTCATTAGAGGTATAAATATCATCCACACACATTAGGATTGCACTCATTACATATATATTGCTTCATTTGATTGTGTGAGAGTTGTGTATGTTTAATCCCATTTAAAATTGATTTTTATAATTTTTGAGAATTTTTAATGATTTTTTGGAAATTAAAATTTGGATTAAAAAGCTTTTGGGGTCATTCTGAAATTTCTGGTTTTATGGTTTCACCCCTGAAAGTTGATTTTGGTAGGATCCGAAAGCGCTAAAGACCCGAGGGTGCATGTGTAATTAGTTTTAAAACGCGCGTCTAAGCCTTAATCTCAGCCCTTCACCTGTCGCAACACTACCGGCCTGATTTGTGTTTGTTTACCCTCAAAAAACCGTTGTCCATTATCAGCCCTTGGATCGTTGTTATCAACGCTCTGCATGCATTTGAGGTTAATCCACGTGAAACCCTTTTAAGCCAATCAGTGACTGTTTAACCCACCGCTTTTATTTCACCATTGGATCAAAGTCAATTTGGCAAGACCAAATCTCTTCCCTTGATTTTGAACAGCCTTCTCGAATCTTCACCCCTCAGTATAAAAGGAGGATTAACCTTTGCATCTGAGGAATTTTGCCATTTCTTCCAAATAAAGAGAAGAGAGAAAAGAAAGAGAGAGAAAGCTAGAGAGAGAGAGTGGAACCCTAATCGTCCAAACCCTATTTTCAAAACCCTAACCTGTTTCAAACCCTAATTCATATCTCATAAATAGTTTTACCAAACACTATTCCTGTGTGTTTGAGTGTGTTGTTAGTGGTGGTTTTGGAGAGTGTTTGAAGTTTTATTCCCCTGAGTTTAAGATCTTGTTTCCAACTTAGACTTTACGTGTTAGATTTATATTTCTCTTTAATAAAAACTATAGATCTAGCCATTGCATGTCATATTACACTTAGATCTGCATAGTTTATTATTTCTCATCTTGAGAAATCACTTTTGTTGATTACTGTTCTATAAATGTTTTTCAAAAACTTAGAATCAAAAAATCTTCGTTCTGTTTCTAGTTTTTACGAAATAAGACTGTTGATCTAGTTGGAATCGCAATTGGTGGTTTCCAATTTCAAAATCATTTTCAAAACCCTATGAAATTGGATATGACCTTGGCAGTCTTACGAGCAAGGTAACCTTGGATTCCGAGATTATTTGAAAGGTCAATACAGTTTTGTGCTTCTAAAGAAGAGAGAAATAAAAAACAATTCATATAGATTGGATTTGTAATTCATTAGGACTGTTTGTATAAAATAAGTGTGTGTGTGTGTGTACATGCATGTGTTAGAAGCACTTTCACAAACATTTGACATGCTACAACACAGAAGTGTTGGTTATAAGATCTTGAATAAACAAGAGTCGATGTAAAGACTGGAACAAAGTGGAGAAGTTAGCAAAGTGGGAAATCCACACCAACAATTAGAACTGCAAAGAAGTTTGAAGTAAAACCAGTGGGTACATTTCTAAACTTGTATAAGTTTGATTTGTGTGCATGTGTGTTATATAGTTGTAACTTGAGAATTTTATTTTAGTGAATTTTTGGCTTGTGACTTAGAAGTCCTCGTGGATGTTTCCTCAGTTGGGTGCGGTTTTACCACGTTAGAAATCTCTTGTACTTAATCTTTCTACAGCTCCTCATTTCATTCTCGTGGTTGTGCTGAGTTTAATTGTTTTAAACTGATTTATTAAATCAGTTATAAAATCTTGAACAGATCTCGTGTATGTTTTATTAAACCCAACTTGTGATTAAACTAATTTGATTTAATGAAAAGAGTTTCGTCAAAAAATAATTTGGAGTTACTTCAATAGTTTAATCTTGTATTAAACGCCCTAAGTAACAACTTTTTCAATATTAATTCCCATCACCAGTGTCATTTATACCCGATACATTTGATGTTCACCTGAATGTATCTCTAATCGTGGTCCATGTGACTTTGCCACAGGGAGTGTCGCAAGTCCTTCCCCGCTCTAAAATTTGGATAAATGTTATCGAATTCATATGACAATCCCAATCTACTACCTTATACAATAACATCCTCGTGATCGTACAATCAAGTCTTGATATCTCAACTTTTATATTCAATTACCTTATCCCATACGTCCCAAATGGGCACAAAATGAAGATTCAATTACCTAGGGCTCCCATACACCCTATGCCTCGCTCATGATTGCACAAATGAAATATATTATAACATTACAGTGGAATCATCAACTCTCAGTTATATTCTCGTATATGTAGAGTAACTAAGGTACGAATACCATGTACTAATGTCCAAACTTCTCTCCAAATCCCGACGTTCGTTAGTTTTATGCGTGGGATGTCTCGTAAATCAAAATCCAAATAAGGAACCCTCTGATACACTACTACCTAACAATGTCGGTCGTCGAGATCCGTAATGTCCTCAGTCCATAATATGTACCTTCCCACAATCTCCGTATGTTGACATATTAATCTACTTATGTCCTTAAAAATAACATGAAAAATGACGCTCTCACTATCCCAAGTTTCGGCGCTATATATAACAAGTTATATCTTGCTGCTCGATAAAAAACACCATGTACCCTGAGTCACATCAGTAAATAAATCCCTACGCACTGGGTTCACATATAACTAGACAACATACTCACTGAAGTCTATGATACCATGAAAATTTTCATATATATACATAAATATAGGCCCAACCCTATTTCAGGTGGCACCTCACATAAGTAATATTACTCACCCGGAGTATCCTGCACGATAGTCTTATCACTCAATCCACTATCGTTCAAACATTCGATAATTATCACTACACATTACCATAATAAAGTCTACTTTGTAAACTCAATGAAATAGTAAATTATAACAATAAAATATGATCGTAGGGCCCACCCGGATTACTCATGGGTGGCATCATAAAGTCCTGATACTCATGCTAAATACGTTTGTAACTAGACTGTTAAAACTAACGTACCCATTAAACTCATCTCGCACGCGAATTTTAGTGTTAACAATTCATGTATATATATTATGACACAATATTATCACTTGTATTAATCCTTTACTCACAAGGATTAAACAAAACTTCACCAGTCTCGCCTAATCGTAGGGTCCCAGCACTTAGCTGCCAAGATGATCCATGAACATCTGTAATCATTATACATATAGGATTTCATCCAATAGTTCCCCCCCTCGTAGTGGACAAATTATTCTATTATGTGGCTTACACTCCCATCATTAAAACATTGGCCCCAAATATCTAGGCCTCAATTCTCTGTCGAAACCCACCACTCTCAGGGTGCAAATTGCTGGGCCCAATTCTCCTGACCCAATTCTTCCACCGAAAATCTCACTCCTCCAATTATTATGCCTAACTGCCATGGTTTACCATTCTCAAACTTATCGGTCTCACTTCTCAACGTGGACACATTCAACCCCGGTAGTCCCACTCTCTTCACATAAGGAAATTATTCGAGCCATTTCCCCGTCACTAGTTCCACTGCCCATTTCAGAATGTCCTCCTCTTGGACTTGGCAGTCTTAGCTCCCAATTGCTATTTGCTTCGTTCCATTGGTTCCACTGAACACGTTGTCGACCCCACTGGTCTTGGCTGAATTCATCGCTATGTAGTAAGGACTTAAATAGGTTCCCCTACTGTGCATACCTTTCGCTAATGTTTCACTATCACATTGAATTCAATCTTATCCTTCATCCAGGTTTTCCCAAACCCTTCGGTCTCCCCTTCTTCTGGAAGCAGTTACAAATTCCTTGACGACATTGGCCCTAGTCGTCTTTGTCATATTTCTCACCCACACTTCAGTATTTATCTCATGAGTCCTTTCTTATCTTCTATATACCCTATAGTCGCTGGGTAAGGAGTTTATTAAGCAAGTTGACCGCTCTCTCGCGTTGGGCTTTCTTTCTTGCCCATATGAGATAAATTTTGAAGTTCCATACATATCCCGTTTAAAATAACAATTGGGTGATTTCATGGTCGAACCATACCAAATTTCTCATATTAGTTTCACACATGCTTATTTATATGTTATGTCTATCTCTCATCACTTTATATGGCTCCCATGAACAAAGCATTGACCCCGAAATTTTAAAGTTCTGGGTATTAGTACACTTCACCCTTCATAATGTCCTTTGGATTTATTCCTTCATAAAAATCCATCCGACACCTTGACCCTTCACTGACAGTGCCGGGTGATTTTGGAATGGAACAAACATCATCTACGATGGTGCTTGGGAAACTCCAACTCTCGAGCGACACCTTTATTGTCCTCAGCCTCAACAACAATTATGGTGGGTTCTATATCAAACAACATTTTCTTAAACACTCTATATCTTCGGCTGAGTTCTCCTCCTCTTGTCCTTCTAACGACCCTCGCTAGTCATCGATGCCCGACCGAGCTCATATAATAATTACATCACTTATATTCCCTGGTAGGAGCACGTAAGTCATAATACGTAGAGGAATACAACATCCTAATAATAGGGCTCTACATCAAAGAACGCTACGTTGAAACGTAGAAAGCCATACAGATCCTAAGGATACTAAAACCTAATGCTTTGATACCACATGTGATACCCCGCCTAATTAAATACCGGGTGATCCGTCCTTTATTAAATTAAATCAGAATATCCAGTTGGTTCATTCTTAGCATCACTGTCGAAAAATAATTTCTTCATTATTTTACCTAATAATTAATTAAGCTAGTTTCAAAAACTTTTCCATTTTTAAATCAATTAAAATGATTCCACAGAGCGTAGTAATAATAGGCAACATCACATCACAACTGAACAAGACTAAATATGACTGAAATAACTCTCCAGTTAAAATATTTCATTACCATCAAATAAAACTGATATCAAAAGTACTGACATAAATGATCACAATCTCATAAATAGAAATGAAATAACCAGAATCCTGGGCGACATGCCCTAAATGAAAGTAGACACTACAGATGTGTTAATCAACATAATGGAAGCGTCTAAACAAATCTACCTCTCCAATAGCAGCTATAACCCGTCGAGATATCAATATTCTATGTCGGCATCCCTGATACTAGATACCTGATATACAAGATACAATAGAGAAGAGAATATGCAAGGAAACGGGTTAGAGACCGATTGTAAAAGATTTTAAAAATAGCAAGTGCTTAACAAGTACAATTAAGCAGTTATTATGTACATGTTAGATTATCGGGCTCTCACTTGAGAATTCCCACATCTCATCTAGTGTGCACGACTAACATACCTTATTATCTCCCTAACTAAGGTTCTCAATTAGGATTCTATCCCATATCATTTCCCCGTATTTCTCACGTAATACGTATGATAATTAAACATGTTCATTTCTCTTTAATATGAACTAGGCTTTCATAGCTTTAAGATTTAGTATTCACTTACTTAATTAAATCAAATCTCATTATTTATTTTTATTTCACACAGTAGATTACCTCTTAGTATATATACGTTAATCTACAATTTTCACACAGTAGATTACATCTCCGTATATATAGTTTAATCTATAATTCTCACCTAGTAGATTAGATCACAGTATATATATTTAGCACATTATTATATATACTAATACTACACCTCCCAAACACAACGGTGGTGCATGCATACTCTGCTATCATGTCCTGATACATCTCTTGTTGTATAAAGGACTATTGGTTCGGCGTCTCTCACGAACCATAAATAACATAACACACATATTGGAGGCGAGCATACTCCCCAGCCGAATGGGTCACGCACATACATATGCTCCCATTCAACCGTCGAAATTATCATTCACACCGATAGAATGTGTCCAAGGTCCTATACTCAAGGTACGAATCTAAAATCCCCCCAAATGGGCTCATCAGGATAAGATCGTCCACAACGCGAAACCTCCACCTCGATAGCAAGCAACATGGGTATGTCATTCACACAATAAATAATAATATAGGTATTCACCCCACCTATATATGTAATAACAATAGGGCACACGCACAACCCATATAATAATTTCCATACATAATATATTTATCTCTCATATCCTACGTATTTACAGATTATGACTTTACTTCTCAAATCATTTATTCCTTATGTAAATTCAGTAGGTAGCCACTCACATCCTATAGTCCATGTCATCACATCTCCCAAATTTCTATGAATCAAAATTATTGTCAATTAGGATGATTTCTCGATAATCCCTAATTTAGTATTAACCCTTTCTTTTATCTCCTAGGGTTAATCCCATTTATGACCCTTTTACTACTGGTATTAATCTTAAATCATCATTCACACGATTTAAACCCCCAATTTATATAATTCTCCTCCATAACGAATTCAATTCACACTCATTAATTTCCCCCATTCCATCCCATACAAAATAATATTTTTCGAGTCTTAAGTATACCCTACTGCCCTCCTCTAGGTCCCTACTTAATCATCACCAAATATTTATCAAAGTTGGGATTTAAACAAATATTTAAAGAGGAATTAAATCACATTTCCAGGGCGAGTCGATCGATCGACTGTTCCCGGTCGATCGATCAGATATTTGCCCAGATTCTGTATACGCTTACCTACGGGTTTTAACATTTTTCATCCTCAAAATAATATTTAGACATCTCCAAATTTATATTCATTTAACCTAGATCATATACTAACATATATGGGCTAGTTCTAACGTATCCAAATTAATTAAACATCATCAACATGCATAAATCTACCCAGATTTCATATTCAATCTCAAGAATTATAGTTTTGACTTTATCATTAATTAAGCACGTAAATCCTAGATTTCTTCACAAAGTAATTCATATATTTCATGGAGTTGATTCTAAACTCAGAAAGAGATGAATCCTACACAATTCTCATTTCAAGATTCATAAAAATTCTTCTTAATTCATATCACTTTTTAGAATTTTATAAACAACCTAACATGGACAATATACATTCTAGAATTTGCAATAGTTAATCACTTGCCTTTGGATTATAGGTCTGAAACTCTGGGGATGATAGTCTACTGGTTGTCCTCTCCCTTATCCGGGCAACTTTCAGTGGCGGCGGTTGTGTAGGATGACCTTTTGCCTCTTGGCTTCCTAGAGGTGTATCTTCACTTCTAGAGAAATCCCTTACTCTCCCCTAAGGCTCTCTCTAAGTTTTGTGAATAAACTATGAATCTACCACCTTTTAGACTTACAAATACTCTTCAATTTTCATGGTTACTTTTCATTTCCCAAGTAAAATGATCAAAATATCCCTTCGGGATGTCTATTCGGTTCCAAAGTGTCCTGAGACCCAAATCAAACACCCAAGTAGACTTTTTTGACTATTTAAATCCTTCTAGACACTTTGGCGTAATCAAAACGATCATTCGAATGACATAAAAATATTTTACTTTTATTTCCATTTAATCACCAAGTAATATTCATCATAAATCATATATTACTTTATTCTCAAGTAATATTTAAATTCGGATTAATTTTCAATTATCCCACCATTAATTCTAATTAATCCTATTTTAAAAGTCATTAATAATACAGGGTGTTGCTACGTCATAAACATGGAATCTAGTTTTGGTTAGGAGTTAGGAGATATTGGGTGTGAGGCTCTTAGTTGGTGTTATGTGGAAGATTGTATGGGGTTTATTAATTACTTGTATAATGATTAGAATTAGGAAATTAGACCAGTTATGGGATTGTTCATTTGGATATTACGGATTGCTTATGGGGTCTATATACTGGGATATGGGATGGTCATGTGTTAGCTTAGTAATTGTTAGGGATTATGTGGTTACAGTGTGGTTTAGTAGATAAGTTGTATCGATAAACTTTTTATGTTTGGATATTTTCGTGAGGACGTAATTATACGTGGGATGGTAGCCTTAGTATGTAAGGTTAGAACATATATAGACAGTTAAGACTGCCTTAGGTTAAAGGAGAGGGTGAGGCATCTTAGACTCAATAAATGAATAAATAATTGTGTTAAGTTTATCTTAAACTCATAATAAATGAAGAAATAATCACTCAAAGTCTAAGACAAATGAAAAAAAAATGAAATGAGCGTGATTTCATCCTCTCCAAAGCATCCCCCGGTGGAAATGGTGTCCTCTAACGATATCTTTTTTAAGATTGGGACTTTAACCATTTTATTTGAAAACTAATTGGTGATTAGTGAGGGAAGCCAAAGACTTTTATAAAATTCACGATCTCATATATCCACGTGAGTGGAACGACATTGTTGTCCCTAAAAAATTCATCCCTAAATGTGATGCTCCTTTGAATCAAACCCATAAACTTGGATTTCAAACCATTTTCTTGCCTAGAAAATAACTCAAGGTGGGTGGATTGGATTTTTGAAAACTATTTGGTAAAATAATATTCTTTTATAAACTTAACTCTATAAAAAATTCAAAATTGTTATGTGGGAAATTACTCAAGGGGGAATTGGGATTTATAAAAAAATCACAAAATTACAAAACTCACACAAGTTTTTTTTATTTTAATAAAATGTTTAAATTGAAGTATGTGCAAGCAAGTGCATAAAAATACGTGAGAAATCATAGGTTTTGTGTGAACGTGTGTGCAGTAACAATTTATATAATATTAAGTAGATTGATATATGATGGGAGAGAAATATTAAAGAGAAATTTTGCAAACCAATTTTTTTACGCATTTCACCATCCGCCTCCAGCCACACTCGGGACAACATCCCTAAATCTTCACTATATTCGATTCTTTATGGTGGAATCAACACCTTATAAAGCAATATAAAATATATCCTTTAAACTTGCGCAACCCGAGAACTATAAAGGAATTAATACCTTCTTGAACAACCAAGGCAATATCAGCCTAGAAGATACAATGAAATAGAAGAGATGAAGTTTAAGCTCAATAACTAACACAAGATTTGATTTCAATGTAATAACACAAGATTTGATTTCAAAATAATAGCTCTAATGGAATAACACTCTTTCGAATAATTAAAGTTTAATGATTGTAGCAATAAGATATGTGGTGTAACTTTTAAAAAAATTTAAATTTTAAAGGAACTTTTGCTCGATTTAATGGAGATTTAAAAATTTTAATCGAACTTTTGATGGATCTTTGGTGAAATAATTGAATTGAATGTGTCTAACACTTTTGTAGTTGCATGTACGCTTTTGTATGTAAATGAAGGTTGCTAAATAAAGTATATATATTGTGCTTTTGAAAAATATCTATATAGGATTAGTTTTGTAATGTTGCTTTTCGTTATTTGTATAAAAAAGGCAATATCGTACTGAACCCAGCTGGTTGATCAACACAAACATAATATAGTCTACTCTAAATTGACTTTGAGTCGACTTGATATCCTGATGTTCAAAATCTTTCCTTGTCAGTCCTGTTTTGCCTAGTCTAGTCAAGTCCAAAATATTTGTAGTCTGCTCAAACAATCGAAATGTTAAGACATGGAGAGAATTTAGAGAAAAAGAGAGAGAATGTGGTATTTGTCAATTGTATTGGGTGTAGTACGTAATCCTAAGAGGAACCTCCTATTATAAGATACAGTGAGGTCTCCCCAAAGACAAGAATGTGAGTGTACATCCACCCAAAAGCCAAAAGTCACATAATTTAACACTCCCCCTTGGATGTACACCATATCCACCATTCAATGATTGTTGCCTCATTAAAACCTTACTAAGAAAAACCCAGTGGGAAAACCCAAAGTGATGGAAAAATAGTACAACTTTTGTTATCATTAAATTGGTGTTGGACGTGCATAATGTTGTCTCGTTAAAACCTTTACTAGAAAAACTCAATAGGAAAAGCCTAGTTAAAGGAAAAAGAGTACAACGCACTTATGTCCTAAAAGAGCATGATTTTTTATTCTACCCCTGATTTGCATATCTAAAATTGACTATTGATGAAGTCTTCGTATTCCAATCCCATGCACAAGTTTCTGGAACGTTGCTTTTGGAAGTGACTTGGTAAACAGATCAGCTAGATTTTCAGTTGAACGCACGTGGTTGACTTTGATTTAATTTTTCTATTAAAGCCCATGAGTGAAGAAAAACTTTGATGAAATGTGATTAGTTTTGTCTCCTTTGATAAAGCCTTCCTGAAATTGGGCTATGTATGCTACATTATCTTCATATATGATACTGGGAACATCTGTAATGGAAGACAGTTCACAAAAACTATGAACATGCTGAATTAAAGATCTCGGGCACACACATTCACGACTTTCTTCATGAAGTGCTAAAATTTCAGACTGGTTAGAGGAAGTAGCAACTAAAGTTTGTTTAGTAGAGCGCTAAGAAATAACAATATTACCACTAAGAAATAAATAACTTGTCTGTGATTGACACTTATGAGGATCAAAGAGGTATCCAAAATCTGTATAACCTAATAACTCAGAACCATTATAATGATTAGAATAATAAAAGCCAATGCCGGTGGTTCCTCGTAGATATCTTAGGATATTCTTAATTCCAATACAATGCCTTTTTATTGGTTTAAAACTATATATGGCAAGAAAGTTGACTGGAAATGAAATATCCGATCTAATGCATTGTGTTAAGTATAATAATGCACCAATTGCACTTAAATAGGGTACTTCGGGACCCAATATTTTCTCATTGTCTTCTTTAGGATAGTATTAATCTTTCTTTATATGTAAATACCAGATGACCATGGGTGTACTTATTGGATGTGTTGTGTCCATACCAAATCTTTTCAAAACTTTTGGTGTATAATTAGACTAATGGACAAGAATTCCAATAGAATTTCTCCCGATCTGTAGGTTGAAACAAAATTTAGTTTTTTCGAGCTATTTCATCTCAAATTCCTTCTTCAAATAGTTAGTGGTTTTCTCGAGATCTTCTGGAGTCCTAGTTAAATTAATATCATCCACATAAACTGCTACTATCGCAAATCCAAATGGGGATTTCTTTATAAAGACACATGTGCTAATTGGATTATTTTCATACCCTTCCATAGACAAATATTCACTAAGATAGTTGTACCACATCCTTGCAGATTGCTTTAAGCCATAAAATGATCATCTTACTCGAATTGAGTATCTACTCCTCGGATTTTCTTCTGGCAAAGAAAATCCTTTAGGGACCTAAATATAAATTTCCGTATCTAAGTCCCCGTATAAATAAGCGATCACAACACCCATGTGTCGTATATCAAGATTTTTAGAGACTGCTAAACTAATCAGATATCTGAAAGTTATCCCACCCATAACGAGGGAGTATGCTTCATCATAATCAATCTCGGGTTTCTAGAAGAAACCTTGCACCGCAAATCGTGCCTTACATCTAGTGATTTCATTTTTCTCATTGCACTTTCTTACAAACACTCATTTATAACCCACTGGGTTAATATCTTTTGGGGTTAGTACTATAGGTCCAAATACACCACGTTTGTTTAGAGACTCAAGTTCTTCCTTGATGGCAATTTCCCATTTTAGCCAATCTTCTCTTTGTTACAGTACCTGGTTTATTATCATCATCAATGCCCTTTGATATTTATGTAGCGACTCCATATAAAAATATGTCATCGATGAGTGTTTCATTATGATCCCACATTTCTCTTGAATATTTACAAAACATAGAGATCTCATTATTATTCTTAGGTACCTTTGCTTTTTTCGGAGATTTTATAGTCATTTCACTGACTTGTGTCTTTTCAGGGACCATAACCTTTTCAGGGGTTTTAGAGAAAGTGGATATTCTATTCATAACCTCTTCTGGAGCGTTATGAGGGTATGAATTTTAATTTGATCTTCGCTTTCGGGGAGTTGAATCTTTGGAACCAATAGTTTTTTCACGCTTTTGGCATACAACAGATTCATTTAATGCTAAAATCAAAGTTTGTCCCACTGGAACATCAATTATGGCTAATACATTAGCCGTGGGAACATGATATTCGATCACTTTTGCAGCATCATTGAATGCATCGGGTAATTGATTTACGATTCCCTGAAGATATATTATCATTCGCACTTTATGCCCACATTGAGCAACACGGGGGTCTAGATGATACAAGGTGGAAGTATTCCACGTTAATTCTCGATGTTCTTTTAGAATGGATCGTACTTTAGGTACGTTCTTCCCTCCCCCTGGTGGCAGGAAAATGGTCTCATCAAAATGGCAATCCACAAATCTAGCGGTAAACACATCACCTATTAATGGTTCAATATAACGAATTATGGATGGTGAATCATAACCCACATATATGTACAAACAACGTTGGGCCCCATTTTGGTATTTCGTGACGGTGAGATGGGCACGTACACGAAATAATTAAATTTACACATGATATGTTTGGATGACATTCAGTCACGAGTTGTAAAGGAGAAAAATAATGGTAAGTAATTGATCGAAGTTTAATTAACTTGGAATCATATAGGATGGCGTGACCCCAAGCTGAGATTGGGAGTTTAGATTTCATAAGCAAATATCTAGCTATCAGTTGTAAACGTTTAATTAATGACACAACTAAACCATTTTGGGTATGATCATGGGGAACTGGGTACTCAACATCAATGCCGATGGATAAAAAATAATCATAAAAAACTTGAGAAGTTAATTTGCCCGCATTGTCTAAGCGAATGGATTTGATGTGCTGATAACGTAAATGTTCTTTAAGTTTAATGATTTGAGCAAGTAATTTTGCAAAAGCCAAATTTCAAGTGGGTAGTAAGCAAACATGTGATCATCTAGTAGAAGCATCAACTAAAATTATAAAATATTTTAAAGGACCACTAAAAGGGTGAACAAGGCCATAAATATCCCCTTGATTTCATTGTAAAACAGATGGTGAGTAAGAGACTATTTTAAGAAAAGATGGTTAAGTGATTAATTTTTCTTATGTAAACGGGGTGCAAAAATGTTCACTCGGTAGGGTGAGTTATTGATTTTCTAAAAAATATCCATTTAAGTTATTGATGATCTTTGGAAACATGGTGGATCCAGGGTGGCCCAATCGATCATGACATAATATCAAAGTATTAGGATCATTGATATTTCGACCCATGATATAGTGTAATTCTACCACACCAAGTGTTGTGTAGTATAACCCCATTGAGATTGCAGGGAGTTTTTCTAGTGTGAGCTTCTGGATTCCAATACTAGAAGTAATGCAAAGGAATTCTTTGTTATTTTCATGACTCGTTTCCATATGATACCTGTTCATTCCGATATCTTTAAAAATTAGCAAATTCTTCTGGAATTGCTTGAGTATATGGTATTTTGTATTAATAAGTGGGTACCATTAGGTAGCACCACGTGGGATATTCTGGAGCCATCGATAATTTTAGCAGGGCCGACTATTGTGGAACCATTTGTTGTATCTTACACAAAGTGGAAGAATTTTTTTTTATTTTTCAAAATAGTATGAGTTGTTTTACTATCAACTAGACATTCGCTTTCTCGCAATGCTGGGTCCATACCTTTCATACGAATAACACAATTAAAGATTACAAACCACATAAGCATTTAAAGTGTAAAACCATGCAATTTATTACAATACGAATTTAAGGGAAAAAACATAAAAATTTTAAGAATAAAAGCATTATTGTAGCCATATGAAGAAAAGATAAAGTATTCAGTTCTTCGGGGGGTTGCCAGTCATAGCATCAAATGTCTCATTAGCAATGGGATAGCCATCTTCATCTTTAAAAAATCATCAACATTGAGCTGGGTATTATCATTTTTCCAGCGGTCTTCAGGACCTTCCATCATGTGTCCATCCCGACCGAGGTCGCGGGCCGCTTCCTCTCCTCTGCCTCTCGAAGGAGGGGGAATAGGGAAGGAAGGTGGGATCGAAAGGTCTCGCGCCCTACTTGGGAATGCTTCGATCGTCATCAATGTGGGGTAAATGTACAGAGATGGAGTCGTCAGCTTATTTTGCATAAAACAGGCAAAAGAACATGTTATTTCCTCGAGAGAGAGGCATCATAGACAAACTGATGCATACGAAACCAATAGTTCCAAGGTTCAGGGGCTAAGTTACGGAATAGGAAGGTGTTATGAACCCATCCTGCTCGTTCGGTCTCTCATAAGCTAGTGTTACTATTTTCCTTTATTTCTCCGTGAAGTGTGTGTGCGTGTATATATAATGGATATCGGAATCACCCACCTCATACCACAAAAGAGATAGAGTGAGGTAACCCATAGGAATGTTCCCAAAATAATATATTGAAGATATGATTTATGTGTTTATCGCGATATTGATCGTTATGATGAAATGATAACATGTGTTGGATGAAACACCAATAAACATAATGTGTATATTAATGCAAGAATATGATAAGTGTGAAAAATAAAAAAATTGGACTCGAGTCTCGGGTTTTAATCCAAGATGCCTACGTAGCCTATAAAGGCATTAAAGTCCACGTAGTTCAAATACATCGTGGGGTTGGGGTTTATCCCATAGATTCGAACATGATTTTATTATGTGTGTGTGTGTCGAAAAATGTGTTTTAGTTTTGAAAAAGTGTGATGGATAATCCTGTTCGAAATTTATGGGTGAAACCCTCTTTTTGTTTGTTTTGAGTTTTTTTATTAAAAATAAAGTATGTGCAAATGTACTAATAAAAATGTAGATATTAATGCATATGAAATAAAGTAAGAACATGATTATGAATCTAATGAAGTTTATGCAAAACAAGGATTTTAAAGAGAGAGGGAAGGAATTGGACCTTCTTTGAAGCTTCATCATTAACTCCCTTTAGTATGAGATAAATGTTGAATGGGAGAGAATGTGGTTTTGCCAAATTGAGCACGAAAAGGATGGGAATATAAACTTGAATGGAACTTCACATGGAGGAACTTCTCTGATTTTGAGATAATGTTATTGAGATCACTGATGATGATAAATCTGAGGTCTTGTGTGCTTGGTAGTGAGGCCATGCCCTCCTTTTATAAGGTCAGACGGTTTCCAATCGACATTAACCTAGTCCTGCCCATCCATCGATAGGTGACCCTAGACACACTACCGATAGGTAGGGAACTAAGCCTGTCAATTGGCAGTCTCGTGCAGATTTTTTGGAAAAAATGGTCATAGGACATAATTTTTTGATCCATATCATGAAGGGGCAAACCATTAGAAAGGTACTTCAGAGTCCTTTGGACCGCTCCCAGGTCTGGCAGTTAACTTTTGGTCAAATGTGACTCAAAAGCGCACGTTGTTCCTTTGGACGGGATATCGTCAGACAGAACGAATCGTTTCGTCTGCATGGTAAGTCAGAATTGTGCAAGGAGCGGACCCTTGGAAAGGTTAGGAGATGAAATTTGACATGGCAGAGAGTTTTTCTTGATTCAAAAAGTTAACCTTGGTCAATCGGGGTCTAGAAGTGCCCGGTGACCTCTCGGAGTAAAATGAATCGTTCATTTTCACCTTAAGTCAGAATCACGGACAGGGAGGACCGTTGGAAAGGGTATTCAGTACCCTTTGGAGATTCATTCAATCTCATTTGAGATGAAGAGTTTACTTTGGTTGAACGGATCTCGAGTCTTCCGGTGGCCTCCGGATCAATTTTTGGGGGAAAACTAATCGTTCATTCGAACAATTATGCCTTTTTGCACATGGGGCAGACCATTAGAAAGGGATTTCAGTGCCTGTTAAAGAAATAAAGAGATTTCTCTCTGATAATGAAGTTTCTTAGGGTCAAATCGGGGTTCGGGAGCGTCTAGTGGCCTCTAGATTGGTACTCGGAGTGCGACCTAGGGTTTTTAGTGAAATAGGTGGGGTGCTAGGGACCTAACTAGAAACTTAGAGAGGTTTTAGAATGTGGTGTCTACAGAGCCCCTCGATGGGTGAGCTTGGAACAAGTGAGTGTCATCGAATAGACACCACATGATGTTTTTTTGGAAAGAGGTCGATTCTGCGGACCTAAGGGATGACGGTGAGGGTCGAAGTCGATTCTGAGGACCTAATTTGTAGTGAGCAATTCTGCGGGTTGAAGCCATATCTGAGGGCTAAAGTTAGGGGTGACCAATTCTGAGGGTCAAAGGTAGGGAGCGACCAATTCTGAGGGTCGAAGTCAGTTCTAAGGACCTAAGTTGTAGTGACCAATTCTATGGGTCAAAGCCAATTCTAAGGGAATAAGTTAGGGTTAACCAATTCTAAGGGTCAAAGGTAGGGACCGACCAATTCTATGGGTCGAGGTCAATTCTGAGGACCTAAGTTGTAGCGATTAATTCTGCAGGTCGAAGACAATTCGGAGGGCTTAAGTTAACCAATTCTGAGGGTCAAAGACAATTCTGTGGGCTTCAGATAGAGATGACTAATTATGCATTCAAACACAATTCTATGGGATTAAGATACGGATGGCCAATTCTGCGGGCTTAAGATAGAGACGACCAATTCTGTGGGTCGAGCCAATTCTGAGGGATTAAGTAGAAGCGACCAATTCTGCAGGTCAAATCCAATTATGTGGGTTTAAGTAGATGTGATCAATTCTACGAGTCGAAGCCAATTCTGCGGGATTAAGTAAAAGCGACTAATTTTACGGGTCGAAGCCAATTCTGTAGGCTTAAGTAGAAGCGACTAATTTTATGGGTCGAAGACAATTCTGTGGGCTTAAGTAGATAGAAATGACCAATTCTACAGGTCAAAACCGATTATGCGGGCTTAAGTAGAAGTGGCCAATTCTACGGGTCGAAGCGGGCTTAAGTAGAAGCGACCAATTCTGCTGGTAAAAGTCAATTTTGCGGGCTTAAGTATAAGCGACCAATTCTGCGAGTCGAAGCTAATTCTACGGGCTTAAGTGGAAGCGACCAATTCAGCAAGTCGAAGCCAATTCCGCGGGATTAAGGTTGCAACTTTCTTTAGGGAATTTTGGGGACTCTACTAGGGATATGTTTCTTACAGTTTCACTAGGTATGATTTTAGATTTACAGGGGGAGAGGGAATGATCCAAGGATTATATTTTCCTTAGCTGGGGAATTTCTTAGTTTTTGTGGTATCCTTTGGAGATAGTGTTGGGGAGACATGAAATTGATTTCGAGAATTTTGCTGGGGAGGTAACAGTTCTACCATGGAAATGAGTGTGGTAAAAATGTTTTTTCTTGGTGAAAATTCATTTGGTAATTTTTTGGGATTTTTTTGCATTTTTGGGGAAATGTTGTACGAAATTTTTAAAGAGGGTGCTGACCGGCATGGTTGGAAGGAATCCAAATGGCAGTGGCACGATCTTTTAGGGTACCTCGAGAAGGTAGAGAGCCGATCAGGGGGTGGTAGGTAGATTTTGATCGGTATGCCCCTTAGCCTCCAATAAAAAGGGGGTCGATTCTCCTCATTTTCACAACTTTCTGACTTGCCTCCTTCTACAATTACCTTCTGCAAATCGTTCTAGCATTCCAAAGTCAAAAGATGGTTGAGTTATCGAGTAGCTCAACACACATGGCGTGGCTCGATTCTAACGATTGGGAAGGCTTGGAATGGAGGTCTAGGGTTCCCCTTACTTTGGGTAATGAAAACTCTTTTGACTCATTCGAGCTAGTGGAGGATTATCAGACTCTCTTGTGCGAGCCTTCTCATCATCGTTCTTCTAGGATGGTGAACCCTAGGGGTGATGTAAGTATTGATGACCTTTGGTATTCTCTTCCTTTTTCTTGAATTTTGACAATGGTTTTTGCTTTTTTGCTTTTGACAATCTGATGTTTCCATGTTGACTATGTGTGCCCGGGGGACAACATGGCTTAGGGATGTTTGGGAGCACCTTCCATCTGTGGTGCATTGGATGGTGTCATCAGCCGATTTTGGGAGACTGGCATCTGCTTTGGATAAGATGCCTCGTTCTACGGCTGTTATCTGGGATTTGAGTGAGAGGTGGTGGGACACCACCCACACCTTTCATTTTGGCTTTGGAAAGATGACGGTGACTCCCATAGATGTTCAGCAGCTGCTTGGGTTGGATTGTGAGGGGGTGAAGATTAAGGTGGATAGGACTCTGAGGGTGATGCTGGAGGCGGTGATGGTGGCGGTGGGTGATGTGGAGAGGGTGGTCTCTGGGAACTCTCTTCACTTATCTCTTTTGAGAGAGTTATTGTTGAGGAGGAGAATTAACGAGAGTGATGGGTGGAAGGTGTGAAAAGTGACACATATATTTATTTTGCAGGTGTTGGGGATTTCTTGGTGGAGACGAGTGGCAACGTCACCCACTTGTGATTTTTGCCATTTTTTAGGGTGTTTTCGAACATCTATCTTTATGACTGGGGGAGCCTGACCTTAGCGACCCTTTATTATTCTCTTGATGCGTTCAGTCGGTGTTGCCGACAAATATTTACTGGGGCCACGTATCTTCTTGAGGTATTTTTTATTTTTTGCATTTTCCTTTATGCATTCACATTTTCCTTCATGCGTTTTATTTTGGATTTTTTAATTGCTGATCTTTTGCTGACGTGATTCTATGAGGTGATTGGGTTTAACACCCAATTTAAATCTTTGAAGGACCACTCTGTTGGGGGCTTCTGCCGGATGTACCGGTGGCAGAAGTCCAATCGACAGTCGAAGAAGTCCCTTTTTCTGAAGGCGGTGCGTCAAGTCTTGAATGGTCTGACAAGTGAGCTGGTAAGTCCTTTTGTTTTTTTCTTTTGAGATTACCTTTCCTTATATGGTATTTTATTGATATTGATCTTTTTTCTCCTTCTGGTGAATTGGCAGGTGACCTTCTATCCCGGGGGGATAACTATCCGACATGCGGGGTTAACTGGGGGACATGCGCAGATGCAACTTTTTTTGGCGCATGAGTTCGGCCACTCTTGGTACCTCGGGGAGAGAGTAGTTCGACAAATTAACACTGGCGAAACCCTCAGTATACATGAGGCGAGTGCAGGAGATGTCGAATGATGAACAATTAGTGGTGATGATGGTTGGGCCTTACTCGTTATATACCAACACGTCGGTGATGTATGACTATATGGACTTTGTGTCGAGCTAGTTGATGTTGCCTAGCATATATGACATGATGCCTCTTCCTCGTGTGGGTTCGAGTCGGCCGGTGGGGTCCTCCCACAGCGCAGGCGGTGCATCGACATCACCGGCGATGACGACTTTGGAGGTTCCGTTTGTTCAGCTGGCCACTCCTACTTACATTATTTGGTGGACTGATGGGGGGTCGGTCCGTATGATGCACCATCTAATGCGATGGATTCGGAGGAGTTGGGCTTGACAGAGGAGGTTCTCTGACCTGAGGTATGCTTTTCATCTCTGTCTTTTTTATTTCCTAACTTTTTCCTTTACCTCGAATTGATTGATTTGCTCTTTTTTATTTTCTTTTGCAGCACATCCGGGTCTCCACCACCTGGCCGAAGGATATTAGGGATTGGATATCTTCGGCGACCACCCATATTCAGGATGCGATTCTGGTTCCTTTTTGTTTGGTGTCGTCTGCCTCGTTTGAGGAAGGGTTGGGCTCGGGGAGTGGTGGCACGTCGGCTTGTCCCAGAGGGAAGAGAGCGCGCCGCAGGGAAGGAGGATCCTAAATAAGAAGGAGAAGAGAGAGAAAGAGAGATTGTAGGTTAAGAAAGAGAGAAAATATAAGTGAGATAAAAACCTCCATCCACACCTCTATTTGTACAAGTGTGGATGGAGGTTTTTCTTCACACTTCCACATTCCTTCTTCTTCGCATTCTTCTGTGCTCACTATCTTCTTACTTTGTGATATAGCTCTCCCTGGTAGTGTTTAATTTTTCAACTACATTGAAACCTTAGAAGTGATGTGATCCTACAACGTTGACTACGACACTTTCAACATGGGACGAGTCTCTTTATGTCATAATCGACCCATAAATTGCAATATGCTGATGGCGGCAGTTGAGTTCTGGTACCCCGAAGACCATGTATTTCGCTTTGAGTTTGACGAAATATGTTCAATACATGAAGAGTTTTCTTTCATGTTTAGGATAAATACCAGTGTTGCAACAACTATGCCTGAGTTTTCTTGATCCCCTAAGGAGCTATTAGCGGGACTTCTCCACATTTCACCTTCGGCGTCTAGGTCGTTTGTCAAAAGAGGAATGATTTTTCTTCCTGTGGTGCTACGGTCTGTACATTTTCAGGATGTCGGTGATGTCGGTTATGCTGGTGTCATCATTTTGGGCCTGGTTTCAAAACCTTTATTGGTAATCGGGAAAATTCTAGTGGACCCCCAACTTGCAGATATTATTTCCTGAATGTCGTACAATCGCAATCCTGCGATGGTGATATTTGGCGGGAAGATCGTTTCGACTTTCTTAGGGTTAGCCCTGTAATGCTATTCATGTAACTGTCAGAGAGGGTCTGTATGGCGGTCCCACCTGAGTATCCTTTGCTGATAGTGCCAAACTTCTTTTCACGCTATTTCATCAGTGTAGGCTTGGACATCAAGATCTGGGAAAATAGGTTCATGGAGTTGGGGGCTCAAGGCTTGCGTTAGTCAGTGCCTTGGTGGGGGGAGCTATTGCCCATTCTGGAACTCAGAGAATATCGATATGTTCATTTGGTAGGCCTTCAGCATACCTCTTTCTACTTTCGTTGGCGGCTTCTACATTAATTCGATTGGGAACAAATTGTGCCACCATGGACACTAGAGTTCTTTCCTGTGAAGGATCTGATAGAGCGTATGCGCATGTAACTTGGCTCTTTATGGGAGAATCATCGATCGTCGACCCATCCATCCCAGTCTATTGGAAGATTTTGGCATATCTCAAGGGGCTACATGAAGTGGTTATGGAGAAGAGTAATTACCAAGATGCTAGCTGTGGAGACTGGGCAAAGGTGGTTTGTTATATCCGACACCAAGAAGGAAGGTGTTGTGGTTTTCCCCAAGCTAGTCCAGGCTTATTGCTTTATGGAGCGTTTGCGACACTCTATTCAGGCAGAGGAAGTTTGGGGACCCCAGGATGTAGGCGATGATGGCGATGGTTCTTCTGGTAGCTGCGGGTAGGATGTGTGAAGCTTTTGTAATGGGTGTGGTTCTGTGTTTGGGAATAATTTGAGGGTTATTTAAGGTGTTGTGGAACTTGTTTCTATTTTTGCTTTGAAAAAGGTAAGAGTATGCTGATAAGGGAAGTCGTTTGACTCCCTATGCCGATGTAATCGTATCAAAATTTGGAATAATAAAATAAAGGATTTTTTATCATCTAGCTGTGCCTCTTGATGAGTTTTGCATTTGAATTATCTATACTAATCGTTAAGGAAAACATGATCCTTTTGTTAATCTATTCATTAAAATGAATTATCGTTCTCGGGGATAAAAAGAGAATAACATCTTGTAAAAAAGAAGGGGGTTGTGCTCATGTGAATGGTATGAGCTGCCTACTTACCTATACGATTTTGAAAATTTTCTGAAATTCATTTTTGAAAGCAAAAGGATTTTTAGAGGATCAGGCCCCACGTAGTTCTGAGTAGAGGGAAATGAATTTTTTTTAGAATAGAAGGGAGATGAGAAGAATCCTAGCGCGTTGAGATTTCAGAATAAGGGTAGAATTTCTTGAGATGGTCCAGGTTGATTGGTGTGCCATCTATTCTCCGTTAAGATCGGTGAGCATAGCGGTGCCGCCTGACAGGATCTTCTTCACATGTAGGGGCCACTCCAATTGGACTTGAATTTCCCTCTTGGGTACTAGATGGGATCTACTATCTCTTGGAGGGATAAGTCCCTTTCTTGGACATTGCGGTCTTTGACTCTCTTATTAAGTTATCGCGTTATACAACGATGGTACCCTTATATGTGATATATAACTTTTAGCCTCCTTTTGTCCAAGGGTGTCAGCTCGTTGAGACAGCATTGGTACCAGTCCTCCTCGTTAATTTTGCTTTAAAGTGTGATGCAAAGAGAAGGGATTTCCATCTCTACGGGTAAGACTGCTTCCATTTCATAGACTAGAGAGTAAGGGGTAGCCCCAGTAGATGTTTGAACTGAAGTTCGGTAGCCCCAAAGGGCGTAAGGGATCCAGTTGGCCTAATCTCGATAACTCTCGATCATCTTGCTGATGATGGCTTTGAGGTTCTTATTGGTTGCTTCAACTGTTCCCTTGGTTTGAGGTCGGTAGGGAGAGGATTTTCATCTCTGAATCCCATACACATCGACCACTTATGTAACTTCTGCCTCGAAGTGTAACCCGTTGTACGATACCAGCTCATGCGAGACCCCATATCGGTAGATGATGTTTTTCTGGATTATCTTGGCCACCTTTTTGGCATTCAGAACTGCATATGATTCATCTTCAACCTATTTAGTGAAGTAGTCAATGGCAACTAAGATGAATTCATGCCCATTGAATGCTTTGGGTGTAATTTTCCCAATGATGTCGATGCCCCATATGGAGAACGTCCAATGAGAAGTCATGTTGTATAATTCTCGCAGAGGCAAGTGTTATAGGTTAGAAAACTGTTGGCATTTGAGGCATCTTCGAACATAGATTGTGCAATCTTGGACCATGGTAGTCCAGTAATAACCCTGTCGGATGATTTTCTTGGTGAGCATATGGTCTTTCATGTGGGGTTCGTATTCCCTGTTATGGATTTTTTGCATCATCTCTCCAATGACACCCCTGTAATGTAGTGCAAATGGGTTCCATCAAAGTTTCTCTAAAACAGTGCTTTATCACGGACAATATACTGGGCAGATGGTCTACGGAGGGTTGCTCGGTCTTTCTTATCAGAACCTTGGGGATAGTTGCCATGTTAGAGGAGGCTCTAAATATTAAAGTACGAGTAATTGGCTATTTTGGGGTCTTCTTCTGTTCTAAGATCGATGTGGTAGCAGTGGGTTGGTTTATCTTTCTTTTAGACAAGGAAAGGGGCCATTGTTATTCCTTCGGGCATGTAAATCATAGAGGCTATGGTAGCAAAGGCATCGGCTAGGTTGTTCTTTGCTCGAGGAAGGTAATGGAAGTTAATTTCTTAGCATTGGGACTTGTAGATGGCTCTTCTAGGTGGGTATGGAAAGGTAAGAGTTTCTGTTCTTTGACTTTTCGTCTTCTGAGTACTTGACCAATGATGAGGGCTGAATCCCCATAGACATCAAGGTCTCAACTTCCTTTTTTTAGGGCAACTTTGAGGCCTACCTTGCACGCCTTGTATTCAGTCACGTTGTTAGTGCAGAAAAAATCTAGTTTAATGGCAATGGGAGTATGAGAGTCATAAGGGGCAATTAGGAGGATCCCAATTCCATAACCTTTCTTGTTGGCAGCGCCATCAAAGAACATTTTCCATCGAAGATCTTCTTAGGATTTATAGAGGATATTTTCATCTGGGAATTAAGAAATCCAGGCATCGAATTCTTCCATAGGGTAGTCAGCAAAGTAATCAGATATGGCTCTTCCTTTCATGACTTTTTGCATGATACATACAATATCAAATTCGATTAGAAGCATCAACTAACGAGCCATTCAGATGGAAAGGGTGGTCTTCTCGAGTAGGTATTTGATGGGATCCATTCGGGATACGAGTTTGATGGGAAAGGTGAGTATGTAGTGTCGTAACTTTTGGGTGACCCAAACAATATCGACACATGCTTTCTCCAGAGCTATGCAGTTAAGTTCGTACCCTGCTAACTTACGACTGGCATAGTAGATGGCTCTCTTTTTGTGGGTTTGTTCAAGGTATAGGGCTGACAATTTTTGACACGATAACCCGTTTATGGTAATAACTCGAAATGACCCGAACATGACACGATTAGCTTATATAGATTTAAGAGTACCCAAAACTTATAATTAAATCAAAATCAACGCAACCCAAAAATGACACGACTAACCCAAATTTCCACCCATTGGGGTAACAAATCCCCAGCTGCCGTATCTGTTACGGTTAGGTAATGGAGTAAAGGAAGACCAGGTTGCGATGGCATGAGTACCAGAGGTCGGTTTAGGTATTACTTTATTCGCTCAAAGTCTTCTTGGCAACCTTCATTCCAAACCTTGGTCGAATACTTTTGTAGGATTTTGAAGATGGGCTCTCAGATGGAAGTCAACTAGTTGATGAACCGGCTAATATACTATAATTTTCCAAGGAATCCCCGAATTTCCTTCTTCGTTCGGGGTGGTGGCATTTTGAGAAAGGATTTTAGCTTAGCAGGATCTACTTCTATCCCTTTCTCACTAATCATGAATCCCAAGAGTTTTATGTTTGTAACGCCGAAGACATATTTATGTGGTTTAAGTCGCATATGATATTATCGCACCCATTCGAAGAACTTTCGAAGAGAGGGAGCATGACCTTCCCTCGTCTTAGACTTAATAGTCATATCATCCACATAAACCGCAACTTCCTTATATATCAGATCATGCAAGATGGTTGTGGCAGCCCTCTGGTAGGTAGCACTTGCATTTTTTAGACCAAATGGCATGATGGTGTAGCAAAAGGATCCCCAAGGGGTGATGGATGTGGTTTTCTCTTGATGATCTGGGTGCATCTTGATCTAATTATATCCAGCAAATCCATTAACGAATGACTTGAGTGCATGACTGGTCGTATTGTCCACAATCATGACAATATTGGGTAGCGGGTAATCATCTTTTGGAGAGACATTGTTCAAGCCTCGGTAGTTCACGCACATGCAAATCGTCCCTCGTGATTTTATCACGAGTACGATATTGTCTAGCCATATGGGATATTCGATCATACAAATGAAACCGACGTTCAACTGTTTGACCACTTCTTCTTTAATTTTAAGCGACCATTCGGTGTGAAGCTTTCGTAATTTCTATTTGACTGGTTTTCATTTGGGGAGATTAGGAATCTCATGCTGAGCTATCTCAGGGTCAATTTTGGCCATGTCGTCGTAGGACCATGCGCAGACATCCATAAATTCCTTTAGTAATTCCTCGAGTTGTGCGTGCTTATGCTCGTCAAGAGTAGCCCCTATCCTAATCTCGCGCAGTTGGATACTAGAATCGAGATTAATAACAAGAGTTTCATCTTCATTAACTTGAATGCATTTATGTTATTTGCTATTAACCTTATTTAGATTAGTGAAGAATTATTTATTTGTAAAATCATCACCATCAAGAGTTTGATTAGAATCAAGACAATTAATGTAAGGCATAACTAGATACTCAAAATCTTCATTTATTTCATTAATAGGAAAAAGAAATTCATCAAAGGAAGTCTCGATTAAATTAGATAAGGAGTAACAACAAAGGAAGAAGAAAAGGGATAAACATCAGGGTTAGGTTGAATATCAGCAGGTGGCACGAGTGAGACATGCCAGTTGAGGATAGGTGCATCAGCAGATTTGATCAGGCAGGATGGATCCGATGATGTAGCCCCTGAGTGGATCATACAGAGTGTTAGCCCCAGTGTCTATAAATTAAAAGAATCCCCGGAGTCAGTTCCCACAGAATCTTCGGTATAAGCTATGGTCTTCTCCATGAGTGGTTGTACTTGATACTGGGAACGTCCGGCCCACGAGTAGTTGTCTTGGAAAAATATTTCCATTCTAGGTTTCATCTTCTTGTCCACATAATCGTACCATAGTTCAGGAAATCCACAGAAGGGGACATCCTCACCTTCTCTGATGAATCTTCCGTTTAAGGAATCTCTCAAGACAATCTTGACGCTTTATTGCCTTCTCTTCAGTTGAGGCTGACTGAGCATTCCTAGTTCTTCTACTGACGACTGATAGCTTATGCCACGAGGAGGAAAATATTTCTTCGACATAATGGGTTCAAGTATCCCCTATTGTCATCATCCCATCCCCAGTCCGAGCATAAAGTGCAAGTTCTTGAACATCTGGATTACATTAACGTTGCCATGGGGGTTGCACTCTTGGCAATCCCTATTATTAAAATCGTCCTCTACTGGGAGTAGAAGTGGTTTAACCTGAAAACCTGACAGAATCATATCATTTGTCCCGTATTATATCTCTAGTACTAGATTACTGGTGCTTGCACTCTCAACATTATCTTTGTCGCTCAAGAAGATGATGACCTTCATATTGACGAAGAACTTCAGTTTCTGATGAAGGGAAGAAGACACCCTCTTGATGCTATGGAGCCATGGTCATTCGAGTAGTAAATTGAAACAATCTGGGATACCGATGACTTAGAATTTAATAATTGGATTTATAGGGTCAGCCCCTATTGCAAGCTTTATAGATACCATCACTTCTCGGTGGGTATTATTGTAGGCCCGTACTGCGGTAGAGGTTGGGGCAAGGTCGCAGACTTTTAGTCCCAAATAATTGAGAGTCCTTATTGGGCAGACATTCAGAGTTGATCCGTTATTGATAAGAGAGAGCGGGACAGTCTTTCCCATGACTTCAACGGAGATGTTGAGATTATAATTGTGGTTTGGACCAATGTTAGGGATTTCTTCTTCAGAGAAAGAGATAATTCTAGTAAAGGTTAAATATTTGAACTGATTCACTGCTTCTTCTAGCGTGGTAGAATGAGGAACTTTGGTCCTGTGAGTAGCTTGATCAAGGCATTTTGGTGCAGCTGAGAAGATATAAAAATTCCGCACATAGTGATTTTGGCTTGGGTTTTCTTCAACTAATCGAGGATCTTACTTTCCTCAAGGGTCATGTCAGGCATAGGAAGATTCTTAACACCCTTTCCTTTGTCATTTATTGATGACTGCAGGTTTATGATTTGGTAGTGCCTCCCTGACCGGGTCATGTGGTTCACGAAAGAGGGGAAAATAGAAACCCTATTTTCTCATCGATCTTGGGTTGTTCAGCCACCTTGTTGATTTCTCTTAGTAGCTCCTCAATTGATATCATCCCATATATGCTGACTATCGAACTAGCCTTTTTGGACCTTGCTCTAAATCATTGAATTCGTCCCCCCATCCAGTAGTAATGACATTATCTTCCCATGAAAAGTCAATGCACTCCATAACTTCAATAGTTTCTTCTTATAAATCCTCCCATTCGACGGGGAGATGTAAAAGAGAATGGACTAAACGCCCTTATAGTTTCAAAGCATTAAATAGCTCGAATATACTGCAAATATCACATGTCTGTTGGAACAAACCCACCATGATCTGGACCATATCATCTAGACTGGCTTCAATGATCGGTTCCACCCAATTATCTAACTCTCAGACCCATTTTTAAACTTTTAAGACCAACATATTGAATCTCTGATAGTCAACGGTCATCTGGGAGGGCATTTTAGCCCAAACTCTAGGAGTTGCTTCAACACTTATGACAATTCCATATATTTACCTCCAAAATGGGTGCGAACAACGATGCATTCTCTAGTAAGGAGTAATAGGGCCTTATTGGCGAAGCCGGTAGGGTGTAGGATAAAGTATGGGCATGTTTGGAGAGGTTTAGGAGAGTATATGGTTATGATTGGTAATTTACTTAGTATGATTTGGGTAAATGGGTCAAATTTCGAGTTTTCTTTTGGGAAGATGGCATTTGTATGATTCGAGAGTGGATTGTGGGTAGTGTTTGGTTTAGGATTGGCAGGTGGGGTGATGACACCCCAGTCAATCAGGCCTTGGATCACATTTTGAACGTGGAAACACTGGTTGGTGGTATAACCAGCAGTTTGGTGAAAGTCACAATGGGCATCGGGTTTAAAATTTCTAGGAAGTGGGTTTGGTAATGGACGAGGGTCCAAGGGATTGATAAGATTTTGACTCAAGAGGGACTGGTAAACTTTAGAAAGGGGAGCATGAAGCTCGGTGTATTCCTTCTGGACTGGATTCGGGTGACTTTTCAGTGCCCATGAAGTGGCAGGTTAAGAGATGTTGTTGATGGTTGAAACTGCTATACTGGCTGACTTTTTAAACTTCCTGGGAGCGAACTGTCCAGATGCTTTCTTTGGTTCAACTTCTATCTTGGCAAGGCCTTCTTCAATCTCTACTCCAGTTTCTCAAAGGGATCGTAAATGAGGATAGTAATGTCCTCCCATCGTCTGGATATGGGGTAGGAAGTTCTTCTTCATAATGTTGACTTGCTCCTCTTTGAAAGGTCAGTTGGTCATGGTGGTCGCTTTCTCTCTCCACCTTGTAATGAAGTTATTGACTGACTCCCCAAGATTCTTCTTGAGCAACTCTAAATCACGACGAGCAACATCTAAATCCCCAAGATTCGTTGTACTTGTATTGTGACATGAATTCGCTGGCAACATCCTCCCAAATGTGGATTCTGGACTCCTCGAGAGATAAGAACCAACGGAGAGTGCTATCCTTCAAGGTCTGTTGGAACCTTTGGGCCATTATTTCCTCGGAGGCCCCTGGGAGGGTCATGGCTCGTTATAGCTACAGAGATGAACGATCGGGCGTCTGCTACCCCTGAATTTATCGATGTTAGGCTCTTGAACTTTTCCAGTAACCTTATTTTAGGATAGAGAGACATGTGGGTGTAGTCCATGTATTTTCCAAAGAGTCTGACTTGATCAAATTTCTTAGTCAACATTTTAAAGTCTTCCTTGACCTCATTCAACTCTTCCTTCTTTGGACCAATGGTCACGGGTAAGTCAGCCTATGGCTGGGCAAGATTTGGTATAGAAAACTGGGCTAACGGTGACCTATTAATAGGAGGAGCATGTGGAGTATGCTGGTATTCCTCGAGAACCTAAATAGGATTGGGTGTGGGCGGAGCCATAGCGCGAGGGAAGGGGACCTCGGGCTCTTTCGAAATAGGAACCTAGTTTCATTGCATCTCATGAGCCTCGGTTTGAAGGTTGTCAATCTTAGCATTGAGTTGATCTAGGACCGTCATTAAATACAGTTTCACATTCATTACTTGGTATGTGTTCTCCATGGAAAGCGGATAAATTTTGGACTCGGAGGAAGTGAGGGGACTAACGGAGCTTTGAGGCGGTTCGACTGAAGACCTAAGTCAATAGGGAGTCAAGCCAAAGGTATGAGATCGACCTGAGAAGGAGAGAATTTGTGATTTATTTTTGCAAAAGAGGAAAGAAGGAAAAATATTTTTGATATTTTAGGAAAAGATGAGGACAAAACTTTCTTTTTTTTTTGGTAAAAAGGAGGAAAATATTTTTGCTATAAGGAAGTAAAAATGTTTTTGGTATTTTTTATAAAAGAGGAAAAATATTTTTGGACATTTTTGGAAAAATACAAGAGACGGGTATCAACGTGATTATTATTATGTTTATTAGGTTCTCACTTATTAGGTTTACCTAAATGCAAAAAGAAATATCGGACGGAACCTGAGCTTGAAAAAATTGGGTTTGAAAAATATGTAAAAACTATGGTTGGACTTATTACCAGGCTCATGTGCTTGGTCCCATTTTAAAAATTGCGCAAAAATTTGGGTGGCAGGCCGACCCGTCATTTCGGTAGAGTTTCAGGTAGAAATCGGCAGACTAAATATGAGTGTCCTCGGTTTGACACCTATATCCGGGTATACAGTTATTGGGTTAATTGAAAGGTGTTCCCCACTTTGGCATGACTTCCATGATATGCGTTCTTGCTTTTGAGGGCAATCGGTACGTGTGGACAAGCCATTTGATATAAGTGTATGTGAATTGCCTCACTACATACCTCATGGGGATAGTACGTATGAGAGCAAATTCTATATATTTGATGTACATGAACGAGTTTCCTGCGATATACCTCCCGTCATGACTTTGGTGAAGCAGTATGATACGGGTGGAACCGTTCGATATACATTATTGGTCAATGGAAGGTGAGATCCATATCGCTTAGGCTAACTGCTCCCTACCAGACCAGCACCCATCATGAAGTGACCCCCTAGTTACGGGACAAAATTTGGTCAATAGAAATGCTCTTTGGTGATGTAGTGTGCAATATGCATGATTCTTGATTAGTATCTTATGGAGAGAGTATATTTATTAATCATGCTAAACAAGGAATAAGGTACAAGTAAGTAAATCTATACTAAGCAAGGATATGTGAGAGTGAGTGGTGTGTAATTATCTATAAGTGAGTGTGTGGTAGTGAACCTAAGAATGAATCAACTACAAGTGGTGTGTGATAAGTGTAAGTGAGAATGGACATATACAAGCGTGATATGTGGAGGTGTGTGTTAGTGACACCTAAGCATGGATTTCTAAGTGGTGTGTGAAACATGGGGATGTAAGTGATCCTAGGTGCACGTGGTGTGAAGTGTGCATGGAGAATTTCTACAAGTGTGTCAGTGAGTAGTGATACAAGCATAAGGTATATATGTGCAAGAAATAATAGAGGAGAGAAAAGGGTACGTACAGGTAGGTGCATACGCACACAACTAAACAAAACACCCATGCAAACAGAGTCTAGACCTCTTATAAAAACATCCTCAGCGGAGTAGCCACTGTGGCCATCCCGATCGAAATCGCGTATTTCTTCCTCTCCTCTTCCTACTGAAGGGGGGGAATAAGGAAGGAAGGGAGGATTGAAAGGTCTCGCCCCCTACTTGGGAACGCTTCGGTCGTCGTTAGTGTGGATTAAATATAAAGAGATGGAGTCGCCAGCCTATTTTGCACAAAACAGGCAAAAGAACATGTTTTCGTCTCGAGAGAGCAGCATCGGAGACAAACTGATGCATACGAAATCAATAGTTTAAAGGTTCGGGGAATAAGTTACAGAATGGGAAGGTGTTAGGCACCCATCCATCCCTTTCGGTCTCTCATGGGCTAGTATTATTATTTTCCTTTATTTCTCCGTGAACTATGTGTGCGTGTATATATATGGAGATCGGAATCACCCAACTCATACCATGAAAGAGATATAGTGAGGTCATCTATAGGAATGTTCCCAAAATAATATATAGAAAATATGATTTATGCGTTTATCGCGATATTGATCGTTATGATGAAACGATAATATGTGTTGGACGAAACGCTAACAAACATAATATGTATATTAATGCAAGAATATGATAAGTGTGGAAATGGAGAATTTGGAAAATTTGGAAAAATTAAAAAATTAGACTCGAGACTCGGGTTTTAATCCAAAATGCCTACGTAGCCTATAAAGGCATCAAAGTCCATGTAGTTTGAATGCGGCGTGGGGGTGGGGGTTATCCCATAGATTCGAACGGGATTTTATTATGGGTGTGTGTGTAGAAAAATGTGTTTTAGTTTTGAAAAAGTGTGATGGATAATCCCGTTCAGAATTTATAGGTGAGACCCTCTTTTTGTTTTTTTGTTTTTTTATAGAAAATAAAAATGTGCAATATACTAATAAGAATGTAGAAATTAATGCATATGAAATAAAGTAAGAATTAGATTATGAATCTAATGAAGTTTATGCAAAACAAGGATTTTAAAGAGAGAGGGAGGGAATTGGACCATCTGTGAAGGATCTTTGATCTTGGATGAACTCCTTTGAGTTTGAGATGAATGTTGGATAAGAGAGAATATGGTTTTACCAAATTTGGTATGAAAAGTATGGGAATATAAACTTGAATGAAACTTCACATGGAGAAACTTCGCTAATTTTGAGAGAATATTGTTGAGATCACTGATGCTGATGGATATGAGGTCTTGATGTGCTTGGTAGTGAGGTCATGCCCTCCTTTTATAGGGTCGGAGGGTTTCCAATCGACATTGCCCTAGTACTGTCCATCGGTAGGTGACCCTAGACATACAGTCGATAGGCAAGGAACTGGACCTGCCAATTGGCAGTCTAGTGCAGATTTTTCTGAAAAAATAGTCATAGGACGTAATCCTTTAATCCGAATCGCACATAAGGAATACCTATAGAAAGGTACTTCAGAGACCTTAAAGAGTCCTTTGGATAGCTCCCAAATTCGAGAGTTGACTTTGGGTCAAATGTGGTTAGAAAGCGCACATCGATCCTTTGGATGGAAGATCGTCGGACAAAAACGGATTATTCGTCAGCATGGTAAGTCAGAATCGCACACGGGATAGACCATTGGAAAGTTTAGGAGATGTACTTTGACATTCCAAAGAATATTTCTTGATTTGAAAAGTTAACATTGGTCAACCGGGGCCCGAAAGCGCCCGGTGACCGCTCGGAGTAAAACGGATTGTTCGTCCGCACTGTAAGTCAGAATCGCACATGGGGCGGACCGTTGGAAAGGATATTAAGTGCCCTTAGGATATTTATTCAGTTTCATTCGAGACAAAGATTTGACTTTGGTCGAACGGAGCTCGGGAGCGCCCGGTGGCCTCTGGATTAATTTTCGGGGGAAAACTAATCGTTCGTCTGAACGGTTATGCCATTTTATGCATGGGGTAGACCGTTGGAAAAGAGTTTTAGTGCCCTTCGAAGATTCAAAGAGCTTTCGCTCTGACAATGAAGTTGTTTAGAGTCAAATCGGGGACCGAGAGCACCCGGTGGCCTCTAGATCTGCCCTGCTGGCTGGACTCCCGTACTCGCTTACCCTCTAATAGATGAACACGGTGGTCCTGGCAGTGAAGTAGTGCTGTGTTAACCACATCTGGATAGGTGTACAATGAGAGATTCCCTAGAAGGTGCTGGCGAATCCTCCACGTCAACCCATCCATGAACTTATGGATCTTCTTCTCTTCAGTTGGGATCTCATCGGGAACTATGTTCAGAAGATTGGTGAACTCGGCCTCTTACTCTGCCACTGTCCTCCCTTCCTGCTTAAGGTTCATCAACTTCTGCCTCATCTCTGTCTGAACTGCAGAGGGGAAATATTTACGACCGAACCGTACCCAGAACTCCTAAATAGCAAGGATATTTCTCTCCTCGACGGTGGTAATGGACTCCCACCACTGCAATGTTGCTCTTACTTGCTTAAACGTAGCCAGTATCTTCCTCTGTACATCTGTGCACTCATACATCCTCAAGTGCCTTTGGATGTCCTTCTTCCATTGGTTCGCCACTACGACATCGGAGCTCCCTGTAAACTCCGGAGGATGCGCCTTCTGAAAGGCATCACGAACACATTCCCAAGCAGACGGGAATGCATGAGCCTGGACTGGGGCTACCACCGGTGCCTGAGGTGGTGCCTGCTGCACTACTGCTAATGCTGCATTTACCGCCCGGGCTACAATGGCGATAACTTCAGTAGTGTTCATAGAACCCTGAACTGGTGCAGGCTGAGGCTCAGGTTGGGCATCCCTGGGAACTCGCTGTGCACGTCGAGGAAGCATCTAAAATGAGAGAGAAGTTTTATGAGTCCACAGTTAATATCTTAAAATTGCTGAAGAACGTAAGATATACACAAGAGTACAAAAATCCAAAAATATAGGCCTCTATATCAAAGGACACTACGCGAAAACATAACAAGCCATACAGATCCTAAGGACTCTAGAATCTGATGCTCTGATACCACATGTGACACCCCGACTAATTAAATATCGGGTATCTACTCCTTTATTTAAATTAATACAAAATGTCAAGTTGTTTGAGTTCATAACATCACTGTCGAAAATATTTAATTAATTACTAACCACCTAATATTTAAAATAGTGAAGCGTCAAATTTTAATATTTAAATTAACCATCAACTAAATAATCTAAGTCATCATCCAGCAATCACATGAACAATCTCATAAGGTAATCAACGGAATGAAATAGCGAATGTCTGGAGTAAACTCTCCAATAAAGTTGCAGCAATGTAAATAAATCAAATACAATAGTCTGAATAAATAAAATCCCAAGACTGAAATAAAATGAAAGTCTAAAACTACTATCTCTGAATATAAATAGGCAACAGGCCCTAACTGGAATAAATTACTCCAAAAGAAGCAAGGATATATATGGAGGCGTCTAATGACGAGATCATGTAAGTTCCACAGCAGCTACAGCACGTCAATGGAATGGAACTCCTATGCTTGGCGTCCCTGTGACTCGGCACCTAAAATATTTTTATAAAAAAATAGATTTGGAAGCATACGGGTCAGAGCCCGAGGTGAAAATAGTTTTAAATATAGAAAGCGTTTAATTGCATTAAACAGTAAATATTATACACATGTTAGTAACGAGCTCCCATATGAGTTCCTCACCCCTCAACTAATGTGCACACCTAACGTATACCCTTAACCCATCCTAGTTATGCCACTAACTAACTAGTTCGTACTAACTCATGTCTTCACATTTTAATATAGGGTGTCTATTTGTATTACCTAAATATGTCATACGTATAACTCACATTTACATTAATCAAATTACTTAACTCAATTGTTGTATAAATTCTCACATTTTTAGCCTATTTCAATATCTCAATAATTCGCATCTACCAAGCAACAGCGAACCAATCACAAGTACATATATATCAATCTCTTTACATAAATACATATGTGTCACCCCTAGGCTAAGCTGCGGTGCACGCATACTCTGCTATCGAATCTCGATACGTCACATACATAAGGATTACGCGTTCGGAATCGCTCAAGAAATGTTTTAATAAAAATTACACATTGGAGGTGAACATAGTTCACATACCCATGGTTCACACACATACCTACGCTCCCATGGTCAGCTGACTTATCAACTCACAGATAAGTCATTCAAAGTCCTATGTCCTTAAGGTACCAATCTAAATCCCCCCGAAGGCACACAAAGATAAGATGGCCCTTTTTTCGAAAATCAACCTCCCGTGATAGCAAGTATAGTAGGTATATCATACACATAACAATCCATATACTAAGTATTCACACAACTTAGGTAGTCATCATATCAATATAGGTATATTCCATCCTTATATCATAAGTCTCACACATATTTTAATATCATCCCAATTATTCTACACAATATGTTTAGCGCGATAATTCTTGCCGTATACTTACAGGTACATACCCTATCCCAAAAAGGTTACTAAGTCTCCACTTGACCCTAAGATGAATTTAATAATTTAAGGGCCCTGTTTCTGCCTCTAACCTTAAGTTATCACTTATACAAATTGGATTCATGTCCGCGCAACTTCTAATAGTAACTCACTCGTCGGACATTCTTAAATTTAACACTAAGTCACAAATCAATTCTAACATGTTCCGGGCTTCAAATACACCCCTACTGGTCTTCCCTAAGTCTCAATATGTTCACATATTCCCCACCAATAACTTTCAAGAGTCAAAATTTATTAAATTCTAAAAAGGGAAAAATATCACAAGTGCAGGGGGAGTCGATCGATCGACTCAAGAATGTCGATCGATCGATCAAGCAATTACAGCCCAGATTTTTCTACGTTTTTGGCATGGTTTAATCTCCAATTTTCATTACATGATTCCATATTCTAAAGTAAACGCATTGGATGGTATAATAATCTAAATACATGATTCCTAACGTTCCAGAATTCTTAAGTCATCATGAATCACCCTTTTCTTGAATTAAATCCTCTAATTATCATAAAAACCCTATTTCTCTATTTTCTTCAAGAACACCATACAACTCAACATAAATTCATAATTATCTATGCATGGATCATGATTTCGTAACTGATGTATTTTCATAATTGAATCTACATACAAATCCCACCCAGATTAATATTTTTGTCTCCAAATTTCACAAATTTTGAATATTATTAAGGTTATTCTCAATTTCTAAACTATCATGGGTAACATATACATTGATTATTGCAAGTTAAATCACTTGCCTGGAAATAAAGATTATGATCCTTTGAAGCAGATGATATGGAAGTGATCATCTCTTCCCGATCTAACCGGTGGTGGTGATGGTGGTGCAAAGGGTCCAAGGATGGTGGTTCTTCTTTTTGAAACTTCCTTATCTTCCTCTCTAATGGTTGTTTGTGATTTTTGGTTATGAAACCCCTAGGAGACCTCAGTGTCGGCTGATATAATCAGTCTAAAATTCGTGGGTTACTATTCCTCAAAAAGTCAAAATGATTAAAATACCCTCCCGGGTTACCGGTTAGGCCTAAAATGCTCCGGAACCGAAACTAAATCTACGGCTAGTATTTTCTGACTATCTCGACCTTTACGGACACGTTGGTGCACTCAAAATGACTATACGAATGATATATAAATAATTTACTTTTAAATCCATTAAATTGGTTCCTGACACGACTGATATGCGCGTCCCAACTTTATTTTCGAAATTGCCGTATTTATAACTCACGACAATGTTAATAAATTCAATAATCATATATTACCACATTCACTCAGTAATATTCAACATTATTATCATAATCAAATACTAACTCTCGTCCCTCTAGTATTTAAATCCGGATTAATTTTTCAATTATTTATCTCATTTAATTCAATTAATCCCAAAAATAAAATCAATAAAAATACGAGGTATTGCAGAAAAGTGGAGAAAGTTTTCTCTCCAATATATGCATCATCTATCTTTTCTCCGCAGAGTTTGAGTTGCGAGGTGATTTTAAACATAGCAGAATTGTACATTGACACTGTCTTGAAATCTTGAAATCTCAAATTGAGCCACTTATGGCGTGCACATGGAAGTATGATTGATTTTTTATGGTCATGCCTCTCCTTTAGGGAGTTCCATAATTCTAATGGATCTTTCACAATTAGATATTCACTTTTCAAATCACTATGTATGTGATGCCTAAGAAATATGAGAGTTTCGCCTGATCCTGTCGGGACATAGTATTATCACTAGAAATGGCATCACCGAGATTTTGGGCTTGTAGATGGAGTTCTGCATCTTGAGACCAGTTGAGATAATTATTTCCATCTATATCAAGTGCCTCAAATTCAAGTTTAGAGATGTTTGACGTTTTGAAAATTGCTCATTTAAGCAGTAATAATTAGAAACACATAATATATAATATAAATAATGCAAATAACAATTTAAAATTTAAGTTCGTAATATTGGATTTTTTTACTTGCTATTTATTTCTGTATTTGGGGTTCAATACATAAATTTATTGATCTTCGAGTTTTTTTATCTTCGGGTTCAAATAATATTTTAGAATCTTAAAAATCACACTGCATTATGTCAAAGTTTCAGGTTTGATCACAAAGATATATTTGAAACTTCATGTCCAAATTACAAGTTATTTGGGTGATATAATGTCCCTCATAAATAATCAAAATGTTAAGTTATAATTTGGAGTATTCGTTGGGAACTTCAGGTTCAAGAATTAAATTACAATTCGGAGCTTCAGGTCCGAAATATAAATTAGGAACTTCGAGTCCTAATAACAAAAAAAATAGAACATCTGGTTCCAAATTTGAAATATGAATTGAGAACTTCAGGCCCAAATTTTATATAATAATTGGGAACTTCAGGCCCCAAATTATAAATTTTATTATAACTTGTACACAAATATAATTGCAAATAGTAATTATCAAAATTAAGTTGCAAACTTGTGTATACGCAATTTTATTTATTTTTCTAAGCACTAAAGGTATATGGGCAATAGACAAATAATTGAATACATAAGGCATTAAATATAATAGGTTATGTACTTTTAGGACTTAAAATAATATTGATTATGGATATAGGACAACAAACATTTCGTTTCCATTTTTAGTCTCTATTTTCAAATTAAAGAGGCACGTGGCATGCTGTGATTGATTGACGTTTTATGAATATGGGTCCGCGCCAGTGGCTTTATTAAAAAATAGGGACTAAAACTATAAATAAAATTTTTGTTGTCCTATTTCCAAAATACATATTACAATTGATCTTAAATTTACAAAGCCTCTAAATATAACTATCCAAAAGTTTGAGATCAAATCATTAACAAATTAGGGCTTAAATCGTGAAGTTATATCGTCCTACTTAAAATCATAAGATAGCTGCGTAAACAAAATCATATATAAAGTTAGTCCATCTATAATGCATAATTCAAACAATCACGAAGCAAAAATTAATGATTGGGACTTTTAACGATTACACTGGTATATAAAAGATATTTCTTTTAAAAAATAAAAAGACAATCCAAGAAGTTGAAAAATCATGTTGTAATTGGAATAATTATTGTTAAGCTCTTACAAAAATCATGTATGTGTTTTATAGTTTGTACATTCTGGGCTGGGTGGTTGTTATGAAAAAAAAAAGTCAACTCTGGGTTTTCACTGATTTTCTTATTTTTTATGATATATGCATTTTAAAGATTTTGGTTATTGTAGAGTCTTTTTGATCTTAGGGCCTGAGTTGTATTAATTGTACACAATCTTGTTTAGCTTTACTCAAGCCTTTTACTGTTTCAAGTAGGCTCTTTTATATTTGTAAACTTGCAGCAATAATTTTACTTGTTAATATACGTGATGAACAATGAGGATTATCCACGAAATTGGGGTGCCAATTCGGGTTAGTCTTGTCATTTTCGGGTCGCATTGATTTTGATATGAGTATAAGTTTGGGGTACTCTTATATCAATACAAGTTAATCGTGTCATGTTCGGGTCATTTCAGGTTATTACCATAAGCGGGTTACCGTGTCAAAAATTGTCAACCCCACACGTATGAAAGGTAACAATTATGTACTTACCTGTTTTAAGTGAGGAAAAGAAAGAGATCCAAGAAATACCAACGAATATATATTATATAAAAATACAATTTCTGCAAACACTCAATCGGATCAAAATCAATTTGTAGCTTCTTTCAATGAGATCAAGGACAGGATAATCCAATAGGTTTTCTACGTGGTGATAGAGCTCGTGCTGATAACGTGTTAAAACATGAAGAGAGAGAGAGAGAGAGAGAGAGAGAGAGAGAGAGAGAGAGAGAGAGAGAGAGTGTTATTTGCCAATTGTATGGGATGTATAGATTCATATGAGGAACCTTCTATTTATAACACATACTGAGATATTTCAAAAGACAAGAATGTGAGTGAACATCCATCCAAAAGCCAAAAGTCACATAATTTAACACGAAATAATTTGTTTACTTGGTTAAATTTATTTTGCAAGGTGTAAATGGTTTTTTATGTTTCTCAAGTTTATGGGAACACTACTTTAAGGTCTGAGCCGATGAATTTTGTATTGCTTGGATATGTGTTGAGACCTTACAATGTTGTTCCATTACTCTCAAATCTCAAGATGCTTTGTTTCTTGATCTCTTGAGTGTTAATGAAGCTTCGTAACAACTCTTTGGCTTGTTCTTTTATCCAAACCCCAAGAAAAATTTGTCAAAAAAATAGACAAGACTTTTTGGATCATAAAAAAATTAAGGTGGACTAAATGCAAAATATACTCAACTCCTAGGGAGAATATCAATTGTTCCAGTTTAATATTAAGAAAATATTCATAATTAATGTTTAAAATATATTTAGTCTCTCAAATGTTTAAACCAATCATATTATACCGGCGAAAGGGGAGAAATGGGCAGGTGAGGACTTGTTGTTAAAGGAGTAATATATTTGGTTTAAACATTCAATAAATAATATATTATGAGCCTTTTTGTTAAGTGTTCCTGGAATCAAACATTTGTACTACAGTTTGCGGATTTTTCCCATACAAATTGTAGAACTTATGGACATTTTTTAAGTGCAAATATGGCACCCCTCAGATTTACTCACGAATCTTCAATTTTAACCAAGGAACACTAGATTTTTTTTAAATTGAAAATTGGAAATAGTAAACAGAAACATTTTTGCAACTAAACAGGCAGCTGATTTTCTCATAGCCTAATATATCCAAAGATAAAACCTGCCTAAAGGAACCAATTGCACGGAACAGATGGCAAACATAAAGAACAGCTTTTTAATATAATTTCTGTATGTTTTGCTCATGTCAAATTCTGGGGTGTACAATAAAAACAACTTGAGCTATATTTTGACTCGAGGGAAGGAATAATGTTTTGAAAAAACGCAGCTAGGATTCAAATACAAAACTTCTCAGATCATAACATTACCAAGGCCCCTGTTAAAATGGTAACTTACGGCTTTCAATCTGTAGAACCCTTTAGCAGGAGGTAAGTTCCACTCATTTTTTAAAAGTAAAATGGCTCCCGATAACTACCAGCACCTCGTCAAGACAGGATCCAAAACTTCCCAAAAATTGGGAGGAAAATGAGGAGCAAAACAGCTTACATGATCTTGTGCAATCCGATGTTCAAATCAGATGATATGGAGATGAGGAGGGGGAGATTGTGGTGCCATACAGCTTTAAATACGCGTTTATGATGAGCCCTTATTGACTGGGTTGGTTTGGCGGCATTATACCTGATATCAAATATGTGGATCATGGGGTCCGCTGAACCGGACGTGATGTACAAGCCGTCGGGTGACCATGCTTGATTTATTAAGGCAGATTGAGATTCACTGCTCTCTTGTTTCCAACCAAATGCATGGATTTCCATCTGCCTCACCCTATAATCAAACAAACGAAGCTGCCTTTCTGGAGTCCTGCAAATAGAATATGTTCTCAAGGGGCATAAGCGAGATTACAAGTATAATCACAAGAAAATGTGTATCACACACAAAACACATTTCACTTTAAGGTGATATGACCTAGGGCCCTTATTCGTAGTGTCGTAATTTACTTCGAGAACCTTTGGCCCCTATGTCTTAGCTGTGTCGTATTTTATGCGACAACCAATAAATGAAAGAGACAAGAGGGATGTATGTTCTTCTGTGCCATGTTGAGTGCTCGTTGTCCCCTTGTCCCTTCCATATATGAAGGGTTGTTAACAAGTTCCCCAGGGCTTGTTTGGTTCGAGGCTTGGAAAGGAAAAGGGAATCTTTGATTAAAGGATTCTAAATTCCTAGAATCTTGAACTCTTTTCCATTGTTTGGTTCAAACAGGAATTCTCTTTTCCCGACATCTAAAATTCCTTTCACATATTTGGTCCGACAAGAATTGGAAAGGAATATATATCATTTAACTACAATACCCTTCTCCTTGATTTGAGTGTGTGCACGCGCATACGCGAGTGTGTGGTGTGTGCGTATGGTTGTGTGGAAGGATGTGTCTGTGTGTATGTGTATGTGTATGTGTATGTGTGTGTAGGGGTGGTAAACGGACGGATACGGATCGGATACCATGTTTTTCATATCCGTATCCGCTATCTGAATGTACTATCCGTATCCATATCCGTCGGATATTTAAATCAACTATCCATATCCGTATCCGCTCGAATACCTCGGATTCGGATAATATCCGTATCCATTTACATTAGCCATCGCAAAAAATTACTATTAAAATATCCAATCTAATGAAATCCAATCCAAATAAATATATAACAAAATTATTTCCTACTAACATCAACAATTATTGATTCCATAATAATAGTATCCTTCCATAATGATAATATGGCTTAAAGTCATCCATACTTTACAACCATATAAGCTAAAGTCATCCAAAAAAATAACAATCACATTCCATGATAGTAGAAATAAATATGTACCTTTTAGATTAAATCAAATTTATTAAGAATGATAACCTCAGGGACCTTTTGTCTTAAAACATACTTATATTTTTATTTTAATAAGTATACATTTTTATTTTTTATATAATATATCTATTGTTAACTTCAGTTCTCATCACAATCAAAATCGTCTCTTTACTTTTTTGTTTCTCTCTTACATTTTGTTGTGCTTCTCTCTTATATTTATTTATAATTAAGGAAACTAACTAACAACCACATAAAGGTTTCTTTTATCTTGTTTTGTACGAAAGGGAAATGAAATAAAGTTAGTTTTTTTTAGTGGAGTATATGTTCTTTAATGGGTGTATGTTGTGTGTGATAGGGTGTATTGTAACTTTAGTGTAACTCCATGATAATATACCCAATAAAATAATAATACATGACATTTTATAATATACTCAATAAAATAATAACTTTAGGGTGTTTTTGTTTTGAGTGGAGTATGTGTTTATTTTGTTTTAGGGAATAAACGATTAAGGTTTTTTTTTAATATTATTTTATTAGTAATACTAATACTAATATTATTAGTAATATTTTAAACATATACTTGACGGATACGGATATCCGGTCCGCATCGGATACGGATTATCCGTGTCGGATACTAGTACTATCCGTATCCATATCCATTTTCTCGGATATTTTTATAGAGTATCCATATTCGTATCCGTTTCCATATTTTCGGATAAATATCCGCAAATTCGGATTCGGATATCGGACGGATGCGGATTTTCGAATATCCGTTTACAGCCCTATGTGTGTGTAAGCGTATGCGTGTCGATGTGTATGTGTATGTGTATGTGTATGTGTATGTGAGCGTATGCATGTGCATGTGTATGTGCGTGAATGAGAGAGAGGGTGTATGGTGAATGTGTGTGCGTATGGTTGTGTGGAAGTGTGTGCATGTATGAGAGAGTAAGTGTGAGCGAGTGTGTGTGTGTGTGTGTGTGTGTGAGAGAGAGAGAGAGAGAGAGTGGGTGTGTGTGAGAGAGAGAGAGAGTGGGCGTGTGAGCGAGTCTGTGTGTGGTGTGAGAGTGTGTGTGAACCATAAGAAGATTCTGATTGTAAAATTACCCTGTCTGAACCATAAAGAGATTGAAGTCGCATGGATTAGGTAGAACACTCATGCATTTGCTTTCTATTTGATGCTTGTAATCCCCTCTTCCCGACAGTAAATCAAACCCAATAATCCTCTTGTCTGCACCAACAGATATTACAATCTGCTTTTGCTGCATCCCAGCAACTCCCATTACTGCCGATGAATGCATACTCCGGTGCAATGCTTTTGGCTTCCAGGAGTTCTCCTCCCCATCTTTCTCACTCCATCGAACTACAGCATGATCACTTCCACCAGTAACGAAACATGTATCTTCCCATGGCATGAATACAATGTTGTTGATAATCCCCTTAACATGAGGCTTATTCTCCAAGAAACTCACACGCGATTTCTGTTGATTCATCAACATATAAAATTAGAATGGATGTTATCTAAAAGTGATCCTTATACAAAATGTATGGTTTTGTGTTTTTATTGCAATTGAGTGGGCGTAATACAATCTTCTCAATTCACAATACCTACAGAGAAGAGTTGGCACAACATGACAAATAATCGAGTACGAACAAAATACTTCCATTTTCCTTGACATGATTAAATCAAATTACTACTTTCAATGCCTCACTAGAGAGAGCACTGCAATAAAATGCTGCACCAATTATCTTCCTTTCGTTTTTATTTCATAACATAATAACAAATGATAAAAAATAAAAAAAATAAAAAGCAACAGCTTTTTTTTTTTGCCGAGTGAATTAGAAGAGCACCAAAAGTGAGAGCAATCATGTACACAGCAGAGACACAGACTGATCAAAGATGACAATATATTCATCTTGCATAGTTATACAAACTCTTAATAAACGGTCTTTAGATAAGATGCCTGGAAAAGAGCACCAGAAAATTGTTTAAGCTTGAGTAATTTATTGTTGATAAAAACAGAAATGCCAGGTCGTTTAGATTCATTGATGCTTTACTACATATGAACATTATGATTTCTTCAAAATAATTGAGAATGAATTCTTAAATATGAGAGATTTTGAGGGAGATAGAAAGTAGAAGATCAATGTGCTTGCACAACAGACTTTCTTGAAAAACATTAAATAGTTTGGCGTTATTGGTGTGAGAATCATTTAAGTTCATGACATATTGATTAAGTTGAGTCAAATTTCATATGAGTTCACTATTTTTTACACCTAAAGTAGACTTTGAGTTCTTTCTTTCGTGCACCTATATTACGAATGTTTATGTTATTTGCCTACGGAAAATGTTCGCACAATTACATTTCGTTTCACGATTCGGATATTTTAGTGTTATTCCATGGTGACTATGTGTTTTGTACCTATATGCATTCTTTATAGCTTATACTTGAAAATTTTCAAAAATTTCAAAAATAGAGCCATATGCTCTCCAGGTTTCCTTCTGTTAACACCTTTTAAGATTATCATTACATGTGCTCTACTTGATTATCTCAAGTAATGATATCTTGCTTCTTTATGTGATGCTTAATATTTATGATTAGTTTCTACTCCTTTGTCTATTACGGACAAAAGGGTGGAGAACAAATTGAGGAGTATTTTTCTTTAAAACTCGTACGCGTCACGGTATTTCTTTGTTTCATGTGTGTAGGTCTCTTCCGCTTTGATGATGATTACATGGACTACACAAGAAGAGAACAAGTATCAGTTAAAGACAAAGTTCAAATGTCATTCCATTTCTAGGGTTGGGAAGACAATTGGATTTATTGTCTTAGTAGGTTTTATTGTAATTTGATTTTCGGCTTTGTTTTGTACCGGAGTAGCCAAAGGGGGAGATTTGTGAGAGCAAGAATTTATAATTGCTCATAACTTAGGCTTATTTTATAGTTTTGGTGTATCCCGTTACAAACCGGCATTCAAACCGAACACAATATCTCCAAGTTCAGTCAAAGACACGTTAGTGATCGAGCTCCGTTTATGGATTCATCACCAACATTTTATGGAGGTATAAAACTTGTTGCTTTCATTAATTTATATGAATCATATTTTGGGGATGTTAACTTTTAAAAATCAAGGCTTTTTATAAAAGGAATTTAAAATAAAAAGGTTTTGTTGATCTCGTTCAAATGGGATTGAGATTCATTCAAACGAGATATGCAATCTCGTCAGAACCATCTTCTAACGACCCTTCAAACGAGTCATCCTTGCCTTAACAAAGAATGTTCGTTCGAAGTACGTGAGAAGGCCGTTCAAACAAGAATGGATTGTTGTTAAAATGAGATGAGATATCGTTCGAACGAGATCTGTTTTCGTTCGAACGACCACGCCGCCTCAAAATTCGTGTTTTGAAACCGCCTCAAAATCGTGTTTTGAATATAAAAACCTGTTTTGTTCAAAAATTTGAGTGAACTTTGGCAAAAACAATTTTCCCATATCTATTCCAAAGTTTTTCCTTTTTGGTTTTCCAAAACCATTTTTACTTTCACAAATCTTTCATCCCCATATGTGATTTGTGAGATTTATGAACCCTAGGTTCCAATTACACTTGCATAAACTCTTGTAGAATTCTACTCTACTGCTAATTTGTGGAACCGAGGTCTCACTGCTGAATAAGAAGCTATTCAGCAAGAAAGGCAGATCGGTGGATACCGAGAAAAGATCGCTTCCTATATACAGCACTGGACTGGGCCGTAGTCTGTAGAAGAAATTGAAGACTCTACGCATTATACTTAGTCGTTCTAAATAGTCTGTAAGTCGACTGTGTCTGCCAAATTCTCTATAGTGCCTATTTTAGGGATTTTTCCATATTTTCTTTGCATGTGTATTCTGACTGTGTGATTGATTAGAATTAATTTGGACTGTTCATCACATGAACACTTAATTGTTAATCAAGATAAAAATTGATTAAAATTGAAATTTGCGTGTGAGGAACCTAGTAAACAAATCAATTCATAGTATCTCGCATTCTCACATACATGAAACACTCACACTCGCACCCTTCTTTTACCTTTGAGCAATACCCATGGGTGAGAGGGAAAACCCCTCGCCTCTCACCCCAAACTCTCACCGTTAGAAGAAGACTCTTTCTAGCTTTGTGCTTTATTGGTGTGCTTTGAACCATGATTAAAAGCCTCCTTAAATAACGAGAAAGAGTGAACAGTACCCCGCGTATGAATAGTAAACCGTGTATGAACAATAGCCCCGCATAAAATTCAAGCCAAACTCCACAATATAGTCTTACTCAAATGTCCCTTCACTTTGGATCCCTTCAAGTCGGTATGTAGCTTGGCAAATGTCCCTTCACTTTGGATCCCTTCAAGTCGGTGTCTCAGTATGTCTCTTGAAGGAAATCTTCTTCTTTAATTCAGTCTCCATCTAGAGTGTATTTAACATGCTATAAAGACTGCAAGACGTTAATTTACAAGAGATCTAAGCGACATCTCATTTCAAGGAAACTCGAATCTCAAAGCAAAACTGTAAATCTGCAGTGACTCATCTACAATTCAGTTCCTTGCACCGAGTGAACTGCAAGTGTGCTCACTGTTAGTAGTTTGTCATCACAAAGCAACAGATCAATGCAACTCTCATGTAATAGTGGCATAATGGGTATGATGATATTAACTCCACCATATGCTCATGGTTAGTTTAAAAATGCAAAAAATAATTTCCACTCTTCCGTCAAATGGGATCGTTCAAAAAACATTTTAGGTTGCGTGCCCAATCAAGAAAAGTCTCGGGATTGAGATCGCCACAGAAGTTTTAAACTTCCAATTTGTCGTAAGGAAAGAGCAGCAGCGGCAACAGCAACAGATAATGAATCAAAAACGAAAATGAGAAAATGTGTGCTTCAAGGTTTCCAGCAATGCTAGGGTTTCGGAGAGCCAGACCCAGCGGGAAGAGTTTGGTGCAGATTTTTTATTCTTGTTGCAATCTGCTTCTGCAAAGGTTTTCAATGGTTTGTGAAGGCTTTGGTGTGCAATTATGTGATGAAGACAAACTGAGATTTGATCAGTGATATGTTTGATTGAGTGGAAGGATGAGTATGGCATCATGATTGGTTATTTATTTTCTGTGGTGTAGTAGCATAGGAATGAATATATGTTTAGGGAGAGGGGGAGGGTTTGATGATTTGGTATGGCTCAGGTATTCTGGTGGTGTGGTCTTGTTTGGTAGCAAAAAGAACAGAACAGAGGAGGGCAGAAAAATGGATATAAACTAAGTTTGCTCTGATTCCAAATGGTGGCAAAGGAGGGTGGGGAGGAAAATATTTTTTTTAAGGGAAAGAAGGTACAATTCATTAAAAAACTTTCCTTTCTCTCCATTTCTTTCCGATTTGAAAAGAAAGTTTTGCAGGGAAAGGAAAGGAAAGTTTATTAAAAAATTTCTTTCTTTCCTCTCCTTTTTTTTTTTTTTTTGATGAAATGTAAATTTAATTAGAAAAGGCAAAAGCCCAAAGAACATACATTGAGCCCAAACAAAGGTCCCAAGACCTAGCAAAACAAAACAGACATGGCAACATGTTGCCAGAAATGGACACGCAGGCCCGCACACCACAGAACAACCTAAAAAAGCCCAACCCAGATTCTGCAAACCCATCTCCTACTATAGGACATTCTCGAACAAGTGTGAAACTAAGACACGTGTAGCCACCACAATTTTAGCCAATCAGCTACAGCTCATCTCAGACAACAACAAAAACAAAGCATATCCATCTCTTTTCATCCAACATCATCCACATTGAGAAGAGAGAGAGCTCTGTAAATCCTATCTCCATAGACAAACTTAAGACAGAAGAGCCACCAAATCAATCTAGACGATCGTCCCAAACCCGTCTCACATCCAACCAAAATACCCATAAAACTCAAGAAAACCATCTTCATATTATCTCCTTTTAAACTCCCAAACAAGAGAAAGGCACTTTTTTCCCTACTTAAACTCCCAAACGAAGGAAAGGAAACACACTTTCCTTTCCCTTCCTTTCTTTTCTCTCCAAAATACAAGTTGCAAACAAGGCCTAAGGGTGTGTTTGATAGGCCTTTTTGCCAACTTTCATGTGTGTTTGATAGCTAATATTCCATGCAACACGTCATTTTCCATCCATTTTTTGTGGAAACTTTTGCCATGTTCATACCCAAAGAAAATTTTGCCACCCAAGATTTGCCCACTTTTGTTTTTGTTAAAATAAAGTTTTTTTTTTATTTTGGTAAAATCAATGGTTTGTTTTTATATCAGATTTTTTTAATGTACAGTTTTAACATTTATTTTAAATACATTTCTTATACCAAACAGTAAAAAAATAAAGCTAAAAATGTTAAATACAGTTATAACTTATAAGCTGTACATTAAAAAAAATTATAACAGTTTATAAAAAATTAAGATCTTTACGTTTATGGTTGATAAAAAATAATAGCTGCATAGGTTTAAAAGAAAGTTTAAAAAAAGACGGTTAAAAAAACTGTACAGTTTTTAAACAGTAAAAACATTTAGAACAGTATTTAATAATAGTAAAGGACAGTTTTCAAAACAAAAAAACTTGTCAACTGTATATAGTTTTAGGAAAAAATATACAGTTTTAAAACAGTAAACATTTAGACAGTTCTTAAAAACAGTAAAAGACAATTTTTTTTTTTTAAAAGCAGGTTTAAAAAATTTACAAAAAAATAAAAAATGTACAATTTTAAGACAGTAAAAACATTTAGAAGAATAAAAACATTACAAACTGTACAATTAAAAAAGATAAAAATGACATTTACAACAATTATCTATTAAAAACAATTTTTTCCAACTTTTTACCTATGAAGCACGGACTCGACACGTAACACGTGTTTCGACACGACACGACACGCGACACGTGATTTTTCCAAAAACTAGGATATGGCACGCTAGGATACGTATAATATATAATATATGTTCAAATATATAATATATATTTAAATATATATATTAATGAAATAAAACAGATTTTTTTCCATAAAATACATTATTAGAGCATTCTTAACATGAAATTAAGAAAATTGACCATATAAAACAAACACACTTTAACATTAAAAATCATAAATAAGGCAGAATCATAATCACATAAAAAAAATAAAAATTAAAAATAAAATAAATAAATAAAAAAGTGTCCTTGTTACGTGTCCCAGCGTGTCGGACAACGTGTCCAAACATGTCCCAGCGTGTCGGAGTGTGTCGTGTGTCGGACTCGTGTCAAAACTGACTCCTGACTTCCGGGAGAGTGTCGGTGCTTCATAGCTTTTTACTCAGTTAAAAACAGGATTTGCCGCCCAAAATAAATGCTATCAAATAGTCCCACCTGAAAATTATAGGATTTGCCCTATCAAATTTTGCCATGGAAAAATTTTATGTCCCGTGTTTGATAGAAAAGATGGAAAAGCCAAAATTTTCCAAGTCAAAGTTTTCCATGGAAATTTTTGCCATGTTAAAATTTGCTGTTTAATGTGTCTGATTGAAGTTGGGTAGAAGGATGAAAAATAATGAGTTTATTTAGGCCATAACAATGTTCTAAAAGGCGCGATGCGTGATCGATGCGTGGAGGTCAAGCATCAAGCATTAGGAGCATAAATGCGCGCATATGCGAAGCATATGCGTGAAAAAACGCTTTGCCTTTTTTAATATTTTTTAAATTATACCGAGGCTTGTAAAATAATAAAAGCAGAAATATAAGCATAACTTACATAAAAAACATAATCATAAACATTGAATCAAATTTACGAATAAAATAAAACATACATATATTGACTATTAATTGTTAATATATGTATGCTAACATTTATTAACTGTTAACTGTTAATAAATATAAGCAAAAACAGATATTTAAGAAATCAAAAACAACATTTATAACTATCAACACAGCATAAGAGGATTGAAGCTGTAAATTATAATTATTAACACTGCATCAAAAACAACATTTATAACATTTATACGCTGGAATGATTGAAGCTGTAAATTGTTAAGAGTTTTAATTAATTATAAGAAATGTCGTTTTTTATGCTTATACAGTTAACATCATCTTAACATAATAAAACTTATACAGTTAATTAACATCATCCTTTTGTTGATTAATAAAAGCAAGTAAAAAAACTTAACATCATCCTTTTGTTAGAATTTTAATTAATTATAAGAAAACTAAATTCTTTTCGTGATCAAAGAAATAAGAAAGAAGAAAGAAGAAAGAAATCAAAAGAAAAAGAAAAAGATGAGAAAGAAACATTTCGGGTCGTTTTTGGTGAAAAAAAATTTAGTCGTTGTCTTTTTGTAAGAAATCAAAAGAAATAAATAAGATGGAAAACTTACGGCAGAGGTTGAGGTTTTTTGTTTTCGGCCGGAGTAAAGGTTTTTTATTTACGGCCCGCGCTGTTTTCTTGGGTTTTGGCAATGTTTTCTTGGGTTCTAGGGTTTCGGCAATGTTTTCTTGGGTTTTGGCAAGAGATCGGGTATGTTTTTTTGATTCAAGCATTTAGTTTTTAAGAAAAATCAGATCAGGGCACTCTTTGCCTTTGTTTTTTTGATCGGGGCACTTTTTTAATATATAACTCTTTACTCAACTAAAATACATGAGGAAAAAATATATATAAAACAGTAAAACGACGGAGTTTTAATTTTAAAAAAAACGCATTATGCGCGCATTTCACGCATATGTGCGCCTCGCGCCCGTTGACCACGCATACCCCTAATGCGTTGTGTTTCTAAAAAGCATCACGCATATGCGCGCCTTTTAAAACACTGGCCTAAACAATAAATCTTTGCTTTTTGGGGGTGGGAGGTAAGAAAACAGAAGTAGGAAAAGGCAAATTTCCTTGCTCTAAGTAGTTGTACATTCTTGGTGGGTGGAAAAATTTTCCAAGGCAAATTTGTGCAATCAAATACCTCCAAAGTTGGAACATGTATATATATATAAAGTTGTAGTTCAAACATCCAATAATGACACCTGTATGTAATAATTATCCCTCTCTCCTCCCATCACATCTATAGTGTATTTTTTCCTCTGTTTTCTACCCCTCTAACCATTTGATTGCCCCCAAAAAATAGCTCTTCGTATCTCATCTACACGCCTCTATCTCTTCCCACTTTTCCTATCCATATCCCTCTCACTCTCTATCATCTTAAATATCGAAGTGACAGGCATGATACTGCCTCAAACATCTTGATGTTTCATTCCTTCAGTTGGAAGATCTTGGTTACAAGTCCCCTTGAACCCTGGAAGTATAGTAATACCAGTAGAGGCGTAACCTCTATAGGTATGGTGATAAACGATAATCCAAGTACTCTTAGTAAAGACAAATGAACACACAATACTGTATATAAATAACACACAAATTGAACTCACAAATCTCTCGTGTATAACTCAAATGATAATAAAGAAAACTCATAAATAACTCATTCAAGGGAGAGAGAAGTAAGCACCCTAGATACACCTCCAACACACCAACAACCTTTAATAGATCTCTGGTTAGCTATTAAAAGCTTCACAATAAATGACAATGAGTAATAAACTCTCTAGAAAGAACTCTCTTCTTTCTCAGAAGTGGTTGAGGCCCATAAATACCCCACACCCTTTCTAAGACGTCACAGTCCACCTGCACGTGAAAGACCTCCTTATCACACTTTACGTTGCAAGCATTAAATTCCCGATGGGTCAGCACACCCTACGTCATGATCATTAAATGCCAGGAACTGTGCGTCAGAGGACTGTCACCATAGAGGTGGCTCACCAAACTGTCTGACAGCCCTAATACCATAGTGGTTTACTCGAGTTTGGATTGGACAGTATTTAGCTGGCCAATGACATCATCTAAAGTAGATGTGATATTTGTTAGGGGACTGTTTAGCTCAAAGCTCAATATACAATGGAACTCAAGGTTACTCTACACAAGCTTCCACGATGAAAGATCTCTCGGTGTTTTACCAGGTGTATCTAAGATGGTCAAGACAAGCCTTAACTGCCTCACTTCTCAATCCTCCGAACCAAGTCCCTCTGAAGTTCCCACGGCGAGATCATTCGATAGAGCATGTAAGCTCTCTCAGGCCTGCCAAGCCTGGTCTCTCACGAGTACCGTTTGACCTCACACTCAATATTACAATCGTTACAGCATTATAATCAATGTATTTAAAGATACAATTTGACTAAGTAAGAACGGAAGACAAAGAAGAGCTCTCTCGGCAAGTTTCCTAGTTGAGCTGCCTCGCTGTCTTCATGTTGCTTTCTTCTCTTGAGTCTCTTCTATTAATTGGGGAAGCTTTCTCTAATTCAGAGATTACCTTCAAGCCCCCCACCCCCACCCCCACCCCATCTCACCCACACACACACAACAAGTTATCGTCGTTTCGATTTATTTTAAAGATTCCAACATGCATTCATTTCTTAGATCACAGTCCAATCCTCTCCCTGTTGCTTAACGGGGAGAGAAATGGATTTGTCATGAGAGGAAATGCCTGGGATAATAAAGAGAGGGATGTATGCGATAATAGTTGTAGTCGATGATGGGTTTCATAATTTGAGCTTACCAATTGTTTGATGTAATGTATACGTGGTTTCTTTTACAACTTAATGAATATTTTGTCTACTTTAGTATGTGCGTATGGCTCATCATATGTGGAGTTTGCATACTCTCTTAATTTTATACAGGAACATATTTTTTACAGGACTTCTCATGAATTGATTTTTCTTTTTCTATTTCCATAAGAGGTGATGAATTAAAATTCCTTTTCTTTTTGAGACTGTACAATCACTTGACGAGGCATCTAAAAGTATGTATGAATGGAAGAAAGGGCAAGGCATAGTGGTGTCAAATAAATTTCAAGATTTATAGTACACATCCGCTACTTTCTTAAGCGCGCCAATAACGAACAAGCCGTCGAAATCAAATCTATTGGAAATCGACCATCTGAGACAGAAGCAGTGTACTTTTTGATGCCGTCGGTGGCCAGGGACGACCTGCGGAGAGCCTAGGAGGTCAACTGCTATCTCATAGCCTTGCCATCAGAGAACTTCGGAGCAATATGATTTGTTAGCCATTGGATATTAATTGTTTAATACATACTATTGATATGTGCCAATGATATGTATTACTGATATGTAAAAATTCATTTTCCTTATAAATTCCAATTCTAGTATCTGTATTTATTTGTCTTCGATTTTTCCTTATAGTGTTCTGCTTTGCTTTCCACTTATACATTTTTTTTCCTTTTTTATATTATTTTTATAGGTCTCCAAGAGTTTTACTGTATCAACTATGTTTATCAGGAGTGACTACATCTTATGAAGATCAAAAGAAATGTTGTACATGATGGTTTAGCAAATTACATAAATGTGGCAACCACATAATCTGAGGTAGGAAAAAATGTTTTAAGGATGCATGTTCTTTTCAATGTTTAAAAAGGCGATTGAGGCGTACGCGCCTCGAGGCGAGGAGGCAAAAAAATGCCTCGAGGCTTAAGCCTCAAGGGTGGATATAGAGGCTTACGCCTTAAGGGGGTGAGGCGGTGCGCCTCAAGGCGGAGCGGCGCAGAGGCATACGCCTCTTTTATTCAGGGTAAAAAAAAAAAGTTATGTTGCTGAAAAGGGTTAAACCGTAAGCCTAATTTTTAAAAACCCTTATCCCAAGTAAAAGAAATACCGTAAGCCTCTCACCCGTGAGCGAGTGTGTGGAATATAGGTCGCCGGAAAACCTAAGAAGAGCTAAAGGAGCTTTCTTTTTTGCCTTTTTAACATCTCTAAATTCTGAAGGATCGTACTAATATATGGAGAAAAATTATCTCTCAAGAAGACAAGTAGTACAACTTTTAAGTTCTTTTTTATTTTTTTATGTCTGAAGGACTGTTTGTAGTACTGGACGACCACTGTTTTGGCTTAAAGACTTTATTTCTCTCCCCCAGAGGATTGTCCTGGTAGTCCTGTATATTATATATTTATTCAAAAGCTGTTTGATTTACATGCTTTCTTTTACATATCAGTTTAATAATAAATATATAGCTTATAAATAAAGTTAAAGAAATACTTTAATAATATATTAATAATATATATATATATATATATATATATATATGTACCCATCTGATTAAAGAAATACTCTTTCTTTTACATATCAGATTAATAATTCATTTTTTTTAAATGATATTTTTATTTTATTTTTTTAGCAAGAAGTGTTTTATTTTTTAAACTAAGCTTAATAAATGATCTTTTTTTTTTAAATTCATTGTTTTTTAATAAACTAAGCTTAATAAAGAGCTGTTGTTTTTTCCTTCATTTTTCTAAAATTGCACTTAACTTAAAAAAAACATTTTTTAATCTAGAAAATCTTTTTCTTTTTTACCTTTTTTGTTTTAAAATTACACTTAACATATACTATCTACTATGTTAACTTAAAATAATTTTTTTATAAAATAACCAATATGTGAATGAAACTAAAAAAAAGATTGTCAATTTATTTTTGCATTGATTAATTTATTGTCATATTATAAAATAACCAATATGTAAATGAAAACAAATTTGATTTTGCATTGATTAATTTATTGTCATATTGTAAAATAATCAATATGTTAAAATTAATTTACTTTTTTTTAAAAAGTTGTCTCGGAGGAACAAAAAAATGTCAAACTATGTGAAAAAGTCCTCAAAGATGTTTTTTTTTTAGTTTTATTTTATATTTCTTTGTTATTTTATTTTTATGGTTTTATTAGTATTTTTTAATATAATTTTGCCTTTTTTTTTTCTTTTCACCGCGACTAAAACGCCTCACCTCGCCTTTCGTCTTTTTAAACATTGGTTCTTTTTAGATTAAATTTAATAATATTTAAAGTAGTACATGCATACAAATTGTAAACTAACTTTAAAATGCCCGCGCATCGCGCGGATTGCATGCTAGTGTCAATAGATGCTAATAACTAACTACCACATATATACACAAATTAATAAAATAATCACTAAGACATTTTCCCCTAGCCTAACGTGATGCCCTAGGCTTCCAAAGCATATTATATTTATCTAAATAATTACTAGATTCTGTATCAGGATGGGTACAGATATCAACTCAACTTGAATTGTGAAAAGCAGGAATTGGAGAGGAGCTCTAACCCAACAGCGGAATGGAAAAAGGTGGAAGACGAATCCAACCGGTGCACCATTTAACAAGGTCACCCATTTAACACACACATATATATACATGGTACGGCCTATCAGCACTCCACTTTGTCACTCCTGCACTCTACAAGTGTCGCAAAAGGCCTCGCAGTTGTCGCAAAATTCCTTCACCAAGTTTTGAAAAAGGTATTTTCGAGTGCGAGAATACAAAAGTGGAGTGCTAATAGTTCCACCAATATGTGTATGTGTATATATATACTCAAACACACTTATATATGCATAAAGTATAACGCGCACACATGGATTTCCAGAAAACTGATCTTTCAACCATGATTCTTACCTCTTTTATTTTATTCAGATTGAGAACTGCTATCTGAGAATCCCCACCATCAGCACTATAAACAGAAAATAGGCTGTTTCCTTGTGGATGCCAGGCTATATCTTCTGGCCATCTCCTCTGCTTGACAGATGCACAATCAGTACTACTTAGAAAACTGGCACTTGACCTGCAATTTCAAAATACGAAGCACAAAAACGCCATATGAGCATATTAAACCAATTCATAAGGAGTTAAAGAATTATATCTTCTAGTGTATCTAAAGGCACATGCTACAGTTTGCCATAACAGTAATCTTTTTATTTACTAATAAAGTAAACTCACATTGGTAAGCATAGAATATACAAAGAGGAGATGAGAGATCCTCTAGGATTAGAATAAAAAAGAAAACAGACACGCTAATATATAGATGTGACAGAACTACTAATCAGCAACAGACAGTCTAACAGAGCCCCAGCTGCAACGAGGACTCGGCCACTATACAACTGAATAAAAGACACTCCATTAAAGAATGACATCCCTCCAATGAAACTCGATAGCTGAAACTCACAATCCTGAAGAAGATGCCGATGTTGAATCCCATAACGAGGCTAGAAATCCGATTTTATCCCATAAATCTTCTTTTCCCATTTCTTTATCTTAAAAAATTCTAGTATTACTGTCCAACCAAATATGTTGTGCCAAATATAAAACAATACAATGCCACAAACAACTGGTTCCCTTTTTATTTTTTTCCTTCACCCAATTCAATCACAAGGAATTTCCTTCCTTCCAAACAGGACAGCTCCAGCCAGTTCAAAAAATTGTGCCATAGAAACTGAGTAAAGGAGCAATGTAATCTAATCTTTCCCCTTCTTTTTTACACAGAGTGCACCAATGAGGAGACAACTTGGCGTGTGGTCCTTTTTGTAGTATTAATCCTCCTCTCTGCCAACTGATTAAAAATGCACTTTTGATGGTACCCCAGCCTTCCAAATCATTAGAAGCAGTCGAGGGGTTCTACCAAAATAACAAAATACAATTTTCCTGAAAAATATCCCAGGAGGATCCCATTCCCATATCCATTGGCTTTGGATATCTGTGTTAGGCATACATTGGATGTACAGGTGGCAACTTTTATATGAATACATCCTTGAGAAATTGGAACAGGGTCGAGATTCTTATTGGGAACAAAATGAAAGAATCTAGATCAGAAGGGCCTGAACATGTAGAACAAAAACCAGTAAAAAACACCAATGAGTGCCGGGAGCTGCAGATATTATTTTTATTTTATTTTTTGGTGGGGGGATCTTTTCAACATCGGACTACCTTTATCTTATAAAACAAAGAGCCTCGAGCCGACTTGGGCATCATGCACGAGACACCATAGAGCTATATAGATGTTTCACATCTTCCTCAACACTGCTCAATGAATCAAAAGGTGATTCAACATCTTCTCGGCCTTCTGCACGTCCTGCACTTGTTCTCCAATCTCCTTCCTCCTCCTCTGAAGATTGTTCAGCGTCACAATGACTCCTCTGACTGCAATCCAAGTAAAGAAACATTTCTTAAAAGGGTCATTGTCTTCCAAATTTCTCTGCATGGAAACCGAAACCTGGAGTTGGGGTTGCCTTGAAAAGCAAAATAGTAAGACTGAGCCAAAAAAAACAGTTTTTTTCCATCAAAAACAGTGTGCCCTATCATTCTCCTGGTATACCCAGAGCACCTAAATAGCCACAAAAAAGTTCCTGCCTTCCCGAGCCCCTAAACTACCATCTGAGTCTTGGGTTCCGCACACTTATTCTCCCAATGAAGAAGCAATCCACCACACTGACCTCTTTCTTTACCGCAATAGAGACCAATATTGGAAACTAGCTCTTCAGACATGTATATTCCACATATACGACCAACAAATTTACCCTCTAACCACAACCAACGGAGATATACATACCGAACTTGTCCCGAAACCGGCCAAGGCGCCTCCATAACCTTACTCAATGCAGATTTGGGGCCAAGCTGGAAAGGCTTATATATTAACCTATTTACTGATGGACTAATCTTTATTATACATTCTTTGACCTTCACCTCATTTAAGGATTAATAACTTGGTCATAGTTTCTTTTTCTTATGTCACTTACAAACTAATTTGGGAGGATATCAGTTTGGCAATTTTTATTTAGTTCCACATAATACGCACAATTCCAGAGACTAGAGAGAGTATCATCAAAGCAGTTGGTTTACCAAAAGCCCATGAATGGATTTTCAAAACCTTTATGGAACTAAGACATAACTAATGATTTATCTTGGCTCTTTGAGTAATAAAAAGACCCTTTAAAGGAAATGTAACCTATTCTAATATTCTTTGCATGCCAAAGATTCAAATTTCAACTTTCTATGTGAACAAGATTCTTTGCAGGTACTAAAGTTGTATTAAAGTTACAAACACAATTTCATTTATGCTAAAACATTTTCTTGGTCTTGCAAACATTTTGCATATACTGATCTTGGCAGGCGTTCTTTCCAGACTTGCTCAAATGGGACCCAGAGTGCTCCCTTGGCCATAAAATTTGCTAGATAGAGATAGCGACTATTTCCCCAGAGGAACTATTCCCTAAGGGTGTGAGTGGGGTGGGCAATGGGAAAGGTTCGCCCATGAAGGGGGACATTGGAACTATTTCTTTTTAAGAGAAAAACAGTATGCCAATTCAACTTCAACTAGTATCAAGCCCTCACAAAAACATTAAGTAACGATTTGTTATCACTATATGCTTGCATGAATAAAGATCAGCACTAAGCTCTCAAGAATGTAGCACTGGTCTGATGACGTTAGTTAATGAAACACAAAATTAAGACACCATTCATGTCCATTTATACAAATATTATGTCAAGTGTTTGAATGTAGTGATGCCTAACAATAAAATATAAGCTCATTTGTACAAAAAATGTTGTCTACTTCTCTTCAGTACATAATAACTAACTTGGCTTTATTAGGAAAGTAGTTGAGACTATTCACCTTGAGCAGGAATCTCTTTGGTGTTCAATCATTAGGAGTTTGTATCGAATTCATGAAAATGGGTGCGGGTGCGATTCCAAAAAGGTAGAAAGAGGTAATTATCGGTATCCATGGAAATTTATTTCTCAAAACATGGATTTTTTTCTTCCAAATGTTAGATTATTTAAAGGGAGTTATAAAGTTAAATTTTGGGATAATCTTTGGATTGGGGATTCTCCATTATGCTTTATCTTCTAAGACTTCATTGCCTATATCTCAATCATTTTCCTTCTATTGTGTTAGTGGCATCATGGTCCTCACCCCAGTCTTATTCTTAGAGCCTTTATTTTAAAAGAAATCTTAATAGGGGAATTTTCTAGGAGTTCATTGGATAGAAGGCTTTGGCTATGTAATTCATAGGGGAATTTTCTTGCAATTCCTTTTCTATGTCCTTGCTAACTCTCCTCTTTCTCCCCCCTTTGAACCTTACAATCCTTGTTTATGTCCTTGTTAATTCATTGGGGAATTCAGAAAGTTTGCACGTCCAAATCTTTGCATGGTTAGCCTTCAAGGGTAAAGTAATTTCTTGTAATTTCATCCAAAAAAAAGACACCTAATACTTTGCTTTTTCCCTCTTGGTGTATCATGTGCAAAGATTGTTACTTTATTGTAACTTCGTTGGGATTTTGTTCAAGAAAAGTTTTGGTGGCATTGGGGATTGAAGGTGTGTTTCTTTGTCGATAGTATGCTTATGTTGCTCTAGACTGGTTCATTGGAGGAGAAAAGCAGAAAACATCTTGTCTTTGTAGGTGCATAATTATGGTTTTGGATCGGTTTGTTTGGTTGGAAAGAAATTTGAGACTGCTAATACAATGACATTTGCTTTGATCTATAGCTTCGTATATATTCTCTTGTTTCTCAGATATTAGAAAAAAATACATGATTATTCATCAAAAAAATATTTGAAAAAGTACATGATACAACACAATATCTTAGCAATTTTTGAAGCATAGGAAAAGGAAAAAGGTATTTGACGCAAGTACAAAGATTGAGGCATAAAAGCGCATTATACCCTCTGCCCTGAATTTGCCACAAGTTGACAATTCCATCCAAAGCGCTGCAAAACATTCCAATCCAGGGCTGAAAGTTAGGTTATGAAAGAGGTATATTAAACCATTAAAAGCTGTACAAAAGCAAAGGTTTCTTCGTATGAAATGTGCTAAAAAGTACATCATTCAAGAGCATGGTCAAGCACAATATAACACTACAATAGTAAATAATCAGGTTCAAAGGTTGATATGAATTGGTCCCTTTACCACTAATATACTTAAATTTCAGTTTTCTTTTGGATTTGTAAGAAGGAAATATAAAAAGAATTATTATCAGATTTAAAATGATACGAGGAATGTCTCATCCCCAAAGCTGCTATTAACTAGGGGGTGACTAAACTTATACAACATTCATTTAGCAAAAACTTGGGTTTTTATAATATTGCACCATAGCTATATACTTGCTTCGTGACTATATAATATGTTTTTTTGAGTGATCGTATGCAAACCACATGATCATGTTTCGAAAGGAACAGACTAGGAAAAGAGATAAATTCGTATTAGTACACAAAACAAAACAAAAATATCACATTAGTATTCATGCAATGCGAAGCCTGGATGCACCGCATCACAAATTGGATTACAGCCAAAGGAAGTTATAACAGAATCTTCCGCCCGCAGGGTGGAGAGAGAGAGGGAGATGGTGGGATCCATTGCCTTTCCGATGAGAAGTACCAAACAGTAGAGAATTCTATCCTTTACTTTAGTATAACACAAATTTAAAAAAAAACTACTCTTATACAATGGAAATTCCCTTTGTGTCGGAACTTTATTATCCATTTTCGTCGCAATTGAGAATAGTAGACACGACAGCTGGTCGTAAACATACTATTTTAGTTACCATGTATATACTAATCCAATAAGAAATTACAATATAAATGTTTGCTGTAACAGTAAACCGAAGATTCAGGGTATACATACATATATGTATGTGAGGTGTGTGTGAATGTGTGTGCAGATAGAGGGTGAGGGAACATATGGATTGGAAAAAATGAACAATACTTCCTGCTACGAAATTCAGATCTCAAACGGCTCATTAAGAGAATTTAAAATAGTGCTTTACTAGGTAAATTGTCATTAAACTTTACCCAGAATCCGTTAGTGGGTTGTTAAACTTAACTGACATGTAATATTTAAAAATAAACATAATTACAGTATTCAAAACTGATTTATATTATTAAAAAATAGAAAAGTAAATGATAAAATATTAGTAAAAAATCACAAACGCCACATAAAAAAGAAAACAAAAGGCTACTGTTTTGGTTTTCAATGGGGCCAAGGCAGTGGAGAAGGGTGGTAATGATTGGGGGTGGCGTGTTTGTCACAGTGAAGGAGGGGCAGAGATGGGTTGCTCCTCTTTTCAATTTAAAATTTTTGTTTTAATTTTTTTTTTTTGTTGGTGGTGGGGGTAATTGTTTGTTATTATTAATTATTTAGTTCTTTTTAATATTTTTATATTTTTAAATTATCAGGTGTCAGTTAACTTAACATCTTGAAGTTTTAAAAAAAAGACATCAATCAAAGACATTAGTGGGTCTTTTCTTTTGGATAAATGCATTTTGTATATGACAACTCCACAGATGATGCTAAGTATGGTAGTGATCCAGAGAAGGTAAGGAAACATAAACCCCTTGACATTAAGGGCAAAAATCCCTTAACTAGATAAGATGGGCCCACGAGAGTGTTAGCTGAAAGCTGCTTATTCATTCTAAACAAAAGGTTGTGGGCTTGTATTTATAAGAGGATTATCGTGTAAATATATTGAAGAAGTGATGTGCATTAAATGAGAGGGAATCGCTTTACTATATTCAGTATAAGTAGGTTGGATTGAGAGGGAATTTGCTTCCAGAATGTACTTGAACGGAATCTCTTTGGTGTGTGATAAGTGTACAGGTACGTGGCACATTACCATGTCCGGTACACGGTACTTTTAGCGTGGACTTATTTAAGACGTCATTTTAATTTGCGGTTCACTCGAAACTATAATATGGATTGTTTTGGGTTGTGTATATAGATAGCAGACCCACACACATATATACTTAATTCTTTCTAATTTTTTGAATTAGGCACTTGGTATTCGAGTACCTAGGTATTTTTGTATTCAAGATGGAGCAAATCAAAAGAACTTCCTATATTCTATTTTGGACTCTGACGGTCCCAAGCCCAGGTAAAGGAAGAGGGTTGCGTTAGGTAGCTTACAGCCAGTACACTGTCAGATCCTTATGAACATAATCTTATGAATATATGCGTTAATTCTAAAGCATTCCCTTTAATTGATGTGTTGCACCTGCCACCGGGTGTCTCGAAAAATAATCAAGGGGTGTTGCGCCTGCCACCTATGTCTTGAAAAATAGGCGAGGAGTGTCGCATCGACGCCAAGGTAAAATGAGAAATGGGCAAGGGTTCCTGCACCAATCTGAACGTAAAGAAGCTAATCCAGGGTAGTAGACTTAGGTTAGCAACTTGAAAAATAGGGACTTCGACAGGAAAATGGATGGAGCTAGTGGGTACCATGATAAGAAGAAAAGTTAACATAGCTTGTTTACTAGAAACTAAATGGGTTGGTGAGAAAGCTAGAGATATAGAAAATAGAGTGTTTAAATTATTTTATATAGGCAAATATATAAATAGGAACGGAGTTGGAATAATAGTAGATAAGAATCTTAAAAATGATACCGTAACTGTTATAACAAGAGGTGGTAGACTTATAGTTGTAAAACTGGTATTAGATGAAATATAATTAATATTATTAATGCTTATGCACCCCAAGTAGGATGAAATGACCATGCTAAAGAACAATTTGAGGAACAATTTGAACTAATTCAAAAATTACCCGTAGGTGAGAGAAATTATATAGGGGGAGATTTTAATGGCCATATAGGAGAATATCGTGTAGGATATGAGATGATGCGTGAAGGATATAATTTTGGAGATAGGAATGATAGTGGAGAGTCTATCTTAGATTTGCGATGGCTTATGATCTTGTACTAGTAAATACATATTTCAAAAAGAGGCTTGAACACTTGATAACTTATAAAAGTAGAACGAATAAGAGTCAAATAGACTTTTTCAGTACTAGGAAAAGTGATCGATTAACATGTAAAGACTGTAAGGTTATCCCAGAAGAGAACCTAACCTCACAACATAAAATAACGGCGTTGGATATAAATATTAAAAATCAATCACAAGTGCGAAAACAGAAGATTAACCCAGGAACTAGGTGGTGGAACTTAAAAGGAAACAAATAAGAACTATTTAAAGATAAACTATTAAATGAAGCGTCGTAGAATACCGAAGATGAGACTAACATAATGTGGAATAAGTTGACTACATGCATTAGAAGGATATCAAAAGAAACTTGGTGGTGGAACAAAGATGTACAAAATATAGTAGAAATCAAAAGGGAGTGCTTTAAAAGATGGAAAACAACTAGAAACGAAGAAAATTTTGAGAAATATAAATGTGCTAAGAAAGAAAATAAAATTTTGGTAAGAGATGCTAAGTTAAAGGCGTATGATGATCTACATACAAAATTAGGAATAAAAGAAGGAGAAAATATATATATAAGCTTGCAAGACTTAGGGACAAAAAAACAAAAGATTTCAATAACATGAGTGTATTAAAAGTGATGATTTGAGAGAGTCCTAGTCAAGGATGATGAGATTAAGAAAAATAAAAAAATTATTTCGAGAGATTATTGAATGAAGATAATGGGAGTAAATTATATATAATTTGGGGAGACTTGAGAAAATATATTTTTCGCAGAATTAGACAACAGATATTGGGATTGCTATAAAAAAGATGTGGAGGGATAGTAACCCTATTAAGGTTTGGAAGTACTTAGGGGAGGAAGGAGTGTCTTGGCCTACAAATTACTTAAAAAAATTATAATGACTAATATAATGCCCTCTGAATGGAGATAGGGTGTTTTTATGTGAATTGAGAAGCTTAGAAGCTATTTTTAGTACATACCCACTTGAGTGGCATTTTTGTTATTTCAATGTAGATTTCATTTTATTAGTTGTTTGGTATTTTTATTACTTTTTTAATAATTGTGGCAAGGGTTAAGATGGAAGCTTTCAGAAGGTTCCATTAGTTAGTATTGTCATGGATGAGTTGTCATGATAACTCATCTCTTAGCAACTCATATTTGACTGACAACTTCTAAAAGCCTCTCCCATTCCCCATAAATACTCCATGTGTAGCCTCTTTTGGAGCATTCCTAGATTTTTGGATATTAAGAGAGAGTTGAGACGAGAGTTAAATTATCTTCTTATTTTCCATTTGATGGTCATTTACGTCAAATGGTATCAGAGCCAGGCTGGCTCCACCCATTGTTGTTGTTGTTGTTGTATAAACAAATCGTAGACGACGGCAAATGAGACCTAAGAAGAGGTTTACTCCCATTGATTCGCACACCGATAGGCTCGAGAAGGTTTTAAATCGCCTCGTAGCACGATTCGACGCTCTTGAGGCTAGCCTCCCTCCACCCGATGCATCGACGAGCCGCCCTCGCACCGCCACCCAAAACCCTAATTTCACTAGCACCGTTCCCCCTCCACCCTCGGTTACACCACCACAATGGAACCCTAAACTCACCCAAAAATCCTCGGTCAAACATCGGAAAAAGAAGAGGAAAGAGGCAATAAGACTTTCTAGCTCGCGACCCAAGTCTGGTCCTAGGATCTCAATGAAAAGAGAGAAGGTATATAAGAAAACGATAATAAAAGGGGGAGAATAGTCATCCCCGCCGCCGTTTCAACTCCGGCAACCCTCCTCGTACTTCGATGTGCCACGGTGAAGCCAGATTTGGTCAATCATGGCCGGAGGGGGGTTGGTCTAAAGGTTCGCAACCGTAAGTCTGTTTTCGATCCGGAAGGTGATAACCCAACAAGAAAGAAATACAGAGCATATTGCACAGAAAGAACAAAGCAAAGACGTAGAAAATCGAAGATGAGGAAAAGTGGATGGAGAAACTGGTGGGTTCCGTCATGGTAGCCGGAGGGTCACCATTGGAAAAAATTTCTTCAGACACATTTTGGGTATTTTTCACTCGACTCTAATTTTGAAAGCTCGACGACGAGCTAGGTCTTAAGTGGCGAAGCATGATGTGAATTGAGACGCTTATAGGCTATTTTTAGTGCATACACACTTAAGTGGCATTTTTGTTATTTCATTGTATATCCTTTTATTAGTTGTTTAGTATTTTTGTTGCATTTTTTTTAGTTATAACAAGGGTTGAGATGGAAGGTTGCATTAGTTAGTGTTGTCATGGATGAGTTGTCATGCAACTCATACTTGGCTAACAAATTCTGGAAGCCTCTCCCATTCCCTATAAATACTCCCCATGTAGCCTCATATGGAGCATTCCTACATTTTTTTTAGATATTGAGAGAGAGTTAAAACGGTGGTTAAATCATCTTCTTATTTTTCATTTGACGCTCATTTACATCAGTTTTAGTATCTATTTATAAAAATAAAGGAGTTATAAAAGGTTGTTCAAATTATCGTGGTATTAAGTTAATGAGTAATGCAATGAAACTTTGGGAAAGAATGATTAAATATGGATTGAGATTGGAAACAACGGATTATGATAATAAGTTCGGGTTTATGTCTAGAAGGTCAACAATGGAAGCTATTTATTTATTAAGTAATGGAGAGGTATAGGAAAAATAAGAAGGATCTTCATATAATTTTTATAGATTTAAAGAAGGTATATGATAGGATATCAAGAGATATAATATGATGAGTTTTATAATTAAAAAAGGAGTGACTCGTAGATATATTGATGTGATTAAGGATGTGTATGATGGGGTCATGATGATAGTAAGAACAATAACGCGAGAACGTAATGAATTCGCAATTACTGTAGGTCTGCACCAAGTTTCAGCAATAAGTCCTTATCTCTTTACTCTTGTTATGGACAAGTTGACTGGACATTTACATAATGAGATGCTACGGTGTATGTTATTTGCAGATGATATCATTTTAGTGGATGAAACTAAGACAGAGATTAATGCTAGATTGGAACTGTGGAGAAAAACTCTAAAAATGAGAGGATTTAAAATAAGTATAACTAAATTATAATATGTGAAGGGCAATTTTAGTAATAATAGGAGGACAAACAGGGATGTGGTGAAACTATAGGGTTAAGAGATACCTAGAAATTACCATTTCTGTTATTTAGGCTCAATTATCCAAAAAGATGGAGATATTAGTGATGATGTTACTCATATGATTAAAGCAGGTTGGGTCAGGTCAAGTGAAGTGCTACTGACATATTATGTGATTGGCGTGTACCTTTGAAATTAAAGGAAATTTTTATATGACGGTCATTAGACCTGCCATGTTATACGGGACGGAGTGTTGGGCAACTAAAAAACAAACGTGTTGAAAATGAGCATGGCGGAGATGTGAATGCTAAGATGGGTTTGTTTGTGGTAAAACTCGAAAACATAAAATTAGAAAGGAACAAATTCATGAAACAGTTAAAGTAGATCATATAGAAGATAAATTGAAAGAAAAACGACTTAGATGGATTGGTCACGTCAAGCGCAGACCTATGGATGCCCCCATAAAAAAGAGTGATTTAGTTAGTAGTGATTTGCATACATCCTGCATACGGGGTTTTCGCCCCCCTCAAGGGTTATTTACCGAAGAATTGATGCATATTCTAATAGCTTGCGTGAAATTTGGACGTAATACTCAAGGAAGGAAAGAGTATCTGGTAACATTTATTGTACTTCCAACCATTAGGTTGTATGAATATAGACCGTGTGCTAGGTTTAGCTCTATTCGACTAGGATCTCAAGTACCCAAGGTTATTCGAGCGATTGGCATCTTTCGTGCATATAATAGTAGGATCCGGTGATACACATCTAACCATCCAATTTGATTTAGAGCTCTATTAATAAAAATCATGACGAGAATCTGACTCGAACGGCAAAATAAATTGAATCATTTAATAACTAGAAAGCACGAACACTTCTTGAGTGCTGGAAACCGACAGTCTCTTAACACTCTCAGACACTCCTTTTCACGTGTCTATAATTTAAATATTAAAGTAACATGTCCGACACTTATTTGCACATGTTTATATTAATATATAAGCATTTCTTTAAGAATAATGCCTCGATGGCGCTAAAAGGCTATCCCCGGCTATAATTGGTACTAAAATGGTGTTCCACATAAGTTCTTTACTTGTAAAAAAAAACTTCATTTTCATGTTCGAATATAATTCATTGCTTTTACTAAGTATGCCAACATGTACTATCTTTCCCCTTCGCATATGCTTGTTAATTTATTTATTGTCTTGTCCCCGCCGTATCATTTTTAATTTTCTTAGAATTGTCGTATCAACATGTTACCTGTATTCGTGTCCATGCGTTTTAGCTAATAAACCGAGATAGAGTATCTAAACCTAAGAAACATGGGGGCTTGTGAATTGGAAATTCAATCATTAAAAACAAATCTCTTGTACGAAAATGGCTTTGTAAAAAGATGCACAATGATATTCCATTATTAAAAGCATCTACGAATTGCATGACAATAGATGGGATGTCAACATCTCAAAAAATAGCAGTCTCCGGGGCCCTTAAAAAAACATTTCTAAATTGTTAGATTCTTTTATTCAACGTATTTCCTTTAAGGTGAGCTACGGGGAGTCCATTAGGTTTGGGGTATATGTCTCTCTCGGGTCTTTTCCTTCTTTGTATCAGATTTATGCCATTTGAAATTAACCAATTGCATCTTTGTGCTCATACGCAAATGGTGTGGTAGTGAGGAACTTGAAATTTGTGAGAGAACTTAAAAATGAGGATATTAAGCATTCACTTCATTACTTAATCCGTTGGATGGTGTGCCTTCGACTCCGGGGCGGGGTCTATGGGATGCAAGAGAGTGGGTGAGGGGAGGGAGGGTTTTCTTGGAATTATTTCTCTCCATCTTCAATCTTCTTCAAATTTTGAGCATTTTTGTCCAGAGAAATTCATATGACCTTCCAGAATTCCATCTAAAGTTCAAGTGTTTGAGTGGTTCGTGGCTCACAATAAACTTAATCATTTACTTATTGAGAAGGACATAGTGAGTTACTTAATCATTTACTTTTGCATAGCACATTTAATTTGGTCTAAAGTGGGGAAAGAGCTTGGCCTTGTTGGCTCTTCATAGAAGGCCAAGTGATCTATTCCTCATTGAAATGATTTGGGGTGTGAATCATAGAAGACAAAAAGACATGTGGAGGTTTATAGTCATAACAATTTTCTGGAATACTTGGTTAGAAGGGAATGCTAGAACTTTTAGGAAAAGAGGCTAGAAAAAGAAGGCTTACGGGACAAAATCAGATTTGGGGTAACTTCATGGGCATCGTCTGATAAAAGCTTCAGCCAAACTCCATTTTTTCATATGGAGTTATCATGGATAGATTCTTTTTAGGATTCGATTGGTTCTATCAAAACAAACTCTTATGAAGAGTTTGTTTTCTTTTGTTTTTGTTGTGTGTGTGTGTGTATAGTTTTGAAGCTGTTAGTGTGAAAGTTGTGTAAGTTGGCTGTTTTTTTAATAGAGGAGCGTCAGTTTTTTATTAGAAGCTGCAGCTTTTCTTTTTTTTCTTTTTTTTGGTTTATAGCTACTTGATGATGTACTCCCTTGTTATAGACATGATGCATATGTCTTTCATGTTAATTAATGAATTTTGTTTCTGATAAAAAAAAGAATCTGACTCGCGCGATTTTTTCAGCATCTAGAATTGCAACGAATCCCGATTCACTTGCGATTCAGTTTATGTCACAGTATCATGTTGTCTTGGTATATGCCATGGACGCTAATTATGAGGAACTCAAGTTGTTTCGATCATTTTCTCCTACATTGTCGCTTCTCGCCTTTTCTATAAGGAAAAGTATTTAGTGAGCTGAACATTATGTACGTCGTACCACGAAAAATTGTGGACCTTATGACAATGGAGGTTGTTCTCGGAAGAGTAAATTCCAAAGCTAAAAGCCTGTGGAGATGTGTGTTCCTTGCGCTAGTATTAGTAGTTTAGCAGGAAAGGAACACTAGAATATTTGAAGATAAAGAAGTTAAAAAGAAATGGATTTGGGAAAATATAAAGTTCTTGCCTTCCTTATGGGCATCTAGCATGAAACTGTTCAAGGATACTCCGTTGTCCTTTATGTAATTGGGTTGGGATAAGATCTCTACATAATGTAGAATTCTACTTTGAAGGTCTATCCAGGGGTTGTCTAATGGCATGAGGGGTTGCTTTTATGTAGTTTGCATCTTTTGTCCTTTAAGTTGTTTTTGTTATCTTTAATTTTGTTGTTAATGGACTTCTTGCCCATCCTCTTCTTGTATTTATTTTTATCATCAATAAAAGCTTCTTGTTTCGGAAAAAAAATTGAATTGCAAGTTAATCAATCTCGACTTCTAGAATCGATTGTGATATAATCTACTGTACTATTTATTAAGCACGAGCAATAGGTTTTAGTCGGCACTTAAAATACCAATTATAACCTCAATTCCTAACCACCCATTACTAATAACAGTTATTAAACTACCCACCCACTACTAATAGCAGTTTTAAACTTTCAACAACATTTTTTAAATGAGTATCACCTTTTTTGGCACACGCATCGCGTGTGTGAGAGGGTTATTTGTCTCCATTATATATTTCTATTTCCAACCTTTATAATGAACTGAAATTTTTATTGGCTTAATATGATGGTAGACCACTTGACTACCTTGAATTTATTTGGCTACTGATTTAAAGAGTATTTGGTTATATAATTTTTGAATTCAAACTATTTATATTCGTCAGTGTTCTAAAAAGCGCGCCTAGGAGGCGCCAAGGCGTGCCTAAGCATGAGGCTTTTTACATACGCCAAGTTTTGGCCCAAGGTGTGTATTAAGGCGCGGTCAACGATGTTCAACGTTTTTTGGGGTAAGACGTGAAAAAACGCAGATTTTTTGGAGGGTAAGGCGTGAAAAAACGCAGATTTTTTGGAGGGTAAGGCGTGAAAAAACGCAAGTTTTTTTGGAGTTAGACGTGAAAAAATGCGAGTTTTTTTTTGTTTTTTAGTATTTTTAAAAAATAGTATTTTAATTTACAAATATTCATAGATATTTTTAAGGTATGTACCATTTTAATATTTTTAATAGAGTTGTTGTAGTTAAAAAATATTAAAATATATTAAAAAAGGCCTAAATGCCTTTTCACTCATTTTTGCGCCTAAGGCCCGCCTAGGCTTCTAAGGCTTAAGGCTTGGCCTCCACCCCTCGGTCACGCCCTGCGTTTTTTAGAACCTTGATATTCGTAATAATTCGCTTACATATGATGATATTTAATTTTTTTAAATGGGTTTCCTTTTCAAAAATTTGGGTCAAGGATATCCTCAGTCTTTTTTCATTTAAAAGCATTTGTATTATTTGTTATGAATTATAATTGATGGCTAAAGTAATTCTGTTGTGAAAGGCAACTGTAACTACTTAATTATGTACTATGATTGAGTTTACATAATAATAGACTTCCCTCCCCTCCTTGATATACTGTGTTTTCTGCATTTTTATATATTACTTACCGCCATTTCTCATTTTATACTTAAAATTAACGATTTCATTAACGATCATAATGTATAGGTTTCTGATTCACGATTTCACAACTACGCTCACAGCACACTCCGTTCTAGCCTCAAAACAAATACCCTCGATGGATCCCAAAAGAGATCCCTAGACCGCACCGCATCTGGCTCGAGCTAGCCTTGCCTGAGTAATGCACAAACTTATTCAATTGTATCCACCTCGTGGGTTGTCACCTTTCCATTCTCAAAAGTTCCTTCTCTGGAGAGGGAATAGGGCTCCCGTTAGGAGAACGTTTGAGAAACTTCCTACATTTTACCCCTCGTTCATGTGTAATTATAACCAAAGCCACGAGGGTGAAACACAACTTGCTCAGATCTACATATTATCTTTCTGAAAATATTTTCCTTTAATGTCCCTGCCAAGCACCATTAATTACCTTCTTTTCAACAACTAGTGTTCCATATTAAAAATTGGAATATCAAACCGCTCGACTAGCAGTTTACATCCATCGATATGGCATCTTTTTATGTGAAAACTCAAACCTATGTTGCAACCCGATATATGAGTATATGATGCCTCCAATATTTTATTTCTACTCTGATTCACAAAACTCCATCAACGCGAAGAGGAAAGTACGTGCTGATTTTCTTATGTTCTTAATACATTCAATATTTCACTTCTCATATTTCTGTTCATCACAATGCCCTTCGATAAGCCTTTAACCTAAAACATAATGGGGTTCCTTCTATCCCTCTTCTAACTGAGTTTAGGTTTTCGTTGTTAGCTGAATCTGAGTTTCAGGTATCACTACATGTAACCCAAAACTGGACGTTGACTTTTCGCCCATGACCCACTATTGATTTTCAAAGACTATGAAAAACTAGAGGAAGCCCTCGTTGATTGAGGTAATTTTCCTTATGTCAACATCGAGTTAGATTTCTGCCCCCCGGAGCATCTCCTAAAGATTGGAATTTTTAGATTATTTTATCTTGAAGGATGCCAAATATCGGGCCAGGCCGATTGAGGAAAACAACATTCGAGAATGTGTAAGCTTTTCAAGATATGAAGCTAGCCAAGAACAAATATGTCCTAATATCCCAGATGGTGAGAAGGGTCTCTACCCTTCATGCGAAGAACTGAAGTAGGAACTGGTTCATTTTGATGATTTCACAGAGATGGATTGTCTTTGGCTACACCAGTCTCTTGTAATATACGGGTTAGCATCGACAACTTAATAAGACCATACTCTCTAGCCTCCAAACCAATACCTTCAAGGGGTCCCAAAATGGTCACTCAACTGGGCCAAGAGAGTTTCTCAAGCTGGCTTTGTCAAGGTTGATCCCCAACTTATTTGATTGAGTCAATTTGAGGGGGAGGTATCGTATGTTTCCTTCTCGAAAGATCCTTATAGAGATAAGTGACGGGGTTCTCAATTACACCATTTAGGATATGGTCTCTTGACCCATGGGGAAATTTTAAGGCATCCAGACCTGTGAACAAGTACAAAGGGGCTCAAATCATATGTTTGGTATTATATAACAAAATCGGTGACAATAGTACATGGGTCATTATTCAAGTTCGAAGATCTAAATGAACAGGCAAAAGTTAGAAGTGCTAGAAATTAGGAACAAGGTTATCTGGTACGTGAATCGCTGCGGTACGTAAAACGGGAACGGGAACGGGGAATGTTCTTGTTACGAAACATGGTACGTTGGAGCCTCCAACGTACCATGTTGGGGGTAGGCTTCTTCGGATCGCCTAGTAGGAACGAAATTCGTTTAACAAGAACATGGAATGCTTTTTGGAACGCATATTTATAGCATGCATGTAGATACTCAAGTAGAGGTTGTACGTTGGTGAGATCACGGGTGCCCTCGCCCAAACTACGATTAGTCTCGGGTTCAAGACATGGGGACAACCTCTCTCTCTATATATATGGGGGTAAGGCCAGCCGACACCCTGCAGTTAAGCGGGAGCCTTGTGCACTGGGTACGATCTTTATGTATATACTCAACTCAACAAAGCCTTTTCCCAATTATTTGAGGTCGGCTATAGCATGAATGTATATTATAGATAAAAGCCCATTTACTAATCTCAAAATATTTACTAAATTATTTTTAGTTTAATAATTTAATGCTAAGTTATTGACATATCAACTGTCCAACATTAATATTTGAAATGTTGTCATTTTTATTTTTTCACTTACAAGAAAATAATATCTAAATTCATAAACTGAAGTCAAATATATAACCAAACTTGAACTCAAATTAGATTTTCTTTTTTATTTTGGTTTGCAAGTAATGTCAAATTTTAGAAAAATATTAATGGAATAAATGTCATATTTTTTACGTTTTTAATATATTAACTTTTACAGAAGAATGAGTTGGGTAGTAGCCCACGTGGATATTGAGTCAGAGTTGGTCATATAAAGAAGCCGTACCATTTAAAAAGGCTGAATGAGTTTATCGAGGTATAATTACTTTATTGTTGGCAGCTGGCACTTAATGTTAAAGCTGATTACCAGTTACCCAGAACTATAAATATGTATCCCTCTCTTACTTTGTTCCACGACTAATAACCAGTTACCCAAATAATTAGACCTTTTACCTCTTTTACTTTATTTCCAAGAATGATTACCAATTACCGAAAAATCCTCTTTGTACTTATCGGAGTCTTAAGAAATGTATTCTCCATCTCTCACTTCTCTTTCCTTTTATTTCTTTCTTCATATTTCTCCAACATCTCCATAACATAGTTGTCAAATCGCGAATCGTATCGTGAATCGTTTACCCCCCGAATCGCGAATCGTGAATCGAATCGTGAATCGTATCGGTCGAATCGGAACCAAACGATAAAAACGTAGTAAAACATATGTAAATGGAATTTAACACTATAGAACTGGTAATTAAGCGTAATATGACAAAAAACTAATCATAGCACATGATAATATACCAAAATATATCACAAAAATTAACCGTAGTACATGTTCTCATCCATTTTAAGCTTAAAAATGTAAAAAACAAAAATATTTCATAAAACAGCCTACATATTAATTTAAAACACCCTACATAAAACAAATATATATATATCATAAAGAGCCTATATATTAATTTAATGTAAAAAAATCGCGAAAAAAAAAAAAAAAAAAAAAAAAAAAAAAAAAAAAAAAAAAAAAAAAAAAGTGAATCGGACCGAATCGTGAATCGGACCGAATCGGACCCGAATCGGAAGATTCGAATCGTGAATCGCCGATTCGGTCCGATTCTTTAGACATTTGCGATTCGAAGGTTGATTCGAATCGTTTTGGTACTGAATCGAATCGAATCGTCCGATTCGAATCGCGAATCGGACGATTTTGACAACTATGCTCCATAACATTTTTCAGTACTCTTTAGAGGAAGTAGATGACGACTATTTTGAGTAGCTCTCCATTTGAAAGAGAATCAATGTAGCAGCTTGAAATGATTCTTCCTTTTAATAATTGTGGCCTCTAAAAACCCTAATCTACACGGAGGATGGAATCGGATTTTATTCACATCGGACTTTTCTTTTCTAACATTTCTTACATCGGAACGCCTAAATAACCGATCCATATCGCAAACGATCCGCGATCTAGATCGCAAACGATCCGCGATCTAGATCGCAAATCTCTAGGGTAGGGGCGATTACTGGTAACATTGATCAGGACACTGTTATACATAAGTTTATACGAGCATAATAAGCTACTGTCTAAATCATACGAAGTATGGGAACAGATACATGCTTAAACTTCAAATCCATGTATAATTTCAATTTAGTTCAAGCTTAATTCATTATGATTGAGAACTGATTAGTTCTCGACCACAGGTAGTTATTGTCCTCCTTCATTTCAGGCTCAAAGCCATGATATGAACAAAGTGTCCATTGTTAACCTATTTTAAAATTTTGATTTCTTTTTACACACTTAGCAAAACAACACACAATATTACATATACAATTTAAAATGTTATGTGCACAACCTGAGGCTCGAGTTGTGATATGAGGGGAATCAACACATTAGAAATCATTAATGTTACTAATGGTAATGGGTTATTGATGAACCCCAAATTCACTTGTGATGACCCAAAAACAAAAGAATGTTTTTATGCATGCAAGCAAAATCCAACAATAGTAAAATTCAAGACTTAAATAACGCAAAAAATAAATAAAGGCCTTCAAAACTTCTCTCTATAATAGACGCACGCAAAAGATAAAGAATTATTATTTTTACTCTTTAATCCACATTATATGTATTGCATTTGGGGGGTGAGGAATCTGAAATATCACTGATTTCCTAGTACTCCAAATTTGTTTCTAAAAATTCATGCAAAAATGAAATCTTCGAAGTACTATATTTTAATTACAAATAACAACTCTCCAGGCACATAACAGCAGTAAGTAGATCAAAATTTTCCAATTTTAGATTCAAGGAATCCCAGACTACCTTGTCACAAAAAGTTGATCATTTGTGGGACACAAGACAAGGCTTCTCAACTTTCTCTTATGTTGACTAGAGATGAGAGTACCCGTTTGGCAATTGATAGTGCGTGGTGAAGAGCTTCTGTATATCATCTGAATTAAATCTTTGTGTTCTTTCTGCTCTATAATTAACAAACAAATTATAATCAACGACAAATCTCAGTTCAAAATACAGATATACAAAAAAATTGTGAAACAACTAATGCTTATTAATGTACATTCCAGTTGAAAAAGTAAAATGTTCAATAGACACTAGGAAGAAAAACTGATAAGGCTAGTACATCTAGTGGATGAGAGAGACTAGAGTATTACCAAACTTCCTTTTTGTCCCTTTAGATTGAATTTCAACAGCTTCCTGCTCAGAAGAGTTTCTATGACATGTATCCCCTTTTACTTTCAAAGGGCTATTAACCTGAGTAGGAACTGATGACTTATGTCGGGAACCAGAACCGCTCGAAGCTTTAGGGGCAGGCTCTGCCATCTTCATTGGCTGGGAAACTTTTGGATTAACAGCAGGAATTACAAGTTGTGGTTTGGAGTGAGACTGGTTTTGAGAACCTTCACGGATCTGTAAATCATTAGTTGATCTTTGCTCAATTTTTACATCTTTCTCGCCATTCCTCAAAGAGCTCCTGATGGACTTTATATAGTCCTTGGCATATTGTGGTTTAGACTGAGGCTGATTTTGAAAAGAATCTTCACTGATCTGGGTAGGACTTGTTGATGTTTGCTCAACTTTTATATTTTTCATACCATCTCCCAGAGAGCTTTTGGATGGCGCTAAATTGCCTCGACTTCGCAGGCGAGCCAGCTTAACTTGTGAATCCTCCAACCTCCTCTCTGCTTGATCTAGCTGTGTATCTTTTTCGAAGAGATGATCAGCAAAATTTCCAAAGTTTAAAAAGAGGACAACTAACTGATATATAAATATTGTGAAGCACATTTTTGCACATTATCAAACACAAATGCTAGTAAGCACCACTCATTAAAAGAACTAACAAATAACCACAAACATTAAAAGCATATCAATAATATGAACGAAAGCATTTGTACATAATTCCTAAGAAAATACTCCTACGGCCTTTTTAATCTACCAAATGTGCCCATGTGCGTTGCACGTGCGACCGTATCGGGTAGTCAATCTAATCATTAAAAGTTGGGAACAAGGCATTATAAGTAGACATGTCCATTACCACCTAAGAAATCCATATCAATTGTATGTGTTATTAGTAAATAACATGAATTAATTCCAAAACTTAAGTTCGGACGAAGCCATGAAAAATCAAGAACACAGAAGATCAACAAAATGCAGAATTTCAAAGTGCCCCAAAGTTTAGGTGATTGAAGAACTCATTTTTTTTGCATTGAGAAAGACAGTCGGCAAGGTTCTTCCACAAATACTCTATCCATATGACTAAATGTTTACATAACTATAGACTAAGGATTAAAATTCTATAATAGAAAGCTTTGTTACCAATGTGCCTTATCATCCATTTATTAATATCTCCACGTGATGCTTATCTTATACAAGATGAACTCACATGTTTATGTTCGTATTTGCAAACAAACAATAATAAAATAGCTCATTGTTCACTCATTTCGTAGATTTACTATAGATAGATTTCTCAGATCTCAACCCTTATAAAATTCTGAGTCTTAATATTGTCATTATTAAACATACCCGGCTTTGACAAAATGACATTAGATATACTACTTGTGGTATTATCCATTGGTTAGTCTTTTATCTCTGATAATTTTGTCCTATCACTTCAAATTTGACTCCTTTCTTCGGGATTGAACGAACCAAAAATTAACTTAGACCCTCTACCAATAATTTATCTCAGAGCATTCTTTGTTGGCTACCTAAAAATAGTTGTATCCCATCATCCTTTAAACCCATTACAAAACTCAAGTAATTTATAAAAATCTAATTTAAAAAACCATTTCTGAACAAAAAAAAATCAACAAATCCCTACTCTAAAAAACAAAGCCCAATAAAACCTGATGTTTTGAAATGGAAACAACTGTATACATAAAAACAGGGTAATGTAAATTTAAATAGACGAAGATAAACCCCAAGGGGTTGGTCTAATACTTGAATACCTATATTTAGTGTCCATTTCAATACAACATCTTCGTTCTATTTATACAGGAAAAAAAGAGACACAGATTCCTCCAACTGAACCCCGCTTTAATCAAACTGCATAGGTATGTAGTACACCTTCTAAAAGGCGCGCCTAGGCTTGAGGAAAACGTCCCACCTTGAGCCTTTTATACTTTATTCTTGGTAAAAGGCTTAAGGAACACTTTTTTTTAAACAAAAACGCTTTAGTGAAACGAAGTCGCCTTTTAAAGACTTTTTTTTTTTTAAAAGGGACCAATATCTCATTCAAAAAAATCAAAAGATAAATGGTATCCCCATAGTTGTCAAATCGCGAATCGTATCGTGAATCGTTTACCCCCCGAATCGCGAATCGTGAATCGAATCGTGAATCGTATCGGTCGAATCGGAACCAAACGATAAAAACGTAGTAAAACATATGTAAATGGAATTTAACACTATAGAATTGGTAATTAAGCGTAATATGACAAAAAACTAATCATAGCACATGATAATATACCAAAATATATCACAAAAATTAACCGTAGTACATGTTCTCATCCATTTTAAGCTTAAAAATGTAAAAAACAAAAATATTTCATAAAACAGCCTACATATTAATTTAAAACACCCTACATAAAACAAATATATATATATCATAAAGAGCCTATATATTAATTTAATGTAAAAAAATCGCGAAAAAAAAAAAAAAAAAAAAAAAAAAAAAAAAAAAAGTGAATCGGACCGAATCGTGAATCGGACCCGAATCGGAAGATTCGAATCGTGAATCGCCGATTCGGTCCGATTCTTTAGACATTTGCGATTCGAAGGTTGATTCGAATCGTTTTGGTACTGAATCGAATCGAATCGTCCGATTCGAATCGCGAATCGGACGATTTTGACAACTATGGGTATCCCAAACCTCTCTACTTCACGTCCAAAAAACGCGTGTTTTTGTTTTTTTCCCTTAGTATTTAAAAAAAATAGTATTTTAGTTTGCATATATTCAGACATATTTTAAGGTATATACCATTTAGTATTTTTAATAGCCTTGTTATAGTTAAAAATGTTAAAATATATTTAAAAAGGCCTAAACGCCTTTTTACGCCTAAGGCCTAGGCTTCTAAGGCTTAAGGCTTGGTCTCCACGCCTAAGTCACGCCCCGCGTTTTTTAAAACCTTGAGTACACCTCAAAAACATATCAGAAAAAAGAAACTATAACAAAACAGAAAAAAATATGATATTTAGAGACCGACATATACCGTGAGAGTGAATTGGAGCTATGTGACTCTGGATAGGGCTTCATCCGAATTCTATACCTTTCGGAGGTTTTCGTTGTTTGAGAACGCATTCAGTGGTTGGGCAGGTGAAAGGGCGATATAGAAAAGTGAATGGGCAAAGGGGGGGAGTCCATTGGAGAGAGAAATAGAGAAGAGAGAAAGTAACGTGTGTGTGTGTGTGTGTGTGTGATCATTAGGGAGACATTAATGAGTAAATATGAGTGAGGGCAAAAAGAAAAATATTTCATCTGATAAGGGTATTAACATAAAATGTGTGCTTCGAGAGATTTCTGCTCTTTTTAAGTAAGAGAGATAACATACAATCCAAACATAGTTCATTTACAAACATACATCTCTGTGTGCGTGACTGTGTGCACAGAAATAAGAACTTCACTAGAAAGAGGAACAAACTAAAAGGAAAGGATCAGGCCTCTTTCCTCACTAGAAGAAAAGAGAAAAACTCAATAGGACATATTCACAGTCCCAGCTACCTTCTAAGGTGGTAGAACTGCCCTACAAAAAAACAAAGGGTGAGGGCTACTAGCTTAGTCAAAAAGTGTACCTCTGAATTAATCACATTTGGAGTGTTCTTCATATATATATATATATATATATATATATATATATATATATATACACACAAACAAGTAATCCAAGCCTTTGCCGAAGTACATATATGTCATAGGCATAGTTGTCAAAATCGTCCGATTCGCGATTCGAATCGGACGATTCGATTCGATTCACTACCAAAACGATTCGAATCAACCTTCGAATCGCAAATGTCTAAAGAATCGGACCGAATCGGCGATTCACGATTCGAATCTTCCGATTCGGGTCCGATTCGGTCCGATTCACGATTCGGTCCGATTCACTTTTTTTTTTTTTTTTTTTTTTTTTTTTTTTTTTTTTTTTTCGCGATTTTTTTACATTAAATTAATATATAGGCTCTTTATGATATATATATATTTGTTTTATGTAGGGTGTTTTAAATTAATATGTAGGCTGTTTTATGAAATATTTTTGTTTTTTACATTTTAAAGCTTAAAATGGATGAGAACATGTACTACGGTTAATTTTTGTGATATATTTTGGTATATTATCATGTGCTATGATTAGTTTTTTGTCATATTACGCTTAATTATCAATTCTATAGTGTTAAATTCCATTTACATATGTTTTACTACGTTTTTATCGTTTGGTTCCGATTCGACCGATACGATTCACGATTCGATTCACGATTCGCGATTCGGGGGGTAAACGATTCACGATACGATTCGCGATTTGACAACTATGGTCATAGGACCTCCAACCAAATCCTTTACACAACTAACAAAAACTAAGGAATCAAATACCACCAATTTCTTAAGCCCCACAGAGTTTATGAGGGTTTCTTTGTAATGCTATAATCTCAGCATTAATTGCAAAAACCATGGCTTCCACGGGCTGGAAAAGTTCCACCCATGATCTAACCACATTTAAAGTTTGGTAATTAATGGAGTGAGGTGTACGGAAGAGGTTGAGGTGAAGCGGGACACCGTGGATTATTACAAGAGATTTTTTGAAGAGAAGGAGACTTGGAGACCTTTACTTGATGACCTTCATCTCAGGGTCATCCTTCAAAGGGAGAGGGAATGGCTCAAACTTCTTTTTCGAACAAAGAAGTGGAGGAAGCCTTAGGCATTTGTTGCGATGATAAGGCCTCCCGACCAGGTGTTTTTTGTAGTAGCAAAAGGACACGAGCAGCACAACTATTAAGAAATTTCCCCTACACTGGATTGATGATGAGGAAGAAATGCTCCAAGAATGAGCAATAATCAGAATGAGGAACTACACAACTAATTAATTAAACTAAAATCTGATATAATCAATATTTCATTCATTGAAGTTTGTCTCCAATAATGGAGATTACATTTATTTACAAGGTAAAAATCCTACTAAGAGATAATTACTAGAGATAATGCTAAATGATACAACTAATAATAAATACTAATATATATCATAATATCCTAAACATAATATATAATTCTCTAATGATTATTAAATATCATAATATCATATATATTTTCATCAAATTCCTTTTCGTTTCCCATCATTCTCCCATGCTAAAAAGAACTCGAATCCAACAAGTGAAGATGGCAAGAAGACTCCCATAGAGCTAGAACGTGCTGGTAGATTGCTCAAAATAACACTAAAATTCCAAATATGACAAGATCATGTATCCGACGGCTACAAAAGTGTAATCCAATCCACGCACAAGTATGTAGGTGACGAAAGAGGATCAACTGGCACAAGTAGGATCTCGATCTATGCAAACACTTGTCATCACAATAGGAGACTCCAAAATATCTCAGTAAAGTAGCATGTCCTTAAAAATAATTGGACCATTATTTAAATTCATTTATAAGTCAGTAAAATATGCACTAGGTCCATAATAATAAGAAGAGTAAGTCCATTAAATATTAATTTAAAATATTGGGAGATGAATTTTGTGACTCATGTGACACCGTAGTAACAAAAATATCCTACAACAAAAGTAGTTGAGAACATCACTAATATAATTTGTCTTAAAAGGAAAAGAAGTAGGCCAATAGAATATTTCAATGGTCTTCGATGGGAAAACAAACTCTTTATCAGTAGGCAAAGGGACATCCTTAATAAGTGCGGGAGAGGTTGTTGAAGTTGTGATATAATTCAAAGATCCCTCCGTAGTATTCTGAGAATCTCTGTCTATATTGACACTGTCAACACGTACCAAGTCAACATGTTGCTGTGTAGAAACATGTATATTATTTATGTAGTCCCAATACTCGTAAATGGAAGTATTGAATCGTTTGACTAAATGGAATGAATGCGTCTTTCTAGGATGTAGTCACTTTTCTCTAAAATTGCATTACTTTTATCACTAAGATCCTGGTGGACTGACCTACCACTAAGTTGTTCAATCCTTTTTTAACAGACTCAGTTTGCAGCTGAGGAGGGTTAGAGGTCATATTTGTACAACTTCTATCGAGAAAGTCACGTAATATGGCTAAGCCATGTTGAAGGTGTTGAATGTCTTGTTTGAAGGATGAGTTACTTTCTTCGTCATAACTAGTAATGTGTGTTAAATAACTAAAAATGTAGTCATAACTAGGAATATTTTGATCCCTAACAATGAATGGTGCAACTTTATTAGATTTCTCATTATGATTAGTTTCATAACGGGACATCTCACTAGCTTGAGAAGGCATTTTCCTACCATTGTACCATTTGTAGGATTTTTCAACATCTAAGGCACTAAAATAGGCTTACTCCAAAATTTAAGGATTGGACCGTTTGAGTTTCACAAGTTTCACTATTATATAAAAATCCAATCCCGTAATAAATTTATCAATGGTATCATTCGTGTTCTCTCTTATATCACATAATTTCATAAGATATTTAAATTGTGCAAAATAATGAAACACACTACAAGAGCCCTGCAGTAATGCATCCCATTCGGCATATATAAAGGATCTCTATAAGAAGTGGCTAAATATCTCATGACGTAAATGACGCCAAATGGGAGCAAGAAAAGATAATCTCTCTCTAAACTCTCTCAAATCACAATACCTCAAAATCAAGGAATGACTCAAATGAGCCTACATAAGTGGTATTTATAGGAAGGAGGTTGCTTGGCCTCTAAGCTAAGAATCTAATTACACTTATGTCCCTAAGAGCCAATAACCTTCCTTTTTCTAAATACTAACAAAACAACTAATACAAGAAAATACATCTAAAAAGGAAATAAAAGAAACTAACAAAAATACAATAAAACCCTAAAAAAAATACTAAAAATAACCCCTAATTTCTCATTCACATCATTCTCTCCGCCTTCGAAAAAGTTCGTCCTCGAACTTTAAAGTTGAGGTCGAATGCAAAATGTCCCAAAATTGCAGAAGAGGCAAAACTTGAGGGGCCAAAACATAATTTGCTGAAAATTTGAGAAGGAGAGGGCATTCTTCAAGTCTTGGATCAATCTTCAACTTTATCCTCTCGCATCTCATGCCAAACATCAAAAATATGGACCACCCGGATCAAAAACCAAGGTTTTGTTGTCAAACCCTAGTTCTTGAATTTGTTGGAGGGTTTCACCTAGGGCAGAGGATAGATAGGTTAGCATTGGACGAGTTTGGGCAGACATGGGTCGAAACCCTAGGGTTTCTTGGCCACCAGTAGGAGTTGAATGGGTTTCGAGTGTATCCAACAGATTTTTGGTCAATACAGGGTGGGTGGGGATGGGTGGGGTGTAGATATAAGGGTCGACGGTGGATCCGGAGGGAATCAGGGGTTTTCCGACCATGGACTGATGATTCCGGCCTGGGAGAAGCTTCCTGTCGTGGGTTCCAACAGGGCTGTGCATGTCGGGGTGAAGGCCGACTTTTGTATGATGGTCCAAGGAGTTGATCAGCGCCGGTTGGTGGTTCTAGCGGAATTCCGGCGGATGTCTGCCGCTCTGGGCACCTCCGGACTTTGTTGGTTGAAGGTATTTAGGGTTAGGGTTAGGGTTTGTGGAGACAACGTTTTTTGGGGGCTGTTTGTTGAATAGGGCTGTTTGGGAGGGGTTTTGGGTTGTTTGGGTAGCGGTTTGTGGTGGTGGGAGGAAGGGGGTGTTTGGGTGGTGGTTTGGAGGTAAATGGGGATAGGGCTAGGGCTAGGGTTTTCTTGGGGTAAAGATAGGAAAGGAGTTGCGGAAGCGTAAGTAGGGTTTTGGGGGTTAGGGTTTATGGTGGTGGGTGGAAATGTGGGTGGTGGTGGAGTATTTCGTGCTTCGATCATCAAGTCGGACCGTCAATCGGTTGAGGGTCTCCAAGATTTGATTGAAAGTGTTTTCGTCAGAGGTGGTCATCTTTTCTTGAACCCACCTTGACGTTGTTTACGAATTTTTGTTTTACAACAACAACAACAACGGGTGGAGCGACTAGGCTCTGATACCAATTGACGTAAATGACACCATTTAAATTGTGCAAAATAATGAAACACACTACAAGAGCCCTGCAGTAATGCATCGCATTCAGCATATATAAAGGATCTCTATAAGAAGTGGCTAAATATCTCATGACGTAAATGACGCCAAATGGGAGCAAGAAAAGATAATCTCTTTCTAAACTCTCTCAAATCACAATATCTCAAAATCAAGGAATGACTCAAATGAGCCTACATAAGGGGTTTTTATAGGAAGGAGGTTGCTTGGCCTCTAAGCTAAGAATCTAATTACATTTATGTCCTTAAGGGCCAATAACCTTCCTTCTTCTAAATACTAACAAAACAACTAATACAAGAAAATATATCTAAAAAGGAAATAAACGAAACTAACAAAAATACAATAAAATACTAAAAATAACCTCTAATTTCTCATTTACATCATCTCAACTTTAAATGGTGTTTCATTTCAATCCATGAGGTGATAGATGGTTTATTCCATATATCTCTACCTTGACGAAATGTTTGCCAACGTCTCACTTGGCGGGCCCCACTAATTATTCTTTGGCAACATAAGCGAATTGGGATTCTGCCCCACCAACCAAGAAAAATAATTGTCCACTCCTCTAGCCATTCTAACAACATCACCATCAAAAGTAGGAGGTACTCGTACATGTTTAGTCACGTGTGTTAAGTCGTAAGAAGCATAGGTATGATGGTCGGTATAGAGGTGATGGAGGAAAATAATTAACATTGTTCATGTGGAGTGGGTGGGGTGGGATAAGCATAGCTTTGAGGCTATTGCTCATGTGGAGTGTGTGCTATTGCTCATGTGGAGTGGGTGGGATAATTTTAGGGATCATATATACTTATGGGTGACCCTAGGCGGTATTACTCGTGTCGAGTGGGTGGGGTGGGGTAACCATATGGATCAAATATACTCATGGTTAAATACGACCAAGTAAAAACAAATTCAAGAATTCACAAGGAAAATGAATTAAGGAGATGATTTGTTTTTTTTTTGTTGTTGTTTTATTATTATGGCTGAGATTATGGACCCTTTATAAAAGTTAATAATTTATCAATGAAAAATATAAAGATCTCAATTAATTTAACAGGAGTAAGCATCCCTTAAACGAATACGAGCTCCAACTAATGTGATAGAAGAATATCGATGGACAGGAAGTTGGATCAAAGGCAAGATTAGGGTGCCTTATAAATTGTTGAAGTAATTCCAAGATGCAAGAAAAGGGTGGGGAATAAATTTATAAGTTGTGCTTCGAATCCCGCTTGAATTGCGTCAATAGAACTGCTTGAACAAAAATAACCTGAAACCGATTTTTTTTTTTGTTTTTCTTTTTTTTTTCTTTCTATTATTTCTTTTCTTTTTTTCTTTTTTTCTTTTTGTCCTTTTTTTGTTAACATTGACTGAGGGGATGCCTCAGAAATCAGTCTGAAGAGAGGAAAAGAACATATAAGTATGGGTGCTGGTTCTTAAGAAGTAAATTAAAAGAAAGGGTTAATTACTTGAGTAGGTTGGGCTCAAGAGGAACAACAAAAGTGATGGGTTAATTTGAGCAGAAAATTGAGTTGGGCTTTGTTCAGAAAATAAAGATATGTGGACTGGATCGGTTTAACTAGAAGGTAAAGTGACTGGGCTGGGTTTAAAATGAAATACTTGAACTAAAACAAATGAAATTAGGATTGGATCTCACTTACGATACCCCACTTACATATTCACCTCCTATTTACCTCCTTTATACGACTGAAACTTTCAAATTAGGGTTTCAGGCTTCCAAAAAGCAGTGACACTCATAGTTGACAAGAAATTGTCGGCGAGCTAGACACGACGCCGATAACGTCTTTGGGTTGCTGTCTGATTCCACACTCTTCCTTTTTTTTTCAAATTCAGATGTTGATGTAGATGGATAACAAAGGGTTTGATGGGGGTTTCCAGTGAGGATCACTGGGTATGACGGTGGTTGTTGGCTGTCCAGAAAATAGCCGACTCGGATGGGGGGTAGGCGGTCTTGCAAATGGATCGTTTTGATTGGGTTAACCGGTAGATCGGCGCTGACGGTGATTAGGTGTCGTAGATTTCTTGGGTTTGTGAGAAAAATTGTTTAATGGGGTTTGTTGATTGGCTGTGCGTTCTGATGTGGTGGTTGAGGCTGTTGTGCGAGGTGTTGATGAGCTTGGTGAACAAGCTGTTGGAACGGAAGATGGCAGGGCCAGGGGGCATGGTTTACGATGGATTGGGAGGGTGTAATGGTTTGAATTGGTTTGTTGAACAATGGTGATGACAATGATGAATTACAACCTTGAACAATGATGGATGGAAACTTGGCTATGATACCAAAACGGCAAAGGACAACTATTAAGATATTTGCCCTACACTATATTGACGATGAGGAAGAAAAAATGCTCCAAGAATGAGCAATAATTAATATGAGGAACTACACAACTGATTAATTAAACTAAAATCTGTAGTACTCAATTTTTCATTCATTCAAGTTTATTGCATTAATTTACAGGCTGAGAATCCTACTAAGTGATAATTACTAAAGATAATGGTAAAGGATAATTTCAAGAGATAAGTAGCAATCAATATGCTAAACATAATAAACAAATCTCTAGTAATCATTGAATAACATAATATGAAATATATTATCATCAAATTCCTTTTCGTTCGCCGTCAAGGAGGGTTGCCTTCCTGGTGTGATGGCCGTGTTTTCTGAATTGTTTTACTCATGCTGTACTGAGAAAAGTTTAAACCCAACTTGCATTGCTTTGATCTCAAAAAGAGAGGTACCTCATATATAATAGAATTTACACCTATATAGCAGGATGTGTATACAAGCTATTCGCTAAGGTGGTTAACGTAGTTAGATTCTGGTTATCACAACTTGAGTGGACGACCAAGCATGGGGTAGGGTTGTGGAATCACATTTGGAAATCTTTTTGTAGGCATACCGCTCTTGTGATCAGTGATGAATTTGGAGTAGTTTATGGGGTGACATTTGGTGGGACTCTATCGCGTTACAAGACTGATCCTTTTCTTTTTGTGTTGTTGGCAATGTAGTTGATCACACAGCTGCGGTGGAATTTCAGTTTTATATGCTAGTTTCATAATCGGGAACACGAGAATGACTAAGAGCATTCCCAGCGTGCAGACTCCGGCATATTTGGATAAAAAAAATTGCAGCGCAAGGGACATAAACGTGTACATCTAATGGTTGGTACAGTATAGGTGTGGTAAATAAACCAACCCCTTATAATTTTCCAACACGGATTATTACAGTAAATTGTGTAATTTTTGCCCCAAATTTTTCCCACGTAGAAGTTTTTCGTGGAAGAAAGCACCTTTATTTTTCCGTTTGACTTTTGGAGATACAATTCCATTTGCATTAGAACTAGAATCTCAAAAGGAAACCTTTGTCCATTTGAGAATAGCCCCAAAACGGTACTTGTAATTGTATGGCGAAATGATCCATTACTGTAAAACCATTTAATCGATCGAATGAAATTTTAAATTTTTATGATGGATTGTAATTGTTAGAAGCTACAACCTGAGTTTTGTAATAAGCCAAACGTTTGTGGAGGTGCTCTACTTCTTTTGTACGGTGTTCGATGAGAGCTACAAGCGCTTCTTCTTGCTCCTCCCTATCGTTCTGTGCTCCATTTTCGTCGGCCATGGCTGTGACCGACTCTTCTTTCTCAATTTTAGGCTTCTTCAGCACCGGACCCAAACTAACTTCAGACATTATTCGGTGGCCAACCTCTACACGGATCTCTGTATTTTAGTTTTTACCTTTTACACAAACACAACACAAGAGGGGTCTGTCTGTCTCTGTCTACGTAATAAACTTCGAAAATATTCGGTGTTGGAACATGATTAGTTGTCCTCAATCCTCCATTTTGTTTCATCTAATATTTACATAATTCTATACGTACATATGATTTGTATAGAATTGTTTATATAAATTAACGTGTCGTATTTATATTAATTTATGACTGGATTCACCCAAGGTACGAACCTATACAAACACGACGCGTCAATTTATATAGACGATTATGTACAGATTCCTCTGTACAAATACATAATCTCTCTACCGGGTGGGAGACATTTATTATCAGTAAACACTTTAATTGGGACACTTAATACATGGATACGTATTTTGTATCCTCAAATGTACGATCATGTTATAATTTTATTTAAATAAGTAGCATGTAGTTCGCGAGATATTTTTGTAGAAATATAATATTAAATTATTGTGTAATATTTTATTAATAACACATTTGTTTGTATAAATGCATTTCAATGTTAATTGTGCGTTAAAAAAACATAATCCTTAGACATTTGAAATGTATTTAAAAATCCTCCTTCTTTTTCAAAAAATCATGTATCGCTTGAATGTACCTAAAATCGAGATAGTATACACTCATGAACCAAAGTTGTAGCTATAAAATATTTGAACAAAAAAGATAGTATATAAATCTCGAAGTCTTTATCACATAAAACACCAAAAGTTATGGCTAAAGAAAACTCAAATAAGAGGAGGGAGCTTTAGATTGAAAATGTATTCATTTCCAATGATGTGCTTGAATATCATATTTCTCTCCTTTGTAGTGCCTTGATAAATTTTATTTATATTAGAGAATAAATTTAGTATTGAACCTTTAATTGATTAGTATGATATGGATAGGTGTACCTTATTATCATATGCGTCAAATTGTGAGAGAAGAAACCCAAACAATTTTCAGCAACTTTGTCAAAAGGATAAATTTAGTTTGTTTAGGGGGTCCTATACATCGATTTGTAATTTGTATCTGCAATTCGTGTTTTGTATATTTTCTAGTCAATTAATATTACAATGTAATTTTTGCATTTTACTGAAAGCAATTAAATACCATCTTACTTTGGGATTGGAAAAATATTTTTCGTGTTGCATGATCTGCACATGTATGAGTCTGTGAGCTTTGTTAACACCTTGTTACAAATTTTGCATGAAACGTAGGACCAGTCGAACTTATCATTGATTTTAGTGATCGTTGTTTCAGCAGAAGCAACCTTCACATATCGAGAATGAAAAATGTTTGAGATTAATGTTTTTGATATATTATATTAAATATGTTTACTTAACCTATTGTACCTCCTCTTCAAAAGATGCTCACAATTTCTTAATAGTGAAAATATTTTCCATTTCAATTGGAGCATTAGTTACGTTAACTTTGTTCGATTCATTAATATTCTCCATCTTTTGAATCCCTTTTGTATTTGTGTTCCTAAAATTGAACAAAATACATTTTTTATTTCGTTATAATAAAATTGTAATTGAATTTCATAATTTAATTAGTTACGTTTTCATCAGTGTTTGAATTTCTGGTATGATGATATTAGGGTATATCTTTGTCACGCTTATTGAAGAAAGATATAAATCTAGCAGAAAAGTAAATCGGATCTATTTTGATTTCTACCCCTATATTGAGGTTTTGTTTTGCATAATCCTGTGATTCCTTTTCAATTCCATAAGTAGATGTAGTATTTTACCTTTGAATACTTTAACATTCAGAGATGTGACCACAGTTGAAATTGGAAACTGTTGAATATCCTCAAGAGCTTCGTATAGTTTTTTAGCACAATTTCCCCATAAAGTGATGTTAATTGTTGAGTTCTTTAAATATTTTATGAGTTTTACAAATAATGAACTTTTGTGTTGTGGGAATTGGTAAATCAAAAAGTAGTTATTATATATATAACTACACAATTAATTACCTCAAATAAGATATTTTTATGTCCAACTTCTTAACCTCGTTTTCGTTGAGATTAATATTGTCAATGTCGCTCCTTCCGATTAGTATGCCACATACATCTGTTAGTTAATGAATAGTTAGTAAATGTATACAATATTATATGAAACCATAACATATTATTAAAAATGAAGGAAGTTATGGTACTGACGTGACTTGTTAGTTTATCTTTTTCAATGACTCGTTGCTACAATGTTTGGTATACAACAAATTCAAACTTGTACATCAAAATTTCAAGTATATCTTCCCGCACTTCCTCAATCTTTGTTCCAGATACAAAAGTTATGACGCATGTATGTGTAACCGATTTGTAAGGTCTTTTATTCTCACTGACTTTAAAGTTTGAGATTGTATAAACATTTCCCTCCTCAATCAGCCTCCACACCGATCAATATCTTCCTTCCAAATAATACCATGTATGTGATCATTCTAACATGAATAGAAAGATTTGTTCGATATATATTTCAAATTGTAAGAATAAAGTAAATGAACATAAACATGTTACTAAAGGTCAAGTAACAACTTGATAGAGTTCTATATAACCATTATCACACAAACTATACACTGAAATTGGATGATGTCGCCTCATAGTAACAGTTTGTATCATTTCCCCTAGTTTTTTTATATTTGGAACGATATCAATAGTTCAGTGTGCCATTTTTTATACCTTTGTTGCGTAATGATCTTTTTTAACAATCATATGAAAAATATGATAGTTAATATATATATATATATATATATTCGTGTTCTAAAAGGCCCGCTTAGGCTTGAGGCTCGAGAGAAATGCATCGCATACGCCTCATTCTTGGTAAAAGGCTTAAGGCACACTTTTTTTTTTAAACAAATGATTAGTTGACAAATATTGGTTACGGAGCATGAATATGATAAGGATAGCTACTAAACATATGGATATATTTTCAAAATTCAAGGTATGTATTATTTTATTTCATTAGTAGCCTTAGAATAATTAAAATAATAAAAAAAGAAAAAATGCCTTTTTACGCCTAGGTGCACATGGGCTCCTAAGGCTTGAGGCTTAACCTCTACGCCTCGACCACGCCTCACGCCTTTTAGAACCTTGATATATATATATATATACACACACACACACACATCTGCAAACGTAAATAAATTATAGAAAAGGGCTTTTATAACCGTGTCCATTAGTTATCTAGGACTTCTTTTTAGATGGTCATGTCATTTTAAATTATGTTTTCCGAACGTCGTTTATAAGAGAATTAACCCAGTGTGCGTCAGCTCAGTGTAATCTGAATGTAATATAAACCAATTGAAATCATCACACAATTTGTCTAGAAAGCAAAATGAAAAGAACTCATCACACATAAGAGTAAAGATCTGACAAATAAATTTGCTAGCAATTGTGGTCGCTGAAGTAACGAAAGTAAAAAAAAATCTAGTAATGACTTCGAACCATATTACTTAGTTGATGTTTACCTAAAATTCGATATTCGTCTTGTAGAACCCAAACCCACACATTGATTCACCTTTTTTTCCCTTTAAATATATTTAATCTTTAGGTAAGTTGCATTACATTCTTACTGTCTTCTTTTAAACATTGTATTTTTTTATATTTAATGATATTGATATGACTTTCAAGTATCCATGTGAGAATTGCAGCCCGTCATATATTGCAAACCACGGTTATACCAGCATTCATAGTGGCTACAAATCCGGTGATGCCTAAGTCTACATTACCTCTCTGACTATAATTTTAAGTCTTCTTAAAACCATAATATTGCCACTATCAACATTGGCCTTTCTTGCACTTCCGATAATTCCAAGTTTTTCGAATGTCTCACTTCCTTCAATACCATCTATGACAAATCCGACATTGCCAATATGTTTTATTGGCTTCTAAATATCTAATATGTATTAATTATAATGAAGACATTTTCATTTCTCGTAAGAAACGATCACCTTAAATGAAAGTAAATATTATATTGTAGCAGAGAGACTGAAGACTTTAGCCTAAAAAGTATGAAAATGAAACACTTCAATTTTAATTTAAAAGTGTAATTTTCCAACTAATGACATGTAATTCAAAATTTTGGTGTTATACTGGATAATTACAATGCATTCTTACATATAATGTGCCAAATTTGATGAAAACGGTGATTATGAAGACAATACTCATAAAATTACACCACTATAGTCTTACATTTTAGAAGTGTTCAGAACTCATTGAAGCGTGCCTAGTAAAACATATTGGTACCATAATAACATGAGTAAGAATGTAAGATTTTGTTTTCTGTGTACCCTAACCCAACCAAACAGAATAATTGTAAGCAATAACAAATACATATTTAAACTTGTAGTGTTATATCAGCAGTAACTACTTGACTTATATCATGAATATAAAGGAAAGTAAAATATGGGGATTGAAGAGGAGGTTAATTTAATTAAACAGACAATTAACTCATCGCCTTGCGCTTTCATAATATGATATATCTTATACTATAAATTTCCACAATATTTGTGTAGAAATCGAAATCGACATAATAAAAGGAAAAATTATTTACGAAGTCAGGTGGTTTATCGTAAACTTTACCTGACCTTATATTCCATTATTTTGTTTAGAAATTAGTCAATATAAGAATCCAAAAAGGTCTACATTAAGTCATACATTGTAATGATACTCCAGTTATACTTTATACTTTCAGGCTATGTACTTGGAAAAAATATAAATCAGAAATTGAAAATCAATTGGACGAATTCTCAAAATTAAATAAAGTACCTATTCATCGAGGAGAACAATCTCAATAGATTGCAGCTCGTTGTCCTTTTTAGAGTTCCTGACCTCCCATTTTCTTGTTACACGTACTTTGATTGTACAATGTTTGGAGGTGGTAGATATATCTTTTACGGATACATATGCTTGCGTTATAATTGATCTGCAATGAGTTGACGATTGTAGTGATTAAGATAATGTTTGACACATTATTAATGTATATGTATAAACTTTGAAATAATTTTATCGAATTTAATGTATGTTTAAATATTAAAATAAGTTTACCCTATTTTAATTACTTGAATATCTCTTTGAACACTATTTTTTAGTGTAATGTTGAGGAATGCCATCCCCATTTTTTTATAGGATTTTCAACCCCGATCTTGATGTTACTCTTGAAGCCGCAATGTAAAGTTGTTTGTGGCAGAAAATAGGTTGTAGCAAGTAAATACCAACGTTCGATAAAGATTTTTTTACCAAAACCATAAACTCTATTGAGAACCAAGGTATTTTAAAGTTTTTCCATGAATTTCATTTATAGTCATGGGAAAACACAGTCACAATGGGAAATATGAATGCTTTAGCAGAAAAGTCCATTTTTTGTCGGTAGATGTCATAACAATTCTTGGAATGAAGACTATTGTATCAATGTGAAACCCAATAATAACCCAAGCTTCGATTATCCATTCGGTTAGCTGAGTAATGATCAATCGAGTACCGTTACATAAGCTAACACTTTGGTTAATGTTACGTAATAGGATAACTGGTGCACCAACTTTTAAACGCAGCTTATGGCTTAGTAACCCATTAAAATTTAAGTTGTTTATAAACTTTACTGGAAGTTGCATGTCTTCATCATTTGTTTGAGCGGACGCTTTACAAATTGAGTCATAATTGAGGAATGTACGCTCAACTCCAGGAAGTTTATTCAGGAGTGGTTTTGTAATACCCCGTAATTTTATTGCTTTTATTTAATGGGATTAATTAAATTAAATGGGAATTAATTAGAAATTAATCCAAATTTAAATACTAGCGAGACGTGAGTTGGTATTTGGTTATAATAATAAATGATGAATATTACTGGATATATGTGGTAACATATGATTGTTAAATTTATTAAAATTGTCACGAGTCATAAATACGACAATTCGGGAAATTTAGTTGGGACGCGTGTGTCAGTCGAATCATAAATTAATTTAATGAGATTTAAAAATAAATTATAATTATATCACCCGTATGGTCATTTTAAGTGCGCTAACGTGTCTGGAGAGGCCTAAATAGTTAGAAAACACTAGTCGGGAGTTTAGTTTGGGTCCCGGGGCATTTCTAGGCCAAACCGGCAACCCGGGAGGGTATTTTAGTCATTTTAAATTTTATGAAATTTAGACCCACGAATTTTAGGGTTTATTTAGCAGCTTTTATGAGGGCCATTAGGGCCATTATCATCCACAAAGCAATAGTGGGCAACGTGAGTTAGAGGAGAGCTTACGAAAAGGGCTTTCAAAGCCATAACCACCATTCACCACCATAATCCACCGGATTTGTCACCGTAGAGAGAGGGAAAACTAGCCATCTTCATCACCAGCGGATCAAAACACTATTTTTAAGTCAAGTGATTTGATTTCCATTAGTTTCAGTGAATATATCATCCATGCTAGTATAGGATTTAATGATAATCTTGTATATTGATGAGCACTCATGGAAATTGGCGAAGAAACCTAAATTTTGAATAGGACTTGTATGTAGAATTGTTCTGGAAATCATTCAGTAGCAAAACCATAACCTTAGATGAATTAAAAATGGATTTAGAAGAGAGGCATGATGATTCTTGATAAAATAGAAGAAAATAGAGTTTTTAGGATATTATGAAGATTTAATCCAAGAAAGGTTAATTGTTGATGTTTTAAAGGTTTTGGAATGTTAGAATTCATGTAATTAGGTTGTATAATGATCCCTTATACTTACATTAGAATTTATGATCATGTAATGGCGTTTTGGGACAAATCTGGGACTGAAAAACTAAGAAACCCGTAACCTACAACTGCTTGATCGATCGATTGACAACATCGATCGATCGACCTCCCCAGAATTTGTGATATTTTCCCTTTTTGAGTTTATCCAATTCCGACCCTTGTAAATTATTGATAAGGACCTTGTGAACACATTTAAGTCTAAGTAGGACCAGTAGGGGTGTATATAGAAACCAGATTATATCAAAATTGAATTGGGACTTTATGTTAGACTTAATAGGGTCAAACGAGTGAAATGCTATTGGAGATGTCGGGAAAAGGAATTAAATCTATATAGTTGATAATTTAAGGTTAGAGACAGAAATATGGACCTTAAGATTAATGAATTAAAATTTGGGAATAATAGGAGACTTAGAAACCTTTCGGGTATGTTTTAAGTACTTAAACTATACGACGCGAGACATATCGTCAAGATATATGATATACCATCTGAAAATATGAAAGCGTACGAAATTGAATAACGGTATAGGGTCGAGAATGTACCTTTAATAATATATAAGTTATCTATGTTGTGTGAGTGCTTAGTGTATTAATTATTATGTGTATAACATACCTACCATACTTGCTATCACGGGAGGTCGGCTTTCGGAACAGGGCCGTCTAATCTTTGTGTGCCTACGGGGGGATTTAGATTGGTACCTTAAGGACATAGGACTGTGAATGGATTATTTGTGAGTTAATAAGTCATCTGACCATGGGAGCGTAGGTATGTGCGTGACCCATGGGTATGTGAACTATGTTCGCCTCCATTATGTGTGATTTTGCTTGTTGAAACGGTTCTTGAGAGATTCGGAATACGTAGTCCTTATGTATGTGATGTACTGGGATTTGATAACAGAGTATGTGTGCACCGCAGCTTAGCCTAGGGGTGCCCTATTTTGTATAATTGTGCTGGGAATAATATACTTGTGATTTTAATAAACTCATATCTTAAAGTGTGGATATAAATTATTGGGACATTGTTGAATGAAATTTAATACGGAGACTTTCCTATCGTAACTGTTACACATTCAAATGATTAATGAAAGAGTGAGGTATATGTATGTTATATTATAATGTTATAAATAAAATCCCTTATTAATATGAGGAGAAAACGATAGACAGACTAGTTATTTAGTGGCATAACTAGGACGGGTTAGGGATACACGTTAGGCGTGCACAATAGTTGAGGGGTGAGGGACTCATGTGAGGGCACGCAACTAACATGTATTTAATATTTATTGTTTAATGCAATTAAACACTTGCTATATTTTTTAAACTGTTTTCATCTCGGGCTCTGACCCGTTTGCTTTCAAATCTATTTTTCTTGTAAAAACCTTTTAGGTGCCCAACCACAGGGACGCCAAGCTTAGAAGTTCCATTCCTTTGACGTGATGTAGCTGTTGTGGAAGTTACATGACCTCGATAGTAGACGCCTCCACATTCTACATTGATTTTGTTGCTGATTTATTCATCAGTTAGGGCATGTCGCCCTTTTCTTTAAAGACAACTTTATTCTACTTTCAGTCTTCATTTCAGTTTTGGAGTTAATTAATTAATTTTTTAGACTTTATATTTGGTTTTATTCAGTAGTTGGATTATTCTGAGGAGTGTTACTCCAGACTCATTTATTATTCCATTTATATTTCGTTGTGACTGCAATGTGATTGTGGTATTAATAGTTAGTAATTTAATTGGTTGCATGTTAATCTCATTTAAATAAAATTTGACAACTCACTTTTTAAATATTAGGTGGCTAGTAATTGTTTAAAAATATTTTCGACAGTGATGCTATGAACTGAACCAACTTGACATTTTATATTAATTTGAATAAAGGAGTAGCTACCCGATATTTAATTAGTTGGGGTGTCACAGGTTTATATCATCAACAACATCACTAGTCAGGGTTATAATTTCTCTTTGTCTCAAGTATTATTTGTTTTGTATGTTTTCAATAAGATCAGGATACATGCTTTTAACGATGGATGCTACGGGATTATCTCATTATTGAATAAGTAAATCATTTGGTATCTCAGTCCAGGTCTTATCCAACTCCTCATTAAAAGAAGTTGAAGGTAGAATGCTTTCTCTTATTCTGAGAACCCAATCTGAGAAGAAGTTTGTGTCTTAGATTCTCATATTTTTTTAGGACAAATATTTTGCATTGATTCCAAATAGGTGACATGTTAATAGAAGCCTAACAATATCATGCATTATCCCTCCTTGCAAAATAGGCAAGGTTTGTCTAAAATCTCCACTAAGAAGAACAGTTTTTCCCCCAAACGTCTTATCGTTTGAATCCACATCATCAATATGTAGGATATCGTGCAACGCTCTATAAAACGTGTGACGATGGTCCATAGGAGCTTCGTCCTAAATAATTTGTGGGCATTTACGAATGAGGTCAGAGAGATTGGTTCTTTGTCTTATGTCACATGTTGAAGATTCACATATATCAATTGGAATTTCAAACCATTAATGAGCAATTCTACCACGGGTTAAACAGTAATGCGGTAATTCCGAAAGATGCTAGAGCAAGGATAATTTTACATTCGAATCTTAAGCGCATTATAATTGTCTTGTACAAATATGTTTTCTCGATCCTTCCTACATCGTAAACAAAATATAATCCACCCTTTTTTTCATGAATAAAATCAACTACATCACTATAGACCAACATTTGATCTTGATTTAAGCCATGTTGAAGTTGAAGATATTGTACTGCCATTTCATGAACATCATAGGATGTTTCCTCGTGCATCAATCGGTAGCCCATATCTCTCATAAAAGTTTCGTCGGGAATCAACATTAGAGGAAAATCTTTCAAGCTTCGATTATTCCTACGCATGAGTTCTTCAATGTCAAAAAGGGCATAATTCTGAAGCTGTGAATCAGTTAAGATTAGTTGTGGGAACTGAAGTATTTTTCTTTGATCGTACAGAACATCTTCAGGTAAAAGGCGTCAATTTTGTTCACAAATAATGATTGAATCAGTATCTTCACACAAAATAAGCATTGTAACAAATAACTTGGTAGTTGTTGGCCCGTTGACTAATTGGACGCCTCTGAAGGTGCCTTATGCCAGTCTTTATCTCCATCCAAAAGGCTTAAAGCATAACACGTGGCCTTCAGGTATTTAGTGCCATTAACATTTCTAATATCCTCATAACTACATGGTCCATGCATAATGTTAAGCAACATTCATAAGTAGAACCTGTCACACCCCAAACATAATTCAATTCTATTCATTTCATTTATATTATAATCAAATCATAATCTTCAATCCATTTGAAATGTAATTTATTTATTAATATTTTCACGTGTAATGTGCATAATGAACATAATATTATTATTTGTGCCATAACATAATCAACATCAGAGTCATGGTTAAGAGGACATACAATACTATGAGTATCTATGATTAAATATTACAATCATCAACTCAACCCATGCTAACTCAATATATACAATGTGAGTGTAGTAAAATCTTCAGTGTGACAATGAAAAAATCCCAATACTTAAACCCCGGCTCTTTCTAACGGTGCAACTCTAAAAATTTTCGATCATATGGTATCCTAGCTGGCAGCATACACACCTGAAAATGTTAAATTATAAACTGTAAGCATTAAGCTTAATGGGGTACTTTTTCCCTACAATGAGATAACAATACTATATATAAAATCCGTGGATATTAAATCTAATAATCCTGCCCACTAACAATAACCAATCTCGGATCATAAGACCCAAGTAATTATGCCCATTGGCAATAGTAATTTTGCCCATTGGCAATAATATGTCTGCCCATTGGCAAGAATATATCTGCCCATTGGTAATAATATGTCTACCCATTGACAATAATATGTCTACTCTTTGAGCTATATACATATCATCATATCATTCATATATATGTATATATGAAACAATCATAAGTACACTCACATTGGCAACTTATCAGGCTTTCCTTTTTCCTTTGCCCGACATTTGTTTAACCGTTTATTCTTCTCTTCCTATCATTTTTACAATATTAGTATCATCATACAAATATTAACAATCCAAAGAATAACTTGAACATAACTCAATTCATAAGCATCATATGATTCCATTCAAATCATTTATCATAAATAAAATTCCATATAAACTTAAGTTAAGATGTTTAACATATCTACATCATAACCCAACCATTCTTTAATTTATTCCTGTTAATCCAATCCTTAACCTATTAGGTTTCCAATTCAAAGGACGACGCATCATTTCAAGTTTCCTAGAGCGAGATATGCCCATTTCTTTACTACATAGCAAATCCGCCTTATAGGCTTCTCTATCATTCAGTCAACTTCCAAGAATTTTCATAATTTATCTACATCATAACTTCCTATGATATCCCATCCAATATCAATAAACATATTGAATAACACAAAATTAAAGTTTCATAATTTTTAAGGTTCATTTGCTATGTGAAGCAAAACATCGAACACATAGCGTGCATACTTACTCTTTTGGGGCAGATTTTATATCTGAACTTCCAACTATCACCCAAGATTCATTTCTTGGTATTTTTACATAATATTCGGGTATGTTATACATATATGAGTGTATTTTCATATTCAATTAGAATTACTCAATTCCAGTAAGCATACAAAAATATATAGAAGTTTGACTACACCAGGTTCCTAACCGAAGCAATTTTAAGGGTTACACGTTCAATTTTTGCATAAACTTGCATCTATTCATACATATAAAACAAGGCATGAAAGTTCTATAAACAATATATGATTTATACCATTTCAATCGGTGACACAAGAAATAATAAGACTTACATATAGAATTACCTTAAGGACTTTTTCGTAATTTTCCACAAATTTTTCTCCAATTTTTCTCCCCAATTCTTTTTCTTCGACTCCCCACTTCTCTTCCTCTCAAGCCAAACTCTTTAATGGTTGAGTTTTGGCTGAGGGAGGAGGTAATCTAATGGGTGTAAAGTCGTCCAAACTCACCTCCTTCTTTAACCAATCAAAATCCACCATTTGTTAGACTAATAAGACGAAATATCATTTAACGATTGGACAAATTTGCTCTGCTTCGTAATTCCAGCATAACTTCTTGCTCGGACCTCCATTTAACACATCATTTATTGTGTTACAAACCTAACTCATATATCTACAGATATATAGTTTTTACCTTAAGTCAATTGTTATTTTATAAGGGTCAAAACTAGTCTCCAACCGAAATATTCCTACCGAAACTTCAAAATTCTATATTTGTAACTAATTCTATATTTCGTGCTTTCTGAAGGTAGGATTAGACTAAACATAATAACTTAACATTATATATATTAATAACACATTGCCCATGTCACATAAGCTAAGCATGATTTAAGTATAATTTATCATAATCATATTCGGGTTGTCACAATTCTCCCCCCGTTAAAAAATTTCGTCCCCAAAATTGACATACCTTGGTTGTCCGAATCAAACAAATATGGATAACGTATCTTCATCGTATCCTCGTTCTCCCATGTAGCTTCTTCCATGGAATGTCTTCTCCACACAACTTTCACAAGTGGGATCACTTTGGATCTCAATATTTATTCCGTCTTATCCACGATAGCAAGTGGTTCTTCCACATAACTCAAGTCTTCCTTTAACTCAATAGGTTGTTTCACCAACACATGTGAAGGATCCGCTACATACTTTCTTAACATAGAAACATGCAAAAAAAACATCATGTAATCGGGATAACTCTGGTGGTAATGCTAACTTGTAGGCAACCACCCTGATTTTTTCAAGAATTTTATAGGGTCCAGTGTAGCGTGGACTTCACTTTTCTTTCTTTCCAAACCTCATAACTCCCTTCCATGGAGATATTCGAAGAAACACATAATCCCCTTTTTGGAATTTCAAATCTTTCCATCGTTTATCCGTATAAATTTTTTGTCTGCTTTGAGTTGTCTTCATTCTATCTTGAATAATCTTCACATTTTCAGTGGTGACTTCATTTAATTCTGGACCCTCTATCTTCCTTTCACCAACTTTAGTCCAACATAGGGGTGTACGACACCGTCTACTATAGAATGCTTCATATGGAGCCATACCAATAGTGGATTGAAAATTATTGTTATATGCAAATTCTAATAAAGGCAAGTATTCATCCCAATTACGTTTGAAATCCAGCACACAAGCCCTAAGCATATCTTCCAAAATCTGTATTATTCTTTCAGACTGCCCATCCGTCTGAGGATGAAAAGCTATATTAAACTTTAAGTTAGTACCCATAGTATACTGCAAATTATCCCAAAATCTGGATGTAAAAGCAAGGCCCCTATCTGAAATAATATAAACAGGTGCTCCATGCAATCGAATAATTTCATTAACATATAATCTAGCATACCTATCAACTGTATATGTAGTCTTGACTGCTAGAAAATGCGCTGACTTGGTCAACTTCTCTACCACTACCCAAATCGAATCTGAGCCCTTCTGAGATCGAGGAAGTCCAACTACGAAATCCATTGTTACATGATCCCATTTCCATTCAGGTATTGGCAATGGTTGAAGCAGACCAGCAGACTTCTGATACTTCACTTTCACTTGCTGACATATGAGGCATCTAGCAACAAAATCATCTATTTTACTCTTCATATTATTCCACCAATAATGCTCCTTCAAATCCCTGTACATTTTAGTGCTACCTGAAAGCATAACATAAATGGAATTATGAGCCTCATCTAAAATTTTTGCTTTCAATCCATCCATATTAGGCACACATAATCGCTGCTTATATAATAAAGTGCCATCATTAATAATACAAAAATCATCAGACTTACCATCTCGGATATTTTATCGTTTCTTCTCAAGCAAAGGATCCTAACTTTGCAAATCACGAATACGGGTAGCTGACAAAGGCCTCACGCTTACATGAGCAAAGATTATGTCCCTATCTACTAGCTACAATTCCACTCCCATCAATCTCAAGTTCATAATGTGAGCAACTCTATCACATTAAATACAAGATAACCTTTCCGAAGCCTTTCTACTCAGATTATCTGCAACTACATTTGCCTTCCCTGGATGGTAGTGAATTGTACAATCATAATCTTTAATTAACTCCATCCACCGTCTCTGCCTCAAATTCAACTCTTTTTGAGTTAATAAATACTTAAGACTCTGATGGCCAGTAGAAATTTCACATACTTCACCATATAGATAATGACGCCATAATTTCAAAGCAGACACAATAGCAACAAGTTCTAAATCATATTTAGGATGATTACGTTCATGTGCACGCAACTGTCTAGAAGCATAAGGAATAACCTTACCATGCTGCATAAAAATACAACCCAACCCCTGATGTGAAGCATTGATATAAATAACAGAACCATTTCCACCATGTGGAATGGTAAGAACAGGTGCAGTTACCAACCTCTTTTTCAATTCTTCAAAACTATTTTCACAATTAAAATTCCATTCAAACTTGACATTCTTTTGGGTTAATTTAGTTATTGGCAAGGCAATCGAAGAAAATCCCTTTATAAACCTTCTATAATGCCCAGCCAAACCCAGAAAACTCATCACCTCAGTCACATTATTGGGTCTATCCCACTTTACAAAAGCTTCTACTTTCTTGGGATCAACACATATACCATCTCCAATAAATAACATGACCTAAAAATATAACTTGTGGTAGCCAAAATTCATATTTGCTAAACTTAGCGTACAACTGCTTATCTTTCAACACCTTCAAAATCGTTCTCAGATGCTTTTCATGTTCAACCATATCACGTGAATAAATCAAAATATCATCAATAAAAACTATCACAAATGAATCAACAAAAAAGATGCAGTAGTCAGTTTCATAAGATTTATAAATACAGCTGGAGCATTAGTCACTCCAAAAGGCATCACAAGAAATTCAAAATGACCATACCGAGTGCAAAAAGCAGTTTTAGAAATATCACTCTCCTTCACCCTCAACTGATGATAACCTGATTGTTACTCTATCTTTGAAAACACTTGAGCACCCTGCAACTGATCAAACAAATCATCTATACGGGGTAAAGGATACTTATTCTTAATTGTAGATTTATTCAGTTGCCTATAATCAATACATAAATGCATAGTACCATATTTCTTTTTCAAAAATAAAACTGGTGCACCCCATGGAGACACACTAGGTTGTATAAACCCCCTATCAAGTAAATCCTGCAATCCAATATTGAGTTCTTTCAACTCAATAGGTGCTATTCTATATGGTGCCATAGAAATAGGGTCTGTCCCCGGTGCTAATTCAATACTAAATTCAACTTCTCTTTCTGGAGGTAACACGGGAAACTCACTATGAAACACCTCTGGGAAATCCCGCACAATAGAAATATCAACTAATTATAAGGCCCCCTTCTTCGTGTTAAGAACATATGCAATAAAATCCTCACAACCCTTACTTAATAATCGCCTCGTCTGAATAGCAAAGATAATGCAACTTGGAACAATTTTCCTTTCCCCCACAAATTTAAATTCGGACTCATCGGGTATTTTAAAAACAACTTCTTTACAAAAACAATCCGTGGAGGCATGATATTTTGATAACCAATCCATTCCCAAAATTATGTCAAAATCAGAGATACCCAATGGAAGTAAGTCTACAACTGTATTTCTAACCCCCACAATCAAAACATAATCACGAAAAGCATATTCAGCTACGATCATATCCCCCATAGGCATGGAAATACCCAAACCCACATCTAAACGAGTACATGGTCTATTCAGATATATAGCAAATGCATATGACACAAAATAATGTGTGAAATCGGGATCAATAAAAACATAAGCAATTCTATCAGTAACAGAAAGTGTACTTGTCACCACATCCGGAGTAACATGAGCCTCTTTCATCGTAAGGACTCGTCCACCTGGCCTGGAACCACTAACTTGTCCTCTTCCCACACTTTTTACTCCACTGCCTGGAGGTAACATTCTTGCTGCTTCACTAGGTGTTGCTGGGGTCTCTACCAACTACGGACAATTCTTCTTAACATGCCCCACTTGATGACAATGGTAGCATTCCATTCCTTTAAGCTTAGGACACTTAGATTTATAATGCCCTTCCTCTTTACAAAAGAAACACGTAACAACTCTTATTGGGGTCTCACCCCTTTCTGGCTTTCTAACTGAACCCAAAGATCCTCCACCCCTGGTATTTCTACTAAATTCCCTTGACCTTTACCTCTATCACCACCATCTCTCTGAAATTTATGAGGTTCCACCTTAACACTTCCACCCTCACCTCTTTTAAACTAAGATGAGTCGAATCTACTTTTCTTAAAACTCTCCCTACTCGCCACCCCTTGATTCATTTGCTTTTCTGCTATCGTGGCTTTTTTCACTAGAGAAGCATAATCTTCTAACTCATAAGTGACTACTCTATTTTGAATGGGCCAAATTATTCCATATTGGAACTTACTACATTTCTCTCCTTCATCCTCCACGTATTTAGTAGCAAATCTAGACAAAGCTATGAATTTAGCCTCATACTCCCTCACAGATATTTTCCCTTGGGTCAAATTAATAAATTCTCTAATCTAATCCCTCCTATAAACCTTAGGGAAATACTTAACATACAAGGCTTTAATAAATTCAGCCCAAGTAATAACATTAGTACCTTCCATTCTGGGCACCAAATGGTTGTTATCTTTCCACCAATATTTGGCCTCTCCTTTCAGCCTAAACACACCCAAATTCACCTTCTGAATATCTAGAACTTTCATCACTGCAAAGATAGTCTCTATATCTCTAACCCACATCTCAACTTCTGTAGGTTCAACTGATCCTGAATATTCTGGAGGATTCAGCTTCAAAAACTTTTCATGCATGGAATCTTTCATTTCCTTCCTTACCTCTTTCTTAATCCTGGCCATAGTCTTTAATTCCAAATATCTCGTCTATTGTTATGCCATTAATGCCATATTCCTTTCCTGTAGTTCTGCCATCCTCAGCATTGCTTACACCATTATATGCATCTCTGTAGGTTGCTCATGCTCTCTTGCCCTTTCGAAAACACTCTGCTCTATTTCGGTATCCTCTGTATGAGAAGTTACTCTCTCTTCTCTATGTTGTTCATTTCCAAGTTCCATCTGTAATTATCTGTAATACAACAGAATTCTAACAGCTAACATAAACAGTATATAATACAAAATTATTGGTTAGTATATAAACAATTCATAAATATCAAATTAACTCAAAAACTTCCATCTAACCATCACACAGGTACAAAATTAAATACCGAGATGCTATGATACCACTAATTGTCACACCCCAAACCCAATTCCATTCTAATCATTTCATTTATATTATAATCAAATAATAATCTTTAATCCATTTGAAATGTAATTCATATGTTAATATTCGCATGTGTAATGTGCGTAATGAATATAATACTATCATTTGTGCCATAACATAATCAACATCAGAGTCATGGTTAAGCGGACATACAATACAATGAGTATCTATGATTAAATATTACAATCATCAACTTAACCCATGCTAACTCAATATATACAATGTGAGTGTAGTAAAATCTTCAGTGTGACAATGACAAAATCCCAATACTTAAACCCCAGCTCTTTCTAACGATGCAACTCTCAAAATTTTCGATCATATGGTATCCTAGCTGGCAGCATACAAACCTGAAAATGTTAAATTATAAATTGTAAGCATTAAGCTTAGTGAGGTACTTTTTCCCTGTAATGAGATAACAGTACTATATATCAAATCCGTGGATATAAAATCCAACAATCCTGCCCACTGACAATAACCAATCTCGGATCATAAGACCCAAGTAATTTTGCCCATTGACAATAGTAATTTTTCCCATTTTGACTATTGGCAATAATAAGTCTGCCCATTGGCAATGATACGTGCCCATTGGCAATAATAAGTCTGCCCATTGGCAATAATATATCTGCCCATTGGCAATAATACGTCTACTCTTTGAGCTATATTCATATCATCATATCATTCATATATCTGTATATATGAAACAATCATAAGTACACTCACCTAGGCAACTTATCAGGCTTTCCCTTTTCCTTTGCTCGTCACTTATTTAACCGGTTCTTCTTCTCTTCCTATCATTCTTACAATATTAGTATCATCATACGAATATTAACAATCCAAAGAATAACTTGAACATAACTTAATTTATAAGCATCATATGATTCCATTCAAATCATTTATCATAAATGAAATTCCATCTAAACTTATGTTAAGATGTTTAGCATATCTACATAATAGCCCAACCATTCTTTAGTTTCTACCTGGTAATCCAATCCTTAACATATTAGGTTTCCAATGCAAAGGATAACACATCATTTCAAGTTTTCTAGAGCAAGATATTCCCATTTCTTTACTACATAGCAAATCCTCCATATAGGCTTCTTTATCATTCAGTCAAATTACAGGAATTTTCGTAATTTATCTACATCATAACTTCCTATGATATTACATAAAATATCAATAAACATATTGAATAACACAAAAATAAAGTTTCATAATTTTTAAGGTTCATTTGCTATGTCAAGAAAAATATCGAACACATAGTGTGCATACTTACTCTTTTAGGGAATATTTTATATCTGAACTTCCAACTATCACCCAAGATTCATTTCTTGGTATTTTTATATAATTTTCGGATATGTTATACATATATGAGTGTATTTTCATCTTTAATTGGAATTACTCAATTCCAGTAAGCATACAAAAATATATAGAAGTTTGACTACACGAGGTTCCTAACCGAAGAAATTTTAAGGGTTATACGTTCAATTTTTGGGTAAACTTGCATCTATTCATACATATAAACCAAGGCATGAAAGCTCTATGAACAATATATGATTTATACCATTTCAATCAGTGACACAAGAAATAATAAGACTTGCATATAGAATTACCTTAAGGACTTTTTCGTAATTTCCCACAGATTTTTCTCCTCAATTCTTCTTCTTCGACTTCCCACTTCTCTTTCTCTCAAGACAAACTATTTAATGGCTGAGTTTTGGATGAAGGAGGAGTTAATCTAAAGGGTGTAAAGTCGGCCAAACTCTTCTCCTTCTTTACCCAATCAAAATCCACCATTTTTTATACTAATAAGACGAAATATCATTTAACGAATGGACAATTTTTCCCCTGCTTCGTAGTTCCAACATAACTTCTTGCTCGGACATCCGTTTAACACACCGTTGGTTGTATCACAAACCTAACTCATATATCTACAACTATCTAATTTTTACCTTAAGTTAATTGTTATTTTATAAGGGTCAAAACTAGTCTACAACATAAATATTCCTACCGAAACTTCAAACTTTTGTATTTGTAACTAATTCAATATTTCGTACTTTCTGAAGGTAGGACTAGACTAAACATAATAACTTAACCTTATATATATTAATAACACCTTACCCATGTCACATAAGCTAAGCATGATTTAAGCATAATTTATCATAATCATATTCGGGTTGTTACATAACCGCTCACCAATGGCTAGGTGTGCATATCCAATATGGTTGAAGCAATCTCTGCAGTCTTTTCTTTTCCATTCTTTATATTTTGGCTACCAATCACACGTTATTGGGAACTCGGTGTATGTAAGTTCACGGGCGTCAGCATTTTCCGAGTCTATCCACAGTCATTCAGTGAACATGGTATTTCCTGCATCCAATCTGTTAATGACATTGTTCAATCTCTTTGAATCTTTAAGCATTATATTATGCTCATCGGGGAGGTGTAATGTTAATTTTTCAACTGCCACACTTCGATATTAAATGTCAAATTAAATGTACTCCAAGAATCTTTACGGGCCGATATGTACCTACAATCAAGGAATGACCTGACCTCATCGACATATATAACATCATCCTTCCCCATATTATCATTTCTAATGATATTTTCTTTAAGAATAACTCTTACTTTCTTAGATCCCTTGCTTACGTATTTGAATAGGTACTTAATATCTATTGATTTAATACGCAACTCAACCTTAATATGTGCTTGGTACTTTACACACAAGTCTCTATTGTGGGACACGATGAACTATTATCTAGTTGTATACCATTTTTCTCGATGACGGTTCCATTATCTCTTCTTCTACAATTCAGAAACCCGTGTTCATCTAAATATGTTTCTTGAAACAACGCTTTGGAATTTTATTAGAAAAAATTCCTTTGGAAAGATATGGTGAAATAGGGTATGCTTGTCCGCATGGACCATGCATTATAAATTGTGAAATAGATGTAAATCCAATAGGATCGTCTTCTTTATTTGGTAATTTGGCAGAGATAACCACATTAATTTGTGTCGAGCTTCGAGGTTTGTCATCAGGATGCAGGAAAAGTATTATGTGAGCATGTGGTAAGCCCATTTTTTGGAATTCAATTGTGTAAATAATTGTAAGAAAAAAATATAGAAATGTAATTTTTACTTTTAAATTGGCATGTAAATGTCTTATTAAAATGTAATTGTGGCCATCCCAAGGGTTTTTCGGGGGTCCGAGGGGGTTTATCCCCCGAGGTGGATCCTTCATTCCTTCCCCTCTTTTTGGTGTGCGTGTGGGATTACGTCCTTTATCGGGATGCTTATCCGTCATCGACGCGGGGTAATATGTAGAGATAGAGTTTCCAGCCTATTTTGCACAAAATAATAAAAAGAAATGTTGTCGTCTCAAGAGAACGGCATCAGGGATAATATCGATTCTTGTAAAACCGTGTAGTTTAAGGGTCCGAGGACTATATTACGAAATGGGAAGGTATTAGGCACCCATCTCGCCTTTCGGTCTCTCATGGGCACATGTTAATTATCTCTTGTTGAACTCCGTCATGTGTGTGCTTATGTACATAATATAAATGGAGGATGGAACCGCTCAACTCGCATCATGGATAAATACGGAGCGAGGTTATACTTAGGAGTGTTCCCAAAATAGTAATTCAAAGTATGATGTAAGTGTTTGCCGATTTACATGTCGTTATAGAAGAAGGATTATGTATATCAGATAAGACACACGTAAGCAAGTATATATAAAATATATATTATGAATATATAATAAGGAAAAAGTAACAAATGTATGTAGGAGGACTCGAGTCTAGGGATTTACCTAAGGCGCATGCGTAGCCCGAGGGGTCATCAAAGTCCACATCATTCGAAGACAATACGAGGTGGGGTTTAACCCATAAATCCAACCGAGGACTTTGTTTATACGTGTGTGTAGAAAAGGGTGTTTTAGTGTGATAAAATTTGATGAGAATATACCATTTGGAATTTATAAGTAAACCCTTTTTTTTGTTTTTTTCTAGAAAAATAAAGCATATGCGAATACTAATAATAAAAAGGTTGGAATTAAGATATGTGATGTAATGGAGTAAAGTATTAAAGTGAACATGAAGTAACTGATACAAAAACAAGAGAATTTATAGACAAATGGGGAGAATTAGACCTCCTTATGAAGACTTGAAGTGGATCTTGATTGTAGATGCGATGATCTCACGATGAGATGATGGTGGTTTGAGGAGATGGGTGAAAATTTATTCAAAAAAGTATGAAAATGATGGAAGGAATGTGAGAAATGGCCTTTTAAAAGGAGGAACAACTCTGAATTTGAGAGAATTCTCTCTTAATTGCTAAGTGGGATGTTCAGAGGTGCTTTTCAAAGTGAGGTCATGGCCTATATTTGTAGGGCCAAGGGGGTGCTGTAACACACCGCATAATTCTGGAACTGACTGCCATCAAGACTACATCGGGGGTTGCTAAATTAAATATCATTCTTATCACATGACAAATATGAGGTATATGCAATTTTCATTCCACAAGATAATAATTAAATTGATCCCAATAAATAATAGTCATTTATGCAATAAATATCCATCACTAATGTAACTCCAAAAATAATTTAACTCCATAATTTATTTAAAACTCCAAATGAAATAATCAAATAAAGTAGATGATTGACACCATAGACAACTTTGGAACCGAATGGCCCAATCAAATCCATAATGAAGTCTTATAATGAAAAACGACTAAATGAAAGTAAACCTATACTAATAAAGCGAATAAATAAAATGGGACTCCAACTGCACCTCCAAATCGATCTCCAATAACTCTTATGCAGCTACTTCCGCTCACAACCTGAAATGTTAGTCTTAATACAATGGGTCAGAGCCCACCACATGGATACTAGCTACTCCTCTCAAACAGGGTCCTTGAACTCGGATAATAGCATTATACACAATAAACACGACAGTAGAATATTTTAAATTAAACGAGATATGATAAGATGCGATAAAAATAAATCATTATCTACCCACACTAATGTCCACCATAAAATCCAAGTCTTGGTATTTAATTTACAACACTTCCTATATTTAATTTAATTAATTTAATCAAATTTATTCTTCTTCTCATTTTATTAATATCAGTCACGGGACTCCCGCATTAAGTCTTACATTATATTAGTTGTGGGACTCCCACAAGTTTTACATCACACCCATTTCCCTCACTATGGTCAGTCAGCCCAGTTCACTATCAGCTCTACACACACTCGTGAGGTTTCACGCATGACACGTCATTATAGCTCGTCAGCCCGTTTAACTGTCAGCCCGCACATACTCGTGACGCCACACACATCACGCTGCTATAATCAGTCGACCCGTTTAACTGTCACATACTCGTGCTGCCAATAAATTTTAATACCCGTTTATTATCTTAGACATTAATTCTCAATTTATCAAGTTTTCTCATTTATCGCAAATTAGCCCCACCCTTTATATCGACATAAAATCCTCAAAACACCCTTAGTCCCATACCTAAAGGTCTCGAACGCACAAGTATTTTCTAACTTATTATCTAGGAAGAAACCCAACTAACCAACACCATTTACCCTCACCTCTAAGTTTGATAAACCAAGGAACCACATAAAAATCATCCCCACCCCGAAATATTTATCCGTAAATCGTCACTACTATCTAGTCCCATACCTAGAAAGCGATAACTATCCAAAGGTCTACTAACTAGTCCGATACCTAGAAAGCAACCTAAATAAAGGTGAGCACCCTATCTATCCCATAACCCCGTCATTTCCGCGGTGTCGAACATATTAAAAACGAATAAGTGGCATAAGGCTAAATTTCCATTCGTCACACTAATTTTACCAATTTAATCCATGCATCAATAATTATTCAAAAAATATCTGTTTAATCGTAATATTAATTAAACCACACTTTCTCATGAGATTATTCAATTTATGATCATATGCATGCTATAGGATTTATACAACAATAATTTACTATTATGCAACATCCATAAAATTTCCATGTTTTAACACTGTACAATTTATTAACTAGCATCTCTGCGTAAAAATCTACATGCGAATATCTTAACATCTACAGAACCCAAATCTCTACCCTAACATGCAAGGTTTTGAGTCCTCATTCATATTAGAAGTTTTCATAAAAACAGTCCCGATTTATCTTCCACTTTCCCTAATTAATATCTCTAATTTATTTTAAGAAAATACATGTATTTAGTGTGTAGGACATAATTACTACGGATAATACTAAGAAAAAGTAATAGAGGTAACCATGCCTGAGATTTGTTTGAAGAAATCTGATTATGAAGATGCGTTCCTTGCGTAAATAAGACGAAGTTTTGTTCTTGGATCAACTTGAGAAAGCCCGATTTAAACCTTCAAAACTTGGTTGAATCTTGCCTTTAAATTGGGCTAGGATTTTGTAGATGGAAGAAGATGAAAATAGAGGAGGCTATTGATTTTTGAGAAGGCTAGAATGTGTTTTAAAAGTCCTAAACCCGTCACTTTATGTTTATATACCAAAAAGAGTTTGAGTCCTAATCAAACACAAACACTCGAGAATTTATTACGGATGATTGAGCCGTCGAAATTGATTGAAATTTTAGTATGTTGTAGCTGATGGTGAGATGTATCTGCTGTAAAAAATTCAACTCGATCGGACGGTTAGATTTTTATCCTCCTTAGGTCGGATCCTCCCCAAATATTTATACAAAAAGTCATAATTTCCAAATTTTAATCTCGATTTAAATTCCACTTAAAACTTTATTTTTATATACAAAAACCAATATTTTGACATACCAAAATTAAATAGATTCCAAAAATTTTATTTTTTTAAAATTATTTATTTAATAATGATTTCAACGGCTAAAAAATTACGGGGTGTTACATACTTCCCCATTAATACAGGAATTTTGTCCTCAAAATTCGACGAAGTGTAAATGCGCAAAATAAAAATAAGGCTTACATATGCCCACCCATAAATGCCACAATTAGACACCCATCCACCCAATCTTATCCGCACACATCCCATAAAAAGTCAACATATATATCGCCTATATATATAAGTATCAAGAAATTCATATGTATCGTGCTACTAGCCATGTCATGACTCCTACTGAGGTGGCTCGACCTGAGGTTGAACTAAATAGCACCTACCCACTTCGTTCGGTGCTGGTGCTGCTAACACTCCTTGTACACTTGTCATCGTTGGTGCTGGAGGCCTTTGGCCTTGCTACCCCTATGCCCCTTGGCCCAGCTGCCCTGTGCACCTTGGCCTTACTGGCCTTGCGACTTTGGACACGTAGATGCTCGGTGGCCCATCTGCCCACAACTGAAACACGCGACTCTGAAAGGTCCATACTGCTTGTTCGAAGCTCGCTCCTCTGACTGTTCTTGCCCCTGCCCCTAAGAGCCCTACGGAACACTAATACCATGTTGATCCTATCCTGTCCTCTGTCTCTTACACGCTTGGTCATTGAGACCCTTGTTCTCTCCTCCTTGGCCATTTGACTTTTGTCATTTACCCAACTTCTTTTGATAGTTTAATTAACTCGGATTTTGAAAAAAATAAATTTTTGGGATCTATCATATTTTGATGTAAAAATGTTAGTTTTTATATATAAAAACAAAGTTTTATGTGGAATTTAAATTGGGATTAAAAATTTGGAAATTATAACTTTTTGTATAAAAATCGGGGGAGTATCCGACCTAAGGAGGAAAAAGAATATATTCGAATGTCCGATCGAGCTGATTTTTTTTGTGTAGCTTCCTCTCGCCTTCAGCTACCATGCCTCCAAATTTCAGCCAATTCCAACAGTCCGATCGTCCGATTTTTTTTTTTAGTGTTTTTATATGATTAGGACTCTAATTCTTTTTGGCATATAAACATAAAATGACGAGTTAGACTTTTAAAACACATTTTTGCCTTCTCAAAAATCCGTATTTTCATCTTCTTGCATCTACAAAACCCTAGCCCCATTTAAACCAAGATTTCAGTCCAAGATTTAAAGGCTTATTTGGTGTTTTCTCGAGTTTGGGCTAGAACGAGTTTTTATTGTTTTTGCGAAAGGAACGCAGTGGTATGATCCGAATTTTAAGGCAAAATCTTATGAGTTTCTTGTGATGATTTTAAGGTACAGGTTTTACGTAATATTCTACTTGAATCTCTCGAGAGTAGTCGTTTTGTTCCTCATTTATTTATACTCATATTGTTGATATCATGACGTTTATTGGAATTTAAAATATTGATTCGATTTGAGATATTGTATTTATTGTTGGTCATGGTGTTATGAAATCTTTATATGACACTGAGAATAATTACCCGTCAATAGTCCAAAAGTCCAATAGCCAGGATGAGGCTTTACGAAGCTTAGGTGAGGCCCGGTGACCTATTGATGTGTTATTGAAAAATTAAATTGATATAAGGCTCGAATGTCGCATTGGACTCGTATATGAATTCGTACCGTTATTATTTTGAGCATCTATTCTTGTCATATTGTGTACTTCCCCGTATTTTTCTTTTAGTGGCAGGTTAGCGTGTATCTGGATGCTATGGATTTTTGGGAGGATTTAAGAGCACGACGTTTAGAGGATTTTATTTTTGTGTAGCTTGGCAGTGTAATTTATTTGGAGAACTTAGTATTATTTTCGACTGAAATTTAATTGTAATTATTTTGGAAGTGTAAATTTTGGATTCATTATTTTTATTTTATGGGATATTGAGGCTCTATGCTAATTGTTGATGAATTAGATTAGTTTTAATCGTAGTAGTGCCTCGTGTTTTACGCGGGGTGTTTCAGGTGTCGATCAACATATTCCTTAACCTACCTATCAACATAGAACCCTAGACGCACTGCCAATAGGTAGGGTCCAGGGGTTGCCATTCGGCAGTCTAAGGCAAGTCTTTCTGAAAAATGGTCGCAAAACGCGAGTCGTAGGTCAGAATCATGTACGGGGCAGATCGTTGGAAAAGGTATTTAGATCCCTTTAAGAACCCATTGAGACATTCTCGGGTTCGAGAGTTGATCAAAGTCAAACAGGGCTCGGAAGCACCCATGGGTTACCAGATAAGAAATTCTCAAAGGAAAACAAATTGTTTGTCCGAATCGTACGGTTGATTCATGCATGGGATGGACTGTTGGAAAGGGTATTCGATGCCCTTTGAGATTTTATTCTACTTCATTTGGTTTGGAGAGTTGACCTAGGTCAAAGGGAGGCAAAAAATGCTCGTTGAGCTTTTGGAGTAAAATGGGTCGTTCATCTGTACCGTAAGACTGATTTACGCATCATACAAACCATTAAAAAGGATATTCAGAGCCCTTAGAGGATTCATTTAGCTTCGTTCGAGCTGAAGAGTTTACTAGAGTCAAACAGAGCTCAGGAGCGCTCGGTGGTCTCCGAATTAATTTTCAGGATAACAAGGATCGTTCATCCGAATCGTATGGTCGATTCACGCACAGGGCGGACCATTGAAAAGGGGATTCAGAAACCTTTGAAGATTCATTATGCTTCTGCTTAGACAAGAAAGTTGATCAGAGTCAAATGGAGCCCCGCAACGCCTGGTGACCTCCAGATCGATTTTCGATAATAAAACGGATCGTTCGTCCAAATTGTAAGGCCGATTCATGCACGAGGTGGACCATTGGATAGGGGATTCAGAGCCCTTCAAAGATTTATTGAGCTTCCACTCAGGTAAGAAAGATGATCGGATTCAAAAGGGGTTTAGGAACGCCGTGTGGCCTCTAGATTGGTACTGGAAGTATGACTTAGGATTCGTGATGAATGAGTGAGTGCTAAGGACCTAAGGAGGTGCTTAAAGGGTCCTAGGATGGGGTGTCTACAAAAAGCCCCTCGAAGGGCAAGCTTGGAACATGTCAAGGCCATAGAAAGATAGATGCCACATCGACGCTGGGAAAGAGGATTTTAGGTCAATTAAGTGAACCTAGAGGGTGGGATTGACCGATTCAGAGGGTCGAGGTCAGAGACGAAGGTGATCGATTCAGTGTGTCGAGGTCAATTCTTAGGACCTATGGAGGCGAAAATGACTGATTCGACGGGTCGAGGTTAGCTCTGAGGACCTAAGGAGATGAGGGTGATCGATTCAACGGGTCATTCTGAGGCACTAAAGAAATGAGTATGACTGATTTAGCGGGTTGAGATTAACTTTCATGTTAAGTTGGACCAATCCCGAGGGTCTAGGTTAATTGTGAGGACCTTAAGGTGTAGTGACTAATTCTGAGGGATGAGGTCGATTATGAGGACCCAAAATTCTGACAAGCAATTTTGAGGACCGAGGTTAATTCTAAGGACTTAAAGTTGTGGCGACGGATTTTAAGGGTCGAGGTCAATTATAAGGACCCTAAGTTGGGATGACCATTTCTGAGGACCGAGGTCAATTCTAAGGACCTTAAGTTATGACGATTAATTCTTAGGGCCGAGATCAATTATGAGAACCTTAAGTTGTGCGATCAATTTTGAGGGTCGAGGTCAATTATGAGGACCTTAATAGGTGATGACCAATTATGAGGGTTGAGGTTAATTCTAAGGACCTTAAGTTGTAACCAACAATTCTGAGGGTCGATGCCAATTCTGAAGACCTTAAGTGGTGATGACCAATTATGAGGGTCGAGGTCAATTCTGAGGACCTTAAGTTGTGGCGGAAGATTCTGAAGTTCGAGGTGAATTATGAGGATCTTAAGTTGTGGCAACCAATTCTGAGGGTCGAGGTCAATTTCGAGGACCTTAAGTTGTGAGTGACCAATTCTAAGGGTCGAGGTAAATTCTGGGGACCTTAAGTTGTGGCGATCGATTATTAGGACGAAGTTTAATTCTGGGGACCTTAAATTGTGGCGATCGATTATGAGGTTCGAGGTCAATTCTGGGGACCTTATTTTATGCGACTGATTTTGAGGGTCGAGGTCAATTCTGGCCCTTAAGTTATGATGACCAATTCTGAGGATTGAGGTCATTTTTATGGACCTTAAGTTGTGATGTGAGAGATTGCTCTCCTGAGGAATTTAAGTTTTCGGCAGTTCAACTGGGGACTGTGTTGTTTTGGGACTCCACTAGGGGGATGTTTAGCTGGGGAATTGTAATAGACTTGGATACGGGCGCATCATTGGTTCTACTTGTGGAATATATTGTGGGTAGGTGTATAAGATTAATATGGTTGAGGATTATGCTGGGGATAAGAGCGTAATATTAATCCTGTTAGGGTTTTGATAGTTTGTAAGGTGATTAGTGCTCCAAAAATAATTTTCATGAGGAAATTGAGGTTCCATATATTTTTAGGGATTTTTGGGAATTTATTGGATAATTTCTGGATTTTTTTGGAATTTCTATTTTTTTGTACAAAATTTGAAAGAGGGGCTGATAGGCAGTCTTGGGAGGGTGCCAATTGGCAAGGGCACGAACTCCTGAGCTTCCTTAGGAAGAGAAAAAGACAACTTCCTACCGATATGTTCAGGGAGTTTTCGATCAGCAGTCCCCTTAGCGTTATATAAAAATGGGCGCATTCTCCCCATTTTTCACACCTTAAAGTTTTCGAATCTTCTACTTTTATCTCTGAAAACTGTTCATAAGTGCTTTTTTCTTCAAGACTTCAAATGGATGGTTCTTCAAGCGAGGTGTAGAACATTGAGTGGCTGGCCATCGATGACTGGGCTGGCCTGGAGTGACAATCTAGGGTGCCTCTTGCTTTGAGCAATGAAAATGCCTTTGATTTATTCAAGATTATTGTTGATGAGCGTATCCTACTATGTGAGCAGGAATACCACCGTTCATCTAAGGTGAGGAACCTTAGTGAATGCGTAAGTAAAGTGTCCTTTGGTATTGTATTTCATCCTTATCTTTCTTTTTTGTGCTAATGACTGGTTTTGCTTATTCTTCTTTTGTAGACGGACATTGCTCCTTCAGGCATTCGGTCTTGAGGGATGACAAAGCTGATGGAGGTTTTGAATAATCTCTCTGTTGTAGTGCGCTGGATGGTTTCCTATGCAGGTCTTCGCCGTTTGGCGCAGGCTTTGGATGAGATATGACTAGGGGTGGCAATTAGGACACGAACACGACAACACGACACGACCCAACACAAAATTGGCACAAAATTAAAATGGCTTCTCGTGTTCTTGTTGTGTTCGGACCAGGTTTTTTGACCCACTAGCGGGTCGTGTCATGTTCGTGTAAAAAATATGACACGAAATTGGCCCGTTTTAGCCCAATTGCAACACGATAACAAAACAACCCAATTATGTCCCAGTTACTACCCAATTGTGTCCTAATTAGCCCAAATAAGAAACTCCATCTCGTGTAAAAAATGAACACATCTTTAATTAGCCCAACGGGTTATCGTGTCTGGTCGTGTCAATCGTGCCAAATTGGTACAATTTTTTTTATCGTGTTACTCGTGTCGGGTCGTGTTACTAACGGGTTGCGTTCGTTCTAGTAAAGAAAAACACGCTAGTGGGTCATGTCATATTCGTGCCAGATAAAATTGTCTCGGGTCGTGTCTGGTCAGACCCAAACACGACCCATTAGCACGAATTTCCACCCCTAGATATGACGCTCTACTGTAGTTTTGTGTGGTCTGGGGGATAGGTGGTGGGACACTTCCCATACCTTTCATCTTTTCTTTGGGGAGATGAAGGTTACTCTTATAGACGTTCATCAACTGACGGGGGTTGATTGTGAAGGATTTCAGATAGTGGTGTATCGCACTCTAAGGGTGACACCGGAGACGGTGCATGCAGCTTTGGGGGATATGGGTTGGATCATATTTAGGGATTCGATCTGTGTTTCTACTTTGAGGGAGAAACTCTTGAGGATGAAGGTGGATGTGATCGATGGGCGACAGGTAAGACAAATGACCCGTATTTTTATTTTACTTAAATTGGGTGGCTTTTTGGTGGCGACAAGTGGGGACGTCGTTTATTTCTGGTTCTTGCCATATTTTAGGACAATTTCTAATGTCCAGGTGTATGACCGGGGGAGCTTGACTTTGGCGTCCCTTTATTCTTCCTTGGATGCTTTAGTCGGTGCTGTCGACAAACTTTTACGGGGCCATGCACCTTCTGGAGGGAATTTTTAAATTATTTTCCTTTTTATGCATTTCCTTGCTTTCTTCATTTGCTCTATTTTTTTGTTGATTCCAGGTGATCGAGTATAATTCGGTTTTGATAGCCCTAAAGGATGAGGTTTTGGGGGACTTCAACTGGATGTTCCAATGGTGGAATTCTAATCGGAGGTCAAATTAGTCTTTATCCTTGGTAGATGTGTGGCGGGATCTGAATGCCCTAATGAGTGATCAGGTTATCTTTATCTCTTTTTTGAGTCCCATTTTGGCATCTTCAGTTCTTGAGTAGATATATACTGATTCTTTGTTTGGGATTACAGATGACCTTCTACCCATGGGGGTGACTCTACGGGATATGGGGGTGATGGGCTACATGCGCAGATGCGGCGGTTGATCGCGCATGAGATTGGATACGTATGGTAACTAGGGGAGAGGGTAGTGGTGAGGCAGATTGTGGAGGAGGGGGTGGAGGTCCCACCATCGATTCCCCCTATGTACATGATGTGGGTGACAGAGATGTCAGACGATGCCCGAGCGTTGGCGATGATTGGCAAGCCCTATACGCATTATACGGATACAACAATAATCTATAATTTTCTGGATTTTACAACGAGCTGGTTGATGCCCACTTGTATCTATGGCGTGGAAAATATACCTCCACACACTACGGTTTCAGGCAAGGGTACTAGCGCACCAGTGGTATTGGCCCACAACGTAGGTGGCGGTACATCGGTGATGGAGGCGACGACAGAGGAGGATCCGATTATTCAGGTGACTCCCCCTTTCTACAACTTTCGATTTAGTAGCAGGGAATCACCGAGCATGTCGCACTGTCCTCATGCGTCGGTGTCTAGGTTGATGGGGCTTATAGATGAGGCCCTCTGACCTGAGGTGTATTTCATCTTTCCTGTTTTTTTTACTTTTCTTTGCTTCTTTACTACCGATTTATCTTTTGCTTGCTTGCTTCTTTGCTTGTAATATGTTTGGGTGTCGACCACCTGGCCGAGGGACATCAATGATTGGATGTCGTCTACGTCTGATTATATCAAGAAGTTGACTCTTTCCTATTTTGTTCCGCCTGCCACCTCAGATGAGGGTTCGTATTCTACGAGTAAAGGACCCAAAGCTCGTCATTGGGGAAGCGTGTCCGCCATTGAGGGTTGGAGAGATAGAGTCTTGAGGGCTCGGGCGAAGTCCCGTTAATTTTTTGTAACTTTCTTCTTTATCTGCGAAATGTAACCAAGTGAAGCAAAATATATGAAATTTGCATTTTCTTTTTCGGCATTTTTCTTAGTTTAGTGACTTATCCTATACGCACTTTTAATTTTCTCCTGGGATTGTTTATTTTATGCAAAGATAGAGATGAGTACATATTTGATAATGAAAGGCAAATTGTTTATTTATTTTTAAAATGGAGTGAAAGTAATTAAAAATGATTTTTGAGTAAGAATTTATTTTGAGAGAAAAAATGATTTTTTCTTAAGAGAAAATTGAGTAAATAACCCAGGGGTAATTTTTCAAAATTGATTTTGACAAACGAGGAAAGATGGAATTTTCCATGATTAGGGAGTTGTCGACCGGCATACCCCTTGACCTGCCTATCGGCATTGAGGTCAGGTCAAATCATTCCTAGGCCTTGATTTCACTAACCTGTACATCACAGTACTCTTGTAGGGCTGAAATTTAATTGGATTTCCAGAGATCTTGTCTTTTGCCAAGGGTTTTGAGTATAAAAAGGAGGGGTGTGGGATGGATTGTGTCCACCAATACCCACATTTTTCTTCTTTATTCATATTTCTCATTCTCAAATGGATCTTCCCATGTATGAATAATTCTCCTCTTACCTTGATGGTCTGGAGGCCATGTTCTTATACAATGTCAATTACGATGCTTTCAACTTTTGTCGCGTTTATTTGTGGCGTATCGAGCCATAGACTGGAACCTGTTAGTAGCAGCAATACAGTTCTGGTACCTTGAGCACCATGTCTTTTATTTTGTCCTGGACGAGGTTTTTCCCACCTATGAGGAGTTCTCGTCTATGTTGGGGGTCAGCCCCAGTGTGGGGGTGGCTATGCCTGATTTTTCCCATTCTCCCCTGGTATTCTTATTGGAGTTGCTTCACATTTTTTCCTTGGCGGCTCTACCTTTAGTTATCAGAGGGGCTATTTATCTTTAGGCAGTTATGTATTCAGTGTGGTTGAGAGGTTTTGAGTATACTGGCTTTCCCAAAGTTGTCGCCGTAGGCCTTACTGTGAGGCTATTGTCGGTGACAGAAGATTTGACTACGGATACCCAGGTGCCTGTGCTAACGGCCCGGATGTCTTATCGCCATAATCCTGCAGTGGTGGTACTGGCTGAGTCCTTGAACGTTCTGGATGCTTGGAAGGATGGTCATTCTGACTTTCTGAGAGGGAGATTATTAATGTTGTTTATGTAGCTTGCGGAGAGGTTTCATCTGCTCCTCCTGAATATCCCTTGCGGCTGTGCCTAATTTCTTTTTCCGTCCTTTCTTTAATTTTTGCCCATCTGTAGAGAGTTGGGTTAACTAGTTTGTATATCATGGAGCTCAATGTCTTCGCTGGTCAGTGCCATGGGAGGGGGACTTAATGTCTATCTTGCAGCTTTGAGAGTATTGATATGTGTGGTTGGTGGGCCTTCGAGAGACTTCCTTTTATTTCCCCTGGCATCTTATGCACCAAGTCATGTGGGAACAAATTGTGCTCCCTTACATAATAAATTTCTTCTCGGTGGAGGATTTGAATGAATCACTGAGGATGACGTTGGGATATTTGTGGCAGCGCCATCGACCATTTTCGTTCGTCCTAATCTGAGGGAGGGACCTGATCCGTGTCAGGGGATTACATGAAATGGTTGTGGAAGTGATTAGCAGAGAAAATCATGGTAAAAGGGAACGGCCAAAGGTGGTTCATTGCCTTCGACACTATAGAAGACGGTGTCGTGGTTCTGTACAGGCTTGTCAGGGCGTATCGCTCCATGGAGCGCATACAGAATGTCAACCAAAACTGGGAAACTTGGGGACCTCTAGGGGTTAGTGACGATGATTAAGGGGAGTTATCGGGTAGTTGAAGGCAATGTTTTGTGAAGCTTGGATGATTTTTATGAAGTTATGGTGATTTCGGTGTTTTGTATTTGAGGGGTTTTGGAATAATTTTTTTCTCACTTGGTAATGGTTAGGATTGTTTAAGAATGTTTTGGTCAGTGAAAGGGGGTGGTCTGTTTAGCTCCCTTCATTGATACTTCGTGTAATAGCAATGTATTCCTTATATAGATATAAAAGTTTATTTTGATCATATTTTATTATTCATCTTGATGAGTTTTAATCATTTAAGTTATCTATACCAATTGTTAAGGCATACATAATCCTTTTATCTATGTAAATGATAAAATGAACCACCGTTATTGGTGTTTAAAAAAGAATAACATCATGTGAAAAAGAATGGGACCGGACCGATGTAAGTCGTATGGGTTACCGACGTACCTCTGGGTTTTTTATAAAATTTAATTAGTTTTATTTTGAAAAGAAAAGGTTTTTGAAAGGATCAGATCCCACGTAGTTCTGGGTAGGGGGAAATAAAGATTTTTTTTTAAGAATAGAAGGGGGATGAGAAGTTGCGTAGCGCACCGAGATTTTGAACAAAGGGTGAATTTTTTTTAGACGGTCTAGGTTGACTGGACGTGCCATCTCTTCTCCATCAAGGCTTGTGAGCATAGTGGCACCTCCTGAGAGAATTTTCTTCATGATGTAGGGGAGGCTCCAATTCCGTTTGAATTTACCTCTGGGGTCCCAGACGGGTTCTATGATCTCGTTGAGGGAAATATCTCCTTCCTGGCTTCCATAGTCCTTGACTTTTAGATTCAATGAATGAGCTATGCGGCGATGGTACCCCCGTATATGATATAGAGCCTTAAACCTCTTTTCATCCAAGAGTGATAGTTCATTTAAATAGCTCTGATGCCATTCTTCTGTGACACCCCGCTTATTAAAATAAAAGGTGGCCAGCCCGATACTCCAGTAAATAAAGGAATCATAGATGGTACATTCTTAGCATCACTGTCGTAAAAATAATAGTACGAGATAACCACCAGTTATTTTAGAAAACGGATGTCAAATAAATTTGGAAGTTTAATAAAAATCAATTCGACCATCCAATTTAAAAAGAAGGTGGATAGAGATATAGAGACATGTAACAGTTTAACAACCATTCAATAAAGTAATAATCGAATAAGCTGTTGGTTAACAGACTAATACAAGCAGGCTACACCAAGTATTACAGTTAAATATCACAATATATGTTAATACAAAACTTGGGCAACACACTCGAATGTACAGACTGATCATATCTAGATTATACAGAAGAAGGAGGCGTCTACAACAAATATCCTACAACATCCGTAAAAATACTATAGCTCCCTGACACTGAGAAGTAGAGATTAACACGGGGTCCTTGTGGCGGATCACCTGAGCATAAATAGGATACATACAAGACAGAGAAATATAAATGGGTCAGGGCCCGATTTGATATGATATACGTCTGAATAAAATGCATAATAGTTATGAATGATAACGTCATAAACAAGGTTAAATTGCTCTCCACAATAAGAATAATCCTCACCTCTCATCTAAGTGCACATCCTAGCGCAATGCCATATATAATGTAAACTATTCATCGATGAAAGAGAAATAACTAAATTCCATTTTTATAAGCTTAAATTGTAGTTTTGTAAAATATGACTTCCAAAGTCCATTCCGCATTAATAAACTTAATCCGTACCGTTTATTTATAAATGCACTAGCCATTTATGAAATTCCACATTCGTGAGAATAGTTACAATCAAACATAACGATTCTAAAATCATCCTTCCGGGAGTCGCCCCACTGGATGCGCCCCTAAATAGCTATCACCTTTCAGGGCCTATAACCAAGACCACCTGGGCACCCTAAATCGCACCGCAGGGGAATCGGCCATATACCTTCGACAGTGAGTCATAACCATACCTGGAATTACCTCACTTCGAATAAAATAACAACACAATATTATCATCGGTCCTATGGTCGAGGACTATATTCACCCTGCATTCACTAGCCAGGGGACATCACCTCATTCACGTGATTTCCCTTATGATAGAATTTAGAGAGGTATGTATATGCAAGTCATAATTCACAAGATATGCCAATTTAAAAAGTGCATTTTATTATATCCGAAACCATATGTGTTTAACGATATAGACCGCAACGTTTAATTGTCCCCATAATAGTCTCCGAGAGTTCACAACAACACTAAAGGCTACCAAGTGTAATTTTCCTCATGCTAGTCTCTAAAAGTCCCAAAACAATACCACTTAATTCTCCCTAAATCCTAAGCTATCTTACTATAGGAAAAAAGATACTAACTTTTATTTAAATAGCCCCCGAAATAAGCCCAATTACCTCCTTACTAATCTAGGGTATTAATCCCCCTAATATAAGACTCCAATACTCTATATTACTTCATAAGAGAAGGTTACTAGGCCTTAAACCTAAAAGAAAAGGGCTAAAAACTAAGTTAGAAAAATATCCTAGAACAACAGGATTTCCGAATCGATTCGTCTAGGGCCGAATCGATTCGCCCATGATAGCGAATCGATTCTCCCAAAAAGTGAATCGATTCGGCTAAAAAAACCAACTTTCTATTTTAGTCCGAATCGATTCGGTTTCCCAGACCTGTAGCCACCATTTTTAGCGAATCGATTCACTAAGGGGGGTGAATCGATTCGCCCTGGTCGATTTGCCCAGTTGGGGATACGGGTTATATGAACCCTAAATAACCAAAACTCATTATTCTTCCCTCAAATCCCAACCAAATCAATTCATACTAACACCAAATCATTTCTAAATCACTACTAACTAATAAACCCAACACAAATCATATCTAAATCCACAATTATGGGTTTAAACACCAAAAATCATCAAAACCCATAATGGTTTAAATCTCCAAAAATACAACTATCCATACAAATTATCCACACTAAATCATACATATGCAAGTTAGAAACTTGCCTCAAGTTTTTAGTCTCGGATTCTCTACTCGTAGCAACGATTTCAAAGCTCAATTAACAAATCTCCTCTTTCTCTCCTTTTCTCCCAAGCTCTTTCTCTCTTCTCTCTAATTCTCTCTTGGTTTGGACCACATAAATGAGCTTAATTGCTCTTGCAAGACTAAAATATCCAAATACATTAAGTCTAATATTTAAATGCAACTACACAATTAAAGTGACTCGTAACATCATCATTAAGTTGTGCCTAGTCAAAAGTGTCCCGGAACCCCAAATACAAATTGGCACTTATTTTGACTATCTCAACCATTTTCGGACTAATCGCGCCCAATAAACTAGCATCTAGAATATCATTCATTATTTCATGTTCCAACATCATATTAACTCTTAAATTTTAATTAAATTGGAATATAAATCATAATCGTCGTTCCAAGATCAACGATGCAACAAAACATAATATGATGCTATTTACATTAACTTAACAATAAATATGCAAAACTCGATAAATATCATCTCTCAAATCACTCAAAATAATATTCACTTCAACTTTCTTCATTTTATATAATTAACCCACTAGGCAAATTAATATAAAAATAATTACTCATAAATAAGGGGTATTACATACTCCCCCCCTTACAAGGAAATTTTGCCCTCAAAATTCATACATACCTTATAAAATGAGGTGTGGATACTTCTATCGAATATCGTCCTCTCATTCCCAAGTTGATTCCTCGGCAGTATTGTCTCCCCACTGGACTCGAACCAATGGTACCACTTTCGATCTTAATCTACGCTCTCCGTGATCCAAAATAGCAACTGGTTGTTCCTCATATGAAATATCGGGTTATAATTCAATTTCATCCAAAGTAATGTGCCAATGATCTCCCTCACATCTCTTATAATTCTTGAAAGATGAAACATGAAACATGTCGTGAATCTGTTGTAGGCATTACGGCAAAGCAAGTTGATATGCTACGAGGCCTACCTTGGCTATAACGGGAAAAGGGCCTACATAGCGCGACGTAAGCTTGCCATTCTTCCCGAATCGCATTATACCATTCATCGGGGACACCCTCACTAAAACTTGGTCCTCTACCTCCAATTCTACATGACTTCTATTCGCATCGGCATAGCTCTTCTGACGGTATTGTGCGATTCAGATGTGGTTTCAAATAAGCTCAATCTTCTAAGAGGTATCTTGGATCATTTCAGGTCCAAGGAGCTTATTATCTCCTACTTCCAACCAATAAGTAGGTGATCTACACGGACGACCATACAATGCTTCATACGGTGCCATACCTATCATAAATTGGTACGAATTATTATATGAAAATTCGACCAAGGGAAGGTATTGCTCCCACCCTCCTTTAAAGTCAAGTACGCACATTCGAAGCATATTCTCCAACATTTGGTTGACTCTCTCCGTCTGTCCATCCGTTTGCGGGTGGTAGGAGGTACTCGACTTCAATTCAGTACCAATTTCTTCTTGGAAACTTTGCCAAAAGTGGGATACAAAAATATTTTCTCGGTCCGAGATTATATTGATAGGCACCCCATGGAGTTTCACAATCTCCGCAATAAAGAGCTGGGTGTAACGTGTCGTATTATAATCCATACGTACTGGTAAAAAGTGTGCCAATTTGGTCAGACGATCGACAATAACCCAAATGGAATCATGATCGCTTTGTGATGTCGACAATCCCGTGATGAAATCCATTGAGATACTCTCCCATTTCCACGCCGGTATTTCTAACGCTTGTAACAATCCTGTTGGTCGCTGGTGGTCTACCTTCACCAATTGACAAGTGGTACATTGGGAAACAAATTAAGAGATGCCTTATTTCATAACCGCCCACCAGTATTGACGACGCATGTCTTGGTACAGTTTGTCTCCACCTAGGTGTACAGCAAATATCGAACCATGAGATTCTGTCATGACAGCATGTCTCAAGTCTCCTTCGTCTGAGACTATAAGTCTTCTGTGGAAATGTAACCCACCCTCAGAACTAATAGAGTAGGACTCCTCTCCTTTGGTTAACAATCGACGTACTCGGTTTTGGCAATTTTTATCCCTTCCTTGCTGTTACATGACTTTCATCACAATAGTAGGCGGAACGGTCAACACTGACATAAATGCTCTTGCTACTGCATCCTCCTGGCTAAGCTCTTTCCACCTGGCTTTCCACACCTTCTCTAGTTCTTCCATGGGTTTATGACTCAATGCATCTGCTACTACATTATCCTTGCCCGGGTGGTAGTGAATATCGAATTGATAGTCCTTTACGAACTCCAACCACCGACGTTATCGCATATTCAGATCTTTCTGTGAGAATAAATATTACAACGATTTATGGTCCGTGAAAAGTATAAACTTCTCTACCAGGAGGTAATGTCTCCATATCTTCAAGGCGAACACTACCGTGTCGAGCTCCAAATCATGCACATGATAATTCTTCTCAAGGGGCTTTAGCTTGCGAGACGCATATGCAATGGGCCTATGCTCCTGTTATAACACACCTCCCAATCCTTGTAGAGACGCGTCAGTGAAGACTAAATAGTCCACTCCTGGTCTTGGCAATGCGAGTATAGGAGAAGTAGTCAATGTATCCTTCAACTCATCAAATGCTAGCTTTCAGGAATCATCCCATACAAATTTCACTCCCTTCGAGGTTAAGTTCGTCAAAGGGCCAGTAATCTTGGAAAAACCCTTAATAAAATGGCGATAATAACCCGCCAAATCCAGAAAACTACGAATCTCAGTGGGCGTCGTGGGCTGACCCAATTCCCTAATAACGGTAACTTTAGTCGGGTCTTTGAAAACACCCTCAGCCGTAACGATGTTCCCCAAAAACTCCACTTCCTTAAGCCAAAAGCCACAATTCTCGAACTTAGAATAAATTTGATGATCCCGTAGTGTCTTCACGACCAATCGCAAGTGTTTGACATGTTTAGCTTCGGTCCGTGAATATACTAGAATGTCGTCAATGAACACTATGACAAATTGGTCTAGGAAGTCCTAAAATACTCTATTCATAAGGTCCTTAAATACGACAGGAGCATTGGTTAACCCAAAAGGCATGACCAAAAACTCGTAGGACCCATATCTAGTCAAGAATGCAGTCTTCAACACGTCCTGCTCTCGAATTCGCAGTTGATGATACCCAGTCCTCAAATCTATCTTAGAAAAGTATGACGCTCCCCTTAATTGGTCAAACAAATCCTCGATCCGAGGTAACGGGTATTTGTTCCTGATGGGGACCTTATTCAATTCTTGATAATCAACACATAACCAGAGGGAACCATCTCTCTTATTCACAAACAACACAGGAGCACCCCAGGGTGACGTGCTATGCCGAATAAACCCATGCTCTAACAGTTGCTGAATTTGATCCCTTAACTCCCTCATTTCCAAAGGAGCCATACGGTATGGAGCTCTCGCAATCGTCCGAGTTCTCGGTGCTAAATCAATTACAAACTCAATCTCTCGACTTAGGGGTAAGCCCAAAATCTCCCGAAAAACATCCCCAAATTCTCTAACAACGGGAATCGAGTCTAAGGAATCGACTATATCGCATGTAGCCTCCTCCCTAATATAATATAAGTACGTGCTCGAACCTCCCTCAGAAAGAGGCATAGCCACTAAAAGCATTTCTTGCCTAGGAATGGTGAAGACTATACTTCTCCCGTAACAATTTACCATGGCTCGGTATTGCACTAACCAGTCCATACCCAAAATAACATCATATCCGACCATATCCAGGAATAGTAAATCGACCTCAAAATGCAAATTACCAAGGTCTATTCCTACCTTTTTACAAACAAAGAACATAAGAGAACCATCACCTATGGAAGACTCCACACTAGTAAAAGTACTTTCGGTATATTTAATCAACCCCCTCGAATGGGCAAAATGCCTAGCAATAAATGAGTGCGTTGCGCCCGTATCAAATAACACTCGACCCACATACCCGTGAATGGGAAACTTACCCTCGATAGCTGGCGGTGCGGGCGGTGCTAGGGGAAACAAAGCATCTTGAATATTATACACACGCTCGTATTGAAGTTTCCCCTGCTGTAGAGGGATGGATGGAATAGGCGATGGAGGTTGTAGATGCGCCTACTGATGCTGAGGACCCCTAGGCAACTGTCCCCTGATCAGCTGTGGACAAGCTCTCTTAAAATGACCCTGTTCACCACACTAGAAACAACGGCCCGCTAAATTTTTTGAATGACGGGCCCGATTGTTACTCCAAAATTCCCCCGTGCCTTGGCCCTGATGGCCTCAACCTCCATTATTTCGTCTTCCTGCTTGACCCTGTTGGCCTAACTGCTGCTGCTGAGCACCCTGACCGTGCCTAAAACCACCTCCGCCAAAGTTAAAAACCCCAAAACATTATTTCTTAGATGAGTCCCCTTACTGGGTGTACCACTCTTTCTGTTTACTTCCCTATTGTTGTAGTGGGGGTAGTTCTCCACTGGCACCATTACCTCCTTGCTTACTAGCCTGATTATTAGGCATAAATATTGTGTACTTATCCCCTTAATTTCGGTACCTTTTTGTACCCGAGCGGTGCGTTTGACATGGATTTAACTTATAATTATGGTACTAACCTTCGTTGACAATTGTTTCATGTTTTGTGTTTCTGTTGTGTGTTTTACAGGTAAGTTATGCAAGAGGTGCGAAAGAGAAATCGAAACAATGAAGGAAAGTCTAGAAAAGCTAGAAAGGCAAGTTTAAGGGCATTTTTGTAATTCTATAGTATAATCTCGAAGGTGGGGCCTATTGGATAGTTGAATAGTTCAGAGAAACAATAACACTGGAAAAGACGACACCCAAATCCGAGCTACGGTGAAAGATTTATGACCCTTAGAAGTTGAAGAAAAATCCAAGGAAGAAAGGAAAAAGACATGAAATTTTTTCTAAGTGTTGAAAATGAAAAGAAGAAGGGCCAAACCAGCAAGATTTTTCGAACCACAGTTGGAATTGGTTCGGGGACGAACCTGTTCGGGGTGCCTGTGAATCGGTTCGAGGTACCTGATGCGCGAAATTCCACTTGAAAGCTGATTGGTCCAAAGGGTCCTATAATGTACAAACTCTTCTAAAACGTACATGTATCATTGTATTGGCTTAGAAAACATAGTTTTGAATAGTTTTTTTATTGAGATACAAGTTAAACAATACCCTAGGAACATAGCTTTGATTTGGTGATTCAAGATTGATTATTTTCGGGTTTGATCTCAAGTTTTAATTCAAGTTTCGTTCTCTCTATTATTGTTTTGCATGTTATTCTTCTTGCACGATTCAGTTCGTTTCTAAGTTCATAATAATATCCTTGCATGTTTTCGTACACTTCCATCATGATTTCTTTCACATGCAACGTAGTTAATTCATGCACAATTAGGTTCAATATGTTCGGTTAGATTTTTTACGGTTGGGACGCATGAACTCAACCCGATGTGATAGTTGAATGTGTATAAAATTAATCCTCTAAAGTTAAGGATTTATTATGACCGTATTGCGTAGCGAACACAATCATTGTAGATCTTTGGATCTCGGTTGCTCCAGTGTAATCGAGATGCTTTAGACTGCAAAGCGAGTGTAGCTATCATGTTACCGCTTTACTCGTCCTCTGATTACGTATGGTGCGGGTTTAAACCTCATATACGTAATGGTTGGGAGTACTAAAGTCTGGGTCTGATTAATCACTTAAATTTATGATTAGTTTTATACCAACAATACACTAGGGTGGAGGGATTGTATTCCCGGCCTGTTTGTCTCATCATATAGTTCAAGTTTTAGTTCAATCATCATCAGTCTTTTAGAAAATTTAGAGTAATTGCATTCCATTCATTCCTGATTTCATTAATTAATCATTTTCAAAATTGCATCTACTTGTAGCTGTTTCACTATTCAAATCACTTTTTCCCTCTTTTAGAGTCAAAGTTAGGTTAACCGTCTGTCCTTCTGTTGTCACGATTTTCTCGTCCTATTTCCTCGTGGAGACGATCTCAACTTACCGGGTTTATTACTAACGTGACAGGCTTGCACTTGAGCCTAGAGAGTACTCACTTTTGAGACACATTCTTAGTCGCGTCATGTTTTTGGTGTCGTTGCCGGGGAAGTAGGTAGACGTAGGTTAGATTCCGTTAATCTAAAACTTTGACCAACAAAATATAATTTTTTTTTAAAAAAAAATTAAGAAGCACAAAAAGATACTTCATCTCTCAAAAGCCTGTTAATGCAAAATCCTGAACTCAATCTAACTCCCCAAAATAGTCCAACCAGCATTCACAAAAACCCGATAGTTGAGTACTACCTCGATATCCCTTACACTCCAAATGTTCCACAATTCTGGGTTCCACCTCCCATACCTCAACACTCAATTGCAAGTAACACTCTGACATCCCTCTTAGGACACAACACAGAGCACGCTCCGAGCATACCAAGTGAGGATACAACGTCATCAAGTGAGAGAGCCATGTCACAACACGATGTGTAGCCACCGGTGAGGAAGAGGTCCCGTATCACCCTTTGAGAGAAATCTTATATCCCGAGCGAACAGTCACTCCGGGATGCATTTTACTCCCGTATAATGCAGGGAAATTTCTCTTTAGGAATGGGATGATCCAGATAATTACCAACTACCATGGAATGGAATCAGAAAATCCATATCTACACATCCGAGAATTTGAGGAGGCGTGCGAGACCCTTAGTGATCAAACTTGCACAAAAGATGTGATACGCCTCAAACTCTTCCCATTCTCGCTAAAGGATAAGGCTAAGACCTGGCTATGGTCATTACCTTCAAACTCGATTGCATCATGGAACGACTTGGAATCTAAATTCCTTAAAAAATTCTTTCCTCCACATTGAACGAACTCCATCAAGGCTCAAATTCAAACCTTCCGACAATCAGAAAATGATTCGTTTGATCGATGTTACGAGAATTTTAACGAGTTAATCACTTCATGCCCTCATCATGGATTTGATAAATTATAAATAATTTCATTCCTCCATAATGGGCTGAATATAAATTCCAAATAACTCGTTAAAACCATGTGTGATGGTCCCTTTGTCGACCTAGACGCTTCACCTGAGGTATGTCGCCGAGACTACCCAAGCATGGGATACATCTGACCCTAGTGCTCATAATCGAACGCGCCAAGTGACCACCACTCCATCGGCGGACGACCTATTTCACGTAGAAAAGGATACTATGACGGCCAGTCGACTCGATTTACTTGAGAAAGGAATGCGATAAGTATTTGAGATATGTGCAAGAGGACCAGCTGGCTTCATTTCGAACCCTAGTGAGAGGGTGTGTGCTATTTATGAGGCGGTACATTCAACAGAGGAATGCCCTAAGATACCCGCCTACAAAGTTATGCTTCAAGAGCAAGTGAGTGGTGTAGGAGGATTTAAGGGTAATTTCGGTGCACCGTACGAGAATTCTTACAACCCTTCATGGAAAAACCACCCTGGTTTTAGCTATGGGCAATAAAATGCTGCGATGAATCCTAATTCACATGTTGCCCCTCCCCCACCATCACACTTTCAACAAGCACCTCACATGCAGGGATATGTGCAAGCACCACCATGTCCAGGGCCATATATCAGTCCACCGCGGAGAAGTATCGAGGATATGATAAACTAATTTATCATTGTCCAGAATGCAACCACTGCTAGACATGAGCGCATGATCAATGATATAAATACGACTATTTCAAAGATGCAATCATCGTTGAGTATCCAAGAGAAGGGCAAGTTTTCTGCCCAGGGCTAAAGATCTTCCCAAGGTCAAACTAGTGTTAGCTCCACCTTTACAGAACATCAGGAGCAATGTCAAGCTGTGACCATTCTTCGTAGTGGGAGAGTCGTTGATTATCACCTCCTCCACATGATACAACCAAAGACAAGGAGATTTCTCCCGGCATAAAAGAGGCCGAAGATGTCCCCTTGAAAAAAAATGATGAAGAAGACACTAGTGAGCCTGAGGTAGTAGTGAAACCACCCGCCGCGGCACCATTTCCTCAAAGACTAGTTATTTCCCACAAAGGAAACCCCCGTGATGAAGTGCTAGACGTGCTAAAGTAAGTAAATTTAAATTTACCCTTCCTCAATGCCATCAAGCAAATTCTAGCTTATGAAAAAGTCATCAAGGACTTGTTAACCGTGAAGAGGAAGATGAAGGTAAATAAAAATATATTTCTAGCACAGAACGTGAGCTCCATTCTACTTAATGATCTCCCGCCAAAATATAAAGATCCTGGTGCACCCACCATTTCCTGCATTATTGGAGAAAAAAATTTAAAAGAACCCTACTTGACTTGGGATCAAGTGTCAATATTATCCCTTACGCCATCAATAGGAAACTCGATCTGGGCGACCTCAATCCCAAAAAGATCACTCTATAATTAGCAGATCGAACCGTGAAGATCCTAAGAGGTATAGTTGAGGATGTGATAATTCAAGTTGACATTTTCTACTTTCTGATAGATTTTGTCATTTGGGACACGGAGCCCTCCTTTTTTTCGAGCAATCATGTTCCCATTATTCTCGGGCGCCCATTCTTAGCTACGGCTAACGCAATAATCAATAATCGAAATGGGCAGATGCATCTCACCTTTGGGAATATGACCTTAGAGACTAACATCTTCCATATAGCCGAACATACAGGGGAAGAAGATGATCTTCACGTGGTGAGCTTAAGTGACGAGATCGTAGAGAAGTACTTTGAGGAAAGATATTATGGAGATGCCCTAGGGACTTGCTTAGAGTTGAGCCACGAGAGTGAGGGGGTGTATACTGAATTCGAGAAGGAAGTTGAGGGGTTGAGAGAGTTACTTGATGAGAGAGCGTCAGACGAGGACGCGAGAGATGTAAGTTGGGTTTCTCGATTCGAGGAGTTACCACAAAGGGAGGCTCGCATGCTTCCTATCACTGATAAATTTCCAAACCTTGAATTAAAGAAACTCCCCTCCCATGTTAAATATGCATATCTAGGAAAGGACGATACATTTCCTGTTGTTGTCTCCTCTAGCCTAGATGAAGAGCATGAGGGTAAACTATTAGAGATTCTAAGGAAGCACCAAAGTGATTTTGGTTGGTGTATTGCTGATTTAAAGGGGATAAGCCCTATGATTTGCACCCAGAAGATCCACCTCGAAAAGGATGTAAAGCCCTCTAGAGAAATGCAAAGAAGGATAAACCCCAATATGAAAGAAGTGGTGAGAACCGAAATCATTAAGTTATTGGATGCCAGGATTATCTACCCAATCTCGGATAGCAAGTGGGTGAGCCCTATTCAAGTTGTCCCAAAGAAGTCGGGCATGACAGTGATTGAAAATGCTAAAGGAGAGCTAGTTCCCCAGTGTACCACCATCGGGTGGCGCGTTTGCATCGATTACCGGAAATCCAATGCAGGAACTAGGAAAGACCACTTCCCCTTGTCATTTATTGATTAGATGCTTGAGAGAGTAGCGGGCAACCCTTACTACTGCTTCCTTGATGGTTACTCCGGCTATAACCAGATTGAGTTAGATATACTTAACCAGGAGAAAACGACCTTCACTTGTCCCTTTGGTACATTTTCCTACAAACGTATGCCATTCGGATTGTGTAATGCACCCGCAACCTTTCAAAGGTGCATGTTGAGTCTATTTAGCAACATGATTGAGAGAGGACTCGAGTGTTCATGGACGACTTTAGCATTTTTGGCACCTCTTTCGATCGTTGTCTGACAAATCTGGAAAAAGTACTTACCCGGTGCGTGGAGAAGAAATTAGTGCTAAATTGGGAGAAATGCCATTTTATGGTCACTGAGGGAATAGTTCTTGGCCACATAATTTCATCCAAAGGGATTGAAGTTGATAAAGCTAAGATAGATGTCATAGCCGATCTACCCACACCAAAATCGCTCAAAGACGTGCGCTCCTTCTTGGGCCACGCGGGGTTTTATCAAATCTTCATTAAGGACTTTAGCGCCATCGCTAGGCCCTTAAGAAACCTCCTTATGAAGGATACCCCATTCGAGTGGAATGAAGCATGATAAAGTGCTTTTGAAAAATTAAAAAGCATGCTCATTTTCTCTCCCATCATGCAAGCGTCGGATTGGTCCTTACCATTCGAGCTCATGTGTGATGCAAGTGATTTTGCAATAGGGGTTGTTTTAGGCCAGCGAAAGGATAAAAAGGCTCATGTCATCTACTACGCTGGTCGAACTCTTACCGGACCACAACTCAATTACTCCACTACGGAGAAGGAATTGCTAGCCTGTAATACCCCGTATTTTTGTGATATTTATTTATGGGATTAATTGAATTAAATGTGTATTAATTGGGAATTAATTCGGATAAAATACTAGCGAGATGTGAGTTGGTATTTAAATTTTAATGCGTATATATGGCAATATATGAATATTGAAATTGTTGAATTTGTCGTGAGATTGAAATACGACAATTTGGGAAATTTTGTTGGGACGCGCGTGACAACCGCGTCAGGAATATAATTATTTAATTAAAAAGTGAATTTTATTTTTATCAACCGTATGGTCATTTTGAGTGCGCCAACGTGTCCGGAAGGGTCGAAATAGTCAGAAAACACTAGCCGGGGGTTTAGTTTGGGTCCCGGGGCATTATTGGGTCATACCGGCAACTTAAAAGGGCATTTTGATAATTTTGGAATTTTGGGAACTAAAACCTACGAAAATTAGAGTTTAATTATGATTATTAAATAAACCCACCAACCCATTATCAGCACTAAACTAAGTAGTGGGCTACGAGAGAAGTTTAGAATAGAAGTTAAGGGTCCAAATAAACCTCCACCTCCATTGTCATCTTTAGAGAAGAACTTGTAGAGAGAGAGAGAGAAAAGAGAATTCTGCAGAGAGAGAGAGAGAGAAATTCAACCTTCAAGATTCATCATCAAATTCAGAGAAAGATTAAAGGCAAGTGGTTTAATTACATTATTTGCAAAGAATGTTTCTTCCATGCGTAGGAAATTTATATAATTGTTTTGTTCTTGGAGAATGATAAAGACCCATTGAATTGGAATTTGAAATTACATTTTGATGAGGAGATTGCATGTAAAATTGTGTTAGGGTAATTATTCTGATAGAAATACCTCTTTTATATCACCAAAAATGGATTTAACTATGTCTATGGATGACTTTAATTTCCTAGGGTTCATGTTCATGGGATTTGGGGAAAATGGGAGAGATTTGATGATTAGATGATGTTTAGGAAGATTTGGCCCTATATAAATGTTTAGTTATGACCTATGAATGTTTAATGTGGACTAGAAACCTTAAAACACTGTTGGGATAATGTTTGTATGGGTTTTGAGAAGAGAAAGTTGGAGGAAAAACGAATTTAGAAATTCTGGGCTCGAACTGTCACCTCGTTAGAAGACCTGCCCAGGTCGTTCGAACGAGCTTCTAACGAGTTGACAGTTTGCCTTCTAACGAGTGGGATGTTCATTTGATGCCTTTCGTTTGAACGAGATCTCGTTAGATGCCCACTTCGTTCGAACGAACTCTCGTTCGAACCAGCCTCGTTCGAACGAGACTTCTAACGAGTTGACAGTTTGGTCCTTTTTGGCCTGGTTTGATTTCTAGTGTCTCGTAACCTTGTTTAATGGTAGAGATAACATTACCTTGATGCCAAATTGATATAGTTGGGATATTCGGAATATATTGGGGAGTAAAATATAGAAGAATGATTCGAACCAAATGGTAATTGTGGGTTAGGACGCGAATAATTAATTACGACGTGAGTATAATGGATGATGTGTATATATATAAACCGGGAACACGTGTATTGGTATAAGAATGAGAAGTATACCACTAATAAAATATGGTAATCACTAAGATGTGTGCATGCTTAGTATATGTATATGATCTATGTGTATGACATACCTACCATACTTGCTATCACGGGAGGTTTACGTTCGCTTAGGGCCATCTAATCCTTGTGTGCCCGGACTTAGGTTGGTACCTTAAGAACATAATGCTAGAATGACTTATTTGTGAGTTAATAAGTCAGCTGACTGTGGAGCATAGGTATGTACGTGACCCATGGATATGTTGAATTATGTTCGCCTCCATTTTTGTGTGTTGTGCTTATTCAAACAATTCCTGAGAGATTCGGAATTTGTAATCCTTATGTACGTGATGTACCGGGATGGATAACAGAGTATGCGTGCACCGCAGCTTAGCCTCGGGGTGCTTGTATCATATATTTATGATGTGAATAATATACAGTTAAATGAACAGAATTGTTATGTTAAATTGCGAGTATAATTTATAGTAACTCCTTGAGAAAATAAATAAGGGGATAACCTACAGTACATTGAAAATGTAAATAATTGATAATCCGAGTTTAAGTAAAGCTATCTGTTTAAGTGATAACATTGGGTATTTATACTGTGAATCGAGTAGAACGGTTAGAACTTATGACGGTTTAGTTAGATACGTATATCACGTAGATGGGTATGGTGCGTTAGGAGTGCACAAGTAGTCGAGAGGTGAGTATTTCATGTGAGTGCACGTCCTAACATGTATTTTGCATTCATTGTTTTAATGTATTAAAACACTTGCTATTTTAAAATACTCTCCACTTTCGGGCTCTGACCCGTTTGCTTTCAAATCTATTTCTTTCTAAAAACCTTTTAGGTGCCCAGTCACAAGGACACCATGCATAGGATTTCCATTCAGGTGACGAGCTGTAGCTGTTGTGGAAGTTACAGGGCCTTGCTAGTAGACGCTTCATTTGTCTTGACTCTATATCCAGTTTTCACCAGTTGTAGGGCATGTCGGCCATTTCTATTAGAGGCATTTCATATTCCAGATTTTCAGACTTTTGGCATGTAATTAATTCAGGATACTGTTTCATTTAATTTCAGTTGTGGGATTGTTGTGAGGAGTTTTCCTCCGGCCTCATTATTATTTGTTGGTTATTCCAATTCTTCATTATGGTGAATGGTTATGTTATTCTTTCATAATTCTTTTACTGCATTTTAACCAGACTTAATTTAAAATTTGACAACTTACTTTTAAATACTAGGTGGTTAGTAATTATAACATGTTTTCGACAGTGATGCTATTAAGTGAGACAACTTGGCATTTTGATTTAATTTAATAAAGGAGTAGCTACCCGGTATTTAATTCGTCGGGGTGTCCCAAGTGGTATCAGAGCATCAGGTTCTAGTGTCCTTTAGGATCTGTACGGCTTATTATGTTTTCGCTGAGCTTTCTTTGATGTAGAGCCCTATATTTTAGGACTGTTGTATTCTTTTATGTATGCTTCGCTCTTCAGCTATTTTAAGTTTATAACTGCGAACTTATAGACTTTACTCTTATTTCAGATGCCTCCACGACGTGCACCATGGGTTCCTAGGGATGCACAGCCAGAGCCACAGACAGCACCAGTACAGGGCACCATGAATGCCGCCGAGGTTGGAGCTATTGTAGCCCAAGCGGTAAAAGCCGCCCTAGTCGTTGTACAGCAGGCACCACCACAGGCGCCAGTAGCCGCGCCAATTCAGGCACATGCATTCCCGTCTACTTGGGAACGCGTTCGTGATGCTTTTAAGAAAGCACACCCTCCGGATTTCGCAGGTAGCTCCGATGTTGTGGTATCTAGTCAGTGGAGGAAATATATTCAGAGGCACTTGAGGATGTATGAGTGCACCGATGTTCAGAGGCAGATACTAGCTACTTTCAAGCTAGTGGGAGCTGCATTGCAGTGGTGGGAGTCTATTACCACCGCAAAGGAGAGAGATACTCTCACGAGTGGGGAAAAGTAGCGCTTCCCTACGCTCGCCTTATCACTGAACTTCTGATTGATGCCGGGGTGGACGATCCGGGGCAGCAAGTCAGACTCCCCCACCTAATTGGAGCCACTTCCACCACCCGTAGTGAACGCCAAATGAGGGTGGACCATCCCGACTGTCCTATTCTCGATGAGGGTGCGGGGGAGGAAGAACATGATGCCCCAATGATGGATGTGGGGGAAGAAGAATAGTATGATGAAGACGAGGACGACGACTCCAATTTTGAGCCCCCGGGTGCAAATTTTGGTAGGCGCCTTTTGGCGGTGGAAACCCGTTTGGACGATTTCCTCACCCAATACAATCGAGACCAAGCGGACTATCAACGGGATCAAGAGGCCTACCGAAGGGACACGAGCATGATGCATCGTATCCAAGCCCATTTATACGAGCTCAACTTCGGTGGACCACCTCCAACTTTCTTCTATGATCCGTATGATCCCAATGCACCCGAACCGTCCAATCCAACGCCCCAATGATGCCCTTGTTTGTTTGTGCTATTTTTGGTGTTGTTGGTAGTTGTTAAAAATGTTGATTGTGTAATTATTCCATCACCCGTGTAACACAGGCTCTCAGTATCTATAAAAAAAAATAGCATTTATGTTTTATTTGTTCGTTTTATTTTCTCGCACTTTTAATTCGCTTTGAGTTAGATTTTAGTCCTTTTTGCTTGAGTACAATGCAAAAGTCTAAGTTAGGGGGGTCCAAGTGCGTCTTTCTAAAACTTCACAAATTTTTAAAAATGCCCATAAATTTCCAAATAAAAATCATAAAATTTTGAAAAATTCAAAAATATTTTGCTTCAAAATAAATAAAAATTAGAATTTAAAATTTTCAAAAATATCACCTTTATTCTATTTGAAGTCTCAAATTGTTAAATTTCTATTACACTAAGTCGAAATTGACCAAAGATGGAAATTGTGCGAAAATTGACGACTTAACGAATAAGTGTGGAGATTAACAAAACCCGATGAGATTTCAAGCCTATCGATCTTTTTGAGTTTTTAAATCAATTCGAGTTAGTGGTTAACTCATGGTTCTAATTCACCGTTCTAAATAAGTCGTTGATGATCTCAATTCTTTGTTTTGACCGGTTATGGGAAATGGAATGTTGTCTCGAAAAGCGCACTACGAATCTCTAAATTAAATTAATCTCGAGACGCATATGCTAAATTAATAAGTAATTCGAACTATGAAGTAGACCATCGTTTGTTACCTAAAACCATTAGCCATAAAAAGATGTGAAAAATTATCCTTTTATAACCCAATTGAGCTCGGAATTGTAAAAATTGGTAATGCCATCAAATAAAGTCCGAAAAGTGCATAAAAAGGGGCAAGAAAAAAAAATAGTAGAAAAATGCTCAACAGAAATAGCAAGTAGAGAAAAAGAAGAGAAAATGAGCAATTGCCCGAAAAAGCACTAAGCGACATCATAAGAAATTTTTTCCAATTTCGAAGTTCTCAACCGTTCCCATGTTACCCAATATACCTTTAACCTGAAAAGTCCTACCGAGCTCAAATTGCGAAATTGATTATCGTGTGAAGAGATAAGATACAAAAAGATAATATGAGAGATTAAACGGTGTGAATTTGAGGCGATGTTTTCTGTTTTCCAACTACCGTAATCCCCGTTTTCCAACTACCGTAATCCCATGAAGAGATCATTTCGCTAAATAATTCTGTCTTTCATAATTGTGTGCGTGAACTTGTATTCCATTACATTTACTCTTATAAATCACGCATACCGGGAGAAAAGCCACACTTCCGAGTGATTCGTTTGTGAGTGTATTCGGTGAGATTTTGAAATCAAAGCGAACTTTCAGAAAGTAACGTAATGATCAATCGGTGGAAATTAACGGTTCGATTTTTGGCTTCGCACACACACACGACAACTTGAGACTCTTTTGAATATGAATTTATGGTGACTATTTTTCGGAAGGTTTAAATTGTACAATTTTTAAGTATTTTGATTTTGGTTTGAGTTAATAATGAATTTTGTGGGTATATTCACTGCAAATCCTCACGAGACACCACTCATCCTACTAGGGTAACCTAGGGGTTTAAAGGCTTGTTGCATACGCTAAATGCAATCGCTTGCCTGTGAAAAAGGTATTTTATCCCAATAAAGTGTTTAGAAGAGTTATGACGTTATTATTTTTCTTTTACATTGCCCGGGATGGGCAACGTTCTAAGTTAGAGGGGTTTGATTAGGCATAAATATTGTGTATTTATACCCTTAATTTCGATACCTTTGCGTACCCGAGCGGTGCAATTGATATGAATTTAACTCATAATTATGCTGCTAACGTACGTTGGCAAGTATTTCATGTTTTGTATTTCTCTTATGTGTTTTACAGGTAAATTATGCAAGAGGTGCGAAAGAGAAATTGAAACAATGAAGGAAAGGCTAGAAAGTCTAGGAAGGCAAGTTCAAGTGCATTGTCGTAATTTTGCAGCCTGATCCCGGATGTGGGTCCTACTGGAAAGTTAAAGAGTTTGGAACAACGATTACACTGGAAATGACGGCACCCAAATTCGAGCTACGGTGAAAGATTTATGACCATTTGAAGTTGAAGAAAAATCCAAGGAAGAAAACATGAAATTTTTTCTAAGTGTTAAAAATGAAAAGAAGAAGGGCGAAACCAGAAAGATTTCCCGAACCACAGTGGGAACCGGTTTGGGGTACCTGCGAACCGGTTCGAGGTGCCTGATGCGCGAAATTCCACTTGAAAGCTGATTGGTCCAAAGAGTCCTATAATGTACAAACTATTCTAAAACGTACATGTATCATTGTATTGGCTTAGAAAACATAGTTTTGAATAGTTTTTGATAGAGAGACAAGTAGGAGAATACCCTAGAAACATAGATTTGATTTGGTGATTCAAGATTGATTATTTTCGGGTTTGATCTCAAGTCTTAATTCAATTTTCGTTCTCTCTATTATTGTTTTGCATGTTATTCTTCTTGCACGATTCAGTTCGTTTAATAATTCCTTTCATGTTTTAGTACACTTCCATCATGATTTATTTCATATGCAACGTAGTTAATTCATGCACAGTTAGGTTCAACATGTTCGGCTAGATTTTTTAGGGTTGGGATGCATGAACTCAACCCGAAGTGATAGTTGCATGTGTATAAAATTAATCCTCTAAACTTAAGGATTTATTATGACCGTATTGCGTAGAGAACACAACCATTGTAGATATTTGGATCTCGGTTGCTCCAGGGTATTCGGGATGCTTTATACTACAAAGCAAGTGTAGCTATCGTGTTATCGCTTTACTCGTCCTCTGATTACGTATGGTGCAGGCTTGAACCTCATATATGTAATGCTTGGGAGTACTAAAGTCTGGTCTGATTAATCACTTAAATGATTAGTTTTATACCAGTAATACACTAGGGTTGAGGGATTGTATTCCCGACCTGTTTGTCTCATCATATAGATCAAGTTTTAATTCAATCATCATCAGTCTTTTAGGTAATTTAGAGTAACAATATTCCATTCATTCCTGATTTCATTAATTAATCATTTTCAAAATATTATCTAGTTGTAGCTGTTTCACCATTCAAATCACTTTTTCCCTCTTTTTAGAGTCAAAGTTAGGATAACCGTCTGTCCTTCTGTCGTCACGATTTTCTTGTCCTATTTCCCTGTGGAGACGATCCCGACTTATCGGGTTTATTACTAACGCGACAGGCTTGCTCTTGAGCCTAGAGAGTACGCACTTTAGAGACACATTCTTAGTCTCGTCACTTGACTCGAATCCGAAATCTTCTTACTCCCTTTCACATGAAGACGGTGATCTTGGCAATGGAGCAAGGGTGCATCCATCACGTCACCAAACGTTTGCAAAGCTATATTTCCCAATAAGTGTTCCCTTATTCTCCAATTCAAATCCCCGATGAATTTCGAAATCCTCCACTCTCCCAGAATTACTTCATTTGGCATAAAGTTTGCTAGATGCGTAAATTCCTCTTCATATTCCGACACAGACCGTTCCCCTTGAAAAATATCCTAGAGTTTACCCCTCATCTCCTTCTGGACTGCTGGAGGAAAATACTTTCGATAAAAAAAACCCAAAAGTCCGAGATAGACACGGTATCCCTCTCATTCGGAGTGGTCACCGACTCCCACCAATGTAGAGCTCCTCCTTCCAGTTTAAAAGTGGCAAGAATCTATTTTCGTTCCCCACTGCACTCCACCATTCGAAGATGGCGTTGCATATCTTTCTTCCATTTGTTTGCCACAATCACATCGGCGCCACCCTGAAATTCTGGAGGGTGAACCTTCAGGAAGGATTCTCTAACTCTTTCCCACGCGGAGGGTCCTGCATGGGCTTGAACCTACGGTGTTATCGGTTGTTGGGATTGGGGAAAATATTGTGCCATAGCGGTCATATCAACGTTGACTGCGTGGACAATAATATTAGCCACCTCCGCCGCATGTATCGTTCCTTGTGGTGGTGGGGGCTCTACGTTCTCTGCAACTCGATTTACTTTCGTTGGGCGACCTCTTTTAGGCGGTATCTGAGACGAAAAGAATTACTAAATCAGAATACAAGTTAAAATAATTTATCCTGGCAGAAGATCACAAGCATGCGCAAACCAAATAGTCCTAACAATAGGGATTTATATCAAAGAACGCTACGGTAGAACGTGATAAGTCTGCATAGATCCTAAGGACTCTAGAACCTGATGCTTTGATACTATCTGTGACACCCCACTTATTAAAATAAAAGGTGGCCAACCTGATACTCCAATAAATACAGGAATCATAGATGGTCCATTATTAGCATCACTGTCGTAAAAATAATAGTACGAGATAACCACCAGTTATTTTAGAAAACGGATGTCAAATAAATTTACAAGTTGAATAAAAATCATTTCGACCATCCAATTTAAAAAAAAGGGGGATAGAGATATAGAGACATGTAACAGTTTAACAACCATTCAATAAAGTAATAACCGAATAAGCTATCAGTTAACAGACTAATACAAATAGGTTACACAAAGTATTACAGTTAAATATCACAATATATGTTAATACAAAACTTGGGCACCACACCCGAATGTACAGACTGATCATATCTAGATTATACAGAAGAAGGAGGCGTCTATAGCAAATATCCTATAACATTCGCAAAAATGCTATAGCTCCCTGACACTGAGAAGGAGAGATTAACATGGGCGTCCTTGCGGTGGAGCACCTGAGAATAAGTAGGATACATACAAGACAGAGAAATATAAATGGGTCAGGGCCCGGTTTGATATGATATACGTGTGAATAGAATGCGTAATAGTTATGAATGCCAACGTCATAAACAAGGTTAAATTGCTCTTCACAATAAGAATAATCCTCACCTCTCATCTAAGTTCACATCCTAGCGCAATGCCATATATAGTGTTAACTATTCATCGATGCAAGAGAAATAAATAAATTCCATTTTAATAAGCTTAAATTCCAGTTTTGTAAAATATGACTTCACAAGTCCATTCCGCATTAGTAAACTTAATCCGTACCGTTGATTTATAAATGCATTATCCGTTTATGAAATGCCATATTCGTGAGAATAGTTTCAATCAAACATAACGATTCTAAGACCATCCTTCCGGGAGTCGCCCCACTGGATGCGCCCCTAAATAGCTATCACCTTCCAGGTCCTATAACCAAAGCGGCCATATACCTTCGACAGTGAGTCATAACCATATCCGGAATTACCTCACTTCGAATAAAATAACAACACAATATTACCACCGGTACTATGGCCGAGGACTATATTCACCCTGCATTCACTAGCCAGGGGACATCACCTCATTCGCGTGACTTCCCTTATGATAGCATTTAGAGAGGTATGTATATGCAAGTCATAATTCACAAGATATGCCAATTTAAAAAGTGCATTTTATTATATCCGAAACCATATGTGTTTAACGATATAAACCACAACGTTTAATTATCCCCATAATAGTCTTCGAGAGTTCACAACAACACTAAAGGCTACCAAGTGTAATTTTCCTCATTCTAGTCTCTAAAAGACCCAAAAAAATACCACCTAATTCTCCCTAAATCCTAAGCTAACTTACTATAGGAAAAAGGTTCTAACTTTGATTTAAATATCCCCGAAAATAAGCCCAATTACCTCCTTACTAATCTAGGGTATTGTTCCCCCTAATATAAGACTCTAATACTCTATATTACTTCATAAGAGAAGGTTCCTAGGCCTTCAACCTAAAAGAAAATGGTTAAAAACTAAGTTAGAAAATATCCTAAAATAACAGGATTTCCGAATCGATTCGTATATGGCCGAATCGATTCGCCCATGATAGCGAATCGATTCGCCCAAAAAGTGAATCGATTCGGCTGACAAAACCAACTTTCTGTTTTAGTACTAATCGATTCGACCTTAACCCGAATCGATTCGATTTCCCTGACCTGTAGCCACCATTTTCAGCCAATCGATTTGATAAGGAGGGAGAATCGATTTGCCCAGTTGGGGCTATGGATTATATGAACCCTAAATACCCAAAACCCATTCTTCTTCCCTCAAATCCCAACCAAATCAATTCATACTAACACCAAATCATTTCTAAATCACTACTAACTAATAAATACAACACAAATCATATCTAAATCAACACTTAAGGGTTTAAACACCAAAAATCATAAAAACCCATAATGGTTTAAATCTCCAAAAACACAACTATCCATACAAATTATCCACACTAAATCATACATATGCAAGTTAGAAACTTGCCTCAAGTTTATAGTTTCGAATTCTCTCGTAGCAACGATTTCCAAGCTCAATCAATAAATCTCCTCTTTCTCTCATTTTCTCCTAAGCTCTCTCTCTTCTCTCTAACTTTCCCTAGGTTTAGAACACATAAATGAGCTTAATTGCTCTTGGAAGACTAAAATATCCAAATACATTAAGTCTGCTACTACACAATTAAAGTGACTCGTAACATCATTATTAAGTTGTCACTAGTCAAAAGTGTCCCGGAACCCAAAATACAACTTAGCACTTATTTTGACTATCTCAACCATTTTCGGACTAACCGCGCCCTCTAAATTGGTATCCAGAATATCATTCATTATTTCATGTTCCAACATCATATTAACTCTTAAATTTTAATTAAATTGGAATATAAATTATAATCATCGTGCAAAGCACAACGACGCAACAAAACATAATACGATGCTATTTACATTAACTTAACAGTAAATATGCAAAACTCGGTAAATATAATCTCTCAAATCACTTAAAATAATATTCACTTCAACTTTCTTCATTTTATATAATTAACCCACTAGGCAAATTAATATAAAAATAATTACTCATAAATAAGGGGTATTACATACTCCCCCCTTATAAGGAAATTTTGCCCTTACAATTCAGGCGTACCTTATAAAAAGAGGTTTGGATACTTCTATCGAATATCGTCCTCTTGTTCCAAGTTGATTCCTCAGCATTATGGTGTCCCCACTGGACTCGAACCAATGGAACCAGTTTCGATCTTAATCTACGCTCTCCGTGATCCAAAATAGCAACCGGTTGTTCCTCATATGAAATATCGTGTTGTAATTCAATGTGCCAATAATCTCCCTTACATCTCTTATACTTCTTCAAAGATGAAACATTAAACACGCCGTGAATCTGTTGTAGGCTTTTCGACAAAGCAAGTTGATATGCTACGGGGCCTACCTTGGCAATAACGAGAAAATGGCCTACATAGCGCGGTGCAAGCTTTCCTTTCTTCTCGAATTTCATTATACACTTCATTGGGGATACCCACACTAAAACTTGGTCCTCTACCTCTAATTCTGCATGCCTTCTATTCGCCTCGGCATAGCTCTTCTAACGGTCTTGTGCAATTCGAATGTGGTTTCGAATAAGCTCAATCTTCGAAGAGGTATCTTGGATAATTTCAGGTCAAAGGAGCTTATTAGCTCCTACTTCCAACCAACATATAGGTGATCTACACGGCCGACCATACAATGCTTCATACGGTGCCATACCTATCATGAATTGGTATGAATTATTATATGCAAATTTAACCAAGGGAATGTATTGCTCCCACCCTCCTTTAAAGTTAAGTACGCACATTCGAAGCATATCCTCCAACATTTGGTTGACTCTCTCCGTCTGTCCATCCGTTTGCGGGTGGTAGGAGGTACTCAACTTCAATTCTGTCCCCATTTCTTCTTGGAAAATTCTCCAAAAGTGGGATACAAAAATCTTGTCTCGGTCTGAGACTATATTGAAAGGCACCCCATGGAGTTTCACAATCTCCACAATAAAGAGCTTGGCGTAATGTGCCGTATTGTAATCCATCCGTACAGGTAAAAATTATGCCAATTTGATCAGACGATCGATAATAACCCAAATGGAATCATGATCGCTTTGTGATGTTGGTAATCCCGTGATGAAATCCATTGAGATACTCTCCCATTTCCACACCGATATTTCTAACGGTTATAACAATCCCGTTGGTCACTGGTGGTATACCTTCACCAATTGACAAGTGGTACATTGGTAAATAAATCCAGAGATGTCCTTTTTATACCTGACTACCAGTATTGACGGCACATGTCTTGGTACATTTTGTCTCCACCTGGGTGTACAGTAAATCTCGAACCATAAGATTATGTCATGACAGCATGTCTCAAGTCTCCTTCGTCCGGGACTATAAGTCTTCCATGGAAATGTAACCCACCCTCAGAACTAATAAAGTAGGACTCTGCTCCTTCGATTAATAACTGGCGTAACCGATCTTGGAAATTTTCGTCCCTTCCTTGCGCTTCCACGACTTTCATTATAATAGCATGCATAACGGTCAACACTGATATAAATGCTCTTGCTACAGCATCCTCCTGGCTAAGATCTTTCCACTTGGCTTTCCACACCTTCGCTAGTTCTCCCATGGGTTTATGATTCAACGCATCCGCTGCTACATTGGCCTTGCTCGGGTGGTAGTGAATATCGAATTGATAGTCCTTTAGGAACTCCAACCACCGATATTGTCACATATTCAAATCTTTCTGTGAGAACAAATATTGTAATGATTTGTGGTCCGGTAAAAGTCTAAACTTCTCCCCCAGGAGGTAATATCTCTATATCTTCAAGGCAAACACTAACGCGGCAAGCTCCAAATCATGCACATGATAATTCTTCTCATGGGCCTTTAGCTTGTGATACGCATGTGCAATGGCCCTATGCTCCTGTTGTAACACACCTCCCAATCCTTGTAGAGACGTATAAGTGAAGACTAAATAGTTCACTCTTGATCTTGGCAATGCGAGTACCGGAGCAGTAGTCAATTTGTCCTTCAACTCATCAAAATTTAGCTGATAGGAATCATCCCATACTAATTTTACTCCCTTCTGGGTCAAGTTCGTCACAGGAAAAAACAATTCTGGAAAAATGCTTAATGAAACGGTGATAATAACCCACCAAACCCAAAAAACTACGAATCTCAGTGGGCGTCGTGGGCTGACCCCATTCCCTCACCGAGATAACTTTACTCGGGTCTACAGAAATACCCTCAGTCGTAACGATGTGCCCCAAAAACTGCTCTTCCTTCAGCCAAAAGCCACATTTCTCGAACTTGGCATAAAATTGATGATCCCGTAGTGTCTTCAGGACCAATCGCAAGTGTTCGGCATGTTCAGCTTAGGTCCGAGAATAAACTAGAACGTCGTCAATGAAAACTATGACAAATTGGTCTAGGAAGTTCCAAAATACTCTATTAACAAGGTCCATTAATACGGAAGGAGAATTGGTTAGCCCAAAAGGCATGACCAAAAACTCATAGGACCCATATATTAGTTAAGAATACAGTCTTCGACACGCCCTGCTCTCGAATTAGCAACTGATGATACCCAGTCCTCAAATCTATCTTAGAAAAGTACGATGCTCCCCTTAATTGTTCAAACAAATCATCTATCCGAGGTAACGGGTATTTGTTCCTGATGGTGACCTTATTCAATTCCTGGTAATCAACACATAACCAGAGGGTACCATCTCTCTTCTTCATAAACAACACAGGAGCACCCCAGGGTGACGTGCTACGCCGAATGAACCCGTGCTCCAACACTTGCTGAATTTATCCCTTAACTCCCTCATTTCCAAAGGATCCATATGATATGGAGCTCTCACAATCAGCCGAGTTCCCGGTTCTAAATCAATTACAAACTCAATCTCAAGACCCGGGGGTAAGCCCAGAATCTCCTGAATAATATCCCCAAATTCTCTAACAACGGGAATCGAGTCTAAGGAATCGATTATATCACGTGTAGTATCCTCCCAAATATAATATAAGTACGTGCTCGAACCTCCCTCAGAAAGAGGCATAGCCACTAAAAACATTTCTTGCCCCGGAATGGCGAAGACTATACTTCTCCCGTAAAAATTTGCCATGGCTCGGTATTTCACTAACCAGTCCATCCCCCAAATAACATCATACTCGACCATATTTAGGACGAGTAAATCGGCCTCAAAACGCAAATTACCAAGGTATATTACTACCCTTTTACAAATAAAGAATATAAGATAACCATCACCCATGGAAGACTCCACACTAGTAAAAGTACTTTCGTCAGATTTAATCAACCCCCTCGAATGGGGAAAATGCCTAGCAATAAATGAGTGCGTTGAACCCGTATCAAATAACACTCGACCCACATACCCGTGAATGAAAAACTTACCCTTGATAGCTGGCGGTGCGAGCGGTGCTGGGGGAAACAAATCATCTTGAATATTATACATACGTCGTGAATCTGGTAGACGTTGAATATTATACACACGCCGTGATATGCTATGGGGCCTACCTTGGCAGTACACATTGTGAATCTGGTAGACTTTGAATAGGGGAGCATGGAGCTCAATGTACTCTTTCTTGGTGGTATTGGGGTGACTTTTCGGTGCCCAAGAGCTAGCAGGTTGGGAAATATTGTTGATAGTTGAAATTAAAGGACTAACGAGCTTCTCATACTTATAGGCAGTGAACTTTCTGGTCACTTTCTTGGGCTCAGATTTGACTTTGCTAATGCCTTCCTTAAGTTTTACACTAGCCTCTCGAAGGGCTTGAAACTGTAGGTAATATTGTCCTCCCATGGATGCTCGGATATAAGGCAAGAAGTTATTGTTCACGATACTGACTTGTTCCTCCTCGGAGGGTCTTTTGGTCTTGGTGGTAGCTTTCTCTCCCCACCTTCCTATGAAGCTACTGACTGTTTCCCTAGTATTCTGCTTAAAAAGCTTTAGATCTCAACGCGTAACTTCTAGCTCCTCATTGTACTTGTACCGAGACATGAATTCTTATGCGACATCCTCCCAACTATAAATTCTGGATTCTTCGAGGGATAAAAACCAACAGAGGGAAATTTATTTTAAGGTCTATTAGAAAATCTAGGCCATTATTTCTTCAGAGGCACCAGGGAGGGTCGTGGATCGGTAAATAATTGGTGGTCTTTTTCCCTCAATCCGCTTGATGTTTTACATCTTGAACTTCTCTAGCAGTCTGGCTTTGGGATAAGGAGACATATGGGTGTAGTCAATGTAGTTTCCAGATATCTTGACTTGGTCGAACTTCTTTTACACCAGCTTGAGGTCTTTCTTGACCTTGTTCAATTCCTCCTCCCTAAGATCAGTGGGTAATGGAAGGTTATCCCCTAGCTGGGCAAGGTAAGGAATAGGGAGTTGAGCTAGTGGCGACCAATTAGCAGGCAGGGCACGCGGAGCATGTGATACTTTTTTGGGACCCAAACAGGCTCGGGAGCGACTGGACCTATGGAACTAGAAAAAAGAACATCGGGTTCTTAGAGAATTTGGGCCCGGTGATGTTGCATATCGTAGTCCTCAGTTTAAAGATTGCTAATCTTGTCACTAAGATGGGCTAAAACGGTCATAAAATCGAGCTGTACATTCGCTGCTTGGTCGGTGTTCTCCATAAATAACTCGTGAAGTTGAATCCCAAACTCGGATGAAGTAGTAAAAGAACCGAAAGAGCTTCGGGGATGTTTGATGGAAGACCGAAGCCAATAGGGAGCTAGGCCAAAAATGGGTATACAATCGCCCTAAGAGGGAAAATGGTTCGAATTTATTTTTAAAAGAAGGAGGGAATTTTTTTTTAGGTATTTCCAAAGAAAGAAAAAATATTTTTGGTATTTTTCAAAAAGGAGGGAAAAGGAGAGGAATCTTATCATGATTATTATTAATGTTATTGTTAGGTTCTCACTTGTATTAGGTTTGCCTAAACGAAGAAAAAATATCAGACATGACTCGAGCTTGGGAAATTAGAGCTTGAAAATATGTAAGGCACGGTTGGACTTATTTACAGGCTCACGGACGGGATTCTGTTTTGAAAAAGGTGAAATAGAGTTAAAATTTTAAATTTCAACAAAGTTTCGCACGATAATCGGAAAACTAAATATGAGTATCCTAGGTTTGACACATATATGAGGTTTATGCAATTATTAGGTTAGTGTAAGGGTTCCCCCCCTTTAGGTGTGATTTCCACGATATACCTCTTGCCTATAAGGGAAATCATTCATCAGTATATGTGGACAAGTCATTTGATAAACCTGACTGCACGTGCATTGCCTCACTATATACCTTATGGGGACAATACGTGTGAGTGCGAATTCGATATACTCGATGTACGTGAACGGGTTCCCTGCTATATACTTCCTGTCGTGAGTTTGGTCATGCGATTCGATGAGGGGGAACCATTCGATATACGTTAAAGGTATCAAGGAGAATACCGATGCTTACGAAACCAAGTAATTCAAGGGTTCGGGTACTAAGTTATGGAATGGGAAGGTGTTAGGCACCCATCCCGCCATTTCGATCTCTCATGGGCATGTGTTAATCTTCTCCTGTTGAACTCCATTATGTGTGTGCTTACGTGCATAATATAAATGGAGGACGGAACCACTTGACTCATGTCATGGATAAAGGCGGAGCGAGGTCATACTTAGGAGTGTTCCCAAAATAGTAATTCAAAGTATGATGTATGTTTTTGCCGATTCACAAGTCGTTATAGTAGAACGATTGTGTATATTAGACAAGACACAAGGAAGTAAGTATATATATATATATATATATATATGATAAGGACAAAGTAACAAATGTACATGGGAGGACTCGAGTCTAGGGATTTACCCAAGACGCCTAAGTAACCCGAGGGGGCATCAAAGTCCATATAGTTTGAAGACAATACAAGGTGGGGTTTAACCTATAAATCCAACCCGAGATTTTGTTTATATGCGTGTGTGCATGAAACAAGGTGTTTTAGGTTGAGAAAATGTGATGAGAATTCCCCGTTTGGAATTTATGAGTAAATACCATTTTTCTTGTTTTTAGGATTTTCTATAAAAATAAAGTATGTGCGAATACTAATAATAAAAATTTAAAATTAAGATATGTGAAGTAATGAAGGAAAGTATTAAAGTGAAATGAAGTAACTAATGAAAAAATAAGAGAATTTAAAGACAAAGGGGGAGAATTAGACCTCTTATAAAGACTTGAAGTGGATGTTGATTGTAGATGGGCCGATCTCATGATGAGATGATGGTGGGTTGAGGAGATGAGTGGGAATTTAGTCAAAAGATTATAAAAATTATGGAAGAAATGTGGGGAATGGGTTTTTGAAGAAAATGGGTAACAAATCTGAATTCGAGAGAATTCTCTCTGAATTACTGAGAGGGATGTTCTGGGGTGGTTTTCAAAGTGAGGTGATGGACTCTATTTATAGGACTAAGGGGGTTCGATCGATATAGTCCTTGACTTGCCTATCGGAATAGATACCTAGACACACTGTAGATAGGTAGGGTCCTAGGATTACCATTCGACAGTCTGAGGTAGGTTTTTCAGAAAAAATAGCCCTAAAATGCGAATTGTAGGTTAGAATCACATTCGGGGCTGATGGTTGGAAATGTTATTCAGATCCTTTTAAGAATACATTGAGGCACTCCCAGGTTTAGGACAAGGTCAAAAGGAGCTCGGAAGTGTCCATTATTCACTGGATAGGAAATTGCCCAAGGAAAATGGATTGTTCGGCTGAATTGTAAGGTTGATTCAAGCACAGGGTGGACCATTGGAAAAGGGATTCAGAGCCACTCAAAGATTCATTGAGCTTCCACTTAGAAGAGAAAATTTATTGGATTCAAATGAAGCCCGGGAGGGTTTGGTGACCTCTAAATCAATTTTCAATAGTAAAACGTACCATTCGTTCGAACCGTAAGACCGATTCGCACACGAGGTGTATCCTTGGTAAGGGCATTCAGATCCCTTCAAAGATTCATTGAAATTTCACTCAGTAAAGGAAGTTGAATAGAATAAAATGGAGTCCGGGAGCGCCCGATGGCGTTTAGATCGGTACTTGGTGTATAACTTAGGATTCGTGGTGAATGAGTGAGTGCTAGGGACTTAAGGAGGTTCTTAGGTTATCCTAGGCTGGGGTGTTTGTAGTAATTACTAGCTATAACGTTCCCAAAATGTTTTCCTTTATCCATATCTTTCATGAAATGATCAAGCTTTATTTTAAAAGATCTTGTAACAACCGATGTTCATTCATCAGGTTGTTGTCCGGGAATTAATGAGGGGAAGTCGAGTATTTCAGACCATCTAGGATTCGCTGTGAAAGTGATAAATAGGTATGGGTTACCAAACCATCTACAGATTGCCATGGCACCCTAGAAATTTTGAGCCCTGTAACGTGGGCCTCTAGTGAAAGTAGAGGGTAGGACAATCCGTTTACCAACTGAGGCAGGGGTGTGTCACCTCGAAGTACTGCTTCTTTTAGGCATTTGTAAAATTTAGAACTTAGTTATAGTTGATTAAGTTGTATCCAATGCAATCTCTCATCTTCGATACATGTGTATGCGTCACTAATATATTACTGAAATAAATGCCCACAAAGGTACAATGTATTTATCTCTTATGTTCTTTCTTTTAGTTTGTATGAGTAGAATCCCCTCATGGTTACGCATTCCCTCTTTGTATGGCGACGTTCACTATTATTTTCATAATGAATATCAATGTGAAAACCATTTTCGCCGTACGAAAAAATCACTAGGTATTATATAGCCATGAATGAGGGATGTAGCTCGCTAATGCATTGTAATCAGGATGACTTATAATCGATAATGATGTCACGCATACAATTAGTATATGACATGTCACCCACTATTAAACCTACAATATCAGAAGCTTATGGTAAATTATATGTGAGAGGATCTCCCCAATAGGAACCCAACAATCGGATACAGATGTTTACGAAATCTGCTTCTTTGAAATGATCACGAGCCATTCGAAACACAATTGCTAATTCATTGTTCTCATCAAACATCTTTATAAGTTATCGACAATGGAGTCATTAATATTTTCGATTTCATTTATTGATGGTAGGGTTGATATACGATCTGATCCACTATCATAGATGTATAATTGGGAAAATTTTGGATGTTCGCCTTCATTAGTGAGAAAATATCCAATTTTGTGATTATTTTATCCACTTATCTTGTAAACATACGGTTCTCAATTGTTATTATAAGTGTTGTCAATTTTTCTTCCCATCGAGGTAAATGCAAACATCGAGTTATACACACGAATGTTAATTCAAAACTTTTTGGACCTTGTGCCTCCGTGGTACGATAACAAATCCAAAAGAAAGAAGCAAATTCCTTTGGGCTGGGGAGCCTAACTTTTTCTTCTTGACAACGAAGGGAGAATTTAGGAACAGAGGTGTTCCTATTTTTTCCTATACATTCTTTGTGCCACATAGTAGCGTCACAAAAACTACATTGCTATGATGGAGGGCTAAAACTCCAGACGTTAGAATCTTTTCCTAGATTTTATAATAGAAAATGCAATAGTGTATAAGTCAGCAAGAAATGTATTGAGTGTATTTATAAAAATTTCTTTTTGGGTGCTTATGGCTTACTTTTTTGGATATGCTACTGCCTTTACTGGTATCCATTAAATTAAAGCTCGAACATTTATTCTTTCCTTTATAATGCACATATAGAGAAACCGAGCATTATGATGTTTTCTCTAGAAAAATAATAAAAAATATGTACATATTTTACTACATACATTTTTTTATGGGAAGGAGAGTTGGTTAGAGTACTTTTTCCTTTATCCTTTGATATTGGGGAATTTTCCTTTGCGAGGGCATGTTTCGCCCAAAGTAATGTATATCCACAGTAATTTCCAAGAGGGTTATTTATTTGAATACAATCTTTTTTTCATCGTGCTCGTACTCGAGGGATCAATTTTTAGGTTGTATAGAGAAGAATTGGAATGATTTTCGGTGTTTGTTGTAACGGGGTCAACCTTGTTTTCTATACTTGTAGAAGATATGGTTTGGTTATTTTGAGGAATATGGGAATTTACTCTCACATAAGAGGATGGTTTTCCTCTTAAGGCTAGGTTACCACCTAAAGAAAACAACATCCTTCTATGCATCCAAGCTTGTCTACATCTTTTGCTATAATCCATCTATTTATGAAATATAGTAGAAGTATAGAGGATATTAAAAGAGGTAATGGTATATTAATAACTTAATATTTGTAGACACCACATTCTAGTACCCCCTTAAATCTCTCCTTAGGTCCCTAGCACCTCCCCATTTCACTACATACCCTATGTCGCACTTAGAGTACCGATCTAGAGGCCATTGGGCGCTCCCGGGCCTCGATTTGACCCCAATCAACTTGACCGTTAGAGCGAAAGCTATTTGAATATTCGAAAGTAACTCAAACCCCTTTCCAGCGATCCGCCCCGTACGCGAAACGGCATAACCGTTCAGCGGAATGATCAATTTTCCCCCAAAATTAATCCGGAGGCCATCGGGAGGTTAACTCTTCAGCTCGAATGAGACTGGATGAATCTCCAAAGGGCACTAAATCCCGATTTTAACAGTCCACCCCGTGCGCGATTTAGACCTACGGTACGGATACAATTGTGTTTTTTTTTTATTTCCGTTCCAATTTTTTTTGAATTTGGAATGAAATTTTATTTTGTCGATTTTTGATTTTTTCCGAAAAAAATTGGATCGAAAATCGAAAATAATTATGAATTTCTGATTTTTCCAAAATTATGCCGATCCGATTATTTCGATTTTTTTCCGATTTCTAATTTTTTCAATTTTTTCCCGATTTTTTAAAAGTTTCCCATATCCCACATCGATTGGAAGAGGGAGAGGGATCCAAAATGTGCTCTATAAAAGGAGAGTATCCTCCTAACTTCTACACAAATGAAAAAATGGGCCAAATCCTCATGAATTTACATGTTGGGTTAATCCTTTTTCTTTGTTTCTTTAAAATGAGAATTCTGAGTAATCGATAATCGATAATTTTTTTTTTGAAATTTTTGAAATTTCTGGATGTTTAGTAGATTTTGTGAATTTTTGATTTTTGCAGATTTTTCGATTTTTTGGAATACGGATTTTTTTTTTAATTTTTTGAAAAAATCGGATCTGAAATTGGAATAATTATTTTATTTTCAAAAAAATTGAATTTTTTTTCCTAAGAGGCATTTTCCGATCCGATCCAGCCAAAACACAACCTAGGTACGGACGAACGATCCGTTTTACTCCAAGAGGTCACCGGGCGCTTCTAAGCCCCGGTTGAACTAGGTCAACTGTCAAAACTGACCGAAATTCTTTGGAATGTCGAAGTAAATCTCTTAACCTTCCTAACGGTCCGACCGGTGCACGATTCTGACTCACCATATGGACGAACGATCCGTTTTCATCTGGAAATCTCCCGTCCAAAGGATCGATGTGCGCTTCCGAACCACATTTGACCCAAAGTCAACTCCCGGACCAGGGAGGAATCCAAAGGACTCTGAATTACCTTTCTAACGATATGCCCCTTCCCTATTCGGATCAACGGATTATGTTCTGCGATCATTTTTCCAGAAAAATCTGCACGAGACTGCCAATTGGCAAGTACCAGACCCTACCTATCGATAGTGTGCCTAGGATCACCTGTCGATAGGCAGGACAAGGGAAGTGTCGATCGGCAACCCCCTGACCCTATTAAAGGAGGTTATGCCCTCACACCAAAAGACCAAGACCAAAGATCCACCAGCATCAGTGATCTCAGCAACATTCTCTCGAAATCAGCGAAGTTCCCCATGTGAAGTTCCATTCAAACTTACATTCCTATCCTTTTCATACCCAATTTGGCAAAATCATATTCTCTCACATCCAAAACTCATCTCACATTCAAGGGAGTTGATCCAAGATCAAAGATTAAGATTGAAATAAGGTCCAATTTCTTCCCTCTCTTTTTAAATTCTTTATTTTTGCATAAATTTCATTAGATTCATAATCTAGTTCCTACTTTAGTTCATAGATATTAATATTTACATTTTTATTATTATATTGCACATATTTTATTTTCTATAAAAAACCCCAAAACAAACAAAAAGAGGGTTACGCCCATAAATTCCGAATGGAATTATCCATCACACTTTTTCAAAACCAAAAACACATTTTCTACACACACACATCTATAATAAAATTCCGTTCGGATTTATGGGATAAACTCCACCCCCATGCCGCATTCAAACTATGTGAACTTGCCTTTATAGGCTACATAGGCGTTTCAGATTAAGACCCGAGACTTGAGTCCAATTTTCCAATTTTTTAATTTTTTCAATTCCACAAATTCCCCAAATTTCCTAAAACCTCCCATTTTCATGTTTATCATATGCTTGTATTACATAGTGTGCTTGTTTGCATTTCACCCAACAGTATTATCGTTTCATAATAATAATTAATATCGCGATAAACGTACAAATCGAATGTTTATATATATATTATTTTGGGAACATTCTTATGGATGACCTCACTCTACCTTACCCATGGTATGAGTTGAATGATTGCAATATCCATTAGGTATACACATGCACACACTTAACGGAGAAATAAAGGAAAATAATAACACTAGCCCATGAGAGACCAAAATGGCGGAATGGGTGACTAACTCTTTCCCATTCCGTAACTTAACCCTCGAACCTTCGATCTATTGGTTTCGTATGCATCAGTTTGTCCTTAATGCCGTTTTCTCAAAGTGGCAACATGCTTTTTTGCCTGTTTTGTGTAAAATAGGCTGGCGACTCCATCTCTTTATATTAACCCCACATCGACGATGGCCGAAGCGCCCCAAAAAAGGGCGCGAGACCGCAATCTTTTGAGGGATCCTCCACCCCCTTCCCCTGGAAGATTTTTCCGGGATGGCCACAGTGGCGACTCCAATGGGGACTATTTTACATAAGAGGGCTTGACTCTGTTTACATGGGTGTTTTTGTTTTCTTGTGTGCGTGTACCCCCATTTATATGTTCCCCTTTTCTCTCCTTATTTCCTGTACAAACACACCTCATACTTATTCCACTACTCACACACTTGTAGAAATTATCCATGTACACTTCACACCATGTCCACCTAGGGTCACACACACCACTTAGAAATCCATGCTTAGGTGTCACTAACACACACCTCCACTTGTATATATCCATGCTCACTTACACTCATCACACACCACTTGTAGTTGATCCATTCTTAGGTTCACTACCACACACTCACTTGTAGATAATCACACACCACTCACTCTCATAAATCCATGCTTAGTATTGATTTATTTCTTGTACATCATTTCCCTGCTTGGCGTGATGCTTATCAATAGAGATACTCTCTCCATAATATACTAATCAAGAATCATGCATGATATATAAAATATCACCAAAGGGCATAGCTATTGACCAAATTTTATCCCCTAACTGGGGGTCACTTCGTGATGGGCGCTGGTCCGACAAGTCGCGGTTAGACTAAGCGATATGACTCTCACCTTCCATTGGCCAAGTACCTTCGATGTATATCGAACGGTTCCCCCGTATCGTACCGCTTGACCGAAGTCATAACGGGAGGTATATCGCAGGGAACTCGTTCACGTACGTCGAGTATATCAAATTCGCTCTCACACGTACTGTCCCCACGAGGTATATAGTGAGGCAATTCACGTATACTCATGTATATCAAATGTATTATCTACACCTATGAATTTCCCTCAAAAGCAAAGACGTATTTCGTAGAAGTCATGCTAAAGGGGGAACCCTTCCAATTAACCCAATAACTGCGTACCCGCATATAGGTGCCAAACCTAGGACACGCGTATTTAGTTTACCGGTTTCAACTCGAAACTCTGTCGAAATTTTGAGTCGGCATGCTGCCCAAATTTTTGCGCATTTTTTAAAATGATACCCTACCCGCGAGCCTGGTAACAAGTCCAACCATAGTTTTTACATATTCTTCAAACCTAATTTTTTCCAGGCTCGGGTCCCGTCTGACGTCTCTCTTTTTGCATTTAGGTAAACCTAATAAGTGTGAACCTAATAAATATAATAATGAACATTCTGAGACCCGTCTCTCGCTTTTCCTCCTTTCTTTTCCAAAAAGTGTCCAAAAATATTTCCTTCCCTTTACAAAGAAAAAAACATTTTGTCCTCATCTTTTCCAAAAAAAAAATGTCAAAAATATGTCTTTCCTCTTTTCGAAAAATAAAATCCCAATTCTTTCTCCTTCTCAGGTCGATCCCATACCCTTGGCCTGGCTCCCTATTGGCTTCTATCTTCAGTCAAACCGCCCCGAAGCTACGTCAGTCCCCTTACTTCCTTTGAGTCCGAGATTCGTCCACTTTTTATGGAGAATACGGATCAAGTACCGAATGTGCAAGTAGATTTGTTAACATTTATAGCTCAACTGACTGTCAAGATTGACAATCTTCAAACCGAAGTTTATGAGATGCAATGAAACCGGGTCCCTGTTCCCGAAGAAATTGAGGTCCTCTTCCCTCGCGCTATGTGTTTGCCTGAACCCGAACCTATTTGGGTTCCCGAGGAATACCAGCATGCTCCACGTGCTCCTCCTTCTAATGGTCCACCACCATCCCATCTCCCTATACCGAATCTTGCCCAGCCAGGGGCTAACTTACTCGTGACCATTGATCCTAATGAGTAAGAATTGAACAAAGTCAAGGAAGACCTCAAGATGTTAACCAAGAAATTCCAACAAGTCAGACTCTCTGGAAATTACATGGACTACACCCACATCTCTCCATATCGTAAAGCCAGGTTACCAGAAAAGTTCAAGATGCCCAACATCGAGAAATTTAGGGGTAGTGAACCTCCAAATGTTCATCTCTGCAGTTATCACAAAGCCATGACTCTCATAGGGCTTCCAAGGAAATAATGGCCCAAATGTTCCCACAGACCTTGAAGGATAGCGTTCTCTGTTGGTTCTTATCTCTCGAAGAGTTCAGAATTCGCAGTTAGGAAGATGTTGCCTTTGAGTTCATGTCACAGTAAAAGTATAACGAGGAGTTAGAGGTTACCCGCCGTAACTTAGAGATGCTCAAGCATAATACTGGGGAGTCAGTCAGTAACTTCATAGAAAGGTGGAGAGAGAAAGCAGCGACCATGACCAATCGGCCTTTCGAAGAGGAACAGGTCAGTATCGTGAAAAAGAACTTCTTACCCCATGTCCGAGCAATGATGGGAGGATAATATTACCCCCATTTCCGAGCCCTCCCAGAAGTCAAAGTGGAGATCAAAGAAGGTCTGGCTAAGACAGAGGTCGAATAAAAAAAAATAGCTGAACAGTTCACTCCTAGTAAGTTTAAAAAACTTGCCAATACCGTAGTTTCCACCATCAATAACATCTCTCAGCCTACCACTTCATGGGCACCAGAAAGCCGCTTTAACACAGTCCTAAAGGAATACATCAAGATTCACGCTCCCCTCTCCAAAGTCTACCAGGCCCTCTCGAGCCAAAATATTATCAAGCCCTTGGACCCTCGTCCATTACCAAACCCACTTCCCAATAATTTCAAGCAAGATGCCCAGTGTGACTTACATCAAACCACCGACCATACCGCCGACCAATGTTTTCACCTTCGAAATGTGATCCAAGGCCTGATTGACCCGAGTATCATCGCCCCACCAGCCAATCCTAAACCAAACACTACCCATAATCCACTCCCGAATCATGCGAATGCCATCTTTTTAGAAGAAAACCCAAAATTTGACTCATCTACCCAAATCATACCAAATAAATCACCAATAATACCCACATACTCTCTCACACCTCTCCAAACATGCCCATACTTTCTCTTACACCCTACTAGCCTTGATGATCAGTCCTTATCACTCCTCACCAGAGCATGCATCGCTATCCGCACCCGTTCTGGAGGTAAAGACATGGAATTATCAGAAGTGTTGAACCAACTCGTTGAGTTTGGGTTGAAATTGACCCCAAGATGACCGTCAGCTGTCAAAGATTCAATATGTCGTTCTTAAAAGCTTGAAAATGGGCTCAAGAGTCAGACAATTGGGTGGTACCGACCGATAAAGTCAGTTTTGATTAAATGATCTAGATCCATGTAAAATATGGTTAAAAGAAAGGGCAGGAGTGAGAACTAGATGGAAGAGAGAGAAGTTCTTCCTTCTCTCTAAACCTCTACATCCATGGGTTTAAATCCTCTCACTTGTTTGGATTTTGATCCTAAGACTTTCAATGATGTTCCTTTCACACCATCTTCTATATCTCTTACGCATAAAAGTCCCTCATTGAAGACCTTTCAGTTCCACCTACATTTTCTGAAATTATGGGTAAGAATAATGTTGAACATGATCACTCCTCCATGGATTCTCATTGTCTTCCCCCCCTTTCTTCCCCATTTTTATGGGGTGATTCTATTGCTGTTCGGCTTCGTGATGATGCCTACCAAGAAGTTCTAAATGATTGTAACACTTATACAATTATTGGGAGATTGATACTTGCAAAAGGTGAAAAGCTATGGAGGATTTCTGTTTTAAAAAAGGAGCTGTCTAATGTAGGTCAGATCAAGAAGACATGGGCTCTTACACCAATAGGTAAGGGATACTTCAACCTTCATTTTTCATGCCATTTGGAAATGAGTAGAACTTTATCTGTTCGTCATTTCAAATTATCTACTGGAATTTTCAAGCTAATCCCAGGGGTCCCTAATTTTAAACCTGAATTGCATGTCATTTCACATGTTAGCATTTGGGTCAGATTTGTAGGGTTGTGTCAAGACTATTGGGATCCCCGTCTTCTCCTACAAATTGCTAGGGGAGTTGGTATCCCTTTGCGTGTAGACAAGGCCACCATGGATAGGTCATTTGGTAGCTATGCTAGACTTTTGATTGAAGTGGATGTTTCAATTAAACCTCCTGATCGACTTTTGATTGGAAAAAATAATGGGTCATTTTTTGTGAATATCGAGTATGAGTATTTTCCCATGTTTTGTTCTTTTTGCAAAACAATTGGCCATACTATAAATGATTGTAGAAATCTCCGAAAAGAATCGTCAATCCAATGTTCTAAGCCTGTTAACAATGTGCTTGTCAAAACCACAGTTTCTCGTGCCAAGAAAAGTGATAAAAATATTCCCTCTAGTTTTGTTGAAAATACGGTCACAAGAGCAAAAGACCAAATTAAAAGCTTGGAGTTACAGCTTTATTCAAGTACAATAGCTAACAAAAAATCCTGTCAAGGTCAAGATATCCCATCAGGTCAGAAAATAAAGGTTCTTATTGTTCCAGCTGGCCGAGAGGACGCATCTAGTAACTTGTACGATTCCAGTCTTGCAGATTTATCAGTTGTGACAGATAAAGATTTAATAAGGGATTTGGAAAATATAACACCTAATCGGATTCAGTTTTTAAAAGAAAATGGGATTTATTCCGGTGATGGAAAATCAGTCCAGGCCGTTGGAGATCAAAATAACAAATCTGATTTTTAAAAGAAGATACAAACCCTAAAAAATCTGGAACGCTCAGATAATTTAGATACAAGTCAGGTAAATTTTTTTGAAAACCGATCATGTTGGTTTAGACCAAGGAAATCGGAAGGTCTGGTTCCTATTAATGAGGATGTTCATAAACGCAAGCCCTTCTCCCACGTGGATAATTATATTCAGAGGAAAGATACGGTATAACAAATCAAGTCATTTCTAGTCCACAACAAGTTGAAATTTTAAATGGTTCAAAATTGTTCACAGCCGCTTCTGATGTGGGTAAGTCAGTTGAGTCAGTAACATGGCCCACTGAATTATATAACAGGAGTTTATCCCCAAATCCTGTGCGTTTATTAAAAAAGAATGGGATCAAATATGTCAAATATGTTGGTTTTAAAAAGAAGAAGGACAGTAATAATTTTCTTCATCTTTTTACCAACTTGGTGTCCGAACCAAAGGTTTCAGTTGTAATTCGTCAAAAATCGAAAGATTTACTTATTGATTCAGGTGGTACAGGAAAAAAATGGACAAAAACAAGATTCAAAATATTTCATCAGAGGATAATTCGAAAAGTGAAGATTCTTATGGAGATATGCCTCCCCTCGAGGAAATTCCAAATTTGTCTAATATCACAAATGGTTCTTTACAAGGAAAAGATTACCATGAAATTAATTTATTCGTGGAAATTCCTAAATTTGATCTTGGAATGTCAAATGGTTCTGCAAAAGCTCGAGCGTCTATTGAAGAATCGATTGGAAAAAAATGGGGACACCAAATGCCCAAAACTCCTACTAGAAATTCCTTTGAGGTTTTAGGGAATATGGAAAACTCAAATAATCTTGAGGTAGAAGGAATTATCCAAAAGAAAAAAGACATACAAGATTCCTTTTCGGACTTAAGTGCTGAAGAGAAATCGCCTTTAAATCGCAATTTAAGGCGCCATGTTACTCGTTTTAGATTTCGTTAATTTCTTCAGTTTTCTTTGTTTTAGCGCTTGTAAGTGCCTTAGGAGAGGCTTTTTCTCATCCCAATAAATAAATTATTTAAAAAAAAAAGAAGTTTTTCTGACAAACTGTTGATATTTGTAGTGTGTCTCGGCTACTCGATGCTTTGAAACTATAAGGGCGTTTAGTCCTTCACTTTCACATCTCCCCATCGAATGAGAGGACTTATATGAAGAGGCCATTGAAGTCGTGAAATATATCAGCTTTTCATGGAAAAATAATATCGTTGCCACCGAATTGGGTGGGTGGGGGGGGGGGGGGGGGGGCGACTTCGATGATTCAGGAAAGGTTAGTTCGATAGTCAGCATGTGTGAGATGATATCATTTGAGGAATTACTAGGAGAGATCAATAGGATGGATGAACAACCCGATATCGATGAAGAAACATGATTTCTATTTTTACCTCCTTTTGTGAACCACATGACCAGGTCAGGAAGACATTACCAAATCCCAAGCCTACAATCATCAGTGAGCAATAAAGGGAAGGGTGCCAAGAATCTTCCTACGCTAGAAATGACCCTCGAAGAAAGCCAGATCCTCAATCAGTTAAAGAAAACCCAAGCCAATGTCAATCTATGGGGACTTTTTATGTCTTCCCAGCTACACCAAAATGCCCTGATCAAGCTACTCACAGGACCCACAGTTTCTCCCTCAACCATGCCAAAAGAAGTAGTGAATCTAGTCGGATCCTTGAATTCTACTAGAATTATCTCCTTCTTTGAAGAAGAAATCCCCAAGATTGGTCCAGACCACAATTATGCCCTCAACATCTCTGTCGAAGTCATGGGGAAAATTTCCCACTCTCTCTTGTCAATAATGGATCGGCTCTTAATATTTGCCCGTTGATGACCCTAAATTGTTTGGGATTGAAAGTGAGCAAACTTGCTCCAACCTCTACTGCCGTATGTGCCTATGACACTACTCGTCGAGAGGTAATGGGATCTATAAAGCTTGCAATAGGGGATAGCCCTATAAATACTGTATTTGAATTCTAAGTCATCGATATCCCAGTCTGTTTTAATCTGTTGCTCGGATGACCGTGGCTCCATAGCATCAAGGGGGTGTCTTCTTCCCTTCATCAGAAACTAAAATTCTTCGCCAATGGGCAAGTCATCACCATCTTGGGTGACAACGACAACACTGAGAATGCAAGCACCAGTAATCCAGTACTTGAAATACAACACGGGACAAATGATATATTTTTATCAGGTTTCTAGGTTGAACCACTTCTACTCCTAACAGGGGATGATTTCAAAGATAAGGTTCGTCCAGAATATGACCCCCATGAAAACGTCAATGCAATCCAGATGTTAAAAAACATGCACTTCATGCCCTGACTCGGGCTAGGAAAAAGACAACAAGGGATACCTGAACCTATTATGTTGAAGAAGGCCTTTCCTCCATGTGGCTTGGGCTATCAGCCGTTTGAAGAAGAACTCAGAATGATCCGTTAATCTCGACTGAAGAGGAGGTCAGAATGCACCAAAACTGTTTCGGGAGATTCCCTAAACGAAAGATTCATCATAGAGGGTGATGATTTCCCATTCTGCGGCTTACCCGAACCATGGTATGACCATGCAGATAAAAAGATGAAACTAAGAATGGAGATATTTTTTAAAGAAAACTACCCATATGCCGAGAGTTCCCAGCACCGTGTACAACCGCTCACTTAGGAAATCGAAGATTCTTAGGAAAGTGACTCCGAGGATTCTTTCGATTTACAGACACTGGGGCTGATACTCTGCATGGTCCACTCAGGGGCTACCTCGTCGGATCTATCCCATCTGATCAAAGCTGGTGATGCACCTCTCCTCAACTGGCATGCTGTACCAGTGCCACCTGCTGACAATCAACCTAACCCTGATGTTTATCCCATTTCCCCCTATTTGGTTGTTTCTCCTAACTCTGATGTAATCAAAACCTCTTTTGATGAGGTCCTCAATGCTGTTTTTTCTATCAATAAAATAAATGAAGATTTTGAGTATCTTGCTCTGCCTTACATTAATTGTCTTGATTCTAATCAAACTCTTGATGATGATGATTTTGTAAATGAACAATTCTTAACTGATCTAAATAATTTTAATAACAAACAATATAATCGCGTTCAATTTAATTAAGGTGAGATTATTCTTATTAATCTCGATTCTAGTAGGTAACTGCATGAGATTATGATAGGGGCCACCCTTAATGAGCATGAGCGCACATAACTCAAGGAATTATTAAAGGAATTTATGGATGTCTTCACATGGTCCTATAATGGCATGCCCAGTATCGAATCTAAGATAGCTGAGCACGAGATTCCAACCCTCCCCGAATGCAAACCGATCAAACAGAAACTGCGAAAGCTTCGCACCGAATGGTCGCTCAAAGTTAAAGAAGAAGTAGTCAAATAACTAAATATGGGCTTCATTCGTGTGATAAAATATCCCATATGGTTATCCAATATTGTACCCATGCTGAAGTCAGGAGGGAAGGTTCGTATGTGTGTCGACTACCGAGACTTGAACAAGGCCTCTCTAAAGGATAATTACCCGCTACCCAATATCGATATTATTGTGGACAATATGGCCAGTCACACTCTCAAGTCATTCGTTGATGGGCTTGCCGGATATAACCAGATCAAGATGCACTCCGATCACTAAGAGAAAACTGCATTCATCACCCCTTGGGGAGCCTTTTGCTACACTGTCATGCCATTTGGTCTAAAAAATGCAGGGGCTACCTATCAGAGGGTTGCCACAACCATTCTGCATGATCTGATACATAAGGAACTATAGGTCTACATAGATGATTATCAAGTCTAAGACTAGGGAGGGTCATGCTCCCACTCTCCGAAAGTTCTTTGAGCGGCTGTGACTGTAGCAGATGCGACTTAATCCATAAAAATTATCTTTGGCATTACCAAAGGAAAACTCTTGGGATTCATGGTTAGTGTGAAAGGGATAAAAGCAGATCCTGCCAAGATGAAAGCCATACTCGGGATGACACCACCCTAAACGGAGAAGGAAGTTCGAGGATTCCTTGGAAAATTATAATACATCAGTCGGTTGACTTTTATATGTGAACCCATCTGCAAACTCCTCCGAAAGGATTCAACCAAGGTCTGGAATGAAACTTACCAGTAATCCTTTGATTGAATCAAGCAATACCTAACCCAACCTCCGGTACTCATGCCACCGCAACCTGGTCTTCCCTTACTCCTATACCTAACCATAATCAATACTGTAACTGGGGATTTACTATCCCCATACCTTGAAGCAACCCTCAAAGAGAGAGCCATCTACTATGCCAGTCACAAGTTAGACGGTTACGAAGTTAACTACACCGCCTTAGAGAAATCACGTATCGCTCTTATCTGGGTTACCTAAAAGTTACGGCACTACATGCTAACCTTTCCCATCAAACTTGTATCCCGCATGGATCCTATCAAGTACTTTCTCGAGAAACCTGCACTGTCCAATCGAATGACCCATTGGTTGATGCTCCTAGCTGAATTTAATATTACCTATGTCACGCAAAAGTACATGAAAGGAAGATCCATCTCTGACTACCTTGTTGACTACCCTAGGGAAGAGACCGATGTCTGGATCTCTGAGTTCCCAGATGAGAATATCCTTTGTACCTCCCAAGAAGACCTTCGATGGCAGATGTTCTTCAATGGCGCTGCCAACTAGAAAAGGGTATGACATTGGCATACTCCTAATTGCCCCTGATGACTCTCACGCTCCCATTGCCATCATGCTAGACTTTCCTTGCACCAACAATATAACTGAATATGAGGCATGCACGGTAGGCCTAAAAGTTACCCTCAAGAAAGGAATTCGATACCTCTATGTCTATGGGTATTCAACCCTCATCATTGGTTAAGTACTCAGAAAATAGAAAGTCAATGACGAGAAACTCTTACCCTTTCATGACCACCTTGAAGAGATAACTTCCCAATTCCAAGAAATTACCTTCCACTACCTACCCCGAGCAAAGAATAACCTAACCGATGCCCTTGCTACCTTAGCCTCCATGAATGACATTCCTGAGGGAATAACCATGGCCCCTTTCCTTGTATAAAAGAAAGAAAAATGAACCCACTGCTACCACATTGAGCTCACCACAGAGGAAGATCTCGAGATAATCAACTGATGGTACTATGATATTTGGCGCCTCCTGAAGCATGGTAGGTATCTCCAAGGTTTTGAAAAGAAAGAATGAGCAATCCTTCGGAGACTCGCTGCCCAGTACATTATCTGTGATAAAGCACTATTTAAAAGAAAAACTTCGATGGAACCCATTTGCATTGCATCGCAGGGGCTGATATTAAAGAAATAATGTAGGAAATTCATAGTGGGGAGTGAGGGCCCCACATGAATGGACATATGCTTGCCAAGAAGATCATTCGACAAGGATAATATTGGACTACCATGGTTTAAGATTGCACAACCTATGTCCGAAGATGCCCCAAATGCCTGCAGTTTTCCAACCTACAACACTTGCCCCCGGGGGAATTATATAACAGGACCTCTCCCTGGCCGTTTTCCACATGGGGCATCGACATCATGGGAAAGGTTACACCAAAATCATCCAATGGGAATGAGTTTATCCTAATAGCCATTGACTACTTCACTGAATGGGTCGAAGTAGAGTCATACGCAATCCTGAATGCCAAAAAGTGGTTAAATTCATCAAGAAAAACATAATTTGCCGATATGGGACAACGGGTAACACTTCGAGGCAGAAGTTACAGAAGTGGTCGAAGAGTATGGACTTCAGAGACACAAATCTTCTCCATACCGAACTCAAACTAACGGAGCAGTCAAAGTAACCAATAAGAACCTTAAAGCCATTATCAGTAAGATGACAGAGAGTTATCGAGATTAGGCCGACAGGATCCTTTACGCCCTCTGGGGATACCTCACTTCAGCTCAAACCTCTACTGGGGCTACCCCTTACTCTCTAGTCTATGACATGGAAGCAGTCCTACCCATGGAGCTGGAAATCCCTTCGCTGCACATCATGATAGAAAGCAGAGTCAATGAGAAAGATTGGCATCAAAGCTGTCTCAACGAGCTGTCTCTCTTGGATGAAAGGAGGATTAAAGCTCTATATCACATACAAGGCTACCATCGCTATATAGCACGATCATTCAATAAAAGAGTCAAGGACCGTGGTGTCCGAGAAGGGGACTTATCGCTCAAAGAAATAGTAGAGCCCATCTAGGTCCCTAGAGGGAAATTCAAGCCCAATTATTGCGGCCCTACATCGTGAAGAAAGTCCTGTCCAATGGCACCACTATGCTCACCGACCTTAATGGAGAGGAAATTGCGTGCCCAGTCAACCTTGACAGTCTCAATAAATTCTACCCCTAGTCTGAAATCTCGGCGAACTTCAACTCTGTCACCTCCTTTCTATTCTTTAAAAAAAATCTTCATTACCCTCTACTCAGAACTACGTGGGACCTAATCCTCTAAAACCCTTTTTTCTTTTAAAAAATGAATTTCAGGAAATTTTCAAAACCCTCAGAGGTACGTAGGCAGCCCATCCGCCTTACATAAGTACGACCCCCTTCTTTTTTCATAAAAAGCGATTCTTTTCTTATCCCTGAGAATGATAGTTCATTTTAACATATCCATAAATAAGAGGATTTTGTATGCCTTAGAGGCTGGTATAGATAATTCAAATGCAAAACTCATCAAGAGGCACAACTAGATGAAAAAAACTCCTTTATTTCATTATTCAAAATTTCAGTACGATTACATCGGCATAGGGAGTCAAACGGCTTCCCTTGTCAGCCTATTTCTACCTTCCTAAAAATAAAAAATAAAAACAATCCTCACTACTCCCAAAATAACCCTCAAATTATTTCCAAACACAGAACCACACCCATTAAAAAAGCTTCACAAAATTCTACTGGCAGTTGCTAGAGGAACTATCCCCATCACCACCCACATCCTGGGGTCCCCAAACTTCCCTTGCCTGAATGGAGTGTCGTAGACGCTCCATAGAGTGATAATCCTGAACTAGCTTGGGGCAGACCACAACACCTCCCTCCGTACTGTCAGATATGGCAAACCACCTTAGCTCAGTCTCCACAGCCAGCATCTTGGCCACTACCTTATTCCATAACCACTTCATGTAGTTCCAGGAGACGTGTCGGACTCTTCCCACAGAGAACTAAGCTGCATGCGCATACGCTCTGTCAGGTCCTCCAGAGGAAAAAAGTTCAGTGTCCGTGGTGGCACAATTTGTTCCCATCCAAATTAGTGCAACATCCGTTAGGGAAAGTAAAAAGAGGTCTACCTGAAGCCTACTAATCGAATATATTGGTACTCCCTGAGTTTTAGAAAGGGCAGTAGCTCCCCCCACCAAGGTACAGACCAACGCAAGCCGCGAGCCCCATGCTCTACGAACCAGTTCTCCCAACTCTCAATGTCCAGGCCTACGCTAATAAAATAGTGTGAGGAGAAGTTTGACACCACCGGTAAAGGATACTGAGGTGGGACCACAATATAAAACCTTTCTGACAGCCACATGAACAGCATTATAGGGCTACCCCTCAGAAAGTCAGAATAACCTTCCCGCCAGGCATCCACACCATTCAAAGTCTCCACCAGTATCACTACCATAGGATTGCGATGGTACGACATCCAAGAAAAAATAGCTATAAGTTGGGTATCCACCAGTACTTCCACAGTTACCAATAATAGTTTTGAAACTAGGTCCAGAATGAAGGCCTCAGCATGACCAGCATTAGCGACATCCTGCAAATGCGCAGAATGCAGCACCGCAAGAAGAGAAATCATTATTCCCCTGACCAACGACCTGGCCATTGAAGGTGAAATATGGAGAAGTCCTGCCAACAGTTCCCTAGGGGACTGGGAAAACTCAGGCATAGCCATTGCAATGTTGTGATTTATCCCCAACACGACAGAAAACTCTTCATAGGTCGGACAGGTTTCTTCCAACTTGAAGCGAAAGATATGATTTTTGGGGTACCAAAATTCCACGGCTGCCATCAGCATATTCCACTCTATAGTCCAGTTGTGCCATAAAGAGACTAGCCATATGTTGAAAGCATCGTAGTCAACATTGTAGGAACACATTGCTTCCAAGGTTTCTAGTTAGTTCACAAACTCAACACTACCAGGGAGAACCATATCACAAAAGAAGAAGAGAGTGAGAAAAGAAGGGTATAAAGGAAAAATAATGTGGAAGTGTGAAAATAAGATCCATCCACACCCCTATTTATACTTGAAAACTCTCAAGCAAAGACAAGAAACCCTGCAGAAATCGGAGGAAAACTTACGCCACCAGGTACCAAGCAATTGAAGAAAGTGAAATCAAAGTTTTGGGTTGTTTGGACTGGATTGATATGCCGATAGGCAGGATAAGGGTCATGCTGATCGGCAACCCCCTATTTTTGGGAAATCCCCCTTTTCCTTTGTTAAAGTCGAAAAACCTAATAAAAACAATTTTTATCTTAAGGGATTTCCAAATTTCCTTATCCTGATGTTTTTACTTATCCTATTTTAAAATAAAATCCTTCTCAAATCATTTTTAATTATTTTACTGTCTCAATAGAAAACTAAAAAGAGCATGCGCATTAATCACTAAAAACAAAAATTCACAAAAAAGTTCACTTGCATAGATACTTGTTGTGTTACATTAGTGTTGCAGGAAAAAAAATAAGAAATACAAAGGACGCAGCTCGAACCCAACTTTCTCTCTCTCTCCATCTCTCTCTAAGATCCTCCCTCCCTGCGACGCGCCCTCTTCCCTCTGCATCGAGATGATGTTCTACCACTCCCAAAGCTCGACCTTCCTCAGACGAGGCAGATGGTACCAAACAAGAAGGAACTAGGATCGCATCCTTAACGTGGACAGTCACTGAAGATATCCAATCCCTAATATCCCTTAGTCAAGTTGTGGAGACCCGATGTGCTACAAAAGAAAACAGAAAAGGGCAAATTAGTCAATCTGAGGTGAAGGAAGAAATCAGGAAATCAAAAGACAAAGAGATAAAAAGAATACCTCAGGTCGAAGGACCTCATCTGCCAAGCCCAACTCCTACGGGTCCATCGCATTAGGACAGTGTAGCATACGCACCGACCCTCCATCTTCCCGTCGAATGTTGTAACCAAGTGAGAACAGCCGTGTAAAGGGAGCCTCCGAAGTCATCGCCACCGCTGATGTCGTCGCCCTGCCTGCACTGTGGGAGGATCCCACCTGCCGACTGGAGCTCGCATGGGGAAGAGGCATCGCGTCATATATGTTGGGTGGAATCACCTATCTAGACACAAAGTTCATATAATCATACATCATTGTAGTGTCGGTATATAACGAGTAAGGCTCACCTATCATTACCACCACCCGGGTGTCGTTCGACATCTCTCGCACCCGCTCATGAACATTGGGGATTTCACCGGTGGCAAGTTGACCTCATCCTACATAATCTATCTAACTACTCTCTCCCTTAGATACCAAGAATAGCCAAACTCATGTGCCAATAAATGCCGCATCTGTGCATGTCTCCTAGTCACCCCCATATGCTGGATAGCCATTTCCTATGGATAAAAGGTCACCTGCGAATTCCTCCGTAAGAGCAAAAGAAAGAAAGATCAATATCAACAAAAGATCATCAAGGGAAAGATAGTCTCATGGAAAAAGGGGGACTTACTCGCTCACTCATCAGTCCATTCAAAACCTGACTCACCGTCTCGAGAGAGAGCGATTTCTTCGATTGTCGATTGGACTTTCTCCATCGATACATCCGGTAGAAGTCCCCAATAGAATCGTCCTTCAAAGCTATCAATTGGGAGTTAAACCCTATCACCTCATAGAACCACGTCTGCAAAGGACAAAGGGTCAACATTTATGGAATCAAGAATAAAATGCATGAAGGAAAATGCGAAAAATGAAGAATATCTCAAGAAGATACGTGGCTCCAGTAAAAGTTTTCTGGCATCGACTGAATGCATCAAGAGAATAATAAAGGGTCGCCAAGGTTAGGCTCCCCCAATCATGAATACGGATGTCCGAAAACACCCTAAAAAATGGTTCCAAAATCAAACGTCGAGGGCTCTATAGACACTACATTCTAGGACCCCCTAAGTCTCTTTTAGGTCCCCAGCACCTCCCCATTTCACTATAAACCGTAGGTCGCACTTCGAGTACTGATCTAGAGGCCACTGGGCGCTCCCGGGCCCTGATTTGACCCCAATCAACCTCACCGCCAGAGCAAAAGATCTTTGAATATTTGAAGGTCACTGAAACCCCTTTCGAACGGTCTGTTCCGTCCGCGAAATGGCATAACTGTTCAGACGAATGATTAATTTTCCCTCGAAAATTGATTCGAAAGCCACCGGGTGCTCCCGGGCTCCATTTGACCAAGGTCAACTCTTTAGCTTGAATTAGAATAAATGAATCTCTGAAGCGCACTGAATACACTTTCTAACAGTCCACCTTGTATGCGATTTTGACCCATGGTACAGACGAACGATCCGTTTTACTCCAAGAGGTCACTGAGCACTTACAAGCACCGATTCACCTAGGTCAACTATCCAAACTGAGAGAAAATATTTGGAAAATATAAGTACATCTCATAACCTTTCCAACAGTCCTCCCCATGCGCGATTCTGACTTACCATACGAACGAACGATCCGTTTTCATCCGACGATCTCCTGTCCAAAGGATCGACGTGCACTCCCGAGCCACATTTGATCCAAAGGCAACTCCTGGACCCGGGAACTATCCGAAGGAATCTTAAAGGTCTCTGAATTACCTTTCTAATAGTATGCCCCATCCACGATTCGAATCAATGGATTACGTTTTACGATAATTTTTTCAGGAAAATCTGCACGAGACTGCCAATTGGCAGGTTCCAGACCCTGCCTATTGGCAGTGTGCCTAGGATCACCTGCCGATAAGCAGGACAAGGGAAGTGCCGATTGATAACCCCCCGACCCTATAAAAGGAGGATCATGGCCTCACACCAGAAGACCAACACCAGAGATCCATCAGCATCAGTGATCTCAACAATATTCTCTCAAAATCAGCAAAGTTCCCCATGTGAAGTTCCATTCAAGCTTACATTCCCATGATTTTTATACCCAATTTGGCAAAATCATATTCTCTCTCATCCAACAATCATATCATATTCAAGGGAGTTCATCCATGATCAAAGATCAAGCTTCAAAGAAGGTTCAATTTCATCATTCTCTCTTTATATTCCTTATTTTTGCATAAATTTCATTAGATTCATAATCTAGTTCCTACTTTAGTTCATACATATTAATATCTACATTTTTATTAGTATATCGCACATATTTTATTACCTATAAAAAAACTCAAAATAAAAAAAAGAGGGTTATGACCATAAATTCCGAATGGAATTATCCATCACACTTTTTCAAAACCAAATACATATTTCTACACACACACACACCCATCTATAACAAAATTCTGTTCGGATTTATGGGATAAACCCCACCCGATGATGCATTCGAACTACGTGGAATTTGATGCCTTTATAGGCTACGTAGGCCTTTCGGATTAAAACTCGAGACTCGAGTCCAATTTTCCAACTTTCTAATTTTCTCAATTCCACAAATTTTCCAATTTTCCTAAAACCTCCCATTTTCATGTTTATAATATGCTTGTATTACATAGTATGCTTGTTTTCGTTTCATCCAACATGTATTATCGTTTCATAATAACGATTAATATCGCGATAAATGCACAAATCATATATATATATATATATATATATATATATATATATATATATATATATATATATATATATATATATATATTATTTTGGGAACATTCCTATGGATGACCTCACTCTACCTTTCCCATGGTATGAGTTGAACGATTCCAATCTCCATTATATATACACATGCGCACACTTCACGGAGAAATAAAGGAAAATAATAACACTAGCCCATGAGAGACCGAAAGGCCGGGATGGGTGCCTAATACCTTTCCATTCCGTAACTTAGCCCCCGAACCTTCGATCTATTGGTTTCGTACGCATCAATTTGTCCTTGATGCCTCTCTCTCGAAGTGGCAACATGTTCTTTTGCCTATTTTGTGAAAAATAGGCTGGCAACTGCATCTCTTCATATTAACCCCACGTCGACGACGGTCGAAGTGCCCCGAAAAAGAGCGTGAGACTTCTATCCTTAGAAGGATCCTCCACCCCCTTCCCCTCGAAGATTTTCCCGGGATGGCCACAATATTAATAACTCATTTATAGTTTTTGAGGGTTTAAATATCCCTAAAAACCTATAGGTTAATATTAAAGATTTGTCTAATCAGGTGCATAACCACTACCTAAAACTTTCAAATATACAGTTGTTCTTTTACCATCTTCGTTTTACCCTAACTTTCACACAATTGGCACATATTCACCACCTCTAGTTTGGACAATCGCTTACTCCTTTCCACTTGTAAAAATTAAATGTAAGCCCTTGTATTTTTTAATTTTTCCAAAGCAAATCCTGGATTTTTGAATAATTACATCACTACCCTCCAAAAATTTAATAAAACTTTGGTTTGGCAGAAAAAATTGCTGCCACGACATTTTATAATTTTACCAAAGAAAACCTATGGATTTTTGTCTAATTAAAACCCCATCCTCCAGAAAGTTTAATAAAACATTGCTCTGGTAATCACTCTTTTTTTGCAAAGTACCAACAGAGGACGACCTTTTAGAAATCCAGAAAAGGACAACTATATTCAATAAATTTGATGTTTTCATACGAACACATCACATATGTCTATAAATTTTGCTAGATTAAACGTGGACCAATTAATTTTGTTTTTGAATGGTTTGAAAAATGTTGCAACTTTGTTTTCTTCTAACAGAAATTAAATAATTATTCGAAGATGACACTACACCAAAAACAAGAATCTGGTATGATTTTAAACTGTGCCAAATCCAATCTGGCACGGTTTAAAACTGTGCCAGAATCACGGGTGCCAGATTTTTTTTCACAGTTTAAAATCGTGCCAGATTACCCAATCTGGCATGCTTTTGGCCCACTTTAAAACCGTGCCAAATATTGAATTTGATACGCTCTTGGCACACTTTTAAACTGTGTCAGATTTCTATTTTCTAGCACGCTTTGGACACGGTTATAAACCGTGCCAAAATTTTTAATTAATAAAAAAAATTTATTTGAAAACAAATATGGAAAATCAACAAATTCCAAATTTGGTAGGAAAAATAATTATTATTTGCAAAACAAATCAAGAAAATTCACAAATTGCAAATCTCGCACGTTGTTGATAAACTAAAGTACATACAAACTTCAAAATATTACAAGTCTTAATAGTTTACAGACCAACAAAAAATTGGGAAGAGTTTCATTTATTTTCTCGACATTCTAAAACCTGCATAATGTAAAGCCCGCATGGCCAGAAAATATAACAATAAAATTACAAAAGCCCGCACGACAATAAAATTTAACAATAAAACTACAAAAGTCGGCACGACCATAACACATAAAAATTATAATCATGAAATTAATGATATTAAATAAACAATCCCCTTGTTGTAAACCATTGACTTCTTCGTGTGTTCCACGTGGATAAAAGCTAAAGAAAAAATGTTATCATGCAAAAAAGTAAGATAAAAAAAGAGATGATATTAGTAACCAAGTAATTTAAAAAAAATCTTATTCAAGCTAAAAAATTGCACATACGAGTTACAATTATTATCATATTCTCAAACCGGAAGTCTTGTGACTACGTGGTCAGTTCCTACGAGTTACATTAGTCCCATGCGAGGTGTTAGTTTGTCGAGCGGGGACGTTTGGGGGATGGTTTGAGTTTTCACCGTCAAACGACATATTTTTAAGCATAATCTATATGTTTTAAAATTATCGTCATATTTTCAAATCGGGAGACCTGTGACTACGCGATCAGTTCCTACAAGTTACATTGGTCCTGTGCGAGGTGTTCATGCCTCTTACGGGACTGTTTGGGGGTTGGTTTGGGTTTTCACCCTTTAACGACTTATTTTTAAGACTAATATAGATATTTTCAAATTATCTTCATATTCTCAAATCGGGAGACCCGTGACTACACGATCAAATCCTACGAGTTACATTGATCCCGTGCGAGGTGTTAGTGCCTCTCATAGGACCGTTTGGGAGTCGGATTGGGTTTTCACCCTCAAACGGCATGTTTTTAAGCGTAATCTAGATTTATTCAAATTATCATCATATTCTCAAACCGAAAGTCTCGTGACTAAGTGGTCAGTTCCTACGAATTATATTAGTCCCTTGCGAGGTGTTAATGCCTCTTACGGGCCCGTTTGGGGGCTAGTTTGAGTTTTCACCCTCAAACGATATATTTTTAAGCTAAAGTCTAAATATTTTCAACTTATCGACATATTATCAAACTGGGAATCTCGTGACTATGTGGTCAGTTCCTACGAGTTGCATTGGTCCCGTGCGAGGTATTCATGCCTATTACAGGGCCATTTGGGGGTTGGTTTGGGTTTTCACCCTTTAACGGCATGTTTTTAAGTCGAATCTAAATATTTTCAAATTATCATCATATTCGCAAATCGGGAGTCCTGTGACTATGCGGTCAGTTCCTACAAGTTACACTGGTCCCGTGCGATGGGTCGTGCCTCTTACGGGGCCATTTGGGGTCTAGTTTGAGTTTTCACCCTGTAATGGCATATTTTTATGCCAAAGTCTAAGTATTTTCAAATTATCATCATATTCTCAAACCGGGAATCTTGTGACTATGCGGTCAGTTCTTACGAGTTACATTGGTCCCGTGTGAGATATTTTTGCCTCTTATGGGGTCGTTTGGGGGTTGGTTTGGGATTTCACTCTTTAGTGGCATGTTTTTAAACTTAATCTAAATATTTTCAAATTATCGTCATATTCTCAAATCGAGAGTCCCGTGACTACGTGGTCAGTTCCTACGAGTTACATTGGTCCCGTGCGAGATGTTAGTACCTCCTACGAGGCCGTTTGGGTTTTCACCCTTTAACGACATGTCACCTAACACTAATATTTATTAAGATAAATGAATTTGAAAATGAAGGTATTTTGAGATCAAATTTAAGTACCAGTGTTTGACATGTAATCAATAATATTGGTCCCATAAGTGAAGAAATGAGGAAGAGTTCTCATCCACTTGTAATTGTCATTGTTGTGCACTTCGAGATAGAGTATTTTTTTTTATCTTGAATACAAGTTGTAGAATTGAGACACAAGTCCTACAATCGAGACAAAGCATTTTTTGAGTTTGAATACAAGTCCTAGAATTGAGGAAGCCCTATAATTGAGGGGTAAATGAGGGCACCGGAGAGAGAGAGAAAGAGAGAGGGAATTTTTTAAGCTTGAATACAAGTCCTAGAATTGAGACAATCAACATAATAAGTTAGAGATAAAAGTCTTAAGGGTTTACGAATTCTTATTCTAAATCCACATTAATACTTCAACTTTTGTGATTAAGCATAAATGCAATTTATAACACGAAATAACACATGTTAATTTTTTTTTTGTAACTGTCATTGTACTTGGAGGATACTTCTCACTAATGACAGTAGTATACGTTGTGTTTTAAGTGAGAAGGGTTGGTATAACCTTTTGGAAAATAAGACTGTCTTTACTACAAAATCTAACTACAGGAAAGAAGAGAGATAGGCTCGATGGGATGCTGCACAGAGGACTCTACATGGCCTTTAACCAACAGAAACCATTAATCGTATACACTCACCTACTGCTATATGTGGCAGTATACACACACTACACAACAACATTACTATTGTAGAGACTCACACACTGCACCTACTTAACTATTAATGCCCTCTTTTCTCATTTTTTAGCTTCTTGGATTATGCTAGACCAACAAACTCGTGCTGAAAGAGATATTTGTCACTAATTTGATAGCTCAGAGAATATTTTGCAATCTACTCAAAATATATCAAGACTTTCCCATCATCTCCACATGTGGGCAAGTTTTTCCAACAATAGGCAGCCAAAGTGATGGATGTTGTATTATATAAGACTCTAATTTGGATGCTTCGACACCTTCTATCTCAAGACCAAACATAACACGTGTATGTGTGGAAATTAATATTCTTAGAGAAAGAAGACACATGATCTGGAATAGCAGTGGGACAAGTGGATTTTTAAAACTAATGGCTTATGAAAACATTCCATCTTTTTATGAATCCTGCAAGAAAAAGGGACATATAGATTCAAAATGTATGTTTAAACATCCACATCTCAACACAAGGAAGAAAAATCTCGAAAACAATCTTATTCAAGAGAGAGAACAATTAGAAAGATTCCAAGAAGTCCCCAAGAATCATCAAGAAGTACAGTTTCAGACAACTCAAGAAAATAACAATCAGGATAATCATCCTATCCTGCGGAATCAATTTGAAGGCTTGAACGATAGTCTCATAGATCTTGAAGAGGAGAATACTGCAAATCCTCTTTTGAAAAGCAATCTAATCTTAGACAAAGTTCTAAAATAGGTTGCATACCATACAAAAGTTGATAAAGTTTCTCATGACTACTCTCCAAAGGAAACAAAAAAAATTAATCAATACAATTTATCTCTTAAAGGCTCTTATATCCCTCCATCAGAAAAACATCCTGCAAGTGATAAAGACAGTCACTCAGACAATGTATATACAATTGTTTCAATCCCTATGATAGAGGAACTTCAAATTTTTACCTCTTGGTTTGATTTGAAATGGAAACATAGGCAAGAAGCTAAGGCTGCTAAAGATAAACAGGAAAAAGAATCAGGTTCTTTTCTATCCAATGCTCAGAATCTTCAAATAGGTAAATCTACCAAACCTCCTTATTTCCCTCTTTTTAAATCACAAACGCCTTCTTATGAAATATTTAGGTTGTTATATAAACAAAGGCATAACATAACTTATTCAGTTTGCAGAACTAATCTCTAAAGTTAGAGAAAAACTAAACACTTGGTCTTCTAAATTAATCTCTCAAGCTGGCAGAGCAACCCTAATAAGACATGTTATACTCTCACTCCCTATCTATACTATATTAATACTGAATCCTCCTAAAACTATAGCGTTGGTCAAGCTCGGTTTTTAATATTAAAGAGGACCAAATGCAGTTTTGAGTTTATCTTAATAATCATATAAGCTAATTTTAGAAAGCCCCTCTAATCGAGCAGCCAAGCTAGAGTATGGTATTGCTCTAGCTGACTTCATTAGTATTTATCTATTTATTTACTATTACATATCATTTATGTAACATTAAGGTTTTCAATAATTTGATAATGTATATATTGTGCACAAGCTTTGTTAGTTTATAGGTCAAAATCTGAAGGGCTCAAACTGACATAGCTCATTTCAGCATGGAGTTAGGCTCATTTTACCGACCTAAATGAGGGGGGAAACAATTATTTTATTTGCAAAAGCATTTACTTTGTTTATCTCTTGCTAAAAATAAGTAGGTAAAGTACTTGCATACGAAAAAGTTCGATACGAAAGGCTCAAGTTTGATTTTAAATATTAATTTGCAAACTAAAATTTGTTAGATCAGTGTAAATTAAAAGCAGTAATATAACCATAAGCGGAATATAGATAATCTAGAAACATATTTTACAAATTACAAACTTTAATTTGTTAATTAATTTTTCACTCATACTTTTAATAATTTTTATGCTTAAAAATTATGCCATATTTCGCCCTTAAACCAAACTCTTGTATCCACCACTAACGATACATAAATTACAGAAATGACTAACCTCGGAGATGAGTGACAAAAGAGATGAATATGTTTTGTGTTGGCTTTGATCATCATCCACTGTAATTCAAGAATTTCCAAGGTTCATGAATATGTGCTGTGTTGGCTATGTTTTGTGAACAAAGAAAACAAAAGTATTTCATTGACGTTGTAATTATCATTTTAAACACTAAGATCCATAACATGTTATTATTTGCCAATAAAAAATAAGAAATGTCTGGTTTGTACATCTCATAAATTTACCTATTCACCAAGCACATTTTAAACAGGCACAAGGCTCACATGTATGAAGCAGAAGTTCCCAGCGCCTGTAAAGGGGAGAGTGTGTATTAATGAGACATACCTGATTACATTGTAATTTAAATGTAAAATTCGCTTTCGCAATTTCTTTTGGTTAAACAATAAAGTAAGGACAAGTTTGACTACAAAGTAGGAAAAATATTGAATAACAAACTAGTTTTATGAAGAGTTGGAAAAATAGTGGAAAAGAAGATGAGTAGTTCCAGTCCTATTCTTTGGGGGTTGGTAAGAACTATTTTTAGTCGTATCACATGAAATATTTTAGACTATTATGCCAGTGGAATCTATTTGCATTCAAGCACTACAAAATTAAAAATCAACACACCCTATGTTTATTTATGTATGCATTATTACACATGTATATAACTTACTAACACGATACGAGAATTGTCTAAGAGCCTTAATAAATGGCATGATTCAATGTCTCCTGCGTCAAGCAAAAGCCGATTTTAACCCCAACCAAAGTATGAAATCCCTCATTGTGCCACGTGTTTCATATGGTTATTAATTTACCTATAGTACCACCTAATTCTATGACACAAACATCATGTGGACACCTTCTTCCCTATCCACCGGTATGGTTGCTATACGTTCAATCCAATCTTGAATGACATCTATGATATTGGGGACAACCTCACCAAGGGAAGTAACATGTAAGGACATGAATATAAGTGATTGTACAATATAATAGATACATTTCAGCAACTGTGAAAGAACCTAAATAGTTTTTCCCAGATAATCATAGCTAATCAGTAATCCATAGGGCAGGTTTCACCCTTACAGTTGTCAAAGCACCTACAAGACCACAATATTTAAAAGAAGTTAATGTTCTTGAATTGACAAAACAATATATTAAGAGAATCACGTCAAAGATGAATAACAAATTTTCACAAAAGTTATGATAATGTTACGATCATCACAAACATTTCTTCGAAAAATATCTATTTAATATAAATGATGTTATCTAACTAACCCGATTTCAAGTAATATTGTGTAATAAATGTCTGAAGGTATATGAAGCTATTTCAACCTTAAGGCTAGTATACACATAAACTAGGACAAGTCTTATGTCTAAACAAACATCACTGGCAATAATGAATCAGGGTAAATCTTATGTGTAAACAAACATCACTTAAAAATAAACCAAAATTATACCAAAGCAAACATACTAACTCTATAGGTCCTAAATTACTGCTACCAACTAATGTTAAACAACCGAATTAGCCATTAATTATCATGAAAATCGTAGATCTACCAAGGCATTTGAAGTTGAAAGTGGAAAGGGGAAATACCATAGTTCCCTGGAGAACAACAACAGGGTTATATGATCATTCAGACAAATTCTACATGATCACATACCACAAACTATAACCGAAGTCGTTCCATCTCCTACTTATTAATCGTGTATGCGTCTTAATTCAATCATGGACTGCCACCACATATAAAAAGTCAAGAATAGCAGATAATGTTTCAATCATAAAAATCACCGATGAGTAAACAAAATGATATTGAAAAGACTATGACATTATAAGATTTGATATTATCTATACCAGGAATAAAGATATTAGTGAATGACATAAAAACAAACTAAACCAGAGTGAAACCCAAATAAGGATAATCGATTAGATTATAAACCCCTGTATTCAATGCAATGAGTAATAGGAACATTATACCTTTGCAGCCGGGTGATCAAGATCCAACTCATGCAGAATTTATTCCCGTCATTCGTGACCACAATTCCTGCAAGAACCAGATAACAGTGGTCACTAATAAGAAAAAAGAGGAAGCGTAAAAAATAACCAAACAAAGCAAATTTTGCTTCTTTCATCCAGACAAAGCAAAAAAAGAATAGTAAAAACTAAACAAACAATATATGTTACTTATATATATATATATATATATATATGTGTGTGTGTGTGTGTGTGTGTGTGTGCTTGCAATTTGTTTACGTATAATTTTACATATGTCTATACATTCCATACAGTATTTGATATATATAAATATATATTAAATATAATATTCTACATACACATAGATATAACCAATTATTCACACCCGCACATGTGGCATATTCTACACACACATAGATATATCCAATTAAATCGTGCCAGATTAGTAATAAACCGTGCCAAAATCTGGCACGGTTTAGAACCGTGCCAGATTCTCCTTCTCCAAGCGTGCCAAATTAGCATTTTTGGTGTAGGTTGACAATGCTACTTCTAGTTGAGGAGGTAAGGTGAGAGGTGAAGATTTTGAGGTATCTCACAGGACATAATAGTCCACTACAATACCTTGCTATCAACTATAAGGAAATAATAAGTGAAGGTTATGCAAATGACGTATTGAGGGTGGGGGAGGGGGGATATAAATGAATGACAGACAATAATTTTTAAAAGTTGTAAACAACTTTAATGATCAAAAGCTGTTTTATATACTTAACGCAAATAGTTTACAATGAAAACATAATGTAACTGATATGAGCCTAAATAACAAAAAACATGATGTAAATTTCAAAATTTATTTTTTATGGTAATCTTCGTGTTGTTCTCTTTATTGGGGCACTTAGTAGACATTTTATTTTGAAAAAAACGAAATTAAAAGTGGTTCAAGTATTTAAAAGTAAAAAATCATTCCACCATAATTAATGTAAATGTAACAAATTATAAAATATAAGCGGACTAATAGTCTAGAGTTGTTTATGAAATATCCCTCAAACATTTTATTAAATGTTTAAACCAATCTATAAGCTTTTTTAACTTTTTATTTAACTTCAATGAAGTAATTGTCCTCATGTATAGGGATATACCAAATCTGACATAACCATATTATTTGAGAGTCCATTGACTTTGGTTCTCATCACACATGTAACATACTTTAAAAAGTTTTTCAGTTAATCTAGTTATAATTGGAGGGACTATAAATTCATAATGTAAAATATGATGATAGGGACTTATAATGTAGGAGTAATGAATAAAAGAAATGATGTATTGATAGAATTGAAAAAAAATATTGAGGAAAGGACATGAGATATGTTGGAAATAACGGACACTTTATATTGATAAAATGTGTAATGCATTGTCCATATAACATAGTTAAACTAGAGAAACGCCAAACTTTGTAATAAAAGGAAATACACTTAAATAATTGAGCTAACACAATGGACAGAATCGCATTGAAGATATAAGCACTGGATGAAGAAGAGGCTGAGTTCTCCGAAGGGTCTTCTTCATGATGCTTTGATTTATTGTCAAACGACTAGTCATAATCAATGTAATTCCAAAATCAGATACTACAGGATGATTTTTGGTTGGTTGAGGTTTTGATTATTAGTTGTCCATCCTCAGATACAATTTTAAAAAATTCATTACTCTCATCATCAGAAATTGGATCAAGGTCGAGAAATGTTGTTGTATTAGCAATTGGAACATCATTGCTGACATCTTTTTTAGAGTGGAGATTCTTGATAATAAAAGCATGTATGTCTTCCTTAGTTTTCGCAATATTTGGGATTGGATGACCGTTCCTTCATTATCATAACTTTATATTATGGAGTTTATGGGAGCCCATTTAATGCAACCCATGAAAGTAGCCGATCAACCCAGACTGATCAAAGCCCTGCCCAACCTAAATCATGATTTAATTTAACACATAAGTATTTCAGATACACATGAACACTTACGAATATAGTCAAATCAGTTACCAACAATCTCGAAAGTGATATTCATGTACTCCTTGATATATTCACGTGTTATTTGAGTTCCTTATACAACTCAAACTCTATGTCCATTTACCTATAAATTATACACCCTGACTTGGGTAAAGGGATGTATCTGAGATCTTGAGAGACACTTTAATATAAATAGTAACCTATCCGTGGACGTAGGTAAGTTTACGAACCACGTATATCATTGTTGTTTGCAATCTTTACTTTATGTACTTTGTGATTGCTTTCGTGGATCTCTTTATTATGATATTTTCTGTACTCATAATTGGCACCGTCGGCGGTAAGCGATTTCTATTCCTGTGAAAATCTTCACAAACATAAAACCCATGATGTCTCACCATAGCAACAACATTCCTCAAGTTGTCGATGTGCAGGAAGACCTAATTCCTCCTGGGTCAGGTATGAGATTCGCCAGCATATAAATCCCATGTTTTTCCAGGAAAGGCAACATTCCGAAGAAAGCTAGGGACCACCCATATCTACTCAGATCTCCAGGTTAGTTGACACTTATGAAGCTAGGCTTTGTGAACAAGAGGAAGCTACACGCCTATAGGTAGATTAGAATGCTCGCCTCCAAAAGTGACTTGAAAGAATGGAGAGAGATCTTCAAAGAAGCGTCAGAAAGCACCGAGATAGGACTCCTAATCCTCAAGAGAGTCACACTCACAGCTAAGGGAGGAGCTCCAGGTATGACCAGGAAGGAATTGAGCGTGGAAGATCAAATCATGGTCGATCAGAGCATATCCGACTAGAGAGATGCCACAGGAGCATTGATCAACACAATGAAGATGTTATAATTCTAGTCCGTAGGGAAATGGAACAACATCCAACCCACCGTGGAGCTAGGTCCACCAAAGGGCTATATATGAGGGCTCTCAATACTCAGATGAAATCCCCTTTTTCAAGGGAAATCAAAGAGGAGGAGCCCCCAAAGAAGTTTACCATTCCCAGGTTCAAGATCTACGATGGAAAGACAAACCCCATTGACCACGTTCGGCAATATAGACAATCAATAACCTTATGGATCTACAATGATGCACTGATGTGCTGAATCTTCCCTTTTAGCCCACATGACGTAACACATAAATGGTATAAGAAGCTGCCTCATCGGCCGATCAGAAACTTTATATCTTTTGCAGAGGCCTTCAAGACTCTTTTCATAACTAACAGCTCCCACCCCAAGCGGATGGATGCACTGCTTGTGATGAAGAAAAAGTCACATGAAAGCCTTCGGGATTATACCAAAAGATATTGGGAAGTATTTAACAAGGTCGAGGACTGATCGGAGAAGGTTGTCGTAACATCCTTCAATATTGGCTTGCCAACCATCTCTTTGTTTCACCAGTCCCAAACTAAGAAGGATGCCAGCACCATTGATGGCTTCATGGCCCGTATAGAGAAATACGCCAAGGTGGAAGGTCCGGTTCACTACAATGCAGGGGACAATGGTCGAGCATAAGAGAGCAAGTGAATAAAAAAGAGTGATACTCAAAAGAAGGGAAACAAAAATCGGGGCAAGAATGGCTCGAAGAATGGGAATATGGTCGATCCCTCCAAAGCATTCCAGGCTATTAACATAGTCTTCAAGGTACCTATTTAAAAAATCATGAGAAAGATCAAAGTCGATCCATTCATGAAGTGGCCCAAGAATATGAGTAGTGACCCAACCAAAAGAAATAATGTGCTAAGATGTGCATTGCACAAGGAGAGCGATCACAGAATTGAGAATTACAAAGCTCTGAAGTTACACTTGGAGGAGCTGACCCAAGCAGAGCACCTCAATAAGCACATCGAGATGAAAGAAGATAGGGTCACAGCCAATGACGACCAAAAGCCAACCAACGTTCTTGATGATGATACAAGACATGACTTTTAGTAATCCATGGGGCATCAAATCTTAAGAAGATCCAGGGGAACACTGTTCGGATGGAGCTTAGGAAGGTGACTATCGTTATGGAGGCTTTTCAGATTGACAATGATAAAACCCAGGTAGGTAAACATCGACACCTAGAGGACGTCGACTACACCAAGCATATAATTTTTACAAATAAGGAGTTTATTAGGATCGGGACCCCACATCAAGATGTATTAGTGATTACCTTTCGAATTACAAATTTGGACATTGACAAGATTCTCATCGACCAAGGGAACTCATCAGAAGTAATGTACCTGGAGATGTTCCATAAACTGAAATTGAACATCACCGACCTAAAGAAATCTACAGTTCCACTGGTCAGCTTCCTAGGAAAGATCACTATGCCGCTGGAAAAGATAGTCTTACCAGTTAGGGCAGGCAACATCTCAAAGTTAATTAGATTTCTCATAGTGGGCATTGTGTGTCCTTATCATGCCATTTCAGGCAGAGATTGGCTCCATGATATGAAGGCCTTACCATCCACCTATCACTAGATGCTAAAGTGCGTTATTGACCGAGGAGTGGCTAAAATTTGAGTTGATCAAGCCATAACCCCGAAATGCTTTATCCTATCCATTCAACCTATGAAGGAAAAGAAGAAGGAGGTAAAGGATGCTCAGGAGGAAACCCAAGAGGGCGCTATACCCTATAAATAGTAACTACGATACGGCTGACCCAGGGTGGAGGAAACCAGGGTCCACCCCACCGATAGGGTTATCGGAAACCTAGAAGAAGTAGCCAATGGCAACTTGCCACAAAAGAAATTTTTGACCAGAGCCACGCCCACCGATTAAGAGATGAAAGAGTTAATTGCATTTCTTAAAAAAAATTTGGATATTTTTTCTTTAGAACCATATGACTTTCTAGGGATTGATCACAATGTATCCCGCCATCGCCTGCATGTCGATCCGACCTTTAAACTGATCACTCAAAAGGCTAGCTAAACAGCCATCGAGAAGGCTAAAGCGGTAGAAAATGAAATAGGGAAGCTTCTGGATGCAGGAACCATTAGGGAAGTTTACTTTCCCAAATGGTTATCCAACCCAGTGGTGGTTCGTAAGAGCAACTACAGTTAGAGGGTTTGTATTTATTTCACATATCTCAATAGACTTACCCCAAGGACAACTTCTCGATTCCCAAAATAGATCAGTTGGTTGACGCTACAACAACGCATGAAAGGATGAGATTCCTGGACGCCTACTTTAGTTACCATCAGGTTCCTTTGTTCGGACTTGATCAACATAAAATGTCTTTTATAACACCCATTGGGTTATATTGCTACAAAGTTATGCCGTTTGACTTAAATAATATAGGGGCGATGTATCAAAGATTGGTCACTAAGATGTTTAAAAAATAGATGGGAGACACGATGGAAGTCTACATCAATGATATGCTAGTCAAAAGCAAGAACAAGGGAGACCACCTCATAGACTTAGTTAGAACCTTCGAGATCCTCAGGAAATATTGGATGAAGCTTAACATGAGTAAGTGTTTATTCGATGTCCAGTCAGGAAAGTTCTTAGTCTATCTAGTCAGGAAAAGGGGAATTAGGGACAATCCGGATTAGATCGATGCTATCACTAGAGTCTAGCCTCCTCAGACATTGAGATATGTTCAAAAGATCACTGGCATGCTCGTGGCACTAAATTGCTTCATCTCCAAGTCCTCGAAACACTGCCAACCATTCTTTTCGCTTATAAAGAAGGATAAAGGCCTAACATGGAACGATAATTGCTCGCGAGTCTTAGAAGAGATCAAATCCTACCTTAGCAAGCCACCCCTGCTGGTGATCCCAAATAATGGAGACCCATTGTACCTTTACCTTGCGGTATCAGATCATGTTGTAAGCTCCGCCTTGGTATGTGAAAAGAAAGGAGGTCAACACCCAATTTATTACGCCAGCAAGGCACTTTTAGATGCTGAATAGTGGTACCTGCCTCTGAAGAAGCTCGCCTAGGCACTAATAGTCACCTTAATGATTTTGAAGAATTATTTTGAAGCCCATTCTATTACTATAATCACTTCCTACCCCCTCAAAGTTATTCTGTGGAAAGCCGACCTCTTCGGATGACTCTTTATGTGGTCGATAGAAATTGGGAGATTTGATATCCACTTCCAACTAAGAATGGCAATTAAGGGATAAGTCTTAGTAGACTTTATTATTGAATTTACAGGGGACTAGCTAATTGACCAACTAAAAATAGAGCAATCAACGAATAAGAAGGTACAATCTAAGAACCGTACCCTTTACATTAATGGAGCCTATAATTCCTGGGGCATGAGTAGGTATCGTTCTCATCACTCCAGAAGATACTGTAATTGAGCAAGGAATCATATTAGGATTTTTGGCCTCGAGCAACGAAGCTGAGTACGAAGCACTAATCGCTGGCTTGTGCAAAGCCCAACTGCTGGGGAAAAGCACCTTCACGTATTTAGTGACTCCAAACTAGTCTCCAAGCAAGTGAATGAGGACTTTAATGCCAAATATGATTGGATGGAACCCTACTGCAACCTAAGGAGAATTATTTAGATAGAATTCCTCGTGTAGCCAAATATTGACTAGGCAGTGGTATTCGAGCAAGTCCTCCTCAGAGATAAGGGCACCGGTTGGATGGATCCCATCATTAATTATCTATGTAGCGACATATTACCCAACGGCAGCAGGTCGACCCATCAGGTAAGGGTCAAAACTGCTTGCTTTTATCTATCCTCAGAAGGGAAGCTCTATAAGAAGTTATTCATATGTCCTTATTTCCACAGCGTTCGCCCACGTGACACCGGGTAAGTACTTGGCAAACTTCATGAGGGAATTTATGGGAGTCACGCAGAAAGGCAATTTTTGGCCTTTCGAGCAATTAAGGAGGATTATTGGTGGCCTCATATGCAAAAGGATACAGGTACTTACGTTCGTAAGTGTGAAAAATATCAGAAGAAATCTTTTATGATCCAACGGCCCGCTAGTGACCTGAAATCATGACAAGCCCATGGTTGTTCACATAATGTGGTCTGGATATAGTGGGACCACTTCCTACTGCATCTGGAAACCAAAAGTGTCTACTGCTAGGCACAGACTACTTCACCAAATGGGTAGAGGAAGAACCACTGAAGAATATTAGCAACTCAGATATGACCGAGTTCATTTGGAGAAATATCAGAACACGCTTTGGGATACCAAGAACTATCATCACCGATAACAACACGTAGTTAAAAAGTATTTTTTTTCAAGGTTTTTGTGACGAACATGATATCAAGCACCATTTTAACTTTTTAGCGTTCCCACAAAGCAATGGATATGCAAAAGCCTCCAACAAAACCATGCTCGATGGACTGAAAAAGCGGTTAGAAAGAGCTAAGGGTGTCTGGGTGGATGAGCTCCCTCATGATTTATGGGCTTATAGTACTACCACTAGGCGACCAACTTAGGAAACACCTTTCGCGCTCGCTTATGTGATGGAAGCTATCATTCCACTAGAAGCAGGTATCCCCACCACGAGGACCACCTTGGACGATAAAGGCCTTATTAATGATGCATTGCGCAATGAACATGACTTAGCAGATGAACGAAAAGTGGAGGCCATGATCAAGTTGGCTTCCTACTAACAACAATTGGCCAGATAATACAGTAAGAAATTCAATTCGAGGTGGTTTATGGTAGGGGATTATGTCCTTAAAAAAGTCCTTGGCAGTACCGTAAAACCATCAGATGTAAGCTGGGAACAAACTGGGAAGGTCCCTTTAGAGTAATTAGGGACGACCTTCAAGGAACATATCACATGGAAATACTAGAGGGCAGGTAGATACCAAGAGCATGGAACGTAACCAATCTCAAGAAGTTCTACTTTTAATCTTCTTTATCTCTTGTTGGCACATTTAGTTTAATCAAATTTCCATTTCCAAAGTTATGTTGCTTGTTAGATAATATTTTATGAATCAAGGCCCGTTGGCCCTACACTTTCGTATTTTGCATTGGCTGCTTAATTTCTATTGGTGATATATCATTAATGCGCATCTTTTCCAAATGATAATTCCTTCGTGCATGAATAGATTCCTGGGATTACAAGAATTTGTTAAACTTGCTCTCAATCAGGTAACTTCACACGTTGAGCAGGGTTTATAGTAGTTATAACAAATAAATAAAAGTGTTCCAATCACTACAACCCTCACGTCCTTGTTACGAACACAAAAGACCTCGCGAGTTGCCCCATCAACAATAAAAGCCCTACAAGGGATCTTTGGGCAATAAAGACAACTTAGGTTGGTCGCTACCTTTGTTGGTCACAAAAACCTACTCGAGAGGATGGCCCAATTACCAGGTGCATTTTTGCCATCATGCTACTTAGGCCTAAGGGAGTGTGACAACACGACCTAAAATATAAAGTAGGTAAAACGATACTGCTAAGGCATATTAGACTAGGAGAATGTTCAAGCACATAAACAACATGTGGCTAACGCTAGTTCTTGATGTCATTTATTCAAATATAAAGCTCAAAGTGATAAGACCTAGGTACTAGCCCACTTGAACAACAAAGGACCCAAGGTGGTCAATCAATATTATCTAGTTAATTAATATTGTTTATTCAACCAATACGCATGTTTAGTCACCACAAGCTCAAAACATCAAAAATTGATAAATAAAACTTTTCATTGACTATAATGAGAAGGTACATTTACAATAAATACCAAAAATATACACAGACTTATGATGGCCTAGGACGGGGAGCAAGATATTCAGCAACAACCGCCCTTTGACAATCATCTGGTTTGGGAGCAAGCTTTTCCACATCACTATCTAGATAGTTCTCAAGATATGGGAGGGAATGACATTAGATGGAATCCGTTGGTCATCCTTCGAGAAAGGATTATGATAGTAGGAAGCACACTCAGCCTGGTACTTATACCACAACTTAGAATCCTTGGGTGTCTTGACCTCCTTAAGGGGGCTTAACCACCCACGAGAGAAAGATTCATCCTCTTCTTCTATAAGCTTTGCCGGGGCATCTGCCTAGCCTGCATTATAGCCCTCCGACCAATCCCATTTTAAAAGCGTTCCTTAATCTCTCAACGTGATCCTCGAGCCGAACAACCTTTAACTTCAGCCTAACTACCTCCCTTCTTAGAGAGTCATTCTTTACCTAAAGGACTTCACCCACTTGACTAACCTCGGTGTTCTTTAAGAGTTTAGTCCTTAAAGAATTTATCTCTTCTTGAACCGAGGTGCCTATCTCCTCCATCTCTTGAAGATTATCCTTTAACTTGGAAAATTGCTTGGATTGAATCTTATATTGCTCGCTCCTCACCTTTAAAGACTTAAAGATTTTCACAAAGGCTTTACGAGCCTTTAAAGTGATATTTGGCCCAATGATCTACCCTAAATGGGAGTTAGGAGGAATGTATTGGTCTAAATCAATAGATTACAAATAACACACATCAGATCACGAGAAAAGTATTAGCACAAGAGGAATAAGTAAACACATGCGCAAAAAAAAGATTTCATCTTTATTGATAACAAAAGGGAGGAGGCCAAGTGCCAATACACTAACTTCTCAGAGATAATTACAAAGATAAAATTATATAAGGAAGAAGGGAAAATTCCTACTCTATGAGCCTTAGTCCTTCACCTGATTGGCCTCAGCAATGGCTTTGCCCTTATCAATAATGGGTTGTTGCCTGCTAGCATCGTCATCAACATTGAATTCAATAGGAACGATCTTCGTATGACCAGAAATTTATCCATCACTCTCCTCATCCTCCTCTAAAGGATCATGACTAGGGGAATAACGGTAAAAAAAATCAAATTCAATAGGAGTTCCAACAGCATTTAAAGCCTGATCCCAACCCTTCTTGAAGTCCCCCTTGCATACATAGGCCAACTGATGCTCGATATCATCGTAAGCCTTATTAAAGCCCTCACGATAACTAGTATCCTTTTCTTGTGCAAGGTCCTCATATTGCTTAACAACCTTATTGGATATGGATTCATTTTCCTCGACTAGCATGGCCTTCTCGGTGACTATTAATCTTTGAGATGCCCCAAGATCATCATAAGCTTTAGTTAGCTTCTCTCTTTTACCTCCACGCTTGACAAGATTCAAGAAAGGCCTTGTTCTCAGAATCCAGAGCTTTTTTTTAACTCCCCTTCAATCTTTGACTTGCTGGAATGGTTATCCAAAGGAATCGTGAAATAAGATAATAACTACACATAGAGAAAGAGAGAAATAAGTTAAGTACAGAGGTAGGGAAAGTGCAAAGAGTAAAATAGTGGAGAAGACTTACCAGGGCCATCACCTGAGGAGTTTTAAGGGTGAGCTGGGATGACCCCAATCTCAAAGAATGCTCACAATTAGCAGCGAGCATCGCCTTCTTCAGCAGGTCGAGGGAAAGATAGGGGGCATCACCCACGCTAGCTGCCTCAGCAACTTCAGCAAGGGGAGAGATTTCATAGGCTTTTATGGACAACTTTCTTTTGGACTCCCTCCTTTCTTATTCTTTCTTCTCCTCTTCCTTCTCTCTCTCTCTTTTCCGCCTCTCGCTTCTTCTCCTTCTCCTTCTCTTTCCCCTTATTCGACGGGCTAGAGCCACTACTACTAGTGAACCCAATATCATATGTATTTAAATATTTAAGCCGATTAGAAAGTACGAACTGATCCTCCTCCTCATCATCATCATTATCAGGGAGCATCAACTTTCTTATTTTTATTAGAGGAGCCATTTCTTCCTCTTCTTATTCTTCTTTTATTAATCCCCTTTTCTTCTCTTCTAATCCCTCTTTCTCCTCTTCTACCATAATGGGGTCAAAAGGACCAGTCTCAAGAGCTTTTAAAGTAAAAAACTTATCTATTGGATGACCAATAAAACTACTAGTTATATTCTTGTATTCCAACAAGTAGGTAGACGGCCTCGGGTGTTCACCGTCTGGTAGCCTTAACTTGATATTCCAGGCTTTTAGAAGCTCATCGACATCAACCTCACTTATATCAGTGTCTTAATTTTTTATATGCACTGCAAGAACAAAGGGAGAAGAAAATTAGATAAGAGGATAGAGGTCAAAAAGTATAACTACATAGTCAGAACTAAAAAAAAGAAGTGACCTATTTGGGCCTCTTCATAGTTTTAAATTATAGGGCCCCTATGCCTTTCGCCTACTCCAGCAGGAGGGCGTTGCTAGTTTCTAGAAATAAAACTATGTTCTCAGTAATTATTGTAGGAATCCAGAAGATTTACCACTAGGATCCTCTCAGCCTTCCTAGTTTTCAGATACATGAGACCATCACTAGTTCGTGACCACACATAGCAATAAATTTTTTTGGTAAGACCCACTTTTATCCCATAAAGGGTGTTTATCCTATAGACCCCATTAATTATCTTCCAAACATTGGGGGCACACTGGGTGGGTACGATTTCAAAATATTTGAAAAAACTAAGGAATAGCTGGTTTGGGGGAAACGTTAAACCCCCTGGGCTATCAGGAGGGTGTGAATCCAGTGCCCCCTTTAACGTCACAAGAATTCCAGGGAAGAGGTCACGATCGATGATCACTCAGTCAGGAATATTATACTGGCTCCTAAATTCATCTATCATTTTATTATCTAGCATCACTATAATTATACGAACACGAAAGGAAACCCTAACTATATATACATAATTAGTTTTAAGAAAAGATTAAGAGAGGCAAGAGCTAGAATTACAAAAATTAATGGAGCCCTAAAATAAAAGAAGACACTGAAGAAGGAAAAGAAGACACTGAAGAAGGTGTACTTTACAAAGCTTATCAAGCAAGTAAGAAACTGAACCGAACTGACAAGAAGGATTGTATATCTGATTTGAAACCCGATGTCAATAACGAACACAATCTCCTAAATGATTTTTGGCTTTTAAATGCCTAGTTAGACAACAACACCCTTTCCTATTCAAATGAATCACAAGTATGCCATGAAGATCTGTTCAGGACGAGCGTACCTCATCATGTCTCTCGCGTTTACAAAAATTCCATTTTAGACTTAAGGCATGAAGATTTCGAGTTATGGGACCTTTAAAATTATTGACCCAAACTCCATAAGGTAAAATTTTTCAAGTTCAATTGTGGGAGCCCATTTAGGGCAACCCATGAAAGTAGTCGACCGACCCGGATTGATCAAAGCGCTGCCTAGACCAAATCATAATTTAATTTAACACACGAGTATTTTAGATACATATGAACACTTACGGATATAGTCAAATCAGTTACCAACAATATCAGAAGAGATATTCAATTACTTTTTGATATATTCACGCGTTATTTGAGTTCCTTATAAAACTCAAACTCTATGTTGATTTATCTATAAATTGTACACCCTAACCCGGGGCAAAGGTATGTAACATGAGGTATTGAGAGAAACTTTAATATAAACAATAACCTTTCCGTGGATGTAGACAAGTTGTCGATCAACGTATATCGTTGTTGTGTGCGATATTTACTTTATGTTCTTTGTGATTGTCTTTATAGATCTCTTTATTATGACATTTTCTGTACTCACAGAGTTATTATCTATTGCCTTTAGTATGTCCGCAACCTTTTCAAGATGTGATCGCTTATGCTTGTTCTTTGATTGAGAAATCATTACTTTAAGCTCGCGTCTGCGACAATGTGCGAAAAACCTTTTAGTGCAGGGACTTGAATGGTCGACTCCAACAATATCTCTACTAGAGAACATCTGATCGGACTTAATAATGCGTTCACGCTCATTGAGAACCATTTTTACTCTTAAGTCATTTATTCGAGTTCATTAGTCAATTAGTTAAAATACCAAAGGGAATATGTAAAGGACATAGTTCAGGATAAATTAATGTGTATAAATAACCAAGCAAAATGGTATTAGTGTTGGGAAAAGTTTTGATTGTTTATGAAAATACGGTACTTACATTTCAAAGGTGGGGGTGGGGGGGTCATTTGATAAAGGAAAAACACATGGGACAAGTGATATATATTTCTCACGCAGAGCCTAGTAATGTTGTTCGTAATATTAAATGAAAAATACACAGAGGAAATATAAAATGTTGAAAAAATATAAAATTTTGAAATAAATAAATTGTTAAACTGTTTAGAATTTATGAAGAGGACAAATGGCGACAATTCCAAATTGGCATAGTATTTTATTTTAATTATTATACTTTCATATCAACAACTTATCTCTTAGTATCAGACAACGCAAATCTAGTGTTACAAATTTACTTTCAAATTATTTATGCACAAAAATGGTTTCCTAACTTTTCTCTTGTGAAAAACTTTGTAAGGACATATTTTATAAGTCCTGTTTACATTAGAGTATGTCATATACCGCTGAAAATGTCGAAGAATTATTCAAGATCATTCAAGCATCAAGACGGATCCGAATATCAAAGTTCTTCATCAAAGGAGTCTCCGCGAGATTAATTTTGGTAAGGTTGTGTTTAAGTACCTTAGCATTTCACTTAGAGTATTGGGATTATTTTTCATAAAATATTTGCTAAGTGTTGGAGCGGATTTTTTAATGTTTTTTGTCAAAAATATAATTTTTGGAGTTTTTGAGGCGGTGCATTTACCGAGAAAAAGAAAAAAGAAAGTATTTATGTTTACTGTCGTTCAAACGATAACCTACGTCGTTCAAACGACATGGGATGTCGTGCGAAGTATCGCACGTAATCCAATCTCGTTTGAATGAGTGCCGCCTTAAGTCTTTTATAAATAGGTCTCTCCAGCTCCGTTTTCATAAGAAGACCGGTGCAAAAACTATCTACATTTTCTGCAAACAGCAGTACAAATTTGTCTTCTCATTTTAGAGGTTTGATCCTTTGTTTTTATAATTCACAAAACATTCCAATCCTTTAGTGAATTATTTTGGAACCCAAAATACGATCTTATTGATATTGCTCTTATAGAGAGGGTAAATCTACATCATATGGCTGCGTGTCATTGAGGATCTTGTTGCGTGAAGATTCTTTGCTGATTTGGACTGAGGTTCATAGGGAGTGTTGTGGTATTCCTGGGCTGAAGATAGGACTGCGGTTCTTGTAGGTTCGCTACGTGTGGATCTATTGCTCACGACACCGACCGACGCCTGCGGGTATTCGTGTGTCAACATGTATTTTATTGTAACCGTGTAAGTTGTGATTTACAATTATAGTGAAATAAAAGGTTTTGCCCTTCGGGAATTTTTTCTGATATTGGTTTCCTTTGTATGATTATTGATTTTATGTTATCAAATCACCTAGATGAATGTGTTAGGGTTTGACTAAATTTTGGGTTGATTAAACTTGGATTTATTTGAGAAGTCGCATTATTCCGCTGTAGCGCACTTTCTACAAACTTAAATCTTCTTATCATAGCCGAGAAGCAAAGATTTACATATTTTTTTAAATTGTAATTACACATGCATAAGATGTTTTTTTTTAACTATTTTCAACTAAAAAAATCCTCTATTAGTAACATATCTTACAAACCCAAATTGATAAATTACTTGGCTTTTTAATAACTTGAAATTAATTTTTTTCCATAAGGCTTCTCATTTGAATTAATTAGTTCTGAGTATCATAGGTTATAAAAGAATATTTACATATTTCTCTGTTTCTTAATGAAATATACGCCTACAAATTTACTTGTTGTTCTTCTTTTTAATTAAATAAATGTATGAGAAACATAAATAAAACATAATATTTACATTAAAAAACCAATGTTCACAAAACTAAAAAAGGGAAAAAACATTGAAACTCAATTCTGGTCCTTAATTAAGTCTATCATTATTGAGTTTTAACACTTTGACAGGCATGGGCAAGAGAATAAAAAATAATATGTAAACACCTGAAAATAATTAAACACGAATGGTAGTCATTTATATAATGTAGGTACTCTGAATTTTATGTATATATAAAAAGGTGAAGAATGTATACCAGACTGAAAAAGGATTTAGGTTGATGTTTTGTGTTTCCTAATTTGTGGTATATATAGTTTTTAAAGTCGAATTTTTTAGGAGACGGAAGAATTTGAAAGTGGATCAACTCAACTGTTTTGGGGAGACGATAATTTCACATTCATCCCCTCTTTTTTATTTTCATTATTCTTCCCATTAAGACTGATGAAGACAACTGTTTTGGGGATAAATGTATTTACCTATGAAAGAAGGTGAACACATATTTGTGCATTACTCGGTTAATAAGAACGGGAAGTTGAAGACAACAATTGGAATTAGATAGACGAGTTAAGGGAAGTGGAATTGTTTTAAGGATATATGTATTTAGCCATGAAATAAGCTGCATATAGACAGACCGGTTAAAAGAAGTTTAAGGGAACTTGGGTATTATCCGCGGAAATAATAGTAGAAAATAAAAAGGTTTTAAGTGGTTAACTTAATTTGTTAATTAATAAGGTTCATTAAACTGTACATGTGACGTTGTGGAGAAGCGACAAATGTCGACACTGGGTTCAACTATCAATTTTAGTTATATACACGAATTTGTATTATTTTTTGTGTAATATTCACATAAAAGATGGATTGCTTTAAAGAACCGCGTACTAAAAAATATCAACAAATTAATTGTGGGCCTTATGGTACCCACGTAACTTATTACTTTTTAAAATAAATGTCGAACTCGTAAATATTCTTAAAATTTAATTTTTAATCCCTAATTAGAAAAATTACATATATTTAATTTTAACCCATAACATTTACTATAAACCCGACACCACCAACACCACTCATAACAAAATAAACTAATGCAAAATATCCTCCATTGTTCTTGTGACCACCACAATGATGGCAACTGATACCAATCTCTATCTCTTTTTTTTCTCAAAATAATAAACCATCACTAAAAACCACCAACCCACTGTGAAAATTGTTGTTTCTCAAATAACCAACAGTGTAAACAACTTTGTTTCAGATTTTCGACCAAAAACAAACACAAATTGAAATAATTAAATAATCAAAGAAACTAAACTCAAAATCATAAAAATGTCAAAAATATATGCCCAAGTCTTTTGGTGATAGATTGTCGAAAAAGATGACAATATTCAGTGATTCATCATTAAAGGTGCAATGTAAACCTTGGATAAATTTTACGAATTCAAGTTTAGTTTGGGGATTTTAGTTTCATTTTGTGTATTTTATGTCAAAAATATAAATAAAATGTTCTTATATTAGTGGTTGTTTGATAAGTAACAAAATTAGGGTTCTGGAACAAATTAAGTTTGGGGTTGTAGCAATGTTGTTGGTGGTGGGGTTTTCACAAACAAAGTGGGTGGTTGTGGTGTCATGATGAGAAATTACGGTGGGATTAGGTATCAAAGATAGATTAAAGTTAGGGTTAGGGCTTATTATAAATTAGAGGGGAATGAGTTATGTGAGAGAAGGAAGAAATGAAAATGATGTGAAATGAAAACTTTACATTTAAATAACTTTGACCATGTGGGTGCCAACTTATGTGGTTAGGGGGATTACTTTTGCTGACTTATGTGGTGTTTTTGGTATGTGGCCGAGGAAAGAAAAACAGGGGTGCCTTAAGACGCCACGTAAAATAGTTTAACTTCAAAAGTTCATGGAAAGATCATTGTCATATATACTACAACTAATTTCAGTCTACCTACATTAAATAATAATGATATTATCAATTTAGTCAATCCATTGGGTATTACTTGTAACACAATAAATTTTATTCATCTTTTGGCCTTTGTATGGAGCTAGGTTAGCAGGGTCCGGTTATCATCAACCTCAGCTCAAAGTGATTGTGAGCTTTAAATTTGGGAATTTTTGGGCTTGAATCATATATGTTTAAGCTTGTCTCCAAATCAATTATGAGCTTCATGATCTTATTTAAATTGGCTTAAATTGGTGAATCACGTCGTCTACGACCCATGAGATACTATAATCTAGAACATAAATGGAAAAATTAATTATACGTCACTTATAAAAAGGAAAAAACATTAAAAGAGTTAGAAAAAATAAGCTTAAATGAATACAAAAATATCATAAATCAACAATAATAAATGATCAATTACGTAATGAGTTGCATCATATTTTCATTATATCCATCATTTTTACACAACACTTATAATTATATTATTGTAAACATGTCATTTGTTTAGATTTTATGATCTCGTTGTTATATTGTTATGGATATAATTAAAGGAAGATATACCTAATTGTTAAAAGTGTTGAGGAACTTGTTATCTTTATACCTTTATCACCTGAATGATAAGTCACCATAACCTTAAGTAAGTCAGACTTCGTCCATATTCGGTTTGAGTCACCTAAAGCACATGCTTATCTTGAATTACAATTCAAGATTACTTGTCCAAGCTCAATCCGACTCAAGTTTAGTTAAGGCTCATCCCTAATATTGGAACATCAAGAAGGCATTGAAAATTCTATACATGAAAACTAGGGTTTGTGAGTCCATACCTTTACAGATATTGTTATTGATCTATGAAGAAAAACCAAGTTGATGTGGATTCTAATATAGAACAACCTTTTTTCTTTTAATGTATAATCCTTTGGATGAGCGACAAGGGTGGCCTTCTCCCTCGAAAGCAAGCCTCGAATATTTTCCTAGAGAAATTTTCATCTCTCTTCTTTGCTCTCTTTGGCACGAATCCAATTGTGTTCAGTTTTCCCCCAACTCATTAGTTGACTCCTACTTATCCTCCTCAATCCAAAAACGTGGTGGTAAGAGTTGGACCAAGTATGGACTCCTCCAAAACCTCCTAAAAAGTTTCTTATAGTTAATTGAGGGGCATAAGTGACCAAACATAATTCTGAGATCAAAAGAATTAGAGACTACATTGGTCCCAAGGATAAAAACTAAAATTAGATTCCAAATAGAAAAATGAAATTCCAAATTACTATCTTGTAATTTATTTCTTTTTCCATCTAATCATAATTAATTCCACCAGATAATTACGAATGCATTCCATTTTTAATTACTAAAAATTACCAAAATAAAGAAGCCCAATGTTTTCACAATTGGATGGCACACAATATGATTCCCTGCGTAAAGCGTACAATACTCGTTTGGTGAAACCAATTTTCCGCTATATTATATTTTCCAGCATCTTATAAACGTTCCTTGATGTCAAACTTAACTTACATCTCCACCGGATTATAAACTCCACTGACTGGGTTTACCGGTAGAGTAAAAACTTATAAGTTTATTAATGGGTATCACATTCAAGGATACTTTGTGGACGCGAATTACTTAGGAAGATGGTATCAGATATACTAACGTGATTAATACCTAACTTACAGGGTATATTGCCCCAGTATAAAACTGAATGTTACCCATAAGCAAATCAAAGCAATGATGATGCGAATGTTTCGATCCGTATATTACTCGAATTAAGAATTTATGCACCCTATGTAAACCATGAGATTGTACAAGTCTTATCAAGTCAACATCACGACTCAAATATCATCCTTGGTCCTGTTCAATACTTTCCCAAAGTACCAGTACAATCTTCCTAGAACTATCGAATAAGTTTTTGAACCATCCTATAAGTTCCTGTAGTCAAGATAAACTACTAGGATTATACTCCTAACTTTATTGGTAGGATGTCAACCCTCCTGTCTATGTTGTGAACTATTCAATTATGAGAGAATTAAAATTCGAATCTTCTGTGCCCACACTAGAATTCGTATGGAGCATAATTGATCGACATTACCATATATTTAAAAACAAATATAAAGAATTTCTGCAATCATGATTTTCTATTTCAAATGGGTTATGATGAACCTTTATGATTAAAGACTGCACAGAGATAATAAATATGGTTTTAAGAATAAAACCCCAATAATCTCCCACTTAGTCTTAAAGCCATTTGCCTAAACACTTAATACCCAATCCATATACACGTTGGACGAAGTCCTTGATCTATAGATATTATACACGTGATCTCTCGTAATAGGTAAAGCCTACATTCTTATGTGCCTTACTCCTTTATGGTCTTGGGCCCTTAAAAAAGAAAATAAACTCCCATGTCCTTTATGAATTTCCCTGGCCATAAAGCCTTATTCGTTGCATATAATTCTGCATCACACTTGGCTCCTATGTTGGAATTAATAGTACATGATTACGTGATACTCCTCCATCCAATGGATAAACTTATAGGAATTTAACACATTTTTAAAAGTGGGTCGTATTCTAAACTATGCACAAAATAGAATTCATGAGGTTTCCCACAGTCAAAGCATTAGGTATACTCCTCATATCCTCTATCTAATAAAATGTTACGTGATATTAATACTTGGATAGAAAGATTCCATGTCTGAAAAGGATAAGCCTTTTTCTTGGGATCTAACATGATGAACTATGTGAACACAAAATTTGTTATAAGTCTCTTGGCATAAGCCGTACATCCTATATATTCATGATCTAGAAAAAAACTTAATTCGTATGATGTGATTGACTTGTCCTAAATTCTTAATATTAAATCACTTTGATAACCACACCCTTATGTAAGATAATACACCCACCTTATTCTCAATTAGGAGAATGTCATCCACACAATGTACCAAAAATACCACCATATTTCTATCATACTTATTATACACATAAGTTGTATCCAACACAATGATCAACACTAAAAGAATTGATTTTTTTTTATCAAAATGGATATTCCCAAGACAATAATGTTTGCTAAAGTCCATAAATGGATCACTTAAGCTTGCATACCTTGCAGTTTTGACTTCTTGCTATGGAAAAGAATCCCGATAGACTTCAACATGGCTATTGGCTAGAAGATTTACTCGTAGTCAATCCCTTATCTTTTCGAGTCAATTTTTTGCAACAATCCTTGCTTTGAAGGTTTCTAACTTCCCATATATCCATTTTTTGCTTCTTGTAGGTCCACTTGCACACTATGGGTTTTATCCCATAAATAATTCTATAAGATGCCAAACTTGATTCAAATATATCGAATCGATTTTGATATCCACAACCATATGTCAAAGCTAAGAGTCGTTCCCTTGGATAGCCTCGTTGAAGTTCTTGGGATCTGGTTTATGTTTCTTTAGGACTTCACCGAATTATTAACCCAAAACACTAACGTGTTAGGATGACTCCTATTTCTCGTAGTATTATGTGCCTCCATTTGTGTTCCATTATAAGTGACACATGCATCCCAATCCTCAATAATGCTCTGACTACCGTAAGATAATGTATTATCGATATTAGGTTGTATTTCTTTTCGGATTAGTACTCTAGCATTGCGGTAACTTGTAAGAATATTTTACCCCAGCATATGTTGTTAATCATATAATCCTTTTTCAATAACCGAAAATCAGGTTAATAATGGCATTCTTGTAATTGGGATTACTATGGAAACCACTTAAGTAACCTTTAGGATATCCAACATAGAGATATACTTTTGTGCTTGATTCTAGCTACCTTGGTTCCCACCTCAGCACAAGTGTTGAGTACTCCCATGATCGAACATGTCTTGGACTGGGCTTATGCCCATTTTAATATTACCTGAGAGTCCAAGATACCTATCTAGATGGAATTCAGTACAAAATGTATATATACATCACTATGTAAATTCTCAAAAAATAAACTTGCAGTACTGAATAACTTGCCATAGTCCTTATCATACCTAAAGGAGTCTTTATCCTTATTACTGCTACACTATCCCGCACTATAGTGCTTGGTATAGGCAACTGAGATGTAATCCCAACCTCCATTGAATGATTCCTTAACATTCCTAAGAGGTACGCACCCACGTAATCAAATCGTAGGGTTTGGATTAGTTTACTCCACCTCTATTATATACTTTGAACTAATCAAAGGCTTTAGACATATGATGCATATGATAAATAAATCCATGTCTTGAGTAATTATCAATGAAATTGATGAAATACTCATAACTTCTTGACATGATTACCATAGAACCATATAATTGGAACAAACCATTTCCAACACATCTTTGGTGCTTTAGCATATGCCCGTAAAAGGGCCATTAGGTCATTTTACATTCTAGTTGGAATTCATCGATTGGAAGTGCTTTAACTTTCAATGAACATAAATGTCCATTTTAAACTAATCATTGAATTCGTATTAGAATAAAATGTCATTACCGTAAGTGCCAAAATTGTGTTTAATTCAGTGCGGAAGAAAACTTTATCTATTGACTATTATCTATTAAAATTATTGGTTTTGGCATTTAGAAGTAATAGTGAGATAAATTTTTAATATTTAAACTATATCCGAATGTACCAGAACAAATAAGATGAATTCCAACTTAAATAAAAAAAATTACAAAATCAATCGAATATTTATTCCTAACAAACTTGAAAATCAAAAAATAATTTTTGTTTTAAAAGTAGGTACATCTAATAATTTTTCGATATTATCTTTTCGTATCCACCAAAAATCTAAAATAGATTGCTTATTGCATAATACCGTTATGTTATTCTAATTACCCATTTTTGGAACCATCTCTATTTTAAGTAATCACATGGTTACCTGGAACCTATGCAAAAAGTTGCAATCCTAATTTGTGATTCCCGAATCTAGAAACCAGGTTACTATAGACCATATAAAAAATTATGCTTCTAATTTATAGTGATAAAGTCATTACCCTGTCCCATCTTCCTTATAAAGCTAGGAAAATTGAACATTGTTGCTATAATGGCCTAACTACTTGTACTAAGAATACCTACCTTTCGGCTATTTCACTACTACCGAGGAATATGAACTTTTTTTAACCCAGCCTGTTATACTTGACACTTAGCCTTATCCTCCTACCTCTCTTTCGAGATAGAAGTAAAGCTCTTCTCAAACAACTAACACCAAAGGTGTTAATAATTTCTCATCAGTCAATTAAAATAAATATGTAGAAATACCTCGATTGGGGGATCGAACGCATGTAATGAATAATTATAATCTATTCTAAAATCTCGTGAATCCATGATTAAAATCATCCAATGAGGGTTTGAATCAAATTGACACGAGGAATCAATCACATCACAATTCTAAAATATTTATGAAAATTGATGGTAAAAAAATTATCCCCTTAAATTAGAACGATGTCCTATAACAATTTCATTCCTAGAAATTTATTCTATTAATCCCATTAAGACTAAACAAGTGTGACACTTTACCTATTAAAATAACGGGTGGCTAGCCCTCTAACTGGCTGATTCTTAGCATCACTGTCAAAAATCAAATTAATTACTAATACCCTATTAATCCCGGTGTCAAATTTTAAAAACTTATTAACTTGTTTATGAAAAATTTCCATTCACACAACAAACCATGTAATAAATTAACGAACCACTCACCACTATAATAAATAGAGTACTAAATAAATGTAATAATCAAAATAACCGAATAACACTTGATAAAGGTCTCAATACAATAGCCCAGCTGAACTGAAATGAAATAAATTCTAAATAAAATAAACACTATCTGATAATAGGTGACATGCCTGAATAACTACTGACTAAAATCCTATTTAGAAATCAAAGATAGATGCGTCTAGTGAATCCCTACAGGCATCCATAACTGCTACAGCATTGTCTGACCGTAAGGAGTGATCACGACTGGCGTCCTTGTGGCTGGGCGCTTAAAGTTTTTAAAAATATTTTAATACGGGTCAAAGCCCAAAACCTTTGGAAAATATTTTTTAAGTGTTTAAAATACAATGATAAATATGCAATGCAATCTTTCATATTTAAACTGGTGACTCACTCCCATGAGATCATCTTCACCCCTCATCTATAATGTGAACCTGATGCATGTATTTTAAACTTATGCTACCGTACCTAACTAGTACCATCAAGTATCTTAGTCCCACACGCTAATCTTTTCGACCATCCGCGCTACACGTATTTTACTTCATTTTATTTTTTATTTAGCTAACATATAAGCTTTATCATTATAATTCCCAATTATAATATTTTTATTAACCGTTTCACATAACTTTACGCTCGTTACGATTTCCATGTTCACACATTCGTTTGATTCACACATAATCATATACATCTCCTATATAAATATATAGACATAGCATCTCGAGATGTCCTCTCAGATGCATATAATTTACCGTTCACACATCCATTTGATTCACCCGTATATATTTAACACACATATATACGTATCACATCTCGTACACATACATATATATCACTCGTTATATACGTATAACTGCTTCCCCAGAGCTTAACCTCGTGGATGCATTCTCTAGCATACTATCAGGCTTCAGGTACATCAGGTACCACTCATGGGCCACCGGGTTGGAATCTTGCCACCGAACTCAAATCGTAAACACATAACCAGAGGTGGTCATAGTCATACACCCGTGGGTCATAACCATACCACATTACCCCACTAGGCTCTAAACTCACATACAGTGGTCGTGCAACAGACCTATGACCTGGGAAACTGACCCAACACTTGTCGATCCACACCTGGGTGGGCCGCCCACTACGTGTAACCTCCAACGATAGCATCCCTAGAGTAAGTATGTTCATATATCAATCGCAGATATATCCATACATATATATATATATATATATATATATATCAACGTGCATTTATCACAAGAAGCACTAGCCCATAATTCTCGAGTTTAACCCTGACTCCCAAATACATAAGTAGTCACTTACTTATAATTAATTCCCAAACATCATTATTATTTTGGACACTAAGCTATTCTACACCATCCCGTATCCCGTTTCTATCCGAAATACCAAACTGATTTCATTAATTAATTTTTAATAAGTACTCTTAGGTCCCTCACAAATAAATTTTAAACTCTAAAGGTTTTTTGAGAAATTTTAAACACTTAGTTAGACTAATTTTCTTCTTGTAAAAGTCCACGCTAGTGGCATAAAAAGTGGACCTAATAGTAAATTGTCCTTAAACATCTAAAAATTTCCCATTAATTTTCCAGTTTCGTTCATCCTAAACACCTATAATTCCATGCACTGGATTTATTCCCGACTAAACCAAAGAAATATTGTGAGTGCAAGAAATATCACAATAAAGATCTAGGAAAATAATAAAGAATACAGAAATTAAAGATCACACACATAACAATGATATATGTTGTTCGACAACTTGCCTACGTCCACGTAGAGGTTACTATGTTCTTATTTGTGTCTCTTAATGCTAGAGTTTTTAAAGCCTTTGCCCTGGGTCAGGATTTATAATTTATAGATTTATACAATTAGAGTTTGGGTTGTTCAAGGAACTCGATAATCACATAAATAACCAGTAGTGTTCCTGAATATCTTCTCTGAGATTGTTGGTAAACAATTTGAGTATATCCGTAAGTGTTTGAGTGTATGTGAAATACACGAGCCTTTAGTGGATAGTGGATTTGGACCGAGCAATTCCTCTTCCAGGCTGGGCTGGTTGGTTACTCTCCTGGACCAAGATAAATGGGTCCCCACCATTGCCCCTAAAATTTTTGGGCTGAATATTTGGGCCAATAATTTTTAACTGAATATAAGGACCATGACTTAAAACTCTATTTTCAATATTAGAGTGGAATTTTTGCAATTCTGGAAAACTCACAACGGTACGCTCGCCCTGAGCCAAACACCATAGCAGATTTGTAGTTTTATTGATGAGGTGAGGGTACGCTGGTCCGAGCAGTTACATGAAGCGCCAAAATCCTCCTTGGATGTCATGTTCCATGATTAGCTCGAACTTCAAATTGGAGATACATCTCCTCCATCAGTTGTCTCTCAATCTTTCCTTCGTCCACTGAACTTCCATTGATCTTTTCTTCAGCTTTTCATTTCCTTCAAAGTTCTCATCAATTCGTATAAGTTCTGTTCATCTTTTTTTAGTTTCCTCTTTTGTGATTGTACTTTGACAGTATTTAGGTTTTTTTTCTCTGTTATATCGTTCATGGCATCTTTAGATAACAAAGTTTAGGAAAGCCTATAATATTTCAGAGTAGGTTGAAATCAACTGTGCCCCTCTCCCTAAAGATGTCTGTGACATTGAAGGGAGCACTAGACTCACACCCTATTGATCACCTAGGGTGGGTTAACGTTTCCTCCGAATCCTATTTTTCTTAGATTCTTCTAATACTTTGATGTTGTCCCTGCTCAGTGTGCCCCCAATTTTTGGAAGATTGCGAATGGGGTACATAAAATAAACACACTATATGAAAATAACTTGGGTCCTTCAAAAATATACTACTAGTATTCTTGGTCACGCACCAGCGATGGTATTTTGTATTTGAAGACCAGGAAGACCGATAGGGTCCTAGTGGTAAATCTCTCAGATTCTCATAAGGATTATTGGGATCATGGGTTTATTGCCAGAAATTGGCAATGTCCTCCCCTAACTGAGGGAGAGAGGAGTAGAGGCCCTTAGGTCCCTGACTTGGGGGAGGACCAAATATGTCACTTTCCTTTCTTCTTATATTTTATTATTGTTTCTTCTTCTTTCATTCATTTATTCAATGCTTCTATTTTCTCTGTCTTCTGATTGATGTTTTCCTCTTTCTGTTTGTAGCTCGAAATAACAATTAGGAGCCTGATCTGAGTGAGGTGAGTGTACCTGATCTCTTAAAGGCCTAGGGAATTAAAGAGAGACTTTCTGATGATGAACATCCACTTTCTGTAGCTTATTTTCTTGAGCATAAAAACATTACAAGAAACTTTATTTCTTAGTCGGTCGATAAAGTATCTATCTTGGAGGTTCTTGAATTTAGGACTTCTGAAACAATTGTAATATAGGAGGAGAGGAAGAAGAAGAGGATAAAGAAAAAGAACGAGATGAAGAAGAAAAAGAAAGAGGAAGAAGAAGATATGGCGCCTCTTGTTAAGAGAAGAATGTTAAGGGTTAATGATAATGAGGATCAAATAATTATGTCTAATCGGTTTAAGTCTCTGGAGAGGTCAAAGGTAGTTCCCCTAGGGCTAGTGGTTCCAGCCCAAGTGCCAATGGGGAAAAAAGAGAAAGAGAAGAAGAAGAGATAAGGAGAGAGAGAGAGAGAGAGAGAGAGAGAGAGAGAGAGAGAGAGAGAGAAAGAGAGAGAGAGAAAAAGAAGAGGAGAGAAGAAGATAGGAAAATAGAGGAGACCAAGAGAAAATTAGTCTTAAAGGTCCTTGTAGTCCCTTTCCTCACTATTGATGTTGAGGGGGCTAGCATGGACAACACTTCTGACCTTGCCCATGATCTACTGAAGGGGGTTGTGCTCGCTGATGATTGCGAGCGTTCTTCATGGTTGGGGACGTCCCAGCTTATTCTTAATTCTGCTCAAGAACTTGCTTTGGTAATTCTCTTTGCTTTATCCCTTTATAACCCCTTTCCTATATTTTTCTTCTTTTTGTGCTGACTTAGATTTCTTTTCCATTATGTAGTTTTTGTTTAACTTTAAAACTCCTTTGGATGGTCATGCCGACCAGGCCAAAAGTAATCAGGTGCTGAAACATGCTTTGAAAAATTCTAAAAAAGACTTTACTGATGCTCGCTTAATGTGGGAGCAGGAGAATAAGAAATCAATGAAGGCCTATATAGTGGTCGCAGAGAAGGAATAGTTGGCCAAAGAAAACTAGAGTTTGTCTAGTAAGGTTCAGAAGTTTAAGGAAGGTGATACGGCGCAAATATTGCGTATTTCACCCGTTAACCTACGCCTTATTAATCCCCTTGGGTATCTTAATCCCTATATTTATGCTCGTTAACCAGACAACCTCGGATTTCTATGTTAACATGTTTTGCAGGGGTTAATTGAGCTTTTGTAGGTATTTGGATGCTTAGTATGAAGTTCGGACGCTTTCCGGAATTGTTTCGTCGACTTTTGCATCTTCGGGGGCATTTTAGTAATTCCAGCATTCGGGTTTGAATCCCGAGCTCTTCACGGAAGTTGAAGCCCTTTGATTTCTCTTCGCGTGGCCGCCGACGGTGCATGATTCCGAGTTGTATCGATGGAGTTATGGCATTTTTAGGATGTTTTTGACATGGAAAGTACACTCAAGGTCACATTCAAGGGCATTTTAGTCATTTCATATTTTGGCTTTTTGGCCCAATGTCTTCTTGGATGTTGTATTCCTCTGAGTTATCTTCGCGTAGCCTCCGACCGTGCCTCATTCCGAGCTATAACGAAGAAATGGCGGCATTTTCCGTAAAACAGGACAAAGCTGCAGAATTCAGACCTGTAGGGGGCGAATCGATTCGCCCCAAAGCCAAATCGATTCGGCCCTGCTGATATTTGGCAATTTTCCTTTTATTTACAATTTTGCCATGGGATATTTTGTATTTAACCCTTATCTCTTCATTTTGAAGAGGAGACATCTAGATATCTTCATTTTTCTCTAGTTTTAGGGCTTTTATAATTGGGAGCTAAACCCTATCCCTCTTGCTTTGGATGGTTGTACTCTTTGTTTTGTAAGTCGTACCTTAACCTTTTATTCCTTAATATAGTTATTTTAGTTGTTTTTCTTACTTTTTTCTTCATTTCCATGCCTAGATAAATTAGTTTAGTTTAATTAATTCTTGTTTTATTAGTTAATTAGTTGTTTAAAGTAGTTTAATCCATGATTTGTCCGTAGATAAATAGGTTCGGGATTGTGTTCCGCCATTTACGGGTTTAGAACGTCGAAAGTTAGGTTTTCGTGTGAAATTGCATTTAATTGAAACCGCGTGTATTAAAGTTGGATTATTATGCGTTTAACTTTATTTGTCACGCAACTTTAGTGTTTATAGCGATAATCCGAATTTAATCTGCGTGCGACCATTTTCAGTTAAATGTTTAATCTTGCAACTTTGGGTTAAATTCCTTCTTGTGTGATGTTTATGCTTAATTGAATATGCTCGATTAAATGTTTTCGAACCGTAATTCTGATTAGTAGTTGTTTAGCCCGTGTGGTGGAATGCGATCCCGATCCTCGCTTTCCTTTAATTTAACATTAACTTATTATTTTCTTTTGTCACCATAACCACCCTATCACCTTTTCATTTGTTTATTTTACACTTTTATTCCTGAAGTAATTAAACAATTAAAATCTAAAATTTAATCACTCCCTGTGGATTTCTTACGACACCCGACTTACCGCTGTGCTTGCTTGTCAAGTGTAGTAGTAGCTTAGGTTCTTTTTGTATCGTGGCGGCGAAACACACAACGATTGTGTCCTCACACGAACACACTTTTTCCGCCCGATCAAAATGGCGCCGTTGCCGGGGAGTGTGATTTAGATTCTAATTATTTTATTATTTCGTAGTATTCTTCCTTTTGTATTTGTATTCTTTGTTTTAACCTTTTTTGCAGGATTTGCATACTTTGAGCGCTAAGAAACTTTGATTCGCGGTTGCTCACTTTATTTCTTGGATTCTCCATCTTTCAACAACAAGGTAATCATGTCCTACTATTATAGTTATTACGGTTGTTCTAATGATTCATACTTTGGGGATAGTTTTCAAGTTTTCCATTTTCAAGATTTTCTTGAAAATGAAAGACTTGAAAACATTTATCGAAATGAAAATCGTTATTGGGAGCTTGAGTTGGATTCATTATTCGAATCCAATGACGATCTTCATTTCATTACTTTCGAAGACGAGTTTCAAACAAATGAGGAGTCCGAGGCTCTTGAGCCGAGGAAGCCTACTTTGGAAGAGACTTTGCTTCTTTATTACCAAGGTTTGGAAAGCTTAGATGATGCTGGAATGAGACTTGGTGCACTTTCGGATGAGATGAATTCTTATGCACAAAACAACGAGGAGGTGGAAACTTGTGTTTCACCTCAATTTTTCAAAGAATTTCTCATCGAATGTGAATCTTTCTCCCCCGAAATTCAATCTCCTTCCGACGATGAGTCGATTGAGATTGAATTTATTTCATCACCATATTCGTTTTCCGTAATTGAACCATTAGAATTACCGGTTGATTCCTATGAGTTTGTAGAAACTTTTAAAACTTCCACACTTTTTGCCGATGAGGACTCCTTGCCGGATTTGTCTTCGATGGATGTTATCCCCACGTGTGCACCATCTCCCATTCCATTTGAAAAACCTTTGGGAGATGAATCGATTTTTCTTGGACCTCAAGTGTATCTTTCCCCCTTGTTATCCAAATCCCCCATCGTCCGCCCAAAATTTCAAATTGGCGATGGTTCATTTTTTTTACCACCCACATGCCTTCCGTTGTTCAAACGGAATTCTTATCTTTCGGGAGGCATGTTCGCTTTGGAGGGTCCACCGTTGATCTTTCAATGTCAAATCCCTCTTTGGGTGGACCCTCAACTATTTAGACTTCTAGTGTATAGTTAGTGTGAAGTCTAAATAGTAGGTTGTAAATAGTTAACTTTTTAATTTTCTTTCTTTCCTATTTTTCTTTCCTTTTAATTTAGTCTAGTGTAATTAGTTAACTTTTTGTTATTTGTTTTTGCTATGCTTGGTACTAACTTGTTTTGTAGATTCCTTTGGACTCGCGCTTATGGAGATCGCTCCAATTTTGGGTAATATCGTTCTTTTCCTCTCTTTGTGTTGTGTTCTTAATGCGCATTGAGGACAATGCAACATTTAAGTTAGGGGGTGTAGGATATTCTATCCATTTCATGTGTAGTCCATGGATTTTCTCACATTTAGTTACTAAGTATGCCTTTTTGTGAAAAATTTGAAAATTTTCAAAAATATTTTCTTTCTTTTTTCTCCTTTGTTGGGCATTTTGCCTTGTTTCCGATGATAAATTTCAATAATTGCCCGATCCAATAGACAACTCAATGATGCATGTTCTCGATTTTAGAAGTTACTGGACTTTAGTCCTCAAATCATTGATATTGTGAATAACTTCATGAATTAAACTTTATCCCATGAGCATATGCACTTTCCTTGTTATATTGATTTGGTTTAAGATTTTTATAACTCGGTAATCTTTTGTTGCATTGTATATACTTACACCGAGTAAGCTTTGTACCTTTCGTCGTTTGTGAGTGTTATACACTATTCTTTTCTCATTGAAAACGTTGAATTCGTTGGTAATCTCACTATTCTTTCATTGATCGTTCATTAATTGAGTCCATACTTGAAATGTGTTACTTGAGCATGATTTTCATATATTGTTTTGACTCGAGAATTGCGTAAACATTGTGAAATGATCATAGGCCATCTTTGTTATATCACCCATATTAGCCTTAACCTCACCCTTATATGCTTACCCTCGTTAACCCATTTGAGCCTAAATACAACCTTTCTTTTCATAACCCAAATTGCCATAACCAACTCTAAATTGGAGTTTTAGCCCATACATACACTTTCCATACCTTTGTTTGGAATGTTACTTGGGATTGAATGTTGTTGTTATGATGTCGGTTGCAATTTAAGCATATGAGAGTTTGATAAGTAAAGAAAAGAAGTAGTGAAAAAGTGATGAAAAAGAGAAAGCAAAAAGCAAAAAGAAAACAAAAGAGAAAATGAGAAAAAGAAGAAAAGAAAAGAAAGAGAAAGTTGTATATGTTGTGTATAGTTCAATAAGCTTTGATTACTCTCCAAATGATACATTTAATGCTTGTTTTGGAACTTGTTTTCCAATTTTTGATATTGCCCGCATTTTTCCATTATCCCGAGTTTTCATCCCGAACACTTTGAATTCGTACATACATTCCTTTATTTCGCACCCTAGCCTATCTTACATTACAACCCTATTACAAGTCCTATGTGATCTTAGGTTGATGTAATTCAAAAGTTTAAATAGTTTTGATAATCTGTGAAAATGCATTTCGCCTCTTTTAGTGTGCGGTATCCTTTCATTGAGATTACAAGTTTTTTATTTCCTATATAGCGTTCTTCTTTTGTGACATGTGTGCGGCCTAGTTTCCATTTACATTTACTCTTTAGCCCGCATGTTCCGTGTATTACCTCCCTTTTCATAGTGAATTCATTTTTTGAGCGTAATGCCCGTGAGGATTGAATATATGCTTGCCTTTATGTTTATCCGGTTTATTTAAGTTTTTCGCCAAATCATATTTTGCATATGCTCTCCCCCCTCCCACTTTTAAGTTTCAATTCTATGAGGTGCATTCAACTTGTTAATAACAACGGACTTTAGCTTGAATTCGTTCAATATGCTAATAACATGTTTGAAATCTTTTTCGTTGTTGTTGAGTTTGTCGTATGTTGGGTTGGGCATATTTTGAGGAAACCATGTGATGTTTGTGGGTACCATCCCTGAAAACCCTCACGAGACGACACTCGTCCACTAGGGTGACCTAGGGGTTTAACGGCTTATTGCATATGCTAAATGCAATCGAATCGCCCGCGAAAGTGGCCTTATGCATTTATACCATATTTTTGTACTTATCCTACATTTGGTCTGCTTGTAGTTCTTGTTGTTTCCTATTTCATTGCTAGGGACTAGCAATGTGTAAGTTAGGGGGTGTGATACGACGCAAATATTGCGTATTTCACCCGTTAACCTACGCCTTATTAGCCCCCTCGGGTATCTTAATCCCTATATTTATGCTTGTTAACCAGACAACCTCGTATTTCTATGTTAACATGTTTTGCAGGGGTTAATTGAGCTTTTGTAGGTATTTGGATGCTTAGTATGAAGTTCAGACGCTTTCCGGAATTGTTTCGTCGACTTTTGCATCTTCGGGGGCATTTTAGTAATTCCAGAATTCGGGTTTGAATCCCGAGCTCTTCACGGAAGTTGAAGCCCTTTGATTTCTCTTCGCGTGGCCGCCGACGGTGCATGATTCCGAGTTGTATCGATGGAGTTATGGCATTTTTAGGATGGTTTTGACATGGAAAGTACACTCAAGGTCACATTCAAGGGCATTTTAGTCATTTCATATTTTGGCTTTTTGGCCCAATGTCTTCTTGGATGTTGTAGTCCTCTGAGTTATCTTCGCGTATCCTCCGACCGTGCCTCATTCCGAGCTATAACGAAGAAATGGCGGCATTTTCCGTAAAACAGGACAAAGCTGTAGAATTCAGACCTGTAGGGGGCGAATCGATTCGCCCCAAAGCCAAATCGATTCGGCCCTGCTGATATTTGGCAATTTTCCTTTTATTTACAATTTTGCCATGGGATATTTTGTATTTAACCCTTATCTCTTCATTTTGAAGAGGAGACATCTAGATATCTTCATTTTTCTCTAGTTTTAGGGCTTTTATAATTGGGAGCTAAACCCTATCCCTCTTGCTTTGGATGGTTGTACTCTTTGTTTTGTAAGTTGTACCTTAACCTTTTATTCCTTAATATAGTTATTTTAGTTGTTTTTCTTACTTTGTTCTTCATTTCCATGCCTAGATAAATTAGTTTAGTTTAATTAATTCTTGTTTTATTAGTTAATTAGTTGTTTAAAGTAGTTTAATCCATGATTTGTCCGTAGATAAATAGGTTCGAGATTGTGTTCCGCCATTTACGGGTTTAGAACCTCGAAAGTTAGGTTTTCGTGTGAAATTGCATTTAATTGAAACCGCGTGTATTAAAGTTGGATTATTATGCGTTTAACTTTATTTGTCACGCAACTTTAGTGTTTATAGCGATAATCCGAATTTAATCTGCGTGCGACCATTTTCAGTTAAATGTTTAATCTCGCAACTTTGGGTTAAATTCCTTCTTGTGTGATGTTTATGCTTAATTGAATATGCTCGATTAAATGTTTTCGAACCGTAATTCTGATTAGTAGTTGTTTAGCCCGTGTGGTGGAATGCGATCCCGATCCTCGTTTTCCTTTAATTTAGCATTAACTTATTATTTTCTTTTGTCACCATAACCACCCTATCACCTTTTCATTTGTTTATTTTACACTTTTATTCCTGAAGTAATTAAACAATTAAAATCTAAAATTTAATCACTCCCTGTGGATTTCTTACGACACCCGACTTACCGCTGTGCTTGCTTGTCAAGTGTAGTAGTAGCTTAGGTTCTTTTTGTATCGTGGCGGCGAAACACACAACGATTGTGTCCTCACACGAACACACTTTTTCCGCCCGATCAGAAGGGCTATAGAGCAAGAAGGATGACAGTTGTACTGAAGACTGAAACGCCACCAATGACGATGCCGAGCTCTAGTTGGATAATACGAAGAAGGTGGGCTTTAAAAAAGGTTCGGACTAAGCATTGGGAGTTGCATGACTCCTACCAGTTTCGAGATTTTCAGCCTTCATTCTCCTCAATCAACCCCTTTATAGAGGAAGATATTAGCGTGTCGACCACGTTGACATTGTGTCTGTTGAGGTCGGAGTGACTTCTGACCAATACAGGAGGGATGCCGAGAAGGGGAAGGCAATAGTTGAGTCTGAGTAGGTGATGGAGTAGGGATTTTAGATTGGGATTATTTTCTTATTCTGTACACCCTTTTGGTTCCATGTAATCTTCTTTCTTGCTCTGACTATACAGGCCTCTGGCCCCCTTTTACCATTAAATGAAAGAGAATCCTTTTGCTTACATTTATTAGTTCCTTCCATGCATACTGATATTTGTTTAAAACTTTATTTGTTGTGTTACTTATAGCCTGATGAGGACTATATTCCCCCTACTTCAAGGTTGGGAATAATCATGGGACCTAACATTAGTCACCAAGCCCACAAAGCATTTGTAAAATCTGCAAGTGTTTGAGGGCAAGGATTGAGCAATATAAAAATTAGTCCAAATTGATCGCTAAGTTAAAGTACAATCTTCAAGTCATGTAAGATATCAATTCTTCAGTTCAAGATGAGGTGAATGGTCTGAGAGCCAAATTCATGGAGACCAACGAAGTGGGTCAAGTGAGGCTCCAAGTAGAGAATGAAGCCTTGAGAAAGGAGGTTGCTGAGTAGAAATGAGATGTTCGAAAGGCACATGTGATTGCAAATGGACTCCAGAGAAACGTCACGAGGCTGAGACATTTGTTTATAATGGGTCCCTGAGAAGCCTGGAAAGATGGATATAATACGGGTTGGGCTGATGCCCCAATAAAGCTGAAGGAGGCAAAGGACCTCGTATTTGCTCGTGAGTGACTGAATGCCCTTAGGGAGGTCAATACACCTAAGCAATATGGACCGTGGTACAAATATCAGGTCGAGTGTGCAACCTACTATCATAACCCTTTCTCAAAGGATGACAGATGTATCCCGATTGATTCTATCCCTACCCAAATCCTAGATAACTAGCGCAAAGATGATGTGAAGGAGTTTTCTACTAACCCAGATGATGTCCGAAGAGCATCTATTGAAGATCACCTTAATCGCCACCCTGAGACGCCTTTGGTATTTATATATTTTATCTCGATGTAATTGTACTTCCTAATTTTTGTCGATATAAATCTTAATTTATTGATTTGTTCCATATTTTGAGCCTGTGCTGACTAGACATGAGCTAATAATGGCCTTTTTGTCGACCAAGCAATACTGTTTGGCCATCTTAGGCCTTTTACCATTTAAATGAGCTAGTACTTAGGTTCGATCATTTTGGGTTTTTCAGCCAACTAAATGATATTAAGAACAAGCGTTAGCCATTTGTAATCATGTCTTTTTAATATTCTCCCAGTCCAATATGCCTTAGTAGTATCATTCCATCTACTTTACCTTTTAGGTTGTGTCGTTACACTCCCTTAGGCATAAGTGAGATGATGACGAGAATGTACCTCGTCGATGGGCCATCCGCCCGAGCAGGATTTTTATGACCAATGTAGTTTGTGACCAACCTAAGTTGGCTTTACTGCCTAAGGATCCTCTGTAGGGATTTTGTTATTGTCGGGGAAACTCATGAGGTTTATTATGTTTAAGATAAAAACCCGAGGGTTTTAGTAATTGAAACACTTTATTAACTTTTTTTAACTACTACAAACCCTGCTTGAAACATGAAATTCCTTAATTGAAACAAGTTGAACAACTTATTATAATCTCCAGGAGTTCTGCCTGCAAAGGGGAGTTATTATTTGGGAAGGGTGCGTAATATTAAGATGTGATCAAGACAATATATAACATCAAAGTGCGAGAGCCAACTAGACTTTATTCATTGAATAACAACTCGCAAGCAACATAAGTTTGAAATAAAATTTTGCATAAACTAAATGTGTTAATTAAAGATAAAGAAGACTAAAAGTAGAACTTCTTAATATTGGTTGTGTTCCATGCTCTTGGTACCTCCCTTCCCTCTAGCATTTCTGATTGATATGCTCCTTGAAGTTTTTCCCTTGTCATATAAAAGGTCCTTCCCAGTTTGGTCCCAGCTTGCCATCTGATGGTTTCACCGCACTGTCGAGGACTTTCATACCAAAAACTTCCTCGGATTGCATTAGCTGTTATACTACCGTCCAGTTGCTGTTAATAATATGCCAACTTGGTCATGGATGGTTCTCTTTACTCGTCTTATAAGTCAAGTTCGGTGCCTAGTGAGCTATCGTTAAGGCCTTGGTCAACCAAGGTGGTTTGCATAGTAGGGAGACCATCTTCCAACGAAATGATAACTTCCATCCCATAAGCTAGAGCGAAGGGTGTTTCTCAAGTCGATTTCCTAGGGGTAGTGTGGTAAGCCCATAAAATATGGGGGATCTCATCGACCCAGGCACCGTTTGCTCTTTCCAACCTCTTCTTCGGGTCATCAAGAATGGTTTTATTAAAATCTTCTGCCTGACCGTTGCTTTGGGTATATGCCTCATAACTAATGTGGTGCTTGATGCCATGCTCATAACCTTGAAAGAACCTGCTTTTTAAATTGCATGTCGTTATCGATGATGATAGTCCTTGGTACCCCAAAGCCTGTTATGATGCTTTTTTAGATGGACCTGGTCATATCAGTGTCATGAATGTTCACTAATGGTTAATTATCTACCCATTTGGTGAACTAATATGTGCCGACCAACAGATACTTATGATTTCCAGGTGTTGTAGGTAGCGGTCCAATGATATCTAGTCCCCATTATTCGAATGACCAGGGACCTGTATGATATTTCAGGTTGCGTGCTGGCTGGTGGACTATAGGAGAGAATTTTTGGCACTTTTTGCATCTGCAAACATCAATGCTTGCATTCTCTTGCATGTGAGGCCACCAGTACCCTTCCATGATAGCTCGAAAGGCCAATGATCTCCCTCCTGCGTGACTCCCACAAATACCATTGCGAGTTCACTAAGAACTTTCCCGTATCGTATGGGTGGACGCATTGGAGGTAGGGGCCTATGAATGATCTTTTGTGGAGCTTTTCTCCTGGGGTAAGGTAGAAGCGGACAAATTTTATCCTAATTTGATGAGATAATCTCTTCTCATTAGGCAATATATCGCTCTGTAGATTGGTGATGATGGGACCTATCCAACTAGAGGACTTTTTTATGAGGAGGACTTATTTGACGACCGTCATGTGGTCGATGCTTGGTTAGGCGATGACCTTTATCTGGATAGTTATTATGAAATTAAGGTTAACTACTAAGCTTAGGGCTGCTAAGGCGTTAACGTGATGTTCCTCCCTCGGGGAAATTGTTGGATGTTAGCCTTATCAAATTTTACCATAAGTTCTCTCACTACAGCGAGGTAGGTTGCCATCCTATCATCCTTTGCATTAAAATCTCCACTTACTTGCTTGGAGACCAACTTGGAGTCGGAAAATATGTTAAGGCGCCTTGCCCCCAGCATTTGTGCCTTGCGCACACTAGCGAGCAATGCTTCGTATTCGACTTTGCTATTGGAGGCTTCAAATCCTAGACTAATTCTTTGCTCGATGATAACATATTCTGGTGTGATAAGGACGATTCCTACTCTTTCCCCCTTAGAATTGGAGGCTTCATTAACGTATAGGTCTAGTCCTTAGACTGTGCTTCCTCATTTATTGACTTTTCCATTTCTTGTTGGTCGATAGGTTGGTCCCTCGTAAATTCAATGATTAAATCAGCCATGACTTATCCCTTTATTATCATTCTTGGTTGAAAGTGGATATCGAATCTGTCGAGTTCCATCAACCACTTTGAGAGTCGTCTAGAAAGGTTGGCTTTTCGAAAAATAACTTTTAGGGGCTAGGAATTGATCACCGTTATTGAGTAAGCTTCGAAGTAGTGTTTCAGCTTCCTTGAGTTGACCATCAATGCATATGCAAGCTTTTCTAGTGGTAAGTAACGTTGTTTAGCGTCCAGAAGTGTTTTTATAGCATAATAAATAGGGTGCTACCCCCCCTTTTTTCTCACACACCAGAGCTGGCACCGTGGTTTGATATTGTGATATAGAGATATAGTGACTCTCCATCATTAGGAATTACCAATAGAGGTGGTTTCCTTAAGTAGGAGTTGATCTCCTCCAAAGCTTTTGAACAATCATCATTCCAAATGAGGCATTTGTCCTTCTTTAAAAGCTGAAAGAATGGTCGATAGGGATATAAAGACTTGGAGATGAATCAGTTGAATGTTGTGAGCATACTAGTGAGCTTTTGGACATATCGCAATGTCTATGGAGGCTGGATCTTAGTGATTGCATTTATTTGGTCCGAACTAGCCTCAATTCCTCTTTTATAGACCAAATAGCCCAGAAACTTTCCTGATTGTACACCGAATGAGCACTTACTTATTTTCAATATTTCCTGAGGATTTCGAAGGTTCTTGCTAAGTCTGTGAGGTGGTCATCTATGTTCATTCTCTTGACTAACATGTCATCAATGTAGACATCCATTGTGTCTCCCATCTGTCGCTTGAACATTTTTGTGACCAACCTCTAATATATTTCCCCTGTATTCTTTAGGCCAAATGATATGACCTTATAAAAGTATAACCCAATAGGGATTATGAAGGATATTTTGTCTTGGTCGGGGCCGATTAATGGAATTTGATGGTACCCTGAATGGCGTCTAGGAAACTCATTCTTTCGTGTGATAGAATAGCATCAACTAGTTGGTCAGTTTTAGGCTTGAGAAGCTATCTTTAGGACAATACCTATTGAGATATGTGAAGTCGATGCAGATCCTCCAATTATAGTTGCTCTTTCGTACCACTACTAGGTTGGATAACCATTTGGGTAACTAAACTTCCCTAATAAATCTTGCATCCAGAACCTTTCCTACTTCATTTTTCATCACTTTAGCCTTCTCGAGGGTTGTTCAACGAACCTTTTAAGTGATCGGCTTGAAGGTCGGGTCAATATGCAGGTGATTGTAGGCTAGACTAGGATCAATTCTAGGAAAATCGTATGGTTACCAGGTAAAAACATCTAGATTTCTTTTTGAGAAGGTAATCAACTCTTGACTCTCATAATAGGCGAGCGTAGTTCCGATTAGAAACTTTCTTTCTGGTAAGTTATCATCAGCTCTAACTTCCTCTAGGATTTTAATGACCCTATCAGCGGGGTGGACCTTGGTCTCCTCTACCCCAGGTCGGTCGTACCATAATTGCTATTTAAAGGGTGTAGCCTCATCTTGGTATTCCTTTGGACCGTATTTTGGTTCCTTTCTCTTTTCCTTTCTAGGATGGATGATCACGACAATTACTTCTTTGCTATGTCTTGGTTACCATGAATCTCGATCACACCCCAGTCGGTGATACACTTCACCTTCTGATGGTAGGTAGACAGTACTGCCCTTATGGCGTGAAACCAACCTCTACGCAGAATGGCATGATATGGGGACTCTATGTCTACCACTAAGAACTCTATTGGATTCGATATATTGTTCGCTCTAAATAATAGGACTATCTTTCCCAATGGCGTTGTCATTTTCCCTGTGAAGCTGACCAAAAGTACTGGGGCCTCCTTGAGGTCGGTGAGGTTGAGCTTCAACTTGTGCAACAACTCTAGGTACATTACCTCTGACGAGCTTCCCTGATCCACTAGCAGCTTATCGATGTCCTAATTATCAATTATGAGAGTCATCACAACTGCATCACAACTGCATCACTCCAACTAGGTCTTCCTCAGTGAATAGAATGTGCTTGGTGTAGTCGACGTCCTCTGGTCGCCGACGCTTTCCCACTTGGCTTTTTCTAGGGTCAATTTAGAATGCCTCCATGACAACTGTGACCTTCTTTAGCTCCATTCGAATAGCATTCCCATGGATCTGCTTCAGGTCGGATGCTCAATTAATTACCATAAACTCTTGTCCTATGTTATCTTCAAGGATATTATCTAGTTTTTGGTCGCTATTGGTTGCGATCTTATCATTTTTCTTTTCAATATAATCATTGAGGTGCCAAAATTGGGCCAATTCTTCCAAGTGTGACTTCAGAGCCTTGTAATTCTTGATTTTGTGACTGCCCTCCTTCTGGAATACGCATCTCAGCACGATATTCCTTTTCGTCGGGTCACCACCCATATTCTTGGGCCACTTAATGAAGGGTTGATCTTTGATCTTGCTCAAATCTTGTATATAGATTGCTTAAAGACCGTGTTAAAAGCCTGGAAGGATTTTGAGGGATCATTTTTACTCCCATTCTTAGAGCCATTCCTGCTTCCATTTTTATTCCTTTTATTTGGAGTGTTACTCTTATCTCCTACTTTGGCTACCTTTGCTCGATCATTGTCCTCTACGTTAGGATGAACCACGTCCTCAACCTTGGAGTATTTCTCAATACGAGCTATGCGATCGTTAATGGTGTTGGCTTCTTTCTTTGTCGAGGATTGGTGCAGTCGAGACATGGTCAACAAACTAATTTTAAAGGATGCAACGGTAACCTTCTTCGAAAAGTCCTCCACTTTATCAAAGACTTCCCAATACCTCTTGGTATAGTTATGAAGGCTCTCTTGTGACTTCTTCTTCATCGTGAGCAGTGCATCCATATGCTTGGGGTTGGAGCTGTTGGTTATGAAGCGAGTAGTAAAAGCCTCAGCTAGGGCTTTGAAGCTCTTAACCGACTTGTGAGGCAACTTCTCTAACCACTTCTGTGCTACGTCATGTAGGTTAAAAGGTAAAATCTTACATATCAATGCGTCGTTGTGGCTGTACAGGTTCATCACCTATCTGTACTACCGAACGTGGTCTATGGGTTCAATTTTTCATTCATAAATCTTAAACCAAGGAATATTAAACTTCTTTGGGGGTTCCTCTTCCTTTATTGCCCTTAAAAAAGGATTTCATATGGGTATTGAGCTCTCCTAGCTAGCTCCCTAGTTAACCTGTCTCCTCGATGGGCTGGATGTTGGTCAATCTCTCTACGAACTAAAATTCTGATGTCCTCATTTGACATTGATCATGTGGTTCCTTTATGATCGGTCACGTTCTGATCTATCATGCTCTGACCTTCCACATTTAGATCTATCCTGATCGCAGCTATGGAGATCTCTTTCCATCCTTTCAATTTCCATTTGTGAGTGAGCATCTTCTTCCACCTGAAGGCATGTGGCCTCCTTTTATTCTCAAAGCCTAGCTTCATAAGCATTGACCAACCTGGAGATCTGGGTAGACCTAGGTGGCCATTGTCTTTCTTCAGAAGGCTGCCTTTCTTGGCGAAACCTGGGATTTATTTGATAGCGAATCTCTGGTTTGACCCTAGGTGGAACTGGGTCTTGTTATACATCACCAACCTGATGAATGTTGCTTCTATGGTGAAATATTATGGGCTTTCTGTTGAAGACTATTTTAACAGGAATAAAAATCATTTCCCACAGATGATGCCAATTATGAGTACAAGAAAGATCCATGAAAATAATAACGAATGTAGAAAGTAAAGATCTCACACACAATAACGATATACGTGGTTCGACAACTTGCCTAAGTCCACGGAGAGGTTACTATGCTCTTATTAGTATATTTTAATGCTCGATTTTTTCATCCCTTTGCCTCGGGTCAGGGTTTATAATTTATAGATGTCTACAATAAGGTTTTGAGTTGTTCAAGTAACTCAATAATCACATGGATAACCCGTAATGCTCCTGAATATCTCCTCCGAGATTATTGGTAAACAATTTGAGTATATCTGTAAGTGTTTGTGTGTATGTGAATACACGAGCCTTTAGTGGATAGTGGATTTGGGTTATGCAGTTCCTCTTCGCAGGCTAGGCTGGTTGGCTACTCTTCTGGACCAAGATAAATTGGTCCCCATAAATATAATATCCCACATAGTTTTTAGAAGTCCTATTTCTTATTTACGGACCCTTTAATTACACCAGACCCCAGCCGATTAACAAAGCCATTAAAATAATCAACCCAACAGAATGGGTGGATCGAACCGATTTACCCCCTGGTTAAATCGGATCGCCCTTAATTCTATCCTGGGCGGGCCTGCTACATTATTGACGAGGTGTAACCCTCTTCTTCACCACGTATGATTTCCATTCTTACTCCAAACCTAAATTAATATCCCCTTAACCATCCTCAATAAAAATATACATGTTTTTATGCACCAATTCATCCAATAAAATTCTGAATCATGGGATCCAAATCCATTATCAAGAATTGATTCACATCTTAATTCTAATTCAAGATCACACTAATCTTCAAATCTACCATTAAAGATTACATATTTTTATCATGATTCAATCTTAGATTTCTTTTCAAGATCTCATCTTTCTTATACAATTCAATCTCAGATTTTATATGGCATAATAATAAAATCAATTTCTACGAAATCATTCCCCAAATTCCATTTTATATCATGTGAATCCCCACCCAAAAATCCATTTTTTTAAAAAATTCTATGAATTAAAACACACATAAAGTATCAAAGAAAGTTTAAACACTTGCCTCAGATTATTGGATAATTTGAATTCTTTCTTTGTGAACCTTCTTGCACAAGAATTGTAGTCCAGAATTATCTCAATAACTCCCTGGAATGACTTTCTTGAGTCTCTATTGAGTTCTCCCTTCTCTTTTCTCCTATCTCTCAAGTCTAGATATTTTAGAATAGTGTAATGGCCGCCCAAATCATTCAATATCCCTAATTATCCCCTTCATCCTAAAATTATGCTTAGGGTTAAGTGTAATATGCCCAAACGCCTTTATACGGGTTCTAAGTAGTCTTAAAAGCCACGAAAACGAAATTACCACCCCCAGGTACCTAATTTTAACTATCTCGATAGATTCTGGATGATCTGTGCACTCGAAATCACCATCCAAGTCACCTAACAACAATTTTCCATCTCATTCCCAATACGACCCCACACGCGCGTCCCGAATGAGATAGCGTCAACCCGTCAATTTTAGTCACTTACGACGTAATGTAAAATAACACGTTTTCATTTACTTACCACACAACTAAATATAATAGCACACAAATATTAATCCAATATTCGCTAATTAAAATTTATTCAATTCACTCTATTTCTCAAATTAATTAAATTACGAACACAAGGATAATTTAAAATATTCCCAAAAATATGGGGTGTTAAAACAAGTAGTTGAATAGTTAACCAATATACAAATATAATAATTATCATTGAAAAAAATGACTTTCGATTAAGCATATAAAAATTAATGTTTTGATGGAATTTAATTCAACTTCTTTCTACCATTATTTAAAAATAATCCCGTCGACATCCTAATTTCTTGTGAAAATAAAATTTCTCGTTGGGAGCTTAACTTACTTCACCTTAAATTAAACAGACCTTATGTCATTTAATTATATTATCGAGACAGTCAAGAAACTCTTCTGTAATTTTTGGTCCCACAATTAATGATAGCGAATCCGTTGGGGAGGATATTATTATTTGCGTTTAGGTTTATACCATCAGCTCATTCCATTTATTATTAAATTTATATAGAACTTTCTCGTTGGGTGGAATATTCATAATATTAATTTTAGAGAATTTAAGCATTTTAAAATCTCTGTGATGCTATGATGAACTCCCTCCGTGAGGAGGAAGGCCAGTAATGCTAGCACGAGGAGCAATCACATCACAATTTTAATATATCGATGGAGACCATGGGGTTTGTTTGAAAATCCTTCTCCAACTTAATATTTAAAATTTCAGAGCTTTACAAAAGAAAATATTCAATTTAAATTTGTCAAAATAAATCAATGATAATATCCTAATTTATTGTACGAATTAAAATACCCGGTCTCACCATATTAATTTTAAAATTTCATGATTACGTGAGAAACTCCCTTCATTATGGAGGAAAGCCAAAGCTAACAGAAGGAGAAATCATTTCACTATTTGAAATACAATTCGAGACCAAAATTAATTCCATGATAAATTAATTAGATGATTTAATTCAATTTGAAAAGAAATAATATTTTTTATTTTTCATAAAATCGTGGTCTAGGTTAGGTAACACAAGTAGTTTTCATATTATCCATAATTAATTTATATTCTTAATTAATGAGATCAAATGCCATATGCAATTACCAACATAATTAATTAGAGGCAAAATTATAAAGTAATCACAAAATATGAAAATATAAAGCAAGAAGGAAACTAATTCCCTCTCCATTATGACCTAAATTGGAAGATGCACAACCCCAATGGGACACTTCTACCTATACTTATCTGATCATAACTTGTATGTCCCATGACTCCCAATGTCTTCTGATTCTAGAAATCTCAAGACCAGCACCGGAACGATCCCTCGAGTATCTGGACAAAATTTTGTTAGGACCGTCCGAACGGTTGGAAAACGAGTTGTGCGAATGCTAGCATTTGAACTGTATAATAATGAGTCGTTCTAATGGGGGCGTGCGAACGGAGCCCTGCACAATCCTTCTTTTCGTGCGATATGCATCCTTCCGTGCGAACGGGTTAAAGCGTTCGTTCGAACGATGTCGGGCTAGAAAAAATCCACTTTTGATCTTTGAAGTTTTGGATTTGGATCTTCTTAATCTTTCCATGGTTGATGATAATCTATTAATGTAAGGAGATGATTTATAAATGTTCATCTAGAATCTAGGAATTTATGAGTTGTCCTAGATCATCGTTAATATGTCGTATACCAATACATTTGGCACGTCTTCACACGTTCAACCTTGACGTTCATCATCCGAATCTTTGGCATCACTTATCATCAACACGCACCTATCATCTTCAGCGTGTATCGTTCATCTTCAACCGGTCTCCACTAACTCCACTTCATTAAAGGTATAATGTTTAATTGGAGTTAATAATATTCACGTACATATTTGGGAGATTTTTTAAATTGTTTTTATAACTGTTCGTATTTTATAAAAAGAAGGCAGGCTATTTAAAAATAAATTTTTTGTTTAAGTCGTTCAAACGACATGACAATGTCGTTAAAACTACATTCATATGTCGTTCAAACGATCTAATCAAATGACATCTCATATCGTTTCTTAGGTCGCGAGATACCAGATTTCTTCAGTGCATCAAACGACCACATACTGTTTTGGTTTTTAATACATAGATTCTATGGTCGTTTCTTAAGGGATATAACGACTTCTAATGTCATTCAAACGGCATACTAGATGCCATTCGAATGACATTACGCCGCCTTTGATTCTATTGCTGCTATAAATATCTGCTATAAATTAGGTTTTTGACAAGTATTTTACAACTCCGTTTTCTGTAAAACTGCTGTGATTTTGGAATTCATTCTTTCAGATTAAAACCTATTTTGATTCTCCCAAACATACCAAATCATATATGTGAATCATTTTTAAACACATTCACTCATATTACCCATTCTTGGAGTAAATCTTGTGGTGAAGAAAGGTTGTCTCCATTGTTAACGATTAGAGCTCTTGAGGAATCTCTTGCCGATTCTTGAAGTTCTTGAGGGAACTCTTACTGAAGATAATGAACCGAGGCCTGTGGGTATTCGTCTGTCATATACGATGTATTTTTCTATGTATATGTAAGTCAAGGTTTACAATATATAGTGAAATAAATGGTTTTTCCCATTTTGGGGATTTTTTGTGAATCTGTGTTTGTGATTGTTTGGAGTGCATGCCAGATAGATTTTATTGCCTTCAATCACTTTAGATGAATGTTTAGGGTTTGATTAAAACTGTAGATAAAATTTTAATTTAATTAAATAAGTTTAGATATTTAATGGAAGCGTACTCTCAATTGAAACAATGAAAATCAACTACATAAAATTTATTACACCCTCCCAATTGCCTCTATATAAATTCATTAAAGAAAATGACAGTAAACCCTAATATACAACCTAATTAAATCTATAATGCAATTAACTATGATTAATTATAGGATTTATCCATCACAAAACAAAACTAAATGGCCTTGATAGAGGCAAATATATTAGAAGAACCCTACAAAACAAAGTGAGTACAAAAATCCACACGTACATATTATTTTATATAAAATAGGGTTTTGTATTCATATAGACAAACCCAATCCTTTTTAATCAAGATTGATCCCTAAACCAAGTGCTTTGATACCAAATAATGAAATTGAACTTTTAAAATTGTTTTCCAAGGATCTTGATCAATTATAAATGAAAAATAACATCAAGAATGCATAGAAATTTCAATACATGAAAACTAGTGTTCGTGAGTCCATAGCTTTTAGCATCTTATTATCAATCCATGACGTGGAGACAAGTTGATGTATATTATGATCTAGATAAAACCTTTTGTATTTACATTTATGATCCCTTGGATGAGAGATAAGGGTGTCCTTCTCCCTTGAAAGTAAGCCTTGAAGATTTTCCCGGAGAAAAATGTGAATCTTTCTTCTTTGCTCTCTCTGGCACTAATCTAATTAGCGTTCCTCCTTTTCCCACCTCATTAGATGACTACTACTTATGCTCCTCAACCCCAAAACTTGGTGTGAATTTTTGGAACAAGTGTGGAATCCTCTAAAATCTAATAAAAAAGGCTTCGCTAGTTAAATAAAGGGTATAAGTGACCAAAAGCAATTCTGGGCTAAAAAGAATTAGGGACTACATTGAGGACCCAAGGATAATAACTAATATTTTGTTCCAAATAGAAAAATAAAATTCCAAATTACTCTCCCATAATTTATTTTTTTTCCTTTTAATCATAATTAATTCTACTAAATAATTGCAAATGCACTGTAGTTTTAATTACTCAAAATTATCACAATAGAGAGGCCTAATGTTTGCACCATTGAATGTCACACAATATGATTCCCCTCTTAAAGCTTACAATACCCTCTTGGTGAAACCATTTGCTGCTAATTGATATTCACCAACATTTTATAAACATTTCTTGATCTCAAGCTTAACTTATTTAACATCTCCACTGAATTATAAAATCCCCCAGCCGAGTTTACTGGTAGAGTCAAAACTTATAAGTTATTCATGGGGTATCAGATTCTAGGATACTTCCAAGACACAAATTCATTAGGAAGAAGATCTCATATAAACTAACACAATTACTGCCCAACTTATAGAATTTATCAGCCCAGTATAAAACTGAATTGCACCCATCAATAAATCAAAGCAATGACAATGAAAATAATATGATCCTCATATCCCCCGGGATTAAGAATCTATGCACCCCGTTCAAACCATGAGATTGTAAAACTCTTATCAAGTCACCATCAGGACTCGAATCTATTCCTTGGTCCTGTTCAATACTTTTCTAAAGTACCGGTACAATATTCCTTGAACTATCAAATAAGTTTCTACACCATTATACATATTCTCGTAGTTAAGATAAACTTCTAAGATTTTACTTATAACATTACTGATAAGATGTTAACTCTCTTATCTGGGTTGTGAACTATTCATTTATGCTAGAATGAAATTCTGATGTTCTGTGCCCACACCAGAATTCGTACTGAGCATAATTGACTAACATTACGATATATTTACAAATAAAAATAAAGCATTTTTACAATCACGATTTTCTATTTCAAATGGGTTATGATGAACTGGTGATGCTAAGATTCAGCACCACCAGATAAGTGATGATGAGCTCAAACAGTAACAATAATGGCAGCAATAGAGATATATGTGTGTAAGTATGTAGAAGGTGGTGAGTATAAGAGGAATAAGACAATGATGTATAGTGGTTTAGACAATTAGGCCTACATCCACTCTTAGTGTGTGATCCACTAAATATGGGCACTAATGGCCTTGGATACAATGCACATAAGATCACTCTCTCTCTATCTCTACTGTGTGTACAAGTAGAGTTTTAGCTAGGGTTACAATTATCGATCCCTCTACAGGGTTGAAGGTGATAAGTATATATAGGGCTTGGGGGTGTAGTGTACCCCCCAAGCATGCATGGTGTATGTGAATGATGATCTAGCCAATCCTCTGTTGACACCTAGATGTGCCATTTATAATCAATGATGATATAATATTCCCTCACGTAAGGGGATGATATTGTTATAACGGTTTAGTCCACGTGCCATATGAGTCCCACACGCACTATTCCACGCATCTCCCAAGTCACGCGCTGTGATGATATCACCCTCGGCCTAGGATGCCAAGCTGAGGCTAAAGTCGATGCTGGCATTGGGCCCGAATGGATGCGGGCCTCGTACTGTCGTCCCCTCAGAGGGTCGTCCTTCACATGCTAAGGGGTCGACCCCTTGAAGGGTCATCTGGGCCATGATTAGGGGTCGACCCCTTGAAGGGTCTTCAGGGCCACGATGAGGGGTCATTACCTCGAAGGGTCGTCTGGGCCACGATGAGGGGTCGGCCCCTTTAAGGGTTGTTTGGGCCACGATGAGGGGTCATCCCCTTGAAGGGTCGTCTGGGCCATGGTGAGGGATCGCCCCCTTAAAGGGTCGTCTGGACCATAGTGAGGGGTCATACTGGTTGATCCTTCCTGTAACGGAGCCGAGGTTATTGGACTCGTCCTAGGCCTGAGCCCTCGTCTAGAAGGAGGACACCCTTGGCCTAGCCGAGGGTATATATGGATATATAAATCACCCCAGCCCTTAGCCATCGATGTTTGTTGAGGTGGCTGAGGGGTAATGTTTCCTTGGAATTCTTTAGTGGGTGGTCAGATGGATAAGTGACATCTGTCAAGTTGCATGTGGTCAGGTGTCCATCATCATTTCAGTTTCCCAGGTGTGGCGGCTGCACACTGTGCATGGGGCTTAGTGCCCTAATAATGCATTTCCTCGTGGGTTGTGCGTCGCCTTGATTTAAGGGCCTACAAATGACAAAGTACTTAAACTATTTTTAAATAATCACTCTTCTTCTTCTTCGCGCCTAGGCATTCTCTCTCTCTAGCTTTTTAATAGCTTCGTCGCTATTTCCTACGATTTCAACCTTTGCTTCAAAGTTTCAAGCTTTATTCCATCGTCGCCTTCGTCCTCAAGTAACTCTTCTGCCACAAATTCCTTTTTTAGTCTTCAATTTCTGTTTCGTTTCTTACATTTGGGTTTCTTTCCCAGATTTTCTTGGCTTTATATTTTTCCAGCGTGAAATCGCCTTACTGTGGTTATTATAGGGCTGAGCCTTAGGACTTGGGCGTTACAAGGTACTTCCCCCCCTTTCAGTGGTGGTTTAGCCCTTGTTTGTTTCATTTCTTAGGTTTTCGTGTTCCCCGACGTTCGTCTTCAGCGAACTGAGTTTTCTTTATTCTTGAGTGTTCATCCACAAAACTCTTCATTTCTTTAGGTTTGATCCAAGAGTCAAACTTGGTCAAATACCAAACCTGTTTGTAGTTAGCTTAGCCAAATTCCCTTAAGTGTTGGGTCTTCCCCTTAATGCTTAGAAGACTTTATGATTTAGTTGAGGAATTCCCATCCCCGAGAGAGAAGTTCTTTTTAGAGATTAGGCAAATAGAGTAAGAGGACGAGCGAAGACGAGGGGCTGACCCTAATTGGGTACGACCCATTTTCCCCATTCCTTTAGCCATAATAGTACCATCTGAGTCTTGTGGGTCGTCTTTTCATCCAGTCCATAGTCAGACATACGAGGGAGAGATGAATGAGAGAGCATCGTCACCAACAGGCGCTGGGCCTTATGGGAGGAGAGAAATATCCAATCTTAGCCCAAGCCGACAGGCCGAGGGCACAGTGCCTTTTGAGGCTATCCCTGTAATAGCCCTGCCCCCTCTTGCCTTCCAGGTGGCCTTTCCAGATGGACCACCAACCGACGTTGAGGCTGAGAGATTTGGGGACGATGGGTATGAGGACGATAGTGAAGATCTGCATGCTGACCAAGTTGACACTTCTAGTGCCTCGACTTATGTCTCATCCGTTAAGGATCGCGATCTCTTTCTGTGGAGACACACGTTTGGTATAAATCGCAATGTGACTGTGAGTGTCCCAAATGCCGACGAGAGAGTCTTACAGGGGAATGAAGGGGAGGTTACTATTTATGAGCAGATGCTCAGGGTAGGTGTTAGGTTCCCTCTGCACCCTGCTATAGTCGACATATTGTCTGCCCTTGGGGTTTTTCCTTCTCAACTTCCTCCCAATTCATGGAGGACCATCCTCGGCTATGTTTCCCTTTATAAGAATGCTTTCAAAGATGAGCCCTCAGCCGATTTGTTCATAGCTTGTTACAACATCACCTCGTCGTCCAAACATCCTGGGTATTTTCATTTAGGGGTTAGGAAGTCCGTCAAAAAGCTTCTTCACGTAGCTCAGAATTCCAATCATGACTGGAAGAAGAGGTTTTTCTTTATCTCTGGGGATTGGGGATTCTCCACCGGGGCTCATCCCATAGAAGACAGTCCTAGGGTTCCAAGGTCATGGTCTAACCCTTCTATGAGAGCACGATCAGACCCCGAGCTCAGCTTGGAAGAGAGGGTCATTATTGACTACCTGAGGGAACAAGGGAAAGAGGGTGAACTTCACAAATTTGAAGATTTGATGACCCCTCGCTTCCTCAAAGAAGCTGGTATGAGGATCGGCCCTTTGTCAGAATTATGTGAGTAGATTTTTGCTCAATTTTTAATTTTCTCCAGTGTTTCCTCTTTCCCACTATATCTTTCTGATATATCGTCTCCTTTTCAGGCCGTCCTACAAATATATCTGATCAACTCTGGGAGATGACTGCTCCAAGTTTACTATTTGGCTTGGGAAAGAAAAAAGGCAAAGAGCCTCAGCAGGCTCAGAAGAAGACAAAGGCCATGAGGCCGACGGAGGTGGAGCCGACCTCCGACAGTCGCAAAATGAAGGAGCCTAAAGTTCCCGAGGGCTCTTAACCTGACTCACAGACGAGGGTGAGTGTGGAGGTGTCTCAGGCACATACTGAGGGGACCAACTCCTCTTCTATCATAGGTGCCTATTGGTCTCAGAATCTATCTTTCCTCAAGGTTGAGCCCTCGTCCCTTATAGCCAATTTGAGGGCGGCCAAAGCCTCAATGTTTTCTGCACCCTCGGCTGCGGATTATGAATTCTTATCAAGGATGCCCCCGGCCAAGGTCTATGATTACGGTCTGCACATTTTTGTTCAGGTACCTCTTTCAACTTCATTCCTTTTGATTTACCATTTCATGAACTGTTCCCTCGGCCCCTTTTAACATGTGCTTGTCTATGCAGTCTGTCTGCACCTTCACCTATGCTACCAAGTGGATGACTGAGAATCAACAAAAGTTCCATGAGGCTGAGAGAGCTATTAATCATGAGGCTAATCTGAAGACCGAACTAGAGACTGCGAGGGCAAAGTTGGAGAGTGCGAGGATCGAGCATTCTAGGGTCCTAGATGAGCTGGCGAAGCAGCACGAGGCTGACCTGAATGTGAAGGACACCCTCATCAAAGAAAAGGAGGATGCCTTGACCAACCAGGGGGACCAATTCAAGGATGAACTTGCCGAGGCAGTCAAAAAAGCTGAGGTCGATGCCGTGAAGGCTTAAAAGCTTTCAGACGAGTTTCAGGGCTTTGTCCTTGAGTACCTGGAAAGGAGAATTAAGACGGCCTGCCGGTGGGTCTTCTTAAAATTTTTTGATGCCGTGTCGTCCATCCGTCCCTATCTTGAAGCAGTGGAGATGGAAGACCCTCTCATAGCTGAGGCTATAGCCCATGTAGTCTCAAGTACACATCGAAGGCATCGGCTCCTCTAAGGACCGGCCTATTTTGATCATTGAAGAAATTCCTCTGATTAACGTTAAAACCTTGCCTGCTGATACTGCTCAGTAGGGTGGCTGCCTGTAGCCAATACCCTCCTCTTGTAAAAAATATTTGTGTACTTTATTTTTGTTGGACAAGCATTTGTAACACTTGGTTTATAATATAATGCCTCTTCCTGTTTTCTATGCTTGCCTCCTGCTTGATTTATCTTAGCTCATGATATTTTGAATTAACCATCCCATTAACTCCCCTCTCGTCTTTCTTGAGGGTGAATGGGGGTCATGCCCACCATTTACCCTCATCATAGCCCAAGGTGGTTTCCACCAACTAAATGTTGTCAATTATTTCAAGTCCCCCTCGTCTTTCTTGAGGGTGAATGGGGGGTCGTCCCCACCATTTACACTCATCATAGCCGAGGGTGGTTTCCATCAACTAAATGATGTTTTTAATTATTTCAAGTCCCTCCTCGTCTTTTTTGAGGGTAAATGGGGGGTCGTCCCCACCATTTACCCTCATCATAGACGAGGGTGGTTTCCACTAACTAAGTGATGTTTTCAATTATTTCAAGTTCCCTCTCATCTTTCTTGAGGGTAAATAGGGGGCCGTCCCCACCATTTGCCCTCATCATAGTCCAGGGTGGTTTCCACCAACAATGATGTTTTCAATTATTTCAAGTCCCCCCTCGTCTTTCTTGAGGGTGAATGGGGGGTCGTCCCCACCATTTACCCTCATCATAGCCGAGGGTGGTTTCCACCAACTAAATGATGTTTTCAATTATTTCGAGTCCCACCTCATCTTTCTTGAGGGTAAATGGGGGGTAGTCCCCACCATTTGCCCTCATCATAGCCGAGGGTGGTTTTCACCAACTAAATGATGTTTTCAATTACTTCAAGTCCCCCCTCGTCTTTCTTGAGGGTGAATAGGGGGTCGTCCCCACCATTTACCCTCATCATAGCCGAGGGTGGTTTCCACCAACTAAATGATGTTGTCAATTATTTCAAGTCCCCCCTCGTCTTTCTTGAGAGTGAATGGGGGTCATCCCCACCATTTACCCTCATCATAGACGAGGGTGGTTTCCACTAACTAAGTGATGTTTTCAATTATTTCAAGTTCCCTCTCATCTTTCTTGAGGGTAAATAGGGGGCCGTCCCCACCATTTTCCCTCATCATAGTCCAGGGTGGTTTCCACCAACAATGATGTTTTCAATTACTTCAAGTCCCCACTCGTCTTTCTTGAGGGTGAATGGGGGGTCGTCCCCACCATTTACCCTCGTCATAGCCGAGGGTGGTTTCCACCAACTAAATGATGTTAATTATTACAAGTCCCCCTCATCTTTCTTGAGGGTGAATGGGGGGTTGTCCCCACCATTTACCCTCATCATAGTCGAGGGTGGTTTCCACCAACTAAATAATGTTTTCAATTATTTCACGTCCCCCCTTGTCTTTCTTGAGGGTAAATGGGGGGTCGTCCCCACCATTTACCCTCATCATAGCCGAGGGCGGTTTCCACCAACTAAATGATGTTTTCAATTACTTCAAGTCCCCCTCGTCTTTCTTGAGAGTGAACGGGGGGTCGTCCCCACCATTTACCCTCATCATAGCCGAGGGTGGTTTCCACCAACTAAATGATGTTGTCAATTATTTCAAGTCCCCCCTCGTCTTTCTTGAGGGTGAATGGGGGGTCGTCCCTACCATTTACCCTCATCATAGCCGAGGGTGGTTTCCACCAACTAAATGATGTTTTCAATTATTTCAAGTCCCACCTCATCTTTCTTGAGGGTAAATGGGGGGTCGTCCCCACCATTTACCCTCATCATAGCCGAGGGTGGTTTCCACCATTTAATGATGTTTTAAAATATATGTCCTCCCTCGTCCTTCTTGGGAGTGAATGGAGAGTCGTCCCTACCATTCACCCTCATTATAGCTGAGGAGGATATAACTAAGAATTACCCCAACCATATTACAATCGACAATCAAAAGATGAGGGACAATATAACATTCTCATTAACATTCCAAGTGTCTTGATGGAGCAACACATTCATTACAACTGTGGTCCGATAGGACATTACATTATTGATAGTATATTTTCAAATGATCTGCATTCCAGGGGTTGGAAAAGGGTTTCCCTTTAAGGTTCTCATGTCTGTAGGTTCCAGGGACAACTTCATCAATGACCCTATATGGGCCATGCCATTTTGGGTGGAGCTTGTTAGGCTTTTGCCAAGTCTTTTTAAGGACTAGGTCCCCCACGGCGATTGACCTTTGCTTCACCCTCTGGTTGTAAAACCTGGTAGTCCTCTGCTGATAGGCTGCTTGCCTTATCTCAGCGTCTTCTCTTCTCTCCTCGACCAAGTCTAGATCAAGTCTCCATTATTCCATATTCCTCTGGGGGTCATACATTTGGACTCTGTGAGTTGGAAACCCAATCTCGGTGGGAATGACGGCTTCTAAGCCATACGCTAGCATGAATGGGGTTTCTCCGGTAGGAGTCTTTGCCATCGTCTTGTAGTCCCACAGTACAACGTACAACTCATCAACCCATCTTCCTTTTGCCTCCTCGAGTTTTTTCTTGATCCCATCTAGAATTGTTCTGTTTGTAACTTCAGTTTGCCCATTAGCCTGAGGTCGTCCTGGTGTAGAGAAGAATTGTTTGACACCGACCCTTTCGTAGTATTTCTCCAGAGATGCATTCTTGAATTGACTCCCATTATCCGAGATAAGGGTGTTAGGGAGACCATATCTGCATATAATGTTTTTCTAGATAAACTGGAAGGTCTTCTGCTCGGTGATCGTTACCATCGGTTCCGCTTCCACCCATTTTGAGAAATAGTCAATTGCTACGATCAAGTATCGATAGTTATTGACCGCCCTAGGCAAGGGTCCTACTAGATCGATTCCCCATACTATTAATGGCCATGGGGATATGATAGAGGTAAGAGGCCGATAGGGCTGGTGGCAAACCTTTGACATTTATCACATTTTTTTACGTATGCTATGGCATCTTTTCCCAAGGTCGGCCACTAGTATCCCCGGGTTACTATCTTCTTTGCTAACGACCTACCCCCAATATGGCTTGAATATGACCCCTCGTGCACAACTTGAAAAATGTGTGGGACTTCAGACGGGTGCACACACCTGAGCAAGGGGAGCAAGAAGCCCTTTTTGTACAAGGTGTCTCCGATGATAATGAATTTCACGACTCTGTATCTCAACTTCCTTTCTTGTTTTGCTTCTAGCATCTCCCCCTATTTAATGTATATGATTAGAGGTTCCATCCATGAAGATTCCCTATCAATATTTAAGCAAGAGCCAAGTGTTCCTTCTGCCTCTTCAACCGCTGGTCGAAGAAAAATTTCCACTGGGACTGTCCTCCTAATATTTGTCCTAGTTGTCGAGGCCAGCCTTGCAAGCACATTGGCTCGACCATTTTTAAGCCTAGGTATCCTCTTCAATTTCACTTATGTGAAGCTCTTCAATAGTGACTTCACGCTTTTAAGATATTTGTCCATTCTCTCATCCTTAGCCTCGTAGGCTCCCAGTATCTGATTCACTACTAGCCTTGAATCACTATAGACCAAGATGTGACCGACACTAAGAGACTTAGCCAAAGAGAGTCCTGCTATCAGGGCCTCATATTCAGACCCGTTGTTAGAGGCTCTGAAGTTGAACCTCAGGGCGTACACAATGTCTATGCCATCAGGTGCTGTTACAACTAATCCAGCGCCACTTCCGCTCTCGTAAGAGGACCCATCAATGAGGAGGTTCCACACAACCTTTTCCTCTGAGAATTTTCCCTCGGTGAGGGACCCCTGTCTAAAGAGATATCTTCCCTCTTTGTTTTTTGCAACTTTTTCTCTAGCGGTGCTTATGTCAGCCTTACCTGCGGATGTGTCAATAATTTTACTTTATCGGGTATTTGTCTTCTCGAGGCTTTCCTCTTCAGCCTCATAATCTTCCCAAGTAAATTCAACCATGAAATCAGCTAACGCTTACCCCTTAATGGCCATCATTGGTTAATATATAATGTCAAACTCTCCCAGCTCTATAGACCAGGCCATTAACCTCCTCGATTTTTTTAGCTTGTGTAAGACCTGCCTGGGAGGAGAGTCAGTGAGGATGACCATTGTATGGGAATGAAAGTGTGGCTTCATCTTTCTTGATGCATGGATTAGGGCATAGGCTAACTTCTACATCCTAGGGTATCTTTGCTTTGCCCCTGGAGTGCCTTACTGTTAAAATACACGGGCTTCTGTACCCCGTCCTCTTCTCTTATAATGGCTGTGCTGATGGCTGATTCTGAGATGGCTAGGTACACATGTAGTCATTTGCCCTGCACTGTACATGATAAAAGCAAGTGATACCCTAGGTACGACTTCAATTCTTTGAAAGCCTGGTCACACTATTCGTTCCATTCAGAGGCCTTTTTGAGAATTTTGAAGAACGGTAAACACTTGTATGTGGCTCTGGATACGAACCTATTCAAAGCAGCCACTCATCCTGTGAGCCTCTGAACGTCTTTAATGGTCTTGGGGGTCTTTATTTCTAGGAGGGCCTTTATCTTCTCAAGATTGGCCTCAATGCCTCTTTAATTGACGATGAACCCTAAGAACTTCCTGCTCCGACCCTAAAGACACATTTGGCCGGGTTGAGCTTCATTCGGTACTTGTTTATCGTGCTAAAGGTCCTCTCGAGGTCAGACACATGATCCTCGGCCTTCAAACTCTTGGTCAACATGTCATCTACATAAACCTCCATAGACTTCCCGATTTGGTCTTCAAATATTTTATTCACAAGGCGCTTATATGTTGCCCCCACATTCTTAAGGCAAAAGGGCATGACCCTATAACAGTATGTCCCCTTGTCGGTAATGAAAGCCATTTATTCCGAGTCTTCAGGGCTCATGAATATCTGGTTGTACCCTGAATAGGCATCTATGAAGCTCATTAGCTCATGGCCTACGGTAGTGTCTACCATCTGATCAATACGGGGGAGAGGGAAGCTATTTTTGGGACAATGTTTGTTAAGTTCAGTGAAGTCTACACACATTCTTCATTTCCGTTGGCTTTGGGGACTATAACCGCGTTGGATAGCCATTCAGGATAAATAACCTCCCTGATAAACTCATCATCTTCCAGCTTCTTGACCTCATCCCTAATGACCTCATACTTTTCTCGAGAATAAATCCTCCTCTTCTGCTTCACTGGCTTTGCGCCCTCTACCACATTGAGCTTGTGGCACATGATTTATGGGTCGATCCCTGGCATTTCTGCATGGCTCCATGCAAAGACGTTTTGTCTTCTCCTTAACATCTTGATGAGATCTTCCTTTATGCCTGTCTTTAGAGCTTTACCTACTTGGACCATTTTTTCTGGCTCATCCTCATTGAGAACGATGGATTCTACCTCTTCTGTGGCTTCTCATTTCTTCTACTTTGTCTCATCCCTGGGGTCGAGGGTATCAATGTTGTAAGTGGTTGTTGCTTTTTTGTGCTCCTCTCTTTCTTCGGCGGAGTTGAAGTAGCACTCTCGTGCCGTCATCTGGTCTCCCTGAACTTCCCCTACCCCGTAAAGGGTCAAGAATTTTATCATCTGGTGAACCGTGGACAGCACGGCCTCAAATTACTTGAGGGCCACTCGCCCCAGAATAATGTTGTAGACTGAGAAGACTTGTTCATCCATAATAAAAAAGTTAACCTTATTGGTTAGCCATCTATGCCACTCGTCCCCCATTCTAACATCGGCTTCATACACTCCTAGAGGATGAACTTTTTTCCCACTAAAACCAATCAAGGGTTAATGGTACGAGATGAGCCTAGCATGGCTGAGTCCTAGGGCCTTAAAGCACGGCTATAACATCACATTAACAGAACTTACCCATCCACCAAGATCCTTGGTACCTCACATCCGTGTACCCTGGTGGTGATGACAAGAGGGTCATCGTGCGGGGCTAAGAGGCCCTTGAAGTACATTCTCGAGAAACCCACTAGGAGGGTATCCATATCAATTTTCTTCCTTTTTTCTGACTTTGCTTCAATAGAGGTTGAGTGCACAACTTTTGTCACTGCCTTGGCTTTAGTTACACGGGCCTTCCTATCTGCGACCTCTGACCCTCCTCCTGCTAGTCCCCCGGAGATCAACCCAACACTGAGTGAGATCATATTAAGTCTCTTAATAGGGCCGTGGTTGTCTCTCAGTGGGAGGTCAGGGTCGTCCTCTTCATCTGAAGGGTCGTCTTTTCTGTTGGGAGGATCACCTCTGCACGTGTTACCTCTCTTCTTCATGGGGTCGTCCCCTCGGCCCCTCTTGAAGACACTTTTGTCAACGTATTTCCTTAACTTCCCTTATTTTAACATTTTTTTAATTTCATCTTTTAGAGCAAAGCACTTGTCAGTCATATGGCCATGGTCTTGATGAAATTCCCACCATAGGTTTTTGTTCCACTTGTGAGGGGCCGCCCTCAACTTCTCGAGCCATTTTAAGGATCGATCACTCTTTGTCTCATTCAGGATGTGTATAATCCATTGGCTTGCTGTTAAAAAATTCAGGGCTGTCGCCACATCCGCCATCTCAGACTGAGGCAGTGCCTGGCTGTAACTAGGTCCTACTCCACTGTCCGGTGGATGAGGTGGTGGTGGCTTCTTCGGTGCTATATGTTTGAGCTGTGATGATCAAAAGAGCTTGAGAACCTTAATGGGTCTCTTTCAATGGTGAAACAGCTCCACAAAGAGGGGAAACTGGTTCACCACCAGAGTGCCCGGTGAGGTCAAGCTGTATAAAGGAAGAGATGTCTTCTCTTTCCCACAGACGGCGCCAAACTGATGATGTTAAGATTCAGCACCCCCGGATAAGTGATAATGAGCTCAAACAGTAACAATAACGGAAACAATAGAGATATATGTGTCTAAGTATGTAGAAGGGGATGAGTGTGAGAGGAATAAGACAATGATGTATAGTGGTTCATCCAATTAGGCCTACATCCACTGTGAGTGTGTAATCCACTAAATATTGGCGCTAATGGCCTTGGATACAATGCACATAAGCACACTCTCTCTACTGTGTGTACAAGCAGAGTTTTAGCTAGGGTTACAATTATCAATCCCTCTACAGGGTTTAAGCTGACAAGTATATATAGGGCTTGGGGGGTGTAGTGTACCCCCCAATCATGCATGGTGTATGTGAATGATGATCTAGCCAATCCCCTACACCTGACCACATGCAACTTGACAGATGTCACTTATCCATATGCCCACCCACTTAAGAATTCCAAGGCAACATTACCCCTCAGCGATCTCAACAAACATTGATGGCTAAGGGCTGGGGGTGATTGATATATCCATATATACCCTCGGCCAGGCCGAGGGTGTCCTCCTCCCAGACGAGGGCTCAGGCCCAGGACGAGTCCAATAACCTCGGCTCCATTACAGGAAGGATTAGCCAGGATGACCCTCGCCATGGTCCAGACGACCCTTCAAGGGGTTAACCCCTCATCATGGCCCAGACGACCCCTCAAGGGGCCGACCCCTCATCATGGCCCAGATGACCCTTCAAGGGGTCGACCCCTTATCGTGGCCCTGACGACCCTTTAAGGGTCCGACTCCTCATCGTGGCCCTGACGACCCTTTAAGGGGTCGTCCCCTCATCATGGCCCAAACGACACTTCAAGGGGTCGACCCCTCATCATGGCCCAGATGACCCTTCAAGGGACCGACCCTTAGCACAGGAAGGACAACCCTCTGAGGGGACGACAGTACGAGGCCCGCATCCAGTTGGGCCCAATGCCAGCATCGACTTTAGCCTCGGCTTGGCATCCTAGGTCGAGGGTAACATCATTATAGCGTGACTTGGGAGACGCGGGGAACAGTGCGTGTGGGACTCATATGGCACGTGGACTAGACCATTATAACAATATCATCCCCTCACGTGAGGGAATATTATGTCATCATTAATTGCAAGTGGCACATCCAGGTGTCAACAGGGGATTGGCTAGATCATCATTCACATACACCATGCATGCTTGGGGGGTACACTACACCCCCCAAGCCCTATATATACTTGTCACCTTCAACCCTGTAGAGGGATCGATAATTGTAACCCTAGCTAAAACTCTACTTGTACACACAATAGAGACAGAGAGTGAGCTTATGTGCACTGTATCCAAGGCCATTAGTGCCCATATTTAGTGGATCACACACTCACAGTGGATGTAGGCCTAATTGGCTGAACCACTATACATCATTGTCTCATTCCTCTTATACTCATCCCCTTCTACATACTTACACACATATATCTCTACTCCTGCCATTGTTGTTATTGTTTGAGCTCATCTTCACTTATCTGGTGGTGCTGAATCTTAACATCATCAGAATTCATACTGAGCATAATTGACTGACATTACGATATATTTACAAATAAATAGAAAGCATTTCTACAATCATGATTTTCTATTTCAAATTTGTTATGATGAACCTTAATGACTGAAGAGTATATAAACATCATAGACATGGGTTTAAGAATTAAATCCTAACAAATTGAATATTACATTATATCGCTACATTTATTGTTTCATCATGATACATCCTCGAAGTACTACCTAATAATTTACACTCCTGTCAAGAAATTTTACTATAATTGAATAGCTACTTATTTTATACGTGTGGATAAGATACAAGTCACATATTTTTCAGAGATAATTGAGTAGCTCTCCCTTAATTTTCACTTAATTTTTATAATTAATTATGACTTAAAGACTAAATTTTCTAAGTAGGCAAAAAACCTGAACAAGCAATACCATAAGTCCATCATTGTCTACTGTCATCCTACACTTATTCACCACCATAATCAACACCATCAATAACTTGAAGTCATAAAATGACACCCTATACAAAAATTACTTAATAAACCAATAATATAAAACATGTTGAAACCTTAAACAAAACCGTCCACAAATAGTATCAATTTGAAACCTACAAATCCAAAACAAAAAAAAGTTGGAAGAATAAAATCATAAATTTTTTTGGAACCACATCAAACTAAATTAAAGAAATTTAGATTATGATCAAATTAATTATTTTAAACCTGATTAAAGATTTTAAACCAAAACAAAAATGCAAGAATAAACAAAAAGAAAATTGATTATGTCATAGAACATAATTAAATCCTTAAATTCAAATCATTTTTTAGATTCATTGACATATTGTATCGATTCAAATTGTAACACCTCGATCTGAATAATGGGTCACCCATAGGTAATCCAGTCTAGATGACTGCGGTGTGAGGTGAAAAATATGAGTTAAGTTAGTATTTAAGGTCATTACTTCATTGCCTAATGGACATGCAATTCTAAATAAAATTGTCTACCACAAGTAATATATTTGAATAGGATCCACGAGTATCCTCGTGGTCCATGATGATCAGATAAACAAATATATCATACCTTGTAAGCCTTGCTTTGATTACATTAGTTACTGATTGTCGGTTGTACCTATCATACCTCAAAGTGGGATTATCCAATCAAAATTAATGGTTATGCCAACTTTTATAAATAATAACAAATTATTACACAAATGGAACTCTTATAATAAAAAATAATGATACAACTCAGATTGGTTCTATTTTTAAATTCGTTGTTAGACACGACGGAATACTCATGTGAGTTTAAAAAAAATTCAAATTAGATTATAAGATTATACAGACACAAAATTAACGCATTCCCATTTTATATGAAAATCTGATTCTAATTAGAGTCATTAATCAAAACATGTGCCATGTATCATTCCTTAAGGACATGTTTCTCCTTTTTTCGAAGTACAACAATTTCATTAACCATTTTAAAATTTTTTTACTTTTATCTTGGAGCTTATCCAATCTCATATATGTTCACCTTGTTGCACCGTGCACTAGAAATGTTGCATCCATCTGCTTCCCTTGATAGTTATTTTGGCTTTAGTTATAATTAATGCTTAAGTACTTTATCATGAAAACTCTTTCACTTTTCATTAAGTTCATTATCCTCTGATTTAACTACCATTTTTAGAATGTACTCGGTGTAATCGCATATTTAACTTGTTTGTATAGATTCATGCTATACACCATATATTTAAAAACATTTCATCATTGTTTACTTTTCCCAACTAAACATAACTGAATCACCCTCTTTTGAAAAAAGCATATTTTTGGGGATAAAATCATATTTATAGAAGCTCAAGGTCAAATTTTTAGTTTTTTAAATTCACTGTTGGTATCAAATTTAGTCTGCTGACGTGGATCAATTCTGTGGAGACACGCGTCGACTTATATATCACCTACAAACACTTTCAATGAACAATACACTGACTCCGAGGAAGTTAAACTCCCCGACCAACTCAGGCGTCCCGAGCAATCCATGGTATCCGAGGAACTTCATTATGCCGAGCAACTTAAGCGGTCTGAGCAACTTAGGCGGTCCGAGCTACATAACACTCCAATTAGGATAATTAAGGAGACGACTGCGCATTAAATGCTCATTATTGTCATACAGATGTACATGTCTACTAGATAACAGCGCATCGTCCTTTTATTTGTACAACCTCAAGGCTATAAATACATTGTAACCTCCTCATTAGAAGGGGACCGGAATTTCTTGAGAAAACCATTCCTCGAGAATTCCAAGCAAACAGTCAGCAATACAAAAACAGTGGATGTAGGCCATTCTTATAAGGCTGAACCACTTTAAAAATCTATTGTCTATTATTTCTTTATTCATTTTTATCTGTGATTAAAATAATTAGGTCAAATCTAATTTTTTACATCAACATTCACATTTAATCCATAATTCTTAAAGTACCTCGGTCGGAATAATTGAAAATTATCATTTTAATCATGGGTTATTCACTCGTTAGATTTTAGTTAAATTAACTAAATCTATCCATATATTAGCTTGATTTATTACAAAATAGGCTAACACAAAATTTATAAAATGGTACACATTATATGACAAGATTTTCACATTGTCCTAAATACTTCTCTAATGCATTATTTTCACTAGTTTAAGTTTGAGAATTTACCAAGGCTATTTATAACATATAAAATTAAGAAATATTGAACTCTAATTTTAAGCTTAGTCTCATGGAGAGTGGTGACACTGTATATTTTTCATAAGAGAAATAGTCAATAAAGGCTATCAAACAATGTGGTATCATTCTAAGCATAAGTGAGTAAACTGGCGACAAATATAATTAATAAGAGAAAGAGATAACTAATATAATACATCCATCTACTAATATTAAAATGACCATCTAGGAGTAAAAACTGTCAATATGACATGCTGGGGATATCAGACTATAATAACTGAAATATTACTATTTAACCCTTGTAGACACCCCATTCTGTTACCCCCTAAAACTCTCCTTAGGTCCCTAGCACCCCCCCTCATCACTACAAACCAAGGTCATACCCCAGGTACTGACCTAGAAGCCATCGGGCACTCCCAGGCTTCGTTTGATCAAAATCCAAACTCTTCATCTCGACCGAGACTGAATGAATATTCAAAGGAACTGAATCCCCTTTCCAACGGTTCGCTCTGTGCGCGATTCCGACTTATGGTACGGACGAATGATCCGTTTAACTCTGAAAGGTCACCGAATGATTCTAGGGCCCGATTGACCAAATTTAACTCCCCGAACCTGATCAAACCTTTTGGAATGTCTAAGTACATCTCCTAACCTTTCCAACAGTCCACCCCGTGCGCGATTCGGACTTACCATACGGACGAACGATCCATTTGCATCTGGTAGTTCCCCGTCCAATGGACTGACAAATGCTTCTGAGCCATATTTGACCCAAAGTCAACTCCTGAACCCGGGAGCAGTCCAAAGGACTTTCTAAGGTATTTGAATTACCTTTCCAACAGTCCACCCCATGCATGATTCTGATCAACGGTTTGCGTTCTGCGACCAATTTACCAAAAAGGCCTGAAAGACACTGCCAAACGGCAGGTCCCAGACCCTGCCTATCGGCAGTTGCCTAAACGCACCTGCCGAATGGCAGAAATAAGGCTATGTCGATAGGCAATGTCCTGGGCCTATAAAAAGGAGGCCCTGACCTCACTTGCAAAAAGAGCCCAGATCTGGTAGAAATCACTCTCAGCGAATCCTGAAAACCTCTCTCGAAGTCAGCGTGATTTCTACAACCAAATCCCTTTCCAGCCTTCACTTTTCATCAAACTTGGTTTATTCATTACCCTCCATAATCATCTAAGTCTAAGGGTTGCTCTCCAACATTCAAGATCAAGCTCAAGATCTTCAAGAAGGTCCAATTTTCTCAACTCTCTCCTTAAATTCTCATAAATTTGCAATAACTTGTTTTTATTACTTAGTACCTTTATTATCTCATCTCACACATCCTAATATACTTTTTACTTAGTATTATTGCACATCTCTTATTTTCATACAAATAAAACCCAAAAGAACAAGAAAAATAGGGTTTGCTCATAAATTCCAAACGGAATTCTCACACTTTTTTACACTTTTCTCACAACTAAAGCACTTTTTTCTACACACTCACACACACACAAATAAGAGAATCCCCGGTTGGATTTATGGTATAAACCCACCCCTCATTTTGTATGAGAACTACGTGGACTTTGATGCCTTTATAGGCTACGTAGGCGTCTCGGGGTAAAACCCAATACTCGAGTCCTATTTTTTTTTACTTTTTCTCTCATTTTTTATTTTCTCTAAACTCCATTATCTTACACTATATATATACATATATATTTGTTCTTAATGGTGTATTATTCCGTATACGTTATCGTTCCCTCATAACGATTAATGTAAGGATGATCGCCTAAATCCTATTTTCTAATACTTCTATACCTTCCTACGGATGACTCGCTTTATCTTTTCTATGGTATAAGTCGATGATTCCTATCACCATCATATATACACATGCACACATATCACGGGGAAAATAAAAGGAAAATAACAAAAATCCATGAGAGACCGAAAGGGCGGAATGGGTGCCTAACACCTTCCCATTTCGTAACTTAGCCTCCGGACCCTTCTCGAATCATTTTGGTTTCGTATGCACCAGTATGCCTTGGGATGCTGTCCTTCGGGATGGCTTACCCTTTTCTTTTGTCTGTTTTGAGTAAAATAGACTGGCGACTCTAATCTCTTTACATCTTTCACCTCACCTTAAATGACATCGGCCGAAGCGCTCCCGAGAGGGACGCACGGGACCTTGGGATCCTCCGTCGCATGGCGAGGATTGAGGATGGCCACAACCCCCATTTATGAGTGCAATATAAGAAAGGTCAGAGAGAGTTACGTGTTTCAAAAGATCATCCTACCTATGTTTATGGGTAAGGGAGGGAGAAATTCATTAATTGAGAATGTAAGAAGAACACTTGAGTTCTATGGATGCTCATTGAGAGTCCAAGCAGTGATTACAAGAGTGTTGTTAATCCTACCCTAGACCATTAGGGTTGCTACTATTTATTAATATAAGTGCCTTACAAATCTAGGTATCTGCTTATCATCTATATTATTTGATATTATCTCCACAGTGGTAAAGTTTTAGTTAACTAGTATTCGACTGTGTTAGGACATAATCCTTCTTGATTATCTGTTAGTGACTCCGTGATATTCAGTCGACTACAGCACCTTGACTTTTGGATGCCATGTGTTCTTATCAGCCAAATGTCCCTTCATGAGCCATAATACTATAATTTAACTCGTAAGTAATGCGAAAAACTAAATAATGATTGGGCGCCACATAATGCCCATACATCATATCTGCATAGAGTAAATGACTGAAAAGTAAATATTTATAGAGGGACACAACCCTCAACACCTATATAGATGGGATGGATGAACGGTAAGATAAAATCTTAATCTGCAAATCAACCTCTGGGATGCTGTTACATGGGACCTAAGAGTGTTAAAAAAAAGTAGCAAGAACTTTTCGACATAATCCCTAACACGTAATCTAAACCATAATAATAAATAATTCCATCCTAATTTACCTTAGTTATGTTATTACCCCCGACCCAAGTATAATTATACTGTTCTCGTCGGCTTCACATGTAATTATTATTATGAACTCATTTTCATATTTACATGTCTTAATTGACTCTTAATAATTACTATCGGTTAATTAGATCATCTCAACAGTAAAGTTAACCTGAATAATGTAAGGCATCACTCATATCCCACATAACAGTTTAAGGTATCAACAATTTACATATACTATACTTGGCCTCACTCACGATTCAATTACAATAGATTTAATTATCGAGCATACAATCCACTTGTACAATGCATGGACTCATTCACAACTTTAAGTATAAAATATAAAGTACACTCACCTCCATATATTGCATAGAGCGTATTCACACGTATACGACACAATCTCTCCTCAATAAGCACATGTATATTATCCACCCGTATTTGTACCATGAAACTGCATCAATACAGAATATAAGGTATCCACATGCATGAACATATAGTGTAAATACTCCTCAAAATATCACATTAGTCTATACAATGTGTACGCCTCCATAGATGGTGTAGAGCATCCTCTATCGCACATATTGCAAACTTGTCTCAATACATGCGGGTGGATCATCCACCCACAAACTATACCACTAACATGATGTAGAGAATTCACACATATAGATGCACATCAAATATAATTAGTATTAACTATCATCAATATAGTTATATACTGTATGCTAAAAATAAAAAAAATGATTATGACAAGGTGGTCATAGTCCATGACCGTGACCAAGGTTTTCACGGTTTAAAACAATAACCATGCATTATTGAATGTGATTAAGTGTTTGACCCCGCCCAGGAGTGATATATACTAGACATTGGTCATGAACATGAATTGCGACCCTTTTCGCGGGACATATTGCTCTAACTTGGTCATGTTAGTGATCATGGTAAAAAACATTGACCATTTGTTAAGGACTGTGACGATCATGTATGCAAGATGGTCACGATCCATAATCGGGACCATCCACCATAAAAACTATGAAAATTAAAATGGTCACAACAACGGGGTCACAGTTTTGGACTATAACCGTGTTTTGGGTAATTCTAGGGGTCAAGGTTGTGGACCGTGACCATAATCATTGATCGTGACAAGTTAAATTTAATTCAAAATGGTCACAGAACAGTGTCAACCCATTAGGGTTTTATTCGTCATTTCCCTCATTCACACTCTCTTTATCTCTCTCTGTGAAATATTCTCGACTATGTCTATCGAAATATTCCTTCCACCACTACCGGTTATTGCCTCCACCATCACATAACACCTCTCTCTCTCTCTCTATATATATATATATATATGTGTGTGTGTGTGTGTGTGTGTGTATATGTATGTATATGTGTGTATTTATATGTATGTATATGTATATACAAGTGTATATATGTGTGTATGTGTATGTGTACCAACATATGTATGTGGATGCATATGCATACCAGTGTATGTATATTTGTGTATATATGTTTGGAGCCATTAGGGTTAGGGTTAAAGTCAGGTTTTCAACACTAGAGATGGGTCTTTTATTTTTCAATGCTCATATTTAATTGAAATAGTTTAACTGTCGTAAAATAATTTTATGTTATTTCAAATTGCTTAAGAAATATAGAAATTGAAAAAATAGCGAAAAGATCATTTTTTAAGTTCAAAGAAGAAAATTATAACATGTTTTTGTATGTAAATGTGTATACAAAGATATACATATACATAGTTTACACACAAGATTTTATGGGGGATCTACATTGATTTTGATTTTGAGAAAGTGATTCATATATATATATATATATATATATATAGAGAGAGAGAGAGAGAGAGTACAACTACCTAAATTGAGTCATAGTTTGATTTGTGCAAGTACCTAATTCTTGTTGGTTAATGGGATATGATAATAAAATAACTATGAATTCATATATTATTGATTGATTAATGGAAAACCTTATGATTTGGAGACTTAAAAGTATGTTATTGTTTAATTAATATGTTATATGATCTTATAATCACAGTTATTGAATAATATGTTACTTAACCCTAGTTGCAAATTGAATTAATTATTAAAGATTGTTTACTCTTTTCCCATGGACATGTTAAAGTATGATTTGTTAAGCAAAATCTTATTATTGTTAACATTTTTTTCTTCTCGTTCCATCTGCACATGTAATTGGAGAATAATTATTGAAGCTTATCTGATTCTATATTTTTTCTTTATTAGATAATTTTATTTATTGTTTCTTTTATGTAAAATAGGGTTATATATTTATAACTTCTTGGTTGATTGTTGTGGTAATGTTCACCCCTTTCTTAAGTGGTTGATTTCTAGGCGAACAAAAATCGGTGGAAGGGCTTTGTGATTAGTGGATACATAGTAATTTAAAATTGAACTAAAATTGGACTTATTGTGTTTGATTATAAAAATAGTGCCATCTACTCTTTGTATTGTGGGAAATCCATTAAAGAGTTCTTCAAAATTCAATTCATCTATATAAATAGGTTGAAACGAAAGTCGTATTGCATATAAGAACTCTTTGTTGATAATTTAAGAAAATCCATTAAATTCATTCAATCCAACCATTCAATCAATATTAAATAAAATCAAACAATTTTAGATGTCATTACATGCCCCAAGAAATTAAAGTCATTATAAAATTATCCTAGAATATTGAAATAAAACATTGTTCACTACACAATTTTTTTCTTATACTCTGTAAATTGAGCCTGGTCACCCAAATGGTCAACAAAGACAACCTCTTGTTCACAACTTGTGTAGAATTCATCCACAAATATCTTAGTCTCTCATTTTTTAAAAGAGTGTCCACGCACACTTGTTTCTAATATTGTAGAAATGATCGTAAACCGGCCAATTACCTTGGTATTGGTCAAGTTCATTGTATAATACTCATCATCATAACCACCGGGAAGGAAAATGATGATGCTTCAAAACCTAATGTCTAGGATAGGGGAATATAAAAGGAGAAGTTTGGGAGGAGAATTTTGGAGGAGGAATTTGGGAGGGGAAACATTGAGGTAATGGAAAGGTAAATCATGAGGTATGAATTGACATCCACTTTCTATTTGACTAAACATTTAGCACAATCCCATGATTTCAGTCGCCAGTCTTCCCAATGTATTTTTAACAGAGTTCGTGTCGATATTAATACATGCAACTTCCCATTTTAGATTCCCCATTTCCAGTGCTTGTTGGACTTTAATTCTTCATCAAACTGAGCTCCTTTAATAAAGACGCAATGTGCAGTAGTTTGGTTATCGGCATCTTGGAGCTCACGCCTCTTTTCCTCCCCTTTTTATCGTTTCCAAGTACTTTCTCTATGGCATATGAGTCAATGTTATTGTGGATACAATACGAATAACTGCTCCTCATGCCATCTATCATTTCATGCTGTGTAATATGTATTTATATATATATGGGACAATAATTTCAACATTATTTAATTATAACATGTATATGATCATTTAGTTTAAACTCATAAGAGTTGGAGACAATTTGTTTAGATATTTTTTGGCCTTTTAATCCCATCGAGCATACATGTACATGTTGACCTGATTTGGTTTGTCTCTTCTTTAGGAGTCCACTTGGTCATATCCACTCATTCATCCTTAAAATCATCGTATGATTTGGACCTAAGTTTATGAACATAAACTTTCATTAACTTGTTCTCTCTATCTTTCTCCTTGTATTGAAGTTTCTCCTCCCTGAACTCTTTCTCCAAGAAGTCATTCCATTGGTTGAGGGATACTTGAGCATTTTACAGAACTTTTCCTTCCGCACAAAATGTTAGAACTTGATGTCCTTGTCGGGAAGTAATGCTTCCGAAGCTTCTTCGGATAGATTTTTAATTTTCTCACCTACTCGGGAAAGAACAATTGACTTTGAACCCATTGGAAATGTGAAATTTTTATAGAGTTGATCCCACAGCGTATACGGCACGATCAATGGTCTTTTTGTTTTTTGCCCTCATTAATCTCCGAGCTTCAAATAACGGGCTTTATAAGTTTGGACAATATTTTTGTCATCGATACGATTCCCATTAGGGATGAACCCAATGTGCTTATTATCTTATTTTTGGGATTCATCGGTAATGAGAATTGGGGGAGTTTGATTGATAGGGCTTTGGGGAGTTTGATGACTCTGAGACAATGTAGATGGAATATAACTAACTTACGGAGGAATAGAGTTTTACCCATAGGAGTTGGGAATTCAGGTGGTGGATTATAAGATAATTGAGATGGATTAGGCGTATCTCTATTTGGTTGATTATTCATTCCTCTTTGACATTTCCTACAAATAAATAATAAAAATAGAGAAAAAAACTACGAAAATCATGTTTAAGACTATATAATTAATAAATAGACTTATGCAAGAACTTTTAATACATACTCGATATTTCTAATTTCCATACACGTGTTTTTTAAAAACTGGTGAAAATATTTACGTGGCCAAATGGGTGGAAATGTATGTATGATTTTTTTATAAATGTTTGTGACAGGAACTCGAAATTATTTCTTCAATTTTTGCCAATCTCACATTTATTGTGCATATGTTGTGACATGGCGCAATTTTGATGAATGCTCTATTTACTGAATTGTATCCACACTGGATGAATATTTTTCTCTTCCTTTTCTAATAGTGTCACTAACAACAACGCACAATTGGGGCTATGAATGCAAAATATATTCTCTATCACCTCATTTAAGCATTCTAGAAAGGAAAATAGTATACTATCAAACAAGGATGGTCGCAAGAGTCAACTCCACAATTTATAAATGATTCAATTATCCTATTCTCATACTAGTAAATAGGAGTCCCCTCCATATGGTGCACACTAGTAAAAGAGACTTTTGTGCGGACCAATTGTAACCTCTTGATTTCTGTTGAAAATAATTATTACTATGACTCATTTTTTCCTGAGAAGATATATAAAAGGTGAAAGTAATCTTAGTTCCCTCACAAAAAAATTTTAAACACTAAAGGAATTTTGACAAATTTTAAACACCTAGATCCACTAATTCTCTTCTTGTAGAAGTCCACGCTAGTGGCATAACAAGTGGACATAATTGTAAATTGTCCTTAAATGTTTAAAAACTGTTACCAATGGACCTAATTGTAAATTTCCCAATATAAAATGAGGGGTATGAAGATGACCACTGTTTTATAGGGTGAATGAGAAGACGAAAAAGTTATAATTTTTTTACATATAGGACAAGATACAAACACTAGGAGTATAACCTCCAATTAATCCTAAAATTACTACTAGTCTAAGTAATTAATGTTTTTTAATTATCCAATCAAATAAAACAAATAAAATTTTGTTCAATTTTAATTATATTAATCATAGAATTACTATGTGTCCACTAATGACAAAGCCCTTCCACCAATTTATGTTCACCCAAACATCACCACTTAAGGAAGGGGTGAACATGGTAACAACAGTTAACCAAAAAGATATATGTTATAATAAGAAATAAAATAATAAACAAACTCTCAATGAAATAAAGGATCATCCTTCAAGTGAAGATTGGTGTTGAATTAATTAATCTAAAAGTATAAGTGTGTGTACACTAGGAATTGATATAAATGGTGCCGGTGAATAGGTTTTTCAAACAATTTTGTCAATATTAAAACTTATTTGACAATAAACACCTATATCTAAATGATTTGATAATTTTCAATTAGAACTAGATCAATGTGAAATCAAACAAACACAATTAAGAAATGAATAATGAAATACAACTGCACAACACTGATTCTACAAGGTAAAACCTCAACCTATGGATAAAAAACCTCGATGTGACCTAACTTCTTATTAGATTCAAAAGAAAATTTTACACAATCCAATAAGATAATTCTCTCTCGTTCTCTCATAAGAAATTACCTGTGAATCGTGAAACTTTCACCCGTTCTAACAAGAAATCAAACTAAAGATTTATCGATTGAATATGAAAGTCCTTTCTTTGTCCTCAGTACACACCGTGCTTGAGCTTTAGCTAGATTGAGTGTCTCCTTTTAGATCTAAGGATCCAGATCATGTGAATTGATTGAAAATAAGATGTAAATAGTGGTTAATTATGGATTAATCCTCTTAAAACATATCACATAAGTAGATCTAAGTGTAGATATAAAAATCTCATTAAAAACTCAATTGAAGACTCAATTTCAAAATAGAGAGAGAAATTAAAGATCTCAAGTACAAAAATATTCTGAGAGTATGTATATTTAAAAATGAGGAAAAGGTGTTGAAAGAATTGTAGGGAACAAGGTCTATTTATATGAAATTTTGACTTTCAACTTCGCCGTGCACACGGTTTTGGGTAATATAGACCCCAACTTGAAAACTAACATGGTCGTGCACATGGGAAAATCCAAGTTGTTTGCACGATTTTTCCACCAACTCGAGATACAATGTGCATGGGTAAAAATCCAACCATGCGAACGGACAACATGTAAAATCTTCTAAAAATGTTTCAATGTTCCTTTTAAAACCAAAACCGGACCTTAACCTTTTCAAAAAGATATATACATACTCCAAAAATTCTTTCGAAAATAATTTAAAGAAAGAAACTCTCATTTGAAAAATCATGAATGTGTGCATAGACATATGTTTAGCCAATTCGCAAATGGATATTCTTTAGAAATCAGTAACGAAATTCTTCAAATTGGACAGGTTGCAAAGACTCTCTCATATAAACATCTGATGTGCATCAAGATTTTGAACTTGAATTATTGCATGACTCAAATCCTTTGACATGGAGTATAGCCAACTATATTATATATAAAATAGTAACATTTTCAATCTCCCCCTTTAGCTATTCCGTGAAAAAAATCCCCAAATCCAAAATACTTTTGATTACGACAAGCAAGACTCGCTCCACATTAGTCATTTAATGAGATAAGATTTTCGTAATATATAAATCCAATAGACTTACTCAAATCTTTATTGTGAACTATTGGTCTTCATTAAAAAGAGGAATCCTGCAAAAACCTCAACAACACAAAACCATTACGCAGAACATGCATATGAAGTGCTCCCCCGGCTCGGGAGTCCTTCCAAAATGAATAAAATCAATAAATATAACTGATATGGTAAATATATATATATGATAGAGGAATCATAACACAATTAATATCCTCCTAAATCAAATATATGATCAACAACCATACAATACTCCCCCTAAAGATTATAATCAAGGCATATCAAACAAGAAAATATTAACCAAACGAGCAAATACGAATCAAACATGTCAAACTCCTTCTCAAAGAACATCATATTCAAAAAGCACAAATATATCACAAACTCCCCTATATGGAACTAATATATCACAAACTCTCCACTTTATCAAAATTTTATCTCCTCCTTTTTGTCACGGATTAAGATAAAAAAGGTCATGAAGGATATGACAAAGAAAAAGATATAAACAAGATATTAACACGGTAAATCAAGAGAAAATAGGATGAATAAACAAGCACGTATCATAAACAAAGTAGGAGAAATCAAACCATAATAGTGGGAATTAGGGGATCGTGCACACAAAGGAATTTTAAGTCGTGTGAACGGATCTGTATGCACGGTGTCATATGAGGCATGCACATGGAATCATATAGTATACACTCAAACTTTAACATTCTTCCACCCATGCGCACAAGGCAATATGGTTTCGTGCCCATGCACACCACCAAATTTTATTCTTAAAAATTTCCATGTAGATATCTGTCGTGTCAAAGCATTTGATCCATGGACTAATTCGATCCCAAAAGCTTGATGCATATTTGATGTTTGTGTGTGAGACTTTTTATCTATTAGCTTTACAGATAGAAATCATAACAATGATAAGATCCCATGTGCATACACCCATTATATAAATGATAATTTTAAGTCTAAGACATTGAGTTTCATTTTCTAAGGTAGCATATGTCAGACTATAAGATATGGACATACCTGTGACACCCTGCCAAATTAAACATCGGTTGATCATGACTTCATTAAATTAAAACACGTTTCTCATATGGTTCATTCTTAGCATCACTGTCGAAAACTTTTTAATTACTAACCACCTAAGTAAAATTAGACCAGTGCCAAATTTTTAACTTTCTTTAACACAGATAAAAGAATAAAGCAGAAAAATAAAATTAAACATTCACAATTTACTAGAGTCCAACCATCACAATTTATAAATGAATAAAGTTTTTCCAAATAAACCATCGACTAAAAATCCAAAACCAAATACTCCAAATAACAAAAGAACTGAATTACAAAAAAAACTGTCAACGGACAACATGTCCATATATGGAATATAAAGTGAGATCTTACATTATATCTGAAAGGAAGAATCGTCTACTCAAATCCTATCAGCATCCACAGTGCGACAACTCTGAGTCCCTGGAATGGAGTCTTCAATCCTGGCGTCCCTATGGCTGGACACCTAAAAGGTTTTAAATATGTTTTGATAGCAAGAGTTAGTACTCAAAACGTTTTGAAAATATATAGCAATCATCTATAACAATAAGATTCGATTATTGAACACATGTTAGGTTCACGTCCACTCTCTTGAGTTTCCTCACCTCTCATCTATAGTTCACGCCTAACATACTATACTTAGCCCACCTAGCTATACTACCCAAGATAACTAGACTAAAGTATGCGTCTGAACTTACCTACACGTCTAAGTTTTCGTACCGCCCATATAGTACATTAACTTAGTAACATCTCCCATATGTTAATTATTTCTCATGTAACATTTCACATGTGTTATATTTAAATATTTATAATTAAGTCTCACCACTTAATTTATTTTCTCAAATATATACGATCTATCTCTACTCCGTTAATTAAGTCTCTCTACTTAATTTTCCTTTCAGATCTATATATATATATAACGTCTATCAGTCTACTATCACTCATAAGTATAATAATAATAAAGTATATATTTCACCCACAATATATACTATAATTGCATATGTAATAATCACATCCCCGTATTACACGTAAGGGATTATTGGCTCGGAATCCTACCTAAATCACCAATAGTGATTTAGATATCCTGGCTCGGAATCATAGCTCGATCACTAGCAGTTATTGATTATATTGGCTCGGAATGACACCTCGATCACCAATATTAATCATATCTAGATTGGCTCGGAATCATACCTCGATCACCAATACTAGTCATCTGTATTAGCTCGGAATCCTACCTCTATCACCAATATTTATTTATTATACTATAGGTATTCACACAATCTACGTATTAATATCCGTCGATAGGTATTCACACAACCCAATCATACATGTTAGTACATAGTATATTTCTCTCAAATACTTACCGTTCCTATCCCTTTATAATTTATCTCACTATCGTATTTATTTTAGTATTCACACAAATCTAAAGGCCTTAGTTACCCCTTTATTAATATCAGTAGTCAAATTAATATTTACCCTAGTGGTCTACTTATTAATTCATGTGATGTTCCCTTAATTCGTTATCCTCTCTCCGATAAATTCTAACACAATTCATCCCAATTTATTCTCGTCTTAACACTGCCAATAAGACTAAACCATAAGACCAATATATGCCTACGATAATGTAATAAATATCTTTTTACATCCTAACAAAGCCCCAAAAGTTCCCACAATAATCGTTTAGAAGAATTAGGCCCAAACATGAAAATTTTAAATTTTTCCGAGGACCGAACCAATTTGCCTATCTGTACTTCGTCTTCTTCATCCAATTCATGTGTTTTTCCTCTATTATCAATTTCCAACTCTCATATTACTTCACACAAATCACAACCAATAGTCCTAAACCATTTCTACATGTATTACGATGATTTCTAACATTCTAAACATATCAAATCTTCACAGAATTCAATCAAGAACGAATTAAAACCCAAAACTCTTCCAAAAACCTAGTTTTGTGTTCTTTCCAATTATTCATTCAAAAACTCAGATTTAATTCATGATTATGGTTCCTTATCATATGATTTCTACTTCTCTACAGATAGTAAATCATTCTACATGCAAACCTACCCAATCATGGATCAAAATCCTTTCTTTTTCTTCCAAGAATCATGATTAAATCAAGTTTATTTTGAAACCCTACTCATGGGTATTATAACTTCAAAAACATTGTATATAAACACTTGCATATTTGTTTCTAGGGTCTGATTTCTTAGTGCTGATGATGGATTGATGGTTCTCTCTTTAAATTCGTACTCCTCAGATGATTAGGATGCAAGATCTAGGTCCAATTCTTCAATAACACCTCCTAAGCCTTAAAAATGGTCTCTTTCATCTCTCTAATGACCTCCTTTGGGTTTATGTGTTTCTAACCCTAACCCCAATCTCTAATCATTAGATATAGGACTCTAAGTTTCGTAGGTCCCTTAATCTCTATTTATCAAAGACCGAATCGCCCTCAATAGGTGCCAATTTGGTCTAAAATTGACCCAGGACTCAAACTATTCCCCTGGGTACACTATTCTGACTATTTCGACCCATTAAAAATCATTCATGACCTCTAAATTATCATCCGATCACTTAAAATATATATCCTATCTCAACCTCAAATTAGTCTATATGCGACTCCCGATTGAGATAAATTAAAATACGCACGTATAACTCGCTATGCCGTATAACACTAATCATCAATTATTTACTATTCACACTTAGTAAATATTATATCATAAAATTAATCAGTTTCTATCTCTCGATTAATATTTAATAATCATATTTATCATTTAATCACATTAAATTACTTCACTCACATAATTTAAATAAAACGTATTTTTTTCAATATACGCAGAAATACGGGGTATTACACACTTTCCTCGAAATTAGGACATACCTGTTGTGAATAACTCTGGATACTGCTTTCACATGTCATCCTCCCGCTCCCATGTCGACTCATCAGTATTGTGGTGTCCCCACTGAACTCGCACTAGTGGCACCACCTTGGATTGCAGTTTACACTCACTACGATCTGGAATAGCCACTGGCCTCTCCTCATACGAGACGTCTGGCTGTAAATAAATCTCCTTAAGTGGAAGGTTCCAGAAGTCTCTCTCACTCCTCCTGTATTTCTTTAGTGATGACACATGGAACACGTCGTGTATTCGCTGAATATGCTCAGGAAGTCCCAATCTATATGCTACCGGTCCTACCCTCTCTATAATAAGAAACGGTACCATATATCTCGGTACTAACTTCCATCTCTTACCAAATATCATAATCCCCTTCATAGGAGATACTCAAACCAACACCTGATCGCCAACCTCTAACTCCACATGTCTCCAATCGGCGTCGGCATAACTCTTCTACCTATCTTGAGCTATTCGAATATGCCCTCGAATCAACTTAATCTTGGTAGTAGTCTCCCGAATCATTTTGGGCCCCAACAACTTGTTGTCCCCTAACTTACCAGTAAACGGGCGAATGACAAGGCCTCCCATATAATGCCTCAAATGGTGCCATACCGATAGTAAATTAGTAAGAGTTATTATACCAAACACTACCAATGGGAGGTAACTCTCCTACCCTCCCCCAAAATCTGGGATGCGCATCCTCAGCATATCCTCAAGCATCTGATTCACCCTCTCAGTTTGCCCGTCCGTCTATCGGTGGTACGCCATACTCAACCATAAATTTGTTCCCATGGCCTCCTGAAAGCTTTGTCAGAAGTGTGACACAAAATATTTTCTCTATGAGTTACAATATTAATCGGGACCCCATGCAACATAACCATCTCTGAAATAAATAGCTGTGTGTACTGCATCATCTCGTAGTTTGTGCAAACTAGCAAGAAATGAGCCACCTTGGTCAGTCGATCCACTATCACCCATATGGAACTGTGAACCCGCTACGACGTAATTAGCCCAGTAATAAATTCCACCGAAATGCTCTCCCACTTCCACACTAGAATTTCAAGTGGCTATAACATCCCCAAAGGCCTCTGATGGTCAACTTTCACAAGCTGAGAAATGACACACTTTGAGATAAACTTTGCTTTTTCTCTCTTTATGTCCATCCACCAGTATTGTCTCCTCATATCCTGGTACATCTTATCCCCACGGGGATGTACCGCAAACCTGGAACCGTGAGACTCTGTCATAACTTCATGTCTCAAATCCTCATCCTCGAGCACTACCAATCTCCCATTAAAGCGCATGCCTCCCTCTGAGCTAACCGAGTAAGACTCTAAAATTTCAGCTAATAACTGTCACACTCTGCCCTGACAGAACTGATCGTCTGCCTGAGCCTTCACTACCAGCATAATGATCTTGGGAGTGATGGTCATAACTACTATGTACGCTCGGGCAACCTCATCTTCGTGTTAAAGCTCACTCCACTTCGCTTTCCATACCTCTTCTAATTCTCTAGTAGGTCGTTGGCTCAACACATCTGTAACCACACTAGCCTTACCAGGATGATATTGTATATCAAACTGGTAGTCTTTCACTAATTCTAGCCATCGCCTCTGCCTTATTTTCAAATCCTTACGTGTGAAGAGATACTGAAGTGACTTATGATCCGTGAATAATATAAACTGCTCCCCCAATAGACAATGTCTCCATATCCTCAACGCTAAAATGGCCGCTACCAACTCGAGGTCATGGGTGGGGTAATTCTTCTCGTGGGGATTTATCTTTTGAGACGTATAAGCTATCTCCCTCTCCTGCTGCTGCAATATACCCCCAATTCCCTATAAGGATGCATCAGTATAGAATAGATACTCCAATCCTCCCCTGGGTAAAGAAAGTACTGGTGCTGATGTCAATCGATCCTTCGTCAAAAACCAAATGACAATGGTCGCTCCACACAAATGGTACTACCTTACGAGTCAGGTTCGTCAAAGGCCCAATAATATTTGAGAACCCATTGATGACGCAACGATAATATCCATCCAACCCCAAGAAGCTACGAATCTCGGTCAGTGTCGTGGGCTTACCCCACTCTCTCACTGTCGATACCTTACTCTGATCAATAACTATGCCCCTATTTGACACAATGTGTCCAAGAAACTGTACCTCCCAAAGCCAAAATCCACACTTACCAAAATTTGGCATACAACTGATGGTCCCATAATGTCTGCAGAACCATACGTAAATGCTCAGCATGCTCCTCCTCCATCCATGAGTAAACCAGGATGTCATCTATGAACTCAATCACAAATTAGTCCAAAAACTCCTGAAACACCTTGTTCATGAGATCCATGAATACTATAGGCTTATTGGTGAGCCCAAACGGAATCACCCTAAACTTATATGACCCGTACCGCGATAAAAAAGTGGTCTTAGGTACGTCCTCCTCTCGGATGCACAACTGGTGATATCAGGACCTCAAATTAATCTTTGAGAAGTAAGCAACTCCTCTCAACTAATCAAATAAGTCATCGATCCTAGGCAATATATACTTGTTCTGTATCGTCACCTTGTTCAGCTCCCTGTAATCCATGCACAAGCGAAGCAAACCATCCCTCTTCTTTAAAAGAAACACCGGAGCACCCCAAGGCAATGTACTCCGCCGAATGAAACCCTGACCCAAGAGGTTATGAATTTTCTCTCTCAGCTCCCGCATCTCTGAAGGAGCCGTACGATACGGTGCTCTGGGAATTGGTCTCATCCCTAATGCTAAGTCGATGACAAACTCTATTTCCCAGATCGGTGGCAGCTTGAGTATGCCCTGAAATACATCCTCAAACTCCCTCACTACTGGAGTCAAGTCTAAAGGTACCACTACCTCCTACGAGGTCTCGTCCTCAATACAGTATAAGTGAGTACGTGATCCTCCTTTAGGCAGAGGCATCGCCACTAGAAACATATCTTTCCCTAGGATAGAGAATAATATAGTCCTCTCATAGAAATCTACCATAGCTCGATAACTCCCCAACCAATCCATGCCTAGAATCACGCCGTACCCATCCATGTCTAACACTAGGAGGTCTGTCGGTAGACTTAGTCTCCTAATTAAAACATCAACTCCTCTACAAATCGAATGTATCAGCGAACCAGCACCCATCTGTGACTCAACACACATAAGAAGATTGTCGGCTATCTCTAATAAAGAAGCGACTTATGCCAATCTAGACTTAATAAAAAATGTGATGATCTAGTATCAAACAGAATCCTACCCTCAAGACAGTGAATAGGAAGTGTACCATCTATTGCAGGCATCGCTATATCCCGAACATTGTATACACGCTCGTAATGCATCTGAACCTGCTGCTGTTGTGGAGTCGATGCTAGTACTGCTGCTATCGGAGACTGCTGCCCCTGTTGGGCACCCTACCGATGTGCCGTATCTCGCTGTGGACAAGCTCTACTCTTGTGACCTTGCTAGCTATAAGTGAAACACTGACCCTGAAACTGTCTTTATCCCTGGCCCTGACGTTGGCCCTGATGGCCTTGGCCCTTCTAGACCCCCCTGGTTCCCTTGGCCCTAACGGCCTTGGGGATCCTACTGCTGCTGGGGACCATACTGACCCTGCATGTACCCCCGTTGGGTGAGTAACCTTAAGATTTGAAATTCTTGGCAGAGTTACCTTATCGGGAATCCAGCCCCTGCTGGCTCCCTATTTGTTGCTGCTGGGGTGGTGCCCCACTACCACTGCTCCCCCAGCCTTGCCCTGCGGGCTAGGCACACCTCTCTTATTCCCCTTCGAATGGAAGTGATGATCCTGATAATGCACCAATGTAGCATTGACAACGTAAGTGTAAGTCATCAGCGCAGGGTTACTAATTAAATATTGCCCGATCCTCCAGGCTAACCCATCCATAAACATAACTTTCTTCCTCTCTTTATTGCTCACCTTATTTGGCACAAAGTTTACCAAACGGGTAAACACCTCCTCGTATTCTGTTATTGAACGGTCACCATGTACTACTTCCCCAAACTTCTTCCTCACTTCTGACTTGACTATAAGAGGTAAGTACCTATGGTTGAACTGCACCCAAAACTCAAAGATCGTCTTTAGGTCCCTCTCCTCAGCGGTGGTCACTGACTCCCACCACTGTAGAGCTGCTCCCGAAAGTCTGGAGGTAGCTAACATCTATTTCTGGACATCGTTACAATCAAGCATCCACAAATAGCACTGAATGTTCTTCTTCCATTATCACACCTCCACTTCATCAGTACTGCCCTGGAACTCGGGCGGGTGGCCCTTCTGGAAAGTCTCCCTGACTCATTACCAAGAAGATGGTTATGTCTTGGCTTGGATCGCTGGCGCCACTGGCTGTTGTGCCTGAGGCTGAGGGAAGTGAGCTTCCATGGCCCTCATAGATGTCTATATTGCCTCAGAAACTATCACTTCCACCTGAGTAGTAGAAATCATCTTTGGTGTTAGTGGTGGTGGTGGTGGTACCTGCTGTCCCTAAGGGTCCTCCTTAACATTGTCTCTAGTTACTGCCTTCTCGGCTCGCTCTCTCCTCAGAGGCATACTGAAATAAAATTAAATTGTATAAGTACACAGTTTTATACAAAAATATAATAGCATAAGCACGATATCTTAAGCACGCAAAGATAAAACAACGCTCCTAAGAATAAGGCTCTATATTAAAATAACGATACGTTAAAACCGTAGTAAGCCGTACTAATCCTATGGACACTATAACCTGATGCTCTGATACTATCTATGATACCCCGCCTAATTAAACATCGGTTGATCACGCTTTTATTAAATTAAAACAGGTTTCTCATATGGTTCGTTCTTAGCATCACTGTCGAAAACTTTTTAATTACTAATCACCTAAGTGAAATTAGACCAGTGCCAAATTTTATCTTTCTTTAACACAGATAAAAGAATAAAGAGGAAAACTAAAATTAAATATTCACAATATACTAGAGTCCAACCATCACAATACATAAATGAATAAGGTTTTGTCGAATAAACCATCGGCTAAAAATACGAAACCAAATACACCAAATAACAAAAGAACTGAATTACAAAAAAATTGTCAACGGACAACATGTCCATATATGGAATATAAACTGAGATCCTACACTAGATAAAAAAGGAAGAATCATCGAATCAAATCCTGTCAGCATCCACAGTGCTACAACTCCGAGTCCCTGGAATGGAGTCTTCAAGTTTGGCGTCCCTATGGCTGGACACCTAAAAGGTTTTGAAAATGTTTTGATAGCAAGAGTTAGTACTCAAAACGTTTTGAAAATATTTAGCAAACATTTATAACAATAGGATTAGGCTATTGATTACACATGTTAGGTTCACATAAACTCTCTTGAGTTTCCTCACCTCTCGTCTATAGTGCACGCCTAACGTTCTATACTTAGCCCACCTGGCTATACTAACCAAGCTAGCTAGACTAAAGTATACGCCTGAACTTACCTACACATCTAAGTTCCCGTACCGCCCATACAGTACATTAATTTATTAACATCTCCCATATGTTAATTATTTCTCATGTAACATTTCACATGTGTTATATTTAAATCTTTATAATTACCTCTCACTACTTAATTTATTTTCTCAGATATATACGATCTACCTCTACTCCGTTAACTAAGTCTCTCTACTTAATTTTCCTTTCAGATCTATATCTATATATAACGTCTATCAGTCTACTATCACTCATAAGTAGAATAATCATAAAGTATATATTTCACCCATAATATATACTATAATTGCATACTTAATAATCACATCCCCGTATTACACGTAGGGGTTATTGGCTCGGAATCCTACCTCAATCACCAATAGTGATTTAGATATCCTGGCTTGGAATCATACCTCGATCACCTATAGTTATTGATTATATTGGCTTGGAATGACACCTCGATGAACAATCTTGATCATATATAGATTAGCTCACATTCATACCTCGATCACCAATACCAGTCATCTATATTGGCTCAGAATCCTACATCGACCATCAATATTTATTTAGTATACTATAGCCTATAGGTATTCACACAACCCATGTATTAATATCCATCGATAGGTATTCTCACAACCCGATCATACAAGTTAGTATGTAGTATATTTCTCTCGAATACTTACCGTACCTATCCCTTTACAATTTATCTCACTATCGTATTTATTTTAGTATTCACACAAATCTAAAGGCCCTAGTTAGCCCTTTATTAATTTCAATAGTCAAATTAATATTTACCCTATTAGTCTACTTATTAATTCATGCAAAGTTCCTGTAATTCGTTATCGTTTCTCCAATAAATTACGACACGATTCATCCCAATTTATTCTCGTCTTAACCCTCTCAATAAGACTAAACCACAAACCCAATATAGGCCTACGATAATGTAATAAATCTCTTATTACATTGTAATAAAGTCCCAAAAGTTCCCACGATAACCGTTTAGAAGAACTAGGCCCAAATAGGAAAATTTTAAATTTCTCTGAGGACCGAACCGATTCGCCTATCTGTACTTTGTCTTCTTCGTCCAGTTTATGCATTTTTCCTCCATTACCAATTTCCAGCTCCCATGTTACTTCACAAAAATCATAACTAATAGTACTAAACCATTTCTACATGTATTAGGATGATTTCTAACGTTCTAAACATATCAAATCTTCGCAGAATTCCATCAAGAATGAATTAAAACCCAAAACTCTTCCAAAAACCTAGTTTTGTGTTCTTTCCAATTATTCATTCAAAAACTCAGATTTAATTCGTGATGATGGGTCCTTATCATATGATTTCTACTTCTCTATAGATAGTAAATCATTCTACATGCAAACCTACCCAATCATGCATTAAAATCCATTCTTTTTCTTCCAAGAATCATGATTAAATCAAGTTTATTTTGAAACCCGACACATGGGTATTATAACTTTAAAAATATTGTATATAAACACTTGCCTCTTTGTTTGTAGGGTCTGATTTCATCATGTTGATTAGGATTGATGGTTCTTTCTTCAAATCCGTACTCCTCGAATGATTAGGATGCAAGATCTTGGTCTAATTCTTCAAGAACACCTCCTAAGCCTTGAAAATGGTCTCTCTCTCCTCTCTAATGGGCTCCTTTGAGTTTTTATGTTTCTAACCCTAAACCCAATCTCTGATCATCAGATATAGGAATCTAAATTTCGTAGTAAATCTCTATTTGTCAAATGACCGAATCACCCTTAATAGGTGCCGGTTTAGTCTAAAATTGACCTCGGACCCAAACAATGCTCCCGGGTACACTATTTCGACTATTTTGACCCATTCAGAATCATTCATGACCTCTAAATTATCATCTGAATAACTTAAAATATATTTCATATCTCAACCTCAAGTTAATCTACACGAGACTACCGGTTGAGATAAATTAAAATACGTACATATCACTCGCTATGCCGTATAACACTAATCATCAATTATTTACTATTCACACTTAGTAAATATTATATCACAATATTAATCAGTATCTATCTCTCGATTAATATTTAATAATAACATTTATCATTTAATCACATTAAATTACTTCACTCACGTAATTTGAATACGGGGTATTACAATTCCATTGTGAAAAGAATGTACCATATGTTCCAAAAGAATTATCGAAACCCGACCAGGTGGAAGTGGTGAATGATTCTCTAGCACATCATACTTTGAACGACCTAATTGATGATGGTTATGGAGTCCACCACCATCACAACTACCAACCTATGGATTTAGATAAAGTTTTTATGATCAAGTTAATGAAACAGTTGATGATGAATTACCCAAAGTTTGGGAATACATATGGTTGAAATTCGATGAGGCCCCTTTATAAAAAAAAATATAAAGAAGCACTTGGTATTGTATGAAAGGATCAATTTTCATAGTTTGAAGAGTTAGTATGGTTTTTTAGGAAGCATCATAATCGAAATTCTTAGGAGGGATACATATATTATCCTGAATAAAAAAATACCTTACCAGATACTTATTCGACCATAAAGAAGAAATTAAGGGTTCGGGTTCGACTTATAATTCTCTTCATGCATTCAAGTATGATTGCATATTGTACCGAAATGAACATGAACTAATGATAGACAGGGTTTCTCCGCGGTGCGAGAGTCACCTACGCACCGGTCGTTTTGAATTCGGCTCACCTGAACTATAAAAAAACCTAAATTACGACTACATTTAACGGGTGAGTATAGCGGTAAGTCGGGTATCGAAAATCCACAGAGACGAGTTGCTAGAATTCAAGTGATTTAATACCCGAAATAAAAGTGTAAAAGATGATTACAAACTAAAAGGAAAAATATGCATAATGGGAAATGTTAATCTAGGCAAGGTATTGAAACTAGATTATGAAAGCGAGTAAAACTATAGGCTGCGTCGAATATCCCTCACCAGAGTTAATTAGTATAAAATGGTTACATGGGTCGACAGGTTATTACAAGTGCGTCTCATTTTGACATTCAATTAAATCAAGGGTTGTTACGCCCTAAATCATCATAAAAGCCTAATAAGATTTTGGCGTCAACAAATATCTCGAAAGTTACGCGCGAAAGGTCGTAAGCACGGGACATACATGATATGCCCCGTCAAATCTCCTAGGCACAATAACTAGGAAAACGCACCCAAAATAGACCTGTAAACTCCATCACCGAAGAAAAGCAACGCGTCAACTCGAGTGAGTTCCATTCAAACACAACCTAATTTAAATTAGCTAGAAAGCATGTTAAAAATGCGGTAAATGAAAGCGTGTAAATAAACGCGATAAAACTATACTAGAAAGCACGAGATCAAAGCATGTAACTAAAGCATGTAAACCTAAATTAGAAAGCGTGTAAATGAACTAGAAAACAAGAAATGAAGAAATACAAATATATTAGTTGGTAGGGGAGATGAATAGTCAACTTACACAACAAATGGGGTGTCAAACAAAGTATAAATGAAGAAGAACCATCCAAAAACCCAAACCCTAACCTATTATATACTCTAAAACTATCTAAAAACGTTCACTACTGAATATTACAACAAAATTGGTATATATACCAAGTTAGAATAAAAGAAAAGAAGAAAGAAAATGAAAAGAAAATATCTGCAGGAAAAAACAGGGGATCGATAGATCGACCCCCTTGGTCGATCGATCGACTGTTAAATTCATGGAAAAAATATAGAGGGTCGATCGATCGGCCCCCAGGCTCGATCGATCGATTAAGCAGGGCAGCATGCAGAATCCCCTGGTTTGGCATGCAATTCATCTCCGCTCAAATCGCCGTAACTTTGTCATACGGACTCGGAATTGTGCACCGTTCGCGGCCACGCGAAACTAGCAAGGTGGGCTACAACTTCCATGTAGATGTCGGGCCAAGCGCCCAAGTTGTGAAATGACCGGATTGCCCTTGAACGCGCGATTGTGTACGAAAATTGCGCGGAATGCGTCTGAATCCCATACTTGGTACCTAAATACCTACAAAGCCCAATTATACCTCATATAGCATGTTAACAATATAAACAGAGGTTGTTTGGTTAATGGGCTTAAATATAGAGATTAAGTCACCCGAGGGGGCTAAAATGCGTAGGTTTGGCGAATGAAATACGCGATATTTGCGTATTATCACACCCCCTTACACATTGCTAGTCCCTAGTAATGAAATAGGATGAAACAAGAACAACAAGCACCAAAAGCAGGATAAGTACAAAAATATGGTATAAAAGCATAAAGCAACTTTTGCGGGCGATTCGCTTGCATTTAGCATATGCAATAAGCCGTTAAACCCCTAGGTTACCTTAGTGGACGAGTGTCGTCTCGTGAGGGTTTTCAGTGATGGTACTCACAAACATCATAAATTTTCCTCAAAATATGCCCAATCAAGCATGACAAACTCATCAATGCGAACAAGATTTCAACATGTTATTAGCATAGCAAATGAATTCACGTGAAAATTCCGTAGTTATTAACATTATCGAATGCACCTCAATGAATTGAAACTCTAACATGTGGGAGGGGAATGAGCATATGCAAAGTATGACTTGGCAAAAAACTTAAATAACTCGGATACTAAACATCGAAGCATGCATAAAAGTCAATCCTCACGGGCATTACACTCATCAAATGAATTCACTTGAAACAAGGAGGTAACACACGGGACATGCGGGCATAAGGAGTAAATCTAAAGGGAAACTAGGCCGCGCACATGTCACAATTGAAGAACGCTATATAGGAAATAAAAATTGCAACCTCAGTGAAAGGATACCGCACATATAAAAGAGGCGAAATGCATTTTCACAGATTATCAAAACTATTTAAACATTTGAATTATATCTACTTAAGATCACATAGGACTTTAAAGTGTTTGGGGATTCAAAGTGATGTACATACGGATTCAAAGTGTTTGGGGATGAAACTCGGGAAAATGGGAAAAAGTGGACAATTTCAAAATTGGACAAATGATTTCCAAACGAGCATTAGATATAACAATCGAGAGAGTAACAAGGATTATTGAATCACATACAAACACTATAAACAAATTTCTCTTTCTTTTTCTTTTCTTCTTTTTCTCACGTTTTTTCTTTTGTTTTCTTTTGATTTTAATTTTCTCTTTTCACTCTTTTTCTTTTCACTTCTTACTCTTTTCATACTCAAATTGCAACCACAACACAATAATAACATTTAATTCCAATTAACAATCCAAACAAGGGTATGTAAGGTAATATGTATGGTATAAAAATCCAATTTGGAGTTGGATATGGGATTTTGGGTAATGAAAAGAAAGGCTAGTATTTAGGCTCAAGTGGGTTGACTAGGGAACATATAAAGGGTGAGGTCAAGGTCATATGGGTGATATATCAAAGATGGCCTCTGATCATTTCAAAAATTATACGCAATTCTCGAGTCAAAAAACATATGCAAATCATGCTCAAGTAACACATTTCAAGTATGAAATCAATTAATGAACGGTCAATGAAAGAATAAAGAGATTACCAACGACTGTAACGTTTTCAATGAGGAAAGAAAAGTGTTTACACTCACAAATGAAGATAAGTCTCTAATCTCACTCGGTGTAAGTATATACAATGCAACAAAAGCATAACAAGTTATAAAAATCTTAAACCAAATCAATATAACAAGAATGGTGCATGTGCTCACGGATTAAAGTTTAATTCATGAAGTTATTCATAATATTAATGATTTAGGTATAAAGTCTAATAACTTCTAAAATCGAGAACATGCATCGTTGAATTGTCTATTTGATCGGGCAATTATTAAAATTTATCATCGAAAACAAGGCAAAATGCCCGATAAAGGAGAAAAAAGAAAGAAAATATTTTTGAAAATTTTCAAATTTTTAACAAAAACATGCTTTGTAACTAAATTGTAATCAAATTCAAGGACTAATCAGCAAAATGGATAGAATATCCTACACCCCCTAACTTAAATGTTGCATTGTCCCCAATACGTCCATTAAAGAACACAACACAAAGATAGGAAAAGAATGATATTGCCCAAATTTGGAGCGATCTCCATAAGTACAAGTCCAAATGAAGCTGCAAAACAAGTTAGTACAAAGCATATGAAGAATATGTACCGATGTATTAAGTTAAGAGAATCTATGTCACAAGTCACAGTAATATAGAGGGGCTGAAGTGCAAATACTAGATAAATTGATGGTGAACTTTTTGATTTTATAAAATGGAAGGTCACACACATCAAAATCCAATAAACAACCACAAACTATATTTTCATTTCCCATTTTTAAGTTCAATACAAAATCACTTAATACATTATAACTAGTGAAATAAAATAAATACAAATAAAAATAAAAATAAAAAGTACAATATAATATCCGATCTCAGAATGCCAAAAACGACCCAGTACAACAGCAGCCTAGTGGCCAGAACCACTAGGATCAGAAGGGTCCTGAAAATGAGGAGGTAGCACTGTGTCGGAATCATGCCGCTGCAAATAAAGATCTCTCATCATCTGTTGCATCATCTTGTACTCATGCATGTGCTGCGCTCTAGCCTGCCTATGTAGGGCCCACTCCTGCCGCTGCTCGGCCTGAAACTACTCCTGCTGGGCCTACTGCTGTGCCCACTGCTACCGCTGCTCGGCATGAAACTGGTCCAGGGGGGACTCCCATGTAGCCCACCTGAGATGGGTCTCCTCCCAGCGCTGGTCCTGCACGGCCCGGAATGCCTCAAAGCGGGTATCATAATTAGTGTGTGGCGAGTGAGAACCCTCACCCTGCTCCATCCCCCTAATCTCGTCCTCCTCAGCGTCCGGCTCATCAGCCACCTCCGCCCTCTGTCTTTTGCTACCCGGTTGCCCCCACTCGTGCTTAAGCATCTTTGAAATATTGTCCTTGGAGAGAAGCTCGAGTGGCTCGTGCTTACGGTCAGCGTCAAACTCTGGACAACCGTGCGATAAACATATCCTCGTAATGAGGGCAGGAAAGGGAAGGGAAAACCTCGAGGCTATCTCTTTAGTCTTCGCGCACATCATGTCCAGAAAGATATTGGGCAAGCTGATATTGCCCAAACCATTAATCAGCGCGTAGATCAATGCGACATGCTTATGACGAACCTCTGATCGGTTGTTTGTCACCATAAAAGAGTGGACATTAATGTAGTGAAGTAACCTCGGTAAGCCCTCCATTGCAGCCGAGCGAAAAGCACCCTTTTTCCATGCCTCCCCCGGTGCAAGGGCCTCTATCAATGTCCCACGACCGAAGATGGTCCCATCCATAAAACTGATCGAGTCCCCGGGGTTTGGCACACCCATGCAGTCAGCCAAATCAGAAATACTGAAAGGTATCCTCACCCCACGGACCATCACCTCATAAGTAGTTGGCCCATCCCCCTTTACCTCTACCAACGTCGCATAAAAGATCTGGACTAGGTCTTCATTGATGCGCCCGTTAGTAGCGAGAAAGGGATCCCATTCCTGACGGCGCAGAAGAACATGCGTCTCCCTCAGTATATGCTCAATGGTCCACGCAAAATGATACCCAATTGGACGCTTGGATGTGTGAAAGTGGGAGCAGTACCAATCCCGCTCCTGATCGCAGCGGAACCCCTCAACGCCCCCGGCGGGCAAGCACCTAGTATATTTGTATTTTTTTAGTTGGGCCATTTCAACCTACAAAACAAGAATTACACAATACAAAAAAATTGTAAGCACAATTAATGGTTAGTAGTGTACAAGTTGAAATGGGGGTGCAAGTGCGCAAAACCGAGAAAAAAATTGCAACATTGCGATAAAATATGTCGGAATGCGACAAGGAGTGAAAATCACTCAGTGTTCGCCAAAAATTGGATTGAAAACTGTTTTGGGCATTTTAGCGAACACTTGGCATGCGCAATGTGCGTCAAAGTTGAAAAATACCGTTTTGAACCAACCAAATCGCCCCACTCATGAACAAAACAACAATGCAGCAATATACAAGTGTTCATGAGTGGATATTTATCAGTAATCAAAAGAAGCAAGGGTTGGAACAACACAAATCAGGGGAAAAAACAACACATACAATAAATGTCAAGAAATGGTATAAAACATGGAATACATGACAAAAATCAACCCAAATGTACAAAACAATAATAAAGTAGGAAGAATTATACCTTGTAAGTGTAGAAAAAGGGTTGAAATCAAGGAAATGTGTTGGGGAAAAAAAACAAGGGCACGAAACAGTTTAGAGAGGAGAAAAGAGAATAAGGAGAAAGAGGAAAAAAAATAACAGACTCGGCCTATAACATCGAGCCAGGGCCTTCGATCGATCGATCAAGCAGGGCAAGGCACACTGCTTTCTGTTTTAAAAGTGGGGGGAAATTGCAATTATGGGATATTTAAGGGGTTTAAGTATAATATAAATATATATAAAGTATATATAAGTATAAATATATAATAATATGAAATAAAAATATAAAAATAAAAATAAAAATAAAATTAAATAGACATAGGCTAAAATATACACACAAATAGGCCTATGCTAACCAAAAATTAAAACATATGTACAACGAGCAACGCACACGCATGTTCACGACAAAAATGAAAAATAAAATAAAAGAAAAAAACAAATGCAAATGCGTGAGGATGCGTGTGTGAAAAATAATGAAAAAATGCTTCTTTTTTTTTTTATCATTATCTTAAGAAATGTGTTCCGGGATGCATAGTCTTCGCAAATTCAAGTGCGTTGAACCTACAAAAGAGTTAGAACCAAGCATACAAAAAGAAATAAAAAGAGATTAACTAATTACACTAGACTAAATTAAAAAGGAAAGAAAAAAAATAAAAAGAAAGAATAAAAAGCTAACTATATATATACAACCTACTATTTAAGCCTCACACTAACTATACACTAGAAGTCTAAATAGCTGAGGGTCCACCATAAGAACGATTTGACTTTGGAGGATAACCGGTGTACCTCACATACAAGCATGCCTTCCAAAAAATATGAATTTTGAACAATGGAAGGCATGTGTAAGGCGGAAGAAATGAACCATCGCCAATTAAAAGTTTTGGAGGGACGATGGGGGGTTTGGATTGAACGGGTGACAAAAATAAGTGGGGACCGAGAAAAGTCAAAAATTCTCCCAATGATTTTGAAAATTGGAATGGGAGGTGGCGCACACAAAGGCACGAATGCGATCGTGGAGGGCAACTCGAGCAAGTACTCCTCATCAGCGATAGGGTTTAAAACATTAAAGTTTGAAACCGAATCATCGGTTACTTGTTCCGGTGGGGTAATAGAGAATGAAAATGGGGATGAATGAAATTCAAACTCATGAGATGAGTCATCATCGCATGAAGTTTGAGTTTCGAATGAAATAATATCATTTTCAATGAAATGTTCTTCTTTGGGGGCCAAAGAAGAAATCATTTCATTGCAAATAGATATTACGTCATTTTCATCCTCGCTTTCAATATCTATTACGCGATGGGCACAGTCTAGAATGGCTTGTTCCAAAGTAGGCACAAGTACCTCATTTGGTTCAAAACATTCCTCGACCTCGGAAGTCTCGGAAGCAAAATTGTCGTCGGACTCAAAATATAAATCCAATTCATGTTCCCACGAACGATTTTCTTCCCGATAACGAGTTTTAATTTTCTCATTCTCATATATACGCAAACCCTCACCGAATGTCATAGGTCGAGGAGCGGATGCATTAGAATGGGAACTTTGAATATTGCCATCGAACTTAAACGAAAACTCATTATTATAGGAATTTTGAAAACTATTGCAATTCGTTTCAAAATTCTTATTATAAGGAGGTAAAGGCCCAAAACCATTGTCATCATCATCAAAATTCCAATAACCTAAGTTTTGAATTTCGTTATACTCGGCCAAAGTAATATTTGAATTTGTAAATTCTTGGGATTCTAAGTATTCACCAAAAGTCATAGGTTTACGAGAATTTTGAGAATTATAACAAGGATTACCGAAAGAATTGGAATAAGACATGCTTACCCCAAAAATCGCTCGAAGTGGAGGATTCCACAAAGTAGGTGCGCGCGGGGAGAATTCGAGCGTTTCTAAGTGCTCATATGTGGAAGTCTTGCAAAAAGGTTAGCAAATAATACAAATAAAGAAAATACTATGAAATACTAAATCAAATAAATTCTAAAACAAACTAGTCCCCTGCAACGGCGCCATTTGATAGACAGGGTTTCGTCGCGACGGGAGAGTCACCTACGCGCCGGTCGTTTTGAATTCGGCTCACCTGAACTATACAAAAACCTAAATTACGACTACACTCAACGGGTGAGTATAGCGGTAAGTCGGGTATCGAAAATCCACAGAGACGAGTTGCTAGAATTCAAGTGATTTAATACTCCAAAATAAAAGTGTAAAAGATGATTACAAACTAAAAGGAAAAATATGCATAATGGGAAATGTTAATCTAGGCAAGGTATTGAAACTAGATTATGAAAGTGAGTAAAACTATAGGTTGCATCGAATATCCCTCACCCGAGTTAATTAGTATAAAATGGTTACATGGGTCGACGGATTATTACAAGTGCGTCTCGTTTCGATAGTCAATTAAATCAAGGGTTGTTACGCCCTAAATCATCATAAAAGCCTAATAAGATTTTGGCTTCAACAAATATCCCGAAAATTAAGCGCAAAAGGTCGTAAGCATGGGACATACATGATATTCCCCTTCAAATCTCCTAGGCGCAATAACTAGGACAACGCAACGAAAATAGACCCGTAAACTCCATCACCAAAGCAAAGCAACGCGTCAACTCGAGTGAGTTCCATTCAAACACGACCTAATTTAAATTAGCTAGAAAGCATGTTAAAAAGGCGGTAAATGAAAGCGTGTAAATAAACGCGATAAAACTATACTAGAAAGCACGGAATCAAAGCATGTAAACTTAAACTAGAAAGCTTGTAAATGAACTAGAAAGCAAGAAATGAAGAAATACAACTATATTAATTAGTAGGGGAGATGAATAGTCAACTTACACAACAAATGGGGTGTCAAACCAAGTATAAATGAAGAAGAACCATCCAAAAACCCAAACCCTAACCTATTATATCTTCTAAAACTATCTAAAAACGTTCACGACTGAATATTACAACAAAATTGGTATATATACCAAGTTAGAATAAAAGAAAAGAAGAAAGAAAATGAAAAGAAAATATCTGCAGGAAAAAACAGGGGATCGATCGATCGACCCCTGTGGTCGATCGATCGACTGTTAAATTCGTGGAAAAAATATGAAGGGTCGATCGATCGACCCCCAGGCTCGATCGATCGATCCAGCAAGGCAGCCTGCAGAATCCCCTAGTTTGGCATGCAATTTATCTCCGCTCAAATCGCCATAACTTTGTCATACGGACTCGTAATGGCGCACCGTTCGCAGCCATGCGAAGCTAGCGAGGAAGGATACAACTTCCGTGTAGATGTCGGGCCAGGTGACCAAGTTGTGAAATGACCGGATTGCCCTCGAACGTGCGATTGTGTACGAAAATTACGCGAAATGCGTCTGAATCCCATACTTGGTACCTAAATACCTACCAAAGCCCAATTATACCTCATATAGCATGTTAACAATATAAACAGAGCTTTTCTGGTTAACGGGCTTAAATATAGAGATTAAGGCATCTGAGGGGGCTAAAATGCATAGGTTCGACGGATGAAATACGCGATATTTGCGTATTATCAACTAACAGATAAGTGTTATGTATGCAATGAAATGAGATTTAGATTTGTGAGAGTGTAAATGACAGTCTCACTGAATTTCACAAGTGCTCGTAAGTTCCATAGAAAGTATTGAAGTATTTTCCCCTCGGTTTAGGACCTTTTTTGGTTATTGATATCCCATCTATGGGGGGACCAATTTCACTTGGCTAAATTATCGCGATAAGATATGTTATACATGTTCGTCACAGATTTCTTTCAAACAATCACCCTTTTAAGAATGACAAGTCTAACTTCTTACCTACTAGTCATGAGCATATGGTGCAACTCGTTCGGATTATTGGTTATCAAATTAAGGAGAAGGTGAAGACTGGGACTTTGGGGAATAAGTTTATAGTCAAATACCTTCAATTTGTAGGCCAAAAGTGAAAATTTAGGGAGGATCCAAAAAATTCTAGAAAAGTAAAGTTATGGTTTATGTCGTCAATGCTATTTGACTTGCTATATTGGAAAGACACCATATAAGGCATGTTATTAATGTGATGTACACAGTTTGGTTCTATAGAACATATGTTAGGAATATGTCTAAGTGGATTCGATTCGAAAGATGAAGAGAAGGCGCGTTGCAATCTAAAGGAGATGAAAAAAATTATGGTTAAAACTCATCCTAAAACAAGAAGAAATTCGATTCCCATGGGTGCTTTCACTTTTACTACAAGTGATAAAAAGAACCTCTTAGACACATCATTCAATTTGAAGACTCTGACCAATTATTTTGGTAATTCGCGCAGGATTCTAAACTATCGAACAAATGATATGAAACGGTGCAAGTCTCACGCTCGACATTGTGGAACGCTTGAGATTTGTCAAATAAAAGTTATCTACATATGTTAACAATTTATATATTCTCAATTCAAATTATAAATACAACAAAAGTAAGATAATAATTTAATTGACTTACATGTCCATACAATTGGAAAATCACAAAAATCACATATAATTGCATTTCTTGACACGTTTAACAAACTTTATAGTAAAAATGCAATGTGATCATGAGTTTAACATTAATATATACTCCATTCGCAAACTCCCTTGGCAGAAGTGTTGTTCAAATCTTTTGAATGCCAAACAAAAATGACAATTTCTTTTGAAATACGTTATAGCCCTATCTTGTTTTTATTGTCGGTTAAGCACTTGTCTTGTGGCTCTTTTAAAAACATTATCTTTTTTCGTTGATTGGATTTTTACATACCTAGATAACACTTACCCAATGATAATCAAAGTTTAATTGGGCATTTTCACTCTAATGGTAGCCCTTATCAATGCATAAAAGGGTCCATATTCAACTCCTTCAAATATAAATTTCAATTTCTCACAGGTACACCATGGACTGCTTATAAAACTAGTCCAAGATTGATTTTCACATTAAATTTTCAAATGCTTGCTGAAATAACAAATATTAACACCATTTGTGAATTTATGCGGTGTAATGAAGGTACAATCTTTCAATTCAATGAAGTCAAACTAAGGTCAATGTTTGTCATGATATTTTTAAAAAGTTTATTTTGACAAATAACATTAACCAATTACATCGACAACAAATAATATAAGTAATAAAACTTCATTTCATGCAAATTTATAGATTATTCATCATATTTAGTATGATATTTGATCAAAACTATATAAAAAACAAAAATTCATATTTGTATTTTTCAAAATATCAACAAAATATGTACTATAACAATCTAAACTCAAATGTGGAAATATATTTATATCAAAATGCACATCACACTCCAAAGTGATAAGATCACTCGATCATAATCAAGCCTAGAAACAAGAACTTTCCTAAATTAGTACAAACATAAGGAATATAAACCAAATCCTAACAATGAAATCACCCCCCAAAAAATATCCTAGGACAAGTAATGGAACAAAAGATAAATAGAACACTTAATATACATTAGACTTCTTTCCATTTTCAAAAGTGACTAAACCTCCTTCGTAATCATCTAATAAAGTAAAGACAATAACTTTTCTCCCATCATGTGACGTGAGAAACCATTATCAAGGAACTAATTTGTAGAGTTTGAAGCTTTAAAATTTGCAATGACCATGCGACAAATGTGACTTTCTTTATTAACCCACTTAGGTTTCACTTGGGTGCCTTTTTTTTAAAACTGACTCACCTCCTTTTGAAGTTTTTTAACTCACACTCAAGTCTCATGTTCACTCCTTGTAATACATGTCTCCTCAAGAACTTAGAGTGTGAATATTGCTCATCTTTTTTTAAGTTTGGAATACAAGTGCCTCAAGTGTATTCTCATGAAGCAATAAGAACACTTGTAGGTTTGAAAAGGTTTATAAGAAAAATTCATATTTCTTTTCCCAAATCGTTCAACTTTTTTATTTTGAAAAACATTTTCCCTCTTCGAATGATTTATATGATGCCTAAAGTAAGAATTTGGGTTGTTGAATTTTTTATCATATTTTCATGCAATTGAGGTCTTTGAACAACTTTAGTTAGTTTACTAGAGAATCCTTCTCAACTTTAATATGTACTTTAGTACTTTTGTTTGGCAAGACATTCTTATCAAGTTCTTTTCATTTCAAAGTAACTTTTTCATCTTTTGACTTGAGTAAATTCCTTTTATTTAACCATAATAGTCCTTTCATGTACAAAAGTAGTTAATGCATCAGGAGAAACATTTAAAGAGTCAAAAGCAATAACTCTCTTTCCATTTTGTATCATACACTTATCAATAGCAACTTGTTCATTTTTTTGAATATCTCCTTCAAATCAATCTTGACTTTCAAAGCATTTGACAAATCACTTTTAAGAGAAATAACTTCGTTTTCATCTATTTTTCTTTAATTTCAAACATTTTTTACTTTTTCTCAAGTTTACATTTCATTTTAAGAATATTGGATTTTTAATATCTAAGGAAGAGTTTTACTCATTAATGTGTTTTAAGTCAAGTATGAATTAAGAATTCATTTCGTCTTTCTCTTTCAATAAACCGTCTTCTTCTTCAAGAGCTTTAATTTTGTTCTGTATTTTAATGTTTTATTTCTTTGATTTTAAAAACTCATGGAAAAACTTATTATAATCATAATTAATCTCACTCATTTCTATCTCACTTATCTAATTTTCATTATGATCAAGTTTATAACTAGACTCACTCAAAGGATGTGAAGTGTTCTTAGTTATAGATGAACGTGAAGATGAATGTGTGTTTTCCAAACTCACACCTAAAGCATAAAAAATAGAAATCTCTGTGACAAATTTATAAACAAACAAATACACAAACACACATCAAGTATCAACTAAGGATGTTAAGTCAAAAATGAGCAACCGTGCTCCAATACCAAATGAAAATGCAGGAGTGTGTACATTAGGAATAAACCTAGAGGGGTGGGTGAATGGATTTTTTAAATAATTTTCCCAATTTTAAAACTTATATAATAATCAAAACCTAAATCTAAGTCATTTTTAAAATTTGCAGTTAGAATTAGTTCAATGTGAAATCAAGCTAACACAATCAAGCAACGGAAAATGGAACACAATCGCACAACACTGATTATACGAGTAAAAAACCCAATCTAAAGGTAAAATACCTCGGTGTGACCTAGCTTCTTGAAAATGACATTTTACACAATGCAAGAAGATAATTATCTCTCACACTTTACATATAAACATTATAACTTTTCCCCGTTTTAAATAAGAAATACAACTGAAGATCCATCGATTGAATATGAAAGTCCATTCTTCATCCTCGATCCACACCATGCTTGAACTCTAGCTAGCACGATCATCTCCTTCTAGATATTAGAGTCTAGATCACGTTGATTGATTGAAAATCATATGTAAATAGTGGCTAATTGTGGATTGATCCTTTCAAAACATCTCACACAAGTAGATCTAGAAATCTTTTAAAAAATCGATTGAACACTCAATTTAAAAATAAAGAGAGAAAGTAAAGCACTCAAGTGCTAAAATATCCTCATAGTATGTATACATGAAACTGACGAAGAAGTGTTAATAAAAATTGGACGGAACAGTGTCTATTTAAACTAAATTCAAAAAATTGAACAAGTTTGAAAACTTGTAAGTGACCTTGAGGGTCACTTGCCATTTGTGACATTAAAGATGGTCTGCGAACACCCCGTGTGGTTAGTTGTAGTTTGTGTGTAAAATGTGTTTGTGTGAGTGTGAGTGACCCCTTAGCTCGAGCATGTCCTTTAAGATCTCGTAGTCTAGATCACACAAGTTGATTAAAAATCATATGTAAATTGTTGTTAATTGTGGATTCGTCCTCACAAATATCTCACATAATAAGATCAAAGCGTATGTCTATAAATCTCATTTTAGTCGAGCCAACTTGTGTTTTAAGGAAATATTTTCCTCCATTTCTCTCTGACATCAGTGTCCACCTGTGTGTTCATCTATGCGATGAGGAATTATTGTGTAGACCTGTTAGTTATCATTAGATGTATGATTTTAAACACTTGAAGAAAACCTTCAAATATTGTGGTAATAATGCACAATGTATTGGAATTTCAATTTCGAAAGAATGCATAGTAAAAGAATCATCATTATACGTTGGGGAACATATGCTGAGATAAGGTCTTAGGAGGCTAAATCCTCGTGGAGAATGAGTGGTCGAGGGAATTGATGAGTTTAAGGATGAATTGCCTATAAGGAACCCTAAATAGGTGAGACTCACCAATCTATAATTTAAGCAAACGGTTCATTATGTGTTTGAAACACAAGTTGAAGTTAAATATTGGAGAGAATAAGTACCTACATATGTAACGTGTTTTCATTTAAGTATGTGCATTCTCTATATTACCATCTAAATTCTACAATTTCACAAACACACATAGGATATATGAGAGAAAACTTGACAAAAATCATAAGCGAAGAGGTTTATTAGACGTGATGGATGATTTTAAGGCATGGGTATCAAATGGGGTGATGTATCTTGAAGGCTTGCATACCTAACCATAGGTCACAGTTTTCGTGTGAAGGAGTTTAAAAATTTCAGCGCCAACGATTTTAATTTCGTCCCATACCTATGTGGGAGAAAATTATTGATGCAAAGTAAAAAATAATAATTTCCACCTTGACTTCTTGTGTGGCTAGATAAAGAAATAAAAATCCAAATGATACGGTCTATACCTATTATGGGGTTGTCCAATAAATCCTAGAATTAGATTACATAGATTTTAGTTAATTCGTCTTCTATTGTGACTGGGGGGAAGGTGGAGGACACTACTTATAGTTGTAAAGTTTAACTCGCCCCTAAACTTTCACGGTAGATTTATCTAAGATGAAGAGTAAAGATCGAAGAGACTTTTGTTTGTGCCTTTCAAAATTCAAAGACGGTATTCTACTCAAAGTGCATAAATGATGAAAATTGGTCTCTTATTTTGCATGCGTCAAAGGGTTTGACTATTGAAGCAGTCGCATTAAAGATCCATATACAATTTCAATCTGCTCTTGATGACAACCCTATTTTGAAGTATCCATTACTTTATTTAGATGACGATTACATTTTGATACATTATTTTATAGTGTTTACTTAATTCTCATATGACAACCCTATTAGTATTGTACCTATATGAACAAAAATTATAAACAATACCCTTGTATTTATTTACAATTGTGTAGTATGTATAAGATGACATAAGATTAGAAGTTAATGCCCTATTCGTAATTTGATTAATATGTTGCTAGCATCAACAAAGTGTTGTTCATAGGGGATTAATCTTGTTGGGGCTTCAAGAGAGAGTGTAATCAATGTTATATGGACCCTGTAGATTAAATTCAGGCTATTAGTCGGTCTTATGGGCTTGGATGAATTGTATCTATGAACAAACCTCTTTGGCCAAGCCTATAAGCCCGACAAATAGCCTTCATTTTAATAGACGGGTTCCACAAATCGAGAATATAATTGATTAGTTGAGAAAATTCATATTTAACAAGGGTACTCACTAATCTAGTTTTAGTTTTATATGAGTACCCTTGAAATTCTTCTTTAATGTATAACCCATAGAACTCATTAGTAATTTCAAGATTAATAAGGTTATGTCATATTCTTACTATGAAACTAAGAACTTCGAATGAGTTGGACTAGATATATCGTGAAGAAAAAAAATTCAAGGGTAGTTACATAAAACTAAAACTAAATTTGTGAGTACCCATATTTTTTACCAACTTTCTTAATAAAACAATCACATTCCCAATTTGTGAACTCCTTTCAGTTGAAACAAAGTTTATTGGTCGGGTTTATAGGCTTGGACAAAATAATGTTGTGTATAACTATAATTAGACCAATCCTATAAGCCTGACTAATAGCCAGCATTTCAACTGACGGGTTCCATAAAACATCGATGAGTGCCTATGAACAACATATAGTTGATGCCAATAAGATTTTGGCTTCACTGTTTAGATTATTGAAAAAATTAATCAAATTAGAAATAGAACATTAATTTCTAATTTTGTGTCACGTTATTATGTCATGATAAGAACTACATGGACTTTGATATTATTTTTGGCTACGTAGGTATCCCGAAGTCATTTTTGGATTCAAGTTCTTTCTTACCAGTTTTTTTTTATTTTATCTTTATAGATTATCATCTCATTCATGTAGTGAACATCTTCTATTCAGATAGTTAGTTCTCTTGTATTTATTACTTTGTTGCTCACATTTTAGTCATTTTTACTTATATCTTTACAGTCTTTTTTAACAGTCCCATTCATGCATTAGTTCTCTTGCATTTTACAAATTTGTAACATTAGGTAAGGAATTTTTTATTGTTTGGATCATATTATATTAATATTTTGAACATTTAGTAATATTTGTAGCTCTAATCAGGTGGATGCGAATATCGATTATAACGAGACTGGATTTGTTTCGGGGAATTAATGCTTTGAGGAATTTAATATTATTAGTTTTGGATTCATGTAATTAATTTTATGTCTTGATAATTTAAATATTAATTTTTATAATTAAAGTATTATTTAGTTCAACAATGTAATTGCATATAGGTTTAAAAACACGTACAAGAATTTTTTTTAGAAGTAAATAAATCAAAATTATTACAATTTTCATGGGTAAAGAAGTGGGTTATGGTTAAAAATCATGACCAATGTCTAGATTATCACGTATATAGGTCACGGTCCAAAATCGTGACTAGCATTCACGACTTGGGTCATTGTCAAGAACCGTGACCAGTTGATGTATTTTCACGGCATGGGTAAGAGTTTATGAAATTGATCATTTAAACTCTCGTCACGGATCTGGTCAAGGTCACTAATCGTGACCAAGTGGTCATGGTCAGTGACCATGACAATGACAATGGCCTGAATTTTTTGTTTCGGCACTAATTGTGAGTCATAGAAATGGTCACGGTTCATGACCATAACCCCCGAAATGGTAATGCAAGAAATTATCACGATCCACTCCCGTGACCATTTATGTTTGTCATATTAAGGAGCCATGGCAAATTTTCAATAACTGGCGTAGGGATATTTATTATTATTAAAGTTCGAACCTATGGTTTGATTACTTGATCCTACATTAATTCACATTAACTCATTTACATATTTTGTATTCAACATCTAACATCTAACACACACACACACACACACACACACACATATATATATATATATATATGGGGGTTGGCAATCGGGTTGCTACTATTCGTAAAGGTTACAGCTTGGTCATAGGATTTGGACCTATAATTTTCATAACTTTTGTTAACTCGTTAACTTTTCTAGTTAAGTTACTAATATATTTAATTATAGATTTTAACTTGAACCTATGACTGGTGAGACTATTGGTTTTCAAGCATCTAGATATTATCCTAAGATCAAAACAAAAATCTTTACGTTGACCCATCCTATGGAAATAGGTGAAAACAACAGTTGTGGGGTATTTACCTTCATCGACTTTGGATTTTTCCTATGTGGGGCACACTTAGGAGTATTGTTTGACCTTTGACAAAGATGGGTAGATAGCCAAGTCCAGTCTGGTACTTCGAGGTTTGTGATGGTACTAAGAGAATCTTCTCTTACTTCATGGATCTACCATTAAGGTCAACCTTCATTTTCTTAAACTTCGTAGGTCATTCTTTATTCTAATATTATCATCTTCTTATAGGTTTCGAGCCTGAGAAGGCTCGAGAAATATCTTCTTTAGATTAGCGACCTTGCCATGCAAAATCTCACGCTTTGTATCCCATTACTTAGGCTTCTAAAAAATAGTAGCCTCCTGAGATTTCAATTGGTTAAAAATTCCTCACCTTCTCTTATGGCGCATGTGACACCCCAAAAATTTAATCTAGATTGATCAGGTCTAAACTGAATAAAATACGAGTCTGTAAAAATTTGGTATCATTTTAAGCATGACGGTAAATGAAATCAATGCATAAATAAATAAATCAACATTAATGTCGTGAACCATAAAATCTCTGATACCAAATTAACAACATAAATAGAACCCTCACATAATTATAAATGTCTCAACATAAGATCTCAAACTAATGTAATAATAAAAATACAACCTTGAACAGTAAATGGACATAGAAGAGCGAGCACACGGGATCGACACCTACATCCTAGAATATCAACAAATGAGAAGAAGATCATAACCGAATTAGGTGTGAGGCTACACAGATGGCATATATCCTGAAAATGTTAATAGGATAATGTTAACAACAAGTATAAGTAGTATAAATTGGGATACAATACAATTATGCATATTCTTCTTGTAGTTTAGTAATTTTTAAGTTATCCCCAAATGCATCATTCTAAGGTATCACATAAGTACAGTCCTAGACCTAAGTGAACTATGATTACATATTATTCATCTTTCATTGAATACAGTTTTATCCATAATTATTCTATATTTCTCAACCAAAACATCTAACCATGAAACACATATCTACGTGCATATCCTCATATATACGGTTTATACCAAATATTTATATTAATTACCAAAATATCTAAGCGTAATTGTCGCATGGCCTAGGGTAAGCCCAACACTCTCTATCAGGATATCGAAGATGCACTGTCGATCGTCCTATGGTAATACACACTCTAGATATTGGACAACCAAAGAGATAATCATTGCACAAGCCTGGTTAAAGCCTGCCTCTCTCAACTGGGATCCCAAAGAGGCGTCGTCGATCAGCCCAGGGTATAACACCTCTCTGTCAAACCTAATATATATATATATATAACATTTATTAAGTACCAAATAAGTACTTATATCCTTTATGATGTAAATAAGTTACAATACAAATAGACATAATTATTTCATTCGTGTACTAACTTACTTCTACTACCGAGTAATTTAGCACTTATTATTAAAGGTTTTAAATCAGTATGTCACCATAATTTAAGTCTCAATCCTCATTCCACTTTCGTTTTTCTCAATTTAGGGAAAATTATAAATATGTTATGGTCGTGCTAATGACACTGAACCCTATATGTTCGCACGGACCACAATTGTGGCCGTTCGCACGGGGAAACCACAAAACTCTCTAGAATTCTGTCTTTCTTAACCCTCTATACCCTATTACGATTTATCTATCCAGAACCACCTGTAAGGACACAAATTTCCAATTGAGTCCATATATTATTTTGGCTCAATTCCGGACAAAAACATTTATTCATAGGATTGTATTTAATTGTAATATTCTCAAACCTATGAAAAGTTTGTTGAAGATGTAGCGGCAAAGAGTATAAAGCTTCATGATCATGCTGGTTTTGTGCCTCGTTTATACGTCATCAACCATAGTTCCATGCTTCCAAGGTATGAATGCAATTATATATATATAGGAGCTTGGAACTTGTTTATTGGGTGTTAGTTTAATTAAAACTGTGTTTTATTTTCAGAAAGAATTAATTAAAACTTTACAATAAGTTTATAAAGTTTTTTGGGCTTAAAATTGAATATTCCAAAGTTTCTGGAGGCTCGTTCAATATGTCGTTCGAACGAGATTGTCATTCGAACCAGATGTCGTTCGAACGAGATTACCAACGACTTCCCATTAAGGCATATTGGAACTTCGTTCGAAATGTCGTTCAAACGAGATTGTCGCTCTAACGAGATTTCCAACGAGTTTCTAACGAGTTCATACTGGAACTTCGTTAGAAGGCTCGTTCGAACGAGAATGTCGTTCGAACGAAATGTCGTTCGAACGAGATGCCAGGCGGGAACAGTTTTTGGCAGTTTTAAGCAGTTTTTCACCCACTTCCCCACTTGTTTCTTAACCAACTTTTAACAGCATAACTATGTGCGGGAATCACTTTTGAACATGAATCTTTTTTATATCCTACTAACTCCTAGTGAGTGTTTTGAGAGAAAAATCAAAGAGGGAAAAAGATCATGTTTTGAGTGAGTTTTTATCAAAGAGAAAAATATACACCACTCTAGTTTACACCCAAATTAGTTTCTTCCAAGTTCCCATATTCATATATCTTGCTTGGAGTTTAGCACCGGGTTCATCTCTTCCATTCAAAGAGAAGTTTCGGGTTTTCTTATACATCCCATAAAGAAAGAAGAAGAGTTTTGTTACGACATTACCCACTTGGAGAAAGGCTCCTTGCTCGGGTGACGGTGACCATATAAATTCCGATCGGTGAATTTCGAGACCGCGGTGGAGCTCCAAGGTTATCTGCTAGGAAGAGGTATCTACAAGAAGAAGCGTCGGGACTTGAGAGGGATTGAGTCGTGTGTTGTAAGCCTTTTTGTCTTGTATTTGTAAATTCCGTACTTAGTAGATTTGTGGCTAGGGTCGTCCGAGGTTGTTTCCCGTCTTGGGTTTTTCCTCGTACATCCGGCGTAGTGGATTAATTGTTTATTTTATCTTTTGCAAAATCACCTAGATCGCATGCTTAGGTTAAGAAGATAAAAATTGGTTTAATTTAATCCCTACGTGTTTAATTTGGCCAATGTGTAGTTAACTTGGTTTAAGTGAAAATGATTTTAATGCGTTAATTTAATTTCACTCGGTTTAATTTTAATTTGTTTAAGAAAATTAAAATTTGGTAATTCGTTTGTTTGTGAACCATTACACTTCTTTACGCTTCCGCATCTTTATATATATATATATATATATATATATATATAAGGAAATAATATTTTAATTGAGAAAATTAAAATCGGGGGCCAACCGGCACCTTCACCACCATTAACGGCCTAATTCAAGATTTTAAAGCCTACCATGAACCCTAAATTTTCCTGTTAATTTCCCCGAATCGGTTTCTATGCTATCCTCACAAGTTTATTAGATTTATAAAAGAATGTAGGAGTAATTTTCAAGATTAGAAAGTTAGATATGAATTTTTTCTTAAAATTCCAATTTTCCTAATTCATTAATGAAATGCAGAAGGGATTTCAATCAATTATAAAAGCGTAACATAACATTAACATCAATTTATTCAATATCTCACAAATTCATGAGAAATTACATCAAATTCTATTTATGTATAAAAACGCAATTATTCTAATTAAATTAAATCCAAATATTTATTGTTTAATTATTTAAATAAAGTATATCTGTGTTTAGATTTATAATACAATGTATAACTATATTCTAATACCAAAATAATTATATTAATATACTAAATAGACTCGCCTTCAAATTCCAGTAGGTTGAACTCCAATTGCAAAGCCCCCAATTCTCTCTTCTCCAATGCCTAATTGTCCTCTTTACTTATTCTCAAGTAGCCTCCATCTTCTCTCTCTAAGGTTTTCTTTCTTAAGTGTTTAGAAATAATTTAGGTTAACCTAATACCAATTTTTATAATTCTAACCACGAAACTACAGTTAGACCTTAAATGGGCATTGACCCATTAATCCTAAAACTATATTCAAATAGTCCAAAACCTATCCCGAATCCAATAATACCCCATAGGACTTAAACCTATTATTTTCAGGTCAAACTGGACCTTTTACCTATCTCACAAGTCATCCGAACTAATCTATCAATATTTTTATCATTTTCATTTGTTCATATTTAAAATAGTTTATTACATTTATTTGTGTAATAATTATTAATATATTTATGTGTATTACGTTTAATTTAGGACTTCCATTTTAAATATAATTATTATTATACACATATACACAACGAATATGTTTATGACACCAGTCACTGCAGATAATTATATCACAATATAATGTCAACTAATTTTATATAATTTATTAAATTTACAGGGTTTACATTATTCCCCCTAAAATAAGGAATTTCATCCTCGAAATTCGAATTTAGTAACTCACGAGGATAACTCTGGATATCTCGCCCGCATGTCATCTTTTCTCTCCCATGTAGACTCCACCTCATTATGATGTCCCCACTGAACTCTAACTAACGATATGACTTTCGATCGCACATTATGCTTTTTCCGGTTAAGTATGCGTTGTGATCGCTCCTCGTCACTCGCATCGGGTTCAACTCAATCTTGTCAAGGTCGATATGCTGGTAGGAATCCTCATAACACAAAAATGTCCTCAGCATTGATACATGGAAAACTACATATACTTACTAAAGATGATTGGATATATCAAATCCATATGCTACTAGGCCTACCGTGTCCAAAATCGTGAAAGAACCGATGTACCGGGGTTCCAACTTCCCCTCAAACCTAAATTTGACAAATCCTTTTATTGGGGATACAAGCAAAAGAACTTGATCTCCCACATAGAACTCCTCCTCATGCGCAGCCCATAATGTTGCAAGTGAAATAGTTGGTCTCTGAATTAACACATCAGCTACCACATTCGCCTTCCTAAGATGGTACTAGATCGCAAAATGGTATTTCTTCACAAACTCGAGCCATCTCCTTTGCCTCATAGTTTTCTCCCTCTGAGTAAACAAATCATGGAGACTATTTTAATTGGAATATAATGTGAACCTCTCACCCAACAGATAATTTATCCATCTATGAAAGGCTAAAACTAATGAGACCAACTTCAAATCATAAGTGGGATAGTTACTCTCATGAGACTTAAGCTTCTGGGATGCATAATCTATAGGCCTCTCCTCCTGCATCAATAATCCACCTAACCCCTGAAGGGATGCATATGTAAATGATAAATACTCTACACCGAATTATGGTAATGAAAGTACATAAGCAGTAGTAAGCTTCTCTTTGAGCTCCTCAAAAATCTCTTTAACAATCTGCACTCCAAATGAAATCTATCACCCTTACGGGTGAGATGAGTTAATGGTCCCGCAATCTTCGATAACCACCAAAAGGCCAAACTCAAGAAACTTATTAATTCTATAAGCGTTATGGGTTTTCCTCATTCAACAACTGTAGATACCTTGCTACGATCCACTAAAATCCCAGCATCGAATACGTTTTGGCTTAAAAATTGTGCCTCTCAAAGATAAAATCCCCACTTAGAGAACTTAGCATACAACTTCTATTCCAATAGCGTCTGAAGTACTAATCTTAAATGCTCTACATGCACCTCTTTCGATCCAGAGTAAATTAAGATATCTTCAATAAACACATGACAAAATGATCTGGAAATGGTCAAAATACCTGTTTCATCAAGTCCATGAACACTAGTAGAAAAATATTTAACTCGAATGGCATAACTCGAAAATTATGTGATCTATATCGCGTTAAAAAAGATGTCTTTGGGATATCCTCCTCTCTAATAAATTACTAATGATAACTAGAGTGCAAGTCAATCTTAGAAAATAATGATGCACCCCTCAACTGATCAAACAAATCATTAATACGTGGCAACGGATACTAAATTTATAATGTGACCTTATTCAGCTGCCTGTAATCCACAAATAGCCAAAGTGAACCATCTTTCTTCTTCATAAACAACACTGGAGTTCCCCACGGAGACGTACTCCTTCGTATAAACATCTGGATAAATAGTTCCTGAATTTTTTCTCGTAAATCCTTCATCTCTAATGGATGCATCCTGTAATATGCTCTCGCAATGGTCCTGGTGCTCAGTGCTAAGTCTATATGAAAATCTAACTCCATCACTAGTAGTATTCCTAGAACCTCATTAAATACATTCGTAAACTCCTATAAAATTAGTATCGAATCTAAAGACGTAATGACCTCCTCACATGAAGTCACATCTATATAATATAAATGAGTGTCAGAATTCCCTCGAGTCTAGGCATCACAATTAAAAAAAATCTCATGCCCGAGAGTAAAAAACATCACTGCCTTCCCGTTACAATCTATCTGCGCATGATACTGATATAACCAATCCATAGCTAATATGATATCATAAGTTGACATATCTAATAATAAGAAGTCAGTGGAAAAACATAATCGAGCAATCTCTATTGCCACGCCTCTATAAATATGGCGTAAGGTAGCACCCCTATCTATCGGGGTATCCATATGTGATGATACATCCTCAACTATATTTAACAATCCCGATATACATGTGTAACTGGGAAAAGAGTGTGATGCACCCGCATAAAAAAGAACATGTGCATAGGTGCCATAAACATAAAACATACCCTCAATCGCCTGATATTATGCATCTAACCTGCCCGATGGATGTTGTAGACACATCTATAACGAAGTTGTGGGAATCCCTTTACATGAGGCAAAGTCGATTGAGCTGGTGCTGGTAGTAAGGCCTAGTTTTATGGTGGGGCTGAAAGGGTATGTCAATGTCCCTACAGTTGGTCACCCTGACTTGCCTAGTTGCCCTTAGTGAAATGATGAAAAACATCGGGACAAATAAAACACCGCCCTTGATGACATGACCCTAATGTCCCTTCCCTTGGGACCTTTCCTGATATCGTTGGCCTTAGCCTTACTGGCCCTATCCTCTTTATCCATATTGGCCATACTGTCCCTGGCTGCCCTGACGGATATAATCATCTCCTCTTCTAAATCATTTCGAGGATGGTTCCCCCTGAAATGGTTATTACTAGAACTGCGAGCCTCCTTGTCCCCTAGATGATTCACGCAACATAACTACTTTCATCCCTTGACCATTTTCCTCATTTTCTTTCTTTAGTTCCCTCTCCCTTTAGAACACACTAAAGTCGTGACAAAGGCATAGTGCAGTGTCCACTGTTTGCGTGTAAGAAGTGTACCTGAATTTCCCATAAATATACGCCTAACCCCCCATGTTAGGCCTCTCATAAACTAGTGTATCTTCTTCGACTCTGAATCTCTGATCTGGGGCAAAGTGCACGAGTCGAGTAAATTATACTCATACTCCACTACTGTGCGACCGTCCTACTTGAATCGATCAAACTTAGACCTCAAATTTTCTTACTATGGTAGACGGAAATATAATCCCTCGAACTTCTCCCGGAACTATGAAATGTTCAACTGAGATCGGTCCTCTACACTAGTAATAGACTCCCACCACTGTAAAATGTCTCCTACCATTTTGAAACCGACCATCATCTGCTTCTATATGTAAGTACCCTCCAATAAGCGTGTATATAGCTGATGAGTGCATTAAGTTTTACAATTTCTACTCACATATATGCCATAGTCCAATTTTACCAAAAAATAAATATTTTTTAGCGTCATTTTTTGTTATTTAAAAGAAAAATGCAACTTTGAAATGATTTGAGTTAATAATGCAATTTTAGCAACCTCACGGGGTATATTCAATCCCTAAATAAATAAACTCATTTTAATCATCATTTCTTATTAATATTGGTCCTATTTGTGTATTTTTTATCTTGTAGGCCAATGCGTAGTTATAATTTAAAAATGCATAATTCAAGGCAATTAGACAAGAATGTGGTGAAATAAAATAAATGTCAGATTTCATGTGAACACAAATGCGAGTTTCCAATAAAACCCTTTCAATGTCCCAAAAAATTTCCATCTCCCATATCTTTTGTGTCTATGCGTGTGTGATACATGTGATACATTATCATATGTTTGTAAATATGCATGCTTGTGTTTATTTTTATTATTATTATTATTATTATTATTATTATTATTATTATTATTATTATTATTATTATTATTATTATTATTATTATTACTATTATTATTATTATTATTATTATTATATGTGTTTTATTATATGTAAGTAAGTGAACGTTGTTAAAGTGTTATTATTATTATTTTATATATATGTACTATTTGTTGGTTATGGTCATTTTATTAGTATGTAGATATGTTGTGAGTCCGCATATCTTCACAAATATATATGTGTCGTAAATATTTTTGTTGTTAAAGATTTAATAATTGAATTATAATTATTATTATGTATTTCTGTATCTTGTATATGTTTTTTTTATTAATATTACTTTATGTGTTATCTGTATGGGTGACTGTTGTAGAAATATTATGACACATAAACTATGGTATTATATATATATAACCCATATTAATATTGATATTATTTACACAATATATATATTGGATAATGATAGAGGGACACATTTTGGAGACACGGGACACGTAACCTTGTATCAATTAAGGACACTTGGGTGGAGTCTGTCCCATTTAAGGGCGTTTATGTGACACCCCGCCTAATTAATCCCGGGTGATCAGTCCTAAATCAAGTTAGAAAAGGTTTCTCAGTTGGTCCATTCTTAGCATCACTGTCGTCTTTTTAAATTACTAACCACCTAAGTGGGAAAAATAGACTGGTGCCAATTTTTATCTTTCAATTAATTAAATTAAAACTCATGCGGAACATACAACAAAACACAATCACAGTTAATTAAAATAACCATCCACAAATAAAATACCTAACCGAATAAACCATCGGTCCAAATAACCAATACAAGTAAATATCAAGAAAACATCTCAACAAGTCTACTACTGATAAATGAACTGTGAGCGACAAGCTCAAATAACTACTAGAGAGTCTCTATAAGAATGGAAGAAGGAGGCGTCTATCAAAACCCCGCAACATCCACATGTGCTGCAACAAAGGATACCTGGAATAGATTCAAGCTTGGCGCCCTTGTGGTTGGACACCTAAAAGGTTTTTAAAAGAATTTTATAGCAAGGGTTAGTACCCAAAACATTTGAAAACATTTAACAAATGATTAACTTGCAGTAATAAATAAATATGCATGCTCTTCATATTTTAGTTAGTGCCGCACTCTCTTGAGGACTTCCTCACCCCTCCCCTAATGTGCACTACTAACGCTTACAATTAATTTACTAGGTCCTATGCCCTGACCCATTATTTATTTTAACCCTTGAACTTTACCTACTCTAAACGAGTATGCCTTAAATCATGATTTTTAAGTTATTATAAACGTCAACTTATTTGAATCATTACTCCTTTTAATTCCATATAACATTCACACCAGTTATACACCTAATACATTTTTCACTATGTATTAATTATTCCCTATATAATTATTTACCTAATTATATAATTTAATCATATTACAGTATTCACAAACATACTGAAATAACATTTAATGCCAACTTTCGACTGAGTAAGAATACTCACAAAATATAAATTTTCCCAAGTGCTATCCCACTAGGTGTATTCACGTAACCTAGTTATCCAAGATACGAATTGGAGGCGGTCATATTCCTTCCCTGAAAGTGAGATGTTCCTCACCCATATAACGGACGCTATGACCTGGGATTATACTCGCCCTACTCCTCAAACTAGGGGATTCATCCACTACACGCAACCTCCCCCTATAGCACTAGAATGTATAATAGTAATATTCAATCTCTGATTTTAATGCACACACACTATATATATACTATCACACACCGTATATATATATAAATATAAAACGTCCCGGCTACACCATGTACTAAATCCATAACAAGCCTATTTAATTATTAAGAGTTTATGGTCCAACCCTAATTATTAATTAATTTGCACATTAATTAATTTAGTCACCTTTGGTGTTGCCCCCACCATAAAATTGGAGTTACTCTCGTATCCCGAAATAACCGGACTCGAGTCTAAATTCCCGACTCCCGAATTTATAATCATGACGTGTCACCCAAAAATTTCCTCAAATCCTAATTAACTTTACTCATGATTAATTAGGTTTAAACTCATGTATTAATTTCCCCATAATTAATTACATAAGGATTTATTATATAGATTTTTCTTTATATACATAACTGGGCAGAATTGCCGAAATCTGCCGACCTTCGATCGATCGACCCCAGACCTTCGATCGATCGATGGAACAGGTCTTCGTCTTCTTCGCGAAGGCAGAATCAGCCATGGACGAAAATTTTCAAACCCTAATTCCTTCTACTAGTAACCTCAAGTCCTCTTAGCATTAATACATGTTAGAAACCTTATTAGGGACCTCCAGAATGTCCACCAACATCATCAATTCGTCCATTAACTACAATTTCTGAATTTGGGGAAAAATTCATCTTTAACCCTTAACCCATTTACATCCCAAATCCCTACACCAAATTCGTTTCTAATTATCCAGATATCATCCTACTAGATATGTATCAGTTTGTAATATCAGATTTCTACCAGAATTCTCATTCAAATTTGTAAATTAGACTATTACTTTTCAAGACCTCATGTTTATGCCATGAACACCCAAAACGAATTTTTTTGATCAAACACATCACATGAATATGAATTTCAAAACAGATTTAATACTATTGCAAGTTATCCACTTGCCTTAAGTTTCGTAGTGTCTGATTCGAAGATGAATTTCAAGGTTGAAGATGATCCTTGTTGGCTCTCTAGTGATCCCAAAATTGCCTTTAACTGCTATTAGGGTTCCTTAATCCAATTAGCCTTTTTCTAAAACTCTATCAGCCGTTATATCATTCCTCCAAATTCCTTAATTTACCTAAATCCCGTTTTTTGCCTAATGGGCCAAGCCCAAGTGACTCAAATGCCCCCGTGTGGGCCCGGCTATGTCTAAAAATTCCCCGTGACCCGTTTACTACCCCCGGGTACACTTTTCTGACTATCTCGACCCATCCGGACTCAACCGTACAGTCAGAATTGGCATTCAAATTAATTTATAAAAATATTTATCCCCTCACCCCTTTAGTCTATACTGACTCCCGGTTGAGATAAGTGCCTACCCTGTCATTAATACTCGAAATGACTTAAATAATTAATTACTATTCACTTAATAAATAACTTCCTGTAAATATTAACCATTTATTTCTCGATTAATATTTAAATAAGATTTCCCTAATTAATTCAATTAAATTACGACTCACAAGTAAATTTTAAATTCCTGAATTAATTACATATTTAATGCAAGAAAATGCGGGGTGTTACAGTTTACTAGTGGCTCGGCAACACATATTCTGTAACGCCCGAATTTTCGTACATTAATGAAAAATCGCATTATTAGACATTATAGTATTAATTTTATTAGAATAATCCTATAACTAAAATTAAGAAGAAGAATCTAAAAATATCGTGTACCGCGTTACGTATGTTAAATTAAGTTACGAATTTTGAATAGAATTAAAGAAAATTAAATTAAATGAATTAAATAATTATACTTATTTATATATTATAATATCATAAGGATAAATGAAGGAAATAATAATAATAATAATAATAATAATAATAATAATAATAATAATAATAATAATAATAATAATAATAATAATAATAATAATAATAATAATAATAATAATAATAATAATAATAATAATAATAATAATAATAATAATAATAATAATAATAATAATAATAATAACAAAAAATGAGTTTTTCGTCAAAAATAAAAATGCTTAAAAAATTTGGAAAACCTCCAAAAATATGTAATCTTTAATTCATAACAACTTTCATGTTTTGAATTTTCTAAAAAAAAGTCATATAATGCCTCTGATGGAAAATTTCAATTCAAGCAAAATGCTTATTTTTGTAGACTATCAATTATGCACTTTTGTGGGCTAATTTTTGGATGGTTCTCCTTGAGTTTTGACCACTTTTTAGACATCTTTGGACCCCCTAATGGGTAGGGCCGTGTGAGATAGATAGGGAGCATGTAGGATATCTTTTAGGGGCTACCTACCCCATTTCCATTCTTATATGCTGAGTGAAAATCTACGTTTAGTACAATCCAAAAATACACATTATCTTCTCCATTTTACTCAGCAACAGGTTTTTTATTCTCTTTATGGTTCACTTATAGTGTCCCAAATAATTATCCATCACAATCAAGGGTTTTCAAGTGTTATAAAGGTGTTATTTTGGGTGTAAAAGATGATTACTAAAATAACTAAAATTCATAAAATTTGGAGCTTATTTTTTTTTTCAACATCTTCTTCAAGAGGTATGGGTTATACACTGTTTTCAAGTTTAAAATCAAGCATGCTAGGTACATGTATACATATGTATGATATACATGATTATTTATGTTTAATATGCTCATCTTTGATTCTGAGTAGCCACAGGTGCAGCCACAAGTGGTGGCGCTGGTGGTGGTTGCTACTACATGGCTTCTATGGTCACAACTATAGTCTATGCGACTATAGAGGCCAAGTCAATGTGTGGAATAAATGGTGAATGTCCCTACTACTGTGGTAGAGGTAGTTTCGACTATTGTTGTTGTTGAGCTATCGTGGTCACTAATTTGGCGCTAGCAGCCCATCGCGGTCAGCCTGGTCATCTGTGTGTATTCACCATCTAAAAGATAGCAAAAAAAATGTATAAGTACACGTGCGCAAATGGAGTATACGATATAAATAACAAGATCTAAATTATCAAGTATTAAAGTACGAAAAATAATGGATGCACTCAACATCCCTAAGACACTAGAACCTGGAACGCTCTGATATCAATTGGCACACCCCATAAAATTTAAGCTAGATTGATCAGGTCTCAAGTAAATAAAATAGAAGTCTATAACAATTTGGCATCATTCGAAGCGTGACGGTCAACGGAATAATTTCTTAAATAAATACCTCAACATCAATGTGGTGAAACACACAATCTCTCATACCAGACTAACAACACCAATATAATCCTCACATAATTAATCCTAGTATAAGATCCCAAACTAATGTAAGAACAAAAATATCAACTCCACATAGCAGTAAATAGACATAGAGTAGTCAGCACATATGCTCGACACCTACATCCTAGAAGATCAACAACTAAGAAGAAAATCATGACTGGATCAGGGATGAGGTTATATTGGTGACCTATATATTGAAAAATGTTAATAAGATATTGTTAAAAACAAGTCTAAGTAGTATAAGAATATAATTGATTCTGAGTTAGAATAAAATGATGCAACTTCTTCTCGTATTTTAGTAACTTTTAAGTTATCCTTAGGTATCACATAAGTCTAATACCAGACCCAAGTGAACCCTTGATTACGTATTATTTATCTTTAATTGAATACTATTTTAGGCATAATTATTATATATTTATCAAGTAGAAACATCTAATCATGAAACATAGCTCTATGTGTATATCCTCAGATATATGATTCATACTAAATATTTATAATTAATTACCAAAGTATCTAAGTGGTAATCGTCACATGACCCAGGGTAAGCCCAACGCTCTCTATTAGGCTACCGAAGACGCATCGTTGACCAGCCCAGGGTAGAGCCTATTTCTCTCAATTGGGATACCGAAGAGGCGTCATTGACCGACCCAGGGTACAACACCTCTCTGTCAACCATAATATATATATATATATATATATATATATATATATATATACACCATCTACTAAGTATCAAATAAGTACTCATATCCACTATGATGTACGTAAGTTACAATACAAATACACATAATTCTTTCATTCGTGCAGTAACTTACTTATAATCTACCGAGTCCAAATCTTCATCCCACATTCCTTTATCTCAATTTATGTAAAATTATAAATTTACGATGGCCATGCACACAACACTAAATCCTATCCGTTTGCGCAGACCACAGTTGTGGACGTTTGAACGGGGAAACCACAAAACTCTCCAAAGTTTCGTCTTTATTCAACCTCTAGCCCTTGTTACGACCCCTTTGTCAAGAACCACCATTAACATCCTAATTCAAGATTTTAAAGCCTCCTATGTACCCTCAATTGTCCTAGGAATTTCCCCAAACCAAATTTTGCGTTATCCTTACACGTCTTTTACATTTACATAAGGATTTATAAGTAGTTTTCACGATTAGAAACTTAGATGGGAATCTCTACAGAAAATCCTAATTTTCCAATTCTTTCATGAAATATAAAAAGGCTTTCAATCAATTCTACAAGTATAACATAACCTTAACGTCAATTTATTCAATATCTCCCAAATTCATGACAAATTACATCAAATTCCATTACCTAATTATTCTAATTAAATTAAATCCCAAAATTAATTATTTAATTGTCTAAATAAAGTATTTCCATGTTTAAATTTAGAATCTAATGTATAATTGTATTCCAACACCAAAACAATTATATTAGTGTACTAAATAAACTTGCCTCCAAATTCGAGTAGGTTGAACTCCAATTGCAAAGCCCCCAATTCTCACTTCTCTAATGCCAGTTGTCCTATTTCCTTATCCTTCAAGTAGCCTCCCTCTTATCTCTCTAATATTTCCTTTCTTAAGTGTTTAGAAATGATTTAGGTTAACCTAAAACCTATTTTTATAATGCTAATTACGAAATTAAGTTAGCCCCTATATGGGCCTTGACCAACTAATCCCAAAACTATATCCAAATAGTCTAAAACCTAGCCCAAATCCAATACTAACCCATAGGACTTAAAACCCATTATTTTAAGGTAAAACCATACCTTTTAAATGTTCCACAAGTCATCGAAACTAATCTATTAATATTTTTAACATTTTCATTTGTTCATGTTTAAAATAATGTATTATGTTTAAATATTAAATAATTATTAATTTATCTCTTTATATTACGTTTCATTTAGGAATTCCGTTTTAAATGTAATTATAATTATACACACATGCACAACGAATATAACGATGGAACTAGTCATTGCAGATAATTACATCACAATATAATGTCAAATAACTTTAAATAATGCATTAAATTTACGAGTATTACTGCACAAATTGCCCCCTTTACACTTCATAAGCATAAAGGCAAGCTCAAGATTTACCTTCTCCATCCTGAGGAACATAGTAAGAAGCTCAGGAAAAGCCTTTACAATATAAACCTCCCTTTCATCTTGGAAGCTTTTGGTGGGACTACATGCCAACATGCTCAACCTTGTCATCAATAAGGGAGGATCTTGGATTAGACACATCCTGAATGGAAGTAAACACTTGAAATTATGTTCAACGAAAGAATCACTCTTGAAGCCCAAGTAACTATCACTAAGGGAGGAATAAATCAATTCTTTTACTTTCCATCATCCCTTAGTTTGGTAGAACACTAAAATGACTTGTGACCAACACATATGCACTCAAAGAATCTAATTTGAATCTTTTTCTACCCCAATGGTATACTTTTTATTAAATTTCTTATCACGTGAGACATCATCAAAACCATAAAAAAGGTGGATAAAAAAACAAACTACCCTTCATAGACAAACCTCTAGGATACATAGTAAAAGTCTGTTTTGATACTTATTTGAAAAAGCTTGTCCTATGGTGGTCTAAATCCAAGTACATAATTAAAATAAGAAAATTAATTTATTCCTAAAAAACTCATAATAGAAAATCATTTGAATATTAGTTTGTTGCAACACGAGACGATTTAACTCGTACCAAATTACAATTTTCCTCAAAAAAAATATATTGGTCCAATTTTACACCATATTAAAATTATCGGCTAATTAAATCTAATTGATATAACAAAAGTTGATTTTATTATTTACCCAATTAATTAATGAGATAAAATTATGATATGTGGTGATTGAAAATTAAACGATGGCGAAAAAATTAAAAGCATCCACACATAATAAACACCGCTACATAAAGTGAAAACCCTTCAGGGGAAAATCACTATCGTGTCTCAGTCTAATCAACTCCAGTAATACTAATAATTACAGGACTTATAATTAACAGGAACGACTTACATATATGGAAAAATTATGCCACGATGTCTTCCTCTTGCACTCGGCTCCGACGGATTTACCCGTACTAGCAAATAATTACACTCTCCAAACACATCTTGCACAACCCACATGTCTCGGTATCCACTCATCTTGACTAGTATATTCCCATACATTAGTCGTGCTATCCATATAAAATGATCATTCATGTTGGTATCTTCTGATGAATGATGTCTATCCAAATTCGAATTTAAACTTTGACTCCTTGGCACACTAGTTTCAGCTTAGGATTCCATCAAAGCCTCAAACCACAACAAAATCAGACGTATATAATTTTGATTTGTTATTGTATGTTCATAGAATGATTGGTTCATGAGAATAAAGTGTGAATGACTAAAACCAAACCTAGGGGTGAGTAGGTTTGTTAACTTAATGTACCCAAATTTAAGTTATCAAAAATTTCTTCCAAAATTTTAAATTCTTTTAACAAAAGTAATCCAAAAGTCTTGTTGAAAACACACAACTAAATAAATCAAATAGATCTAAGTGATTATGCACAAATAAACACATCTAATTAAATTTTTAAATAACGCGAGTGATACAAACAACCTAATGTGAAGTGTGTTAGATAGGAAGATAAACAAACCCAAGACGGATTTTACGAGGATAAAACCCCACGTAGAGGTAAAAACCTCACACTCACTCAATTTCCAAATCTATTTAAAAAGAAAAAGTTACAAAGGTCAGGAGAATACCTCTCACACAAACATAATTGTTTATATACTTATGAACTTATAACTCTCCCTTATAGCAAACGAAAACCCAATCCAAGCTCCCTGAATTGAGTGAGGAACTTAAGTCCCCTTGAAGTCATGCTACATTTCAACATATCCAATAGATTGAATTGCCTCCCTTTTTAGATCTAGGACTACTTGATCACGTTGATTCAAACTACATAAATAAACATAACATGTCTAGTGACGATCTCTAAAAAAAGTACTCACAATTGAGGTAGATCCATGATTAGATCTATGAATTTAGGAAAAATATGAGGAATAAGTGAAACCTAAAATGGAGTGAAAACTAAAAGCTTCCTTCTCTCAAAATACATTTAGAAAGGTATTCCACTTGTGTAAAATTAAGATTACAGAAAATGGGAGGGAAATGAACCATATTTATAGATTTTTGAAAACTAGATTGCATCGTGCGCACGGCTTGATTTAACCATTCTCAAGAAAACAACAATTAGGACCATCTCACTCAAGTCGTGCACACGGTCACCAGGGAACACTGTACGGACACCTAGTCGTGCGGACGGTGAGGCTAGAAACCTCCTCCAAAAAGATTTTCAAAAAATAGAGTATCTTTCAAAGTTTTTCTCGAAACTATTTCAAAAACATTTTAAGAACTATTTAATCCTCAAAGATAAATTACTCATTTTAAGAAAAAATAATTTTAGTGCATGTGTGTGTAACTAATGAATGTTCGCATATAACTTACAAAAGGATATATCAACCTCTTTAGCTTCGATATGAGTCTGTTGGCAAACAAAACTTCCATGATTGGCTTCAAAAAGTCTTCCAAGGTTCAATATGATTCCAAACCAACACCTCACTCATATGAAACAAGTCAATATGACTTGATTGACATAAACATTTTGGCATGAGAAATAGTTAAAACCAATACAAAATTTACATTTTCAATCTTCCCCTTTGTCTATTCCATGAAAAAACTCCCAAAATCCATATTGTATCTTACTACTCCTATAAGACATACACCCCACTAGCCATTAAGGGTGGCCACGGGTCGAACCCGAGATGGACTGGGCGGGCTCGGGGCGGGCCCATAAAAAATTGAGCTATCCTAGGCTAGCTTAGGAAGCTTCTTGCCCAAATCCGCCCAGTCCCGAACACATTTTTTTTTTAAATAAATTTTATTTTTTAGCAAATTTATTACCTATTTTATTGTTTAGAAAATTAATTTTAGAATGTACTCTCAAGATTAAGAGTAAATAAATCCTCAAATTGATATTTCTAAATGTTCCCCATTTATATTCTTTTTTATAACTTTTAACCTTAAAGGAATAAAACTAAACTATATATGTATATATATATAATTTTCGAGCCTCGAGCTTAGCCGAGCTCAAGCGGGCCTAAGAATACTTGCCCAGGCCCACCCAGAAAAAAGCAGGCCTATGAATTTTTCCAAGCGCGGTTCTGGGGTCTATTTACCTCGAGGTTCTAAAAAACGCGAAGCGTGATCGAGGCGTGGAGGCCAAGCCTTAAGCCTTAGAAGCCTAGGCGGGCCTTAGGCGTAAAAAGGCGTGAAAAGGCGTTTAGGCCTTCTTAATATATTTTAATATTTTTTAACCATAACAAGGCTATTAAAATACTAAAATTGTACATATCATAAAAATATGTTGAATATATGCAAGTTAAAATGCTATTTGATTATTTTCGATGAGATAATGGTCCGGTTAGTAAAAAAATTATGTAAAAGGCGATACCGTTTCACTAAAGCATTATTGTTTTTAGAAAAAAAATGCTCCTTAAGGGTTTTACCAAGAATAAGGCGTACAAAACTTAAGGAGGGGCGTTTTTTCCAAGCCTCGAGCCTAGGCAGGTTTTTTAGAACAGTTTACCTTAACCAAGCCCTATTTTTTTCGGACGAGTTGGGTGGGCTTGGCGGGACTCGGGCCTATGTCCACCCTTTCTAGCCATATAGTGAATGTAGTAGGAAGTAATGTACAACAATACATGAGACACCGGTGCAGAAGAACCATTGAATCTGAACTTAGGCTACAGTATCCAAATCACCAAACCAATGCTAGTAACACACGAAACAAAAAACAACATCATGTAGGCTAAAGCATGCACAAAGGGCAACTCCCATTACCTAGGAATCCTCCGATAAAATATTAATAATATAGATAAGATATAGTGATCCAAATCATGAAATAAAACAACATCTAATATAATGACATATGAGACAACATACTCAAAAGATAATCTCCTCCTAACATAAAGCATGTTTCAATAATTAATGAATCAAACAAAGCATGAATCATATAGAATCAAACAAACATACAATCAAACCATCATTAAAATAAACTATCCCCCAATCAAGCATATCCCTTGTGAAAGCAAAACCTCATATTTGTTACAACGCGATAACAACAAGAATGCAATGATTTTCTCCCCCATTTTGTCACGGAATAACAAGGAGAAAAAGAAAAACAGGGATAAACCAAGAATTATCAGCAAATAAGATGAGGGATAAGAAAAGGAAACATAATCAAGTAAAGAACTGCAGGTTGAAAAAATATAGTTCGTGTGCACACCTAACATTTGGGGCCATGCGAACGGAGGGTCGCACATACAGGGACTTTTGCCCATGCGAAAAAAATACAACACTAGCCAAAACTTAAAAAATCTTATAGCAATCGTGCGCACATGCATAAATTAGGGTCATACGAACATGAAAACTATGAATGTGACAAGCCGTAATATCTAATAATAGATTGATTAGGTATAAATTAAATAATATAGGAGTTAAATAATTAAGTACCATTCTAAGCAATAAATTGTATGGTACTTAATTATTCAACTCCTATATAGGAGTTAAACAAACATACAATTGAAATTAGGGTTGTCAATTTTTGACACAATAAATCGTTTACAATAATAATCCGAAATGGCTCGAACATGATATGATGAACTTATATATATTTTAGAGTACCCAAAACTTATACTTAAATCAAAATCAACTCGACTCGAAAATGACGCTACTAACCCAAATTGCCACTCCTAATTGAAATTGGCGTAAATCATAGCTATGCGTCTGCCTCTCATATTTTTAATGTCTTTTAAATTTACCCCACCCAACAATCCTAAAGATCACATTCATATAAAAATCCCAATCCCAAGTAAACCCATGATCAAGTTTTAGTCTACACAATTGAATATTACAAATGGATTCAGAATATCATTACACCAAACAATTTCAAGTGTATAAATCAATTAAGACTATCACAATATCTAATGTTCACATAAACATGCCAAAATAATAAAGGCTTATCGCAATCACCTTCGGGGATCACTTGCGCGTATTAGGTATAGTCTTAGGTTGTCCCAACCCTAAAATCTCATCACAACTAAGGGATAAATCACCACGCCTACCTATCATTCATATAGACCATATGATGAAATTTTCCCATAAAACCATCTTGGATACGAGTACCAAGACGTGTGACACAGGGGCACAATGACCATGGTAAACTCGTCTCCTAGTCGAGGCACCATCGTGGTCCGCATAGTACGTGACCCAATAATGGAATTCCCCCTTAGTAAGATTTTCACAAGCAGTCACCCATGGTATGCATTGCACATATAAAACAAGAGAATATATCCTACTCAATTATGAAATTCAAATGTTTATTGGAAAATTATTCAATATATTACTTTGATAAGGTTTAGGCATTTACTTATTTTTCCCAAATTGGAATCCTACCAATCAACCTATTATCATATTTATAAAAGTCAATTTAGTCTAAAAACACCCTAAATAACATTGTCAAAAATCTGGCAACATCAATCGACTCAAACGATCAATAGCTACAGATATGCTAAGGTTTCCCAACCTCGAGGTTCATCATCTCCAAATCACCAATTCACATCCCAAACCTCCATGGATGATCCAAAAAAATTCATTTAAATTTCATATTACATTTAAACATCAAATCCCCATATAATACACAAATGAATCGTTATCATAACATCAAAATCTCAATTCTACAACAAGATTCAAATAAAACCCTCGTTCTCACTCAAGAACACTATAATTTTAATTGATTTCAATTCACCAATGATTAATGCATATAATCATAAGGTTTTTTAATTATTCATACTATTAAATGATTCTTAGTCATGATCTAACAATGTCTAATCAGATTTAGGAAGAGTTAAATCAAAATAATAACAAATTGACACTAATTGCTAACTTAAATGGGTTAATTATGAAATTAGTCAATTAACTCATGAATCTTGGATTTATAATCATAATTAGGTTTATATTCACATGAATAGGCATAATCTATATCAATAATAATCATATTTTCATTTTAAATAAACGCAACTCAATGATTTTGATAAATACAAGACCAAGATCGCTTCAAACCCCCTTTGTCTCTTGAGTCTCCTTTTCTCTAGCTTGTATGGTTCCCAAATTTTGTTTTTGTCAATGAGGCTCCTAAGGTTTCATTAATTCCTTTAATTTTCGAAATTAAGGCCAAAAATGGGCCCCAAACAAAAAGGTCCCAAATAGTATCTAAATGATCTAAAAATCCACCTAAGTCCTATACTAACCCATTAGGCCAAAATTGCACAATTGTAAGTCAAAAACTAATGTTTGTAAGTGTTCCAAACCTACTTAACTCATAACATCAATTATTATAATTTTACTTCCATTAAATAAACTAGCTTAAACCCAAAAATCAATTATTTAATTGTTTATTAATTTGGTGTAATATGACATTGTAGGCAACTACTTCGCAATCGTTGGAACTCCCGTGTCGAGGGGACAATCTAAATGAGGAAAACCTCAACCCCGAATTCCTGATCATTTCATAATCACCCATAATACGCAATCACGTTAAAATAGTGAATTAATATACTATCGTGTATTAATGTCCAAATTTCTTTTTTTATTTATATATCTCAAATAATTATATAACTAGTGACATCATATGTCACACATGCATATTAGATAATAGAATAATTAATTTAAAGGCATAAAATATGGGGTATTACAATGAAGACCTTCAGAAATTCATTTTAAAGCACAACACAATGAACCGCTGAGAAATTAGGGTCAAATCCAACCTTATCACTCCTTCAAAAAATTACTCCCTGTAAAGCCCACAATGCATCGCAAAACTCCACAAGTCCTCTCAAAACTCCTTCAACTCAACACAAACTATAAACCACATCACAAATCAACAACTAGAACCCAAAATATAACCAAACGACATGCACAAAGTCTAACAATCAAAGAGTGATCATTAGAATAAACAAAAAATATACACATGGAAATAATATTGGAAATCTCAAAAAGCAAACACTTTTGACAGATTACAAAAAATCACATATACTTGGATATGAAATCACTTTAAATGTACTAAATAAAATTTGTTTATAAATCTTAAGCAATTTAATACATTTTTTTTTCACAATTGAAACATAACTCAAGTGAGTTGAGAATCATAGGCTTGAACATGCATATGAAAGAAATGACACAACATCAAGTATCAAAATGCATCACTTAATACATTTAAGACAAACATTAATGAGAAAAGCAGTAAGAACATGAGTTTAGTCTTAAAAGTTCAACTCCATCCACAAAATCCCTCAACAATTATTGATTTTGAAATTTTTTACAATGCCAAACTAAAAGGCAATTCCATTTTTCAAACGCTTAAGCCCTAGAAACCTCCTCCAAAAACATTTTAAAAATATAGTATATTTCAAAGTTTTCCTCCAAACTATTTCAAAAATATTTTAACCAAAATATAATCCACAAAGATGAATTCCTCACACAGTTTAAGAAAAATGGATTTTAGTGCACCTATGTGTATCCAATTAATGTTCATATATAACCTACAAAAGGATGTGTCTTCCACTTTCGCATTAATGTGAATTTGTTAAGAAACAAAATTTATGGTAGTGGCTTCAAAGATCTTCAAAGTCTTTCGAGGTTCAATCTAGACCCCAAAACAACATCTCACTCAAATAGAACAAGTCGATATGACTTGATTGACACAAACGTTTTGATATGGGAAATAGTCAATATAATACTTATACAAATCTACACTTATAATTCAACAATATCTCTCATGAACACTCAAAGAATAACTCAAAAATACTCTTTGTTGTTTTGAAAAGTTGTAATGGCTGGAGAGGTTGTTTTGGATCAAAACTAGAGTCATGTTTATAGTTTATAAGTAAAAATAAGGTCAAAATACATTTTTCTTGAAAAGTGAATACCATTTGAACGAGCTCTCGTTCGAACCAAAGCCTTCTCATACAAAGTTTGCTTCGTATGAGGATTCTGCTAGAAAATTATTTTAAGCATAACTTTTGACTCAGATGTCAAAATATCGCACGTTTTTTTTTTCTTTGTAAAACTTACTTAAAACTCTATATTTTTTGTCTTGAGAGATGTGAAATTACAACATTTGATTTTTCAAAAATAACCTTAAAGTTTTCAAAAACAATCCTTCTGGCTTAAAACAGTTTTTAGTTTAACACTTCATGTCGAACCAAATCAAGGGGAGACACAAAATAAAACAAAATCACAACTTGCCAAACTAATCGAAACCTGAAGATATGTGCATCCATGCAACAATGTTATCCGGTACGAAGATGTAGGGACACATCTTTAAAACAAAAATATACACCTATAATTTTTATGTTTTCCCAATTTGGAATATGAGAACCCAAATGAAGGATATACAAATATGTCCTTTTATCTTCCAACTGAACTTCGTTTTTCTCAAAAAATATTTTCCACTCCTCCTTACGAGAACAAAAAACACCGAACTGTTTAGAGAGATTTAGTAATGATAAAATAAAAATATTTTCTCTTGTATCGCATTCCAATAGTGTAAAAAAGATCTTTGGTGTAATACCCCGTATTTTTACGCATATTTATTTTATTATGAAATTATAAAAATTGGGATTAATTAATTTAAGAGAGAAAATTTAATTTATAATTAATCCGATTTAATGGTAATAATTACTAGCGTGGCGAGAGTTAGTAGTTATCGAAAATAATTATGTTGAAATCATGTTGAGTAATTGAGCATTACGTAGTGAGTAACGGAATAGATGGTTTCGGAAATAATAATATGGTCGGGAATGAGATACAAGGCAGTTAAGATATAATTGTTTGGGACAAGCGTATGAGTCGTGTCAATATTATTTATTGAGGAAAAAGGTAAATTATTTTTATATAATTCAAATGACTATTTTGAGTGCACCAATGTATCCGGAAGAGTCGAAATAGTCAGAAAACACTATTCGGATGTTATATTTGGAGTCCATGGCATTTTAGCCCAAAATGACACCTCGGAGGGGTATTTAGGTCTTTTGATATTTTTTGGAATTTAAACGGGCGAAAATTAGGAATTAAAATAAAGGTTGTACGTGGGTTAAAGGTTAATGCCAATTTCAACATACGTGAGAGAGAGAGAGAGAGAGAACCAAAGAGGAAAAAGAACTCCATTGGAGAACTAAGCCAACAACTCAAGGTTTCCCACCAAGAATTACACCAAAGTGTAGATCGCGACGAGAGGATCAACTACATACCTATTTTAGTTTGAGAATCATAAATCCATTCTAAGGTAAGTGTTTATCTTGCTCCTCTTTTAGCATATATTATTCCTGTTGATTTAGATTAAGTGATATGAAATTGTTGTAGTGAAAACTAGGGTTTAATTTGACTGATTTATAAAGAATTCCCATGAGTTGGTGATAGGTTGGCATGTAGAGGAAATTCCCTTCTTAGAACTGTTAATGTTGATAATTAAATGTTTAAATCACGAAATTATTTGGGGGGTTTTGAAGGATTGGAAACTTCTGGGTTCATATCAAAGAGAATTATAAGAAATTAATTAATTTGTTGGATTCCCTTGATTCCATAAGGATTTAATTTCTAATTTGTGTTAATAAGTGTCCTATGGTAATTTAGAATAGTTTAGAAACAATTACATTAGTATTGGGTTGAGTTTGGAGTGAGATTGAAGAATGAAAATTGAGAAAAAAAGAGTTTAGGGAAGAACAGGGCCAGTTCGAAAATCTCGTTCGAAGACCTGCCCAGATCGTTCGAATGACCTCGTTCGAATGAGCCTTCTAACGATATTTCCAACGACCCTTCTAACGAGTTGTTGAGTTCGTTTGAAGTTGGAATTTCGTTCGAACGACCTCGTTTAAACGAGAATCCCTTGACTTCTAATGAGATTCCAAAATAGGTTTTTAGGATCCGTTCGAGTTAAAAATCATCCTAGGTTTAACCAAGCGAGTGTATTAACCTACGTGAGTAACGGGTGACTTAAAATCCAAAGTTTTAGGGAATTAAAGGTGTAATGATACCTGAGGTATTGAGCTTGTATGGAAACCTATGAGAGACTGTAAGTCCTAGAGAGGTTATATATATAAATGGATATCGTGGAGAGTAGAGACGTTAATATTACTTACGTATTATGGTAATTGGGTTGCATGAATGCCTATTAAGTTAAATAAGTTGTGAGCATGCTTAATACTTGGAATATTATGTGTATGACATACCTAACTACTGGTTACCGAACGGAGGTTAGCGCATTGTGGACGACCATATCTTGTGTGCCTTCGGGGGATTTTGAGTCGTACCACTAGAGCATGGAACCTAGGTACAGGCTATCTGTGAGAACAATAGTGGTGACGGTCGTATGAGTGCGTAAGTATGTGCGTAGCCCATCGGCTTGGAACTATGTCCGCCTCCAATATGTGTATATGTGTTATTGGTTCTTGAGAGATTGAACCTGTTGTCCTTTATGCGCGAGCGTTTGCAATGGGACTAGATAGCCGAGTATGCATAGCACCAGGGGTTTCTTAACCATAGGTACAGTATATATATATATATATATATATATATATATATATTAGTATGTATACATAGTGAGATTTTTATATGTATATTGAGTTCCTATTCTGTGTTTCATATTGGCTACTTTATTAAAGTGTATAGGTATTGGGTCACCAGTTGAGAATTAAGAATGCTATGAGAATGAGTTAAATCATCTTTAAACTTATTCCTAAATAATAGAAATATATTGGCTTTGGGTTAATTAGATATTTTATCAGGCATAGTGGTTAGACTGCGTATAGTCAGCCAGAGTATCGAGACTAATATGGATAGTTAGGCTCGCTAGGTGTGCACATTAGATGAGAGGTGAGCATCCTAAGTGATTACGCTAAGTAAACATGAATAATATTGTGCTAATTAATCAATTTAAGCACGTGTTATATTTAAAATATTTTCTACTCGGGCTCTGACCCATTTTTCTGCAAATCTCTTTTTTGTTCTATTATTTTAGGTGCTCAGCCACAGGGACACCAAACTTAGGAGATTCCATTCATTTGTCGAGTTGTAGCTGCTGTGGAAGCTATAGGATATTGCTAGTAGACGCTTCTGAGCATATTTCTCCTTATCTATCAGTCATTTATTTCAGTTGGACATGTCGTCCCTCCTATTTACATTCAGAGATTTAGAGTTATTTTATTCTATTATTAGACTTTGATTTCATGTTATTGGATTATATGGGATTTTGACTGGATGTGTTTACTCGAGTTCTTTATTTAAATTTAGTGGTTCTTTCCTTATACTATTGTGATGTATGGCGATGATTAAATATTTCCCTTTACATATGATGATTAATAATAAGATAACATTTTGACATCAACCTTTTTAAATATTAGGTGGTTAGTTTTTATTAAATAAAAATTGATGACTTTCGACAGTGATGCGTAATCTGAACCAACCGAATATTCTGGTTTAATTTTATAAAGGACTTATCACCCGGTATTTAATTAGGCGGGGTGTCACATTTTGCACACCATTGCTAGATCCCAAATTTTTCCCATTCTTTTGCGCATCATTTTTTTGTACCCTAGCTAGGGTCGTTGGTTTCTCATTCTTTTATTTCCCTTTATAGCCAACTCTACTATTATCCGCTATAACCCTTGTTTTTAGAAATTTTAGGCTTAACATTCTTCTGTAAAGAACTTTTGGACCCAAAAATGAGATTCACCATCCTTTTAGCAAATTTGATCCAATCCCGCTCCTCTCAGCTAGGATGATGATAATCTCCCTTCACCCCCTATCTCACAACTTATAGATGGTAACAACTTTCCCATTGCTATGAGCGATTTTTTCAATCCAAACAGACATTTGTTATTATTTTTGTTGTAATTGAAGGTGGTAAAATCCTACTCAAATAATTTATAAGAAAACATAGTCAAACAGTAAATAAAACTTACACAATCATACAAAGCAAGTTATACATGGTTCGATAATGTGCCTTTGTCCACGGGTGTTTCTTTATCTTATTAATCAGTCCATATATATACATATATATATATATATATATATATATATATATATATATATATATATATATATATATATATATACCCAGGGGTGAGGATCACATTTATAAGGAATTGAAAGAGGATAAGTTGTGTGGGACTCTGGGACTCCTGGATGTATTGCGAAGTGATTGAACGAATATCCACATTAGTGATCCTTGTTGAGCGGTATCTATTTTGTTCTTATCTCCAAGTTGTGATTCTTTATTTGAGTTGCTAAATAGGGGTCACTTATTCCGACTAGGTTGAACAATTCGGATGATTCCCCCATAATTGACTCTCCAAAGCTTTTGCAACGTGGTAGGGGTGAAGAGGTTTGATCGCGAGTGACATTCGATTCTGGGCGTCAGTGATGTTTGGTTGCCAGTTCATGATAAGGTTGAAGAGCATCAACACTTGTATGTTTTTTAAGTAAAAATCCATTTTGTTTTGCCCGTTAAGTTAGGGGGGACGCTTGTAATTTTCCCCGTCTTTTTAAGGGACGATGGTAATACGCATGCTGAGGAGACCAAAATGTGAGGTGCATTTGTCGGTCGTCACTTGGGGTTCCATTTTTAATGATAAATGCATTGGAAGTTGAATCAAACAGCTCAAAAGACTTCTCCTAGTGCCATTTTGCATATCCTCTTTCACTATTCAAAACGTCAGAGCAAACGATCATCTGTTCTTATTAATGTCTTCATCTTTTCCATTATTTGCATTCTTGCATTGAAAAAATTGTGTATGCGGTGAATAATAAAACCATAGAAGAGTTTTTGAAGAGGTTCTTTATTCCAAACTAGGTAGTGATTGAGAGTGTTGAGGAGCCAAACGATAGTTATAATGTAGTGGGGGTACTAGATACACAATTAATCTGTTGTTGAGGGTGGGATTACCTCCCCCCAAACCAGTTATTTAGGGAGTTTTACGAGTTTTTTTAAGGTAGTATCTGCTCAATGTACCCCAAACACATAGAAGATTATGAATGGGGTGCATAGTACAATGAATTCTACCAAACCCGAATCGAAATCCTTGAGATTAGGTACTACTACTCAGGGGTTAAAACGGATGATGATACCTTCTACTTGAAGGTGAGAAATGCTGATAGGGTCCTTATTGTGAACCTTCTAGACTCCAATAAGGGTTGTTGGAATCATAACTTTATTGCGACGAATTGGTAACACCCACCGATTCCTGATGGGGGTGAGCCCTATAGGGATTTTAGGTGACCTAACAGAGGGCACAAAATAGGTTGATTATTATTTTTTTTACTGCATTTTGTTGTTGTCGATGAAATTCCTTATAAAACATTTTCTAACATCCATTTTTGTTTTGTTCATAAGATTCTAAGAAAAAGGAACATGTCGCTTCTCACGTCAATTGGGCGAGCTTGTGAAAGTATTGAATTTGAACATGCCTTTATAAGCTGGTGTTGAGCATCCCAAATTGGTGTCCTCATTGCTTGAGTACGCCAATACCACCACCTCCTTCATCGTTAAGCTTGTGGTTATAATTCATGAGATCCTAGTCCCTTCAAGTAGTGAAGGGTCTTCAAATGGGTCCAACTCAACCTCTTTTGAGTATGTGGATATCAACGATATTTCAGTTGTACCCCCTGCCACCTCATAAGATGAAATGACCCCAAGGAAGAGGATTCCAACTTTGTTGGATGAGTCTGGCCTCCCCACTTCACCAAAATCCCAACCTTCCAAGAGGAAAGAGATCGGGGGAACGTTCGGCCTTGTAAACTTGTTAGATTCCCCCAATAAATCTCAGGCCCAGAAGAAACGAAGACTAGGACTTCTACTTCTGTTGTTGTCATCCCCACCAAGCATATGGTCACCACCACCACCCCCCCCCCCCAAGGAAAAGAGTCCCCAAATCGTTAGCTAAGAACCCTGACTTGGTCGCCACGCTGCTGAGGGGGGCCATTCAATAGTTAGACAAGGAGAAGGTTGATAGGTTGACCACCGACAAGATCGTTTCTCACATTGCTCAGGCATTCACTCTGGTAAGACTTTGTCCCTTAATCGAATTTTTGACTTGGAACCTTCGTAGTAATCATTTGTAATTGACTTTTTCTTGAAGTTTGTGGAGGGCTTCGTCGATTTCTTCGACGATAGGACCACCGAGGCCAAAGCCGACGATGACTTGGATCACAATTTAGCGAAGTTCCAAGAGGATTGTAAGGCCGCCAAAAAGGTCTATGATATTGAGAAAAAGGCCACCGAGCTAGAGATGGTCAAGCTGAAGAAAGAGAATATGCAGCTGAAGAAAGCCGTTGAGGATAATGCCCGGATCATGGTTGGAGCTTTAACAACCAAGGACAAGGCCTATGACGAGGGTGTCAACGATGATTTTGGTCAGGGCAAGAAGTAGTTTTACATCCATAAGTCTAATTTTAATAAGGGTTAGGATTCGGCCTTGGCCAAGAATAAGGTCCCCCCATAAGTCTGAACTTTATGAGGAGCACGATCCAGGCTCTCCACCAAAGGACAAGATCGAGGAAAAGGGCGAGGCCTCGGACCATGGTCATGCAAAGGATTGGGGTGAGCAGGAGAAGGAGGTTGCCGACTAAAGCAAGGGTTCATCTAATCAAGAGTAGGTGAAGGAGAAGGAAGGCCAAGCTAGTTAGGATTAGCTTAGGTTTCATCATTTTCTGTATTTCCCTATCTTTTGATAAATATGTTGTAAGGGCATGCCCACCCCTTGACTTTTCAATGAGATATTCGTGTTTTTCTTTGCCATTATTTTGCCTACTTGTGGATTACTTGTAAATGTTTTGGTTGCCCTTTATATATCTAAATGTCATTCTTTTGATCTTTGTAGCTTGATAATGGTGCTAATACTTGATGAAGGTATACACATGGATTTGATACTTGGTCGGGAGGCCACCGGTCAAGCTCGTGAAGCCTTCAATTTTGTTCAGCAGCCACTTCATAAGATGACAAGTAAGCCCATTTGGTTAATGGTCTGCAAACTAAAGTCAAGAATGTCAGCGACATCGTCGAGCTCTTGCAAAATGAGAATATTTTTTTAAGGGAGAAGCTAGGGAAGGTTGAGAAGAACTTTCAGAAAAAATAAGGCGATCGAGGTCCTCGCGCAGTTTGGATTGTTGGTTATGATGAGGGATAGATGGATGCCCCCTTCGTCTGGATGAAGATAAGCAGGTGGCCTATAAGCACGATTGTCTCAATGTTTTAGTTGTCATGAAAGAACCTAGGGACTCTGAGATTTGGTACTGGTACCAAGTGGAGTGCCCTAATTATAATCATCCTCCTTTCAAAAGTGATGAGTGTTGGATTCCTCCTGATGAGATTCCTCTCTAACTAATAAAGAGTTATTTGTGATCTCATGATAGTGATGATGATTTTATACTCAACCCTAATGACATACAAATAGCTGAGAATACCAAACTAATAACTCGCTAGAGATGACAACAATCTTTGTCATGTTTGCATGTATTGACTTTTTGTAATTATTTTTTATTTGTTGGAATCATTTTTACATGATGGAAATATTTTATATTGCTGGAGATAAATTTAATTTGTTGGAAATGATTTATTGTTGTTGAAAACAATTTATATCGATGGAAATCATTTTTTATTAGTGAGAATAATTTTTTTTGTGGGAAATAAATTTTTCAGCAATTAGTTTCTAGAATTTTAAATATTTTTTGGTATTTTCAGAATTTTTAAATATATATTCATATTTTCAGAATTTATTCCAAGGTTTTTTATATTTTAAAATAATTTTTGATATTTTCAAAATTTTTAAATACATATTCATATTTTCAGAATTTATTCCAAGGTTTTTTTTATATTTTTTGGCATTTTCGGAAATTTTAAATATATATTCATATTTTCAGAATTTATTCCAAGATTTTTTATATTTTTAAAATATTTTTTTGTATTTTAGAAATTTTTAAATATATATTCATATTTTCAGAATTAATTCCAAGTTTTTTTATATTTTAAAAATATTTTTTGGTATTTTCAGAATTTTTAAATATATATTCATATTTTCAAAATTTATTCCAAGGTTTTTTTGTATTTTAAAAATATTTTTTGATATTTTTGTAATTTTTATATTTTTTTTGTTATTTAAAGATTTTTTAAAAAAAACAATCAGATTTAGACAAAAATGCCATTGTTTATTGTCACGTGCCACGCACATGACTAACGATTTTTGTCAAAAGTTAATGGAGTTAGACCGCATAGGGTAAACTGTAGTCGTTTACAAACTTAGGGGTGTAAATTGAAAAAATTGAAAGAATGGAGTAAAAAATGCAAATAGGGGCAAAGTTTAAGGGCCTGGGTGTAATTAATCCTTCTATTATTTTCTTTGTAATCTATACTTGTTTTTTATTGTGTGTCAATGTATACGTGATAGTTCTGTGTGCCCAATATCATATAATGCATACATACGAGTGTATTTTACCTTTTTATCCTTATTTAGTTAGGTGAGAGACCTTAAAGCCCAAAGAATATATTAACAGACTGAATTGAAAGGAAAAAAGTAAGGCTAGGGGTTGAAATGTCAACCTCCCTGCAAAGAAAACGAAAGGAAAATTGACTCGGTATTGTTAGCTGGAAAAATAAAAGCAACTGCATAAAGATAAAGATAGTTATTCATATTCTGTATTCCTGTATTTATCTCAACTGTTATGGCAATTCCAAATCACAGGATCCCGCACCAAAGGTCAATTACAACCTAATAGCAGCAAGCTCCAATAAAAACGCAAGTACCTATAACATACCCTAATTGTCTCCAATTATAATGTTCATATGCATATTTTTCCAGGCTAGGACAAGGCTGTAATCTCTACCTAGAAAAATATTCCTTCTTACAAATCTGGCAACTCCTTTTAAGGGAAAGCCAATAATAAGGACGTTTACATGTAATTGGAACAAATAGGAGAAAGATATTTTACCTAGGAAAGCGAATGTGCTTCAAAATTCAGTGCCAAAATAAGAAAGTGACGTGGAGATCCCTTTTTTAATTCAATGCCCTAAACAACGACACTGATGCCTTTTAAAGGTGATAACTTAATCCATGGAACAGACTTAGACACTCACAAAAAACATATAAGATTTGGCTGTGAGTCTTCCCTACCCATACTTGAATACAGCTTTTTCTACCACACCATTAGTTCACCAGATTGTTGGGTTGCTGAAACCTAAACAGCATTTGTTCATGGCCTCAGAGACAAATGATGTGAATGAAAATGCTACTTCTCCAAATAAGGTGGTGGTTGGAGTGGCTGATGATAAAAATAAAACCCTAAGACACCCACGATGGACCATACATGAAATATTGATCCTCATAGAAGGCAAGAAGTTTGCTGAGAACCGAGGCCAAACGGATTTTGGGTCAGGCCAACTTGAGCCCAAATGGGACTCGGTCTCGTCATACTGCAAACAGCACGGAGTGAACAGAGGACCGGTTCAATGCAGGAAGAGATGGGGCAATCTTCTTGTGGACTTCAAGAAAATAAGAACATGGGAGTCAGAGGTGAGAGGAGGAGTTGGATCATACTGGATGATGAGAAGTGATTTGAGGAGAGAGAAGAAGCTTCCGGGTTTCTTTGATAGGGAAGTTTATGATGTGCTAGATGGGAAGGCATATACTGCAGCAGCATACCAATTGGCACTGGTGCCAGTAACTGCTGATGCAAAAGATGATGGGGAAGAAGCAACAATGGTGGAGGAAGATGATGAGGAGACAGAGGACGATGCAGACGCAATTTTTGATAGTGGGCGACATGCCATGTCAGAGGATGGTTCATTTTTGGAGATTTGCAGGAGCCCAGAGAAGGGAAGGGTTGCAACAGATGATCCAACAAATATAATCCCTGCTCCCGTGCCTATTTCAGGTAATTTAGTGTTATGGCACAATTTTTTTCCCCACCATTAATTTATGATTCTTTCTATTAGAACATTGAAGTAACTAACTAATAGCGTGCACACCAAATATTTTACGATTCAGTCCGAATACCTTCAGCTTAAGGAAGAATTTCGGTAACATTATTGTGAATTATTGTAAAGTATACGTGATTTCACTAAACTATCTGCAAATATCAGTAAGGTATATATCATTTTAGTAATGTATCCTACAAATATTCTCTTGTTTAATATACTACGACTCTTTGTATACTTTTATGCGAGTATTTTCCCTTGCCTTGAACATATGTTCTCTTGTTCACTGGAGGTGACCCGAAATACCTATGACAGTGACTCTGTTGGTCCACATTGGGAGAACCTAATACTAGTATACTTTTCCTGCATTTAGAGATCAATGTGGATTCTGTTGATAAATGTTATCTACAACCATCATTTGCCTTCATAAATCCAATTTGTTCTTTGCCTTTTCTCTGCAAACTTATGATTTGAGTATTTGGCTCTGATGTGCAGAGATGAAATATCAACCATTCCACCAGGTGTTCTCAGATCCAGGTAAAGTTGATCACATGTATTGTGACGGTTTCTTTGCCCCTTGTTCTTCAGGTTCAACATGTCGAAAATACTTTCAATTTTTCATTGTGGAAGTGGTTCAGGAAATTTTACTTCGTCATTATAGCTACTTGTTCCAAGAGGGTTGTGACTGCGGTTAAACTTTGTTTCGGGTGAATATTTAAAAAAAATTGTGCTTAACAAAGAATTTTATATAAATATATATCCTGTTAAATGATCATGAATTTTGAGCTTCCCTTTCCATATATATATATAGATATATATATATATATATATATATATATATATAGAGAGAGAGAGAGAGAGAGAGAGAGAGAGAGAGAGTAACATCACCTATTCAGGTAGTTCAACATGCTATAGAATTCACACACTTTTTACTTCATAAATCATAGAGCTGGGCTTGCAAATATCGTCCTTTCAATTAAAGCTTCAATTCAAAAATAACGCTAAATTCATCATTTTGAAATTAAAATGCACCATTTATCATATGGTGTGCTAGGGTACTGCCAATTGATGGTGGTCATATTATCAAGACAATCAAGTTTTACTTCCAACACAATAATTATACAAGGGTTTTATCACTATTTACCTTAATGAAGTTGCATGGGTAAAAGAAGTTTTAAGTAACTATGTTTTGTTTTGCTTATTCTCCTCAGGTGTGACAGCAAAAAGACAGTCAAACTCACATTTCTGTGAAGGATCTACATCTCAGGAGGGAATCAAGCGGAGAAAACTGTCAATAGATGGATGTCAAGAAACCTATCTGGAGGAGCGATTGGCCACAGTTCTAGAAAAAAGCACTAACATGTTGAATGCACAACTCGAAGCTCAAAACAAGAATCGTGAGTTGGATAGGGATCAGCGGAAAGGCCACAATGACAACTTAGTTGCTGCTCTAAACAAGATTACTGATGCTCTAATTAGAATTGCTGATAAGCTATAACTTATAGGGAGGGTTATTTAAGACCAGCACAAAAGTTATAAGAACTATTGGTAAGTTTGAATGATTCGTAAATTAGAGTTTTTAATTAATTATGGCATTGCTTCCATATTATTCTCATATAAGCAATTCACGAGAAGTACCTATCAATCTACTTTCAACCTTCCCCTATGCTCTTCAATCCGCTTCATTTTATCTTCATGCTGTTTGCTGTCTACTTTTTCTTTAGTCTTCTTTGGATTATATGTTATTTTTCATACATATATATTCTTTGGCATCTTATCATAAGAATCATACAATCCCCAAATGTGGTGGAACAAGGTTATGTTGAGTAGAATATGAGATTCCAGATAATCCTAACCATATTTCAGATTTAAAAAAAAAAACTTAATATTTCCTGCTAGATTGATCTGTTTACTGATGAGACAAAAATGGTTCAGTAGCTCACTAAACTAAATCATACAGACACCCTGTTTGAATCTCTGAGACCAAAAGATCAGTCACCATTCTGATGCTTTAGTTTCTTGGAAAAGATTGGGGAAAATTGATGAACAAGTTCTGGTCTTCTGTTCATTCTAGGAAGAACATAGACGTATACATCATGAAGGATTTGAAGTGCAACCTTGACGAAGAGTAATCTCAATGTATATATTTAAAGCAGCAGCCTACCTGTAATTTTGCTCGTCATCGCACTTCTTATGATATGCAGCACCACCCCCCACCCCCCAACCACCACACACACACACACACACACACACACACACAACGCACCCACCCTCCTGCTTGGGAAAGGGTTTCCTTCCAGCTCGGACCAACACATTAACTAATCAATTATAATAAACTGAGTCAGATTTCGCAGTTTTTTGACATGAGCATGAAAGGGTTTAAGAACAAGTTCTCATTTTATATGTGCGTTTATATCTTCAGAATATCTTGCTATATATTATCAAACTCGTGACAAAATACAACGAAATTTAGAGCTTTACAAAACATTTGGGGAATCCCCTAGTAACTAGTGACTGAGAAAGAATTAAGGTAGAAGTCAAATCTGACCTCTCCTCTTTGTTAGGCAGGGACAGCTTCAATGAGCTTCGCAAAATAAAATTGGGTGGTAGTTAGGCCTCTCTTCCTTATTCTCCATCCAACCTTTTGCAGTGCCCTTTCCACATCAGCCTCTGCATGAAGATATGCCCTTGTTGCCTTGGAAGGACCAGGGAACAACTCCCCTACCCTCTTCAGCAGGTCGTAATAGAATGTCTTTGGGGCAAAGCTCAATATTAACCGATCCTCGGCCAATGAAGCTAGATGGGCAATCATCGCATCTGCTTTACTTTGTGGGTAATGTATCAAAACATCTAAGCACACCACTGTGTGATACTTGCCAGTTAAGCTCTCTAAATCACTCACTTCAAATTTTGGCAAGACGGGTGCTGGGGAGAGATCATTCCCGGCTAGGAGCTCTTCTCTTGCCTGCATCAAATTTAACATTAATTTCAGTTCACAAGGTTAATAGTTGAATAATTATTAAAATAATACAAGGCACTGAAATTGCCAGTATGTGGTGGCGAATGGCCTTTTTAATACTAACGTTAAATAGGACAAATATATTTCTCTCCAGCAGTTTCGAAGTTCAAAACATATCTCATCTCGTGGTGAAGACCGTAGCTGTGAATTAGTAGGAACCAAGATCCAATACAGTTAATTATGATTTAAAAACTCACTAATAACATTTCACAAACACGTTGCATGGGGAGTTACAAGGACCTTATTTCCTAAGAACAATCATAGTATGAGGAAAGAAACCAAATATATTGTCGTAAACACCTTGAATGCGGAATCATAAGGACCCTGTCACCTCAAGCAAAAAGAATCCACACAACATTCATGAAACAAACCAATGTCTAACAATGAAATACGGTAGTAGAGGATAAAAATCAAGCAAGTAAAAGATACACAATGGTTAACCACTAGGGATATGCCCACTAGAGCTGGGAAAGACACTAGGGGGCATGGCCAATATCACAAATTTCTAAAAGTTGAATCTTTTAGGGTTGTGGAAAACAAGGCTGTTTTCCAGAATTTTTTTCACAAAAAAATAGTTTCATATTTTTTTCAAAATAGAAAATCGAAAAACAATTTTCCAAATTTTTCAATTTTCTAGAAAATTGAAAAACAACTTTAGCAAGTTTTCCACCCATTTTCAATATCCCCAAAATTACATTTTAACTCGAACTTTCTATAACTTACATCTAGATTCTATTACTTTTGTAAATTACATTTTGGCCACTGAACTTTCTATAAATTTAATTTTGGCTCTTTTGACAGTCTATAAACTACATTTTGACCTTGAACTTTCTATAATTACATTATAACCCTAAACTTCATGTGAATTATATTTGGCCCCCAAAATTTATATAAACTATATTTTGAATACAATAATTTACCTACCATAGGAACGCATTTTCTAGTTTTCTAAAAAATTTCATGGAAAATGAAAATTAAAAATGGTGATAGAAAATTAAAAATAGAAAATAAAAAGGAATTTTCGACAACTAAACAGGACTTAAGTTTCTCATACAACCAGTCGCCCCACACCCTCGAATAGGAATAGAACAGAGTCCTTTCAAACGGACCCGAGTAGGGCCGAAAATCAAGCCAACTGCAACAACCATGTTTAATGGATTGTTTTTGGAAAATCTATTAAAGTTGGGTATATTTGGATAATTTACATAAACTTTCGTCATGGATTCAACGAACTAAAAGTGGGGGTAATAGAAAAGTGGAAATGTTAACAAATGAGTAACATAGTGACCTGTTTCTCAGCTTCAGCGACCATAGCAGCTGAAATATCACTTGCGAAAACGGTAGCACCCTGCTTGGCTAACGGAATAGAGAGACAGCCGGTTCCACATCCAGCATCACACACAGTAATACCTTGGAGCGACCCTTCATCTTTCAACATCTGCATCACACTCTCAACTGTCTTGGCGTGTCCAATTCGTATATCCAGCTGCACCCTGTTAACCTCATCAGTGTCACCGTATATCTTTTTCCACCTCTGGAAACCATTATTGTTGAAATACTCCCTCACCACCTCCTTGTCGCCACCGCCAACCTCTGAGGCCTGGACCTGACGCCTCTTTTCCGGGTCGGACAGAGAGATAACGGCGGCTAAGGCAGCCACTGAGCTGCCGCCTATGACGGCGAGGGTGGTGCTGTCAAATGGGGCGGCGGTGGAGAGTGGTGGAATGGCGGAGACTGTTAGAGTTCTCGGGTTTGGTTTTTTAAGTTTTGGGTTAGTGTGGAAACAGACGGGGGAGAATAGGGATGACGAGAAAGACATTTCTTTACGGTGTGCGTGTGAGTGTCCCCGGCCGGCCACAGAATTGAGTCAAGTGTATGGGCATTATGGGGTAGTTGATAGTGTAATCCGGGATAAGGATAGGATTTCCTTGCCTTTCATTCTCGTGGGTCCCTGTTTTTTTAAGGCTATGTTTGTGTTATGTGAGCTGGGTTGCTTTTTCTGTTCCAAGAGAGTTTAAGACATGTTTTTAGCTCTTTTCATAACTCGATAACGACACGAGTAGCTCGAGTTTGTTTGAAACTCATCTCGATAAAAAGTTCGTTTGAGATTGTTTAGTAAAATATCAAATCAAGCTTGATTAAACATTACGGCTCGTTTTATTTTTCAAATCGAGCTCAACCATACACATGTTCGACTCGTTTTGCTCGTGAACACATCTGACAACTACACGTCTCCACCACCAAATACCCCCCTCTCTCACATCACGATGCTTCTTCCCTAATCCAAATCCCCCACACCGTCCACCCATAACTAACTCTCTTTCTCTCTCTATTATGTTCTCAGTAGTTATCCCCAAGATCGAAAAGTTAGAAAGGGGTAAACTCACGCCCCATGAAATTAGGGCAAATTTATATAAATTAAAGAGATGGGCAAGTCATTACTCATTAGAGGTCAATTCAAAATTTTTGGGGTTAGGTATATTCTCTCCACCTTGTTCTTGGGAAAGATTATTCGATTTCAATTGCTGAAACAACCAACGTAGATTGAATCAGGTATTTAATAGTTTTTCTCAACTTAGTTTTTATGTGGCTTTGTTCTACAAAATTCAATCGATTTTATTATTGTTTTCTTGATAGTATAAATTGCAAGGTTCTAAAAAACGCGGGGCTTGATTGAGGCGTGGAGGCCAAGCCTTAAGCCTTAGAAGCCTAGGCGGGCCTTAGGCGTGAAAAGGCATTTAGGCCTTCTTAATATATTTTAATATTTTTTAATCATAACAAGGCTATTAAAATACTAAAATTGAACATATCATAAAAATATGTCTGAATATATACAAATTAAAATACTATTTGATTATTTTGAATGAGATAATGGTCCGATTAGTAAAAAAATCATTAAAATGCGATACCGTTTCACTAAAGCATTATTGTTTTTGAAAAAAAGTGCAACTTAAGGGTTTTACCCAGAATAAGGCGTAAAAAACTTAAGGCGGGGCGTTTCTCCCAAGCCTTAAGCCTAGGCGAATTTTTTAGAACAATGAATTGTCAATATTTTTATTGGGCTAATTGTTATTCTCATATAATAATTTTTTTTTGTTCTCCATCATTTGTTAATATTGGTACTCTGTAATTTGTCAATATTTATGTCTATATATTGATATCCCCACCTCATGTATGTACTCAAAAGCTTTTAATAATCACAAGTCCAAATCATAAATCTTTGTTTGGGATTTCTTCTTTGTATATTATTTGCTATCACATTGCTTTTTGTGTTTAGATTTGGTGCATTGTGCATTTTATATATGTAGAAATTTAAATGGTTAGCCATGCTTTGTATTTAATTCAAAACCATTGATTAAAAGCATTGACTTTGATTTGAAAATGGTAAAAGATATAAACTTTTATTTGTAGTAGTTTAAAACAGTGTGATATATTAATCCAAACCCATTTATTAAAAGCACTGACTTTGATCTGAAAATGGTAAAAGATATAAACTTTTATTTGCAGTAGTTTAAAATAACAATGTGTTTTGCTACTCAATTATATTGGACCATATATCAACTGCATATCACATCTGTATTTGCAATGTGCTTATAGGAAATTTTCAATATAAGTTATAATTTTAAATTATGACTTTGTAATTATCCATTCTCAACATTATTCGGCATTGTTTTGGTAGGCATGTCAGGTATTCAACCAATTAATAACTCTATTATTCTGTTGTCTACTATCATTGAGGATGATAATGAGGGTGCTCAAATTATTGAGAATCCTAAGAACGTTGAGAATAATGAGGACCGAAATTTAAATGAGAAGCCTATTGAGAGAAAAAATGAAGAGAAAATCTAAAGTTTGGAACGATTTCACGATCATTGTAGCTAGAGATGGTAGCAAGAATGTGAAATGTAATTATTGTGAAGCAAAGCTTGCGATCAATGCTCATGGTTCTACAACTCATCATCACAGGCACTTGGATGGTTGTGAAGTTCGAAAGGCTAGTGCTAACAAATAAAAGCTCTTAACAGTTCAACATCTTGGTAAACATGATTTTGGTGGTGGTTTGGGTGGTACCATTGCAACGTACAAGTATGATAAGGAAAAAGTCAGAGAATGCATAGAAAATATGATTATCGCACATGAGTACTCATTCAGAATAGTGGAGCACGAATTTTTTATACTGTTGTGCAAAACTCTAAATCCTCGGTTTGATAAAATATCGCGTGTAACTATAAGAGATGACTGCACGAAAATGTATTCAACATAAAAGAAGGCATTAAAAGCAGTGCTTGCTAGGATTAAAAAAATTAGCCTCACATCTGACCTCTGGACTTCAAATTAGAATATTAGGTATATGTGTCTTCCATGTCATTTATTTGATTCAGAATGGAAGCTACAAAAACACATTTTAAACTTTTGTTGTTTGGCACCTCCATACACTAGAGTTGCTATAGCGGATAGTATTTTCTAATGTCTTCTTGATTGGGAAATCGAGACCAAAGTATCAACGATTACGCTTGACAATGCTTCCTCTAACGATGTTGTTGTGAGAAATTTGAAGGACAATTTTGTTGTGAAGGGAAAACTTTATTTTAAGGGTAAGATTTTCCAAGTTCGATGTTGTGCACACGTTTTGAATCTCATGGTGCAAGATGGATTGAACGAGATAAATGATGTCATCAACAACATCCGCGAAAGTGTGAAGTACTTGAAAATATCACCTTCACGACTTCATAAGTTTGCGGACATAGTTAAACAACTACAACTCCTGACTTCAAAGCGTCTTATTCTTGATGTTCCTACCCATTAGAACACAACTTAATCCATATTGGAATGTGCATTGGTATTTAGAGAAATCTTTCCAAGATACAAAGAAAGGGACCCTTACTACCAATAGCTACCATATTCGAGGGATTGGGAAAGGGCTCAAGTAGTTTGTGGGGCTTAGAGGATTTTAATGAAGCTACTCATGTTTTCTTTGAAACTTTATATCTAACATCAAATTTGTTTCTTCCGAAGATTTGGAAGATAAAACAAATTTTAAATGAGAACACAATGGATGATAAAGATTATATGATAAACATGATCTCCAAAATGAGTGATAAGTTTAATAAGTATTGGGGGTAGTGCAATTTGTTGATGGAAATAGTGGCAGTTTTGGATCCACGATACAAGATGAAATTGGTTGAGTTTTTCTTTCCTAAGATATATACAACTTTTGAAGCTAATATCAATATTCAATTGGTATGCTCTTCTTTTTATGAACTTTACACTGAATATGTCTCCACCCACACTTCAATTGTTATTAACAACAGCAGATATCTGGAAAATTTTCAACCAAAACTAGTAGTGTTATTGGGGGAAGCATTACAGGTAAAACTAAGAATCGGGCTAAATTTGATTCATGGACTCAAAGGCTGGATACTATTGAACCGCTTAAATCTTATTTGGATATATATTTGGAAGAAGGCCTTTATGTCTTCAAGGAGGATTCAAATGTAGAATTCAATGCATCAGATTGGTGGAAAGCCAATACTTTGAAGTTTTGAATTCTTTCAAACATGGCACGCGATATATTATCCATTCCTGTTAGTACCGTAGTGTCTAAGTCTGGCTTTAGTGTTAGGGATCAGGTTCTTAATTAGTATCGAAGCACTTTGAAATTGGAGATTGTGCAAGCTTTCGTGTGTACCCGAGATTGTTTACGTTGTAATTAGGGAGTAGACCTGGCAAAATGTGACACGACACGATAACACGGCACGACACGAAATTAATAATTAATGGGCCAAGACTTATCGGGTACAGGTCACTATCGAGTGAACACGATATACCCATTAAAAATAATGAATTGGGTAGAAAAAATTTGCTTCACTCGATATCAACCCGTTAAGACCCGAACACTGTTCATGTCATACTGGGTCGTGTGACGCGTTAGTAACTATTATGACCCGTTAAGATATGTAGGAAAAAATTAAAATAATATTTTTAGATGAGGGGATTACTTATGTAATTTTACAAGTAAACCCTAAACCTAAACTCATTAAACACCTCAACTCTTTTTTATTTCATTTCATCTTCACATCACACACGCAGCGACACACCCCGGAGCTTTCACCATGTTGGAACTTTCATCACATTGTTGTTCTCCCTTTCTCTCGTCAACATCACACCACAGTAGCTTTTTTCATCACCCAGGAACTTTCGTCACGCAAAGGCATGTTCTCTCTCTCTTTTTCTCTCTGTTTATGTAGCGATTTTCTTGTATTAGTGGATAGCTTATGTTTTGCGCATCGCATACAATACAGATATATGCTTCTTCGATTTGGTGATGGTTTTTTATTTGTGATTTTTGATTGGTGATATATGTTTCTTTATCTGTGATTTATTATGTATACACATACACCTGATTTGTTTGTGATTTGTTTTTTTTTTGTCTGTGATTTGTTATGTATACAGGAGTTTCTGCGCGTACAGATACATTTGATTTATTTTTTTTATTATGATGTTTATTTATGTCTAGATCTATTATAAACAAAAATATAAATCTAGTTCTATTTTTTGTGATGTTTTTTTTTTTTGCATTTTTTATAGGTCATATGGAAAATTCTTCAATGGATGAGGAGGCTTTGGGTCTCTCTGAAAAGGATACCGGTGAAGAAGATGAAATAGAAATTATCGATAAGGAGTTCACTCCACAAGATGGTGGGAAAGTGAAGGCAAATGGGAAAAAAAAGGTTCCTCGGATGAAAAGGTCAGTTTGTTGGACTCTATTTCAAGAATTACCACTAGGAGAGGATAAAAAAAAAAAAAAAAAGCTCAATGTCGAAAATGTGGGGTAATATATATATATATATATATATATATATATATATATATATATATATATATATATATATATATATATCTGAAAGTAGTTACGGGACTGGGAATATGTTGGCCCATATGAAAATTTTCATTAAAAAATATGCAATTGACGTTGGACAACTTTTGTTATCCCAATCTAAAGGCACCTTGTTAATGAAGAATCCTAAATTTGATAATGAGATTTTTATTGACTTACTAGTTAAGGCAATTATCAAACATAATTTACCGTTTAATTTTATTGAGTACTAGGGAATTAGGGTTGTTTTAAATATCTATGTGAGGATATCAAACTACTGACAAGAAATACTGCTAAATCTAGATTGTTAAAGAGGTTTAAAATGGAGAAGATAAAACTTCTGTCTTTGATAAATTCTGCTAGTGGAAGAATTTTTTTAACGTCCGATTTGTGGACATCCGTTGCTACCGATGGGTACCTCACGCTTACCGCCCATTTCGTTGATAGCAATTGGAAATTAAACAAAAGAATTCTGAATTTTCGTCTTATGCCTCCTCCACACACCGGTGTTGCATTATCTGAAAAAATGTATACACTAGTAAGTGATTGGGACATTGAAAAAAAGTTATTTTTCGTGACACTTGATAATGCTTCAAGTAATACTGCCTTTATTGAGATTTTAAAGAGTCAACTAAATTTAAATGGTGCACTTCTAATGAATGGGGAGTTCTTTCACGTTCGTTGTTGTGCACACATTTTAAACCTCATAGTGCAAGATGGGTTAAAAGAAATTGATGAAGCGGTTGTTAAGGTTAGAGAGAGTGTGAAATATATTAAAGGGTCTTCCCAAAGAAAATATAAGTTTTATGATTGTGTCTCTTAAGTTTCTTTGGAGTGTACACGGGGGTTGAGGCAAGATGTCTCGACTAGATGGAACTCAATATATCTAATGATTAAAAGTGAAATTTTCTATCATCGTGCATTCATTCACTTAAAGTTAAGTGATTCCAACTATAGGCATTGTCCTTCCTAAGAGGAGTGGGAGAGAGTAAAAAAGATATGTTCGTTTTTGGGGCTATTTTATAAAGTTACTTGTTTGTTCTCTGGAACAAACTATCCTACAGCGAACCTATTGTTTCCATATGTTTTCATAATTTAACATAGTTTGAAAGAAGCAATGGAGGGATCGGATAGTTTTTTGCGTAGGATGGCAGAATAAATGAACACAAAATTTGAAAAATATTAGTCTGAATATAGTGTCATTCTTGCAATTGTTGTTATCTTAGATCTACGTTATAAATGTTTGTTTTTTGAGTGGGCTTATATAAGGTTGCATGGTAGTAATTCCCATGAGTTTGCATGTGTGCATAATTCCATATTTGATCTTCTCGATGTGTATAGCTTAAATTTTTCTCACCTTCTAAGCACAAGTAATGCAACGCGTGATAACGCAAATACTGAACAAGGAGATTCTCTATTTCAGGTAAGTCTATTTTTTAAGCAATTTTTCTCACCTCCTGTACCTGTTATATATTAAGTTGTTGAAACTTTATAAGTTTATTAGTTGTTAAGGTTGTTAAATATTTATAAGTTTATTAGTTGTAAATCTTTTTTACTTATAAGACTGTTAAAGCTTTATAATTGTATTAGCTATTTTAAATATTAGTGGGCTTGTAAAGTTTACAACTTAAAAAGTTTATTAGCTGTTACAAGTTTCAAGGCTTTTAGTTGTTAAGGCTTGTAACTATTATAAAGTTTTAAAGTTTATTAACTGTTATAAAGTTTATTAATTGTTATAAAGTTGTAAAGTTTATTAACTTTTAGTTGTTATAAAGATGTTAATTGTTATAAAGTTTATTAACTGTTATAAAGTTTATTAATTGTTATAACTGTTATAAAGTTTATTAACTTTTAGTTGTTAAAAAGTTGTTAAGGCTTACAAGACTTGTAACTGTTATAAAGTTTATTAACTGTTTTAAAGTTTACAAGGCTTTTAAAGTTTACAACTTGTAAAATTTACAAGTTCACAAGTTTATTAAGGCTTATAAAGGCTGTTTTTTTTTATTAAGGTTGTTTTTTATTTATTAAGGCTATTTTTTTTATATAATATAGGAATTTGACAACAGTTGTAAGGAGGGGTCTTCTTCTAATAAAAAAATGAGTTGCACAAGTATTTTGAGGAAGAAAACATACCAAGAACACGAGATTTGGATATCCTATCTTGGTGGAAAGGAGAACAAATTCGATACCCTATACTTTCGAAAATGGCTCGTGATGTGTTGTCTATCCCTATTTCTACCATTGCTTCTGAGTCGGCATTTAGTATTGGTGGTCGAATTCTTGATCAATATCGTAGCTCCTTATTGCCTGACACGGTTCAAGCTTTGCTTTGCACTAGAGATTGGATATTTGGAAAGAGCGGTAATTGATACATTTATGCTAATTGTCTTTTATTATTTTCAAAATATGCTAATTAAAAATTTACTTTATTTATATATTTGTCGATAAAGAAGAAGCCGATGTTAATGAGCTCACAAAAAATATTCTCAACCTACATATAAGTCAAAATCTATCTGCATCAACCCAATGCTCTAATAATATCCCTATCGACGAGTAATGAGGTATTCAAAATATATTGTATGTATTTATCAATCTCATAGAATGTATTTGAAACATGTTTGTTTAATCTTAATGTGCGGGGAGACTTAGCTCATTTTTGTATTTTTGTGAGGAGTCGTTTCACTTTTTGGGTACTATACGATATTGATATATGACATGTTTAGCCTTTAGGTATGATTTTTAGTTCCATTTAAATGATTTTATTATTAGTTTTTGTTTGATATGACAATTTTAATTACAATACTTCAAATCATTGATTTCATTTCTTTTGACATTATTTTTTATATTGCAGTCTTCAAGTGTCAAGTGACATGGCTTTGAAGTGTTCTACATCGTTGGGGAATGTTTCATTATGCACATTTTTGGCAAGACTTTACGATTGTTATGGTTGTTCAGTCTTTTAATTAACTATTGTTGCCCATTTTGATACTATCTATTTTTTATTTCCATTGTTTACTAACAACAAATAATATTTTAATTTTTAGGTGGTTAAACTCTTGAAGATGGAATTTGGGGCTCTTATAAAGACTTGAAGTTCACTTTTTTTTGCACTTTATTTGTGACTTTATAATTGTACTACAAACTTTATATATTGAGTGCAGAATTATGGACCACTTGTATACAACGAAGTTATATATAGCATTACTCGGCATGATGATGACGAATCAAACTTTCTCTGGAAGTGAAAATCCCACTGTTAGGGATTGTAAGGACAAATTTTCAAATAGTGTCAATTTGTATGCATTGGCATTATTCTAGAAAAAAATTATGTTGAGTAATAGGATAGATTTTACTTATCACGATTCCCAGTAAGCCTGCGACGTTATGTTGAAGATGTAGCAGCCAAGCTTCAAAGATAAATCATGTTGAGTTTTGATGCACATTCCACATCTTCATATTGTTTTCCGAGATTCTCTCAGGTATGAATACACAATGGTTTATGGACTCTCGATAAAAAATTTCTAAGGATGTTATTTTATTTAAATATGATTTTAAAATATTTTTCTGAGATAATTTGTGTTTAGATTCGTATGAACTTTTCCTTGGATTTTACTTGGTTCAAACGACTTCACTTGTCGTTCAAATGACATTGCACTGTCATTCAAATGACATGGCATTCTCATTCAAATGACATGGAAATCTCATTCAAATGAGATGTTGTGTTCGTTCAAACGACATGCTTATTTTGTTAGAACGATGCGCTGCCTCAAAAATTTTATTTAAGGCATCTTTTGCTCAGAAAACGGGTGTGCAGAACATACAAAATAGAACAGAACATGTACATTTTCTGCAAATGTTTACCAAAGGTTTGCAAAGCATAAGCATCCTTTATTGTTTACAAGATCTTAGTTTACATAACCATATGTCATAGAGATCTTGTGTTTTCACCATTGTTTGATTCTTTATCATTCGAAGAACGTGTTTTGTGCGGTGGACTCCAAACATGTTAATTAACAATTGTTATAGCAGTATCAGTGGATATCGAGGTACGTGTGGACTTGTGTGTTGTTGACCTCATGTAGGTGGACTCCTACATTACGCTTTAGAGGAGAGGTTGAAGAGAAGAAGAGGCATCAAGACTTGTGTGGATCGAGTCGTTGAGTAATACTGTAATTCTTCTTTTGTAATTTCTATATCATAGTGATCGTCTGACCTGGTCGTTCGAGGTTTTTTCCTTTAGTGGTTTCCTCGTATATCGACGTGTTTTATGATCTTTCTTTACTTTATCTACTTAATCTCACCTAGATGCATATTTAGGGTTAAGAAGATAAAATTAGGATAATTAATTTGGTTCATAAAATTGGTGCACAATAAAATTGAGAAAAGTTTTTTAAACAAAATTATTCACCTAAAGCGCGAACACATAGAGGTACCCCATTTTTATAGGGATAAATATCCTGAACCAAATATTATTAAGTTTTGTTCGTGGGCTTACTACTGAATCCAACTTTTTATTTCGTTATTTGTATGCCAAACCAAACAATATATAGTTTGGTATGGGATAATCATCCCTAACACTGGGATTTTCACTTCCAAAGCCAGTTTGATTTGCCACCTTCATGTCGTGTAAGGCTATAAAGCTTTATGGTATCCATACCGAATTAATGATGGTTTCCATATTGAGAGTTCATGAAATTGAAATACCTTGCACAACATATTGAAATCCATTCCATATATATATATATATATATATATATATATATATATATATATATATATATATATATATATATATATATATACAAATCAGAGTCCATTTTCCATATCCCTCACAAGCTACCTACACATTTACTTATATGTGTAAAATAAATAATATATCCCTCGAAACCTAGCTTCAGATTTTCTTACTCGTGCACAAAAAATATAACATATCCCTCAGAATATACCTACACATTTGCTTACATGTGTACAAAAAATATCCCAAATTAGTTGATTTATATATGATGATCAATTATCTCTACATCCTTCAAGTAAATATTTTGAAACCATATATTTGATCAACATATTTATCGTTCGAATGAGATTTTAGAAAATAAATAGGCATAAGTCTCGTTAGATAAACTTGTCCGAACGATGTCGTTCTAACGACGTGTCAAAAAATTGGAAACTAATTTCGTTACATGCTCGTTCGATATCTCGTTCGAACGAAATCCCAAAACTTTTATGCATAGTTTTAAAATGATTTTATGAGAAAAATAAAAAGTCATTATGACAAAAAATTTATAAAAAGACACCCATAAAAAATAACCAAGTATCTATATATATTAAATACATTCATACCTTTAGAGACCTTGGAATTCAAATGTTGATGACGTAAAAACTTGACACGAAAATCGGGACTTTTGATATCTTCACTATAGGCTTGGCCGCTATGTCTTCAACTCGAATGTTATAGGATTGAAAGGATATAACAAACTACTATCCTATGACTCAATTAGTTTTGTCCGGAATTAAGCCAACACAACAAATAGACTCAATTGGAAATTTTCCCTTACAAATCTCCCCCTTTGGCTATTCCGGGATAAAATCCAAAATAAAAATCCTATGGGTCTTCAAGCTCTTCTAAAAAGACACAAACCCTCCCAAAATAAAAAATTGCAAACGCTTGACTAGACACATGGGATGAAATGCTTCTTCTCTTTAAAAGGTTGACGCTAAAGATGAAAACATGCACACTTAAACATACCATCAAATGCATAGGGAATATGGCAATATAAAGTGCATAAATAAATTATACCCTTTGTCTAACATAATCTACCTAAGAAAGACGTCTCCCCCTAAGTTAGATTTTCCCAAATTAAAAGGCTTAAATACCATTTCTCCCCCTTTTTTTTCAAGAATAGACAAAGTTTAAAGAGCATTAAATAACCTATTTCTCCCCTAAAAAATCAAATACTCGCCCTAAATGAAACAAGGAATTTGAATAATGGAAAAACAAGTATATCATGAAATGGTGAATAAAGTCATAAGTATAATAAAACACATGGCATGAGAAGCAGCTAATCCGACATAAAGATTAATAAATACTAACTATGATGCGATAGAAAAATGATACCAAATAGAATAAACTAATATGAGCATGAGATATCAATCGCAACAAGATGAATATCTATTTTAACATGAATCATACAAGGACTAGATATCAAGGCAAAGACTCAAAAATAAAAGAAATACTGTATGTATATATATATATATATACACAAAAAAAAATATACTAATAACTCACACGCACATATACATAGGTATAAACACCACACACGACACAAAATATATTAAGCTTTCCACACTCATATGGCATTTGTGTCTAAATAACATATGGTAAATGGTAGTGAAGGGGTGTGAATAAAATGCTAAAAGAATTAAGACCCAATCACTTTAACATGCTCACAGAGTTTTTATTTGATTATAAAATTTTATCAAACTTAAATAAAACCTCATGTGACAAGATAAAGTGAACTCAAGGAACAAACGAGCACAATGCACACAAGCCTAAAATTTTGATGATTCTACAAACCAATAGAGTCATGATCAAATAAGCATAACTAGGATACATTGTTATTGTGCAAACTCGTTGATGTATCCATCCAAACTTCCTCAATAATAATGATTATTTTCTCTTCTTTTGAATGTTCATATCAAACTTATATACATTAGAATTGGCTAATTTTAACAATGCCACATTTTTAGGCCATATTTAAATGGTGGCTATTCACGCAAAGTAATTTTATCTTTCGCAGGCCGATTCCATTGGTAAACAATTACTCGGATAAATATTTTTCTACTTTTATTAATCAGGGCAACGGTTCTTACATGCATAAATCCTCCATAGTCATAGCAATATGTAGATGACTAAATTGATAGGAGAACATCGTACTTAGCTCAAATATACATGTGAAGTTGAAGATCAAATGAGCTCGTACATGTGTGAATTGAGGCATATAAAAAGAAAATCCATTAAGAAAATCAAAGTCAAACTACTCCATGCAGGCATGATAAAGAACACTTTACGGATTGAAAATCTTAACCAAAAGTTCTAGCCACACAGAAATGGGGATGATATTGGATTCAAACACAAGTATATGCCACATAAAATGTGTAAAACTAAAATACACAAAAAAAAAATCTTTTTGAGTTTTTTAATTTTTATACAAGCACAAAGACAACCCAAAAGACTAACGAAATCTTTTTATATTTTTCAATAATACTAAAAAAAATGAAAGAGATAAAATACAAAAGATACAAAAGTCATAATTCTAGCAACACATATATGATGAAGCAAATACTAGAAAATGATGAATAACAAAATATAGATAAACATAGATACAACTACCAAGAATCTATCATGAAGCACAAAATCTAGTGTATGTAAACTAATCTAACACAATCAACCTTTGGATTTCGCAAGGGATGAATCATGTGAAAGTAAATGAGAATCATAAACTCTATCACGTAAAGTATCCAAATCGGATCTCCTAACCTACATGAGTGAAACACGATGCTCTCACGATTTGGTGACCTTGGGGACTCTACCCTTTCACTTTCTAGGACCAATTCGAAGATCAAAGCAAAATTTCCTAAGGTGCCCCTTCCAACCACAATGTGTTCAAGAGAAAACACGGTGTGAAGTATGACCTAAGGATTGATCTTTTATAGTGTTCCTAGACGATTCTCTCAAAACTATGGTTTTGGCTTTATTAGCGGAAGTATCTTGAGTATCAAAGATAATACCACACTTGTAGTCTTTGATTTGGATGGTCCCTAAGATTTTATCTAATTTCTCTGACCTATATTTCAAATCAAATTTGACCCGACTTGAGTCTTTTAATTTTTCTTCAAGTTCTAATATTCGAGACTCAAATAAACACCTACTCTCTTCAAACTCGAGAAGCTCTTTCTTTATAGCCTCCATTAAACATATAAGGCTATCTTTTTCACCTTCAACGTACTCTAGTTTCTCACAAAGAATTCTCTCACGTGATTTAAGATCTTCTATCAAAACACTCTCATCACTAGTTATGGCACGTTCTCTCATTTTAGCTTCAAACTTCAAGTTTGCCCTTTTTAATTTTAACGATTCTGCATACAACTCACGAAAGGCTACTTGAAGTTCACTCGCCTTTACCTCTTCTTTATTATCACTCGCTTCACCATCAAACTCTTGGGATTCACAAATAATAGCCTCAAAAGTGTCATGTTTTAAGTTATCTTCAACGGAAAATTTTTCACTATCTCTCACATGACTTGCCATTAACGCGATATAATTGCGCTCTACAGGGGAATCGGGTCTCTCTTCTAGTTCACTATCACTAAGGGTCGCATTATATGCAATTGGTTTCTTTCCCTCCTTCCTTAGTCTAGTGGGACACTCGAATGCCCTATGGCCATGACCCTCACAACCAAAACACATATTTGACTCGTCTCTATTAAGATCTTTATTATGAGTTTTAGGCAATTTCTCAGTTTTACTATGCTTAAACTTCTCAAACTTCTTATAATCGTGTTTAAGTTTCTTTATTAGCCTTGAGAAATATTCTAAACTTCCTAGCAAACGAAGCCATATATTCCGAGTCAATCTCAAACTCATCATCCAAAACAGATATTTCCTCCTTTCGGGCTTTCAAAGCTATGCTCTTATCTTTCTTCTTCTCATCCTTGGAAGGAAACATGTAAAGTTCATAGGTTTGAAGGTCACCTACAAGCTCTTCAAGTTTTGTAGAGTCTAAAGAGACTAAAGAATTTAAAATGATCACCTTTGGAATAAATCTATCGGGCAATGACCTCAAAATTTTCTTTACGACGATTATTGCGTATATTTTATCCCAAATTAAAACATGAATTCACAATATCTGAAAATCTCGTATAAAACTCCTCAAATGTCTCACCTTTTAGCATTTTAATGGTTTTAAATTGAGTAGTGAGGTTTTGGAGTTTCGAAGCATTAACGACACTTGATCCCTCATGAGTGAGTTGGAGTATATTACAAGCCTCCTTAGACATTCCACACGTTACAATCCAGTGGAACTCATCCGGTGTGACCGCACTAAAAAGGAAATTTAAACCACGGAAATTAAAATTATCTAACTTAATCTCAGTCTCACTCCATCTTTCTACAGGTTTAGGTTCACGAACCTCTCCTTATAGGCATGTTGGTGGGGTCCATTCTTTAACTACCGACTGCCAAAACCCGCTCATCTAAGGATTTAAGTGCCGACTTCATATGCATTTTCCAATACACGTAGTTGGAACCATCAAAAAGGGGAAAGTTTTCAAAAGGTAAATTTTTCATTTTTAAATCAAAATTAAACAAAGGATCTTAACACAATAATTTAGCGTTTCGGCTTTGATACCAATCTGAGAATGTGGTTTCCTTAAATTATATGCTCTGATACCACAATTTTAAATTCCAAAATTGAGATGGTTCATATAATATACCAAACTTAAAATATCTATCAAGATAAACAATTAAGGTTCCCAGATTTTAATTCTCACAAAATTAAAATTAAACTCAACTAAGCAAATATTTAATTTTCTTTCAAACAAAAATTAAATAAACTCAATTCAAGTTCTACATACGACAAAAAAACTAAGCATGAATATTTTCAAATTAAATTTCTTGACTTGAATTAAACTAAAATTACCCAAACTTAATTAGCACCAAAATTAAACCATTATTGTGAGTAAACCATTTTTTATGTTTTTAAACCTACACATTCATCTAAGTGATTTCTGCAAGATAAAAATAGAAACAAACACACAACACCGCGATGTACGCAGAAAACTCACAAAGGAGAAAACCTTGGACGGCCCAGCTAACAAATCCACTAGGTATGGTTTTACAAAAACAAGATAAAAGACTTACTTCCTCGGCTCGACTCTCACTCAAGCCTTGACACTTCTTCTTGCTTTCGCCTCCATCTAGTTGATAACTCCAGAATCCACCGCTGTCTCGGAATATACCGATGAGTCTCGGGTACTGTCAACTACACACGAAGCCTTTCTTAGTATGCACGCTGCAAATTAACAAATGGACTCCTCCATAGGAAACTTTATCTTTTGGGGATGATAGAAATACCTAGTGCCAAATGGATGATCATGAAACATAATATATATTGGAACTTTTATCAACACAAACTATATGGGTGTAAACATGTTTTTGTGTAGAGATTAAATCATTTTAATTGACAAAAACAAAAGGACTTTTGGTAGAAAGATTTTTCTCTCAAAGTGTGGAAGAAGATGACTCAAAAGTCTCTCTAAAAACTGTGTTCCTGCACATATTAAATTTGTTAAAAAGTTAGTGGTAAAAATGGGCAGTGAAAAATGAAAGCTGACGAAACTGTGCAAAAACCTTCAGGTTGTTCGAACGACTTTTGAAAGTCGTTCGAACGAGATTTTAGAAAAGAAATAGGCACAAATATCGTTAGATAAACTCGTTCGAACGATGTCGTTCGAACGACAATTCTAATGACATTTCAAAAAATTGGAAACTAATTTGTTTTGCTCGTTCGATATCTCGTTTGAATGACTTGGGAATCTCATTCAAACGATATCCCCATTTCATTTGAACGACTTTTCAGAAAATCAAAAAAATCTTTTTAAGCCCAAAACTTTTATGTATAGTTTTAAAATGATTTTCTGAGAAAAATAAAAAGTCGTTATGACAAAATTTTTATAAAAAGACACCCATAAAAAATAACCAAGTCTCTATATATATTAAATGCATACATACCTTTAGAGACGTTGGAATTCAAATGTTGATGACGTAAAAACTTGGCACAAAAATTGGCACTTTTGATATCTTCACTATAGGCTTGGCCACTACGTCTTCAACTCGAATGTCATTGTCTTGAAAGTATATAACAAATTACTATCCTATGACTCAATTAGTTTTATCCAGAATTAAGCCAACACAACAAATGGACTCAATTGAAAATTTACCCTTACATTTATATATCATTTGTTCCTCCATACTTCACTTGGTATTTGTTTATTTCATGTGTGTAATCATTCTTCAGAGATTCAGATTTTTTTAGGTACATCACATTTAGACAGTTCATGCTTCCGAATTCGACAGTTTCTAGTTCGTGTCCTTCACTTTCTTTTGGATTGATTGGATAGGATTTAATCATTCAGCTTGACGGCCTGACTTAGGTATTTCACTATTTTTGGTTTTGTCCCGAAATAACCAAAGGGGGAGATTTGTAAGCACTAATTTCCAAATCGTGTCAATTTGTATATATTAGCATTATTCCGGACAAAAACTACTTTGGGTCATAGGATAGATTTTTCTTGTCACGATTCCCATTAAGCCTATGGCGTTGCGTTGATGATGTTGCGGCCAAGCTTCAAAGATAAACCATGTCGAGTTTTGGTGCACGTTTTACGTCCTCATATTATTTTTTGGGATTCTCTCAGGTATGAATGCATAATGGTTTATGGGCTCTTGCTAAATTTTTCAAAGAATGTTATTTTATTTAAAATGGATTTTAAATTTTTTTCTGGGATAATTCGTGCTTAAAGTCGTGTAAACTTTTCCTTGGATTTTATTTGGTTCAAACGACTTCACCAGTCGTTCAAACAACATTGCACTGTCATTTAAATGACATGGAATTCTCGTTAAAATGAGATGTTGTGTTCATTTAAATGACATGCTTATTTCGCTAGAACGACGTGATACCTCAAAATTTTAATTTAAGGCTTCTTTTGCTCAGAAAAACGGGTGTGCTGAACAAACAAAACAGAACAGAACATATACATTTTCTGAAATTATTTACCAAAGCCTTCCAAAGCATAAACATAATATCTTAGTTTACATAATCGTATGTCATAGAGATCTTGTGTTTGCGCCATTATTTGATTTTTTATCATTTGAAGAACGCGTTTTGTGCGGCGGACTTCGTACTTTCTAATTGATGGTTGTTGTGTCTATATTGGTGGATACTGAGGTACGGTTGGACTCATGTGCTTTGGACCTTGCGTAGGTGGACTCCTGCGTTACAATGTGGAGGAGCGATTGAAGGGAAAAAGAGGCGTCAAGACTTTTGGGGATCCAGTCGTTAAGTAAGACTGTAATTCTTCCTTTGTAATTTACATATCATAGTGGTCGTCTGATCTGGGCCATTCGAGGTTTTTTCCCTTTGTGTTTTCCTTGTACATCGGCGTGTTTTGTGAGCTTTCTTTACTTTATCTACTTAATCTCACCTAGATGCATGTTTAGTGTTAAGAAGATAAAATTAGGATGATTAATTTGATTCACAAAATTAGTGCACAATAAAATTGAGAATAGTTTTTGAAAGAAAATTATTTTCACCTAAAGCGCACTCACATAGAGGGACCCCATTTTAATAGGGATAAATATCCCGAACCCAACATTATTAAGTTTTGTTCATGGGCTTACTACCGAGTCCAACTTTTTATTTCTTTATTTGTATGCCAAACCAAATAATATATTGTTTGGTATGGGATAATTATCCCTAACACTGGGATTTTCACTTCCAAAGCCAGTTTGATTTGTCACCTTCATGTCGCATAAGGCTATAAAGCTTGTGGTATCCATCCCGAATTAATGATGGCTTCCATATTGAGAGTTAATGAAATTGAAATCCCTTGCACATGATCTTACGCCTCAATTGAACATGATATTCAAATGCATGGAACAAGATATTGAAATCCATTCCATATGATATATATATATATATATATATATATATATATATATATATATATATATATGTATTCAATAAATTTACAAATCAGAGTCCGCTTTGCCATATTCCTCACAAGCTACCCACACATTTACTTATATATGTAAAAAAATATAATATATCCCTCAAAACCTAGCTACAGATTTTCTTACACATGTACAAAAAATACGACAAATCCCACAGAACATGCCTACACATCTGCATACATGTGTACAAAAAATATAGCATATCCCTCAGAATATACCTACACATTTGCTTACATGTGTACAAAAAATATCCCTGATTAGTTGATTTATATATGATGATCAATTATCGCTACATCCTTCGGGTAAATATTTCAAAACTCATATATTTGATCAACATATTTATCTATCCAAGACTTGGCTCCAGGTAAGGAATAACTATGCCAGTGACTTATAAACTACGGCATCAGACAACCTTGTTTCAATTTTAGCACGATAAAATTATTCTTGAATACATGAGTAATCTGCACAAACATTGGACTTTTTGGTCATTCATGTCTCATCGGTAGAAATGTAAGGAATGGTCTTGGTGATATGAGGAGACACACAGAGTTATATTCCTCAGCCATAAGGTAACCACACTCTGGCATGACCATCCAAGAATTTAGACCACACGGGTTTGTAGAATCATCTAATAGATTTATCACAATTTTCGAAAATCAAATCCCAAAATAGTATACGTAAATATAATTATTTTCAAGAACTACATCATTCAAATCCGCTCTTACATTTCTCCATCTATCGCTTTCGGACCCCAACTTTAGATAACTAGATATGCACCTAAAGCCGCAATTACCGTTTTCTTTCACATCCACAATATCTTCTACAAAACCCTAGTAAAACTAAGGTATGTCCTTCAGGTACTTCATGTACGTGTGTGTGTACTTAGGGAACTATGAGGATGGGTGCGCAAACTCTGTAAAGTCAATGTTCTTTTTAGGCCTCTGGATAACATGTTGTTCCTTCTCTGTTGAGTCCATCACGAGTTCAAAGGCATAAGGATCACTTTTTAATGACTTTTCATATTTTTTTTTCTCACGAGAGATTGTTCTTCGACCCCACGGTCGACCCTTCCCATGCTTCATCACAAATGGATTAAATAACTTCGCAATAGTGGGACACCCTATATCTTTCAAATTATATAACATGGACATTTTCTTATATACGATTGACCTTTCCTACCATTGTCTGTGTATTATCATTTTTGGCTCATAATCAACCATATAGTACTTAGCTAACTACGGCACCATAGATAATTTGGCCAATGACCATCCAAATCCCTCCAAAGTATAGGCCGATGCTCCATTCAGTTGATGACCAACTCATGAGCACAATGTATATCATAAACAGTATGCTTGGTATGAAGACACGATTTAAAATCCATGATAACATTGTCACACTTAATTAGCTCCTCAAGAATTAAGTCAATCGCATAGTATGAAACCCGACATATGAGCTCACTCAATAAAGAAAGATTGTGTGAATGTTTGATTTTTTGTAAGGAATTCTCGAACTCCTTAATTTTCATAACCTGCAATTCAATGTAATTGTGCATACCATCATACATCTTGTTAAAAGATAGTTGACAACTCTTCAAGTGTTTCTTAAGCATAATGTGCACATCTTTACAATGATTTATAGTTTAATTGCTCTAGCGTATTATCATATTGGTCCATGCATGAACAAAGGTCTCCTTAAATATATACCATGTACAGTCAATGTAGTTTAAAATATTGGGGTATACCATGAGTTGTATCTAAAAATTATCTCTTCATGTCGATCAATGACACACGGAAACCTGTCATCATAAGTGGTCATAAAGCTATCTTGATCGGCATCAGAAGAACCTAGTCAGCTGGAAGGCCGACTAACTCCAGAATTTGAACCATAAAGAATATCAAAAGTTACTCGTTTAGAAGGGTGACCAACACTGAAAATCGGGAGTAACATTTATTGTATACAGAGGTAAATGCCTGAAAATATAAAGGCATTCCATATCTAGGGTTTTGAACCCCTATTAATAGTTAGTCTCCCCTAGATCGAGGGGATAATCTAATCACTCTCAAGCACACCATACTGGGCTATTGTAATAAGTATAGATAAAAACAACAGTGGATGTAGGCTTTTTTCATAGCCGAACCACTTTGAAAATCTCTGTCTCTTGTGTGTTTAATTAATACTGCTCTTATTATTTATCTATGATTAAAAAATTGGATAACTCCATTTTCAGACATCAACAGATTAGTGTCGTATGTGGGAATGACTACTTCTCATCATTCTCTACTTCATATATTTCTTTGTTCATTATTTGGTTTGAAGAATAACTATTGTTCCTAAAAATAGCTTGGAAGCTACAAGCAATAATCCAGACAGGTTCGTTCCCCCTAGTAAGATAGACCTCCAGAGGATCTTGTTCAATATGGCTAAGGGATAGGAGGCTATGGAAGAGTTGGTCAGACAATTAGCTCGCACAATGTAAGACAAATCCTCTATTTCCAGAAGAGACATACCACCACCACCAGCTAGGAATGAAAGGAGTTACCATTCTCGATCTTCTCATCATCTTGGCACAACCTCTTAATTCTGATTAACTAACTACTATGACGGTATAAATTTTCCAAATAAAGGCCAAGTGCATTACAAAGGCTAAGTAAGGGATATGCTTTCGACCGCTTAAGTCCTCGGGTGGTCATCACAGGGAGCAAGAACACCGTTGTGAACATATAGAAGGATTTATGAGATCAAGAGCTAGTATGAGGAGCTATGTGCATGTCGAGCAAATTTCTTAGGAGGAGAGTTCAGCATATAGGCACAACAAAGCCACTAAATTTTCTTTTTCCAAATCCAAACTAGAGGAACATACTTGTAAGGGATCCATGCAGCGACTCGAAGATCGATTGGGGGAAATAAACAAAATAAAAAATCCCTTGCAAAAGACCTTGGTTAAAGGCTCAACTTTCGTCCAGGCTATTATAGGCTACCCTAGGGCTGGCAATTTTTGACACGATAATGCATTTACGGTAATAACCCGAAATGATCTGAACATGACACGATTAACTTATATAGATTTAAGAGTACCCAAAAATTATACTTCAATCAAAATCAACATGACTCGAAAATCATATAACTAACCCTAATTTCCACCCCTAGACTACCCCACACCTTCCAAGTTTAAGACACCGATTATCACTCCTAAATATGATGGAAAAACTGATCCAGTTTTATATATTGAGCAGTATCAAGCCGTTGCTGACATTCATTCTATCCCCGATGAGATGAGATACAGGGCTTTCTCTAGTTCCATAACTTGTCCAGCCCATATATGGTACAATAATTTGCTTAGAGATAAAAAAAATCGTGTTCACCAATTGGCTAAATTATTCATTGATAATTTCTTCTTTGGGGCCAAGTCGATCAAGAGTGTTACTCATCTCTAGACCGTGAGCCAAAAATCAGGAGAGAGCATTTGGGATTACATTACTCAGTTTAATAATGAGAAGTTAAAAGTGGTGGATTATGAAGAAAAAAAAACCATTGCAGCCTTAATGAGTGGGCTACTGGCAAAAGATCTTTACTATACCCTGGCAAAAAAACCACCCAAAAATTTAAATCAGAATTAATGGTTAAAGTTGGAAAAGTAGTGAACGTCGAGAAATCCATGGTAGCAAAAGAAGCACCAGAAACCAAAGGTGAGGGACAAAATAATAATTTGTTCAAGAAAGATAAAAGGATAAAAAGTCGAACATGATCAAAAAGTTCGATGAGTATATTCCACTCACTAAGGGTGTTCACCACATTCTGAAACAAATTAGGGGAAACAAAGATCTGAATTATTCTGGAAAACTAAGGAAATCCCCCAATAAAAGAGACAAGTCCAATTATTCTATTTTTATCGCGATCACAGAAGTACCACTAATAGTTGCATAGCTCTCAAAAATGAGGTTGAAACTCTTATTCGGCGAGGAAAGCTGACAAAATTTGTTGATCGAAATAACAATCGAGATACTAGGAGGAGATCTGAGTCTCTTGGTCGAGGAAATAAGGACACCAAAAGGACACGCAACAACGACTATGAGGATGACCTCGAGCTGTTGAAGAAGCCTGACGAGCCAGAAATAGATGTGGGTATGATTTCCTATGGTTATCAATTTATCGCAGGAGGATACGTAGGTGAAGAAGATGGACTTGCTGAAAGAAAGGCATACTTAAATAAAGGAAAATATTATCCCACTATCAGGTAGATTGATATGTCTGAAAGCAATGATGGTTGGCCTAGGAAGCTCAACAAAGATAAATTGGTGATCGGCTTCTCCAAAAATGATCTGAGTAGGGTACTTTATTCTTATGAGAATCTATTAGTAATTACTTGCATATTTCACCATGGCCGAGTGGCCAGAGTTTTGGTTGATAATGGGAGTTTGTCTTATGTAATGCTCTACAACTGTTTCCAAAGCTTAGGCGAATGAGACAGTAAGATGGAATCGTATCATAGGCCTTTTATAGGATTTTCTGAAGAAATGGTATTTACCGTGGGAACTGTCGAGTTAGACGTACTGGACGGCACTTGGATAACAAGTAGGATGGAACGAATCCATTTCCTCAGATTGGACAAAAATGTACCTTCAGCCTGCAACATAATACTTAGTCGAGTAGGGGTGAAGTAATTGGAAGTTTTTATATCTACTGTTCATCAATGCATGAATTTCCCTACCAACTATGGAGTCAGTGTAGTAAATGGTAACCAGATGGAAGCACTGACCAACGAGAAATAAAGAGGGGGATAATTTATTTCCACGTCAATACTTTCGATCCTCAAGAGGAAAAGGACTTGGTGAAAGTAATAGTCATGGAAGAAAAAAAAACTATTGTGCTAGATAATGAGAAACTAGAAAGGACCACCCAAATTGGCTCAAGACTAACACTTTCTATCAAATAGGAGTTAATTATATTCCTTAAAGATAGGAAGAACGTGTTCGCCTGGAGTCATGTGGATAGGCCAGGAATTGATCCCAACTTCATCTGCCATGAACTCAATATTTATAAGGATGTCAGGCCGAACAAGCAGAAGTGCAGAGTTTTCAGCCCAGAGAAGAATACAGCAATCCAAGAAGAGGTGGAAAAATTGCAAAAAGTGCACTTTATTGAGGATGTTAAATATCTGACTTGGTTGGCCAATGTAGTAACGGTCAATAAGAACAATAAATGGCAAATATGTGTGGATTTTACCTATATTAACAAAGCATGCCCAAAAGATCACTTTCCTTTACCAAGGATTAATCAATTAGTAGATGCGACATCAGGTCATGAATTGCTCAGCTTCATGGATGCCTATTTTGGTTATAACCGGATCAAGATGAAGTCGGAGGATAAGAAAAGCCCATTCTTTATCATCATCCGAGGAACTTACTACTACAATGTGATGCCCTTCGGGCTCAAGAACATTGGCGCAACGTATCATAGGTTAGTAAATAATGTTTTTTAGGCACAAATTGGCAAGGACAAGAAGGTATATGTAGATGATATGCTCACGAAAAGTATGTTCATTGTCGACCACATTACTGATCTGGTCCATACATTTGATCAGTCGAAAAAAATCAAATGAAGCTATATCTGACCAAGTGCATATTGGGAGTTCGGGAAGGTATATTCTCAGGGTATAGTTTAAATCAAAGGGGAATTGAAGCCAATCCTGATAAAATCAAGGCTTAACTAGAAATGCAATCCTTGAACAGTAAGAAGGATGTGCAAAAGTTAACAGGAAGAGTAGCAACCCTAAATTGTTTCGTATCTCAAGCCACAAATAAATTTCTTCAATTCTTTAAGGTGCTTGGAAAGACCTTTGAATGGAACGACGAATGTGAAAAAGATTTTTGGACTTGCAAAATTTTTTGGGGTCTCCCCCATTACTCTCTCGACCAATTTTAGGCGAGATAATGTACTTATATTCGGTTTTTAAAATCCGTTGTAAGTTCAGCCTTGATCCGATTAGATGAAGGTCTCCAAAAATTGGTGTATTACACCAATAAGGCGTTCTAAGGAGCCGAGGTCAGATACCCACGCTTGGAAAAATTAGCATTAAAACTCAATTAAGCCTCTATAATATTAAGATCTTACTTTTAGGCCCATACCATTGCAGTGTACACCAACCTACCTTTGCGACATGATTTGTATAAGCCTAAAAAGTCTATAAGGCTAATGTCTTGGACAGTTAAGTTGGGAGAGTATGAAATTATGTACGAATCAAAAAATGCATTGAAAAGGCAAGAAGTTGCAAACTTCATAACGGAATTTACTTATGCAGAGGTACCCAGAGCACTAAGTTTGCCTGTCGGGCGGACTTCTTTGGAAAAGAGATCAACTTAAAAGCCAACTGAGATGGTTACCGACCAACCAGAATCATCAGCTATTAAAGAAAGATCTCTGTGACTAACTGAGCAAAGCCAGAAAGTTTTCAAATACAAAGTATTGATGGATGAATACTTCAACAGTGATTTTCTAATTTGAAAATTATTCGTAGATGGCTCTTCATGCACAACTAGAAGTGGTGTTGGACTCATTCTTAATAATCCAGACGATTTGAACATGGAGTATGGATTGAGATTTCAATTTCAGGCATCCTAGAATGAAGCGAATATAAAATATTGATTACTAGTTTGGAGCTAACCGCATCACTATGTGCTGAACAGGTGATAGCGCACAGTGATTCTCAACTTGTTGTCTACCAGTTACTTGAAATATATGGAGTTAAAGGGGAAACAAAGGTGAGATACTTGAATAAGGTAAAGGAAATTATGTCCTCATTTACTACAGTCAAGGTGGTCTGCATTCCAAGAGTCGACAATGCCCGAGCAAATACTCTCGCTCGGCTAGCCTCAGCAACTCCAATGGAGCTCAGACGAACCATTATAATAAAGATTCTCACCAGTAGGAGCATTGATGAGGAGGGAGTTAACATCACTTCCGTAGAATTAGAACCTTCCTGGATGGATCCAATTAAGGATTATATTGAGAAAGGATTATTACCAACCGACCAAACAAAAGCAAGGAAATTGAGATATAAGGAACCTGACTTTATCTTAGAGAAATGTATACTTTACAGAAGGGGATACACAGTCTCTTTACTTCGCAGTGTCCACCCAACTGAGGTCAATGATTTGATTAAAAAGTTACATAAAGGCTCATGTGGAGCTCACACGGTTGGGAGATCTCTAAGACAGTGAAGCAATGTAAGGTTATTATTGGCCAACTATGAAGGCAGATTATGTTGCCTTTGACAAGAAATGTTATGAGTGCCAAAAATTTTCCAACATTCATAAAATATCTGGGGTAACTCTAACACCCATCACTTCTCCATTGCCTTTTGCTATTTGGGAAATAGATCTGGACGGACCACTACCGACCATCAAGGGAAGGTTCAAATATCTGGTACTAGCAGTCGATTACTTCGCCAAGTGGGTGGAGGCTAAGCCTTTGATTGATATGCCACATCAGAGGATTTTATAGTTTATATGGAATCAAGTTATTTATCAGTATGGCATGCCTTATGCTTTCATCACCGACTATGACTTTCAGTTTCATAATGATGAATTTTAAGAATACTGCATCAGGTTCGACATTCAAAAAATTTATTAAGCACCTGGACACCCACAGGGCAAACGCTAGACAAAAATCACTAATAAAACCTTGATAGATTCACTACAAGAATTTTAGGATTAGACGACGTTTTAAAAACATCGGTAAAATATATAAAAATGTCGGGAAAAGATATCCCAACATTTTTTAAACGTTGTCGTTGCTGCAATCAGCAAATCATAATGTTTTTAAAAACATCAGTAATTTGATATCCCGATGTTTGTACGAACATTTTAAAAACGTTGGTTATCTCCTGAGCCACTTCCTCAATCCCGGCATTAAATTAAAAACATCGGCAATTTCAATCCCGATGTTTTAAAAATGTCAGTTACCTGCTTAGCCATATCCTAAACTTAAGCCAACTATAATAGAATAACACAAAAGATTATTTGTCAATTCATATATATTAAGCATGTTATGATGACAACAAATTATCAAAACAACATACTTTCAACTATTTATATTAACTAGCCACCCTTTATATATCATTATCCAAAAAAAATATCAACATCTATAGCATCAAAATAGTATAACCTTCTCCACCAATAACCTAACAATATTAAACATAAGTCCAAACTGTCGGATCATCCAAATACCAAAACACAATATCCATATACTAACATTCTACCCCTAGCCTAATACTAAATATGTGTCTAACAGTCGTGAAGGCACCTTGTCAATGAGCATGATAAAAAGCTAGCAAAACCTGCAAAAATAAAGAAAAACGGAGTGTCAAAAATGAATAAATCAAACTTAAAAAAATATTAGGACTTACATTGCAAATTTATCTTCTAGACTAATTTTGTTGCTTTGCCTTCTTTGATGCCACGCGATCCTGAAATAAGAGAGAAAAAAGAAACCCTTGATCAATAAATCTATTTTCAATTTTTTTATATTATACGGCGGCGTAGAGTTACAATTGAAAATATATATAAACACACACACTAATTGTACATCATGTTAACAGAACATAGTTTAATTTACATTGACAATGCAAGTATAAAAAATAGGGAACAAATAACTAATAAAAATTTAACTAACAATCTTAAATCAAATTTATATTAAAAATATAAGCAAATAATATGGAACAATAACTTCTAATACATAAAGTGTATGATTATTTACATTATATATAACCTTAATTAGTAATAGGTACTATTATAACATTCATGAAGAATATATTACTAAATATATATTTATTTGGACAATGGCATGTATACTAAATGATGATTCAGAATAAACTATTAGGCAATGTTATGCATACTAAATGATGATTTTGTACTTATCTAATTGAGCCTAGTATGCATAACATGTATAATACTCTATGCATAACATGAAATAACATTGTATGTAACGAAGCGATGCCATTAATTTGTATTCGTTGTATTTAGTTGATATGTACTATCTTTTTTGGACATGTATAATACTCTACCAACATAATTGATTATTGCTTATAGTGAATTCCGTCACTTGTCACCCACATAACATGAATGCCTTTAGGTATGGTTCGAAAAATTTGTTATAAACACTTGGAATTCTTTTAATAATGTATTATGCATTGAACATTATTACGCGTAGTACAATTTTTAATATACTTAACTTAAATATACTGAAGCATGTACATGGTTCTAGGTATGAGCAGTACAACTTTTATACTATATTGTTTTAGATTAGTTAAAGATATTAAAATCCTCTAAATCACATATCCTCGGTTCAACAGAGTACTACACAAGGTTTGTTTCTTTAATAAAATAGTTATTGTCAAACGAAATCATCTAAGAGCCTCATAATTGTTATTTCATCCACAATATTCTTAATTTAACTTTTTTTCTCCTTCTTAGTTTTGCAGTACATATTGTGGGCATTACTCTTAATCATTTTCATAAACATTAAATTACCTATGTATTCAACATATTATCAAGTTTAAGATAAACCGATGATGAAATGAATGGTTGACTTAAATTTTATTTCTTACATTAACAGTTTTGCTTTACATGCAACATTCATTATATTAACTATATATAAATTAGCATTGTCTAAACCTATGTGAGGATATGGTCTAGTTCACAAGAACCTTAAGTGAGATAAAGGAAGTGAAATTCCCCCTGAACTATCGTCCCTTTTTCCCTCGGACCATCACAGAGCTTTCTAGGAATAGAAATAACGCCTAACTCTAGATATGCCTTCCTCTATATGAGTCCTTCGATTAGATAATGAGTTATGTAAGGGTTGGTTTTTCAAAGAATTAGACGATTTGGAATGTGTAATAGTATTATATTGAATTATCGGTTCATCTCTTATGTTAAGGCTATGACTTATATCATTAGTACTATTAACAAACAATGTTCGAGCAAATACTCTCGCTCGGCTAGCCTCAGCAACTCCAATGGAGCTCAGACGAACCATTTCGGTGGAGATTCTCACCATCAGGATCATTGATGAGGAGGCAATCAGCATCACTTCTGTAGAATTGGAGCCTTCCTGGATAAATCCAATCAAGGATTACATTGAGAAGGGATTATTACCAGTCGATCAAAAGGAGGCAAGGAAATTGAGATATAAGGCAGCTCATTATATCCTGGAGAAATGTATACTTTATAGAAAGGGATACTCAATCTCTTTACTTTTTAGTGTCCACCCAACTCAGGTCAATGATTTTATTAAAGAGGTACATGAAGGTTCATGTGGAGCTCACACGGCTGGGATATCTTTGAGACAACGAACAGCAATGTAAGGTTATTATTGGCCGACATTGAAGGCAAATTGTGTTGCCTTTGCCAAGAAATGTGATAAGCGCCAAAAATTCGCCACCATCTATAAAAGATTGGGGGTAACTCTAACACCCATCACTTCTCAATGGCCTTTTGCTATTTGAGGAATAGGTCTGGACGGACCACTGTCGACCATCAAGGGAAGGCTTCACCAAATGAGTGGAGGCGGAGACTTTGATTGATATGCCAAATTAGAGGGTTTTCCATTTTATATGGAATAAAATTATTTATCGGTATAGCATGCCTTATGCTTTCATCACCGACCACGGCTCTTAATTTGACAATGAGGAATTTGAATAATACTGCATCAGGTTCGGCATTCAGAAACTTCATTCAGCACCTGGACACCCATAGTGCAATGGCCAGACATAAATCACTAACAAAACCTTTATAGATGCACTACAAGAATTTTAGGATTAGACAACATTTTAAAAACGTCGAGAAAAGATATCCCAAAGTTTTTTATTAAACATCGTCGTTGCTGCAGTCGGGAATTAATAATGTTTTTAGAAATGCCGGCAATTTGATATCCCGGCGTTTGTATGAACGTTTTAAAAATGTCGGTTATCTCCTGAGCCACTTCCTCAATCCCATGTTTTAAAAATGTTGGTTACCTGCTTTGCCATATCCCAAACATAAGTCAACAATAATAAAATAACATCACAAAATATTATTTGTCTATTCACAAATATTAAGCATGTTATGATGACACCAAATTATCAAAACAACATACTTTGAACTATTTATATTAACTAGCCACCCCTTATATATCATTATGCAAAAAGAAATATCAACATCTATAGCATCAAAATAGTATAACCTTCTCCACTAATAACCTAACAATATTAAACATAAGTCCAAGACGTCGGATCATCCAAATACCAAAACATAATATCCATATACTAACATTCTACCCCTAGCCTAATACTAAATATATGTCTAACATCCGTGAAGGCACCTTATCAATGAGCATGATAAAATGCTAGAAAAATCTTCAAAAATGAAGAAAAACAAAGTGTCAAAAATGAATAAATCAAACTTAAAAAAATATTAGGACTTACATTGCAAATTTATCTTCTAGACTACTTCTGTTTCTTTGCCTTCTTTGATGACACGCGGTCCTGAAATAGGAGAGAAAAAAGAAACACTTGATGAATAAATCTATTTTCAATTCTTTTTATATTATATGGCGACATAGAGTTACAATTGAAAATATATACAAAACAAACACTAATTGTAAATCATTTTAACAGAAGTTACATGGACATAGTTTAATTTACATTGACAATGCAAGTATAAAAAATAGGGAGCAAATAACTAATTAAAATTTAACTAACAATCTTAAATCAAATTTATATTAAAAATATAATCAAATAATATGGAACAATAACTACTAATACATAAAGTGTATGATTATTTACATTATATATATCCTTAAATAGTAATAGGTACTATTATAACATACATGAAGAATATATTATTAAATATATATTTATTTAGACAATGGCATACATACTAAATGATGATTGAGTATAAACCATTAGCCAATGTTATGCATACTAAATGATGATTTTGTACTTGTCTAATTGAGCCTAGTATGCATAACATATATAATACTTTATGGATAACATGAAATAACATTGAATGTGACAAAGCGATGCCATTAATTTGTATTCGATGTATTTAGTTGATCTGTACCATCTTTTTTGGACATGTATAGTACTCAACCTACATAATTGATTGTTGCTTAGAATGAATTCCATCACTTGTCACACAAATAACATGAATGCCCTTAGGTATGGTTCGGAAAATTCGGTATAAACACTTGGAATTATTTAAATAATGTATAATGTATTGAACATTATTACACATAGTACGATTTTTAATATACTTAACTCAAATATACTGAACCATGTAAATGGTTGTAGGTGCTAGCAGTGCAACTTTTATACTGTGTTATTTTAGATTAGTTAAAGCCATTTAAATCCTCTAAATTACATATCCTTGGTTCAACAGAGTACTCCACATGGTTTGTATCTTTAATAAAATAATTATTGTCAAACGAGATCATCTGAGAGCCTCATAATTGTTATTTCATCCACGGTATTCTTAGTTTAACTTATTTTCTCCTTCTCAATTTTGCAATACAAAATGTGGGCATTGCTTTTAATCATTTTAATAAACATTAAATTACCTATGCATTCAACATATTATATAGTTTAAGTTAAACTAATGATGAAACGAATGGTTGACTTAATTTTATTTCTTACATTAACATTTCCGCTTTACATGCAACATTCTCCTTATTTACTGTCTATAAATTAACATTGTCTAAACCTATATGAGGATATGGTCTACTTCACAAGAACCTATAAGTTAGATAAAGGAAGTGAAATTCCCCCAGAACTATCGTCCCTTTTCCCTCGGACCATCACAGAGTTTTGTAGGACTATAAATAATGCTTAAATCTTCCTCTATATGAGCCCTTGGATTAGAAAATGAATTATATGAGGGTTAGTTTATCAAAGAATTAGACGATTTGGATTTTGTATTAGAATGAGATTAAATTATCGGTTCATCTCCTATGTTAAGGCTATGACTTATATCATTAGTACCATTAGCATACAAACTGAATTTATGAATGATCCCTGATCGATGGGGCAATTGTGTGAAATGTAAAGTATTTATTATCAGACTGGTCCGCTATATGTGCCCCCTATTTCCTTTGTTCCATTAAATCGTCATCATCTATTGGAGTTCGTCCAACGCAAAAATAATTTTAAAAGGATATAATAAAAGGTCAAGAGTAAATGTTGAATTTTAAAGAAATCTGTAAGCTCAATGGTTTGATAAGTACGTTTTATACTATTTTATATACTGCAATTGATGAGTTATGAAAAAACTTATTGGTTTGTTTAAAAGATTAGTGTCATAGGTATGGAGATCAAATTTTTCTAGTATTGACCTTTTTACCAATTGCAAAATACTCATCGGTAAAGGGGGGAAGGGATCCGCAACTTTCACATTAATCTTCGATTAGAACTCACACTGTAAAATTGCACTTTTTTTGTCATTATTTTTCTAGTAAGATTTCAATATCACAGTTTACATTATTTATCGATTTTCTAGGAGTAAGTTATCTAATTCTTTCATTGGCTTGATACTAACTATTCTACTCAACTAAGCCTTATCTGGTCTTTTTGGGGTTAGGATGGTGAATCTTGTTTTGTCATTGGCCGTGTCTTGGACCATATCATCTGGTGAATCTTTTAATTTTACAGTAAAGAAAATGGATTATATTGAAAAGAAAGTAGGTAAACATATGGTTGTTTAATCCATGTACCATTTCATGGTATCAGTATCTTCACAATCATCATAAATCTCTTCCAAATAGAAATCCAAGTCTTCAGAATATTTTTTATCAATATCTTCACAATCAAAGCTCATATCCTCGACTGATTCATTCATTTGAATAACGGAGTTAGTTTCCTTTCAATGAGTCTCAATCATATCTCTATGTTTTCCTTGAATTATATATGTTTCCATCATTAATCAATCTTGTAGGTCTTTGATTCCCATTAGGAAAACGAATCTAGTACGTGTCATGAATCCTTTGAGCGTTAAGCTAAAAAAATTATGTCTAAGTGAAGGAAAGTTTACCTAGGAGCCATTCAATAATTTGAAGGGTCTGAATAGGCAAATTATAACAGGGCGTGCTTATAGATAAAGTATTTTACGTAAGGTAACTTTTAAATACTTAGGGAATAGATAAAGTACTAATCATGATTTGAAGTTTATAGCATCTCTCATATATCAATATGTATATTTGTGTTAATTATGGATAATAACCTTTTTTTAGCCGATGACTAAATCACTAAATGTAAAAGACAAAGTGATAGACACAACCTTAAATGTTAGTAAACCTATTCCACTCTTTGAAACTAAAAAGGTGAATAAGTTTCTAGCCCCTTTAAGATTAAATCCAAGTTATACCACTGCATCTACAGTAGAAATGGAAACTTTCCCCTATAGGCTATGGTGGATACAATTTTAAATTACCATATCACTGTCACATCTGATTGCAATGATAATTTAAATAGTGTCATACTAATATTATTAATAATGTAGGTAGAAATACAATTGGTGTTCTTACAAATTCTTCCGGTATTGATAATGTTGGGCACATCTGTTATTTACTGACAAAATGAGGGGGAAAATGGAAATTGACGTTTTTGGAACATAAGTTATAAAGAGGACAAAATTCTTGGGAAGATGAAGGTCTCATTCCTGGAAAAAAAATAGGCGTGAATTTGTCCACACCAGTCCCATTATGACCCTCTAAACTGAAAAAATATATGCCTTAATCTCCCTTTCTTACGGAAAAGAAGTTAAATTAATATTCATCTATGTGTTAATCAGGATTGGAATCATGTCCATCTCAAACTCTGCCTCGAGATTGTAGTCACAAATTTAAAGTTCTTTGAAGTAGTTCACTTCATTTTTCTTGAGATCTTGACCTTTAAGCCATCTTCTCTGGTTGTTAACAAGATAAATAATAGCCTTTTGTTGTCTAATTATGTGCTCAAATGAAATAATCTTATGTATATTTTGCCTTCGTTTAACCATTTTCTTTAAACTTTTATTTACATAAACTTTCCTCACAAGAAGGCCAGAAATTGAAGTTAGTTATATATATTCACAAACAGGTAAATCTTTTTAAGAAAACGTAGCTTTTAATTTTGACCAAGCACATCTTATGACTATGTATACAAACAAACCCCTTTCAATTTCATTCATTACATTAGTGTATTCCTGCACATTGAGTTTGTATCAAGTTAGGGAGCTTATAACCATTGTTTGTTCTTATGAGACACATATTGAAATGCTTTTTATATGTGTCGAAGGAAGATTGAGAGTGAATTATGTCCTAAGTATAGAGTTGTCTCATATTCAACTCAATCTTTGTTTTGTCCATGATAATTTCTTATCATGAATTATAATTTTAATTCATGAGGAAGTTGGTTGTGTATTCTTTTTTGCACATGGTGTAAGTATAATATTACACTAAATAGAAAATAATTACTTATACTTACACAGAAATGTGAAGATGGAAAATTGTGCAAAAACTAACACTTGTTCATCATGAATTAAACTTATAATTCATGATAAGAAATTATCACATACAAATTAAAGATTGAGTTGAATGTGAGACAACTCCATACATAGGACATAATTCGCTCTCAATGTTTATTCGACACAAGCAAGAAGCATTGCAATATGTGTCTCACGAGAACAAACGATGGTTACAAACTCCCTAACTCGATACAAACTCAATGTGCAGGAAGACACTAATGGAAAGAATGAAATGGAAAGGGGTTTGTTTGTATACATAGTCATAAGAAGTGTTTGGTTGAAAATAAATGGTAAATGTTCTCGAAAAGATTTCCTGTCTATGAATATACATAACTAACTTCAATTTCTGGATTTCGTGTGAGGAAAGTTTTTGGAAAAAAAAGTTTGAAGAAAGTGGTTAAAAGAAGGCAACATATACACGAGATTCTTTCAATTGGGCGCATAATTAGACAGAAAAGGCTATCATTCATTGTGTTAACAACCAGAGCAGATGGCTTAAAGGTCAAGATCTCAAGATAAATGCAGTGAGCTACTTCAAAGAACTTTAAAGTTATGACTACAATCTCGAGACAAAGTTTGATATGGACATAATTCCAAACCTGATTAACACGGAGATGAATCTTAATTTAACATCTATTTCGTAAGAAAGGGAGATTAAGGCATATATTCTCAGTTTAGAGGGTGATAATGGGACTGGTGTGGACAAATTCATGCCTAATTTTTTTTCAGGAATGTGGACAAACTTCTTGGAGCATGAGTGATTAAGCTTATGAATGTCATGTATACACAATAATCATCAAATTAAAATCTCTGAAGGTCTGCCTAAGAGAATGGATTTAGTGAAAAGATAATGCCTTATGGAAAAAAAGAGAAATATTTGCTTAATAAAATAAACAAACCTCAGAATTGCTTTAAAGTTGGGATCGTGATATGATTTTTGGCGATGTTTTCCCTACTAGTTACAATTGTCTTTGCAATTGAACCTCTTATCGGAATTGCATTGACAGTTGCAATAATGCTAAAGGATTAAGATTGGCTCTGTTAGGAAACTATAGGAATAAAAAAAAAATTAGATGTTATGCATGAAAATTAGCCGATCGTACTCGTATAACTCTATAATTAATAATCATTGAACTATTCAGTGCTTGAAGACACATCTTGCGGAGGTTGCGTAAAACTACCCTTAGCACGCATATGATATGAGCCTCTAGAGCTTCTATCCGAGATTCCATAGCAGATACTTTTTCTTGCATTTGATATTCCATCTGCTATTTCATTTCAGCTTGCTTCCTTTCATAGTTCGCCTACATCTCACACCACACCCGATAATTTTCAGCCTCTATCTCATGCCGCACCCACGCATTTTTAACCTCTATCTCATGCCTCACCCGCTCATTTTCAGCTTCTGTCTCACGCCGCACCCGCGCATTTTTAACCTCTATCTCACGCCTTACCCACTTATTTTCAGCCTCTGTCTCATTTCGCACCCACTCATTTTTAACCTCCATCTCACGTCGCATCCTCTCTAACTCTTGTTGATGTCGCATCTCAATATCCTTCCTCTGAGCCTCGGACATCGTATATTATCGGTCGAATACCATACTCGACGTGACACCAAGCCCAATAGTCCTCACATGGCCATGCCTTTCAAGTCCCATAATTCGCCCAAATATGTCATCTCGTGCAACAACGACCTCCACAATCTCTGGATGTTGCAATTCTAGTTCATCCATCTCTTGCTGTAAATATAATATCAAGTTATCATCATAATGAATACCGCTCCAATATATATAATTTTATAATTAACACTTGATTGGCACCCAAATCCATTTTCAAATGAAAAATAATGTTTTCTCAAAAGATAATAGACACACAAACAAAAATCAGGTTCTTTAAATTATCATTAAAATCCAAAATATAGATGCAATTAATCGAGCAACTTCTTCATTTACTAGCTCCTTATCCTTGGTTATATGTGTCTCCTTGTATACCATCTTACGAGTTGGTTGGTGTCCAATTCTTTTATCAATATACGAGCACAAGATTTGAAGTGTCAAGATATCACTTAACTTGTTCGCAATGAAAAAAGAACGTAGTAATCATTAAAAGTATCAAACTTTTATCTTGTTTTTAACTTGAGCATGACTAGTCCTCCCAGGTGTGTGTAGCATTGCCAAACATGCATGAATGGCTTTGTTTTTCGCACTTTTTACCTGATACGTGGAAAACACAATTGATATATATCATGTGATGGTGTCAATGACACTACCACAATTTTTTCTCTGGTGTATCCACTCTTATGAAACTACTACTTAATGTAATCAAGATCAGAATTACAATGGGTAGCGTATTGACACATAAATAATGGTTGGCGACTTAGTTTTACCATAAATGTAATTTATTTTAAAAAATTCTAGTCATGCCTTTAGGCATGGGCATCCACTAGTGCATACATATACACGTGTGCAATCACTATATAGTTCTCATGATCAAAGTGCTAAAACACCTAATCGAAGATAGAATCATGTTAACAATCTTGCTAAAATATACCTCTACTTCAACCGAGTTCCAATGATAGACGAGCGTTTTCTATTGATCTTCATCAACCCTTGGGGGACAATGTGCCAAGCGTTCCTTATTAGTCCTATACTTACTAGTCATATACTTACTACAACCCTTTTTTGTGGCCTTCCACTCCTTCCACTTTTTTCCAACAAACTCCATGAGGAATTTTCTCATCTCATTCGTGGCATTTGTATTGTCCTGTATTAAACGACATGTTAGAGAACTAAACCACAAATTCGAAACCAAAGGAATCAACCAATGTTATTTTAGATTGAACAAATAAAAATCAAATGTCTATGCAAATTATCGTTACATAAGGTCTATGAAATTATGGTTACATAAAAGAAAGATCAATTTATGATTGTAATTTTTATAAAACTACATCCATGAGTGTGTATAAAATTACCCCTATATAGATCTTCATGTTTAGTGATAAGTGAGGAAGAAATTGAAAATTTGACAACCCACAACTTTATATAATAGTAGATGATACCGTGATGCGAGTCCAAATTCCACTATTCCCTTCTTTTAGAGCATATCTCCAATCAAGGAATGTCAATGGTTCTAACTGTCCTTTGCATGCTAAAACCCCCAAATTTGAAGCGTGTCTAGATGTCGTCTTCTTAATGGGTTGTCCATACTCACTCACCTCGATGTTTAAAATTCCACCATCTTCACCCGACCCACTATGCATTAACGTGGGGCCTCGAAATCTTCTTTGCTCCTCCTCTGCTTGACCGGAACTAGGATCTAAGTATCAAGTAGGCAAGTATAGAAATTAGTAATCTTATTATATATAGACATGTAGATAAAAATTAGTGATTTTGGACAGTAATTTCTGTAATCTAATTTAGGTACAGGAATTCAGTAAGTTATCTTTTTTTATATCCAACCAAAACCAGCCACAAAATTAGTTGTGTAATATTAGTTTGCCTTACTTGCATCATGCTATTATTATTCACTATTGCCTGGTACGGAGGGCTAAATGGTGTAGTAGTAGCATTAGTAGGTGGCCAATTCGATGGAGGTTGCGGCATGACAAATGATCTTTTACCTATGTGCTCTTGGGGCTCACTAGGGGATGGTATAGCTCCTCTAATGTGTTAGGTCTGAGATCTATTTGTTGTCATCGTACTATACAAAACAAAAACAAACATTAATGTTAGTTGTACTACGAATGAATATATCTAATAGAGATAAAGTAGAAAAAATAACGTACTTTCACAAGACAGAGATATATTTTCTTGAGGATTTGGACAACTACTATTTTAATAACAATCAACTAATAGAAAAAAAGTAGCAAAAATAATGTACTTTCACAAGATAAATAGAAAATATGAACATCTTTAGCCAAAACTTTTAACACAGAGGGAAAAATTCTGGTGTGAAATCTGTTACACATCAAATCGAAGATAAAAGGTTTCTCCATTGTGACCTGAATAAAGGTCACGGATCCAAGTTTCAAAAATAGTTTGTGTAAGGGTGTATAGATGTGTACATCTAATCTGAGACTCGTGTGGTTTACCATACACACACACACACACACACACACATACACGAATATATTAACGAAATAACAAGAATGAAGCATACTAAGGAGTAGGTTCAAATTGTTTTTGCATATAATATAATGTAATAAGTTCATAATTCATCTGAATATAATATAGTCTGTAAGATTGTAATAATCTATTTTATTATAATTAAATTCATAATATAGTTATTTATTTCATAATTGTGTAAAATTATTAGTTGCCAATTCATTGAGGTGATCAGCTTCCGATATTCTTGGAGTATCAGCCTTTTCTGTTCCGCTGGGTACCGCTGCTTCATTTAAAACTGTAGGCATATTTCGAATTGTTAAACAAGGTTGATTTTACCCTCCTCCATTCTATAATTCAAACATCCTCTAAAGACTTCTGCAGTAATAATAAAGAGTACGGGAGATAAAATATTTCCTTGTCTTAATCATTAATAAGAAGAAAAGTATCTAGTAGGTTCTCCCTTAACAACGACAAAGAACTAACATTGGAATGAACTTCCATAATAAATCAATCCACAATCCACAATTCACAAAAACTAAATTTTATAAGCACTTTAATAAGAAAAATCCAATTGATCAATCATGAGCTTTAGACATCAATCTTAAAGATTATATTCCCCCCATGAACTTTCTTTTTAATGCATCAAACCATTTTTTTAGCTAAAAGGATGTTGTCTGCAATTTCTTTTCTAGCTACAAAATCATTTTGATGATTAAAGATAATTTTCGATAAAATAAGGCCTAATCTGGAAGCCATAAGTTTAGTAATTATTTTATAGCAAAAAATAAATAAAGCAATAGGCCTTAATTCTGAAAAATGACTAGGGATTAGAACTTAGCGATTAAAGCAACAAGACCACTAATGCTAGCTTTAAGAAATTGACAACTAGTAAAATAGCTTCTCACACTCTCAACAACATCTTTTCAAATGATACTTCGACATTGTTGGAAGAAATACCCTAAACCCATCAGACATAGTAGAACTATTGGCATCCATGCTGAAAACAATAGGTTTAACTTCTTATTTATCAGCGAACTTATAGAGGAATTCATTATCTTCATTAGTGATTGTATTGGAAATGATATTCAAAAGATGATTGTTATTAACTCTTTGGGATTATGGGGAAAGCAGACACTTGAAATGGCTAATATCTTGTTAATGGATGTATTCAACTCGAATCCAATTACCTCGATCATCTTTCATTTTATGGATAAACATTATTTGTCTCTTAGCTTTAGTTGTTCCATGAAAAATATTGGCATTTCTACCCCCATCTTAAAGCCATTCTTCTTTAGGCTTTTGCCTCCATAATTCTTTTTCCATAGCCAAAGCTTTATTAAGTTTGCTATTACAAAGATTTAGATTCATCTACTAGTATCAGAAGGACTATAATCAAATATAATTCCAGCATTCAACACTTAATATTCAACGATCTTCACATCTTGAAAAATATTTCCAAAGACATATGTATTCCACTATTTTAGGACTTTCTTAAGTCTTTGAAGCTTTCTAGAAACTCTCTGTATAATATTCCCTCACAAAGAATGAATCAACTAGCAACTAAGCCTTTGATGGCATTATGATTAGCCTAGATATTTAAAAATCTGAGTGGCTTTGGGTTGTTATCTAAAGAAGTTTTCAATTCCGCCAATAAAGGACAGTGATCAGAATTAGCCCTATTTAAATGATGAATGACTCTAGAAATAAAAGCATGGTGCCACTCAGAGTTGAAACAAACTCTACCGAGTCTAGTCCAATTGGTTCTATTTATCCAAAAAGATTTATTCCTTACAAAAATAGCATCAAATAGCCCACAAATAATAAGAGGTTCTCCAAAATTAGAGACATCACCAATATCCACTCCCATCAACCCAACTTTGATGGGTATTTTATTTTCCTCATTCTCTGATGACTGCACTAGGCAAATAAAATTAGAAATGTATGTGTGGGGGGTGTAATTATGTATGTATATTTAAAATATGTATCTCAAAAATCTTGCATTTGTAATTTAGATATCATATTTTTATTTTTGTACCTCCGTACATTCATAATTACCCAAAACAACATTAAAGTCTCTAAAGAGAGCCCAATTCCCATCAAAATTGTTTTTGAAATTCACTATCTGATCATCAAGAGATTTATTATGAACTGGTGTAAAGCCATCATCAGGAGGAGTTAAAGGGCTACCAGTGTATCCATTTTCAAAATTATCATCCTTAAGAATGTCTCCCCATTTCCGAGCAACTCTTGTGCAACAGTTTCAAGAGCATGGTGAGCATTACGAGCCACTAACTGGTCATTATCTAACACAACATCTTTAATCAATGGTTATTTCTCCTCTCTGTATATCAGAGGATATCTAAGAGAGTCCATATTATGTTGAGCAACTTGCTAATGGGGGGAGGGGGCTTCAGTGATAGTAGCATATTCTACATTAATTTTATACAACGAATGGAAGCACAAGACCCAAATACAAAAGACTATAACCAAAACATATGCACACGATAGATTTATACACGACAATGGGTTCAACCAACCACACCTTTATGCGAATGATATGACATACAGGAATATCTTGGTCTGTTAAAACAACACCCACAATAGACTACTAAAATCTAAAATTAATAAGAATAATTACCGAATAAAAGAAATCAACAAAACCAAGACGTCTTTATATGCAGCCTATTAAGACAGATCAATTAATATGAATAAGTAGAAAAAATAATTTGAAATCAAGTTATCATTACAAGTTCAAATGCCTAGCTAACAAAATTTTCTAATTATCTTCATGTATCTCCACTTGTGCTTCTATATCAATTGTTATTCCAGTAACGCCTTGCCTAGCCCAACTAACATCATCATCACGTGTGAATGGCGTGTCGTCCAAATATTGCTCACTCGATACCTCCGTTTGATCTATCATAGTCCCTTGGGTTGTATATTGCTATCCAAATACATAGAAAAAGTCTATATGATTTGTCTTAATTATAACACTCCAGTCTTTTTCCATTGGTTCTTGTATGTAAAATACTTGTTTCACTTAAGAGGCTAGTATGAAAGGTTCATCAATTATTTGTTGACTTAGATACAGCAACTGCTTGAAATTTACAAGTGTGAATCCGAAACCATCTTGCCCAATGAAACCTCTATTTTTATCAATCCAGTCAAACTTGAACAACACAAATGTATAGTCTTTAGAATAATACATTTCAAAGATATCTATCAAAACTCCATAAAAATTAAAATCTCCTGATACGGGATTCCTATCTCTAGCACTTGCATAACTTTTAATATGTGCATTTAGCATGACTCCACTCTTTTGCGTTGTTCGTTTCCTCTTGCGAGCCTTAGTGTGATGCCAAACACCATTAATAATATACCCTGCGAATCTTTTTGCTTTTTTTAAGGGACCTAAAGCTAACATATGAATTTCTTGTGATAGTTTTATGTCCCTTATCTCAAGTAACTTTTGCACCTATTTGACATTTACAAAATTATATTAAACGTCGTGCTTTAATGATAATATAATTATAAGTGTAATTTAGTTTTAGCGTGCATATTACTTACATGATCTTTAAACCACAAATGAAATGTTTCATATAAATGCGATCCACGTCATGTGGTCTAAGATGAGAATTACTCCTAATTGACGCATGGTGAGTCCTGCATTAAAATGAACCATTACACTATTTTACATGATTAAAAATGGGAGAAATTTCTTATTTAGGATACTTACTCTCAAAATGGAGCAATTGCATATGTGTTAACAAGCACATAGCGATGTGTCTGTACATATGTAATGTCATCAAGCATAAATTCCACCGGTTTTCCTAACTTACGACCACATTTTTTATCAAGAGTATTGCATTCGTTGTTCCTTATTGTTCAGTTACATTTCGTCTCAGAATCCTGCAAGTATTTTGAACAAAATGTCAAGCAATTGAACCTTTCGGATTACTACGGGTCTTCACATAATTCTTCAATGTAAATAAGTATCTGTCGTGGGGAAATTTTTAATTTTTATAAGAAGATAAAAATGCTTAAAATGAGAAGATAAAAAGAACAAAAAAAATCTCAACTAATACCACACCTCTCAATAGCATACATCGAACAATAATGTGGTGGTCCTTCGATCTTCGCCTCTTCTACTAAATGAAAAACTAAACTTTCCATAACATCAAAAAATGAAGGAAGAAGATCCTACCAAGATGACAAAGCGTGATCTTAATACGAGATTGAGTATGATCTAAATCTATTAGGTTCATTACTTTTGAGTACATACTCCTAAAAACATCACTCAACTCAATTCTTGGCCCAAGCATATTTTTAGGCAAAACATTTCTTAGGGAAATAGGAAGCAACTCTTGCATTAATATATGGTTGTCATGACTCTTAAGTCCCTATATATTACGTTGTTTAAGGTTGACACAACGCAATATGTTCGAAGCATAATCATCTGGAACTTTCACCCCTTCAATATTTTACAAACTATGTCTTTTCCTTTATCATCCAATGTGAAACACGCTGGTGGAAATTAATATTTGTTATTTTCCCGTTTTTGAGGATGCAGTGAATTACGAATACCTATTTCTTTCTTGTAGATCAAGACAGGAATTTAGATTATCATTTCCCTTACCATCAATATCTAATAACATCTAGAGCACATTATCGCATACATTCTTCTCGATATGCACTATATCAAGATTATATCGTACTAAATTTTCCTTCCAATATTCTAACTCAAAAAATACACTTCGTTTCTTCCAATTATATGTGAGGTTCCCATCTTCATTATCATACCTCTTCCTCTTAAATTTCGGCCCCGGATCCTTCCCAAATATATTATTGATGTCCCTTACCTCATCAAACACTTCAACTCTTCAAGCGAGAATTTATCTGTTCGAAATTTATTCCATTCTGACAACCATCGACGATGGCCCATGTAGCATTGTTTACGTCACTTTTTCAACCAAAGGGAGCGAGTATATTTGTGACAATAAGGACATGCCAATTTACCTTTAATGCTCCATCCTGAAAACTTTGCATATGCGAGAAAATCACTTATTGTCCATAGCAATGATGCACGTATTTCAAATATCTGATTACACGATGCATCATAAGTATCCACCCCAACCCATAATTCCTTCAACTCGTCAACTAAAAGGCATAAATAAACATCAATGTCATTTTCAGGCCCGCGAGGACCATCAATTAGTATCAGTAATATTATACATGGTTGTTTCATATGAAACCATGGTGTCAAGTTATATATTATCACAATTATGGGCCACGTGATGTGAACAATACTCAAGATCTTCAATGGATTAAATCCATCACTGGATAATCCAAGTCTGATATTCCATGAGTCCTCGATAAAATGTGGGTAAATCTCATCAATAGTTTTCCAAGCAAGAGAATCAGCGAGATGCTTTACATTTCCATCATTAATACGTTCCTCTGCATGCCATCTCATTTGTGATGTTGTTTTCGATGACATATATAGCCTCTAAAGTATTGGTATCAAAGGAAAGTATCTTACCACCTTCACAGGAGTTTTTTTTTCTATTGTAAGATTGTCACTTGCCTGAGCCTTTAATTATTTATATCTTGGGGTGTGGCACTTTCGACATTCAGTCTCATATTTTGTCTCATTCCAATACAACATGTAATCGTTAGGGCATGCATGTATCTTCTTATACTCTAGCCCTAAGTTTGTAATCGGCTTGCAGGCTTCATAAAAAGCCTTCGGCAATGTTTCACCCTCGGGAAATGCATATTTTAATAATTCAAGCAGCATTGTAAAGGTCTTGCCTCTCTATACACCAAGGCACTTTATATGCAACAGTCGTACAATAAATGAGAGTGTAAAATACTTCTTACAATCTCGGTAAAACTCTCGCTCATCTTCTTTTATCAGATTAAATAATCTCTTAGTTTCTTCATCGGGACCCCCACCCATATGTTGACACTCCTCATTACCATCCATAAAGTTATGCGTGAAGAAATAATTCCAAAGGCATTATGTATCATCTCTCGCATTCCATCACCAACAACTGATTCGAAAGAGGGAACTGAATATAAGTAAGATTCCCCGTGAAAAGTCCAACAAGTATAACTCGCTAAAAATCCATTTAGTAATATATGTTCCACCACCTCATCTTTCTTTACAAATATCATATTGCGGCACTTCTTACATGGACACAATATTCTTTCAGCATTTGGTCTATTATCAGAGGCGAATTTAAGGAATTCCTCTGCTCATTTTTCGTATAAAGGATGGACCCTATGTTTTATATTAATCCAACTCTTATCCTTTAGTATATTCGACCAGGTGAAAATAAAAACAATTATTAAAAAAAATTGAAATTAATGCGAGAAATCATTATCGGTAACATAGATCTTAAGATTATAGGTAAATAATTATGACTCAAATAAGTATTGAAAAGATACTTACATATTCAACCTTTAAAAATTATATAACAACAAACACAAACGAAAAGTGGTAGTTCTCCAATGTCAGTTAGCAAGTCACCGAACCGAGCTACAAAAAACATGACATTCACAAAAAAAACTTCATTAAACAAAAAGTCTCATTCACCACCCCTTATTACTTGTAGCCATTGTTTAAAGACGAGATTTTTTTTATTAATATTTATGTTTGGTATTTTCTAACGACATAATTCGTTCTAATAAGTTTTGTTGCTCAACGTTTTTTCTTTGGTCTTCAATAATGACAAATTTGGTCTCATATTCAACTTATAACAGATAAATACAATATTTTAACGATTTACACACACACACACACCTAAAATTCATTTAATGCTAAAAAAATGGTCCTTATATTAAATTTTTAATCTAGGTCCTAATATAAGCAATATTGGGTGTGTGTGAATATATATATATATATATATATATATATATATATATATATATATATATGTGTGTGTGTGTGTGTGTGTGTGTGTGTGTACATATATAAGGAGATCAAAATTAAGTTTTGTTCAAGCATCGAAACGGCAGACATGTGAAACATTCAGCATCAAACTCAACAAATATGTGGATTTGCCAAATGGGGGGACACCATGGGCAATTGGTTCGGTTATGAATTTATTTTAAACTCTGAAGAGAGATGCAAATAAGAAACTTCTCATAAATCTAGGGTTACAAAACCCCTAATTTCATAAAACTAAAACCATAATAGATTGAAATACACAAAGATCAATACATATACAAACACTTATATACATACCCAAATAAGTAAACGGAGAGGCTTGTTAAGTTTATTACTAAATATTTAACATGCAATTTGTGTAACCAAATAATATCAACACACATATATTTCATTTGTGAATAATTTTATAGTCTGAAGAGAAAATCAATTTCGGTTGATTTGTTGAAAAGTGTTGTAATAAAATATAAATGTGGATTTAATGAGATAGACAATCACGAAACCGTGGATTTGATGAATTTGTAAGATACGAAACTATACATTTTCAATCACGGAATTGCAAGATGATACAAGATATGAAATTGAGATTGCAAGAAACGATCTTCTAGAAACTTTATATTAACTCGATTGCAAGAAACTATGGATTCTTCAATTTTTGAGTGATGAAAATTTAGATATGCGCCAAGATACGCGATTTGGATCGAAAGGTTTAGAAAATTAGTTTTCAATTGCTAATGAAAATTAGTTTGGAGAGAAAACCGCAGGTATTCCTTTTGTGTGAGAGATATAAGTAAAAGTAGATTCCCACATTTGTATTGGTTACGTGTAAGCGGGGGAGAAGTAATCCGACGTTTATCATAAAAAAAAAACATCGATTATTTTGTGATAGTTATCTCAAAATGTCAGCAATATCTGGGTTTTATCATTAAAAGTCAATAATTTCTGATAATTGAACCAAACGTCGGTTAATATATTAACATTTTTTTTATAAACGTCGGTAAATATTTCTATGCCAACGTTTTTTTTTTTAAATCCGCAAAAAAATGTTGGCATATATATATTATTTCTTGTAGTAGTGGATTAAAGAAAAGGTTGGGTGATGCTAAAGGCGATTGGATTAATGAACTCCACAATGTTTTTTGGGCATATAGGACCACTCCTAGAATAGTAACAGGGGAGTACATGCCCCGTACATGCTTGCTTTTGGAACTGAGGAAGTGGTAACAGTTGAAATAGGTCTGTCGACTCTCAGAGTGTTGAATTTTGATTCACCCAAAAGTGATCTCATGAAGCGACTACATCTAGATATGATAGAAGAGGTCAGAGAAGATGCTGTTATTCGGATGGTTGCTTACCAAAAAAGGAATGTTAGGTTCAATAATCGGCGCGTTAACCCTTATTCCTGGCTTGCTCCATATGTGCATCCAAATAAGTCAGAGCTTCATCATACCCATCCATCTAAACAGCACTAGGTTACTTGTGGAAATGTAAGGTAAGTTGGTCCACATTATCTTGAAGCTTTTTAACGGCCTTATCTTTCTCCTTGAGCTAAGCAGCTTGGTCGGCCAGAGTTTTCTTGGTCCTCTCCTCATCAACGGTTGGCCGAATAACTATACTTCGCTATGGAGATTGGCTTTGAGATAGTGAGAGCGCCATATTTAATGTGATTTATAAGGACATAAGTAGATTTCTATGTCAACACATGGAGATTATGGGAAGGTATATATTATGGATTGGGGGCCTTACGGATCTCGACAATCGATTATGTTAGGTAGTAGTGTATCAGGTGGGGTCCTTGTATGGATTTCTCTTTATGAGACATCCCACGCATGAAACTAGCAAACATCGAGAGTTGGAGAGAAGTTTGGTCGATAGTACATGTGTTTTGTACTTTGATCATTGTACATATACAAGAATATGATTGAGAATTGATCATTACACTATGACTTAAGGCTGGTAGAATCGCCTAGTTCTGACAAGAAAACTAGTACATAATGGTTACATGATGAATAGAATAGCATGATTTGTGCAATAATGCACGAGATATATGTGACACCCCGACTAATTAAATACCGGCTAGCTACTCCTTTATTAAATTAATTCAAAATGCCAAGTTGGTCCAGTTAATAGCATCACTGTCGAAAACATTTTAATGATTACTAACCACCTAGTATTTAAAAAGTAAGTTGCCAAATTTTAATTTAAGTCTGATTAACATGCAACAAGTGTAATGAAGAATAATAATACCATTCACCATAAAGAAGTAAATAGAGTAACCATCACATACTGAATAAAGTCTGGAGGAAAACTCCTCACTACAAATCCCACAACTGAAATATATAAAGGAATACTGAATCAATACATGCCAAAGTCTGAAAACTGTAATGGAAAGATGTCTCTAATAGAAATGGGCGACATGCCCTACAACTGATAGATAATGAATCTGGAATCCAAGTGATAGAAGCGTCTACAAGCAAATCCCTGTAGCTTCCACAAACAGCTACAGCTCGTCACCAGAATGAGTATCCTATGCATGGTGTCCTTGTGGCTTGACACCTAAAATGGTTTTACAAAGAAAATAGATTTGAAAGCAAACGGGTCAGAGCCCGAATATGGAGATATTTTAAAAACCTGCAAGTGCTTTAAAAACATTTAAAACATTAAATGCAAAGTACATGTTAGGACGTGCACTCACATGATATTCTCACCTCTCGTCTAACTGTGCAGTCCTAACGTAAGTACCCATCTACAACGACACAAACCACTGACTAAGTGACATTATATCTAGCTAGATTGTCATAGGTCCTACCCTTATTACTCGGTTCTATTAACATTATAACGCTCGTAATTAAATAGGGGTTTAACGTAAACTCAGATGCTCAAAATGCAATATATTTCACTATCAGCTAACCCGTTATGTTTCTCGAAACAATACCGTAATTATATTCACAACATTAACATGAAGGTTCCCATTAATTAAGTGTATATTATTCACATCATAAATATACAATACAAGTACCCCGAGAACTAAGCTGCGGTGCACACATACTCTGCTATCCATCCCGGTACATCACGTACATAAGGATTACATATTCCGAATCTCTCAGGAATAGTTCACAGATAACAACATCACAAATAATGGAGGCGAACACAGTCACATCACATGGGTCACGCACATACCTACGCTCCCACGATCAGCGGACTTATTAATATCCCAATAAGTCTTTCTATGACCTATGTTCATCAAGGTAACTAGTCTAAATCCGGGCAACACAAGGATTAGAGGGCCCTAAGCGAACGCAAACCTCCCGTGATAGCAAGTATGGTAGGTATGTCATACACACAATTCATATACCAATACTAAGTAAACACACGTCTTAGTAATCCCGTAGTTTAATCGTAGTACTATTCTCATTCTAGTACCAATATATAATTTACACCCTTTATACGATTCCGGTTTATAATCATACGCGCCATAATTTATTCTCACGTCGTAGTAGACCCTCACGTCTCAACCCAATTGGTTCATTGATTTAAATCACTCGTATATAATTTACTCCTCATAATAACCCAAAAATCCCAAATCTATCAATACATCATCAAAGGAATGTTAACTCTACCCTCGAACAAGTTTACGGGACTCCCAAAATCAAAACAGGCCAAAAAGGCCCAAACTGCCAGCTCGTTAGAAGTCTCGTTCGAACGAGGCTGTTCGAACGAGATCAAACTGTCAGCTCGTTAGAAGTCTCATTCGAACGAGACTGTTCGAACGAGATCCAGTTCGTTCGAACGAACTGTACCTTCTAACGAGATCTCGTTCGAACGAAGTATCGAACGAAATTCCTTTTCGTTAGAAGCGACTGGTCAACTCATTAGAAGCTCGTTCGAACGAGGCTCGTTCGAACGACCTGGGGAGGCTCTTCTAACGAACGACCAGTTCGAGCCCAGATTTTTCCTTCTTCGTTTTTCATCAATTTTACTCCTCAAATCTCCTCTAAAATTAGTCCCAATGATTGTTTTAAGGTCTCTAATCAATCCTAAACATATTATAGTCACCTCCTAACACGTTTTAAAGGATTAAATCACACTAACATCAATCAATATACAAATCTCTACACTTTTTCCTCAATTATTCAAGAACATAAACCCTAGAATTTGTAATCATCAATTAGTCCATTCTAGATCCGTTTTTGTTACATCCCACGTATACTAATACCAGAATAATCATCTCTATATGGTTCTACATGCAATTTGTCCTCAATATTCAAGTTCTAAATCCAATTAACATGGGTTTTCATTCATCTTTCAAGAACAATTGGAATTCTTCAATTTTCTAACATGGGAAGAACATTCTCTGAATTTAAATGTAATTAAATTACTTGCCTTGATTGTCTCTGAATTTGGTGTTGATTTTTGTAAAGATATCTGCAGAATTCCTTCTCTTTCTCTCCCTCTCCAAGCTTTCTTCTCCAAAGGTGGCTATGGTGGCTAGGGTTTTCTTTGGGAAAGTTGGAAACCTAATTTGATAACTCCCGTAGCATATTGGGTCATTAAGGGTTGGTTAGTGGGTTTAGTGGGTCTATTCCCAATCAGATTTACTTCTCTAATTTTCGTCATTTCTAATTTCTAAAAATACGAAATTACCAAAATACCCTTTATATTGCCGGTATGGCCTAAAAATACCCCGGGACCCAAACTACACCCCCGGCTAGTGTTTTCTGACTATCTCGACCCTTTCGGACGCGTTGGCGCACTCAAAATGACCATACGGTTAATAGAATTTAAATTCACTATTATAATTAAAATAATACACCATGACGCGGCGGTCACACGCGTCTCAACAAAATTTTAAAAATGCCGTATATCAATCTCACGACAAATTTTTCATAATTCAATATTCATATAAAAACATGTATGCACATAATCAAATACCAACTCGCATCTCGTTAGTATATTTAACCCGAATTAATTTCCAATTAATACGCATTTAATTAATTAATCCCAAAAATAAATATAGCCAAAAATACGGGGTATTACAATATATGGTGTAGAGGCGCCCTAGGTAATTGAAAATATTGTATCAGGTAGTAGATTATGATTGTCATGTGAATTCGATAACATTTAGCTAGGCAAGTTGAAGCTTATTTTGTAAGATTTGCCAAAGTCTTGTGTTTCACGATAAACTGATTTTTAGAGCAAGGGGAAGGATTTGTGACACGCGGTGATACAAAGTCACATGGATCAAGGTTAGAGGTACATTTGAGAGAATATAAGATGTATCATGTTATAAATGACAGTGGTGATGGGATTTAATGAGGAGAAATATTGCTAAATTCGTTTTACGATGGGTCACCAATCTATTGGTAAAGGGTGGACCATCCGAAACAAGTTGGGGTTTGTTCAATCGTTCGGGATTCCTAAGTAGTGATGGAAGAGTATTCCCAAGTATTTTATCATGGAGGCGGCACGATACTATATGGTGATAGTGGATCGATTGACCAAAGTAGCTTTTATTATAACAGTTAGGATTGATCATACTACGGGATAGTGTGTACAGATCTCTATAACTGAGATAGTGAGGTTACATAGGGTACCATTTAATATTATTTTCGATTGAGATAAGATCTTTGTATTTCGATTTTGGAAGAGTGTTCAAGAGGCCATAGGTACCAAGTTGTGAGTGAGTAAGGCCTATTATCCGCAGACGAATGGGCAGAATAAGCGGACTAATCAGATGTTGGGAAAATAAATTATATGTGTACCCATGGATCTTAGGGGAGGATGAGAGCAATCCCTTCCACGAGTTAATTTTGTGTACAATAACTCATATAAGTTCACTTTTGGGCATAGTATCCGTTGAGGTATGGCAAGGTAAGCCTCATTGTTCTCCTTTTTGTTAGCAAAATATGGGGGACCAAGTACTATTGCGAAAATCAGAGATGGGTTGATACTTAGAGTATATAATGTGTGTAAAGTATATACTGCACAAATAACCTACTTGTGTGCGATCGTCGCGAGACGAGATCGCATGTATCTAAAGAACGATTAATCTACTAAGATGCGAATAGTAGAGGACTAATATATAAAACAATTTTAAGTAGTGAAACTTAAACGGTAAGACTTGGCAGGGCAACCTGGAATTTAAAACGAACATATGTAAGGTGTTAATTATTAAGGGTATTTGATAGCGTACTGTATGGGCAGTACGGAGTAGTTTACTCGTAAGCGCGAGGATGCGATGCTTAACATATAGCCGAGTTGTTCGTATCTGGTATACTTTTCTCGAATTTTGGGATAAAATTATGTTGTAAGGGGGTAAGTATGTAACATCCCGCATTTTTAATGACTTTTAAAATGGAATTAATTAAAATTTATTGTGAGATAATTGAAAATTAATCCGGATTTAAATATTACTAGGGAGTAAAGTAATATGAGATTTATGTTGAATATTACTTGGTGATTAAAATTAATATATGATTATGACTTTCCATGATTCAATATACAATTATCGCGAGTAATGAATACGATAATTTCGAGAATTAAGTCGGGACGCACGTGTGAGATGTGTCGGGACTAAAATTAAATGAAATGAAAAATAAAACATTTTTGTGTCATCCAAATGATCATTTTGACTACGCCTAAGCGTTCGGACGGTTTTAAATAGTCGGAAAAGTCTACTTAAGTGTTTGATTTGGGTCTCGGGGAATTTTGGAGCTGAATAGACACCCCAGATGGGTATTTTTGTCATTTTGCATGGGAAGTGAATAGTACCCACGAATTTAAGAGATTTTATATAATTTGGAGAGTTGGTAACAATGAGGTTCATTCACCAAAAATAGAGGAAGAGACTTAGGGAGAGTGAGAGACTTCTTTGGAGAAAGGAGAAGCCACCTCTGGAAAACCAAGACTCAAAGGCCATTCTACACCATCATCGCCACCGAAAGTTGGTCGAAAAAGCGAAAGGACCACCAGTAGACAAACATCCTCAAAGGTTCAGACCTTCAATTTATAGGCAAGTGAGTTAATCTGTACAAATTAGCATGTATAATGCCCATGTTAGAATAGTTATATAATTATTAGAAAATTACATGATTTAAAGATAAACCATGACGATGTTAATGGAATCATTGATTAGTGAATTACGTAGAATAAACCTTCTTCTGATTATATTTTTTAATCCACGAATTTTAAAGTAATGGATAAAGAAAATCTGGGTTTTATATTATGTTCTTGGAGAAATGATAAAAGAAGGATTTTATGGAATTTAGGAGAAATAGCTTGTTTAATCCAAACCTATTGATATTTTAAGATTGTTTAATGATTGGAAATCATTTATATATATTACCATATCATATGGAATAGATTATGAGGAGTTTCGGACTTTAAAACATGTGAATTGAAGATGAAAAATAGTTAAACCTGTAGGCAAATACATGCAAAATCATGGTCGTACCTGATGGATCGATCGATCGACTCAAGAATGTCGATCGATCGACCCTTCCTTTCGATCGATCGACCCCTCCTAGTTTTTGAAAATTATTTTGTTATAAGGTTTGATTAAATACCATATTGTATAAATCTTTTTTGGTGACTAATTAAACAAATTGGGGGTTAGAGGAGGGCAGTAGGGTATACTTTAGACCCGAAAAATATAATTTTGTATGGATGGAATGGGGGAAATTAATGAGTATGAATTAAATTCGTTACGGTGGAAAAATATATATATAGGGATTTAAATCGAATAGAGGAGAATTTACGGTTAGGACCAGTAGTGAGAGAGTTATTATTATCGGAATAACCATAGGCTTATGTGGGATTAACCCTAATAGGTGAAATAAAAGGGTTAAGACGGAATTAGGAATTATAGAGAAATAAACCTAATTGAATCTGATTTTAATTCAAAGAAATTCGGGTGTTGTGAGGACATGGACTTGTAGGAAGTGAGTGATTACCTACTGAATTTATATGATAAATAAATGATTACCCTTCGAGTGATGAGAGAAGCTCGTGAAAATAATTTAAGAACTAAAGTCATAATATGTAAATATGTAGAATATGTGCGATAAATATACTACGTATGGAAATATTTATATGGGTTATGCGTGTGCCCTATTATTATTATTATTATTATTATTATTATTATTATTATTATTATTATTATTATTATTATTATTATTATTATTATTATTATTATTATTATTATTATTATTATTATTATTATTATTATTATTATTATATACAGGTGGGGTGAATACCTATATTATTTATATTATGTGCATGGCATACCTATGATGCTTGCTATCAGGGTGGAGGTTGCGCTTTGTGGACGGTCATATCCCTATGTGCCTTTGGGGGGATTTTGATTCGTACCCTGAGCATGGGACCTTGGACACGTGTCGGTTGAGAATGATAGTTTTGATGGTTGAATGGGAGCATAGGTATTTGCATGACCCATTTGGATGGGGAGTATGCTCGCCTCCAATATTTGTGATATGAGATTTATGGTTCGTGAGAGATGTCGAACCAACAATCCCTTGTACAGTGCGAGATGTACCCGGACATGATAGCAGAGTATGCATGCACTGCAGTTGAGTCTAGTAGTGTGAAGTATTGTATAAATTATAGAGTGAATATATATATATATATATATATACATGTGATATTATCTACTGTGTGACATTTAGTAGATATGAGGCAATCTATTGTGTGAAATTTGTAGGTTAAAATATATATTATGAGGGTGAAATCTACTATGTCAAATTGTAGATGAAAAATGGATAATAAGATTAGATTGTAATAAGTAAGTGAATACTTAATCCTAAAGCTGTGAAAGTTCATATTAAAGAGAAATGAACAAATTTAATTATCATAAGAATTGTGTGGGAAATACGGGGAAATGATATGGGTAGAATCCTAATGGAGAACCTCAATTAGGGAGATAACAAGGTACGTGAGGCGTGCACACTAGATGAGAGGTGCGAATTCGCAAGCGAGAGCATGGTAAGCTAACATGTACATAATAATTGCTTAATTTCATTTGTTAAGTACTTGCTATTTTTAAAAATCTTTTACAATCGGGCTCTGACCCGTTTCCTTGCATATTCTCTTCTCTATTGTATCTTGTACATCAGGTATCCGGTATTAGGGATGCGGACATCAAATATGAATATCTCGACGGGTTATAGTTGCTACTGGAGAGGCAGATTTATTTAGACGCTTCCATTCTGTTGATTCACATATTTGTACTGTTTACTTTCATTTAGGGTATGTCGCCTAAGATTCTAGTTATTTCATTTCTATTCCAGAGATTGTAATCATTTATATCAGTACTGTTAATATCAGTTTTATTTGATGGTAATGAAATATTTTAACTGGAGAGTTATTCCAGTCACATTTAATCTTGTTCAGTTGTGATGTGATGTTGTCTATTATTACTACGCTTTGTGGAATGGTTTTAATTAAATTAAAAATGGATAAGTTTTGACACTAGCTTAATTATTTATTAGGTGAATTAATAAAGAAATTATTTTTTGATAGTGATGCTAAGAATAAACCAACTGGATATTCTAATTTAATTTAATAAAGGACTAATCACCTGTTATTTAATTAGGCGGGGTGTCACAAGTGTATAGGGCAAAATCTAGAAAGATAAATAGCATAGAAGCTAGCAATTAACAAGAAATCAACATCATTTGAAGACTGTAAACAGTTGAGCAAAAAATGTTCTTTCATTAATCAAAGCTAAGATTACAACGGTAGGTACATCAAAGAACTAAGAAGAATAAATTGGAAAATATATGAAAGAAATGACAAAAAGAAACTTGCTAAAAGGGAGATAGACCTTGTCCTTGTCTTTGGTCTGTTCCTAATCGACAGCAGGGAGGTCGATAATAGTAAATGGCCCCACTGAAATATCAGTAGGGACCGTTGAGCAATCTTCAAACCCTTCCTCATCATCAAATTCTTTATCCAAATGAGGAGGAGTGCCTAGGTCATGTATTTGAAAAACCTCAGAATTTGCCTCTGTACCGACCACCTTCAGTGCCTCCGACCAACCTTACTTAATGCATAACTTCTTGGCATATTCGATTTGGATAGAAGCTATAAAAAGTGATTTCTCCCAACCTTTGTCAAAAGCATCATCCTTGTCTTTCTTGCTTTTGGCCTTCAAAGATGCAACTTCTCTTTCAACTAGTCCTCTACAGCCTTAGCCCTATCATCAGCCTCCTTTACTTTATTCTCAACAGCTTGGGCCTGTTCTTCAGTAGCTTTTATTTTACCTTATGCTATAACTGCCCTATTCTCGACTTCTTATAGTTTCTCATCCAAGAATTTTTCTTCGATTCCAAGGCCTTTTGGGAATCCTTCAAAAATTGCTTCAGACCTTCGAATTCCTCTTCCACCTCACCTAGGAAAGATCTCAACAGATCGTCCTTCTCCATCATTTGGTTAAAATCAACCAAACATTTTAAAAGACCAAACATAAGATATCAGAAGAAGTTCAGCAAAATGAATATAAACAAAAGATAGAGAAGTACCAAAGCCAAATTCTGGTAAGATCTTTTTGTCTGTTTGGTTTTGGACAGGGAAACTGATGTTACTCTATCAGCTGGAAGGGTTCTAGCCTTAATTAAACCTCTGAAAAACCCAGGAATGATGTCCACAAAAGCTAACCCAATGTCACCCAAGTCAGCTTGAAACTTTTTAACGAACTCTTGTTGGTCGGCTTGGCCTTTCTTTGCTTGCTTCTGAGGTTCAGGTAAGAATTTCTTTAACCTCTTGTACTGAGGTTCAGAGTCTTGATCCTCTTTAATAATAAGAACTTAGGGCCTCTTTTCACTAACCCGAGACTTCTTTTCAATTGGTTTCTTGCCAGTAACAACATTCTTCTTGGTAAGGGGAGACAATGGCCCACTCATCAAATTGGGCATCTCTCTTTTGCCCATGTCTGCAAAGGAGAAACATGGATCTCAGATAAATTGAAAGATTCAAAAGAAAAAGAAGTTCTTCCTTGGATGAACTCAGCCCCAATTGAATTTGAAGTCGAAGAGGTAGACACAAGTTCCTCTTCTAAATTGATGGCAACATATGGCAAGGTAAGTGTTGGTCGGGCAACGAAGGAAGTGATAGAGCTCTTCTATTCTAACAGCAGTGAAGCAACTTAGGGATGTTATTCTCCATTTCTTTGATTAAGACCCCACAGGAATTTAAGCTCATCGATATTTCACCTTCTAGAGGAAACCTCTTCCTACTTTCCTCTACAAAAGAATACAAGGTAGCAAAGTTAGTCAACAAGTCTGCAAATAAATGACAAAATATAAAAAAAAGTTAAAGGAAAAGGTTCGAACCTATGCCACGCCCTTCTTGGGGGCATCTGGGTCCAGTGTAGGACACCCCCTCAGGAAGGGGAACATGTTGTCAATTGTTAACAACTATACCATAATCCTAATAGTCCTTATTGGAATGCGGCAGGTTCACTACTAGAGCCTATTGGCTTGCCTAGTCTTTCAATAATACGAGCTCTCTCTAATAGTGTCCCATTTATAACAAAACATCAACTCATAGACCCCTAATATGAGTCCCACAAATCTCATTTAACCTATTAACACCATTTACATCCCTCAAAGTTTTTAGTGCTACCCTAGCAGGAACTACATCAAAGTGTTCACAAAACTGAAGAAAAAGGGGGTTTGGTGGAAAAGTGATGCCACACTTATAAATAAATAAACTAGGAATCCAGTGACCCTCAGGAAGAGAATACATATCTACTGGACCTTGGGCTATCTCTAAACCTAACCAAGCAGGAATCTTTTTTTTTCTCTAAAATCCTCTAACGAACCCTCATCCACAAAGTAAATCATGGTGGAAATAGAGAAATAGGGAAATAAGGCTTACAGTGATCTAAAGGTATCTCCAAGAACTAAAGAAAACGATAGCGAACGAACGATCGTACTAATAAAGCTTAAGAAGGAAGGAAAACTCTAAGTACGAAAAAGTTGAGGTGAAAATAAATGGAAGGAAACTTTTACCTATTTATAGGTTGCCTTGATAAATAAGAACCAAATGATTAACTGAACGAACGGTTGAACTACCGCCAACTACACGCTTCCCCAAAAAGTAAAAAGTTCAGCGTACCCTTTGGCGGTTCAAAAAATTTTGAAGTATGTGCAAAAATGCCATTATCCACGGTGCCTGTAGAAATTTTTACCAGTCCAGAAGGTCGATTGCGTCCAGCTCTCCAGTAACATGTCGAAAAACATTTCGAACAAATACATCATACTTTCGATCAATCATAAAGCATGGAGCATTAGGGGCTTTTGTTTTATGTAAAAATTATCTCTCCACATGGATAAATGAAATACGAACACTTGTCATGCTAGGTGGCCATATAGCTATCTTGATCGGCATCAAAAGAACCTAGTCGGTTGGAAGGCTGACCAAATCTAGAATTTGAACCATCAAGAATATTAAAATTTACTCGATTGGAAGGGCGACCAACACTGAAAACCAAGAGTCACATTTATTGTATACAGATGTAAATTCCTGGAAATATAAAGGCATTCCATCTCTAGGGTACCGAACCCCTATTAATAGGCAGTCTCCCCTAGCTCAAGGGGATAATCTAATCATTCTCAAGCACACCATACTAAGAATCAACATAAATAAAAATAAGATTGGGCGTGGGATTTTTTCATAGCCCACTTTAAAAATCTTTGACTCTTATGTGTTTAATTAAGATTGCTCTTATTATTTATCCGTGATTATAAAATTGGATCACTCCATTTTTAGACATCAACACCATCCAATCCACATGGAATAATAACCAAGATTCGTTAAAATTGCTCTCCCCTAAGGATTCAACCGAATGAACCCAATCTCTTAAGATTTTTTTTAGTTAATCCTCATCATGGATATCTTTACGTGCATGTATTTCCACATAGTGGTGAATGTGGAAAGTGAACATAATGTATCTAGCATCGAGGAACATCACCACAATGCATTAATGCACGTGCACTCGCGATCGGTTATCAAGACAGTGGGACATGCAAATAGATCAATATGTTTTCAACCTCCATCATAAAATCATTCATGTGATACCAATATACATAATGATTGTCACCAATAAATTTCATTAACTGCTGCATCGCCATTCTACCTTTTCGTTCTCCAATCCTTAGCTTTCCTTTAGCATTGGAAATTGTTATCATTGTTGACACATTAGTAACATTTTGATAATTTATCATCATTAGAATGACGGCCAACTTTACCCAACTCAATGCCATCTCTTTAACGATGTTTATCTTCATTAAAGTAAGTCGCCATCATATGGATGCCCGATTATTATTTTGGGAAATTGATGGTTGTGAACTCCACTTACAACCTATAACATCTAGCTCCCACTATCAAGTGTAACGTCCTTCAATTGAAACGGGCAACACTCTCTAGTCGTCGTATCATTCTTCTTATTTTTCTCACCCTTAGCATATGTTTCGTTCTCACACTCCTTCCCATGTTGGTATCGTACTCTCTCCCCCTCTCACAACCAAATGTAAACGTCTCATCCACATCGCCAAAGGTGCATCAAACTTGGTGATTAGTATTATTGTTCTAATAAATCTACATGCGCTTGAGCCCAATCGACCAACGCTTGATGGGTAGGAAATACCTGAGAATATAGACATAAATTAACCAGTATATTTTAGTACACAAGTTTATTACATTTGAAATAACTCCAAAGGTTGTGTGTAATAAAAATACTTGGTCGGTAAAAAAAGTGGAGCTAACAAAGAACCATCAACGCCTATATTCTCATAGTTGATATTGATTAACGCCTTATCTAATAATATAAAGTTGAAATCCATAAAGGCTTCCTACATAAGTAAGAATAAATTGTATTATTAAAAGCATCCTAATTTCTTAATTACTTTACATAAGTAAGATTTCTTATATACACTACATAATTAAGGATTCTCACGTCTACATTATAGTAAAGCATCCTACATAACTAAGAAAAGAATCATACATAATTAAATAAAGCTTGTCCACATCTCAGAACTCATTCGGTAAGATCATGTCGAATATATGTTTCCTTCTAGATAGGATACACCCTAGATCTTAGAGTTACGTTTATAGGATCATACCGAATGAAACTTGTTTTAAAAAAAGGCTAGTGGTTCGGGAGGATTACCCCTAAATTTAACCTCTAACTCGGGACCCAGATCCCGAACTACTGTCCGATTTTTTGCACTTCTTTATTTTTTGAATCCTCGCGAACAAACAAAAAATAATCTAAATGGGACCTAAAAATTACCTCTCATATTATTTGGGATAGTTTTATTATTTTTGTTGGTGTCACACCTATTGTTAACACCTTGCATTGGTATTTGTAACTTTTATGACAAATCCTTGTTATTATGCGGGGATAAACTATATTATTATTGGTGTAATGAGAACCATAATGTATTCAATGCACTTTGATTGATGACAAAAATGGTTGAAGTTTAGTGGGTAGAGTGACAATGACGTGGGAGGTTAGTGGGTAGAAATAAAACAATGTTATGCGGATCAAGAAGTATAGCAAATACTGTGTAGAAAATATTTATATGGTGTGGTAGCTCTTACTAAAATATATAGTATTCTTAAAATTATAGTATATAACTAAATTTGCATGATAATACAATGTCTACATTTGTCACGCCCACACGATGACACGTGTACACTTTATTAGTATGTTAGCCATTTATTAATTTTGTATTATATAGATTAATGTAAACACATATATATATTGTCAATACATGCATTTAGTTGATTCATGTATGTAAACACATATGTATTTGATTAATACATCCATTTATTTGGTTCATTTATAGAAATCTAAATGGGTACACGAAAACTCCTTGGTATCATGAATTATAGCTAAGATGATTGTCCACCTTATCTATGCAAATGTCAACCAATTGTGAATTGTCACTTTCACGTGTAGCATTAAAAATATTATGTGCCATTAGAATGACACAAGCCTCTTTAATTGACCAAGACACATTACCATTTTTTAAAAAAAATAAAAAAATAAAAAAAGTATATTGTTTCTTAATATATAAAAAATAGGTGGAAAAATAAAAGAAAACTGTTACTTTCAATATATAAAAAATGTGACAAAATATTTTTTTACAAATTGGAAGGAAAAGAGTACAATTTAATTTATATTAATAAAAATTGAGATGAAAAAGAAAACAAAAACAATTCGTTTTTTAATAAATAAATAAGGGAATGTAAAGGAGAACAAAAACCGTTTTTTAATAAATTAAAACTGGGAATAAAGAAAGTAAAACATATTTCTCTTGTATTTTTTAAGAAAATAAACAGCTGAATGAAAAGGCTAACGCAAAAACGAATTTTTTTTATTAATAAAAATAGGAATGAAAAATATAACTCACAAAATATTTCTTTTATCATATAAAAATTGGGAAAAGAAAAAGAACAGTTTTTTGTTGTTTGAAAAAACAGAGGAAAATAACAACAAGAAAACTATTTTTTTTAATTTTTCAGTAAACAATTTTTTCGTCTCATGTCACGTTTTAATTCAGTCGTGCTTGTGTTAAGTAAAAATAAAATTGTGTATCATGTTGCTTTACATTAAAAGATACAAAGATAAGATTTCGTATTGTGTCTTTATTATTTTAGCATGTATCGGTGTTAAATCAAAAAAATAAAATTTCCCGTCGTGTTGCTTTTATTTGTATGAAAGACATCCATATGAATTTACTGGTAGCACAAATGAGGGATTATGAGGAAGATAATAGCACTACGTCTGATGTGTGCGAGGGAAAATAGCTTAGGTTGTCTAAGGAACAGTTGGGGTTGCTCCAAGACTTGTTCAAGGTCAACGACAATCTTATTTCGATTAGTGGCAGTTTTGGTATATAGTAAGAGTGTTCGTCTAATTAATGCTAATGATGATATTTATTTTTGGTATAGATACAAAAAGTTTTGTTGTATGTAAAAACTACTCTCATACATGAACCAATGATGAATATACACTTATCCCCCTATGTGGCCGACTAACCACCTTGATCGGCTTCAGAGATACTTAGTCAATGGGACTACCGACCAACTCCACAATGTCAACCAAAAGGAATACCAAAAGATACTAGGATGGGATGCTAACCAACGCTGAATTCCAATAGTGATATTTATTGTATACAGATGTAAATGCCTGAAAATATAAAGGTGTTCCATCTACTGTTTTACACTACTATAAATATGAGATACTCCCTTAGCTGGAGGCAACTCGAATCATTCATATGCACACCATACTGAGCTATTATAAATCCTATAAAGTAATACCAATAGTGGACGTAGGCTATTTTACAGCTGGACCACTTTAAAAATCTCTTCTCTTATGTGTGTCTGATTTGATTAACCAATTATGTTTTATTTATGATTATAAATTTGGATTAAGTCCAATTTTAGACATCAACAGGCTGAACCACTTTAAAAATATATTCTCTTATGTGTGTGTGATTTGATTAACCTTTTATGTTTTATCGGTGATTATAAATCTGGATTAAGTTCATTTTTAGACATCAACAGATTGGTGCCGTCTGTGGGAATGACATAATTAACTTAAATGAACTATTGAACTACCATCGATTGCAAGCCTCCCAAAGCTTCAAAAGACTATTGTATACTCTGACAGTTCAAAAAAGTTTGAATTATTTACAAAAATGCTATTATCAAATAGTACCAGTGGAAATTTTTACAAGTGTAGGAAGTCGACTGCCGACCAGATACCCAAAATAGTGCGCCTAGCAATTTCCTGGACTAAATACTCAATACTTTCAATCAATCATCAAGTATGGAACATTAGGGGCTTTGTTGAATGTATTAATTACTCCCCTATATGGATCAATGATAAATATACACCTGTCCCCCTACGTAGCCGATCAACCACCTTGATCGGCTTAGGAGATACTTAGTCGATTGGACTGTCGACCAACTCCAGAATGTCCTGCTTAGTTGTCAGATATATTGATATGGATGAATCCAATGATAAGCTAAGGAAAGTCAACAAATACAGGCTAGTAATTGGATTCTCCAAAAACGATCTAAGTAGGGTACTTTATCCTCGCGATGATCCGTTAAATATTACTTACGTAGTTCATCATGGCAAAGTTGCACAAATACTGGTTGATAATGGGAGTTCAGTTGATGTAATGTTCTACAACTGTTTCCAGAGCTTAGGGATAAAAGACAGTAAGCTAGAACCATATCATAGACCTCTTATAGGATTTGTAGGAGAGAAACTGTACCCATTAGGAACGATCATGATGGAAGTTTTGTTCGGCATCTAGTCGGCGAGCAGAAGAGAAATAATTTATTTTTTTGTGTTAGATAAAAATGTCCCCTTATCCTACAATATCATCCTAGGATGAGTGGGGATGAAGCAGTGAGAAGATATGCCATCTACAGTGCATCAATGCATGAAATTTCTAATAAATTATGAAGCCGACATAGTAAATGGCAACATGAAAGAAACCAGGGAATGTTATTTTACTTCGGTCGACCAACAGGAAATCCAAATGAACAGCACAACCACTTTCCACATTGACACTCTGGATCCTCGGGAAGAAGAAAAGTTATTAAAGGGGCAAATTATAGAATAAACATAAGTTATTGTACTAGATGACCAAAAATACAGAAATAACTACCCAGATTGGTACAAGATTGCCTCCCTCTCTCAAATAGGAATCAATTACATTCCTTAGATAAAGAAAAAATGTGTTCACTTGGAGTCACGAACATATACCATGGATTGATCATAACTTCAGTTTCCATGAGATTAATATTAATCCAGATTCTAAGTCGATTAAACTGTAAGGACACAAATTTCCAATCGAGTCCTTTGTAGTTTTGGCTCAATTTCGGACAAAAAATTTTGAGTCATAGGATAGAGTTATGGACCATCCTTCAAGCCTATGACGTACTAAAGTTGAAGATGTAGCGACCAAGTTTAAAGCTCCATCAAAATGCCGGTTTAGTGTGCCTCATTTCTACGTCATCAACATGTGTTACGTTTACTCCTAAGGTATGAATGCATTGTAAATATATAGGAGCTTGGAACATGTTTCATTGGGTGAACTTTTATTTTAAACTGTTGTTTATTTTCAGAAAGATTTTATTAAAACTTTAAAATAAAGTATATAAAGTTTTTGGGCAAAAAAAAAAATTTTCAGCTTTTTGGAAGTTCGTTCGATATTATCGTTCGAACGAGTTTTTTGTTCAAACGAGAATGTTGTTTGAACGAGGATTGCAACCGAGTACCCCTATTGGCCACTGGAATGTCGTTTGAATTGTCGTTCGAACGAGAATGATGTTCTAACGAGAATTCCAATGAGATTTCTAACGAGTTCAACTTTTATACACTGGAACTTCGTTAGAAGGCTCGTTCGAATGAGACTTCGTTCAAACGAAAATCTCGTTCGAACGAGATTTGGCGGGAACAGTCTTTGTTGTAGTTTTGAGCAGTTTTTCCCACTTTTCAACTTTTGTTACCACTACCTTTTTGGCAGAATAATTATGTGTAGGAAATAACTCTTTTTAATTAACTTTTCATACTATCTCAACTCCTAGAGAGTGTTTTTGAGTCTTCATTCTTCCAAAGAAAAGTTCATGGTTTAAGTGTATGTTTTTCAAAAAAAAATTCATTAAACACTTGTGTTACACCCATTTATTCAGTTTATCCCAGTTTCTTTATATATGTACATTGCTTGGAGTTTTGGCACTAGTTTACTCTATCTATTGAAGAGTTCTTTTGGATTTCCTTCTACATCCCATAAAGAAGAAATTCGTGTTTTTGGCTGCGGCATTCTCACATGGTGAAAGGCACCATTTGTGGTTTATAACACCCCGTAATTTTGAGGATTTAATATTTAATTATTTTTGGGAGTTATAAAAATATTTAAATTGGAGAAACTTAAATTCATAAGTTGGATAATTTATTTAAGTGAGCCGAATTATTTATAATTGACGACTTTTAAGTTTAATGGTTCAAAATCTCGTGAGTCGCATTTTGAGGTCGAAATTTGGAGATGTCAAAAAGTATTTCGGATGGCAATTCCAAGTGCGCAGTTGCGTCCAGATAGGTCGAGATAGTCAGAAAAGAGTACCCGGGAGTAGTAATTGGATCTCGGGGTATTTTTTGGCATAGCCACGCCCACACGGAGTGAGTTGGGCCTTTTTAATTAGGCCCAGATGGTCAAAACGGGATTTAGCATTTTTAACCTAATTGAGAGATTAGGGAATGGCAGTCAACACAACTCTAAGCCTAGGTCTTGAGAGGAAAATTGGGGGAAACCAAATCAAGAGCAATTGGGAGCTTTTAGAGCCAAATTAAAGGGTCAATTTGGGGTGTTCTTCATCAAAAAATCTCTACACCAACGGAATCAGACCTACCAACAATTCCAGGCAAGTGGTTAACTGTTGTGATTTCTAAATTGATGATAATGAATTCATATCATAGTGATGTGTAAACCAAAATTCGTTTTGCGGATAAATGGGTACAAAAAAATGGGTTTTTGTTCATGGAACTATTGAATGAGATTCAAAAAAAAAAATTGTTGTGTTGTATATCTCTGAGTATGGATATCTAATTTGAATGAGAATTCGGAATATAAACTGGTGGGATTTGGATTTGGAATTTGGTTGGTAGAATAAAGTTGATGAATTTTAATGGAAAACCCATTTCGGGAAATTATGAAAGTAAGTGGAGAAATTGTGTGCCTTAAAATCCATATGATGTGTAGGATGTAGGTTAAACATATTTATATGGTGGGGTGTTTTGAATAGAGGTTTGATTTAAGGTTTAAGAACCTTAGATTTTCGTCAATGGTCAAACAGGGGCCTGGAGAAGACGAGGTCTGGATCGATCCATCGATCGACCCAGGGGGTTCGCTCGATCGAGGGTATAGGAATCTTGGCAGTTCGGCCAATTTTGATTATAAAGAGATAAATATTTAAGATTAAATTCCAAACTTTTATTTAGTGATAAATTCATATGTGGAATATATTTTTTTAACAGTTATAGGGTCTTATAATTGGGATTAGGAGGGTGTGAACGGTATGTCATGAGATGGACGAATTTGGAGAAATAATTCGTAAAGATTTGTGTTAATATCGAACCGAGGAATAATATTCGGGTATTGTAGTTGGGTGACGCTACATTATTAAAGGAATTGAAGTGGAATACTTAATTATGGACAAAGTGGGCGAGTCCGGGTATGTTGGTAATTATAGGTAAATATAATTGGGGAATTTATGGAGATAAATGTGTGACATATTGTGGGCGAATATGTGGGAATGAAATTATGAGATGTAAAATGGACCAAGTGAGCGAGTCCAGGTATGTTGGTTAAGTGACACCAAAGTATTAAATTAATTATTGAGAGAGAGTAATTAATTTGGAGTCGGAATATAGACTCGGGAAATATTAAAGTATGGGCTAAGTGAGCGAGTCTAGGGATAATGGTTGGGTGACACCAAGTTATTAAATTAAATAGTGTGATAACTAATTTAATTAGAGTCGGATTGTAGACTCAGGTAGGATTAAATTAATAAGTGTGATAATTAATTTAATTAGAGTCGGATTGTAGACTCGGGTAGGATTAAATTCATAGGTGTGATAATTAATTATATTAGAGTTGGACCACAGACTCGGATTGATGTAAATTAATTATATTAGAGTCGGACCACATACTCGGATTGGTGTAAATTAATTAATGTATAAATTAATTAACTGGGAGTCGGACCACAGACTCGGATCGATATTAAATTAATATGTGTGTTAATTAATTTAATTAGAGTCGGACGATAGACTCGGGGAGGTATTAAATTAATATGTGTGTTAATTAATTGAATTAGAGTCGGACGATAGACCCGGGAGGGTATTAAATTAATATGTGTGTTAATTAATTTAATTAGAGTCAGACAATAGACTCGGGGAGGTATTAAATTAATAAGTGTGTTAATTAATTAAATTTGAGTCGGACCAAAGACTCGGGGAAAGTATTATATAAATTGAGGTGTGAATCAAATATATTATAGTCGGACCTTCAACTCGGGAAGGTGATAAATTATTAAGTGAAAAGATTAATTACGTTGAGTCGGGCCACAGACTCAGGAAATTACAGACAGTGTACGGGATTTTGAGTACACGGTAAATCCGGGTTTATATTATATATATACGGTGTAGTGATAGTATATATATACGTGTATATATTGTGTGTGATATTAAATATCAGTGATTGGATATTTATTCAATTTATATACTCTAATGCTATCAAGGGAGGTTGCGCGATGTGGGTGAATCCCCTAGCTTGAGGAGTAGGGTGAGTATATCCCCAGGTCATAGCGTCCGGTATATATGGGTGAGGGATTTATCTCACTTTCAGGGAAGGAATATGACCGCCTCCACTACGTTTATATTTTGGGCCAAGTTGGTGAGCGATTCCAACTTGGAGAACTAGGTTTTGTGAGCACACCTAGTGAGATAGCATTTTAGAGGAAATCATCCGACGAGGGTATACTCGAAGGGATGGATATACGTATGTCATATGTGTGGATATTGTGGTAAAGGTACGTATATAATGGTAGTAAATATTATATACGGGTAATAATACAGTGTGTGATATATTTACTTTATATAACTCGTGACACGGTTATATGCTACTATTTAAGAGGAATTAATTAAGTTAATTGTGAGATAACTTATAATTCAAGAATCATTATACTCAGGTTAGAGTATTATGGCGAGGGAAGGTTGTACCAGGACTAGTTGTACGGGGTAGTACAACTAGGTGGGGTTAAGGTAACCGGTAGGTGTGCACAATAGGGGAGGGGTGAGAATGTCCACAAGGGAGTGCGACACTAACTTAAATATGAAGCGCATTCATACATTTTAAATTAGTGCAGTTAATTCACTTTCTAAATATTTTCAAAATGTTTTGGGTTTTAACCCTTGCTATAAAACTATTTTCAAAACCTTTTAAGTGTCCAGCCACAGGGACGCCAGGATTGATATTTAATTTCAGGGATACGGAGCTGCGGCATATGTGGATGCTAGCAGGAGTTTGGATTAGACGCATCATTCATTAATTCCTAGAGTATGAATCTTGTATCAGTTTCAGTTTTATTTAAGGCTTGTCGCCCGGACTTCTCGGTACAGTTTTCAGGTGTGATTAATTTAGGTGTTGAATATCTGTATTAGATTATTTCACTTTGGTGGTCGATGGTTTATTCGGCAAATTGTTTAATTAATGTTTCAGTTTATTTACATTCAGTTGTGTGAATGGTTTATATTTATTTCCACATGTACTGTTTTGAGTAATTAAAAAGTTAAAATTGGCACTAGCTTTTGGAATACTAGGTGGTTAATAAGTTTTAAAAAGTTTTTGACAGTGATGCTAAGGATGATCGAACTGGGATTCCTGTTTTAATTTGGTATAGGACTGATCACCCGATATTTGATTAGGCGGGGTGTCATAGATGGTATCAGAGCATCAGATTCTAGTGTCCTCGGGATCTGTGCGGCTTTTCACGTTTCGGCTTAGCAATCTTTGATATAGAGCCCTATCATAGGATTATTTTATTCTCATACGTAAATGCATTTACGTTCTTCTGCCAAATTTCTATTCATACGATTCGATTCTCATTCCAGATGCCGCCCAGGAGAGGGAGCAGCTGGGGGAGATGAGACTAGGGAGGCTCGTCAGGAGCAAGTGTTACCGCAGCAACGGCCAGAGATGAATTTGGCAGCATAGCTAACTGAAATAGTGGCACAAGCAGTTAAAGCGACGGTGGTCGCAACGGAAGGGTACTTTCACGGGATCCGCCACAAGTGTTAGTGGTGTCGGATGTTCAGACTCACGCGGGGTCTTCGGGATGGAAATAAGAAAGAGAGGTTATTTTTAGTGGGAACCCACCAGAGTTGCGAGGGGGTTCAGATGTAGTGCTAGCGTGTCAAGGAAGATAGATATTCAGCGTCACCTACGCATGGGAAATTGCGATGAGGTGCGGAAGCAAATGCTAACCACTTTTAGTTTAGTGGGAGGAGCGCTACAGTGGTGGGAGTCGATCACCACAGTGAGGAAAGGGACACACTAGCTATTGCAGAGTTTTGGGTGCAGTTCAACCACAAGTATTCTTCCTCCAGCGGTTGAGACCGAAACGAGAAGAAAATTTTGTGAGGTGACTCAAGGGGACCGTTAAGTGGACGATTACGAGGAATAATTCACTCGTTGGCAAAATTTTGTACCGGATGAGGTAAATAAGGAAAATAGAAAGAAAGCAAAGTTTATGGACGGGTTATTCTGAAGAATCAGACAACCTTTAATTGATTATTTTGCATTAGTAGATTATACCGATGTTGTTAACGCAGCACTCCGGCACTGTCGGAAATATCGCTTCCACGTTAAAGGAAGTGGGAGGGGAGTGAAAACTAGCCAGTCGGATAAGGCAGGAGGGAACAATACCAGTGGGGTATCCCAGCAGCAGACTGGGGGAGATCAGGGGCAGGATTTCTGGCAGGGAAATCATACCAAACGATTTAGAACTGGAGGCTATCGGCAGGATGGCCAGGAATTCCAACAAGGTCAGCATGGAAGGAACCAGTGGCAGGGTGAATGTATGAGAAGGTGTTTCGTTTGTAGGGAAAGCGAGACACTTGAAGAGAGATTGTCTTAAGCAAGGAAGGGGTCAATTACAGGACGAGGTCCTGGATGAGCAACCACTACAGCAAGTCATGGGCGCATTCGGGCAAGGAGAAGATGCTCCGAAACCTGAGAATCAGCCATTGTAGCTGGAATATAGAGGTAATTATTTTTGCCCTAGGGTCATGGGCTATATTTTTGAGTGACAAGGAGGATGTCACAATATAAGACTTATTTTTCACTAAAGTTCGCGGGTGAGTCGAATTTAGTGAGTCGAATTTAGTGAGTATGTTGGCGGTAGCTGCCATAGTATGTGGATAAGTTTTTCGTATGGTAGTGGAGTTCCTTGGTGTTCTTCACGGGAGAGTGGAGGTGTACACTGAGTGAAGGTTTCAATTATTCGATGAGTTACTACTTTCGAGAATTATGGGAGTAGGGTTGATAATATTTCCTAGAAATCGGCTGGATAGCGATGAAATTTAACTATGGTGGATAGTGGTATAAAATTTTGGTGTTTGCGACACCAAGGTATGGTTGGTACTAGGTATCACCTGAGAGGGAGTATAGCCTATATATATGTGTGTATATATATATGTTGTATTGCGTGGTGCGATAGCACATAGTGAGGTTTTGTGTTCTCACATTTTATCCCGGTAAGTGGGGATGTTAACTGAAGTGAATCAAGGTGGTTAGATTTATGTTCGAGCAAAGAGAGATAGCTCGGGGTTTATTTTTGCACAAGGACTAGTGATGGTAAGGGTGTGAAACTTTATGTCATCTTTGGTAACATGAGAGTAAGCGTATATACTTTTGTGTTGAGAGACAAGTATTTTATGGGGAGATGTTTGGACGTTAGAAAATGGGTTGGGTATCCGGGCAGTAAAAATATGTATATATATATATATATATGTGTGTGTGTGTGTGTGTGTGTGTGTGTGTGTGTGTGTGATATGACTACGGGCTCAAAGTTATATTACGGGTTACGACTAACATAGTCGGGTAACTTTCGTGCGATAAAGCATGGGGATATGGTGTATAGGCACCTGTGGTTAATTCGGGGAAAATTCGTGCGGTTAAGCACGGGTAAAGGGTGTATGGGTGCCCTGGTAAATTTAAATGCATACTTGTGTAACGTATGGTTAGAAGCGGATGAGATAGATATAGCGAGATTAGAGGCACATGACTAGAGAGTAATATGCGAAGCTTGGAACATTACGCTCATCTTAATTCCGAGGACGAAATTCCTCTGTAAGGGGAGGAGTATGTAACACCGCGTAATTTTGAGGATTTAATATTTAATTATTTTTGGGAGTTATAAAAATATTTAAATTGGAGAAATTTAAATTCATGAGTTGGAGAATTTATTTGAGTGAGCCGAATTATTTATAATTGGCGACTTTTAAGTTTAATGGTTCAAAATCACGTGTGTCGCATTTTGAGGTCGAAATTTGGAGATGTCAAAAAATATTTCGAATGGAAATTCCGAGTGCGCGGTTGCGTCCGGATGGGTCGAGATAGTCAGAAAAGAGTACTCGGGAGTAGTAATTGAATCTCGGGGTATTTTTGTGCATAGCCGGGGCCATACGAGGTGAGTTGGGCCTTTTTAATTAGGCCCAGATGGCCAAAAACGGGATTTAGCATTTTTAACCTAATTGAGAGATTAGGGAAGGGCAGTCAACACAACTCTAAGCCTAGGGCTTGCGAGGAAAATTGGGGGAAAGCAAATCAAGAGCAATTGGGAGCTTTTGGAGCCAAATTAAAGGGTTAATTTGGGGTGTTGTTCATCAACAAATCTCTACACCAATGGAATCAGACCCTACGAACAATTTCAGGCAAGTGGTTAACTGTTTTGATTTCTAAATTGGTGATAATCAATTCATATCATAGTAATGTGTAAATCAAAATTAGTTTTGGGGATAAATGGGTACAAAAAAATGGATTTTTTGTTCATGGAACTATTGAATGAGATTCAAAAAAAAAAATTGTTGTATTGTATATCTCTGAGTATGGATATCTAATTTGAATGAGAATCCGGAATATAAACTGGTGGGATTTGGATTTGAAATTTGGTTGGTAGAACAAAGTTGATGAATTTTAATGGAAAACCCATTTCGGGAAATTATGAAAGTAAGTGGAGAAATTGTGTGTCTTAAAATCCATATGATGTGTAGGATGTAGGTTAAACATATTTATATGGTGGGGTATTTTGACTAGAGGTTTGATTTAAGGTTTAAGAACCTCACTTTTTCGTCAATGGTCAAACAGGGGCCTGGAGAAGACGAGGTCTGGATCGATCCATCGATCGACCCAGGGGGTTCGATCGATCGAGGGTACATGAATCTTGGCAGTTTGGCCAATTTTGATTATAAAGAGATGATTATTTAAGATTAAATTCCATACTTTTATTTAGTGATAAATTCATATGTGGCATATATTTCTTTAACAATTATAGGGTGTTATAATTGGGATTAGGAGGATGTGAACGGTATGTCATGAGATGGACGAATTTGGAGAAATAATTCGTAAAGATTTGTGTTAATATCGGACCGAGGAATAATATTCGGGTATTGTAGTTGGGTGATGCTACATTATTAAAGGAATTGAAGTGGAATACTTAATTATGGGCAAAGTGGGTGAGTCCGGGTATGTTGGTAATTATAGGTAAATATAATTGGGGAATTTATGGAGAATAATGTGTGACATATTATGGGCGAATATGTTGGAATGAAATTATGAGATGTAAAATGGACCAAGTGAGCGAGTCCGGATATGTTGGTTAAGTGACACCAAAGTATTAAATTAATTATTGAGAGAGAGTAATTAATTTGGAGTCGGAATATAGACTGAAAAAATATTAAAGTATGGGCCAAGTGAGCGAGTCCAGGGATAATGGTTGGGTGACACAAGTTATTAAATTAAATAGTGTGATAATTAATTTAATTAGAGTCGGATTGTAGACTCGGGTAGGATTAAATTAATAAGTGTGATAATTAATTTAATTAGAGTCTTATTGTAGACTCGGGTAGAATTAAATTAATAGGTGTGATAATTAATTATATTAGAGTCGGACCACAGACTCGGATTGGTGTAAATTAATTAATGTGTAAATTAATTATATTAGAGTCGGACCACAAACTCGGATTGGTGTAAATTAATTAATGTGTAAATTAATTAATTGGGAGTCGGACCACAGACTCAGATCGATATTAAATTAATATGTGTGTTAATTAATTTAATTAGAGTCGGACGATAGACTTGGGGAGGTATTAAATTAATATGTGTGTTAATTAATTGAATTAGAGTCGGACGATAGACTCGGGAGGGTATTAAAATAATATGTGTGTTAATTAATTTAATTAGAGTCGGACGATAGACTCGGGGAGGTATTAAATTAAAAAGTGTGTTAATTAATTTAATTAGAGTCGGACCATAGACTCGGCAAAAGTATTATATAAATTGAGGTGTGAATCAAATATATTTGAGTCGGACCTTCAACTCGGGAAGGTGATAAATTATTAAGTGAGAAAATTAATTACGTTGAGTCGGACCACAGACTCAGGAAATTACAGGCAGTGTACAAAATTTTGAGTACACGGTAAAATCGGGTTTATATTATATATATACGGTGTAGTGATAGTATATATATACGTGTATATATTGTGTGTGATATTAAATATCAGTGATTAGATATCTATTCAATTTATATACTCTAATGCTATCAAGGGAGGTTGCGTGATGTGGGGTGAAGCCCCTAGCTTGAGGAGTAAGGTGAGTATATCCCCAGGTCATAGCGTCCGGTATATATGGGTGAGGGATTTATCTCACTTTCAGGGAAGGAATATGACCGCCTCCACTAGGTTTATATTTTGGGCCAAGTTGGTGAGCGATTCCAACTTGGGGAACTAGGTTTTGTGAGCACACCTAGTGAGATAGCATTTTAAAGGGAATCATCCGGCGAGGGTATACTCGAATGGATGGGTATACGTATGTTATATGTGTGGATATTGTGGTAAAGGTATGTATATAATGGTAGTAAATACTATATACGGGTAATAATACAGTGTGTGATATATTTACTTTATATAACCCGTGACACGGTTATATGCTACTATTTAAGAGGAATTAATTAAGTTAATTGTGAGATAACTTATAATTCAAGAATCATTATACTCAGGTTAGAGTAGTATGTCAAGGGAAGGTTATACCAGGACTAACTGGATGGGGTAGTACAACTAGGTGGGATTAAGGTAACCAGTAGGTGTGCACAATAGTGGAAGGGTGAGAATGTCCACAAGGGAGTGCGACAATAACTTAAATATGAAGAACATTCATGCATTTTAAATTACTGTAGTTAATTCACTTGCTAAATATTTTCAAAATGTTTTAGGTTTTAACCCTTGCTATAAAACTATTTTCAAAACCTTTTAGGTGTCCAGCCAGAGGGACACCAGGATTGATATTCTATTCCAGGGACACGGAGCTGTGGCATATGTGGATGCTAGCAGGAGTTTGGATTAGACGCATCATTCTATAATTCCTATAGTAGGAATCTTGTATCAGTTTCAGTTTTATTTAGGGCTTGTCCCCCAGACTTCTCGGTACAGTTTTTAGGTGTAATTTATTCAGGTGTTGAATATCTGTATTGGATTATTTCACTTTGGTGGTCGATGGTTTATTCGGAAAATTATTTAATTAATGTTTCAGTTTATTTTCATTCAGTTGTGTGAATGGTTTATATTTATTTCCACATGTACTGTTTTGTGCTATTAAAAAGTTAAAATTGGCACCAACTTTTGGAATATTAGGTGGTTAGTAAATTTTAAAAAGTTTTCGACAGTGATGCTAAGGATGATCCAACTGGGATTCCTATTTTAATTTGGTATATGACTAATCAACCAGTATTTGATTTGGAGGGGTGTCACATGGTTGACGGTTGCTTCCTAGTTCCTCGTTGGTGGATTCCAAGGTTCCGGTGGAGTCCGGGATTGTCAACTAAGCGAATGTCGATACAAGACGACACGTTGGGGCTTGAAGTTAGTCGAGTCGAGTGTTGTAAGTCATCTTTCTTGTTCTTGTAAAATACCATACTTAGTGGACTTAAGGCTAGGGCCGTCTGAGGTTTTTTTTTCCCGTTGTGGGTTTTTCCTCGCACATCGCAGCGTGGTGATTTATTGTTTATTTTATCCTGCTATATGACCTAGAATGCATGCTTAGGTAAAAAGATAAAATATGGTTTAATCACTACTTGTTTAATTTTGTGCTAAACTAATATTTTGAGTAAAATTAAATGCTAATTTGAGTCAAGTCATTATTTAATTTGTTAAAATTTGGTTTGGCCTAAATTTTCTAAAATAAATTAAATATTTTGTTAGGCAAATTTTTAGGACTTGGGTTAAATTTGTTAAAGTGAAAAATTCATTTGTTAATTAATTTAATTTCACTTTAAGTTGTGTTTAATTTTAATTTGAAAAGAAATTAAAATTTGTGAATTTATTTTAATTTAACCATCTCGCTTCCGCATCTCTAAAAGGAAATTTGAAATTAATTTTTATAATAAGAATTTTAATTTTGGGGGTTCTACACTTTTACATCAAATTGGTATCAGAGCATTGATTCAAAAAATCTATACCCTTTCAAATTGGTATCAGAGCCAAAATGATAAATTATTTTGTTAAAGATCCTTTAAATATTTTTGGCTAAAATGCAATTTCCCCGTTTTCAAATTTTTTTTATTTTCGATGGTTCTAATTACGCGTATTGGAAAGCGCGGGCACCAAAATTTATCGACGAGAGAGTTTGGTTATTTGTCGTTAACGGTTGGTCCCCACTTACTCATTTAGTAGATAATGAGCGTGTTCCCAAACCCGCCGATTGATGGAGTGAGAATGAATTTAAACTTTCAAATTTTAATTCCTGTGGTTTAAATGCCTTGTATAGCGCGGTCACACCGGATGAATTCCGTCGCATAATGACGTGTGAAACTCCTAAAGAAGCTTGAGATATTTTACAACTCACTCATGAAGGTACTAGTGTTGTTAAAGCTTCGAAACTACAAAACCTCATCACTCAATTTGCAACCATCAAAATGAACGAAAAAGAAACTTTTGATGAATTTTACGCTAGACTTTCCGACATTGTTAATTCATCTTTTAATTTGGGAGAGAAAATACCCGATAACCGAGTTATAAAGAAAATTTTAAGGTCCCTTCTCGATAGATTTATTCCAAAAGTGACCATTTAAAATTCTTTACCAACTTTAGCCTCTACGAAATTAGAGGAGCTCGTAGACGATTTACAAACCTATGAACTAGACATGTTTCCCTCTAAAACTGAAAAGAAAATAGAAAAGGGCGTTGCTTTAAAAGCCCGAAAAGAGGAAAAATAAGTAGTATAGAGCGAGAGTGATAATGACTCGGAAGATATGGCCTTGTTTGCTAGGAAATTTCGAAAATTTCTTAAATTTAACAAAGATAAATTTAAAAATAATTTTAAGAAATTTGAAACTTCTAAACATGACAAAGCCGAAAAGATCCCTAAAATTCCTAAAGAAAATTTAAATAGAGACGAGTCAAATAGGTGTTTTGGTTGTGAGGGTCATGGCCATAGGGATTTTGAGTGCCCCACTAAATTAAGCAGAGAGGGTAAGCAACCAATTTATTTTAATGCAACCCTTAGTGATATTGATAATGAAGAGGGACCCGATTCCCCCACTAAGCCCAACTTTGTGGATTTTATGGCTAGTCATGTGAGTGATAGTGAGCAATCTTCTATTGATGAAACTTTAACTCATGACACTCCCAAGGTCAATGTTTATGATTCCCTTATTTTTATAGTAGAGAGAGTGAAAATGAAGAAGAGGTTAATATGAGTGAACTTCAAAATAATGATTTTCAAGAATTATATGAATAATCTATTAAATTAAAAAGAGCAAATTTGGAGTTAGAAGCGTGTTTAAAAGGGCGTGCCAAGGTCGTTGATGATAGTGCGTTAGTGGAAGACCTTAGGACACGAGAGAGAGCTCTTCGTGAGAAGCTTGAATATATAGAAGGCGAGAGAGATAGCCTTAGAGGTTTAATGGAGTCAATGAAAAAGGAGATTCTCGAGTATGAGGAGAGAAATGTTTTATTAGATTCTAACATTTTAGAATTACAAAATAAATTAAAAGATTCTAGGAAAGTCAAATTTGATTTGGTGTGTCGTTCGGAGAAACTAGATAAAAGTTTAGGAATAGTCCAAATTAAAAATGACACTTGTGGTTTAGGCTTCGATACTTGTAATGAATCTACTCATAAAGCCAAAACCCATGTTTTAGGAGAATCACCTAGGAACGCCTTTAGAGATCATTCCTTAGGTAAGTCTTTTCGCCGAGTCTTTAAGTGCTCTCATTGTGGTCGAAAAGACATCTTAGGAAATTTTGTTTTGATCTTAAGCGAGGTCCTAGAAAAACTCAACGTAAGGCAACCAAGGTAGCCAAAATTCCTATGCCCTGATATTGTCATTCGTCATTAGTTTGGGTTAGGAGATCCGAATTGGTAGCTTTACAAGATGGGGTTTTTAATTCTCACTTACTTTCACATGCTTCCTCCCTTGTAAAATCTAAAGGTTGAATATGTTAGTTTTATTTGCATACTTTAGTTTTTTGTACTTCATGCTATATTATTATGCTAATTGTATTCTTGCTTTAGTCATTTTCAAGTACGTGCTCCATGCTTAATCACATGCTAGAATTATGATTTTTGTTTATCTTTTGTATTATACTTATTTAATTTTAGTTTGCATTAAATGCAAAATACAAAAAGATTTTTGTTTATCATTTGCATTTTAACTTTTAGGAATTTAGGCTTTATGAAAAGTACAAATGATTTTTATGTGTATTTTGAGTAAATATTTTTTTTGTTTTAAAAAAATTATCAAAAACTCAAAAAGATTTTTTTTGTGTGTGTATTTTAGTTTGACATACTTTATGTGGCATATTCTTGTGTTAGAATCCCATCTTTTTTGCTCCCATGTGGCTAGAACTTTTGGTTTAGATTGTCAATCCTTATTATGTTCTTTACCATGCTTACATGGAGTAGTTGGATTTTGTGTTGCTTAAATGGATTCTATTTGTATATGCCTCAATTCACACATGCACGAGCTCCTTTGAAATTTAATCGTCACATGTTATATTTGAGCTTTGTGAGGTGTTCTCCTACCAATCTTATCATCTATATGCTATGTGACCTAGGAGGACTAGTGCATGTCAAAATCTGTTTCACGTATTATTTGTGAGAAATAAAAATGATAAATATAAATGTGCACGGAGAAGGGCTCCGAAAAGATTTATTATCCTTTGCGAATAATAAGCCACCGTTTGGAATGGACCTAAAAGAAATACGTGGTCCAAAGGCCTAAAAGAAAATATGGCATTAAAAAGAAAAATAATTGCCAAGGCATGTTTTAGTGATATATTCATTCAAATAATATATGCTTATTGAGGGAGATTGGATGGTATATCAACGGTTTGCACAATGTCCATTTATCCTAGTTGCGTTTTCAATGTCATGACTCTATTGGTTTCTAGAATCATTAACATGCTAGGCTTGTATGCATTGTGTATGTTTGGTCATTGAGTTCATCTTATATTGTCACATGAGGTTATATTCAAATGTGATGAAGTTTGCAATCAATTGAGAACTACGTGAACATGTTTTTAAGTGATTGGGTCTAAATTTAATTATTTCTAGTTCACACCCCAACACTTTCGTTTCCATATGACACATTTTTGCCATTCGAGTGCAAAAAGCTTATCTTATTTTGTGTCATTTGTGTGTTTATCTATCTATATATATGTGTGTGTGTGTGTGTGTGTGTGTGTGTGTGTGTGTATGTGTGTGTGTGTGTGTGTGTGTGTGTGCGTGTGCTTTTTTGGTATATCTAGAGTATCTATATATATGATATTTTTTTGGTCTTCGCCTTGCTTTCTAGTCCATCTAAGCTTTCATTCATAATTGGTCTCTATCTTGTTGCATTCTTTGTCGATTTCACATGCTTAATACTTTATGTATCATATTGGTATCATTTTATTGCATCTTAGTTGGTATCCGATGTTATGTGTTGGTGATTAGGCATAAATTCTTCACATTTATCCCCTTAATTTCGGCATTTTTATGATCCCGTTCGGTGTAAATAGATTGGATTTGTCTCATATTTATGATACTAACCCTTTTTGGCAAGTATTTCGTATTTTGTGTATCTCCTATGTGTTTTACAGATAGTTCATGCAAGTTAGTGCCAAAGAGAACTCAAAATAGTGAAAGACATCAAGAATCGGGGAGTTAAAGGGCATTTTCGTAAATTTTCAGCCATAGTCCGGAGGTGGGTCCAACTAGAAAGTTGAAGAGCTTTCAATTACAAGAACACTGGAAAAAACGGCACCTCAATCCGAGCTACGATGAATAAGTTATGCCCATTTGAAGTTGAGAAGAAATCCAAGAAAAAAAGCTGTCAGACCCGAACCGAACCGAAGCTGAGAAAAAAAGAACCAGTCTGCCCATTTGCCACGCACCAGATCCGTTACGAAATTAGTCACGCTCTAGATCCGTTACAAAATTAGTCACGCTTTCTAAGTGTGACAAATTGGCAGATACGGGATTTTTATTTTGTGCTTATCTTTTAGCCAAAAGAGTTTTATGTTTTGGGGACTCTTCTAAACGACCCTTAGCCTATATATTTAGTCATTAGGACTCTTTTTATTCAGATTTCATTCATGTAAAAGCTCCATAACAAGTAGGAACATCTAGGAGAAAGATTCACATATTTTGCACCATTAATTCAAGAGCTTTTTCGGTTTTTCTTCAATCTTTGATTTCTTCTTGCATGTTCTTGTTCTTCAATCGTGGTAACTTTAATTTCCAGTACTTTTATTATTATTCACCATGTTTGGCTAGGTTTTTAAAGGTTGGGATGCATGAACCCAACCTGATGTTGTAGTTGCGTGCATATAAAATTAATCCGCTGAATTTAGTGATTGATTATGACCGTATTGCGTAGTTACACAATAATTGTAGATCTTTATATCTCGTTTGCCTCTGGGTACTCGTGATGATTTAGAGTGAAATTCGAGTGTCACTATCGCGATACTGATTTACTCATCCTCAGATTAAGTATGACGCGGGCTTGAACCTCGTATACGTAATGCTTGGGAGTACTAAATTCCGGGTCAAATTAATCAGTTAAATTTATGATTAGTTTTATACCGTCAATACACTAGGGTTGGGGGATTGTGTCTCTACCTTAATTTTTCCAATTAGTTTTAGTTAACTTCTTTATTTTTCCCTTTTCCCTTTCTCACTCAAGCATCTTATTTTTTTTTCTTTTTAGAGTCAAGTTAGGGTTAACAGTCTTACCTTTGTCGTCACGTTCACTCGTCCTAGTTCCCTGAGGATTCGATACCCAGACTCGCCACTATACTCCGCAAGAGTGTAGTTAAAGTTTAGGTTTTTTTGTATTGTGGTTGGAAGCCGACAACAACGACTAGCGTATTTACACGAACGCTCGGTTTCCGACTCGATCAGTTGGATTAGTTGGATTTTAGTTGCTTATGTGCTTTAATGGTCTCATCACTTTATGCACTAATGCATGTTTAGCTTGCTATCTCATTCTATTTATCCCTTGTTTAGTTTAAGGGTAATATTCTTTATTTGTGGGTGATAAGTTAGTTTTTGATTCTTTAGCCTTTGTCTATTCCTGAACAAAAAGGGGAAGAATGATAGGGGGAGAAATGGTATCTAATCCTATTATTATCGTATCTTAGTTTATGAGATTTAACTTAGGGGGAGTCACTATCTTTTTTGGTTGATCATTGTTGATAAAGGGGAAAATTAATTTAGGGGGAGTATTTATTTAATTGCATTTAATATTTTGATATTCCCTATGCGTTTGATAGTTTGCTTAAGTGTGCAGGAATTCTTCTAAATGGAAACTTTCATCGTCGGCAAAGATATTAATACTTGGGTTGTTTTGAGTCAAGCTATTGTAATTTTATTTTGGGTGGGATATTTTTTAGTTTAGTAGAGCTTCACGGCCCTTTAGGATTTTTGTTGGTTTTTGTCCCGGAATAGCCAAAGGGGGAGATTTGTAAGGACACAAATTTCCAATTGAATCCTTTGTGGTTTTGGCTCAATTCCGGACAAAAATGTTTGAGTCATAGGATAGAGTTATTGACCATCCTTCAAGACTATGACGTACTAAAGTTGAAGACGTAGCAGCCAAGTTTAAAGCTTTATCAAAATGCCAGTTTAGTGTGCCTCGTTTCTACGTCATCAACATGTGTTCCGTTTACTCCTAAGGTATGAATGCCTTATAAATATATAGGAGGTTGGAACATGTTTCATTGAGTGAACTTTTATTTTAAAGTGTTGTTTATATTCAGAAATATTTTATTAAAAATTTAAAATAAAGTATATAAAGTTTGTGGGCTAAAAATAGAATTTTCAGCTTTCTGAAAGTTCGTTTGAACGAGTTTTTCGTTCGAACGAGAATGTCGTTCAAATGAGGTTTGCCAACGAGTTCCCCTATTGGCCACTGGAATGTCGTTCGAACGAGAATGATGTTCGAACGAGAATTCCAACGAGATTTCTAACGAGTTCAACTTTTATATACTGGAATTTCATTAGAAGGCTCATTCGAACGAGACTTCGTTCGAACGAAAATCTTGTTCGAACGAGATTTGGAGGGAACAGTTTTTGTGGCAGTTTTGAGCAATTTTTTCCACTTTGCCACTTTTGTTCCCACTACCTTTTTGGCAGAATAATTATGTGCGGGGACTAACTCTTTCTAATTAACTTTTCATACAATCGCAACTCCTAGAGAGTGTTTTTGAGTCTTCATTCTTCCCAAGAAAATTTCATAGTTTAAGTGTATATTTTTCAAAGAAAAATTCATTAAACACTTGTGTTACACCCATTTATTCAATTTATCCAAGTTTCTTTATATATATACATTGCTTGGAGTTTTGGCACTGGTTTACTCTATCTATTGAAGAGTTTGTTTGGGTTTCCTTCTACATACCATAAAGAAGAAGTTCGTGTTTTTGGCTGCGGCATTCTCACATGGTGAAAGGCATCATGAGTGGTTGACGATTGCTTCCTAATTCCTCATTGGTGGATTCCAAGATTCCGGTGGAGTTCGGGATTGCCAACTAAGCGGAAGTCGGTACAATAAGACGCGTCGGGGCTTAAAGTGAGTCGAGTCGAGTCGAGTGTTGTAAGTCATCTTGCTTGTACTTGTAAAATACCATACTTAGTAGACTTAAGGCAAGAGCTGTCCGAGGTTTTTTTTTCCGTTGTGGGTTTTTCCTCGTACATCGTGGCATAGTGATTTATTCTTTATTTTATCTTGCTATATCACCTAGAACGCATGCTTAGGTAAAAAGATAAAATATGGTTTAATCACTACTTGTTTAATTTGGTACAAAACTAATATTTTGGATAAAATTAAATGCTAATTTGATTCAAGTCATCATTTAATTTGTTAAAATTTGGTTTGGCCTAAATTTTCTAAAATGGATTAAATATTTTGTTAGGTAAATTTCTAGGACTTGGGTTAAATTTGTTAAAGTAAAAAAATTCATCTGTTAATTAATTTAAATTCACTTTAAGTCGTGTTTAATTTTAATTTAAAAAGAAATTAAAATTCATGAATTTGTTTTAATTTAACCATCTCGCTTCCGCATCTCTAAAAGGAAGTTTGAAATTAATTTTTGTTATAAGAATTTTAATTTTGGGGGTTCTACACTTTTACATCACAAACAAAAGCGAAGAGTTTTTAGCCCCCAGAAGAATATGGCCACAGGAGGAAGTGGAGAAATTGCAGCGAGCACGGTTTATTGAAGATGTCAAGTATCCAAACTGGTTGGCTAATATGGTAATGGTTAAGAAGACGAATAACAAATGGCACATGTTTGTAGATTTCATAGTCCTCAATAAGGCATATACAAAAGATCATTTCCATTTACCAATGATTGATTAATTAGTTGATGTTACAGCAGGTTATAATTTACTCAGTTTCATGAATGCTTATTCTGGTTATAATTTGATTAAGATGAAGCCCGAAGATAAGGAAAGCACTTCTTTTATTACCAGTCGAAGAACTTACTGTTACAATGTCATGCTTTTTGGGTTGAAGAACGCTATAACAACCTATCAGAGGTTAGTGAATAAGGTTTTCGACGACCAGATTGGTAAAAACATGAAAATATATATAGATGATATGCTCACTAAGAGCAAATTTGTTGTCGACCATATTACAGACTTGGATCAAACCTTTGATCAACTGGAGAAACATGAGATGAAGCTCAATCCAGCCAAATGTATTTTTGGAGTACAAGAAGGATTGTTCCTCGGGTATATCATTAATTAAAGGGGATAATATTAAAGCCTTGCTAGAAATGCAGTCCCCGGCCAGTAAAAAAAGTTGTTCAAAAGCTGACAGGAAGAGTGGTTGCAATAGACTAATTTGTCTCTCGAGCAACTGATAAATGCCTTCAATTCTTTAAGGTTCTTAGAAAGACCTTTGAATGGAATGACGAATGCAAAAAGTCTTTTTTGGAGTTAAATAAGTACCTAGGTTCTCCCCCACTCCTCTCCCGACTAATTTTGGGAGAGAAACGATATCTATACTTGGTTGTTTCAGAGTCAATTCTTAGTTCATCATTGATCTGACTAGATGAAGGAGTTAAAAGTCCAATATATTATACTATAAAATCATTTCGAGGAGTGGAGGTCAGATATACATGATTAGAGAAATTATTGTTATATCTTATTGAAGCTTATAGAAGAGTGAGACCATACTTTCAAGCTCACACTATTATCACCTACACGGATTTGCCTTTGCGACAAGCATTGCATAAACCTAAAAAGTCTGAAAAGTGGCAGACTTCATAGCTAAATTCACATATGCAGAGGAGCAACATAATCCAAGTTTATCGTCGAGCAGACTTCTTCGGAAGAAAGCTTAGCTCAAAAGAAAACAATAATTTTGACAGATTAACAAGACTCGTGAGCTGCTCAAGAAATAATAGAATAGAGTAAGAAGATGTAAAAACATAGAGTGTTGATAGAAGAAAAGTTCTTCGATGATATTTCGATCTGCCAGTTGTTTATAGATGGATCCTCATGTGATATTAGAAGTGGACCATACCTCATCATCAACACTCCGAATAACTTAGATGTGGAATACGCTTTGAAATTCCTATCCAAGGCCTCTAATAATGAGGCAGAGTATGAGGCATTGATCACAAGATTGGAACTGGTTTCATCACTAGGCACCGACCAGGTATTGGTATATAGTGATTCTTAACTGATTATCAATAAAATGCAGCATATTTATGGCGTTAAAGGGGAAACGATGATGAGATATCATAAAAAAACTATGAAGGAAATTTCTTTGTCCACTTCAGTTCGAACGGTGAGGATTCCTAAGATTGAGAATGCCTGAGCAAATGCTCTTGCTCGGCTTGCTTCAGCAACTCAAACAGAACTCAGGCGAACAATGCCAGTGGAAATACTTTCCCATAGAAGCATCGATGGATTGGAAATTAACACCATTTCTATGGAATTAGGTCCCTTATGGATGGATCCTATTAGAGAGTACATTAAAAGAGAAATACTGCCATCTGACCAGAAAGAAGAGGTATAAAGTAGCCAATTGCGTGCTGGAAAAAAGTGTTCTATATAGGCGAGGATACGGTTTCCCTACTACGGTGTGTTCATCCAAACGAAGTAAATGATCTAATCATAAAGGTACATGAAGGATCATGTGTATCTCACACAGTTGGAAGGTCTCTAAGACAACGAATAACAATGCAAGGTTACTACTGGCTACTAATGAAAGCAGACTTTGTTGCCTTTACTAAAAAGTGTGATAAGTGTAAAAAAATTGCCACTATTCACATAAGACCAGGATAAAGTTTAATACCTATCATTTATTCATAGTCTTTTACTGTCTGGAGAATTGACTTGGTCGAGCCACTGCCGACCACCAAGTGAAGGTTCAAATATCTAGTTGTAGCAGTTGATTATTTCACCAAAATGGGTGGAGGTTGAGCCTTTGATTGATATGCCTTATCGTAGGTTTTTCTAATTTATATGGAAATAAATCATTTATAAGTATGACATGCCTTATGCCTTCATCACCGATCATGGAAATCAGTTTAATAATGAAGAATTTGAAGAATATTGCATCAGGTCTGGCATCTAGAAACTTCATTCAGCACCTGGGCACCCACAGTGTAATGGCCAAACTGAAATCACTAGTAAAATCTTGATAGATGGGTTAAACAAAACATTGAATGAAGTTAAAGGCAACTGGATTAATGAACTTCATGGTGTCTTTTGGGTATATAGGACTACTCCTAGAACAATACTGGGAAAATCCTATACATGCAAGCTTTTGGCACTAAGGCAGTGGTACCAGCTGAAATAGGTCTGCCGACTCACAAGGTACTGAACTTTGATTCACCTAAAAGTGACCTCATGAGGTGAATAGACCTAGACATGATATAATCAGTACGAGAAGATGTTATTATTCGGATGACTGCTTATTAGCAAAGAACTGCACTATTTTATAATCGAAGGGTTAAGCCAACTAACCTCAAGTAGGGAGATCTGGTGCTTAAGAAAGTAATCCAGAAGAGAAATAAGCCGGAATACAATTGGCATGGTCCGTACCTCATCTCGAGAATCATTCGATCAAGAACTTATCGCTTCGAAACTCTAGAATTAAATGAATTCAAGAACCCTTGAAACATATACCATCTACTCAAGTATTATCAATAATCTAGCTTTCAGAAAGTCTACTTCTAGTGTACTCAGTTCTTAAAATTAATGAAATTTTCTATTTTTCTCTATTTCCTTTTTGAGTTTTATTTTTCGGAGTATGATGGCTACACCTTAATAACCTTAACCCCAAACAAATGAATAATATTTAGTTCTTCATATCTATCGAACTTTTCTAACTTCAGAATAGTTCTTTATACTTAATCAAACTTTTCCAACTTCAGAAAAGTTCTTCATACTTATTCAAACTTTTTCAACTTCAAAAAAGTTTTTTATATTTATTAAAGCTTTCTAACTTTAGAAAAGTTTTCTTTATATTTATTCAAACTTTTCCTACTTCAGAAAAGTTCTTCAAACTTTATCAACTTCAGAAAAGTTAAACTTCATGTATGATTTGTCCTTGACAAGTTAAGAATAAGTAAGAAACATTTCTAAAAAATTTTAATTATAGATTTTACCCAACCAAGTTAAAACACGAGAATAGTTATACATTCCTAATACACTTGGTCGCCACTGATAACTAATGTTATAACTTAGTACAATAAAGTTATTTATAGTTTTATCTAAGTGCATTAGTTGAATCTAAGTTAGTATAAATGATTCAAACATGAATCCAATATTAAACATTTAAATAGGTTATTTAGTCTATAAGCCAATTAAGTAATCATTATATAGATTGCCTAGTCGGTAAAAAGATTAAACATCAACCACAAGCTTAAATAGAGGAAAAATTTGAATCAAAATAACTTCACTTTAGCAATAAAAATGCATTACAGTCGAAAAAACGCATTACAATAGAAGGAGAAATATAAATCTAATCTACTAGACGCTTTCCTCGTACCTTATCCATCCCAGCAATAGGATCATCAAGGGTATATGGTGAATTTATTGTGTTGAAATCTCTCAACATCTGCCTATTGCTGCTGCTCGGCCTATCAAGCAAGTCAGGAGGATGAATTATCTCACACTCGTCATTGAGGCTATAATCACCTAAATATTTACTTATCAGACCTTGAGGAATGGAATTAGGAGGAATCCATCTTGTGTCCAATTTGAAGGGATGTTTGTCACAATCTAAGAAACTTCGGTCATTCCAATACCATAACTATCGCGCCCCGACTAAATTAACTTAAAATCATCCTTTTATTTAGATATAAATTCCCTTAAACAATACTTTACTTTAATTCCCTTTGAAAATAGCACCAGATTTTTATTTTCTTTTTCAAAAGCATGTTTAGAGGAAAACATAACTACCTTTATGTACAACTTAAAAGTACCAAATAAATTTACTTACATAAGTTCCTTTGTTTAACATTTAGCCAAAAAGCTTGTTGATATTCAACCCACGTTATTTATCCCCCACTCTCTCGTTTAACATCCTAACTTGGTAGTGAATTCCAAATGATAGGCATACCTGAAACATAACATTATAGGAGTACAAGCAACACAAGCTTAGTGAATGACCATATTTCACACATACACCACATATATATAACCAATTTGAATAATAATTTTTATTTTCTAATGTCATAATCCAATAGGAATTGTGTAACTCTCGTAAGCCTGGACCCGCCAGTCTAATTAACTCCCAATTAATGGGGATACCTCATCCCATAATTAGGCTCGAGCTCGAGTACAATAAACCTTTAAGGTTGGATTAACGGGTCGTCGCATCCGGTAGGACCCACCACAGTCCTTAACTTAGATTGAGGTCCCACCTCAGTCCATAACATTAGATAACATCATTTGACATTTTAATCCATAGTTCTTAACATTAGATAGAGGTCCCACCTCAGTCCATAACATTAAATAACATCATTTAACATTTTTAATCATACGCATATGTTTCATAACACCACATCACTCAATGAGCATCACCCCACGTGCATTTAACTACACAATTCCATATGAAAATATAAGCATCTATATTTCATAGGATAGGTCACTCACCTTGAATTTGGTACTAAGATTAATACCAAAACTATTTTCTTGGCATAGTAGTGTTAGCTGCTTCCCCACCTAGCAATTCAACATCATTAGTATTTGAATACACCAAATCACATTAAACTCAGTAACACATCACATCAGTTGGTCAATTTGATATAACTAGAAATTAATTGGATATAATACTTCACATTTTTATAACACCTTATTCATTAGGGTTTCTAAGATAATTTACGAAATTAAATTGTAATACCCCCTAATTTTAATGACTTTTAAAATGGGTTATATTTTAAATTAATGGATTAATTGGATTTTATTATAAATTAATTCAATTGGGTTTTATCCGAATTGTGGATATCAAAATGAATGATTCTGAATATTAATTAAAGATATTTAGGTAATATATGAATGTGATGTTATTGATATTGCTGTGACTTGTTAATTTAGTAATTTGAATTTTTAGTCGGACGCGGTATGGGACGTGTCGGGACTAATTTGTTAAATTAAATAGAAACTTATTTTGACATCAACCTTATAGCCATTTCGAGTGCGTCGTTGCATCCGGAAGGGTTGAAATAGTTAGAAAAGTCTACTTGGATGTTGGTTTTGGGTCTCGGGTCATTTGAAAATGAAAAGACAACCCAAAAGGGCATTTTGGTCATTTTATAGGGGGGATGAATAGTGATTTTGGATTTTGTCCTATTATAAATATTTGGTGATTAGTTGTACGTGGGTATATTCATCTCTTCTACACAAAGTTGAAAGGTCACCTTGTGAGAGAGAGTGAAAGGTTGCTTGGGAGAAGAAAAGCTTGCCTGGAAAGGAGAAGAACCAAAGGTCAAAGGTCACCACCACCAACCACCACAGGAAGTTGGCAGGAGAAAGGGAGAACCACCTGTGTTATATAACCCCAAATGATTAGACCTTCATTAGAGGCAAGTGTTTGATAATTTCAATCTAAGTTTGTATATTGTCCATGTTAGGATAGTTATAAAAATATGAGATTTGTCATGTTTGGAAGATAAAGATAAAGTTGTTGATTGATTTCTGAAAAATGGAGATATATAGGGATCAAACTCACGTTGTAGGTAGATAGTAATCCACGAAATAATCTTAAATCTATTGAAGAAATTCTGAAAACCATTGGTGTGTTCTTGAAGATATTATGTTGATAATTTTCTGGAAAAATAGGATGAATATATGTTTTTAATTCAAACTGTTGATGATTCTAGGATGTTTAGAGCGTTAGAAATCATCCACATATGTTGATATATCATGTAATAAGGATTATAAGTCATTTGGGTTGTTAATATGAAGGTTTGAATGATCAGAAATGATGAAACCTGTAGTAGAAGAAATGCAGAAAAACTGGGCAGATATTTGGGCGATCGATCGATCGACCCCCTGCCTTCGATCGATCGACCTCCCCAGAATTGTTGAAGTTGTTTATTTTTAATGCTTGTTCGTATACCAAACCTTTTCTAAAACTTTGGTGATTATTAATTGGGTATAATGGGACTTAGGGAAGTTCAGTAAGCCCTAGATAAGATTTGAATTAATTTGATTGGGATTTAATTGATTAGAATGATGATAATTAAATTGAAAGAAATTTTGATTGCTAGATTCATTTGTTGGATTCCAATTGGTATGCATGAGGGTTAAGGATAGGTCCAGTAGGGGAGATTGTTATAAATTACCTGGGTAGCCTTGGGTTACAAGAGGGTTTAATCCTAAGTGAAAGAAGATGTGTTTATAAGAGATTAGAAACTATCGGTTATAACCCTAATTAAAAGGGGAGTTTAAATCATAGTGATTCGGGAGATAAGATGATATGGATCAGTAGGATATTAGTGATTTCTTACTGAATAAATATGTTGAGGAAATACCTATTTGAACCTTGAGTAATGAGTGAGACTCTGGAAAAATTAAATTAGAAAAGTAAAGTTACAATATTTTAATACGTGGGATTTAAAGAGATATAATGCTACGTATGGGAATTCTCTTAGGGTAATGTGAGCACCTTGTTGATATAATATTATAGGTAGATGATAATGCCTATTTGATTGATTGATGATTTATGTGTATGACATACCTAGCTTACTTGCTATCGACGGGAGGTTTGCGCTTGAGGACAGTCATATCCTGATGAATCCATCGGATTTTTGATTTGTTGCTTAAGAACATAGGTCTATGAAAGACTTATCGGGGAGTTGATAAGTCCGCTGACTATAGGAACATAGGTATGTGTGTGACCCATGGATACGAGAACTATGTTCGCCTCTAATTTGTACGTTGATATTTGTGATTCGAGGAATCCTTACCGAACCTTTAGTCCCGTATTCGGTGACCAACGATATTGGGACGTGATAGCAGAGTAATGCATTGCACCGCAGCTGTGACTCGGGATGCCGTATTATATATGTATATATATAATGAATTAAATGAATGCATGCATAGTGGTTAGATCAATCTACTATGTGATAATTGTAGATAAAAGTGAATTGAGAAAAATAATTGAAATAAGTTAATGATTTTTTACTGAAAAGCTTAATTCATATTAATGAGAAACGATTCATGTTAATGGAAATAGTATATGAATGATTATACGACGTATGGTATGGGACATACGGGGTTATGATATGGGATGGAATTATATTATGGAAACTAGTAAAGATGAACCATTAACTAGGAGGTAAATAGGAAACGTTAAGCGTGCACTCTAGATGAGAGGTGAGAATAGCAAGTGAGAGTTGGATACCAACATGTACATAATAAATGCTTTATTGCACTTGTTAAATACTTGTTGTTTTTAAATCATTTTCACATCGGGCTCTGACCCGTTTCCTTGCATATTCTTTTTTCTACTGTACCTTCTATATCGGGTGTCCAACAGCAGGGACGCCAACCTTAGAGGACTATGACCAGCTATGGAGCTATGGAGTATTGCTTAGACGCCTATCTTCATTTGATTCACAGTATTCTCTTAGTTAGGGTATGTTGCCCAAAGGAATTCAGCTATCTCCTTTCTATCTAAGTCAAATACTATTGTATTCGTGTCATTTTAATATATTTACTATTGTTAGGATTACTGTATTGGATTATTATATGGGAATGTTTATTCAAATTGTATTTAAATTATTTTGTGTTATATGTTCAGTTGTTAGTGTTGTAGAATAAAATGTGTAGTGTTATTCTTAAACTAAAAATGGATTTTGTTGAATTAATTTGGAAAGTTTTTAACACCAGCTTAATTGGGTATTGGGTGAGTTGTAAATGTTTTCGACAGTGATGCTAAGAATGAGCCAACTGTATATTCTATTTTAATTTGGTATGGGACTAGCCACCCGATATTTAATTAGGCCGGGTGTTACATAACTAGAAATTAATTGGATATGATACTTCACATTTCTATAACACCTTATTCATTAGGGTTTCTAAGACAATTTACGGAATAAAATTGTAATACCCCATAATTTTAATGACTTTTAAAATGGGTTATATTTTAAATTAATGGATTAATTGGATTTTATTATAAATTAATTCATTTGGGTTTTATCCGAATTATGGATATTAAAATGAATGATTCTGAATATTACTCAGTAACACATCACATCAGTTGGTCAATGTGACATAACTAAAAATTTATTGGATATGATACTTCACATTTCTGTAACACCTTATTCATTAGGGTTTCTAAGACAATTTACGGAATTAAATTATGAATTCTCTAGACAAAGTTGTTCCCATTTTATTACAACCTTTTCCAAATCATTTTTGGAGAAAAACAACAACAAAACTTCAACTTCAACAGAACCCCCAAGCCAAACCAGAAGATATTTTATTCTACCCTTAAATTATATCATACTCATATATGTTCTCTAACATTTCCAATTGGAATTTCTTGATTTCAACAAGTATTCAATGATTTAGGCCACTTTTAACACATTTAAGTCTAAGTAGACCATCAAAGCATAACTTAAAATTTTGCAAGCATATATAACCTCCACCTCGGTTATAAATCATGGAAACTTATATTAAACATATTGAGTAATATAAAATTACAGTTGCATAATTTTTAGAGTTCATTTGCTAAGCAAGAAAAATGTCAAACACCTGGTGTGCGCACTTACACTTATGGAGTAGATTTTATACCTGAACTTCAACTTGTCACCTAAGCTTCATTTCTTGGTATTTTTACATAATTTTAGGATATGGTATACTTATATGAGTCTATGTTAATTCCCAATTTGAATCACTCGATTCTATAGAGTATTCACAAAGATACGCCAGTTTGATTAACATGATGATTACACCCTTAATTGTATGAATTCAACATGCTTCATATATACAACCTACACATACCCACCTACATGTAACAACATGTATTCTCTCATCCATAAATATGATCTTTAATATCATATAAAATAACCTATGTCATGTAAATAATAAAATTTACACCTTTGGACACATAAGCTTGTTTATCTCTCGATAATCCTCCTTAATCCTTCATTAATTCATCATAACCTCTCTTTCTTCCATGTAACTCTCAACCCCACTTGAAATTCTGATTAAAATGAATAATAAGGGAGATTTTTAAGGTCTTTACGTCGGCATAAGGTACCTCCCCTCGGTTCAATCAAAACAAGCCATTTGTTCTAATAATAAGACAAAATACCATGTAACGAATAGACATATTTGTCCTTATTTCGTAATTTCAGTATAACTCCTTACTTGTACCTTTGTTTTACACATAGTTTGTTGTGTTATAAACTTAATTCATATATCTACAACTTTCATATTTCGTGTATTCCCAAAATCATAAAATCAGAACACCTAATTTGGGCTCGAACAAGAAAGTAGCAATTTATCGAAAATCTCAAAATTTTCACATTTGGCGACCTAACATCGCCAATTTCGGACCAACACCTTGGTTTAATTTTATAATCGTAATGATGTATGAAAAACATATTTTCATGATGTATTTAACCACATAACTAATCACATGATCTAAACAAGTTATCCCCGATCATAAGCTCGATTAACATCTAATGTAACCATCACATACATCACATGAGTATCCCCAATTATGATAATTAACATGTTTAACACCCCTCACAAAATTATAATTTATAAATTATACTTAATCATATAATTAACATTCCTAATCACATTTTAGGGCCTTACAATTCTACCCCTCTTATAAAAATTTCGCCCTCGAAATTTAACGCATAAGAACTTACCAAACAGATGAGGATATTACACCTTTATGTTATTCTCTCTTTCCCAGATGGCATTCTCCACATTTTGATTTCTCCACGTTACCTTAACTAATTGAATGGTTTTATTACATAATGCCTGTTCTTTTCGATCTAATATAGCAATTGGTTCCTCCATGTAGGTCAATTCATCTTTAAGCTCTTTCGGTTGTGAAATAAACACATGTGAAGGATCGACCACATACTTAGGTAACATTGATACATAAAAAAACACCGTGTATCCAAGACCATTCTTGTAGCAAAGCCAATTTGTAAGCAACGACTACAACTCATTTCACTATTTTATAAGGCCAATGTACATAGGACTTAAATTGCCTTTTTTCTCAAATCTCATAACCCTTCTCCAAGGAGAAACATGTAGGAATACTTGATCACCTTCCTCGAATTTCAATTCCTTCCTTCTGTTGTTTGGATAACCTTTTTGTCTACTTTGCACCACCCTCAAGTGATTATGAATAAGATTTATCTTCTCTGTAGTCAGTTGCACAATTTTTGGCCCAAGTAGTTTTTCGTTATCCTAGTTTGGTCCAACACACTGGGGTCCTGCACTTCCTCCCATACAAGGCTTTATAATGAGCCATTTCAATACTCAAATGATAACTATTATTATAAGCAACTCTATTAGTGACAAGTGTTCATCCCAACTTCTCTTGAACTCTAATACATAAATTTATTACATGTCTTCGAGTGTCTGAATCATTCTCTCTGACTTCCCATCAGTCTGAGGATGAAAATTTGTTCTCAATTTCAATTTAGTCCCTAAAACTTGTTGTAAACTAAGGTAAAAATGTGAAGTAAATTTAGGATTTCTATAAGAGATAATGGAAACAGGTGCACCGTGCAATATAATTATCTCATCCACATATATTTTGGCAAATCTATCCATGGAATAAGTAGCTTTAACAGGAAGAAAATGCGCAGTCTTAGTTTATCTAGCAACGATAACCCAAATAGAATTAAACCCCCATGATGAATTTTGGTAAACCTATAACAAAATCGATAGTAACATGCTCCTATTTCCACTTGGGAATAGGTAGGGGTGGCAAATCGTGTTATTGGGTTGGGTTCAGGACCGACCCGACACGAAAAATATTTTAGTGACACGAACACGACATGACCTGATGTCGTGTTATTTTTTCACAATCCGAACACGAATCACTTCTAACACGACACGACATGATTGACACAATTTTTAACTTTGATTCGATTCAACTCGATTAACACGACACAATTGGCACGGCACGACACGATTTATAGCAAATTTTTTCTTCCAAGTGCACCAAAAAAATAATTACAACATAATTTAATTGCTTATGCTTTTGATGTTAAATCTCAACCACCAAAACTTTCAAAACATGTAAAAAAATATATAATAAGCAAGGAGGTCAAGGATCTGTAGAAAATCCCTTTCAAAAAAATTCTAGCAATGAGGTAAAGAATCTGTGATGGATGAGGCGAGGGGTGAGGAAGGGGCGCTGGGGAGGGATCTGATAAATGAGGCAGGGGCGCTGGATGGGGGAGCAGAGGCCGGCGCTGATGGGGGAGGGAGATGGAGATGAGGGGGAGGAGATCGGCGTTGACGGAGGAGGGAGAGGGGGATGAGGGGGCGCCGTTGGGTGGGATGAGGCCGATGGAGGGAAAGGGGATGATGGTTTGTGAGAGTGAAAGTGAGAGTTTGTGTGTGGGGGGAGAGAACGGCTGATGTATTATTAGGCTAGGGTTTTTTGTGGTGTTTTTTTTGTTTAAATCTTAAGCTTAATTAGTGGGTTGGGATTTTTAACAAAAGCCTTTTATTTTTTAATGGGTCTTAATGGGATTAATAACGGGTCAAAATATTTTTTTAATCGGGTCCATAATGGGTCTTAATGGGGTCACTATCGTGTCTTTAACGGGTCTATTGCGGGTCAATTTCGTGGCCAAAATTAAACACGAACACGACACGACATGGTGGTGGGTCAAATAAACTAGACCCGAACATGACTCGAACACGATAAGCCGTGTCAATTTAGTACCAATTTCGTTCCGTGTCATTTCGTGTTGTCGTGTCGTTTCTAAAATTGCGACCCCTAGGAATAGGTAAGGATTGTAGTAAACCACTAAGTTTCTGATGCTCCGCCTTCACTTGTTGGCAAACTGGACATCTAGCAATAAAATCTACAATGTCGTGTTTTAATCCTGGCCACCAATAACATTGTTTCAAATTTTTATAAAGTTATATGTTTCCTGGATGCATAGCCTATAAAGAACAATGGGCCTCCTTCAAAATCCTTATCCTTAAATTAGGCACATTAGGTACACACAACGGTTATCATACATGATCATGTCATTATTATGAATAGAAAATTCATTTGCTTTACCCTTTTTCATATTGTCTTTAATTTTCTCCAATTCTATATGCCTTGCTTGTGATGGTTGTATCCAGTCTATTAGCATAGGTCTAATATTTAAAAGCGCCAGTATTCCACGAGACTCATTCAAAGTTAATTTCATCCCCATTAAAGTTAACTCTCTCAGCAGGTTAACTCGATAAATACAAAATACTCTGCCTTGCGATTTTCTACTCAAAGCATCAGTAACAACATTAGCCTTACCCGGATGGTGATGTATTGTGTAATCATAATCCTTTATAAATCCCATCCATTTATTTTCAAGCAACACAATTGCCATCAATAAAAATAACATGCCCAAAAATACTACTTTGGTCTAGCCAAAATTCACATTAAGAAAATTTAGCATATAACTGCTTCTCTCGCAATGTCTGTAAAATAATACGCATATGACATTATGTTCCCCAATAAATTTATATTCAGGTTCAGCTGGTAACTGAAACACTACCTCCCTTCTAAAGCAGTCTAAATATACATAATATGAGGACAGTCAATCCATATCCAATATCACATCAAGGTCACACATATCGAAAGGTAGTAAGTCAACCAACAATTCCTTTTCACTTATTCGCACCATACACACCCTGTCAATAAAAACCAATCCTCCATGCTGAAGTAATAATAGCAAAACCAGAATCTAATGATAATAGTGGTTTGTTAAGATGCAACAGAATAAGCAAAACACAAAGAATGTGTAGAACCAGGATCTATCAACACATAAGCGTCTTTATCATTCATCAGTAAGGATAATCGTCTAGTGATTTCTTATCAATGAAAGTCAATTCCCAACTCATATATTACTCCATGCCTTTATGTACGTATGTCGACCATTCACACATAATAGATTATTGGTTGTATCCTCTTATATTAACAATGCGTGAACATTCTTAATAAACCAAACATCATTATTTATGTTTCTCACTTCATTCCTATAGTCCATCCTTATCATCGTGTAACATTTCAAATAATAAATATTCTAATACAAGACTAACTTCTCATAGTTCATCTCTCCACTTCCATTCAACACTTCAATTGATAAACATCGTATTACAATACTAACTTATTACATGACATCTTCTCATCTTCCATTCAATACCAAATTTATGTGTTCGACTTCGACTACTATCTGTATCATCTCTGAAGTTTTAGAGTACGTTAAATATCGTTCTTACGATCCTTAATCTTCACACAGCCTCACTACTTTTCATATATTGATAATCAACAATTATTCATTAAATGTTTACTTATAACCAATATTCCATATTCACTTTCATGTATATTGTGCAGTCATGCACTATGAACTCAATATAACTTCTCACTATATTTTTTTCTCCAGTATCGTTTTATTGTTCTTTAACTAAACATACAATGACCTTAACAAGTCATTTATCCAATACGATAACTTTACAATCGTAATCTTACCCCAATCCTTATTAACATGATAGTCTTACGCAACATCATTAATACACTCATCTTACCCGTTTGATAACATGGATGTTAAACTTAATCTCACCACTTAGAACTTTAACCATAGTTACCAACCCCATAATACTTCTCTAACTATTATATATCGTATTTCTTTCAAATAACCTATACAAATACCTTAATGTATCACATTATGGTATCTCACATAACACATTCTCCTTACACATACTTCTTGATGACTCCGTATAATGTCAATCACATTAATTATATGACGTACTCTTAGTGATAACACATACACACAATGACAAATACAACTCAATATCCACCCAACTCAGTTGTAAATATTTAAAACTGGCTAACATCTTTCCCTTACTCATCCACAACACATATTCTTAAAAGGACTCCTCAATATTTTTAAACTTCCAACTCTTTAACACATTATCTCAACTTTACTATTCATATAAGCTTTTCAAAATATCATAAGAGTAATATCCACTACATGTAATCATACTATTAAAGATGTACATCTCAACTCTCATTACTCTTTTATTATACTTATCATAATTTACTATGAACCCATATTCTGATCATTTGTGATATATCGACTAGTTATTGAATTTCATACCTTTTCACATGTTAAATATAAACATATACAACTAACTAACAACCTTCTCATTTAAACTTTACTATGTGAATCTTCATTTTTTTTTCACACTCCAACAATTTAAGTCTCATTATAATCATGTAACCATAATTCTTTTTCACTTCCCATCCTTTAATGGAATATGTGTTCTCGTACATCACTTTCCTATATAGATGAGGGGCGCACCCATTCATAATGATATACGTAAAATGACTTAAATCCATATATACCAGCATAGGAAGAGATCACCTCCAATACTTCATAATTTTTGTCAAGTTCACATATACCAGTATAAGAAGAGATCACTTCCAGTACTTCACATTTTTGTATACCACATTGTGTCTGTAAAAATTTTCCTTTAATAACACATTAGTCCATACAACATATAAAACATTGTAACGCTTCAAATTAAAATACATGTATTCGCTGTCCTCCCCAAATAAACATTTCATATTACGTACAACAATATATGTGTATAACTGACAGATGTTAATCAACAAATCCAATTTAAAACTTAATAACAAACCCTTCGTGTCCACGCCTCAGGAACCTAACATACTTAAATGTATCCCTTGAAACTGAATACTTATGACTCAAAATAGTTTCTACGTCCACTTCCAATCCAGACCCTCACACACTGTCCAGGACCTAATAACCATGCTCTGATTCTAAGTTATCGCGCCCCGACTTAATTAACTTAAAATCATCCTTTTAGTTAGAGATAAATTCCCTTAAACAATACTTTACTTTAATTCTCTTTGAAAATAACACCAGATTTTTATTTTCTTTTTCAAAAGCATGTTTAGAGGAAAACATAGCTACCTTTATGCACAACTTAAAAGTACCAAACAAATTTACTTACACAAGTTCCTTTGTTTAACATTTACGCAAAAATCTTGTTGATATTCAACCCGCGTTATTTATCCTCCACTCTCCCGTTTAACGTCCTAACTTGGCAGTGAATTCCAAATGATAGTCATACCCGAAACATAACATTATAGGATTGTAAGCAGCACAAGCTTAGTGAGTGATCATATTCCACACGTACACCACACACACACACACACACACACACACACACACACACACACACACATATATATATATATATATATATATATATATATATATATATATATATAACCAATTTGAATAACAATTTTTATTTTCTAATGTCATAATCCAACAGGAATTGTGTAACTCTCACAAGCCTGGACCCGTCAGTCCAATTAACTCCCAGTTAATGGGGATACCACATCCCATAATTAGGTTCGAGTACAGTAAACCTTTAAGTTGGATTAACGGGGCCGTCGCATCCCGTAGGACCCACCACAGTCCTTAACATTAGATTGAGGTCCCACCTCAGCCCATAATATTAGATAACATCATTTAACATTTTAATCCAAAGTTCTTAACATTAGATAGTGGTCCCACCTCAGTCCATAACATTAAATAATATCATTTAACATTTTTAATCATACGCATATGTTTCATGACACCACATCACTCTATAAGCGTCACCCCACATGTATTTAACTACACAATTCCATATGAAAATATAAGCATCTATATTTCACAGGACAAGTCACTCACCTTGAATTTGGTACTAAGACTAATACAAAAACTATTTTGTTGGTATGGTAGTGTTATCCGCTTCCCCACCTAACAATTCAACATCATTAGTATTTGAATACACCAAATCACATTAAACTAAGTAACACATCACATTAGTTGGTCAATCTGACATAACTGGAAATTAATTGGATATGATACTTCACATTTCTATAACACCTTATTCATTAGGGTTCTAACACAATTTACGGAATTAAATTACGAATTCTCTAGACAAAGTTATTCCCGTTTTATTATAACCTTTTTCAAATCATTTCTGGAGAAAAACAACAACAAAATTTCAACTTCAACAGAACCCCCAAGCCAAACCAGAAGATATTTTATTCTCCCCTTCAAGTATATCATACTCATATATATTCTCTAATATTTCCAATTGTAATTTCTTGATTTCAACAAGTATTGAATGATTTAGGCCACTTTTAACACATGTAAGTCTGAGTAGACCATCAAAGCATAACTTAATATTTTTCAAGCATATATAACCTCCACCTCATTTATACATCATGGAAACTTATATTAAACATATTGAATAATATAAATTTAAAGTTGCATAATTTTTAGAGTTCATTTGCTAAGTCAAGCAAAACATCGAACACCTGGTGTGCACACTTGCACTTTTGGGGTAGATTTTATACTTGAACTTCAACTTGTCACCCAAGCTTCATTTCTTGGTATTTTTAAATAATTTTCGAATATAGTATACATATATAAGTATATGTTAATCCTCAATTGGAATCACTCGATTCTACAGAGTATTCACAAAGATACGCTAGTTTGATTAACATGATGATTACACCCTTAGTTGTATGAATTCAACATGCTTCATATATACAACCTACACATACCCACCTACATGTAATACCACATATTCTCTCATCCCCTAATATGATCTTTAATTTCATATAAAACAACCTATGTTATGTAAAGAATGAAATTTACATGTTAAGTCTTACCTAAGCACCTTTGGATACATAAGCTTGTTTATCTCTCGATAATCTTCCTTAATCCTTCACTAATTCATCCTAACCTCTCTTTCTTCCATGTACCTCTCACCCCCACTTGAAATTTTGATGAAAATGAAGAATAAGGGATATTTTTAAGGTCTTTAAGTCGGCATAAGGCACCTTCCATTGGTCCAATCAAAACAAGCCATTTGTTCTAATAATAAGACAAAATACCATTTAACGAATACACATATTTGCCATTGTTTTGTAATTTCAGCATAACTCCTTACTTGGACCTCTGTTTTACACACCGTTTGTTTATTGCGTTATAAAATTAATTCATATATCTACAACTTTCATATTTTGTGTTTTCCCCAAATCATAAAATTAGTACACCTAATTCGGGCTCGAACAGGAAAGTAGCAATTTACCGAAAAACTCAAAATTTTCACATTTGGCGACCTAACATCGTCAATTTCGGACCAATACCTTGGTTTAATTTTATAATCATAATGATGTATGAAAAAAATATTTTCATGATGCATTTAACCACATAACTAATCATATGATTTAAATAAGTTATCCCCGATCATAAGCTCGATTAACATCTAATGCAACCAACACATACATCACATGAGTATGCATCCTCCAAATATGATAATTAACATGTTTAACACCCCTCACCAACTTATAACTTATACTTAATAATATAATTAACATTTATAATCACATTTTAGGGCCTTACAATAACTCACTATTTTGATTATACTTTAACAATGTTAACAAGCTAGTCCACCCCCATTTGTAGCCTTCATGGTTGCTTCGAGCAAGATGATCATCCACATGAGCCAAGGACTCATTATAACCATCCATCCAAACTTCCCTTGTCTACTAATGGAAGTGGTATATCAACCTATCAACTTGATTTTGGAGTTTCTTGAGGACAATGTCTTTGGATTTCAGTAGGGCAACTTGGATGCCAGAGTCTTCTTCGTTCTCTCCTCCTCAATAGTTGGCCGAACAACTATACTCTGCCTGAAGGCTTGTCCAGATTTGGATTTTTTCTTCTTCAAATCTTCTAGATACTCTAAGAACCTGGTATTTTCAGTCTCTAAAAAGAAAACACCCTCATCTAGACCAGTAGTGGTTGATCTCTTCAACCTGTCAAGTTCATTCCTCAGGACATTATTTTCTTTCTACAATATTACAACAATTGATCGGGCACTCTCCAGATCGTATTTCAAAGATAATTCTCTGTTGTGCAAAGCATAAGTAATGTCTTTCAATTTTTTGTCAAAGCCACAACTTTCACTTAATGCCTTGTATTTGGCTTTATAGTCAGAATGAAGCAAAGCCTTGGAAACTTTGTGATCATCCTGCATTTTCTCAATCATCTCGTAGTAACCCGACATTATTTATTACAACTTTGTCCAAAAGGCAGTGAAGATGGATATAAAATTATTTCATTTGATAAGACATATATGGGTCGAGCAACCCTGATAAATCTTCTTCGGATAAAGGAACACTACCAGCTTCAAAGAGATTTTTGCACCGTCTAAGTAAGTTAGATTCAGCAGAAATAATGACCTTATTCCTAACATCAAACTGGAAAGTTACAAGTATATAAGTTTATGATGCAAATTCAGAGAAATAGACCATAAAGAAAAGAACAAATCAACAAGAAATCAAAGTCATTCAGAGACAACAATAGTTGAGCAAAACATACGTTCTTTCATTGATTACTCTTGAAGTACAAAGGTGAATACATTATCAAGAAAGACAGGTAAAGAAATAAAAAATACATATGAGCAAAAGCAAAAAAGGAAACTAGTTAAAAATGAGCTGAACCTTCTCATTGTCCCGATCTTAGCTGGCAACAGGTTGGTCGACATTAGTATCTGGCACCACTGAAGATTCAATGGGAACCATGGAAGACTCTCCAAATCCCTCCTCGTCATCAAACTCCTCATCCAGGTTAGGAGGGGTACCAATATCATACCTTTAGAAAAGCTCAAAGTCTTCTTCTGTGCCGACCACCTTTAAAAATTCTGACCAACCTTCCTTGAAGGATAACTTCTTAGAATATTCAATTTGGGTGGAGGTAGGAAAAAGAGCTTTCTCCTAATCCTTATGAAAGGCAGCTTTGCCCTTAGCCTTCAAGGAGGTGACTTTAACATTAAGACCAACCACTTTGTCTTCAACAACTTAAGCTCGAGCTATAGCTTCTGAAAGCTTGTCTTCGACAGCCTTGACCCTGCCTTCAACATCATTTAATTTGTTCTTAACTGCTTGGGCTTTGGCATCAACAACATTTATTTTGCCTTCAACAACAATTGCCTTGTCATTGGCCTTCTGCAGCTAATCTTCCTAGAATTTATGCTTTGATTCCAAAGCTTGATGGGAAATAACTAGAGATTATTTTAGGACTTCAAAAGCCTCTTACACTTCAGAAGGAGAGGACCTCAATTGGCCATCCTTCTCCATCATTTGGTTGAAGTCAACCAAAAATTACAAGAAGAGCAAAATATCAGATATCAGAAAAAGTCATCAACATTAAGGAAAAGTAGAAAATGAGATACTTACTAGTGCCAAGTTGTGACAAGCCCTCTCAGTTAGCCTAAACCTGGGCATAGGAGCTGATGAAGCCCGATCCGCAGGAAGGGCTCTAGACTTGATCAAACCCCCGGCCAATCCAGGGTTAGTAGCAACAGAAGCTGACCCAATATCAAGGTCAAATTGGGTTTTTTTCACCAATTCTTATTAGTCGATTAAGGTCTTATTTGTAATCAACACTTGTTGGTCAACTTGAGTTTTTTAGGCTTGTCTTTGAGGATCAGGCAAACCTCTCTTCAGTATCTTCAATTGAGACTCAGTGATTTGAGTCTCTTCAACACCAAAAGGCCTTTTGTCACTGGCCTGGGACTTTTTCTCAACTGGCTTCTTACTAAGATCAGTATTTTTCTTTGGGGAGGAGATAATGGTCCACCCATAAAATCGGGCATCTTCCTCTGAGTCATATTTATTGAAGGAGAAAGTGATATCTCAATAATGTCAAAATATTCAAATGAGGAAGAAGTTTCTCCTTGGGTGAACTCACCACCAGTAGATTCAGTGACTGAGGAGGTATGTACATGATCATCTTCTAAGTTGATAGCAACTTGAGGCAACATAAGTGTTGGTCGGACAACAAAAGAGGTGATAGAACTCTAGTATTCCAACAATAAAGAAGCAATTCAGGGATGTTCCTTTCCAACCATTTGATTCAATCCCCACAAAAAATTGAGCTATTCAATATTAATTTCCCCTTCTTTGGGACACCTCTTCTTACTTTCCTATCGTATGTTTGCTTCATGTATTAGTAATGCACTATATTTACAATTACAATTTTTCTGCAATACTATGCTCATTATGTTTGTTAAAGTATGTTCTATGTAAATTTAGAACGTGACATATATTTTATATAGTTTTTAATGTTATATATTAAGATTTTATAAACTAGTACATCTTGAATGTTTTAAAATTATTTTATGTTGTTCTTTATGTACTCTTAAATATAATAGTCTCTTTAATAATATTTTTTATGTATTGATAAAATGTTAATTTTCATTTATTTAAAATAATATTATAATATCCAGATACATTATACATTATTCATAATCAAAATATAATTTTATTATAGGGGCATATACCAAATAATCATTCGAACATTTTTTAATACACGTTTAGTCCAAAACTTTTTATTTTGTTATAAAAAGTCCTTTATCACCTTTAAAAATAAGAGTGACTTTTTAGAACAAAATAAAAAAATTTATATTAAATATGTATTAAAAAATATTTGATAAATTTTTTTTAGTAATGGATCCTTTATTATATTAAATATATTTTTAACATAATTTAATTATGAGTACCACTACATGGACCTTTTTTTCATACCCACTTTGATACCCGTTTAATAAGACAACGCTGATAAGAGGTTGTACCTTGTGCCCTAACGGGAGCCACAACAATAAGGTATAACATTTTAATGCGCCAAGTATGAAAAAAGAGTACCAAATTGAGTATATGTAGGTTTATTCTTTAATTATATTCTCTTTACCCCCCCCCCCCCACCCCCCCCCCTCCCCCCCCCCCCAAAAAAAAAAAAAAAAAAGCAGACAACGACATTTTTAATGGCTTTAGCCAAGAAGCCTCCGGCCCTCACAGCGTCTTCCTGGTTATCGGTTGATAAAGCATCACCTTTTTTTTTTTTAAATGTTCAATTAAAGCCTTACCGTGCGAAAATAGTATGGGAATGGTTCACATGGTGGATAAGCTCATTATTGGCGAGTCACACTACCCGTTAAAACCACAAAACATCGTTTGTCGGTATTCAGACCGATCACAAAGTCTCTTTCCTTCTCACATGTTATCTATATCTATCATAACATATCGCAATCAATTCCTCCAAACCATTGCTTACTTAAAACTTCACGAAAACGATTTGTGGTGGTCTCCATTCACCTAACAACGTTTTGATTCTACGCCAAACAACAAGCTACTAGACAAAATAATGAGTGTGCTTTCATAGTCTATTCCGCTTCAATTTATATAGTATAGTCCGTGATATTGAGACTCAGCTTATCCATGGCGATTATTCCACTGTGTTTATTGATCTTAACTGTGAGTGCTTTGGTAGCGGAATCGAAGTATATGGTTTACAATACCACACAGAGCATTGTTCCTGATAAGCTTAATGTTCATTTGGTACCTCATACGCACGATGATGTTGGCTGGTTAAAGACTGTTGATCAATATTATGTCGGTTCAAACAACTCCATTCAGGTCTCTCTCTCTCTCTTTCTATCTGTTTTGTTTTTCTCTCTGTGTGTTTTATTTTGAAATGTTGATGTGATTATTTGGTATGCAGGGAGCGTGTGTTCAGAATGTACTGGATTCACTGGTTCCAGCATTGCTGGCTGATAAAAACAGGAAATTCATTTATGTTGAACAGGTATATGTTGGTCTAAATACAATCACCACATAGGCACTTAGAGAAACTGGATATTGATGAGGATGCTTTTGCTTTGATAATTTAGGCATTTTTCCAGCGCTGGTGGAGGGACCAGAGTGAGGCAGTTCAGAGCACAGTCAAGCATCTTATCAGCTCTGGTCAACTAGAGTTGATGTATTAATAAATAGACTCTTTTGAATGTTTTTCTTACAAAAGACTCGCACACTAATCTAACACGTGAATGACACTAGTCTTAATAAATATTCCCCTAAAATCATTGCTTTAGATTTTAACAATGTCTATTTTACTCTAGTATGGAGTAGACAGTGAACAAGGGAAGTTGAGATGAACTATTTATTCTGGTTGGTGCAGAAATGGGGGTATGTGTATGCACGATGAGGCGGCACCACATTATATTGATATGATAGATCAGACAACACTTGGTCACCGGTTTATTAAAGAAGAGTTTAATTTAACCCCAAGAATTGGTTGGCAAATTGATCCCTTTGGACATTCAGCAGTGCAGGCTTACCTATTGGGGGCAGAGGTATGACTTATCTGTATTTAGGTCCTGGACATGTCTAATCCATATATCACACTTTCTTTGTCAACCATCAATGGATGATGATGTGATGAACAAACAAAACAAAATGTTATTTGAACAACTGGTTATATATGTTTCTGCTTTTTAATTGAACTCGAGCCATTTCGATGATTCAGGTCGGCTTTGACTCTGTTTTCTTTGGGAGAATTGATTACCAAGACAGAGCTAAGCGAAAAAATGAGAAGAGTCTTGAGGTTATCTGGCAGGGTTCTAAGAGTCTAGGCTCATCTGCACAGGTGAGTATTAGATTGGGTTGTATTTCTTTCATGTATAATGATAAACGTGATATATAGTTGTTCTTTCATTTAAACCTTTTCAATTGCCCCATTTTTTTTTCTCAAAGCACTTATCTCACTAGTTATTTACTCTCTGCAGATTTTTGCTGGTGCTTTCCCTGAAAATTATGAACCTCCAAGTGGTTTCTACTTTGAAGTTAATGATGGTTCCCCCATTGTTCAGGTAGCTTCTAAGAAAAGAATGTATACAGACTCTTGAACATCTACATGATCACTTATTGATGGTATAGGGCTTTATGCATTGCAGGATGATGTTAATTTGTTTGACTACAATGTCCAAGAGCGTGTTAACGATTTTGTAGCAGCTGCTTTATCTCAGGTAAGCTTAGTTTAGTTACTTTACTCGGTACAATTGCAAACTTATTCACATTTTAGGAAGGCTCTTAAAATGGAATGGAGAGTATAAATATCTATGATATAGATATCATCTTCTTTATTAGAAGGAAATAGCATAGCTGTGGTGCTGGAATGTCTTTATGAATGCGTATTGCTTTATATCAATTAATGAGTTTAAATGAATCCATTCGCCTAAAATTTACCAATTAATTAATATTAGATCTAGAGAGAATATAATTGTGGGGAGTATGAACTGCAAAGAGACCTGCCTTATATGAGACGTGATAGTCTTACTTTTGATCCATTCCAGAATTATAAGCCTGGATTAACATTTCCAATCAAAGAAATTACTCTGAGATTTTCTGCAATAACAAAGTCGGATTCTATTGAGGCTTACCAGAAAATGTGTCTTCCTTTTCAGGCTAACATTACTCGTACCAATCATATAATGTGGACCATGGGGACGGATTTCAAGTATCAATATGCTCACACATGGTTTCGGAATATGGACAAGCTGATTCATTATGTCAATCAGGTTAGTTTTCCTTCAGCTTCAAAATCATTGTGATAATTTGTTTATGTCCCTGAGTTGGAGTATTTATTTTTCTTGCATTCCATTATGCATACAAATTAATTGTCTTTTTTTGGTACAATTTGTTTGAGTTGATTTGATATTGACATAAACCACAATGTATGCTGTTCTTGCATTAATTTTTCTGTGCTAGACAACATATTATTGTGGTAAAGTTGTTGACCAAACTGTGAGTTGAACTAGCTGTGTAATTAGCATTATATTCCTCTTTTACAAGCAATCCTTTCCAGAGTTCTCTCGGAAGCATTTCCACTCACTATTTAAGCCATTCTTCTTTACAATCACATTGGACCTTCTTCACTCTAACTTGAGCATTAAATTATGTGTGCATGTAGGATGGTCGTGTTCATGCCCTATACTCAACTCCATCTATTTACACTGATGCAAAATATGCAGCAAAGGAGTCATGGCCACTAAAAACAGATGACTACTTCCCGTGAGTTCGATATTTTGGAAATTTATAATATAAATAAACTACAATGAGAGGTTTCTTCCTTGACCTGTACTAACTATTGATGAATGCATCTATCAGATACGCGGACCGCGTAAATGCCTACTGGACAGGATATTTTACAAGTAGGCCTGCCATTAAAGGATATGTAAGACTGATGAGTGGCTACTATTTGGTAAGTTATGCAGTTGTGAGATTTATTGCTGGTAGCAGAATTTTGAATATATAATTCTCAAATGGCTCCACAAATACAGGCGGCAAGGCAATTGGAATTTTTCAATGGAAGGAATAAGGCAGGCCCCACTACAAATACCTTAGCTGATGCTTTAGCAATTGCTCAACATCATGATGCAGTTAGTGGTACGGAAAAGCAGCATGTGGCTAATGATTATGCAAAGCGTCTGTCAATAGGTTACAAGGAGGTGAAAACTTACACTAAATGTCTCATTATTAGCAGTTAGTTGTTTTCCTTATGCCTGTGAAAAATGAGCAACATTAATTTAAATTTACTTGCAGTCTGAAGAGTTGGTTGCAGCTTCACTAGCCTGTATGGTGGAATCAGCATCAAAATCTGGATGTAGAAGTGCTGCGACTAAGTTTCAACAAGTATAAAATAATCTCAATTACCATTTACATTTTACTCGTATAGAGCAATCCACCTACCTATAATTGATAGCAAACCATACTCACTTAGGCTTAAAGTCTTGCTAAAAATACTTCCGAATTTACGTTGAGACCTGCTTCACTATTGAATTCGTTTTTCACAACAACTAAGTTAACTTATTGTCTTTTTGAAGAGGCGAATTTTTATCAATATCAACAATGACATGATAGATAGGTACCGAATAGCCTTACCCCTAAGATAAAGCCAAATTCAATAAAGAGCCTAAATTACAGTGTCAAAACTCTCATACTAAAAAATCTAACTAACTAGAGTAGGAAGAGAAATAGAGATAGATAAAAGTACTTGTATTGGGAGCTAGTTTACGAGTTTCTTGTTTTGGCCGGCATTTTGATTGGTTATCATGTCTTTCCATGAGTTATGTACTGATCTCTTTGCAGAAAAATATATAATTCCCGGGGTATACTTGGTAACAGGGGCGGATCTGGGGGGGTGCCAGGAGGGGCGGTGGCCCCCCCCTGAGATCTAAAAAAAAAAAAATTTTAGGGGTATAAAATGTGTAATTTTTTTTTTAGGGGTGCAATTTTTAAGGGACGCCCCTCCTGAAATCTTGTCTACACTGTCTTTTGATAAAAAATTTGTATAAAACTTGAATTAACCCCAAAAAAATTTGCCTCGGGGGCTCCCGTCCCCGAACCCCCGGCACCACTCGAAACTTTCGCCCCTCCTGACAAAAAATCCTGGATCCGCCACTGCTTGGTAACCTCATTTGCCTTTCACATAGATCGAATCCCATTAGATTCAAGTAAAAGCATGTGTATTTTGACAAAATAACATATAGATGGTACCTGTAGGACTGGAAAATAAGTGTATCGATGGTATGTTTATTCATGTTTGGTTTGATGATTGTTTGTTCACTGTCCCTTTTTAGTGTGCTTTCTCCCTAGTTTCTCTTATGAGATTATTTATTTGTTTGTTTAAACTGAAGTAAAGTGGAGGAGGAATGTTTATAGTTTTAATCTGATACTATTTTTTCCTTAATTTGTTCTTCCTGCAGTGCCCTCTCCTGAACATAACTTATTGTCCTCCAACAGAAACTGATCTATCACTTGGAAAAAGATTGGTGAGGATATATTATGATTGATTACACTCTTATATTTTGCATTTTGTTGATGAATATACGTGACTGTAGAAAAGTAAGATAATATTGACGCAAGTCTTTTAAGTTTTATTACATAACTGAGTTACTTTATATTGATTATTTCTGATGTCTTCTCTCCCGTAGGTTGTTGTTGTCTACAATTCCTTGGGTTGGAAAAGAGTGGATGTCATAAGAATTCCTGTAAGTATATTTAACAGGCTCCATACTTCCAAGTTCCATCAAATGCAAGCCTGTATTATTTTAAAAAGAAGTATTAAGGAAATTTGCCAGCTTCCTACGAAAAGTTGCTAGCTTATGTTGTCTTTCACTTCTCACGTATCTTCAATGTTGCTTCCCTCGAGACATTATCTTCACTGTCTACATATTAAATCTGGATGGATTGTTCAGTTATTATTCAACTCTGCCACATCTAATGTATGGTATTGATTCGTTGCTCATACAAAAAACTGTAGACCCATTTAATTTTAGTCTTCTATTCAGGTCAAGGAAAGATGCATATGCATTATTTACTTTTTTTTTATATATAGAAAAAGAGACCATGACAAATAAGAATGATATAGAATCCATTTTTTTGTTTGGGAATAAAAGCATCAAAACTTCTGAAAAATAGCTTATTTTTAATGACTTGATATTAAGCAAGTACTTGCTTTGTTCCATGAAAAACAAAAACTGGAAAATGGAAATTTATGTGTTGAATGTGACAGCTAGTCTTTACATTTTTTTTTTAATATTTTGTTATGATGTCTTTTATTCTGCTCTGACCCACACCACTTGACACATGACCTTTACGGTGTGAGATTTTTTAACCTTGTCCGTTTGATAGGCATAATTTGCCATGAATTTTTTTTCCATCCACCATGCCATTTGCCACGCTTTTCCATCTTTTTGTTGAAAATTTTGCCTTTGCTCAAACCCAAAGAAAATTTTGCTACCCAAGATTTGCCCAATTTTGTTTTTGTTAAGATTTAAGTTTTTTTTTTCTTTTCATTTTGTTAAAATCAATGGTTTGTTTTTATGTTAGATTTATTATTTATTTATATCAGATTTTTTAGATTTATATTATTTTTTTATATTTCAGATTTATTTTTTCATCCAATTTTTTATATCATATTTTTTATATATATGATTTTTTTACATTAGATTTTTTTATCACATTTTACTAATATCTCACATTCTTCTTTATATCAGATTTTTTATATCCGTTGTTTATTTTTACATCAGATTTATTTTTAAATCAATTTTTTCATTTGATTTTTTTTACATCAGATTTCTTCTATATTATATTATTTTTTACATCAGATTTCTTATATCAGAATTTACTTTATATCAGTTTTTTTTCGTCAATTTCTTTATATACGAATTTTTTTTACATTTGATTTTTTTTTTATCATATTTTTGTAAGGGTAATGTTAAAACCACCCCCAATTTTTCTCTCCAACACCAAACACTACTTTTTAAAACACAATGTACAAACACTTTTAAGCACTGTGTGGTGTCGGCGGAAAAGAAATTGGTGCATTTAGCATAGCCCTTTTTTTATATCATATTCTTCTTTCTATCATATTTTAATATACAATTTTTCTTAATAATTGATTTTTTTTTTAATATCAGGCCCTTCCATTAAGTCCCTCACCATATAAAACACTTAAAAAAGAAAGAATTTGCCACCTAGAAAATTAATGCTATCAAACAACCCCACCTAGAAAATTATAGGATTTGCCCCAAAATTTTTTGCCACCCAAGCCATTTGCCTTCTTTTGTATCAAACGGACCATTAGTTCATGATGTGGACAACTAGTTAACCCAATTATCTATTGGATTGGTCACATTGTTGTACCGCCTTACATTGTATGTAAATGACATGTGTTAGGGGTTTTCGAGGATATGAAACTTTGTATTTGTAAGGAGATTCTGGTATGAGTTTGCAAGAGAATATATTGAATATCTTGTACTTTTTGAACCGAACCATATGAATCTTGTGTTGCCTTGTGTATGATTAATTTATTTTACGCCTTTTTGAGCCGAACCACATGAATCTTGTGCTGCTTCGTGTATGTTAATTTATTTTACGCCTATGTTGATTTTCTATGATGTGAATTAGGACCCATTGTTAGGACACTTTTACTATTTTTTCCTATTTTTAGTTTGCTTGCATGTATTAGCCTTTTTACTTCTTTTTGTTCTTTTATGCTATTATAAGGTGGAGAGGTGAAGCTTAGTTTTGTTCCACATTGATTGGGGGGTCTTTTTAGTGTTCCACCTTCACCTTATAAATAGTCTTTTGTACTCATTTGGAAAGGGGAACCGATCTTCGAGTAAAAGCTTAGTTATATTTCTTTCTCTAAATTGGTGTGGTGCCTTTAGAATTGCCATTAGATATGTGGTTACGTCAAGTGTCGTTCCCCCATTTGTGTGTGAGGCGTCACCATAATTTATTTTCATTTTTGTTTGTGAGGTGTTGCAACAATTTTTTTTCCCGTTAATTTTTTTTTCACATTTTAATGGCTCCCCAAAAAGCAACAATTGATGAGAGATTTATTCAAATGCAAGAACAAATGAGAGAAGAAATGGTCTCCCTCATTGAGCGACACATGACCACCTCACCCAACACATGTTATCTCTATTTCCAAACCCTAATCCCTAGTCTACCCCCATACCCAAACACCTCCCAACCCTCTTCTTCTTCTTCTTCCTCTCTAAACCCTAACTCCACCACTCACCCCACCACCACTCAAACTACCCACCTACCCACTGATTTCCCACCACCAACCTATAACTACTCCCCTGCCGCCAGCCCACTTCCGCCCTCTGCCGCTGTCACTTTTCCGGTCGCCGAAATTTTTTCAAACTCCTCCAAATCCCTCCAAATTTCTTCGATACCCTCATATCAGCTCAATCTACAACTTCTCCTAAAAAACCTCTCCCAACATCCCCCCTAAAACAGCCCCTACCGACAATTCTTCCTCTTAACTCTGGCGAGATTTTCCGGTGGCGGATCCAGTCCAGACCACCCGGATTTGGATTGCCATTGGGAGTGTGTTCGACCCATTCAACTTTTAGTCCGATCCAATGTCGGGAAGGCATCTAAAACTGGCCAAAATCGCACGCTTCGGCGAAGTTGGCCGGCTTCCCTGGGCCACCTCCGGCGATGTTTTTGAAAAAAGAAAAGAAATCCGATCCATATTTAACTCCCTTTGGCGACCCTACTCCTAAAATTTCGTCCAATTTGGACAATTTTGGTTGTCGGACCGGTGGAGCTCCTGCCAAACATGGGGGCCCCCCCTCCAAAACCACCTCCAACTCCTTTTTTTCTTCCTTTGCCTCCACCATACCCCTGAAATTCTCACCGCCCTCTTTTCTACTCATTTAAACCTTTCCCCCCAACCCACTCGCTCTCTCACCTCCTCACCCCTTCTTTAACTCGCCCCAACCATTAATTGCCCCCAAACTTCAAAATTTCAGTCCCCACCCCACCCCACCCACCCTATCCTAATTCATTTTTATCCCTCACCCCTCTAAAATCCCACCTCTATACCCACAACCCCATACTATTTCACCCCCCTCCATGTATGCCCCCATCCCCTACCGTGACCCATTTTTGGAGTTTCACCCTTCGTATGCCTCCACGGTTGACACGGGGTTGATTTTATTTGGGTATGATGATGGTTTTATGGTGGAAGGCTCTCATTTGGATGTTTTGGCCTCGATCCTCCGACACTTTTCAAGCCGATATTCGGGTCGAGTTAGAGAACAACTTCCATGGCATGCGGCAGAGGGCCATGGAGGATGGGTTCCTTTTGGTGGCGTTCCCCCACTCGTTCGAGGACGAGCTTTTTGGAAGACGGGGAGAGTGTTGTATATTAGGAACCATTGTTAAGACACTTTTACTATTTTTTTCCTATTTTTAGTTTGCTTGCATGTATTAGCCTTTTTATTTCTTTTTGTTCTTTTATGCTATTATAAGGTGGAGAGGTGAAGCTTAGTTTTGTCCCACATTGATTGGGGAGCCTTTTTAGTGTTCCACCTTCTCCTTATAAATAGCCTTTCGTACTCATTTCGAAAGGGGAACCGGACTTTTGAGTAAAAACTTAGTTATATTCTCTCTCTAAATTTGTGTGGTGCCTTTAGAGTTGCCAGTAGACGTGTGGTTACGTCATTCTATCTCTTGTTTGCGATCCTTTTATCCTTTTATCTCTTGCATTATCCATGAGTGCATCATATGCTAGACAAAGCCGATCCGAGATTGTTGGGGGTCCTAAAATGGGGCCCTCATATATAACGAATGATTTTTCTTTTCCCTAATTGTTCCTAAACATAAGATAATACTCATTATTCGAAACAATAGTAATTTTTTTTTAGTAATCGTAGTGTAGTTATTGTCGGTCGAGATGCATACTTTCTAAAAGGCACGATTGTATTGTACCAATTAACACCTAGTTATTAATGGACAAGGTTAGTTATTAATGGACACAGTTGAACAATAAGACTTGGTTGACAAAGTATGCAGAAATCCAACCACCAAATTCCATCAATCATTATCCAAAAAGTCAAGTGTATGGTGTGAACTCAAATTGACAATACCTTTATGTCAAAAAGCAAAATAAGTAAGATTGGCTATAAATTTTTTAGATATTCATAATCACTGTATCAATTTTTAAATGTGATAATAATTATAAGGCAGCTTGACGAATAAATCTCGTTTACATAATACATTTCCTCATTGGTCGTATCAAAACAAATTTTCCTCAATGAGTCTTATTCATACACGTAAATATTCAGGAGCAAAATTGTTTTTTCATGGGACCTGGCTTACCAGACTAACTCGGGTTTACTGGGGGCAACATACCTTATCAGAGTTAACGGGGTTCCCTCAACCTACTTTCGTTTCGGGGACCCTTATTTACTCAGATTGCTAGCGAACTACCGGGATACCTAGATAATAGAAGAGGAATCACTCCAGTTAGGCCTGGACGAAGGTTTAACTATTCTTTTAGCTCAGCCTGGGGTACGTACAACCTATTGACGACAAATTCTCTTTCAAAAGAGGTTGTAGAAAAAAACGGTTGATACCAGGGGAGTAGTCCTAGCAAAAAAAACCCGTAGGATCTACTTGACTGCATACTTAGTAAACGGGACAAATTGGTAAAATTTTAAAATTTTATATATTCATAATCACTATATCAAAAATTAAATTCAGAAGAGTTATTTATCTCAAAAACAAATAAACAAGTCTTATATCTACTAATAAATATTTTACTTTAATATAATACTAGAGAAATTTTTAGACATTACTAATCATATTCATACTAGTGTGTCTTGTTTTCACACCTAATATTCTTTTATGATATTTTCAATTCAATTAAACAAATAAGAAGAAGACTACTGGGACGCTAAAAAAAATCTTGTTATGTTATTTATATGCAGCGACTTAATAATGTTCCTAATTTCTATTTCGTTCAAACTAGAATTTAGTAGAATACTATATGGAACTGGAAAGAAACCAAGAAAAGTTAGAAAACCCAGACCTTTGTGATTCGGAAAACCCATTCAGATTTGAGCCTTGAGGGAGGGTCGGAGGTCTCGGCGGGGCGGTGATGGGTTGAGTTCCGATCGTGAGAGGCAGAGGGATGCTCTGGCGGATTGCAGAATTGGAGCGGCGCTGGCGGACTTGCGGGAGGTGGGTGGTGATGGAGAGTAAAGAACCCTTGGGATTTTAAACCCCTCGATTTTTTCATTTTTTGTGAGAAGATGAAGTATGTTGTCTTTTTCCCTTCCTATTGATGTCGTTGGTTTCTTATACTTTTTTTTTAAATCAAGTGCCAGTGCAAGCTACAACACAGCTGCGACTGTCTCTCTTCATTTTCCCCATTGTTGCGATGGATCTTTAGGGATGTTTTAAAGATGTCACAGATTGTAATATGCAAAATAAATAAATTTGGGGCCCTAAAACATTGGGGGCCCGAAGCGGCTGCCTCCTCGTCCTTCCTTCTAGGCCGGCCCTGATGCTAGAGCCCAGAAATACGTTGTATCAGGTCCAATCCCTAAAATATGGGTTCCTGTTATTTTTATTTTTTTCTTTATTGTTGCTATTCCTGGAAAGCAACATTATTCTACATAATTTTGAAGAATTAAGGGATTTTCGTCCACTATCACCTACATTCTTTTTCTCCATCATGCCTGCATGTACACTTGTCTTTCAAATTTCTAGATATCCACGTGAATATGTTTACATGTATGTATTTCCCACGCATTTCTATGCCTAATTGCATATTTGTTTGTATGTGCACATGTATTATTTATCTAAGAATCTGTTCATCTGTTGGTGTCTTGTTGAATTCAAACACAACCATTTTTTATTTAATAAAATTCAATGCTATATAAGAAACCCACCTGGGGGCGGAACCTGTATACATGATGTATACAAAAAACGCTAGGACTCCACAAACTAGGCATCCGTGAATGAAACAAAAAGAACAAAAAAAAATGGGAACTACCAAAACTCAGTTCCCTATCTGTTCAAGCCAAGCCAAAATAATTGATTCATCAACAGCTATCTTGAGGTACTTTGTTGCGTCATCTTACATCATAAACTTCCAACAGGTTATCAATGAGAATGCAACTGTTCACGACTCCAATGGAAAAGAAATTGAATCACAGCTTCTTCCTATAGCTAATGCCTCTATTGCCATGAGAAACTACTATGCTACTGCATATGTGGGTAAATCCACAAGTGTGACCCCCAAGTATTGGCTTGCATTTACAGCATCTGTTCCACCTCTGGGTTTCAGCACTTACGTTGTCTCAAGCACTAAACGGGCAGGTTAACCATCTAATTGCAACATCTGAATCTTCCCATGCCAACTGGATAAATCATCGCGTTCATCCTCCAGTGTATTTAGTAAAAAAACATTATAATTTCTATTTATCATGTTACAAATGCAGCTTCTACATTAATGAGGCAAACATTGTACAAGTTGGCAGGGAATGAAAACGATACTATAGAAGTAGGGCCAGGAAGAATAAAGCTTATATATTCTGGAAGTGGGGGAAAACTTACTCAGTATGTCAATAGCAGAAGCTCGGTATGTTGGTTGATATCTCACCTTGATTTCTTTTGTTCACACATTTTTTTAAATGTTAATTGCATTCTATTCTATTATCCTTTGTTCTTACTAACCTGTATTATTTCATAAAGATCAAAGCCTCTGTAGATCAGTCATATAGCTATTACTCTGGAAATGACGGAACTGGAGATCTGCAGGTAATTAAATCTTCCACCCCCTCAAAAGTTTATTATTTTATATAGATTTTTTGTTCATGTTTCTTGGATATAGTCATTTGACTAATGTTAGGGTACACGATAATAACAAAAAAAAAGGTATAAACGTGGCCATGTATAAGTGTACCTTGTCAAGGGATTATCTTGATTCTGGATCTTGGTCATACTATTTTTTCTGTTCTTTAAAGTGTGACTTTGGGCACACATTAACAAGATCAGTTTATTTCCATCTGCAGACCTTTATATTCTAATGAAGTTTATACATGAAAACATTAATGATTTTTTTCTTCTATTTACTTGTTGAAGGCTTCTGGAGCATACATTTTCCGTCCAAATGGTACATTTCCCATCCAGTCTGAGTTGCAGGTATAGAATGCCTTCCAAAGCTTTTTACCTTATGTACATGATGTATGATCACTAGCAAACTCGATTAAGGGGCCATTTGGTGAAATTACAGACTCCTTTAACAGTTTTACGGGGGTCACTATATGATGAAGTTCATCAGAGGATTAATTCATGGATATATCAGGTAATCATCTTATTGGATAGATGTTGAAGCATTTTATGTACCTTTTCTCATGAAATCTAACAATAATGTTACAAAAATAAATTGTGAATCAAAGGACTCATGAATATCTTAATGAACACATTCAATCAGATTGAAGCAACATCTTGGTAATATATTGAAGCAACGATGTTACCACGAATAATATTGTAGTTCGATTGTGTTGTAACGGCGAATTGGAAAAAGCAATCCTGTTAAATATTACATTGTATGAATATTTGATTAATGCTAGTGCAGTATGTGCTGAAATATATCCTTTAAAAAATTAAAGCAGTAATTTTAAAGTGAAACTCTAAAATGATTTTACAACCCCCCCCCCCCCCCCCCCCCCCTGTCCTTGATGTAATGGTACTTGGAATGTTTGTGAGATTTAATATGTGAATGAATCTTATATATGTATTCTTTCTCAAATATTGTTGAATACTTGCAATAGAACATTTCAGTATTGTGGCCACTTGGAATTTTCATTATTCTGAATTCGGTAAAGATAAAATGGCACGCGTGCGCAGATCACAAGAGTTTACAGGGAAAAAGAGCACGCTGAGGTTGAGTTTATGGTAAGTAAATCTCCCTCAACTTCATCTTTGTGTTTGAGATCCTTTCATCAGCAATATTCTGAAATTCAGGTTGGCCCCATACCTATTGATGATGGATATGGGAAAGAGATTGTAACTCAGGTTACAACAGCTGTGAAAAGCAATAGAACATTTTACACGGATTCTAATGGACGTGATTTCCTTAAACGGGTATGTCACATACTCACATTTGATACCGTCTTACGTCTCAGTACCAATACATTAAGGACCTTATTCTTTCGTTGACATAATGGTCACCATATTCTTGATAGCTTTTAGAACATCTGCATGTTGTTAGAGACATGCAGACAATAGCATATATGCACCGACTAAGTACTAACAACATATTATCTTTTGTTGCAGATTCGAAATTACAGAGCCGACTGGGACCTTAAAGTTAACCAACCTGTTGCAGGAAATTACTATCCTGTATGTTTGTATTATCTCTGGTACTATCTAGTTGTTTTCATCATTATGTTAATATATTTTTCATAGAACTTTATATGCTTCGGTGCAGTGCTTTAATTTCTGATCTGAGATTTATAATGTCAACACGCACTCTATTGCACATGATTGGTGGTTCGTATCTTACATGATGCATATGTTATTTCTGTTTGTTGATGCCTGGGCTGGGCAGCATATTGGTTGGAGGCTGTTTTTTAGTTAATTTATAGTCTGTTAATGGGGTTTTAATATAGCTTTTGTAGTGTTTTATGTTGAGATTCCAGTTTCTTTGCTTTTGCTTTCCATCTTTATATTTTGGTGGATTTTTGGTGCACCAAACTATTGTACAGCTTCTTTTTAAAAATAAATAAATAGATCCCTGTTTCTGATTTTGAAAATGAAGAGACCAAGACAAACACGTCAATGAATTATGGCCATGAACTGAAGTCACCTGCCCTGATACTGTATTAAAGACCATCTAACTGAAAACTCACTGAAAATGGTTAGAGAGGCCTCAAAATACATACCGAGGGGCAAGGTTTCAAATTTCCTATGTGGGATCTTTATGTCCTCAACAAGATGAATTTAGTGTATGTTGTGAATAATTTTTGGTCATTTCCTATGTTATAGCTTCTCTCTTTTGCAAATGTTTGTGTTCTTGTTTTCAGTTGTCTTGAGTTTTCCTAGCATTTTTTGATCCTTCCCTTGTCACTAGCTGGTATTCTATAGTTGTATTGCAGTCCCAAAAAGAGGTGTGTTTGTGTAATGTGTTTCTTTACGCATTTGATAGAGTCATTGGAAGGACACTTCTTTCACGAAATTCGTTTTAAGATAATGTGGTCGGGCCGTTTAGGTCAAATGCCTCACAATACACGGGGCCTGCTCTTCTGGATTCTAGAGGTGTTGCTAAGAGATTTTTTAAATTGCTTTTGTATTATGCAACTATATTTTATGACTGTTTGCTTTGTTACTAGTTCTCTCCTCACTTTTAGTTGCCTGGTAACATCTTTTTACAGGTTTGGACGATATAAAACCTGCATCCTAGTGTCCCTTTCTTAACAGAATAAACAATATTGTTTTTAACGACAAACTGACGTAAATAAAGAGGTGCGGAAGTGTTTAAAATTAACCTACACAACAACAACAATAACAACTAAAAGAAAAGTCGTGGAAGTTTCTCATTCTCAATTGTAAAAAAAAAGTGCCTCTTAAGGCTATTTATACTAAAGACTAGAAAGGCTAAGAAAAGAAGCCGCCCGCGTTTTATGCTCCTGCATCACTCTCCTTCCCATGGGAAGATGCCATATACTCCGTATACTGATCGTAGAAATCCGGGTCATTGTGTTGCAGTGTCGCCTCGGTAATTCATGAGTCTTCCGCGTCGGGTTTGTTCAACCAACGAACAAAATAACGGGTATAATAACCTGAAGATGAGGAGATAGGCACTGAATCAAGGATCCCCTCGACACGATCAACATGAGATCGAACTGGATGGGTTATGGTAGGAGGAAGGGGAATCATAGGAGCATGGGTGCCTCTGAAAGGAGAGAGATCCGCTACATTGAATGTACGATGCATGCCGAACTCTTCGGGAACATCCACCTTATAAGCATTCGGCCCGCAAGCCCGAATAATAGGGAATGGACCAAATCGCCGCATTAGAAATTTTTGCCCTTGCCTTGTCGTAGCGCTTTTTGAAGGTACACCATAACCAAATCATCTGGCTGATAGGATACAAGTATGCGCCTATCCCATTTGGTCTGATAATCTCCTTCCGTGGACGGTGGACCTCCAAAATAATATTCTCTCGAAGAGGAGGTAGGAATGCATAAATCTATGCCCCTATGTAAGAAACCATCATGTAACAAATATTCGTCGGATGCTCTGTTGCCTTGCTGGCAAGCTGCAAATAGCGGCCCAAACTCCGCATCGATCGGATAGAGATCCCGAACCTCGTCAAATCCTAAAAACCTGACTCCGTAGAGTCACCAAAGCAGGCGACCTCCGACTAAGAGCATTAACCACCTTGTTCTCCTTCCCCGGTTTATACTGCACATGGAATGTGTATCTCTCTCTGGAGGTATACCGTCCACTTGGCGTGTCTATCACTAATACGCAACTGACTATATAGGTATCGAAGGGCCTCATGATCGGATTTGATAACGAACGCCTTGTGCAGGAGATAAGACGAACAGAACTTCACTGCCTTCACTACCGCTTAGAATTCCAAATCATAAGTCGAATAGTTGAGGGCGTCTCCTACCAACTTTTAACTAAAAAATGCAATCGGCTTCCCGTTTTGGCTCAAAACAACACCCACGCCCGTCTTGCAAGCATCGCAAGACAACTCGAACAACTGGTCAAAATCTGGTAAGGCTAGGATAGGTGCCGTGGTCATCAACTCCTTAATGCGTCTAAAGGCCCTATCCGCCTCCTCAGTCCATCAGAACTCAGTACTCGAAGAGGTACTCATCAAATCTGTAATAGGTCCATGATGGTGCTGAACCCTGCTATGAAACGCCGGTAAAATCCTGCCAGACCATGAAAACTACGAACGTGGGATACTGACGTGGGTGGAGGCCAATCAACTTGTAGGGACGGCTTGAAGGTAATCTCTGAATTAGAGAGAGACAGAAGAGACTCAAGAGAAGGAAGCAACATGAAGACAGCGAGGGAGATCAACGAGGTAGCTCAGCGACGTAACTCAGTGATGGAGCTCTGCGAGGAAACTTGCCGAGAGAGCTCTTCTTTATCTTCTGTTTTTACTTGGTCAAATTGTATCTTTTAATTGCATTGATTGTAATGATATAACGATTGTAATATTGAGTGGGAGGTCAAACGGTACTCGCGAGAGCTTACATGCTCTATCTCGCCGTGGGAACTTCAGAGGGACTTGGTTTGGAGGATTGAGAAGTGAGGCATCGTTAAAGCTTGTCTTGACCATCTTAGATACACCTGGTAAAACACCAAGAGATCTTATACCGTGGAAGCTTGTGCAGAGTAACCTTAAGTTCCATCGTATATTGAGCTTTGAGCCAAACAACCCTATACCAAATGTCACATCTACTTTAGGTCATGTCACTAGCCACCTGCCCACTGTCCAATCCGAACTTGAGTAAACCACTGTGGTATTGGGGTTGTCAGACGTTTTTGTGAGCCACCACTGCCGTGACGGTCTTCTAACGCACAGTTAGTGGGCAAAAGACATGTACTAGCATTTAATGATTATGACCTAGGGTGTGCTGACCCATCAGGTATTTAATGCTTGAGACTTAAGCTGTGAGAGGAATGCCTTTCACATTAATGAGGGCTGAGACATATCGGGAAAGATTGTGGGGCTATTTATGGGCTTCAACCTGACGTTAACTACACGTCAATGACCTAAAATTCAAGACAATTTGATTTCTAGAGAGAAACAAAAGAGTTCTTATATTCAAGAATTGAAAAGTGAGTACAAATGAGAGAAACAAACCTATTTATAGGGGCTGAATTACTTGCTAATCAAGTAATTGACTAATATGACTAAAAGGGCCTACTAAAAATAAAAGAATACCTAATTAGTCCCAAACATGCTTGACAACTAATTAAAGGCTAAAAATAAAATAAAAGAACTAAAATAAAAGGAAGATTACTACAAAATATTAAAAATGACAATTAAACCATAATATAACCCATTTCCATCACTCTCCCCATCTTCAAAAAAAGTTCGTCCTCGAACTTGAAATGTAAAAGGTAATTGTGGTGAGCATCCTTCCAAGAATTCTTCAATTTGATGCGGGAGACGCCCACGTACGCGACTTGCGTACCTACTTTCAAGAAGGCCTAAAAATGTAGCCAAGAATTGTGATGGTTTAGACTTTCTTGATTTGGGATTTCTTGGTTTAGGGTTTTCAAGCAAATCAGCCCCTATTTTGTTATTGGGCAGTTGGGGATCTCCTCCGGCTGGTAAAAACTTAAAATTCGAGTGGCATGATGGCCGATTAATGGCTATAGTAGGCTTGACTGGTTGGAGGCCCCCCAATGAATCTAACTAACTTTTTTTTGTTCGATCGGACTGCTGGACAGAAGTGGGCACAATGGTGCAACTTGGGGGGAGGTCGCGGCGTTAGAGGGAAGCAGGGTGGGGGATGGTTGCAACTGGTTGGGGGTTGGTTTAGGTTTTTCGGCGGCCAGAAGGGACTGGGTGGGGTCAGTGGGGTTAGAGGGGGCTAGGGGAGTGGCTGGCGGTAGTGGGTTGGCGGAAGAAGGGTGGTAGGAGGGAAAACTAGGGTTAGGGTTTTGAAATTTGGAGAATTGTAACATTAGGGTTTCAAATTGTTCTTGGTTCTTCCGTGTCAATTCATCCATTCGCCGTGTCAATTTTAGACGATTTTGTCTCAATTCTTGATTTCGTTGTCTAAGCTCTTCGTGAATCTTCTCTTGAATTCGGGTTGCCTTCTTCGGAGCCATTGAAAAATGTAGTGCACAATTTGTTGATACTCTACACACCGATTCACACGAACACCAATGTTTGGAGCTTCACCGGCTCTGATACAAATTTGACGTGAACTACACGTCAATGACCTAAAAATCAAAACAATTTGATTTCTAGAGAGAGAAACAAAAGAGTTCTTATATTCAAGAATTGAAAAGTGAGTACAAATGAGAGAAACAAACCTATTTATAGGGGCTGAATTACTTGCTAATCAAGTAATTTGCTAAAATGACTAAAATGGCCTACTAAAAATAAAAGAATACCTAATTAGTACCAAATATACTTGGCAACTAATTAAAGGCTAAAAAGAAAATAAAAGAACTAAAATAAAAGGAAGACTAATACAAATTATTAAAAATGACAATTAAACCCTAATATGACCCATTTCCATCACAACCACTTCTGAGAAGGAGTTCTTTCAAGAGAGAGAAAAACACATTGATAGCAAGAGAGTTATTGCAAACCAGAGTTATATCCTCCCACCATTGACATTTATTGCGAAGCGTTTATTAGCTAACTAGGAAGATATCAGAAGTTGTTGGTGTGTTGGTTGCCTGCCAAGGTGTATCTAGGATTCTTGCTTTTCTCTCTCTTTGAATGAGTTGTTTCTGAGGTCCTTTTACTATTATTTGAGTTATACACGAGTGATTTGTGAGTCCAATCTGAGTGTTTATATATAATACTGAGTGTTCATGTGTGATTGTAGAGGGTATTTGGGTTACTGTTTTATTACCATGTCTATAGGAGCTACGTCTCTATTTGTATTATCATACTCCCAGCCTTCAAGGGGACTACCCTCTTATATTTGGCGACTTCGCTAGGGATATTCTTCTAGAAAGTATGGCGCAAGATAACGTTAACCGTACCCTTGACTTCGATGCTATTCAGCAAACCGAGGAACAACAGGCGAGGGAGCTTGAAGCTTCCAGGAATGGGGTGCCTCGGGTGGAGGTCCCCAAAGTTCAAACGGCAACAGGAATCCCAGCGGTTCCACAAGGTTCCACTAGCGCTGTGATGGGGCCAACACAGATCTTTCTGATGGGCAAATTTGCAGACTCCCGTAGTTGCAACAGCTTTTGGGGGAGGAATAGACCCCAGTTCATTTTGTCACTCCAATGGCGGCTCCGATAGCCCCATCTAGTGCAGCTCCGATGGGACCAGTCCCCACGAACACTGTCCCCACTCTTGTGCCAACGATGGGCGCTCCAAGTGTGGCTAGCATCCCACTATGGTCCTCAGCCCATTGCTCCAATGGCTGAGAAGGTTTCTCCGTCTTCCTTGGAAGAAATGAGGAAGGAGATACAAAAAGAAATGTTGAAGATGATAGCAACTTCCTCGCTGTCAGCGAATGACGTAGCATCAGTATATGATGATTTCTGTACTCACTACTCAGAGGCGTACGACGAGGAACCTTACCCGAAGAATTACATACCTCTTTTTGAAAAATACACGAGGAAGGGAGGAAACCCAAATGAGCACATCAAGAGGTTCATTGAGCATTTGGGGGCTCATTGCAACAAGAAGAAGTTGAGATTGAGGGAGTTTTCTAAATCCCTCACCGATAAAGCATACACGCGGTACTCTCACTTGGCGCCGAAGAGTGTCTCAACGTGGGAGGAGATGCACGTTCTTTTTGTCCAGAAGTTCTTTCTGGCAAAGGACGAATTTACACTGACACAGCTGGGTAGGGGGAAGCAACAACTAGGAGAGGGGGTGGTGGCATACATTCGAAGATTCTGAGAAAGGTCCCTCGACGTAAGGGAGGAGGCCAAGGAGTCCAAGTCACTTTAGATCTGTGCTGAAGGCTTACTCCCGGAATTGACCTGTCACCTTATAAATGAGACGCGTGAAGGAACTTTCGCGGCGTTCTTAAAAGCTGCGAGAAACATCTCGCTGGTGGTACGCTCAAACCCAACCGTGGTGCCTATGATGTTCAGGCAGCCAGCACAGCTCGTTATAGGACGTGGCCAGCCCCCACAAGTGGGTTACACAGATAGGGGAAAAATGAGAGGTTAAGCAGCCGAAGAAGGACGACAAGAGGAAGTTCGGCAGGGACTGGGAGGATCCACCACTTTTGCTTTGTACCATTGAAGAGGGCGTTAGCTGCTAAAACGCCATGTTGCGAGGGGGGACGGTTTATGCACCTAAAGATGCTCTAGCAACGGAGCCAGAAGCAGAAGTGAGGGCCAACCCCAAGTACTGCCAGATCCATTGGAAGATTGGTCATCCGATTCACGCTGAGGAAGATCAATAACATGCATCTGAAGGGAATGTCAACAACGACCCATTAGCAGCACATGCAGCAAACCTGGTGGTGGCCTATGACGAAGAAGCTGAGAAGGGAGAAACAAAGTTGGCGTTGGAGCAGGAGGAGTTTGAGGAAGCCTTGGAGGATTGCACAAGGGGAATGGCTGACGTTGTGATAGCTTATGATGAAGCAAGTGCGAGGGATGTGGAGGAAGTGTACAACCTTAACAATGAGGAGATAGATCAAGGGCAGAGTAGCAAGCTGTGTCGCAGTCACCCATGGCTTTTCGATCAGGTAGGGATGCCCAAGGAGAGCAGACTGGAGATAACTCAGGCGATTTTGGGCATTGCACGGAAGAATGCAGTTCCATCGCTGAGATGGAAGGGGCCTATGGCTAGGCTGGTGAGGAAATGTTTGTCCGAAGTAACTTTCTCTAATGCCGATAGAGCTGTGAGGTTCTCTCATAACAGACTCCTGTACATAACAATAAGCATCAACGGGGTGAGTTTTGCTAGAGCACTGATGGATGGAGGAGCTTTCATAAACATTATGCCCATCAGCTCCTTCTATGCATTTAGCATCTCTGACGCAAGGTTGCTACCAATGCCTTTGGTAATCTCTAGTTATGACAACTAGTCTTCCAAATCAATTGGGTAGGTGAGCGTAAGGATAATAATGGGGAATCTCACTTCACATATCAACTTCCAAGTGATTGAGAGTGCTACTTCCTACTATTTCTTGATAGGAAGGGTGTGGATGCACATCCATGGTCGAGTTCTTTCGACGTATCACTAATGCTCCAAGGCAAATGTGAAAGGAACTGAGATCGTTATACGAGCAATCAAGAAGCCGTTTGCAACCGAAGAGGCTCATTTGGTGGATGTTGCATTCTACACAGAGCTGGAGGAAGATGCAAGGGCCCTAACGAGACGCATGAAGGGTGTTAGAGTGCCCTCTATCAGAGAAAGAATGGGGTCCGTGAATCGTTAAAGCAACGAAGGAGCGAAGTAGCTGAGGAGGTCAACAGTGCAAGTCCCGAACTTCAAAATATCTCTAAGCAATTGAGAGATAGGATGAGGCCCATGATTGATCCGATAGAGCTTAAGGTCAAACGAAAAAGTTTGCTGAGCAGGTTTTCAGGAGATAGGCTGTCAGAAGCTTCGAGAGATAGAAAGCAGAAGGCAGTTGCATCGGCCAACCGTCAGTGCAAGAAGGTGCTAACAGAGGATGGAAGGGTGATCAATCGTCTTTGAGGTGTGAGCGGGCAATCGAAGGAGCTGTTGAAGAGGCTGGCGAGGAGGCTGACCTGGAATATGAGTGTTTTCTGGAGGATAACCAAGAGCAATGCATGGTCATAGATAACTCCAACATTAAGGAATTTGTGGAGGAAGTGGAGGATGAGCCAGAATACATGATGGATTGCCCAAAATCGCGGGTACAAGAGCTGGAGCAGCTTGATCTAGCCGAAGAAGGAGAAGATCCAAGGCCCATCTTCATTTCGAAGGATCTGAGTGTAGAGAAAAGAAGGGCCTTGATTGAGCTGATTCGGGAATACAGAGACGCCTTTGCATGGAAGTACACAGAGATGGCGGGGTTGGATGAGGAGGTAAGTTGCCATAAGCTGAATGTTATGCCTTCAGCCATACCGGTGAAGCAAGCTACAAGAACTTACAAGCCAGAGTTGGATCTGAAGATTGAGGAGGAGGTCCAACGGTTGGTAGCGGCAGGGTTCATCAAACCGATCCAGCACCCATTTTAGTTGTCTTGTCTAGCATTGTCCCAGTGGGGAAGGACAAAAATCAAATACGGATCTACGTGGATTTCAGAGACGAACAGAGCTTGCTCAAAGGATGAGTTCCCTCTGCTCTCCATTGATAGCTTGATTGGTGCAACTACTGGGCATGAAATATATAGCTTCATGGATGGCGTTGATGTCAAAAAATGGATTAGATCTAATTTTATAATCATAGATAAAATATATGATCACAATGAAATAATTAAATAAAAGACGAAGAGTTTTAAAGTGGTTTGGCTGTGTAAGAAAGTCTACGTTCACTGTTATTGTATTGATTTCGGTGATTACCGAAAGCTAGGTACTCTTGTTAATAAGAATATCTTAGAATCCGTTCTATCTTGCCTTTGATGAAAGGAATACAATGTATTTATAGTGATCCGGAGATCAAGGGTTGGAACCTTTGGTTGTACTTCTCGTGTGGTGGCTTTTCATTTATATTGATGGTCTGCATTCTTCATGTTGGTCGGCATGCCCGCCGAGCAACTATCTGCTGACTAGGATTTATGCCACGTTGGAGACACTTGTCCACTTTTGATTGGTCCACGTAAGTGGATAATTTTTGGTATCAATAGAAGCCCCCAATACTTCATTCTTGATGCTTTTGTTGAAAGGATGGAGTATATTTTCTTCAGAGTTAGTCGGCTTCTGCCGACGTATTGGACTTGTGAAAACAATGGCATTTTTGTAAATAATTTGAAAATTAGCTAACCGCCAAAGGGTATGTTGGTATTTTTGCACCTTTCGTACTGTGAAGCCGTCAGAATGTCAATCGTCGATGCAAAATAATAATTTCTTGCACGATTTCCGAGGCCGGATTTTCTTTACCAAATTTTTCCAAAGCTTTTGAACTATTCTTCTTCTCTAAGTTCTCTGTTTCTGAGTTTTTCTTTGCATTCTTCCTTCGCTTTAGTCATCATTTTCGCTGTAAGCTTTCTTTTTCCCTTTTTTTTTCTCTTTCTTTCTTTACTGTAGCCATGGTTTATATTGTACATGGGGATTCCTTAGATGAGTTTAGGCGGGAAAGAAATATTCTTGATTGGGTAGACTTAGAGATGCCCATACCACCTGTTGAGGTATTGTCCTTACCTGAGGGTCACTGGATTCCCTCTCTGTTCATTGCTGAGTGTGGATTCACATTTCCCCCCAATCGCTTTTGTTTAGAGTTTGCCAGTACTTTGATGTTGTCCCAGCTAGGGTAGCCCCCAACACTTGGAGAGTGGTAAATGGGATTCATAGGGTGAACCAAATTTATGGTAGACATATTGGCATTCATGAACTAATGTTCTGTTATAAGTGGGTTACCAGTGATAGTACGTATTACATGAAGACTAGGTTTGTCAATAGGGCCTTAGTTGTCAATTTTCCAGACTCAAATAAAGATTATTTTCATTATGGAGTCATTGCAAACATTAGCAACACGCTCCTTTACAAACAAGAGAAGTGTATGATTGGCTCAGGTGCCCCTAAGTGGGTAATGGCATAGGTTGTTAAATTACTCTGTTTTTTGCACATCAACCGTTTGATGATACGCTGACTTGATATTGCCTTGTCTTGCATCTGATTTGTGTAGTTGAAAGCAAAAAGAAGTGTCCAAAGAAAGAGGACGTGAACATCCGAGAGCTGAAATTCCTTTGGAACATTCACCAGAGGATTGGCGAGGAACATCCTAGAGCTGCCTCTTATTTGCTACAGTACAGGAGCTCCATAACTTCGTTTGTTGCTCGGCCCACCACTTCTACAGTTGCTGACCCCATCAGTCTTAAAGAATAACCAATCCCTACATCTCTGCTTGTGCAGAGATGGATTTAGGGACTTCTTCTTCCTTTGAATCTTTAGACATTTAAACAATACCTTCCTCTCCACTTGCCGCTATAAAAAAGAGGATTACTGGAGCCTTGTCTCCACCTGCCAAGAAAGTTACTGGGAATGCTAAGAAGTCAGAAAAAGTATCCAAGGCTTCTGAGAAGGAGAATGTTCCTCAAGTCATCACTCCTGAGGAAGTAAATATTGCTGCTCCTCAATTTAGGAGGTTAAAGAAAGGTTTGCCCGGGAAACAAGCTGAGAGAAGCTCTGCCGAGCAGGAGTTGGTTGAGAAAATTCAAGAGGATTTGACTGTTGTTGAGTCATCCTCTATTTATATTCATCTTGGTGTTGCCTGGAAACTAATCAAGACTGGCACACGCTCTGCTGACAGAGCAACTCTTGCCTCTCTGCCGAGATTGAAGTTGGTAGAAAATACTTGCCAAAGTTTGACCCGGGTAACTCTTCTTTCCTTATGACTCGCCTCTTGATATCTTTTTTCTATCTTAATGCCCTTTCTAATCTATCATTGTTTTTCATGCAGTTTTTAGCAAATTTTAACCAAATACTGGAGAAGGACGAGCAGATTCGTTCTTCTAGTAGAGATGTTGAGGAGGCCTTTGAGGGTTTGAGGAAGTCTGTTGAGGCATCCAAACAACTGCTGCTGGAGTCAAAGCAGAAGACTTTGGGATGCTGAGATGTAGAACGCTATTAATAGGGCCAGTCTTGCTGAGAGAAAACTAGTCACTGCTAAGACCAGTTTGACAACTGTTGAAGGAAAGTTGGCTACTGCTGAGGCCAATCTATCATCCGTTGAGAATAAGGCTAAGGTGGCCGAGGAAAAATTAGTTGCTAATCAAGGTCTCCTGAAGTCTGCCGAGGAGAAAGATGCTGGTCTGTCTTCTGAACTAATCGCAGAGAAGGCTAAAAATAAGAGACTTGAAGAGGACTCCTTCGACAAGGGCTGGGACAAAGCATTTTTGGCAGCCTCTGCTCAGATTGAGTTCGTGAGGAAGAAGTCTTTTAAGGATGGCTGGTTGGAGGCACTTAAGGAGGTTGGCACCCCAGCAGAATCTGAATTATTTTTTAGGCATGATCCAGACTCTCCTCCCAACTTGGAGGAAGAGTTTGATGATGATGAGGGATCTGGGGAATCTTCCTTTCAACTTGTTGGGTCTGTTTTAAAGACCATTAATGAAGCTGCCCCTCTTGCCGACCAGCCTTCTGGAAGCAATATCCAAGACAAGGAGAGGGTTTAACTCCTTTGTTCTTTTTCGTTTTTCTGTTCATCTGTTTTGTAATAGGGCCAACAGTTTGTAACACCTTTTTGGTTATTAATGAAAACATCTCTTCCTTTGTGCTACGTGTGTTTATCAGATTTTTCTGCTTTTTCTTGCTTGGTTGGATGAATTTTTATACAAGTCTCATTTTTGCTCAGTGGTCATGCTTGTTTGCTTCCACTTGCAATTTTCAGTTTGATGCTAGGAAGCAGACAATAGTTTCTGCTGAATCCGACTTACTCTAGCGGAGTAGAATTCTCTTGTAAGCTAGCCATGTCCCTTTGACTGAAGAGGATTTGGTCGGCTTGCTTGGACCAGAAGTATCTAGTCAAGTAAAAGTCATACATCCACCTCCACTGTTTGCTGGACAGAGCTGTAGCAAATAATGCAGTTTATTACGAGATGATTGAAGATCTGCAAGAAGATCACAAGTTTACTCTGGCTTCTCTTCACTTTGACTATGAACCTAAATACAAAACTTTGAGTGAAGGCTGGGGCTTTGAGAAGAAGTTGGAAGATTATGCTTCCATGTACAAAAGATAAGAATTCCTGCTAAATCGAGAAATAGATGAAGCCAGGGAAATTGCCAAGCTCCCGGAGGAGGAGAATAATAAACTCAGGAATGAGTTGGATACTTTAAAACAATCTTTTGCCAGTGGTCTTGATGAAGGGGCATCTTTTTTGGAGAACGAGAATGCCACGCTGATGGAAGAACTTGAAGCTCTGAAGAAATCCAAGCCTGGTCAAACTTCTAGACAGCAAAGGACGAGCCGACCAACTGTTGATGAGGCCAGGAGCAAGAAAACATTAGCTGACCTAGCCGCACAACTGAAAGCAAAGAATCAAGCCATTGCTAAGTTGTCTATAAAAGCTAGATGCTAAGGATAAGGCCATTTCCGACCAATCTGTGTAGTTGAAGGTGAAGGGTGATGTTTTGAAGAAACTTCAACATCAAGTTGAAAGGTTAACCTTTCAATTTCACAAACAACCCAGAGAGGTGTGGATGGAAGGCTATAATGAAGCTCTTAGCCATATTGATGATCACCTTGCCTAGACCCATTGTGAAGGCTGTAAGTGGGGATGGACCAACTGCTTGACCTTGCTGAAACATGATCGTAACGGCGAGCTTTGGTACTGGCATGAGCCTGGTGTGTTAGACTGTGAGGATCCTCCTTTCAAGTTGGACGTAACATGGATTCCTATCGACGCTATTCCTCACTGCTTAATCACCAAGTATTTGGGAGACTATGGTTTGCATGATGTTCATGAAATAGTTCATCCTCCTCATCTGATTAATGCGCTGAGCAGCAGTATCAGGAGAATGCTAATAGATTTAAACTTTATTAACTCTCGTTATACTTTGGATGATCCTCCTGCTGGAATGGAGAGAGTGCAACGTACTTCCAAATCTCAAGGAAAGCGTCCAGTTGAATAATTTTCCTGTATTTTGTTATTCATTTAACCTTGAATGTAATATAGTTAATATATGAATACGAATCCATATCTTTGTGTTGCCAACTATTGATTCAGTCAGCTAAATAATTGCCTAATAAATTATTAAACTGTAATTGTAGGGCCATAGATTCTACTAATGCACTTAGATTTATTGATCCAAGTTTAGCATTAGTTATCAGTGGTGACCAAATGTATAAGGAATGTATGTATGTATTCCAATAGTTAGGAATGCTTACACGCCTTCCTACATTTAACTTAGTCAGGTAAAACTTGTTTGTAACTGTTTTAGTTGTATACGAAGTTTTATAGACTTCTTGTTATTGACTTGTCAAAGACGAAGTCATACATGAAGTAAATTGTTCTTGTCGACCAAGTGTGTTAGGATTGTATTCCTATATTTAACCTGGTCGGAAAATGCTTCTTATTCGTGACTTGTTAATACAGAGTCATACACAAAGTAATGATTACTTCTTGTTCGTGACTTGTACATACGAAGTCATACATGAAGTTTAAACTTGGGCGAACAATGATTGTGCCTTAAGCTGTTGGTGCATCTGGAATTTGATAAATTCAACCTGATTAAGTATATTCTGTTGATTGAAAGATAAGTTCAACCTGATTAAGCATGTATGTGTTGTTGATCGGCAAGAGCTGAAGACCAAGAGACATTTTTACTTGTTGTTTCCGGGGGATGTATATCGCCGTACTCCAAAAAAAAAAAATCGAAAACAGTGAAGGGACTGAAATCAAAATTTTATTGAAACATGAACAAAAGTTATTTTGAACATAAAGCAAAAGGAAATACAATATGGCAATCCCTTGAATCATTGATAATACTTTCGAAGGTGTTCGACATACCAGGGGTTTTTGAATTCTTCCCCTTCTAAGTTCTCAATCCGATAGGTCCCTGGTCGGATAACTGCTGAAATGCGATATGGGCCATGCCAATTAGCCTCAAGCTTGTTGTTCTTCTGGATGACCTTCTTAAGGACATAGTCGCCTTCTTTTAAGTTGGTCGGCTTGACCCTTTTGTTGTAGAAGCGAGCTGTCTTGTGTTGGTATGCAGCATTTCTCAGAGCAGCATCTTCTCGGACTTCCTCTAACATATCTAGATCCAATCGTCTCATTAAATCACTGGTCGGAGAATCAAAATTCAGAACTCTATGAGTTGGTAAACCTATCTCGGCTGGCGCCATGGCTTCAGTCCCAGATGCAAGCATGCAAGGTGTCTCACCAATTGCTGTTCCCGGTATTGTTCGATAGGCCCATAGAACATAATGTAATTCGTTGATCCAATTTCCCTTGGTAGCATCAAGCCTTTTCTTCAATCCATTGAGCAAGGTTCTGTTATGTACTTCCGTTTGACCATTGCTTTGAGGATGGCCTGGTGCAGAATGGAGTTTCTAGATCTTGGACCGGACACAATATTCTTCAAACTCATCGTTGTCAAATTGGGTTCCATGGTCTGTAATAAAGGCATAGGGCATCCCATACCTATATATGATTTTCTTCCAAATGAGCTGATACACGTTCTCATACGGCATTTCAATCAACAGTTTTGCTTCCACCCATTTGATGAAGTAATCAACAGCAACTACCAAGTATTTGAACCTGCCTTTGGTGGTCGGCAGTGGTCCGACCAGGTCAATTCCGTAAATAACGAAGGGCTAACGCGAAGTTATTAGTGCTAGAGCAGCGTTGGGTGCTTTATGAATGGCAGAGAACTTCTGGCACTTCTCACACTTTCTTGCAAAGGCTTTACAATCTTCCCTCATAGTCGACTAGTAATATCTCTCTGTGTTGATTCTTTCGAGCAGCGACCGACCTGTTGAATGAGCTCCACAAGAACCTTCGTGCACCTCTTTAATCAAATCTTCCACTTCTAATGGATGAACACAACGTAATAAGGAGATAGTTAACCCCCTTATGTATAAAACTCCTTTATCTAATACATATCTTGTTGCTTTATATCGGAGCTTTTTGGCTTCTTTGGGATCAGGTGGTAGGATTCCGTCTTCTATATAGGCCTTGATTGGGTTCATCCAACAAGGTCCCAAATCTATTGCAATAAAATTGACCATTAAGTCCTCATCAATGCTCCGGTTAGCTAAGATCTCTATTGGAATGGTTCTCCTCAGTTCAATTCTTATTGTTGATGCAAGCCGAGCAAGTGCATCTGCCCGGGCGTTATCTATTCTTGGGATCCTGTTCATTTGTACGGTTGGAAACTTAGAAATAACTTCCATGGCTTTGGCAAAGTACCTGGTTATCAATTCTCCGTTGACTCCATATAAATGAAGCACTTGGTTGACAATTAGCTGTGAATCACTGTGCGCCACTACCTGCTCAGCGCCTAACGAGTGGGGCAAATCCAGTCCGACTATTAAAGCTTCATATTCTGCTTCATTGTTTGACGTCTTGAATTGGAACCTGAGTGCATATTCAATATCAATATCATCAGGAGTATTGAGTATTATACCTGCCCACTTCCAGTCGCACATGAAGATCCATCCACGTATAAATTCTACAACGGGATATCACTATTGAAGCTTTCTTCAGACAGAAATCTATGGTGGAATACTTTCATACTCTCCTCTGCATACTTTTGAGCCATTTCCTGAATTTTGGACGATTCAGGGTGATCAGCTGCAGCTTCAGCTTGCTTTTGAGCTGAGCTCTCTTCCTTAGAAGTCTGCTCGCCAGGCAAGTGTCGTTGGTCGGGAACCTCTGGATAGGTGAACTCAGCGATGAAATCCGCTAAAGCTTGGCCTTTTAATGAAGACCTTGGTTCATAGACAATATCATACTCGCCCAATTCCACGGCCTAATACATCAATCTTCTTGAATTCTCAGGTTTGTGGAGCGCTTGCCGAAGAGGTAGATCGGTATACACAATTATTGTATGTGCTAGGAAATAGGGCTTCATGCGCCCGGAGGCCTCAATGAGTGCTAGGGCTAACTTTTCCAAGCGTGGATACCTGATCTCAGCTTCCTTGAATGCCTTGCTGGTGTAGTAAACTAGTTTTGGATCCCGTTATCCAATCGAACTAAGGCCGAGCAAACTGCCGACTCAGAAATAACTAAGTATAAGTACAATTTTTCTCCCACAACATGTCGGGATAGTAAAGATGGTGACCTCAGATACTTCTTTAACTCTTGGAACGCTTCTTCACATTCTGCATTCCATTCAAAAGTCTTTCTCAACACCTTGAAGAATGTCAAACATCTGTCTGTTGCCCGAGAAACAAACCTGTTTAAAGTTGCCACTCTTCCGGTAAGCCTTTGTACATCTTTTTTGCAAGTCGATGACTGCATTTCTATCAAAGCTTCTATCTTGGTTGGATTAGTTTCAATTCCCCTTTAATTAACTATGAAGCCGAGGAACATTCCTTCTTGTACTCCAAACACACACTTGGTCGGATTCAGCTTCATCTGATGCGTTTTCAGCTGATCAAAGGTCTGACTGAGGTCCCTGATATGATCTGAAGCCTTCTTGCTTTTTGTCAGTATATCGGCCACATAAACCTCCATATTCCTGCCTATATGCTCTTCAAATACCTTGTTGACCAACCTCCGGTATGTTGCTCCAGCGTTTTTGAACCCAAAGGGCATTACGTTGTAGCAATACGCTCCTCGACTGTTATGAAAGCAGTACTTTCTGTCTTCAGGTTTTATTTTGATCTGGTTATATCCAGAATAAGCATCTATGAAGCTTAACAGTTCATGAAGCTAATTGTCTCATTGTTTCCTGCATAGCATCTTGACCCCTAGCAATACTGGCAACAATCCCATTTAGGTCGGCTGCTGTAGGCGGAGCAGATGGAACGGTTGGGTTGCCTTCGTTTCTGGCATTGGGCTCAGGATCATTCATTTTTCCTTGAATAAGGATGTACGATATTGAGAGCGACAATTAGAAACACGTTCCCACAGACGACGCCAATCTGTTGATGTCCAAAAATAAACTAGATCCAATTTTCTAATCACAGATAAAATATATGATCGCAATGAAATAAGTAAATAAAAGGCGAAGAGTTTTAAAGCGGTTCGGGTGTGTAAGAAAGCCTACGTCCACTGTTATTGTATTGATTTCAGTGATTACAGAAAGCTAGGTACTCTTGTTAATAAGAATATCCTAGAATCCGTTCCATTTTGCCTTTGATGAAAGGAATACAATGTATTTATAGTGACCTGGAGATCAAGGGTTGGAATGTCTTTATACATTTAAGCATTTACACCCGTACATAATGAGTGTGATGGTTGGTTGTATAAACCACGTGCGATAAGACCTTTGGTTGTACTTCCCGTGTAGTGGCTTTTAATTTATATTGATGGTCTGCATTCTTCATGTTGGTCGGCATGCCCGCCGAGCAACTATCTGCTGACTAGGATTTATGCCACGTTAGAGACACTTGTCCACTTCTGATTGGTCAACGTAGGTGAATAATTTTTGGTATCAACAGATGGATATGTGGGATACAACCAAATCAAGATGGATCTAATTGATGCAGAGAAAATAACTTTCAGAACTCCATGAGGCAATTTTATCTACAAAGTGATGCCTTTCAGGTTGAAGAACGCTGGAGCGACGTACCAGAGAACGATGATGGCCATTTCCACGACTTCTTTCATAAATTCTTAGAATTTTATGTGGATGATTAGGTCATCAAGTCGAAGGAGTAGTCCCATCTGGATGACTTGATGAAGGTGTGGGTACAAACTGAAGATGAATGCGTTGAAATGTGCTTTCGGGGTAACAAGTGGGAGGTTTCTGGGCTTTGTGGTTGATCGACAAGGAGTACAAATGGACCAAGACAAACAATGATGGGAGGTTTCTGGGCTTTGTGGTTGATCGACAAGGAGTACAGATGGACCAAGACAAACAATGATCGATCCTAGAGATGCCATGTCCAAGAACTGCGAAGTAGCTCAAGAGTTTCCTCGGCAAAGGAGATTTGTGCCAGGACTGGCCGAGAAAACTCATCTACTGATGGATCTACTACGAAAGGGCACAAAGTTCAGATGCGAGGACGCTTACCAAGAGGCACTCAACAGGCTGAAGAAGCTGTTCACTTCTCCACAGACAATGATTCCTCCCAAGGCAGGGATACCGTTACAGCTCTATCTCACCTCTACTATCAGGTCCGTTAGAGCTCTCTTGGTGCAGGAAATTGATGGACAAGTAAGACCAGTCTACTACCTGAGTAGGATCATACTTGGACCTGAGGCAAGGTACACAAGCGTAGAAAGATATTGCTTAGCCTTAGTATTTGTAGCACAAAAACTTATACATTATATGCTATCTTTCACAATTCATATTGTGACAAGATGTGTTCCTATTTAGTTTTTGTTGGCAAGAACTGTTTTAATTGGAAGAGCAACTAAGTGGTTCCTTATTCTTTCAGAATATGACTTGAAGCGTGTGGTCCCTCGAGCAATCAAGAGCCAGGCGTATGCAGATTTATTGGCAATCTTTTCGTCAGGAGTATTTGAGCCACCTTTTGAGAGCATTTCGGGAGATGATTTGCAGGCCAATATCTTGGACGCAAACTTAGAGGAATGGACTATGGAATTTGATGGTTCTTTGGCAGAGAAGAAAGGGGGAGCAAGGGTTATTCTTTTAAAAGGTAAGGAAGAGATTTGCCTTTCCTATAAGTTAGATTTCCCTTGCTCCAATAACGAAGTAGAGTATGAGGCATTAGTGTTGGGATTGCTAGAGGCCCTTCGAAGGGGCATCCGTTCACTGTGCATCAAAGGTGATTCGAACTTGGTGGCCCAGTAAGTGAATGGGGAATACGCGTTGAATCATCTCAGCCTGGTGCCTTACAGAATAATCATCCAAAGGCTGATCAACCAGTTCCATTAGGTCAAAATAAGGAGGCATCGTAGAACTATGAACAGGCATGCTGATGCTTATGCCACCATTACTCAAAAAGTGGCCATGAAAAGCGACACAACTACGGTTGTGATACGACGAAGAACAACTCCCTCGGTGGTAAAGTTGATCGTGCCGATGGAAGACGATTCAAATTGGAAAGGTGAGATCAGGAAGTAGTTGGAGTCAGGGGAAGGAAATATGGAAATCAGAGAGTTAGCGCAGTACTTTAAGAGCCAAGGAAGTTTGTAATTTAGGAACGTGGGAGGATGGCTATCAAGGTGTATCGGGCTAGAGGAAGCAGAACGCAAGCCGAAGTAGACACATGATGAACACTGCGAGAGGACTGAGATCCTTTTGTACAGAAGAATCCAGAGAGGGATACTTCTGGCCAACGATGAAGTAGGATGCAACAGAGTTACAATCAAGGTGCGATAAATGTCAACTTTTTTTTCCAGGCAGCTGAATGTCACTTCGTTGAAGCTCAGGCAGATTGGAGGCAGCGTTGCATTGATTTCATCAAAGATGGATTTCTTCCTTTGGAGAAAATGAACGCAATGGGACTCAAGAAAAGAGCCCCACTGTTCTACGTTCAAGAGGAGCAGCTCTATCGCAGAGGATACTTCAACAGGCCTCACAAGGGAGGAAGCAATAGAAGTCACGAACCAAGCTCACGAACCAGCTCACATTGGAAGGGCAAAGCTATATGACTAATTGATGACTTTGGGCTATTATTGGCCAACCATGGAGAAAGATTCTGCTGATTTCATTTGCAAGTGCAAGGCGTGCCAATTGCATGGAAACATGACCCATGCTCCCTCGGTGGACTGACACTCATTGGCCACTCCGTACCCATTCCGCACTTGGGCATTTGATCTGATAGGGACAATACATCCATCTTCCAGAGGAAAGATCTGGTGGCAACGGAGTGTTTAACCAAGTGGGTTGAGGCAATACCTTTGAAAAGAGCAATAACAGGTGTAGTGGCAAACTTCATTAGGGAGTATATAATTTGCAGATTTGGGATTCCAAAGGTCATTCTCTGTGATAATGGAACCCCATTTGTTAACAAAGAAGTAATGATGCTAATGGATAAATAATCCATGGTTCACCACACCTCAACGGTGGCATACCCCAAGGCAATGGGCAAGCAGAGGCAACTAACAAGACCTTGGTCAACATTTTGGCTCAGATGATGGAAGACTTTCCAGGAGCGTGGGATGATAAGATCCCAGCAGTCCTATGGGCCTATCGAACAACAAAGAGGAAGCCAACAGGGTATACACCGTACTCACTGGTCTTTGGAGCTGAGGCCATTTTGTCAGTAGAGCTGGAAGTTCCATCGGCCAGATATGCCTTGCGAAGCAGCATGCTGCCCTAGAGTAGGCACGTTCAGTTGGAAGCGCTTGATGAGCACGGAGATAACGCGATGCAGCACTTCGAAATGTATACGAAGCAGTTCTTTAGGGCATATGATAACTTAGTGAGACCACAAAAGTTTGTGGAACGGGACTTAGTTTTGAAGGCAAATGTAAAGCACATTCGGGGGCTCCCATTACCCAAATTTGCTGCCAATTGGGAAGGACCTTTCATAGTGAAGGAGGCTCACGATTCTGGTTACTGCTCAATCTCAAAGATAGAAGAAGACAAACCTTTCAAGATTAATAACAAGTGGTTAAAGGTCTATCATGTCTAGAGTTGTATCACCTGAGTTGAAATTTTTGTTATCAACCTTTATTATGTTTAAAGTCTAATATTTTGTTGTTATTTCTTTTCCTCTAAGGAGTTAAAGTTAGAGGGAAAAATAGACTGTAAATTGTAAGAGTTTTCACTTTGCAATGAGAATATAGATGAACAACTTAAAACATAAATTGAGACCTGATGTAGCCAAAACAATCTCCTTTTATATATATTTCTTTCACTTCAAAATGTTACAAGCAATGGGAACTACTGCCCATAATTACATGTATGGAAAGAAAAAAAAATACATCGAAAGGGTTCAACCCAAAAGAAACCGAAGGTCAGGGGAGGAGAAGAAGTCCCCAGGCAAGCCCGAAGAAGCTTCCAGGAATGTTCGTTGAGTTGCGATATAGCCTTCAAGCCTGGTCTGGATTTGGGTGCGTTGAATGACTAAAGCTTCACGTTCATGCATGGCCTTGAGCAAAGCTTTTTTGGCTTCCTTAAGCTTTTGGTCAGCTGCTTCTAACAGAGGCTCCAACTACAATAACATAGTTTCCTCAGCCTGTTGGGCCTCCATGTGCTTTCGATAGAGCTCCCTCTGGCTCTCCAACTGAGTGGTCTTAAAAAACTTCAGATGATTCATCAACCAGCTGTATTGGAAGCCATCTTTGCCCAACTCCTTCAAGTTGCCCAAGTATTGATTAATGAGGGGCCTAAAGAGACTTGAAATTTGAGTAGTGATGACCTCAGCAATAACAGTTGCCATACCCTGGAGCCTATAACCCATCATCACCATGTTTGATCGCACGCAATCAAGAGTAAAAGTCTGAGGGTGATGAGTGGCCAGTTGTTTGACGATAGATTGGTGGCAGGCAGAGAATTGGGGAGACTATCGAAGCCCCTGAACGCAGACTTTGTGAGGAGCCATGTCAGGTAGAGGAACCTCACAACCGGATTCACTGCTTGAAGGTCAGTGGTAGAACCACGATCGTTGTGACTTGACTCGTCCGGTGAAGCTAGTTCTCGATGCGGTGAGATAACAGGCGAAGGACCACGCTGAGTTTGCCCTTCGGCAGGTGCAGGTTTAGCAACTACCCCGATCGAATTATTTGGGCCTACTTGTTATCGATGGGATCAGGGGTACATCCAGCAAGAGATATATCGAAGAGTTAGTGTTGGGCTAGCTGAAAATCAAAGTTTATAAGAAGTTTGGTCTAAAATTCCTGAAAAATTGGCTTTTTATGATTACATCGGCAATAATCTGGCAAAAGGGGGATTATTCAGGGCGGGATCAATGGATAACGGGGATGGAATAGCGGTTGGATGGTTAGGACATCCTATCTTTAGAGATAAAGAAGGGCGTGAACTTTTTGTACGTCGTATGTCTACCTTTTTTGAAACATTTCCGGTCGTTTTGGTAGACGACGACGGTATTGTTACCTCGTGACCTGAAAGGGGATACAAAAGAATGAGTTTGCGACAAACCTTAACAAGTGTGTTTTTATTTTTAAGTCATTAAGTTTGCGAAAAACCTTAACAAGTGTGTTTTCATTGTTAAGTCGCCTCATAGGTGTGATTTGGCGAAAAATCTTAAAAAGTGTGTTTCATTGTTAAGTCACCTGATAGGTGTGAGTTTCTGAAAAACCTTTAACAAGTGGTTGTCATTGTTAAGGAGTTATGTTATTCCAAATTCTTAGTTTTCATTTTAATAGACATAATGATATAAGACTTATGCATAAGACCTATGCAGAAAAATGAGAAGGCAGAAGTTACCTCAATAATAGGAATAGCCGATGGAGCAGAAATAACTTCAGTACTCCTAAGGGCTCCACATGAACCTTCAGTAAGAGGAACCTCAGTCCTCTGCAAAGCAGCCTTCACAGGAAAAGGCACAATTTCCAGAATAGGGGAGGGCTCCAAAGAAGTCTCTTGAGCGTCGGTGGTATCAACTACCACAGAAGTTGAAAGAACCTCTGGGTGAGAATATGAACCAACTATAGCTTTGGGACCTCGTGGAACCTCAGGACGGGAAGGAGAAAAATCGCCCGGATAAAGCTGCAAGTAACACCAAAGTGTTAAATGACAGAAGAATCACATAAAAGAGGGGCAAATGCAAAAGATTGATCTTACCTCAGTAATTGCAGAGAAAGGACAAATCTAGCGATAAACCTCGCCATAGGGAACTGAAATACAGCGACCTGAAATACAACAAAACACTTGGTATTCAATAAGTCAAGTTGGAAAGATAAGTTAAAAGAAAAAAGAAGCCATTACCTCTGGAGGGCTTGAAGGGACTAGAATCACGCCTAGAGGAAGCACAAGCATGGGGAATGCCTTAGAAGAAGCCAAAGGAGACTCCTCTGCCTGAGGTGAGGCTCCAACGGTTTCAGCAGACGCAGTAGCTCTCCGGGCAGCCTTCTCTGTACGTTGAGAGGCAGAACGCCGTATGTAAGCCCGGTCATGGGAGAACGGGGAGGAGGTGCAACGGTCTCATAAAGACCAAACCGTCCTCCCACGAAGGGGCTCACAGAGGAAGAAGATCGATCTTCTTGATGCTCCTACAAATTCAAAGGAAATTTGTACAAGTGTTAGAAACTACACCTCACTAAGAGAACTCTTTTAAGCGAAAGTTTTCCTAGTGTTGGGAAATATACCTCTTGATCTGGAGAAGAGGGCACTGATAGAACCACAGGGGAAGAAGGGGAATGGGGCACCGGGGAGGCCCCTCCAGTAGGTAAGTGCTCCTCTATAGGACTGTCTTCCAATTCTATAGGTTCAACGGAAGGGGGAGGAGGAGAGGTGCTGGGGCTGGAGGGAGTAGGTGGCAGTTTTACCTCATACGCGCGTTTCTTTTGAGTCTTCGTACCTAAAGTTTTTTTTTCCTTTTAGAAGGACCACCAGCACCAGATTTTCCTTTAGAACTTTTACTTCTTGAGGTGGCTCCCTCCGAGGGATCCACGGGGATTGATGGAAAAACGGCCGAAGGGGGAATAACTATGATTTGTTGTTGGAACAATTGTTGAAGCCGTTCAAACTCTACACGACATTTGGCTCGAGTTTCCTTCAGAATTTCCGCGGAAGCTTCAGGTAGAACGGAGGCAATGGGAAAAGCATAAATGGGAGTTTGAGATTTAGACTTGGACTTTGATGAATTCCCACTCTTTGAAGTCTTTGTTTTTTTTAGGGGGCTGAGAAGGCCCCTCGCCAGGAGCACCTCCGGTAGGGGCAGGTTGATCTGTCGTGGGAGCTTTCTTGGCCCTTGGAGCAGCAGTAATGATGGAGGGGCAATATGGTGGTAGCTCGCTGGGGGGACCTTTGGGGGTGTCGCTCAGAGGAAATTCAATCCCTAAAACGGAATTGCCTTTAAGGTCCATCTCTAAGGCCGGGAAAGTGAGAACTGGTGGATAAATGGGGGGACTCTGAATAAATTCTTCAATTTTGGCTAACTTGGTTGCCAATATTTCACCGCGAACTGAGAAGATACATCGCTCTTCCTCTTCAGGCTTCGAATGGTGACTTGACCGCTGAGTTGGGAGCACAGAGATGAAACGACAGAGATGGTGTAATGGGAGCATGCTTCAAAGAAGGAAGCCTTGGGGTGAGATGCTTGAAAAACTGAGGAAGGGGCTCCTTGGTTGTAGCTAAACTGGCGAGAGCAACGATCAGGATTATACGGTGCAGAGGAATAACCCCACTCAGTGTAGGAAGGCAAGAAACTATGGGTCAAGAGAAGTACCACGACAAAGGAAGGATCCTCAACAACCACCTCCTCAGTAGTCGCTTGAACTCTCCTAGATTCATGAGAGAAAAAAGACCAGTGTGAATAGAAATGTCCTCGTTGTAGGGCCTCATGACGAAGCAACTAGGTCTGTCAAAGATAGGCATGATCTCTTTGCGACTCCGTTTCCTGTTGTAACGCAGCAGGCGATGGGGCTTGAGAGTTGGCTGATTTGGAAGTGTCACTTCGGCTGCAGCTATCTCTGGATAACGGGTGTAGAGAAAACCCTTAAAGAAGAATAGTATTAGCAAAATTGGCTAGGTTATAACGGCCCAGAGAGCGTTTCATGTCAAGATGAGTCCTGTTTAACGTTGTATAGAGGGACCCTAAAGCCATGGCAACCAAAGGAAGCTTGAAACCCCTGGCCAATCTGATGGAGATGTTGACCAGGTCCTTTCGAGGCTAATTGTTGGGCTTCCCAGTTAAAAGAAAACGGGAAAGAATTACTAAGATATATGCAGGTAGTTCCAAGGGTGTACCCTTACTCTTACCAAAATTGGAGGTGCCACCCTTGGCAGAGGGAGCATGAAAGAAATAGCTGATAAGGGGGGTGAAGGTGGCCTTGTTAGAAGAACCTGTGCACTTGCGACATATCTAGTCTAGCTCCGTTCGGGCCGCAGTCTCTTCGGCATCGAAAGATTCGTCAGAGTATGGGCGATACACGTGCAGGCTCAAGCCCAAGAAGCTCACATACATCTTTCAGGGTTATGGTGAACTCCCCCCACGCACCAAATAAGTTATGGGTGGTAATGTTCTAACGAGATACAAGTACTTGTAGGGCAACATTGTGCTTGGACAGAGTAAACTCACCAAACCGTGTAGCTCGATGGAGCCCGATCTTAGTGAGGGCATCATCGTGAGTAGTCTACATATAATTACTCCAAGCAGCAAAGTGGGAACAAGGAAAGTCCTCCAGGATCAAAACGGAACCTGAGAGTCCCTTCTGGGGGCAAGTAGCCCCAAGCTGAAGAATCATCACTCTCACCATCAAGTGTCATAGGGTCGCACTTGGCATGCACAGAGTAAGTCTTGCAAGCACCTGAGAAATCGTCGCCCTTACCAAAGATGGGAGAGTGGCGGTAAAAGCAGAGTTGCTCTTGGCGAGCTGCCAGTAGGAAGGTGGCGTCCAAGGCTGTGGCAGGAGTAGCGGCGGCAAGAGAAACGGTGGTGGCTGGGGCAACTAGAGCATCAGACGAAGAAGTCATTAGAGCTTGAGGTGAAGTAGTAGTGGTAAGAACAAGGAGTAGGTTGAAAGGGACTGAGTAGTGGCAAAGAGAGGAGGAAGAAAGAGAAAGCTTGATCAAGAGTTTGACAATGGCGGAAGAAGTTCTTTTTCTCTCTTTAAAACTTTGAAGACGATGAAGACAAGTGAAAGAAAAAGAGAAGAAAAATGGTTAAGTGTTTTGAGATATTAGCATTTGAGAAATTCAAATGGACGGTTGAGTTTCACACTAAGGCATACGCCTAGCCGTCAATAATGATTACAAATGGACACGTGGGGCTTTGGGGAGTGCCCTAACAGTTGAAAAGACAGCCTCACGTCATTAATGAGGTGACGCTTGGGGAAGAGAGAGGGTTACTTTCAAAAGAATTAATAGTTTGGCGCCAAATTTTTTTGAAATTTACGAGAATTCCAAAAAGCCTAACGAAAGACTGTCCCCTCATTACACTACAAGCTCAGACGATGGTAGAACGGAGTGAGGTACATCGGGGAGAAATTTCAATAATGGTATGAGGACATGTGGAACAACGGTCAAACGCAGAGAATAGGCACCAGTTCTCACTCAAAGTTCAAAAAAGGTCACGATGCCCCCTCGCAAAAGGCTCATTTAGGATAGCTTTGGCTTGGGTACATCGAGGAGAATTTTCCTTTTTTGAGCAGCCAGAACAATGACGGCCAGGAGCTACAGATACTTCGGGAGAATTTCAACAAGTGATGAACAAGACCGAACGGTTGGAGTTTACTCACAGAACAAGTTACGATGTCCCTAGCCATATGCCCAAGTGTTGAAGAACTCTAGCTAAGGTACATCGGGGAGAATTTAATTTTTTTCTAACAGAAATAACGGCAGTAGTTGCAACGGACGCGAATAAAGGAGAATTTTTTGCTCGCCAAAATAAGGTGGTCCATCGGATTGAGAAGTTTTCGTCCAGACATTTCTTGTGCTCACAAGAAATCTTTACACGAAGGGGCAAATGTAGGGGGCTTGAAGGTAATATATGAATTAGAGAGAGCTTCCCCAATTAACAGAAGAGACTTAAGAGAAGGAAGCGACATGAAGACAGCGAGGGAGCTCAACGAGGAAACTTGTCGAGAGAGCTCTTCTTTATCTTCCGTTTTTAACTTAATCAAATTGTATCTTTTAATTATATTGATTGTAATGCTCTAACGATTGTAATATTGAGTGTGATGTCAAACGGTACTCGCGAGAGACCAGGCCTGGCAGGGCTTGGGAGAGGTTACATGTTTAATCGAATGACCTTGCCGTGGGAACTTCAGAGGGACTATGTTTGGAGGATTGAGAAGTTAGGCAACGTTAAGGCTTGTCTTGACCATCTTAGATACACATGGTAAAAGACCGAGAGATCTTCTATCGTGGAATCTTGTGCAGAGTAACCTTGACTTCCATCGTATATTGAACTTTGAACCAAACAATCCTTTACCAAATGTCACATCTACTTTAGGTGATGTCACTAGCCACCTACCCACTGTCCAATTCGAACTTGAGTAAACCACTGTGGTATTGGGGTTGTCAGACTGTTTGGTGAGCCATTACTGTCGTGATAGTCTTCTGACGCACAATTGATGGGCAAAAGGCATCAACTAGCATTTAATGATTATGACGTAGGGTGTGCAGACTCATCAGGCATTTAATGCTTGAGACTTAAAGTGTGAGAGAAATGTCTTTTACATTTATGGGGACTGAGACATCTCAGGAAGGGTGTGGGGATATTTATGGGCCTTAACCACTTCTGAGAAGGAGTTCTTTTTAGAGAGAGAAAATCACATTGAGAGCAAGGGAGTTATTGCAAACCAGAGTTTTATCCACCCATCATTGACATTTATTGCGAAGCTTTTATTGGCTAACTAGGAAGATATCAAAGGTTGTTGGTGTGTTGAATGCTTGCCAAGGTGTATCTAGGGTGCTTGCGTTTCTCTCCCTTTGAACGAGTTGTTTCTAAGGTCCTTTTACTATTGTTTGAGTTATACACGAGTGATCTATAGTCCAATCTGAGTGTTTATTATATACAATACTGAGTGTTCATGTGTGATTGTTGAGAATATATGGGTTACTGTTTTATTACCATATCTATAGGGGTTACGTCTCTATTTGTATTATCATACTCTCAGCCTTCAAGGGGACTACCCTCTTACACAACTATCGTTTGAACCTTGGCACCCTCACGCCCTCACATGAAACCACACACCCCAAAAGATCATTGAAGGTACTATGAAAGCGCACTTCTTCAACTTTAGGAAGAAGTGCTTCGCCCTTAGGACAGTCAAAACCTAAGCCAGATGATCAAGATGCTCAGGATCGGCTATAGATCAATATATCATCGAAGTACACCACCACAAAATTGTCCATGAAAGGGCGTAAAATCTGAGTTATCACTGTCATTAAAGTAGAGGGGGCATTGGGCAGATTGAAAAGCATCACTGTCCACTCATATAAACCATCCTTCGTCTTGAAGGAAGTCTTCCGCTCGTCCCCGGCCTTCACACGGATCTGATGGTATCCATTCTTCAAGTCCAGCTTGGAAAAAACTCGAGCATCGGGGAGTTGGTCTAACATGTCCACTAACCGAGGAATAAGAAATCGGGAATTTATCGTGATCTTGTTTATAGCCCAACTATGAAAACACATCCGCCAACTCCCATCCTTCTTTGGCGCTAGAAGGGCCAGCACTGCACATGGTGTCAAACTCTCTCGTATGTACCCTCTGTTACATAACTTGGTGACCTGTTTATATTATAAAGCTTCGCATGCTCTGTAGGGGACATATGGTAATGGAGTAGGTTGGAGAGCTATGCCCCATGGACAAAATCAATGGCATGCTGTATATCTCTGAGAGGAGGGACTCATCTGGTGGGGTACAAACATCATAATAGGAATCCAACAAGCTCTGAACCTGTGGGGAAACGACTGTCTCTGGAGTAGTGATGGGACTGATAAGGGCATAACCCAAGCCTGACTCCGCGGTCCCTGTAGCTCACTCCTCCTGTGACACCAGGGTTGAAGGTCGGGACATCAGGAATGGCCTTATAGGACGGAGGAGAAAGTTTCGCCCCTCATGCATGAATGAATAAAAGTTAGCTCGTCCATCATGCATGCTGTGATGATCAAACTGCCATAGCCTACCCAATAAAAGGTGGCATACTCTCATATCCAATACAGTACAAAGAGTCTCATCATGGTAATCCCCGATAGAAAAACAACTCGACACTGTCTGCTGGGGACAAGCGTAGCTCCACTACCCAACCATCTAATATGACATGGGGGGGTCAAAGACTTCATCGGTAGTCTCACTCTATCCACCATCTCTTGCGTCACCAAATTGTCATTGGCTCCACCATTAATAATCACTGTACATAATTGCCCTGGGTGGTGCAACGGGTAAAGAAAATGCTTGTATGGACCCACACGCAACTGTGGATCCTCAAAAGTCGATACCATCAGAATATGAACATAGGCGGTAGAAACCCTCATAAGCTCCGCCTGAGCATGGAAAAATGAATCACGGCATCTATAAATAGATTGGGCGGTGGATAGTGGGACATGGGGTGGTATAGGAAGGATACCCAATGAAGAACACCCTTTGTAAATAGGATTTGGTTTCGGGTCTTGGTCTTTAGGGTTTGAACCTTTGGGTGTTTGGTTAGGGCTAAATTTTTTAGATGGATTAGGAATTAGGGTTTCCTGGGGTTTTTTTGGATTAGTATTTGATTATGAGGTTTCTAAATGGGGTTTAGGAACAATTGGAATAGGGTTTGGGGTGGTCGGATGTGGTGCGACCGCACCATTGGTGCCGTCGACACCCTACGAGGTTTTTTTTGGGTCGCGATTGAGGCAGCGGTAAAGGGGCTGCCTTGGGTGGGATTGGGGGGTTAACGGGGGGCAGACTAAGGGATAGGATAGGGGCAGAAGAAGGAGGAGGGGCTTCCGCCGTTCGTCCGACAGACGCGGCTGGGCCGCTGAGATGTTCGTCGGCCGGCAGGCATCCACAGGTTTGTGCGGCAGTCGGTTGGATGAAAAATTGGTCGGGGGAGGGTCGGGGTGAAATTCCGGTGGTTAGGGGTGTCGTTTAGGGTGAGGAAGAGGATATTAGCGTTTGGTGGTAGATAGGGTTCCTCCATTCATCGGGGTGGCACCACCCATGTCCCGGTCAATATCCATACCAACTCAAGATCAAACGAGACTCTAATACCAATTTGATGTAAATAAAGAGTGTGAAAGCGTAAAATTAACAATAGCAACAACAACAACAATTAAAAGAAAAGTTATGGAAGTTTCTCAATTCCTCTCTCTAGATTCTCATTCTCAATTGTAAAAAAAGTGTTAACAAATGAATCTCTCAAGGCTATTTATACTAAAGTCTAGAAAGGCTAAAAAAAGAAAGAATAATAAAAATGCAGCCCCCGTCCTATGCTCCTGCATCAGAAACAATGTATATAGCCTCCCATTCCAAATATTTATATTTGTTAACTCATTACCATCACAATTTTTTTACTACTTTGTATTTGTTGACTCCAGCCTCAATTAAGGTTGTTATATTAGATGTAAAGTTTTTTCCGAATAAATAAATGTTTAGATTTGACGTAAAATACACGTCAAAGGCTCAAAACAAAACTAATAACACATTATAGAGAGAGTATCTATAGTCTTGTATTTAAGAATGAAAGTCCCTTACAAATGATGACATATATGAGTATTTATAGTTGTATAGGGAAGTATCTAGAGCTATTCTACAAATTTCTACAAGTGGGCCCATGTGCACACGTGGGTGTAATTAACTAACCAATTAGATGTGTTCCCACTTGTTAGATGCTTCTAGTATGTTCTAGAACTAACAAGTACCTATACATCACTAAAGTGCAAAATATCTAACGAGTGCAAAGTAATAAAAATACAAGAAAATATTTAAATAGCCCTAATTTCCATAATTTCTTCCCAGCTTCAAAAAGCTCGTCTCGAGTGGGAAGGGTAAGCGGCAACGCGGCTAGGCTTCCTTCCATGAATTCTTCTACTTGAAACGGGAGGCGACCTCGTACGTGAATTGCGTACCTACTTGCAAGAAACCCCCCAAAATAGGCAAGAAATTCAAAGGGTTAGGTTGAATTGGGTGTGGGTTTATGGTTTTGATTTGGGGTTGAGGAAGTCTGCCGAGGGTCTCAGTATTGACAGTGTCATGGGGATCTCCGAGTGGCACGGAATTTCTGAGGAAGTCTGGTATTTCGCCGGGTCCGAGGTACCCAAGCTATTTTGGAAATTCACAGTAGATCAGAGTTTGCGTTTGGGCCAAGGGATTCGGGTTTAAGGCCGCCGCCGAGGGATGTGGGATTGGTGAGACCTAGAGATTTTTCAAGATGCTTGGAATTTTGGCCGAGGGTTTCTGGATCAAAGCCTTCGCCGAGGATCTCGGGATTCCGGTCGGTTTCGAGTGTGGCGGAAAAGATCGTCAAATTTTTGGCTTAACTCATTAACTTGTTGGGCAAGTTCTTGATTACTTTGCCTCATTTCTTGATTGAATTCCTCTTTATGTCGATTTGATTTCTTCAGGGCCATCTAAAGTGTAGCGTACGATTTTTTTGATAATCAGTACACCAATCGGGGAACGACACCTCGCTCTGATACCAATTTGACGTAAACTACACGTCAAAGGCCCAAAACAAAACAAATAAAAAATTCTAGAGAGAATCTAAAAATGTTTTGTATTCAAGAATGAAGGTCCCTTACAAATGATGACATATAAGGGTATTTATAATTGTGTAAGGATGGTTGTAGAGCCACTCTACAAATATCTACAAGTGGACCCACTTGCACAAGTGGTGTAACTAACTAATTAGATGTGCTCCCACTTGTTAAATGCTTCTAGAATGTTCTAGAACTAACAAGTATCTATACATCACTAAAATGCAAAATAACAAGTACGAAGTAATAAAAAGTACTAAAAATACAAGAAAATATTAAAATAGCTCCAATTTCCATCAAAATCTATGTGGTATAATTATTTATAAGATTAGATTGGACAATATTCAAATGCTAGAGTTGTTTGTACTGAATAAATTTTAGTCCTTCCATTGCAATCATATAGTGTGCTTGTAACTTGCCCACTATGCACTTTCAACATTTCATACAAGTTTTCTTATTTTTATTTTTTATAATTGCAATTATAGAAAAATCATGTGAAAATTCATTATGAAAGTTTAATATTTTGTTTACATATCATATCACATATTAAACTCTATTCTGTTTTTCCTTTCAGATTAATCATGGCATCTACATAAAAGATGACAGCACTGAGTTTTCAATCTTGGTAGATAGATCTGTAGGGGGATCCAGCCTTGTTGATGGACAGTTGGAGCTGATGCTTCATAGGTTTGTCTCCCCTTTCCACTGCTTGTTTTTTCTTCCGAATTTCTTCTAATTATTAAGTCATCATATCTCACCATAACCTCTTATTGTGTAGGAGATTGCTTCACGATGATTCTAGAGGTGTTGCAGAAGCACTTAATGAAACAGTTTGTATTCCCAATGAGTGCAAAGGATTAACTGTAAGCAGATTCTACCACCAATACTTAACAACTATTTTTTAATATTATTTTGTTTCTGCATGACATCATTACTTCAGGCGGTGACAATGTTAAAAAGCACACTTCATACAGCCAACAATTTAGTAAAAAAAATATGTTGGATTTTAAGGATTTGAGTTGAATGATATGAAATATTGAAAAAAAGGAATCAAGCTTCTTTACTTCTAGACTTCTGAATTCAAGATCCTGACTTTCAACTGGTGAAGTTTCTTCAGCCTGTTTATATGACCCTAATTAAGTGATTAAGCATCTTAACCAGTTGGTTTCCACTTGGGTAAATACTAGATTTAAAATCACATGTTGACAAATAAAGAACAACACAGAGAAAAAGCATACGCACAACCGCAATAACTATTATAAATAGGGTTTCATATCTCTCAATCTCATGTCCATTTGTATTTATATTGAAGGTAACTACAAAATGTGACCATACATATTATTTGATATTTATGGGCCAACGGCTAAGAGCCTATTGTTGCCCAACTATCTACCCATAAATTAAATAGTGAATATTCCAATGGAACATTCTTTAGTCTACTATCAATAGACAATAAAATACAATACTAAACATAGTGATACTACTAAACATAGAGATAATAGAATTAGATTTTCTGGTTCTGCGTACATCAAAGTAATTGCGGAAGATTTAATGCGTAGTATTGAACATATATAGGGCTTCTGGCATGGTTTACGTGTTTCATGTGAAAATATTATTTTATGGCCTTCCTTATATGTTGAAAATAGATCTTACCCCATAAATGGGAATTCTATGGAAACATAACCAGTAGGTTAATTCTTCAGTTGAGATGCTTGTTCCCTTGTTCTCTCTTTTGAGAATGTTTCTCTAATATTTACATTTATGATATTAAGTCCTCCAACTTAACTGTTTGTTCAGGTCAAACACTTCACTGATCCTATGAATTTTAGTTTGTCATGATAATAATATCTGATTTTCTCAAGCGACATACTTGTCACAGATCCAAGGGAAGTACTATCTCAGTCTCAATCCTCTTGGAGAGGGAGCTAAGTGGCGTCGGTCTTTTGGCCAGGAGATATATTCTCCATTTCTCTTAGCATTCGCTGAGCAGGTGATGGAAAGACAATGAGATTATAGTGTTGTGTTGCCCATATGTTGAACCTGTTAAGTCTTACATGATTTTTCATATAATTTTTTTCAGGACGGAGATAAATCGACAAACTTTGAAGTGCCAACCTTTTCAGGGATGGACGCTTCCTACACTCTACCTGATAATATTGCAATGATAACCCTCGAGGTGCGTGCATTCAACTCTTTAAGGAAAACTGCTATTGTTTATTGCATAAACAAGACTTAAAAATGTAAGGAAACCTTTTTTACACCTCTCTTCTGTATACTGCAGGAACTAGAAGATGGAAAAGTGCTCCTTCGATTGGCACACTTATATGAGGTTTTCTTTCTTTCGTAGGATTAAAAAACATAGTTTCTCATTGATTTATATTAAATTAACCTTTTGATGATCTCGTTCTATGCAAAGTTTACTTGAGTGTTAATGCATAGGATGATTTTCTGCAGTTATATATTATAGCTCAAAAAATATTGTCATTTTGTTCAATAAGCTGTATCATTCCCAAGTGAAATTTGAAGCTAAAATTATAGCTACTTGTTGACCGAATATAACACCATGGATTTCTCACAAGTGACCATCATTCATTATCATTGATTTGTTAGTTTTCTGTCATATTTTGAATAAAGGTGCTTTTTTCACCTCTTATATATGTTTTAATGCAGGAAAGTAGTTTAATTTCTTTGGCAATGCTTAGATTAATACGGAGGAAGGCTTACCTTGGTTGGGAAAGAGGGATTTCTACCATACATGGACCAAAACTATTCCTATTTTCATATTCAACAGTATCCAAGAGATTAAAATATGGTTGCTAATATATTAGATAATAGATGTGAACTTTTTCATTCTAATTAAATATCACGAATAATAGATTCTCTCAATGTACCTGTTCTGAACAATTTATTTTAGAACTCTAATTTATACTTTAGTATCTGATTCTAGATTGGAGAGGACAAGGATCTCTCAACTATGGCAAGGTTAGAACTGACAAAACTGTTCCGAAATAGAAAGGTAAAAGCAATATAGAGGCAATATATCTACTTATACGAGAAAAAAGGAAAGAAAAATGTGACGCAATGTATCAGGAGTAAAACTATTAAGGCATTGTGGAATGTTTTTCTTTTAGATAAACAAAATTGCGGAAATGAGCTTATCAGCTAATCAAGAAAGAGAAGAAATGGAGAAGAAAAGATTAGTGTGGAAAGTAAAAGGCTCTGATGATAAAAAATCCAATGCATTGAGAGGGGGTCCTGTGGATCCTGCAAAGCTGGTGGTGGAACTTGCTCCAATGGAAATTCGCACCTTCACTATTGATTTCAGTTACAAGTCCGCAACTTCAAGGTAAGACACACTTTAACCTGTTTTTGAGTTGTAGGAAGAAAATAAAAAGCAAAGGAAAAGACAAAATTGGTACAAATTATTGTAAGTTTGTGCACATTTCTCATTTCGCTTTGACATAGAGTTGGTTCCTTGCAAACTTCATAAAAAAAAGAATTTAGTTTTTTTTTTACTTTAATACATTACCAGTATTCGATTTTTAGACTTTAATACAAGTTTATTAGTTTATTAGATTTTAATACATTTTTCGTAGCTAAATGTGAAAATTTCGCCACCAAAAGTGATCTTTAGTGACATTTAGCAATAAAAAATGTATTAAAGTCTAAAATTGATAATTAGTAATGCATTAAAGTAAAAAAAAAAACCAAGAATTTATTAACCTGTGTATTTTTGGGTTCATGATATAGGTAAGCGCTTATCTGGTAATCAAGAAAGAGAGGTGCTGGCCTTTGTAATTCTAATCTGGTACTATGAGAAGACTGTTTTACTCCATAACAAATATCGATTAGAATGACCTGGATATGTTAATCGAAGCCTATCAGCGGCTTGAATACTATTTTTTCTTTTTTCCTTTGCCCCCCCCCTCCCTTCCCGAATAAATTGCTTGAAGCATTTCCCGCATTTTTCCTCCATTTGGTTTCAATATGAAGAAAATAATCTGAAGAAGAGCTGGCACGTTCAGGAATATGGTAGTGAATATTTTCCCCTTTCAGTTCGTGGACTTGACTTTCCATTTTCAGCTTTTAAAAAAAGTGTTTTGCTTTGGTTATCGTTTTGTATTTTTAGCATATATTTGAGAATTTTCTCTTCAAAGCAGCAGAAAGCGTGTTATTAGTGTTTTCGGAAAATGGAAAACGACATGAACACATTTAGTGAACACAAAACAAAAATGAAAAAGAAATGACGAAATGACGAAATGACTTGCACTAAACCCAAATATTCTAATTTTGTTAAGGTTTGTTTTGTTATGTTTAAAAAAATATCAACTCAAAAGCTGTTTCAAACAGTTATTTTAGACTAGCGGGCCTTTTTGGAAGATCACGGGTTCAAAAGTAATGTAGGTAGAAGTATGAGTAATGCTTACATACGCCAAACATCTCCTAAAGTGCATGTATATGGGTGGGCCTACACAATGAATGTACAAGCACTTGTACATTTTGGGGATGTTTTGGGGTACACATCTATATTATACCTCTAATACGGTAGTATTAGAGGTTAATGAGACTTTTATAATTATAAATGCTCTAAAAAACTGAAAGTCGCCCGTTTTAGTTTCTCTCTCAACGTTTTGGTTTCTCTAGAGGTCAAGTCTTCTTGGACTTTTTGTTTTTTCTCTCTCAAATGTAATGGATGAGACTTTTATGATCATAAATAATCTCAACCTTTGTGTTTCTCTCTCTCTAATGTTCTATACCCCTCCCAATATCATTAACCCTACATGGAATCTCTATCCCAATACCATTTTCTCTCTCTCTAAATCTGAATTGAAGAAAGTCCTCCCTTCTAAATCCTACGGGATTTCTTCCATTCTTTTTTTCGATGATTTGGTTCAGCTACATGGTTTTCGTCACTAAACCAGAACACGTGTGTTGTGTTCTTTACTCCTGCACTCCATACTTTAATTCTCTGTTGCGATCTTCCTTTGATTCTGTTACATTAATTGTTAATGAGAGTGCTTGATTTCACAATCCAAATTAATTACGCTATGTTTTCGGTTCGTACATTTGAAGTCGCTAGGCATAAAGCGCTTTTTGGTAATTTAGGAAATGGAACAACTTCTAACTTTCCCATTAGCTCTTTGTCATTCCTCTAATGGTGATATTTTTGAACGAATAGATGTATACTCTTTATTTTAAATTATTTTAAATAAGATGCACCGATAAACTCATCCTCCCTCATTGTTTTTTCTGTCTCAAGCTCATCCACTGTTTACCTCATTCCCTAGCAATATGATAGAATTCGATAACAAACCCTAGAAACCCAAACGACAAAGGGTATGGATAGCCATTGAAAGAAAAATTTCTTCAATCTGAATTGTTTTGCTTTGGAATGGGAGAAAATTGTGGAACAATTTAATTTTAAGACTCAATGAGTTTTTAGGTTCGCCAAAAAGATGTCTGTTTTGTGTGTGGAGTTTGGGTTGTTCCATAAGATATCTTCATCTCAAACGGACGACAAAGAGTGATTCTTATGTATTGCTTGATTTATTTAATTTCGTGAGTTAGTTGATTTATTAAATGTATTAGTTTACTGAAATATTGGGTATTAACACAATATTGGGCAAGAGGTGTGGCCTGAGTATTGGGTTCGGCTTGAGGAGTTATAGTATGGGACTGGGTGGGCTATTGGGTGGAGGGTGGGAGGGTGTTGTAGGCAGTGGCAAGGGAGTTGAGCGAGGGTAGAGGATGTGGGATTTGGGTTTGGGGTGGGTAACAGCAGGGCGGGTGCTTGCAATATTGGGTAGGGTATTGGGTGCATGGGATATTTGTGGGGGTGGGGGTGGGAGTGTAAAAGTAGAGGAGATGGGTTTGGGTGTTGGTAGCAGGTATATGGGTGATGGGTTTGTCGTGACAATGGTTCTGGGTTGTAGTTTTTATTTTGGGTTGTTGAGACATGCTGGATTTATAAGATACTTAGGATGATTTTCATTTGTAATATGTAATTATAAATTTAGCATTTGAATTATATAGTTAAATTTAGAATTTTACTCATCCTCGGATTTTTTTTTTTATAATTAGTTCTTTATTTTATTTACTCTTTTCATTATATTATTACCAAATATTATAATATGCCTGCACATCGCGCAGGGTACATGCTAGTTATTATTCTAAAAGTGTTCGTGTTGGATTTAATGCGGAAGCGACAACTTGATTATTAAGTGTAGATGTGAAAGAGGTCATGGCCTCTTGTATAGTTGGGTATGTCATTGGATGGTAACCCGTGAGGATTTTGGTAATTGTGGTAGAAAAGGTGACTAGAAACCTTGGTGGGTGGGGTGGGATTGTTTACCTAAGGGATCTTAGGTTGCGTTTGTTTTTTCATCTGAATCTAAAATCTGAATCTGAAGTCTGAAATCTGAATCTGAAAAATATGTTTGTTTTTATGTCTGAATGTACCTCTAAATGGATGTATTTAGACTGATTCAGACTTAAAATTCAGACTTCAGATGTAACTCTACCTCTTAATCATTAAGAGCCAAATATAGCCGTTAACCTCTTAATCATTTAAAAAAACAAACACTTTTTGGCTCCTCTTAAGTCTGAATGGTTCATATTCAGAGTTAAGAGGTAAAAACAAACAACACCTTACACTTGTTCAATGGTAGCATCCCACTTACTTTTTGTCACTTAATAAATTTCAACTCACATGGCCAATAAAATTGAAAAAATCATAAGCCACTTTCTTTGGGAGGGTAATGGAAAGGGTAAAAGGGAACATATGGGAAATTGTATGTAGAAACAATATAATAAGGATGGTTGGATTTGTGTAATTTACTTAAAAAAATGTGGTCTCTTGGGTAAGTGGTTATAGAGGTTTCCATTGGAGAATGACTTTTAGGTGTTTTGTTATTGAAAGCAGGTGTGATGTTCATGAAAATCGGTGAGATCCTAAAATTGTGGTGAGGTGATCGTATCTCAGTCCAAGGAAAATTATCTCACCGAGCTATATTTATTTATTTATTTTTTGTAAGTTCGATGCATCTTCTTGGTGTTGGAAGAAAGTCGGTGTTGATGTAAAAAACTAGATTCGATCTAATTAATTAATCACGGATAAAAAAGGAATAAATAAATGAGACAAAATATTTTTAAAGTCGTTCAGCCTCATGAAAATGGCTTACGTCCACTGTTTTGTATTGCTGATGTTTGCCTTAATCTCGATGATGATTACAAGAGATCAAAATTACCCCCTTATGGAGGGTGTTACGATGTATTTATAGCCTTGGGGCTATTAGTATGAATAGATGATATGCCGTTTATTTAATAGTCATATACATCTATACAATAAGAATGTTTATTAAATCCAATGTTCATTGAATGTGCAGTCGTCGCTTGATCTTCCTGTCCAGATGCTCGGCAGGCTATGTAGCTCAGCACGCCGTGCAGCTCGGGGTGATGAGTAGCTCGGTGCTGCAAGTTGTTTGGTGAGCATTTGCCACGTAAGATGACACCTGTCTTGATACAATTGGTCCACGTCAGCTGACTAATTTTAGTATCAACAGAAGTCCCTAATGTTTCACAGTTGAGCTTTGATGTGAGAGTCTGGAACATTTTATCCAAAAGTTGTTCGGGTATCTTTTTGTGCCTTCATTAATTACAGATCTCCAACACTTAGGAATTTTATCTTTAGCCTCGTCATTTGAGCACGAAATGGCAAACTTGTGAATCTTTTGAATCGGCGACAAACGCGTGGGTATTTGCGTCTTTTTATCATTTAACCGTCGAAAACGCAATCGTTCTTTCTAGTAATCATTTCTTTTCCTATTTTCGGATGCAAGGCATTTAAAAGCGATAGAAAAAGATCGTCATCTACTTTTTATCTCCATATTTCTAAACTCTGTGTTTTCTCACTCTATTTTTATACTATCGTTCTTTCCATCGTCCGCCTTAGCAGATTTCTCAATTTTCTGTAAGAATTCCTTCCTTCTTCTTTCTTTGCTTTAGTCATCATGGTTTATCTTGTCGAATCTTTGAATAAATTCCGAGCTTATTTTGCGATTCCCTCTTGGGTTTTTCTAAAAGATCCTCCTTCTCCATGTGATCTATTTTCTCTGGCTGAGGGACACTGGTTTACCTCACTTTTCGTAGCAGAGTGTGGCTTTTCTTTTCCGCCTAATCCCCTGTGTTTGGAGTTTTGCTAATATTTCGATATTGTTCCTGCAAGGGTAGCTCCAAATACATGGAGGGTAATTAATGGCGTACATAGGTTAAACCAGATTCATGGGACTCGTTTTGGGATCCCTGAAATTATGTTTTGTTATAAATGGGTTACCAGTGATACCATATTTTATTTAAAAACTAGTTTTTCCAACAGAGCTTTAGTAGTCAATATTCCCGATGCTAATAGAGACTATTTTGATCATGGGGTTGGAATGAAAAAATGGAAACACCCTCCATTAAAAGGAAATGATGTGTATTAAGGTCCCAGATGTTCACTTTATGGCAATGGAATATGTTGTTTTTAATTATTCAGTTTAGCTCTATTTACGTTTGATGAAATACATCACTGATATTTATTTCACTTTTTACAGTTGATAACAAAAGAAAGCCCCCAAAAGAGAGTGACATTAGCATAAAAGCTTTGAAACTCATCTGGGGTTTGCATCAATCAGTTGACGGGGAGCACGTTAGAGCTGCTTCTTATTTATTGAGATACAAAAATTATACTTCTTCTTTTATTGCTCGTCCTCTTGCTCCTCCTGTGATAATTGATCTTGGTCAAGTTCCTTCATCTCAAGCTGGCGTAGAAGAATATTCTTCTGATTTAGGTGCCTCTATTACTGATTTGATGATGATGAAGAGGATAATGCCTGAATTCTTCGCCAAGGATGCTCCTGGCACTGATGGGGCAAAGAAGAGCAAAGGGGATGTCCAGGATGAAGGGACGAAGAAAATGGATAGTATTCCATCCAAAGGAAAAATTCCACCTGTCAAGGAGGTCGGCAGGAAACCACCTGCTGTCCCAAAAGAGGCAGCACCTTTGATTGAAGGTGTTGCTATTACGCAAGAAGAAGAAGCACCTTTGATTGAAGGTGCTCCTTTAAGGAGATTGAGGAGAGGTCTTACAGAAAGATCTTTAGAAACTACTGCTCGACCTTCTGATATTGGGGGTCCTTCCTCGGGAACTAGCGCTCCAGCTTTTATTACCCCGAGTTTGGCCAGGGGTTTTGTGACACCCCGATTAATTAAATACCGGGTAGCTACTCCTTTATTAAATCAATACAAAATGCCAAGTTGGTTCAGTTAATAGCATCATTGTCGAAAACATTTTAATAATTACTAACCACCTAGTATTTAAAAAGTAAGTTGCCAAATTTTAAGTTAAGTTTGATAAACATTGAGTAAAAGAATAATGGAAGAATAACAACCATTCACCATAATGAAGTAATAAATAACCAACGAAGTAATAAAAATTCCGGAGGAAAACTCCTCACAACAATCCCACAACTGAAAATAAAATGACAAGTCTGAATCCTGAATTAATTACATGCCAGAAGTCTGAATAACTGAAATAAATGAAATGTCTCCAAAGAAATGGGCGACATGCCCTACAACTGATAAATGCTGAATATAGAGTCAATATAGATGAAGCGTCTACAAGCAAAGTCCTGTAACTTCCACAAATAGCTACAGCTCGTCACCTGAATGAGGATCCTAAGCACGGTATCCTTGTGGCTGGGCACCTAAAATGGTTTTTACAAAAATAGATTTGAAAGCAAATGGGTCAGAGCCCGAAAGTGGAAATCATTTTAAAAACAGCAAGTGTTTTAATAACATTAAAACATTAAATGAAAAATACATGTTAGGACGTGCACTCACATGAAATTCTCACCTCTCGACTACATGTTCACTCCTAACGTACCGTACCCATCTAAATGACATACATATCTAACCAAACCGTAATAAGTTCTACCCCTTACTACTCGATTACCATTTTACATTCTAGCGTTATCAAATCAATAGAGGGCTTTACTTAAACTCAGATTCTCAATTAGTAATACCATTCATTTCAGGTTATCCCTTTATGTTTTCTCAAAACGTTTCCATATTTATCCACACAATATCACATGAAAGTTCCCATTAATTAAGTGTACATTATTCACGTCATAAATATACAATATAAGCACCCCGAGACTAAGCTGCGATGCACACATACTCTGCTATCCACCCCGGTACATCGCGTACATAAGGATCACGCATTCCGAATCTCTCAGGAATCGTTCTCAGATAACAACAATCACAAACAATGGAGGCGAACACAGTCACATCACATGGGCCACGCACATACCTGTGCTCCCACGATCAGCAGACTTATTAACATCCCAATAAGTCCTTCTCTGACCTATGTTCATCGAGGTACCAGTCTAAATTCGGGCAACACAAGGATTAGAGGGCCCTAAGCGAACGTAAACCTCCCATGATAGCACAAGGATTAGAGGGCCATGTGACTGTCAAAATCCGGGCAACACAAGGATTAGAGGGCCCTAAGTCTCGTTCGAACGAGAGTTCGTTCGAACGAATAGGGCTTTCTAATGAGGTCTCGTACGAACGAAAGTCATCGAACGAACATCACCCTCGTTAGAAGTCAAACTGTCAACTCGTTAGAAGCTCGTTCGAACGACCTGGGCAGGTCTTCTAACGAGTGGCCAGATTCGAACCCAGATTTTTCTAATCTCGTTTTTCCAACTTCTCCTCACCTCTAACCTCATCCAAACACTAATCCAACGATTGTTCAAAGCTAATAATCATCCCTAAACATATTTAGGTCATATACTAACGCATTTTGTGGGGTTAATTCATCCTAACCTCATTCAATTTTCAAATCTCTTCATATTTCCCCCAATCTCAAGAATATGAACCCTAGAAGTTTATAAATCATCAAAGAGTCTAATTAAATCCGTTTTTCGTTTTATCCAAAGTATATTATCCGTAGAATAATCATCTAAATACAAATCTACATGCGATTCCTCATCAAAAAATGTAAATTCTACATCCAATTTAAATGGGTTTTTCACCAACTCCCAAGAACAATAAGATTTTATCAATTTCCTACACATGGAAGAAACATTCTTTGCAAAATAACGAAATTAAACCACTTGCCTTATGTGTATATCTGGATTTTGATGTCGATCTGATGAATGGTTCTCTCTCTCTCTGCAGAATTCTCCTCTCTTCTCTCTCTACAAGCTTTCTTCTCCAAGTGACAATGGTGGCTAGGGTTTTTGCCTTAGGAACTTTTGAGACTAATCCTAATAACCCCCGTAGCCCATTAAGTTATTAGTGGGTTTAGTGGGTAATTACTAAATCAGATAATTATTTCCTAATTTTCGTTGGTTTTAAATCCCAAAAATCCAAAATTACCAAACTACCCTTATACGTTGCCGGCATGGCCTAAAAATGCCCCGGGACCCAAACTAAACCCCCGGCTAGTGTTTTCTGACTATTTCGACCCTTCCGAACGCGTTGGCGCACTCAAAATGACCATACGGTTTATAGAAATAAAATTCACTTTTTAATTATCATAATTATATTCCATGACGCGACTGTCACACGCGTCTCAACAAGATTTCCAAATTGCCGTATTTCTATCTCACGACAAATCAATAATTTCATATTCATATATATAGCCATATATACACATTATAATCAAATACCAACTCACATTTCGCTAGTATTTTACGCGGATTAATTTTCAATTAATACGCATTTAATTCAATTAATCCCATAAATAAATATCACAAAAAAACGGGGTATTACAGGTTTGATCAAGTCTTGGACCATTCTGGAGTATCGAGCTGCTGGGGGTTCCTTTTCACGGGAGAAGTTTGTTGATTTAGTGGCCCAGCATATCGCGTCAGTAAGTATCATCATCCCTACCACTTCATTTCCACCTACTGTATTCATATTCTAATTTGAGCTTCTTTTCTTTTTCAGTTTATGAAGTGATTTAACAATATCCTGGAGAGAGATAAGGCTATCAAGGCTTCAACTTTGTCCAGCGGGATTGAAGAAGCTTTTATTGGGTTGTCTCAATTGAAAACCTTCTGTCAAGGTCCTTCTTCAACTCAAGTAAGTTGGTAGGAAATGGTTCTTTCCACTTCTTTATTATTCTCCCTTGAAGGACTCCTAGAAGAAATAAGAGGAAGATAAAGCTGCTTGGGAGAAGAAACTTCTATCTGCAGAGTCAACTCGAGACCAAGCCATAAGTGCCTCCAAGGAGTTGGAGGAAAAATTGAAGGTCGTCGTTTCCAGCAAGAAAGAGGCTGATGGAAAGCTTGAAGAGGATGAACGGTGTAAGAAAGACCTTGAGGAGTAGGTGAGGCTTGTTGAGTAACGTCCTTCTTCTGAGAAGACGAAGAGAAAGGTTGCGGTGAAGAAATCTTTCAGCTCTGGTTAGGACAAGGGATGGAACAGAGCCTTAACCGCTATTACTTGCCAGATGGAGTATGCAAGTCTTAGTACTTCAGGGACGGATGGATCGTAGCATTAAAATAGTTGAGTGTTGCAGATGGTTCTGAGTTGTTTCAAAAACACACTCATGGCCCTCCTCCTACTATTGACGAAGAAGAAGAGGATGAAGCTACATCTGATGAGTCTTATATGATGATAGTAGAACAAGTCCCTATTACTACTGCTCCTCAACCCTCCGAGCAAGTTCAGCAAGCATCAGCTTCTACCGAGCAACACCAAATGCCTCCCGAGTAACCAACTCCTTCATCCAAACGTATTGATGGTGTTATAGGAAATAAGGAGAAGGTGTAGCATTGCTCGGCTCTTTATTTATGTTGTTCTTCTGCTTTTCCTTTGTTTCTTGTAGCTTTGGTTGTACTCTCTCCTCTTATGATCAATAAAATGGATTGTTATCATTTAATCTGAATTTCTCCTTGACTTGTTCTCATCTGTATTATTGTTGATGTATTTTTATTTTTCCTTGCTAGTTTGTTGCCAGGATGGAACTCTTATCAGCTCATGACACAGAGTTGATGAAAAAATGTAATGATTACTTCAAAGCGGGTCATGCAGATTTTATCGAGGCCCAAATAATTGATATCCTTGGACCCGATGCTTCTAAGCGAACAGTTGATGCATACCAATACTTGAAGTATTTGCTTGATCGTGCTGTGGCCAATAATGTGACTTATTACGAAATGATTGAAGACCTTCAAGGGATGATTGAGGAACTCCAACTTCAGCACAAAGAAACCACTGCACTCTTACACGAAGGTTATGAGAAAAAATACCAACAGTTGAGTGCTAACAGGGGCTATGACAAGTACATCTCGGCCCATGAGAAAAAGGAAAGTGTGTTGAAACTTGAGATTGAAGATCACAAGAATATTGCCAAGCTACTAGAGCAAGAGAATATTGCGTTGCAAGAGGAAGTGAAGCAACTCAGATCTGCTGCCTCCTCTTCTTCGGGAGCCTTGGTTCCAGTTAATGATTGTTGATGTAAAAAACTAGATTCAGTCTAATTAATTAGTCACAGATAAAAAGGAATAAAGAAATAAGATAAGAGATTTTTAAAGTGGTTCAGCCTTATGAAAATGGCCTAAGTCCACTATTTGTATTTGCCGATGTTTTCCTTAATCTCAATAATGATTACAAGAGATCGATTTTATTGTCATCCTCTTCCGTTGTGGAGGATGTTATAATGTATTTATAGCCCTGGGGCTATTAGTATGAATAGACGATATGCTATTTGTTTAATAAATACATACGTTTTTACAATAAGAATGTTCATTAAGTCCGATGTTCATTGAATGTGCAATTGTCGTTTGATCTTTCTAGCCAGATGCTCTGCACGTTGAGTAGCTCGACGCACTAAGTAGCTCGGGACGCTGAGTAGCTCGGTGAGCATATATATTTTCCACGTAAGATGACACGTGTCTTTATACGATTGGTCCATGTCTACTGACTATTTCTTATATCAATAGAAGTCCCCAATATTTTACAATTGAGTTTTGATATGAGAGTGTGGAATATTTTATTCGAAAGTTGCTCGAATACCTTTGTACGTCTTGATTACTTACAGATCTCCAACTCTTAGGCATTTTTCCTCTACTCTCGTCATTTGAGCGCGAAATGGAAAATTTGTAAATATTTTGAATCTGCGACTGACGCTTGGGTTTTTGCGTCTTTTTCATCATTTAACCGTCGAAAACGCAATCGTCTTTTCTAGTAATCATTTCTTTTACTTCTTCCCGATGCAAGGTATTTAAAAACGATAGAAAAAAATCATCAACTACTTTTTATCTCTGGATTTCCAAACTCTGTGTTTTCTCACTCTGTTTTTATACTATCATTCTTTCCATCGTCCGCCTTAGCAGATTTCTCAATTCTCTGTAAGAATTTTTTCCTTCTTCTTTCTTTGCTATAGTCATCATGGTTTACTTTGTCGAATCTTTGGATAAGTTTCGAGCCGAGTTTGCAATTCCCTCATGGGTTATTCTAGAAGAACCTCCTTCTCCATCTAATTTATTTTCTCTGGCTGAGGGGCACTGTTTTCTCTCACTTTTCATAGCTGAATGTGGCTTTTCTTTTTCACCTAATCCCTTGTGTTTGGAGTTTTGCCAATATTTCGATATTGTGCCTGCAAGAGTGGCTCCTAATACATGGAGGGTAGTTAATGGAGTACATAGGTTAAACCAAATTCGTGGGACTCGTTTAGGGATCCCTGAAATTATGTTTTGTTATAAATGGGTTACCAGTGATACCACATTTTATTTAAAAACTAGGTTTTCCAATAGAGGTTTAGTAGTCAATCTTCTCGATGCCAATAGGGATTATTTTAACAACGGGCTCGTGATGAAAAATTGGCAACACCCTCCATTAAAAGAAAATGATGTTTATCAAGGTCCTAGATGTCCACTTTATGGAAATGGGATAGGTTGTTTTTACTGTTCTCAATTTATCTCTATTTATGTTTGATAAAATGCATCACTGATATTCATGTTTATTTTTGCAGTTGATAACAAAATAAAGCCCCCAAAAGAGAGTGACATTAATATAAAATCTTTGAAACTCATATGGGGTTTGCATCAATCAGTTCACGGGGAGCACGTTAGAGCTGCTTCTTATTTGCTGAGATACAAGAACGCCACCTCTTCTTTCATTGCTCGTCCTCTTATCCCTCCTGTGGTAATTGATCTTGATCAAGTACTAGCATCTCGAGCAAGTGCCGAAGAACCTTCTTTTGATTTGAATACTTCTATTGTTGATTTAATGATAGAGAAGAGGAGAATGCCTGCGTTCTTTGTCGAAGATGCTCCTGGTGCTGATGGGGCAAAGAAGAGCAAAGGGGATGTCTCAGCTGAAGGGACGAAGAAAATGGATAGGGCGAAAGGAATAATTTCCCCTGTTAAGTGAGTCAGGAGGAAACCACATGCTGTGCCAAAAGAGGCAGCACCTTTGATTGAAGGTGTTGCTATTACTCAAGAAGAGGAAGCACCTTTGATTAAAAGTGCTCCTTTAAGGATATTGAGGAGAGGTCTTGCAGAAAAACCTATAGAAACTGCTGCTCGACCTTCTGATATGGGGGGTCCTTCCTTAGGAATTAGCACTCCAGTTTTTATCCCCCCGAGTTCGGACAGGGGTTTGATCAAGTCTTGGACCATTCCGGAGTATCAAGTTGCTAGAGTTACCTTTTCTCGGGAGAAGGTCGTTGATTTAGTGTCCTAACACATCGCGTCAGTAAGTATCATCATCCCTACCGCTTTATTTCCACATATTGTATTCATATTCTGATTTGAGCTTCTTTTCTTTTTTTAGTTTATGATGTGCTTTAATAAAATCCTGGAGAGGGATGAGGCTATCAAGGCTTCAACTTCGTCCAACGGGATTGAAGAGGCTTTTACTGGGTTATCTGAATCCTTAAAGGACTCCCGGAAGACATACGAGGAAGATAAAGCTGCTTGGGAGAAGAAGATTCTATCTGCAGTGTCAGCTCGTGACCAATCCATAAATGCCTCCAAGGAGTTGGAGGAAAAATTGAAGGTTGCCGCTATCAATAAGAAAGAAACTGATAGTAAGCTTGAAGAGGCTGAACGGCGTAAGAAAGACCTTGAGGAAAATATGAGGCTTGCTGAGGAACGTGCTTCTTCTGAGAAGGCAGAGGGAAAAGCTACGGTAAAGAAATCTTTCATCTCTGGTTGGGACAAAGGATGGAACAGAGCCTTAACCGCTATTACTTGCCTAATGGAATATGCCATTTTGAAGTACTTCAGGGACAGATGGGTCACAACATTAAAAGAGTTGAATGTTGCGAATGATTATGAGTTGTTTCAAAAACACACTCATGGCCCTCCTCCTACTATCGATGAAGAGGAAGAGGATGAAGCTGCATCTGATGAGTCTTCCATGATGATAGTAGAGCAAGTCCCCGTTGCTACTGCTCCTCGACCCTTCGAGAAAGTTCCGCAAGCACCAGCTTCTACCGAGCAACAGCAAATGCCTCCCGAGCAACCAACTCCTTTGTCAAAACCTGTTGATGGTGTTATATAAAATAAGGAGAAGGTGTAAAGTTGCTCGGTTCTTTATTTATGTCGTTCTTCTGCTTTTTCCTTTCTTCCTTTATTGTAACTTTGGTTGTACTCTCTTTTCTTATGATCAATAAAATGGATTGTTGTTATGAATCTAAATTTCGCCTTGACTTGCTCTTGTCTGTATCATTGTTGATATGTTTTTATTTTTCCTTGCTAGTTCGTTGGAAGAATGGAACTCTTATCAGCTCATGACACAGAGTTGATGAAAAAATGTAATGATTACTTCAAATCGGGTCACAAAGATTTTACCGAGGCCCAAATAATTGATATTCATGGATTCGATGCTTCTGAGCAAGCAATTAATGCATACCAATATTTGAAGTGTTTGCTTGATCGTGCTATGGCCAATAATGTGGCTTATTATGAAATGATTGAAGATCTTCAATGGATGGTCGAGGAACTCTAACTTCAGCACCAGGAAACCACTCCACTCTTACACCAAGGTTACGAGAAAAAATACCAGCAGTTGAGTGCTGACAGGGGTTATGACAAGTACATCTCGGTCCATGAGAAAAAAGGAAAGTGTGCTGAAACTTGAGATTGAAGAGCACAGGAACATTACCAAGCTGCTGGAGCAAGAGAATATTACGTTGCAAGAGGAAGTGAAGCAACTTAGATCTGCTGCCTCCTCTTCTTTGGGAGCCTTGGTTCCAGTTAATAATGAAGGTTTTTCCCTTTTAGAAACTGAAAATGCTGCCTTAAGAGAAGAGTTGGAGACTTTGAAACAAATTGGACCTACTCCATCTGCTCGTGGAAGAGCAAAACCTTCTACTTGGGGTTACGCAAGGGCTGGTCGGATTAATATTGAAGAGACGAGGACGTAACTGGATTTAGAAAATCAAGCCGTTCAATTGATGGCAAAAAATCAATCCCTGGCAGAAATGTCTAAAAAAATTCAGAGTCTTACCGACCAACTCTCCAACCAGAGCTCTGCACTGGAAAGTAAAGAAATGATGGTGAAGAAGCCCTACGAGGATCTTGAGAGATTGACTTATTAATTTCATAAACAACGTAGAGAATTCTCGATGGCGAGATACAATGAAGCTTTATGCCATCTCGATGCTCACTTGCAATAATCCAACAACGAGGGATACAAACAGGGATGGTTGAATGCCTTATGTGTGATGAAAGTTGATCGAGGACTATCCTTGTGGGATTGGTGTGAGCCTGGATTACTTGATTTTCCTATTCCTCCCTTCAAACTCGATGTCAGATGGATTCCAACTCGTGCCATTCCTCGGAGTTTGATCTCCAGGTATCTTGGTGATTATCATCTTCATTCAGATTTTGAGATAGCTCGTCCTCAACATTTACTTGATCGTCCATATCCGAGCAACATCAGAATGCTACAAGATCTGAATTTTATCAATTCGCCCTATGCGTTAGATGACCCACCAGCTGGGGTGGAACCTGTATCAAAATCAAAGGGAAAAAACCCATAGAATAGGAAATTTGTACTTAATGAATCAAAATTCATGTTTATGTAACCTGCTTGTGTTTAATAAATACAAATTGGTCTTTATGCAAATTTTATTTCCTTGGAAATACTTTGTGAAATGCGTTTCTCCTTTTTTTTGCTGATGAATGTGTGGATATATATATATAGGGATAATTTGTCCTGTTTTGCCTAGACAATGGAGCTTGCCCCATTTGCTGCCTAGTTGTAGTGACTTATCGCCCATTAGTGCCGAAGCAATGGAGTGATTTTCATCCCATATTCCTGCTTAGTTATAGTAATCACGTCGGGATTACCTTGGTGCCTAGACAGTGGATGCCTCGTGAGGTCACCCATCTTCTTATCTAGTTTGAGATGTTCCTTGAGATCATCCGTGATCAAATAGGCTTTGCCATGTATGATTGTTATGCCAACTTTGTTGGCTAAATGGCCAAATTTATTGGTGCCGACCAACCGTAGTTGGTGGTTGTTGATGTTGATCAATCAAAATGGATGTAGTGTGTAACACTAATACTCCAATAAAAATTAAACCAAAAAGGAATATGGAAAAATCAACACTTTTATTCATGTAAAGAGAAATGTGTACATGTAAGTCTGTATTACTGATAATACTTGCGCAGGTGCTCTGTATTCCACGCGTTTTTGAATTCTTCCCCCTCTAAGGTTTCTATCCTATAAGTTCCAGGGCAAAAAACTGTAGTTACTCGGTAAGGCCCATGCTAGTTGGCCTCTAATTTGGTATGCTTTTGAATCACCTTCTTGAGCACATAATCCCCCTATTTGAGTTCACATTTCTTCACTCTTTTGTTGTAAAACATGGTTGTTCTTTGTTGGTAGGCTGCATTCCTGATTGCTGCATCTTCTTTAACTTCCTCCAGCATGTCTAGATCTAAGCATTTCATCAAATTGCTTATGGGAGAGTTGAAATTGAGTACCCTATGTGTAGGCAGACCCAATTCAACTGGAATAACTGCTTCGCTTCCAAAGGCTATCATGTAAGGTGATTCTCCAGTGGTTGTTCGGGGTGTTATGCGATATGCCCATAGCACAGAGTGTAACTCGTTGATCCAATTACCTTTTGCTTTATCCAGTCATTTTTTTAAACTATTCAGCAGACTCCTATTCTTCACTTCAGTTTGCCCATTACTCTGGGGATGACCTGGTGCAAAGTGGATCATCTGAACATTGGATTGATGACAATATGCAGTGAATTCCTCATTATCAAATTGGGTTCCATGGTTTGTGATAAAGGCATGTGGTAGTCCATACCTGCAAATAATATTCTTCCAGATAAACTGGTAAACCCTTTCGTACGACATGTCAATGAGAGGTTCATCCTCAACCCACTTGGTGAAATAATCGACCACGACTACTAGATATTTGAACCTCCCTTTAGAGGTCGACAAGGGTTCAAACAAGTCCATGCCCCATATAGAAAATGGACAGGGGGAAGTAATGGGTGTTAAAAATTCCTCGGGAGTTCTTCGGACTGGAGAGAAACGTTGGCACTTATCGCACTTCTTCACATAAGCCGTGCAGTCAGCTCTCATCGTCGGCCAATAATATCCCTGCATTGTTAACCTCTGTAGGAGGGTCCGACCTGCCACATGAGCTCCACAAGATCCTTAGTGAACCTCTTAAATCAGGGCTTTAACTTCCGAGGGATGCACACATCTCTGTAGACTTGCGATGATACCCCGTCTATACAAAATGCCATTATTCAGTACATATCATGCAACTTTAAACTTCAGCCTCTTGGCTTCAAGTTGGTCAGTTGGAACAACTCCTTCCTCGATGTATGCCCTGATGGGGTCCATCCAGGATAGTCCCATATCTAGGGTAATGAATTTCACCATCAAATCTTCATCTATGCTTCGTTCTGCCAGTATCTCGATAGGAATCGTTCTTCGTAGCTCGATGCGAGTAGCGGAAGCTAACTGAGCTAGTGCGTTAGCTCTAGAATTTTCTAATCTCGGTATTCTGATCAATTGTACTGCTGCAAAAGTGGACATAATCTCCATAGCTTTGGCATGATATCTTGACATCAAGTCTCCCTTCACCGCGTACAACCCCAAAATCTGATGTACGATTAATTGTGAATCACTAAACACGATGACTTGCTCTGCATGCATTATTTTTGCTAAACTGAGGCCCGCGATCATAGCTTCGTATTCAGCATCATTATTAGAAGCTTTAAATTGAAAGCGCAGAGCTTATTCGACATCTAATCCATCAGGGTTATTAAGAATTATTTCGGCTCCACTCTCTATTGCACATGAAGAGCTAGCAACATACAAATTCCACACAAGTATATCATTATCAAACTCTTGATCTGATAAGGTTTCGTGACGGAATATTTGGTGCTTCCTCTTAGCATTTTTCACTGCTGGGCTGGTACTCGATGATGCTTGTTGCTCGTTATTCATCCCTTCTGGTAGATCTGCTATGGGGAGTTGATCGGGGATTGTCCTGGATGATCCTGTAACATCCTTGCGCTGTTCCGCATTATACTCCTGATGGTCAGGGGTATCTGGGTAAGTGAACTCCGCAATGAAATCTTCCATTGCTCGCCCTTTGAGTGAGGACCTTGGCTCATAAACAATATCATACTCGCCCAATTCTACTGCCCAACACATCAGTCTGCCAGACTTTTCAGGCTTGTGTAAGGCCTGTCTAAGTGGCATATCGGTATACACCACTATGGTATGGGCCTGGAAGTAGGGTTTCATCCTCCTACTTGCCTCCATTAGAGATAATGCCAGCTTTTTGAACTTCGAATATCTAATCTCTGCTCCTCAGAATGCTTTACTGGTGTAATACACTAGTTTTTGTACGCCATCCTCCACTCTTATCAACGCTGAACTGATTGCGCTCTCCAAGATAGCCAGATACAAGTATAATCTTTCTCCCATCACAGTCCTAGATAACAGGGGAGGTGTCCCCAAGTATTTCTTCAATTCTTGAAATGCCTTCTCGCACTCATCGTTCCACTCAAAAGTTGTTCTGAGGATCTTAAAAAATGGAAGACACCTATCCGTTGCTCTCGACACAAACTTGTTAAGAGCTACAATACGACCTATGAGGCTTTGTACTTCCTTTTTCGTAGTTGGAGGTCATAATTCCAGCAAAGCTTTGATCTTCTCTGGATTGACCTCAATGCCTCGTTAATTCACAACATACCCGAGGAATACGCCTTCTCGTACACCGAATATGCATTTCGTCAGGTTCAGCTTCATTTGATATATTTCTAGCTGATCAAAGGTTTGGCCGAGATCATCTAGATGATCGACGACTTTCTTGCTCTTAGTTAGCATATCGTCGATGTAAACCTTCATATTTTTGCCGATTTTCCCTGTAAAGACTTTGTTCATCAACCTTTGGTATGTGGCACCTGCATTTTTAAGTCCGAAAGGCATAACATTATAGCAATATGTTCCCCTTGGGGTAATGAAAGACGTATTCTCCCTGTCTTCTGGTTTCATCTTAATTTGGTTATAGCCAGAGTAAGCATCCATGAAGCTCAGTAGCTCGTGCCCCGCGGTAGCGTCCATGAGCTGATCAATTCGGGGTAAGGGAAAATGATCTTTCGAGCAGGCTTTATTGAGATCTGTGAAATCTACACACATCCTCCACTTATTATTCTTCTTCTTCACCATCATAACATTGACTAGTCAATCAGGATATTTGACATCTTAAATGAAAGAGGCCTTTTGTAGCTTCTCGACTTCCTCCTGGATAGCTTGGTTCCTCTCTGGGCTAAATACCCTTCTTCGTTGCTTCACTGGCTTAACGTACTTATTAACATTGAGCTCATGGCAAAGGAAAGTCGGGTCTATTCTTGGCATGTCTTTATGACTCCATGCGAAAGCTTGATTTTTTTGTCTTAAAAATGCCACCGACACCTGCTTTATTGACGGATCCAATAAAGCGCTGATTTGAGTTATCCGATATGGTCGTTCATCGTCCAGAATGATATTCTCCGTAACCTCAATGACCTGACCCTTCACAAGCTGTGATTCGTCCGTAGGGTCCAAAGTCTTGACCTCTACATCTTCAGACTCTTCCACCTTGTAGGTGGTGGTTTTCTTCCTGGCCTCCTTCAATTCCTCCTGCTCGGCAGATGAGTAGTAGCACTCCCGAGCTACTTTCTGGTCGCCTTTCACAACTCCAACTCCAAAATTAGTAGGAAACTTCAAACATTGGTGTACTGTGGATGGTACTGCCTCAAACTTCTTCAATCCTACTCTCCCCATAATTATGTTGTAGGATGATTGGACGTTCTTACCCATTACAAAAAAGCATACTTTTTTCGTTCGGAAAGCAGGCCAGGTACCAATTTATGTATACACACCTCTCTAAAATACTAGCGAGATGTGAGTTGGTATTTGACTATATTGAGTATATATGATGTTATATGAATATTGAATTATGAAATTTGTCGTGAGATTGATATACGGCAATTTGGTCATTTTATTGGGACGCGTGTGACAGTCGCGTCAGGATATAATTATTTTAATTATAAAAGTGAATTTAAATTCTATTAACCGTATGGTCGTTTTGAGTGCGCCAACGCGTCCGAAAGGGTCGGGATAGTCAGAAAACACTAGCCGGGGGTTTAGTTTGGGTCCCGGGGTATTTTTAGGCCATACCGGCATCATATAAGGGTAGTTTGGTAATATTGTATTTTTGGGAATTAATAATGACGAAAATTAGGAGTCTTTATCTGATTGGGAATAGACCCACTAAACCCACTAACCAACCCTTAATGACCCAATAAGCTACGGGAGTTATCAAACTAGGTTTCCAAAACTTCCCAAAGAAAACCCTAGCCACCATTGGAGATAAGCTTGGAGAGAGAGAGATAGAAGGGAATTCTGCAGAAAAGCTTTACCAAATCAACACCAAATTCAGAGACACTCGAGGCAAGTGACTTAATTCCATTTAATTTCAGAGAATGTTCCTTCCATGTTAGATAATTCAAATTTATGTTTGTTCTTGGAAGATAATGAAAAACCCATGAGTTTGGAAGTAGAATACTAAATTTTGATGAAAGGATGGCATGTAGAATCATATTTAGAGGACTAATCTGATGTTGATATATCTTGTAAGACACAAAAACGGATTTAATTGGATAAATTAAGGATCTAAAAATTTTAGGGTTCATGTCCTTGAAAAATTGGGGAAAAGTGTAGAGACTTGTGATTTAATGATGTTTAGGACGAATTAATTCCTTAAAACATGTTAGGAGGTGACTTTAATATGTTTAGGATGAATTAGAGACCCTAAAACGTTGTTGGGACGAACTTTAGAAGAGATTTGAGGTGTTAAAATGGATGAAAAACGAGATTGGAGAAAATCTGGGCCGGAACTGGTCCCTCGTTAGAAGACCTCTCCAGGTCGTTCGAACGAGCTCGTTCGAACGAGCTTCTAACGAGTTGACCAGTCGCTTCTAACGAAAGGGAATTTCGTTCGATAACTTCGTTCGAACGAGATCTCGTTAAAAGGTACAGTTCGTTCGAACGAACTGAAATCACGTTCGAACAGCCTCGTTCGAACGAGACTTCTAACGAGCTGGCAGTTTAGGCCTTTTTGGCCTGTTTTGATTTTGGGAGTCCCGTAAACTTGTTCAAGGATAGAGATAACATTTCTTTGATGGTGTATTAGTATACTTGGGACAATTGGGTTATAATGAGGAGTAAATTATATAAGCGTGGATCAAATCAAATAGACATTTGAGTCGAGACGTGAGTGCCTACTACGACGTGAGAATAAATTATGGCGCGTATAAATATGGACAGGGATTATATAAGTTGTATATATATTAGATTGGTACGAGAATGCGATAAGTACTACAATTAAACCACGGGATTACTAAGACATGTGCTTACTTAGTATTGGTATATTAATTGTGTGTATGACATACCTACCATACTTGCTATCACGGGAGGTTTGCGTTCGCTTAGGGCCCTCTAATCCTTGTGTTGCCCGAATTTAGACTGGTTACCTCGATGAACATAGGTCAGAGAAAGACTTATTGGGATGTTAATAAGTCCGCTGATCGTGGGAGCGTAGGTATGTGCGTGACCCATGTGATGTGACTGTGTTCGCCTCCATTATTTGTGATGTTGTTATCTGTGAACTATTCCTGAGAGATTCGGAATATGTGATCCTTATGTACGTGATGTACCGGGATGGATAGCAGAGTATGTGTGCACCGCAGCTTAGCCTCGGGGTGCTTATATTGTATATTCATGTTGTGGAAAATATACGTTTAATAAACTGGGAACTTTCATATAGTATTGTGTGTATAACTATGGAATAACATAGAGGGATAATCTATAACGAGTTGTATTACTTCTGTTTGAGAATCGGAATTTACGTTAAGCCCTATTTAATTGAGATCGTTATAATGTTAATGGGAACCGAGTAATAAGGGTAGAACCTATGCCAGTCTAGCTAGAGATGATGTTACTTAGCTAGTGGGTTGTGTTATTTTAGATGGGTACTTACGTTAGGAGTGCACAGTTAGACGAGAGGTGAGAATTTCATGTGAGTGCACGTCCTAACATGTACTTTACATTTAATGTTTTAAATGTTTTTAAAGCACTTGCAGGTTTTTAAAATATCTCCACATTCGGGCTCTGACCCGTTTGCTTTCAAATCTATTTTTTGTAAAATTATTTTAGGTGCCCAGCCACAAGGACACCATGCATAGGATACTCATTCAGGTGACGAGCTGTAGCTGTTTGTGGAAGCTACAGGGAATTGCTTTTAGACGCTTCTATCATTTGGATTCCATATTCAGTATTCTTCAGTTTTAGGGCATGTTGCCCAGTTCCATTAGAGTTACTTTTCCATTACAGTTTTCAGACTTTGGCATGTATTGATTCAGTATTCAGTTTAATAATTTCAGTTTGTGGATTTGTAGTGAGGAGTTTTCCTCCAGTCTTTATTAACATTATGTGATGGTTATTCTATTTACTTCGGTATGGTGAATGGTGTTATTATTCTTCATTACACTTGTTGCATGTTAATCAGACTTTAATTAAAATTTGACAACTTACTTTTTAAATACTAGGTGGTTAGTAATCATTAAAATGTTTTCGACAGTGATGTTATTAACTGGACCAACTTGGCATTTTGAATTAATTTAATAAAGGAGTAGTTACCCGGTATTTAATTAGTCGGGGTGTCACAGGTGGTATCAGAGCATCAGGTTCTAGTGTCCTTAGGATCTGTGCGGCTATTATGTTTTCGCTAAGTTTCTTTGATATAGAGCCCTATATTTTAGGACTGTTGTACTCTTTTTGTGTATGCTTCGTTCTTCAGCTATTTTAAGTTTATAAACAGTGAACTTATAAACTTTATTCTTATTTCAGATGCCTCCACGACGTGCACGAAGAGTTCCCAGGGATGCAACGCCCGAACCCCAGCCCGCTCCAGTTCAGGGCATGATGAACGCCGCTGAGGTTGCAGCTATAGTAGCCCAAGCGGTAAATGCCTCAATTGCCGTTGTTCAGCAGGCACCACCTCAGGCGCCGGTTGCCGCGCCAGTACATGCAAATGCATTCCCGTCTGCTTGGGAACGTGTACGTAACGCTTTTCAGAAAGCGCATCCGCCAGAGTTTGCAGGTAGCTCAGATGTGGTAGTCTCGGGCCAGTGGAGGAAGGATATGCAGAGGCACTTGAGGATGTATGAGTGCACGGACGTTCAGAAGAAGGTGCTAGCTACTTTCAAGATAGTTGGATCTGTACTGTAGTGGTGGGAGTCTATTACCACCGTGGAGGAGAGGGATACTCTCACTATTCAGGACTTCTGGGTGCGGTTTGACCGCAAGTACTTTTCGTCCGCTGTTCATACGGAAATGAGGAGGAAACTGATGAATCTGAGGCAAGAGGGTAAGACCGTGGCCGAGTATGAGGCCGAGTTCACAAATCTGTTGAATATCGTTCCAGATGAGATACCAACAGAGAAGAAGAAGATTGAGAAATTCATCGACGGGTTGACATGGAGGATCCGTCAGCATCTATTAGGGAACCTTTCATTGGCCACGTATTCTGATGTGGTTAACGCTGCTTTGTTACACTGCCAGGATCACCGCTTTCATATGACTGAGGGCAAGAGATCGGGAGAGTCTAGCCATCAGGGCAGGACTGGAGGACACAGTGCCGGTGGGGCACAATCTGTTCAGGGGCAGAGACAGGGTGAGAAGGGTTCCCAGCAGGGGGATCAAAAGAGGTTCCGATCAGGGAACTACAGACAGGGACAGGGAGGTTTCCTTCAGGGCCATCAGGGTCCAAACGGCCATCAGGGCCAACAGGGGCAGAATGGGCAGTAGTTTCAGCAGGGCCAGCAGGGCCAAGGGAGGAATGGTAATGGCCACCAGGGCCGGGGACCGCAGGGGAAGAGAGGAGGGAACTTCCCAGGGACGTGTTTTGTTTGTGGCAAGACGGGCCATAAACGACAGGATTGTCCTGATAGGGGCAGGGCCCCACAGTTGCAGCAGCAGGGTGCTCGCCAGGAGCCCCAGAGGCCTATGTTTCCCGCCGCTCTCCCCGCACCGCCACAGATGGCAGCATTGCCACCCATTCCAGCAGTCCCAGCTCAGCAGGGGCAGCTACAGTATGGACGTGTCTATAATGTCCACCAGGCAGCAGTTCCACAGGCACCGCCCGCGATTGAGGGTACGTTTCCTATCCATGGCACTATGGGTCGGGTATTATTTGATACGGGGGCTACACATTGTTTTATAGCTACACATTTCGCGAAAGCTTTAGGATTGTTAGCTACAGCAGAGAGCACAGTGACGTGTGTCGAATCACCATTGGGGAGTGGGTCACTTATATTCTTTATATGCCGGGGAGTGGGGGTAGAGATTGGTAGTCTGGTATTACCTGCAGATATGTTGGTATTAGATATGCATGTTCACGATGTGATTATCGGTATGGATTGGCTCGCTGATTATAGAGCCATGATTGATTGCTTCGGTGGGAGCATTGTTTTTGCCATTTCGGGGCAAGAGATGTTTGTAGTGGCAATGCCTCGCCCAGAGGGAGGCTCGACCGCTCATTGGTATTACCTAGAGGAGGATACCTCTAAGGAGGTTGTGATCCCTTTAGATTCGATCCCAGTCATTAGGGAGTATTCAGATGTGTTTCAGGAGATACCAGGCTTACCCCCCAGTTGAAAGATAGACTTTGTTATAGACCTATTGCCAGATACGAGGCCTATAGCACGCGCACCATACCGTATGGCTCCGGCAGAGATGCGAGAGCTACGAGATCAGATAGAGAAGCTGTTAGGTCAGGGCTTTATTCGCAGGAGTACCTCACCTTCGGGCGCTCCAGTTTAGTTTGTGAAGAAGTGGGACGGTTCACTGAGATTGTGTGTGGACTACCGAGAGTTGAATAAGGTCACGATACGGAATAAGTATCCGTTACCTCGGATCGATGACTTATTCGACCAGTTGAGAGGAGCTTCCTTCTTCTCGAAGATTGATTTGAGATCGGGATACCATCAGTTGCGTATTAGGGAGGAGAATGTCTCGAAGACTGCGTTCTTGTCGAGATATGGTTCTTACGAGTTTCGGGTTATGCCTTTTGGTTTGACCAACGCTCCAGCAGTGTTTATGGACTTGATGAACAGAGTGTTAAGGGATTTCCTAGATCAGTTTGTCATTGTCTTCATCGATGATATTCTGGTTTACTCCCAGACAGAGGAGGAGAACGCCGAGCATTTGAGACAAGTTTTGCAGACGCTGCGTCAGAACGAGTTGTATGCAAAATTTGAAAAGTGCGAGTTTTGGTTGAAGGAGGTCCAGTTTTTGGGACACATTATTTCCGACCGGGGGATATCTGTTGATCCGAGGAAAGTATCCGTGGTGAGGGAGTGGGGACAGCCCACGACACCAACTGAGATTCATAGTTTCTTGGGCCTAGCAGGATACTACAGGAGGTTTATTCGGAGTTTCTCGAAGATAGCAGGTCCTTTGACACATCTGACTCGTAAGGGTGTGCCATTCATCTGGAGTGATGCCTGTCAGTTGGAATTCGATGAGTTAAAGGACAAATTGACCTCAGCACCTGTGTTAGCATTGCCGAGACCGGGAGTTGAGTATTTGGTTTACACCGATGCGTCTTTGCAAGGGTATGGAGGTGTATTGCAGTAGGAGAGACAGGCCATAGCTTATGCTTCCCGTAAGCTTAAGCCTCATGAGAAGAATTACCCCACGCATGATTTGGAGTTGGCGGCAGTGGTATTTGCCCTACGGATTTGGAGGCACTATCTTTTGGGGGAGAAGTTCCAACTGTTCACGGACCACAAGTCCCTACAATACTTGTTCACGCAGAAAGAGTTGAATATGCGGCAGCGTAGGTGGCTTGAGTTTGTGAAAGACTACCAGTTCGATATCCAGTATCACCCAGGTAAGGCTAACGTGGTAGCAGACGCGTTGAGCCGTAGGCCAGCAGATGAGGTGGCAGAGGTATGGAAGGCAAAGTGGAAGGAGTTGGGACACCAGGATGCAGTGGCCCGATCTTTCTTGTATGTGATGACCGTTACACCGCAGATTGTCACGAAGGTAGTACGAGCACAGGCTAATGACTCGTTCTGTCAGGAGCAGATAGTTCGATTACTAGCAGAGGGAGCCGAGTCCTATACCGTCAGCTCAAACGGGGGATTACGCTTCAATGGGAGATTGGTAGTTCCGGAAGGGGAGAAATTGCGACACGAGGTGATGGCAGAGTCGCACGGCTCACGGTTCGCGGTACATCCGGGAGGGGACAAAATGTACCAAGACATGAGACGGAAGTATTGGTGGAGCGGTATGAAGAGAGATATTGCTAAGTTTGTTTCGAAATGCGCCACTTGCCAGCTAGTAAAAGTGGATCATCAGAGACCGACAGGACTTCTACAGCCGTTGGAGGTCCCGGTGTGGATGTGGGAGAGCATATCCATGGACTTTATCACGGGGTTGCTTACGTCGCAGAGGGGTCACGACTCCGTTTGGGTAATTGAGGACAGGTTGTCCAAAGTCGCTCACTTTTTACCCGTAAGGACTGACTACACTACGGGACAGTATGCCCAGCTCTTCATTTCAGAGGTTGTGAGACTTCACGGTGTGCCCCTAAATATCGTGTCTGACAGAGACAAGATATTTGTTTCGCGGTTTTGGGAAAGTTTCCAGGAGGCCATGGGCACGGAATTGCGGTTGAGCACGGCTTATCATCCGCAGACCGATGGGCAGACAGAGCGCACAAATCAGATGTTGGAGGACATGCTACGCATGTGCATTATTGACTTTGGGGGTGGATGGGAGCAGTACCTTCCACTGGTGGAGTTTGCTTACAACAACTCCTATCAGTTCACTATTGGCATGGCTCCGTTTGAGGCATTGTACGGTAGGCCTTGTCGTTCCCCACCATGTTGGTTAGAGGTGGGGGACAACAAACTACTTGGGCCGAAAGTGATTCAGGATACTTCGGCAAGGATTGAGTTGATTCGGAGTCGCATTCGGGTAGCTCAAGACAGGCAGAAGAGTTATGCTGATGCGAAGAGATTTTTCAGAGAGTTCCAAGTGGGGGACCAGGTTTTGCTCAGAGTATCTCCTATGAAGGGGATTATGCGTTTCGGGAAGAAGGGGAAGTTGGCACCAAGGTATGTGGGGCCGTTTCCTATTATTGAGCGGATCGGACCGGTTGCGTATAGACTTGGGTTACCGGAGCATTTGCATCGGATTCATGATGTGTTTCATATTTCCTCGCTAAGGAAATACCTTAGAGATAATTTGGCTCATTCTCACATTGCTGTGGAGGACATCGATCTCCAGCCGGATAGCTCCTACGAGGAGGGGCCGATTGCTATTTTGGACCGAAGTGAGAGGAAGCTGCGGTCAAAGATAGTTCCGTTAGTGCGTGTTCAATGGCGACATCACAATGTCGAAGAGTCCACATGGGAGCGCGAGGATGAGATGCGCGAACATTATCCAGAGTTGTTTTTAGCAGGTACTTTCTAGTTCCGAATTTCCGGACGAAATTCAGTAATTAGGGGGGAAGTATGTAATACCCCGTATTTTTGGCTATATTTATTTTTGGGATTAAATAATTAAATGAGAATTAGTTGGGAATTAATCCGGGTAAAATACTAGCGAGATGTGAGTTGGTATTTGACTATATTGAGTATATATGATGTTATATGAATATTGAATTATGAAATTTGTCGTGAGATTGATATACGGCAATTTGGTCATTTTATTGGGACGCGTGTGACAGTCGCGTCAGGATATAATTATTTTAATTATAAAAGTGAATTTAAATTCTATTAACCGTATGGTCGTTTTGAGTGCGCCAACGCGTCCGGAAGGGTCGGGATAGTCAGAAAACACTAGCCGGGGGTTTAGTTTGGGTCCCGGGGTATTTTTAGGCCATACCGGCATCATATAAGGGTAGTTTGGTAATATTGTATTTTTGGGAATTAATAATGACGAAAATTAGGAGTCTTTATCTGATTGGGAATAGACCCACTAAACCCACTAACCAACCCTTAATGACCCAATAAGCTACGGGAGTTATCAAACTAGGTTTCCAAAACTTCCCAAAGAAAACCCTAGCCACCATTGGAGATAAGCTTGGAGAGAGAGAGATAGAAGGGAATTCTGCAGAAAAGCTTTACCAAATCAACACCAAATTCAGAGACACTCGAGGCAAGTGACTTAATTCCATTTAATTTCAGAGAATGTTCCTTCCATGTTAGATAATTCAAATTTATGTTTGTTCTTGGAAGATAATGAAAAACCCATGAGTTTGGAAGTAGAATACTAAATTTTGATGAAAGGATGGCATGTAGAATCATATTTAGAGGACTAATCTGATGTTGATATATCTTGTAAGACACAAAAACGGATTTAATTGGATAAATTAAGGATCTAAAAATTTTAGGGTTCATGTCCTTGAAAAATTGGGGAAAAGTGTAGAGACTTGTGATTTAATGATGTTTAGGACGAATTAATTCCTTAAAACATGTTAGGAGGTGACTTTAATATGTTTAGGATGAATTAGAGACCCTAAAACGTTGTTGGGACGAACTTTAGAAGAGATTTGAGGTGTTAAAATGGATGAAAAACGAGATTGGAGAAAATCTGGGCCGAAACTGGTCCCTCGTTAGAAGACCTCTCCAGGTCGTTCGAACGAGCTCGTTCGAACGAGCTTCTAACGAGTTGACCAGTCGCTTCTAACGAAAGGGAATTTCGTTCGATAACTTCGTTCGAACGAGATCTCGTTAGAAGATACAGTTCGTTCGAACGAACTGAAATCTCGTTCGAACAGCCTCGTTCGAACGAGACTTCTAACGAGCTGGCAGTTTAGGCCTTTTTGGCCTGTTTTGATTTTGGGAGTCCCGTAAACTTGTTCGAGGATAGAGATAACATTTCTTTGATGGTGTATTAGTATACTTGGGACAATTGGGTTATAATGAGGAGTAAATTATATAAGCGTGGATCAAATCAAATAGACATTTGAGTCGAGACGTGAGTGCCTACTACGACGTGAGAATAAATTATGGCGCGTATAAATATGGACAGGGATTATATAAGTTGTATATATATTAGATTGGTATGAGAATCCGATAAGTACTACAATTAAACTACGGGATTACTAAGATGTGTGCTTACTTAGTATTGGTATATGAATTGTGTGTATGACATACCTACCATACTTGCTATCACGGGAGGTTTGCGTTCGCTTAGGGCCCTCTAATCCTTGTGTTGCCCGGATTTAGACTGGTTACCTCGATGAACATAGGTCAGAGAAAGACTTATTGGGATGTTAATAAGTCCGTTGATCGTGGGAGCGTAGGTATGTGCGTGACCCATGTGATGTGACTGTGTTCGCCTCCATTATTTGTGATGTTGTTATCTGTGAACTATTCCTGAGAGATTCGGAATATGTGATCCTTATGTACGTGATGTACCGGGATGGATAGCAGAGTATGTGTGCACCGCAGCTTAGCCTCGGGGTGCTTATATTGTATATTCATGTTGTGGAAAATATACGTTTAATAAACCGGGAACTTTCATATAGTATTGTGTGTATAACTATGGAATAACATAGAGGGATAATCTATAACGAGTTGTATTACTTCTGTTTGAGAATAGGAATTTACGGTAAGCCCTATTTAATTGAGATCGTTATAATGTTAATGGGAACCGAGTAACAAGGGTAGAACCTATGCCAGTCTAGCTAGAGATGATGTTACTTAGCTAGTGGGTTGTGTTATTTTAGATGGGTACTTACGTTAGGAGTGCACAGTTAGACGAGAGGTGAGAATTTCATGTGAGTGCACGTCCTAACATGTACTTTACATTTAATGTTTTAAATGTTTTTAAAGCACTTGTAGGTTTTTAAAATATCTTCACATTCGGGCTCTGACCCGTTTGCTTTCAAATCTATTTTTTGTAAAACCATTATAGGTGCCCAGCCACAAGGACACCATGCATAGGATACTCATTAAGGTGACGAGCTGTAGCTGTTTGTGGAAGCTACAGGGAATTGCTTTTAGACGCTTCTATCATTTGGATTCCATATTCAGTATTCTTCAGTTTTAGGGCATGTTGCCCAGTTCCATTAGAGTTACTTTTCCATTACAGTTTTCAGACTTTGGCATGTATTGATTCAGTATTCAGTTTAATTATTTCAGTTTATGGATTTGTAGTGAGGAGTTTTCCTCCAGTCTTTATTTACATTATGTGATGGTTATTCTATTTACATCGGTATGGTGAATGGTGTTATTATTCTTCATTACACTTGTTGCATGTTAATCAGACTTTAATTAAAATTTGACAACTTACTTTTTAAATACTAGGTGGTTAGTAATCATTAAAATGTTTTCGACAGTGATGCTATTAACTGGACCAACTTGGCATTTTGAATTAATTTAATAAAGGAGTAGCTACCCGGTATTTAATTAGTCGAGGTGTCACACTACCATTATCTACCAATACTCGTGAGATTACCACATCCTTCATCCTCATCTTGACAACTAAGGGGTCATCATGAGGATATAAAACACCTTCCAGGTCAGTTTTAGAAAAACTAATGACCAGTTTATCCTTGTTCACCTTCCTCGGGTGATCATCGTCAGCCAGATTTATGCGATGTATATAAGAACAAGATTGGGCCTCATTGAGGTAAGATTTCCTTTCAGCAGTGTGATCCCCACCCCCTGCATCTCCTCCTGTAATCACATTATATTCAAATAATCCAAAATAGATTGAAAATACCTCGCGTTCGGGTTGTCTTGGCCTTTTGGGGAGGTCGGGGTCATCCTTTGGATTGTCTTCGTGGTCTCTCTTTTTGTCATCTCTTGTTCGGCGAGGGGATTTGGATCTTTGTCTTTCTTTCTCGTTAGTCTTCCCACTATTCTAATGATCAACGAACTTACTCAATTTTTCTCGCCTAATGAGTGCTTCAATCTCATTCTGGAGAGCTATGCAGCGTTTGGTCATGTGGCCATAATCTCTATGGAACTCGCAATATTTGGACTTATCCCTCTTATCGGGGTCTGTCCTCATTTTGTCCGGCCATGTTAGCTCCTCGCTGTTCTCTATCTCCTCCAGAATATGGTTTATGTCCACCTTTAAAGGAGTGTAATTCCCATACTTCTTCAATTGCTCGAACGCTTATTTGCCTTTTGGCCGCTTACCATTCCCATTGCGCTTCTGATCCTTCTTCTCCGCTGTACCTTCAGCCTTGGTCTCTACTTTAGCATCAACAATCTTCTTCGCAGCCATGGCTTCTTCAGCATTCATGATCTTAGATGCTTTTGCCATCAGTTATGCTATGGATTTTGGGAGATCTTTGGCCAACGTATAATATAACTTGTCAGGCAATATACCGCTCATCAGTGTTATAATTGCTGTCTTCTCTTTGTAGTCAATTACCTCAAGTTTCTCGTTGTTAAAATGAGTAATCTAATCCCTGGTACTTTCCCCTATTTTCTACTTCACACTCAGCAAATGTTCTACTCTCTTAATCGGCTTCGCACTAAAGCAGAAATTCCCTACAAAGAGCTCTGTCAGCTGATGGAAAGTAATAATCTTGCCCCGAGGAAGATTGTTGTACCATATCTGGGCTGAACTAGTGATAGTTCCTGAGAATGCCCTACATCTCATCTCATCGGGAACTTTGTAGATATCGCCAGGACCTTGATACTGCTCTATGTGGAGGACGGGATCAGTTTTTCCATCGTACTTAGGCGTCACTATCGGAGCTTTAAATTTTGATGGTGTCGAAAAATCCACAATTGCCTGGATGAAGGGTGATCATTGGATAAAAGTTATTTGGAGAGGGTTCTTGGCCTTAGCCATTTCCCCTAACTGATCTTTTAATCTCTGAATAGACCCTTTCCATGCATCGCACCTCATGCCTATTTGCCCGAGCAACGGAGCGCGCTGAGTTTTCCTCTTGGGATCGTTTACCACAAATTACTGGATGTGATTGGGAAAAACCTTCATTTAGATCGGCTGGTCGTTGAGAATTCCTCGACGCAATCCTAGGGGGATTCCTGTTCCTCCTAGGGCCCAAACGGTCAAAGGGAGAGACTTTGCTCAACCTTTCCAAAGCGCTTGTTCTCTCAGGAGTTAAGGTAATATTTTGTTGAGAATCTGTAGCTCTTATAGCTAAAGTCCTTTCTGGATGATATAAAGGATCGTTGGACCTCTCAGTATGATGAGAATCACCGTGCCTGGGCTGTGAAACATTCGAGAATAATATACGTCTGGTTCTTGAAGATGGCAGATGGGTGTTTCTCTGAGCGCTTCGTTAACCTGACTGGGCAGGTGATCCATTACGAACAGTCTGAATGAGTTGACGCATGGTCTCTTGCATAGCCATTTGCCCTTGTGCTAAATTGGCTATTATTCCCGTAAGTTCATTGATAGTTGGGGGAGCAGAGGGATTTTGAGGAATCCCAGTATTATTTCGGGTACTAGATTCTGGGATTTCAGCCATTGGTGATACGTTTTTAGTGAAAAACGCTACTGAAGGTCGTTTCCCATAGACGGTGACAATCTGTTGATGTAAAAAACTAGAATCGGTCTAATTAATTAATCACAAATAAAAAGGAATAAAGAAATAAGACAAGAGATTTTTAAAGTGGTTCAGTCTTATGAAAATGGCCTACGTCCACTGTTTGTATTTGTCGATGTTTTCCTTAATCTCAATATGATTACAATAGATCGATTTTGTTATCGTCCTCTTCCGTTGTGGAGGATGTTACAATGTATTTATAGCCCTGGGGCTATCAGTATGAATAGACGATAAGCTGTTTGTTTAATAGACACATACGTCTGTACAATAAGAATGTTCAAGTCCGATGTTCATTGAATGTGCAATTATCATTTGATCTTTCTGGCCAGATGCTCTGCACGTTGAGTAGCTTGGCGCGCTAAGTAGTTCGGGACGCTGAGTAGCTCGGTGAGCATATATATTTGCCACGTAAGATGACACGTGTCTTTATACGATTGGTCCATGTCTGCTGACTATTTTTTGTATCAACAATGATGAAGGTTTTTCCTTTTTAGAAACTAAAAATGCTGCCTTGAGAGAAGATTTGGAGACTTTGAAACGAACCGGTCCTACCCCGTCAGCTCATGGCTAAGAAAGGGCTGGTCGGATTAATATTGAAGTGACGAGGACCCAGCTGGCTTTAGAAAATCAAGCCGTTCAATTGATGGCAAAAAATCAAGCCCTGGCAGAAATGTCTAGAAAAATTCAGAGTCTTGCCGACCAACTCTCCAACCGGAACTCTGCAATGGAAAGTAAAGAAATTTTGGTGATGAAACTCCACGAGCATCTTGAGAGATTGATGTAACAACCCGTCCTTTTGGAGATAATTAAATTCCATAATTGGGTATAAATTGAAAATTTTAGGAATTTCTCGAAATAGTGTTTTTTGGGATTTTCAAGGATTTAATGATTTTTGATGGGTGCAATACTTACTTTTGGGATTAAATAGGTCGAAGTATTTTAATTATACGTCGCCGTTGAGTAAAGCCACAAGAAGTAAGGTTTTAATTAGAAAATCCGTGGTGAGATGTCTTGGGTTAAAATAGTGAGTTACGGTCAAGTACCTCGAATGGGAATTTTGATTGCGCCGTGAGTCTCGGAATGGTCGAGAAAGTTGGAAGAGAGTGTCCAATTGTCGAAATTGAGTTTCGAGAAATTTTGGAGTAAAAGCAACTTGTAATTGCGTAAACGAGTCGTTTTTGGGTTTTAAGGGTTAAAACCATTTTTCTTCCTATATAAAGAGGGAGAGAGGGAGAAAAGAGAAAAAAGAGAGAGAAGAGAGAGAGGAGGAGAGAAAAGCGGAGATTTCGGCCAACCTCCGTGGGATTCGACTCGGGATCGTCGGATTTTATCCACGAGGCAAGTGTTTACTTGCTTTATTTACTTTTGAGCATAAATCTCATATCGTAGTTTGGTAATAATAAACCCTAAAGATTTTGGGTTGGGTTTTCGTGGATAAAACGGGTTTTCGAGAGTTAAAACGAATAAACCCTAATATTTTCCTAATCGGAGAAACTTAGAAATTAATTGAAATTAATTGGTGATTTCGGGTTCTAGGACGTTTAGGACCCTTATTATATTTGTAGATGCAGTTGGTTGAGGTTGTAGGATGTCGAGACAGGCGACAAAAGCTTGGGAGAAGCTTTAATGGCCGAAATAACTTCTCGAAGAAGAAGCTTCCCGCCATGATCGATCGATCGATCATGGGGGGGTCGATCGATCGAGGGCCATGGGTCGATCGATCGACCCCTTCTGAAAGTTAGGCAATTTTCTTAGGGTGAATTGGATGGGATGAATTCCAATTCTAATTGATTCGAGGTTATTTATGAGATGACCTCAGAGACCTTTTAGGAGTATATAGTCCTCCAATTGAGGAAATTTAGGAGGGTAAGGTAAGGGTTTTAATGTGTAACCCTTAAACTATATTTTCGAGGAAAATAGAGAAATTATAAAAATTGAAGGTTTATGGTTCCTAGGTTAGGGTGGGGACCTCTAAGGGATTATATGGACGAGATGCAATCCTTGGGTTGTGGAAAATGGAATCCACGACCTACTAAGTTTAAGGTTGATCGGGGAAGGATAATCCCCGGGGATATTTCAGTGGGCATTTAGGCCTATATAATTATGCGTGTAGGAAACATAATTATAATCGATTGTGGATTGAGTATATCCTATGAGATAATTAGGATAAATTTGGAATATAGATATATGTTCACTTAGTGTGGAGTGTTATAATTGGAGATATCCAATAAATCCTTAGATGGGATTAAGATATGTATTGTTTATCAAAGTGAGGAAATACTTTGGGTATAGTATCATGCGTATATGAATGTATGATTATGATTCTTTGAGAGAATCTTTGGGATTATTGGTCATCTCTAGATGTGATTGGCAATTATGGCCATATATATATTCGAGGAGGAATATATGGTATATATATACTATGTGATTAAAGTATATATATGATATGATATAAATGATTTTGAGAATATAAAATATGAATGTTTTCAAAATGGAAAAAAAATGATTTTCATAAATGATAATTTATGTATACACACCTCTCTAAATCGCTATCATAAGGGAAGTTCGCGCGTGTGGTGAAGTCTCCTGGCTAATGAATGCAGGGGAATATAATCCCAGGCCATATGAGCGATTATTGTATGTTTTCTGCGCTGGTGAGGTAATTCTGGGTGTGGTTATGACTCTCCCGCAGGCATATGGCTGCTTCCCGATGTCTTGCGTTGTAGGATCCCAGGTTGTCTTATTTGATAGGCCCTGGAAGATGATAGCCATTTAGGGGCGTGCACAGTGGGGAAACCCGGACGGGCGGTCTTAGAAACGTTATATGATATGTAATATAACTATTCTCAATAATGTGGGACATTATTAGTTTTAAAGCAATTTATGATAATAAATTGGCTTTAAATACATTTCCTGGATGGAAAAAGGGAAATGGGATAAATGATTTGGCTTCAAATACATTTCCTGGATGGAAGAAGGGAAGGGGGAGCATATGAGATGAAAAAGCATTTTTATGATAATAAAATTGGCTTTTAAATACATTTCATAGATATAAGAAAGGAAATGAAAAGTTTTGAGAAAAATGAAAATAAAGTAAACCTCAGTCCGGGAGATATATCCGGATGTGCATTATAAAGATGAATATCGAATAAATAAATTCTCATTTTGGGAGATATATCCGGAAGTGTAACATGATATGTATCTAAAAGATAAATATGATATGTATATTATTATATAAAAGGTATATACGTTGTGTACTGAGGGTCTAATGGATCTCGACGATCAGCCTTGCCACGTATTAGTTTATCGGGGGGGGTTCTTTGTTTGGATTTCGCTCTGCGAGACACCCCACGCACGAATATGGCATAGTGTTGAGACTGGGGAGAAGTCTAGCCCTTTGTACTTGGGATAACTAGGGTTGTTAGAAGATTGGGTAACAGACTAGTTAGGCAAAGTAGCTTGACTAGGGTATTTTTTTAGGATGCGATAGGAGTGCAATATTAGAAGAGAGGTGAGGGGTATCTCATGAGAGTGCGATACCAAATTTAAATATGAGACAAGTCTATTTTTCTAAAAAAATAGAGCATTTATGCACTTGCTAGATATTTTCACAACTCAGGCTCTCACCCGTTTATCTACTTTTCCCTCTCTTGTTATATATATATATATATATAGGTGTCCAGACAGAGTGATGCCTGGATGACACTTCTTCTAAGTCAGACGTCCGCTGCAGCAGCAGTGGATGCCTGCATGTTCTCGATAGACGCTTTTATTCTTGTACTCTAGATAGGAGGTACTGTACAAATATTCGAGCCACTGGCCCAATTGCATTTATTTATTCTTTTCCGCCTTTTAGTGCGACATTCGATTTGGTTGTATCATATTTGAATCGAGTGTTTGGTTATTTTATTTCTTTTCAGTTTCATTTATATAAACTGTGTGAATGTTTTAAATTGTTGTGGTTTAAAAAGAGTAGTAAAGAAAAATTTTGACGCCAGCCTAATAGGTTATTAGTAATTAAATTGGTTTTCGACAGTGATGCTAAGAATGATCCATATGCGACTCCTGTTTTAATTTGATATAGGAGTGATCGCCCGGTATTTTATTAGGCGGGGTGTCACAGATGGTATCAGAGCATCAGGTTCTAGTGTCCTTAGGAATCTGTGCGGACGTACTACGCTTTCAGCGTTGCTCTCAATTTGATATAGAGCCTCAGGATTAGGATTGTTGGCTTCTCTTGCTAGATTTCGTTCTCCTGCCATTGTATAAGACTATGTAAATCTTTTTATGCGCTCGTTCGAGATTCGTGTGCGGGGCTTAGATGGCGGCAGGAGGTGGGGATTAGTTTGAGCTATAAGGTTGAAGCTCTTAGTGGAGTTTCCTTTTAACGAAGAAGTTAAGGGGACTACTAAGATGATTGTAAGGAGCCGGGCAAAGTTATTGTTATAAGTTTCACCTCAGAAGGAAGAGGTATAATTGGCGTGGCTAGATAAAGTCGCGGTGTTTTGTTAGCCCTAGACCCGTGTGTGTAATTTGAGTCTTGTGGCAGTCTCGATAACATTATATAATGCATATCTATGTGTTTTTCGCGGCAGCGGAGTTTTTTTTCCTTCATTCTCCATAAAGGCGGGTGTTGATATTTTGAATATATATATATATATATCTGGCTTGTGATACTCGTTTTATATGTGTTATACGAGTATGGTAATATGGTGAGTACAATATGATATTCGTTGTTCGGAGCGATAGCAGGCTAATGATGGCAAGACTATTGTGTCCGCAGTTCCAGGGTGGAACGGGTTGTTATTGCGATGTCTTACCTGGATACAGGTTGAGTTCGCCTTTATTATGTTCATAGATGGAACTTCAATGAGCATAGGTTTCATTATCATGATTTGAGTATGTGGCGACCTTATAGATATGATTTATGGTATGCACGGATTATTATTGAGCTGTAAGTTTAAGCTCATTCTTGTTTGCGCAAGGACTTAATATTAGTACGAGCGCTGGATGGTGTGAATCTTAGTTAGAGATAGGAGTTCAGACCACCTTTTGTTGGAAGAGGGGATAGGATTATCCCGGTTGCATATTCGAAAGTAACGGACCTCCATGACCGATGAAGTTAAGTAGTAGTGTGTGGAGGGGTTCTTTGTTTGGATTTTGCTTTGCGAGACGCTCCACGCATGAACCTTAACGATGTCGGGAGTGGAGAGATGTTATAGGATGTGAGGATGATGGTTTTTTGGATAAGTCATATAGTGTGAATGAAACACTATAGACTATGCGCCATGTGATGATGGTATGTTTATGGAAATATTGTGCTATGAAAAAGCACTAAAGTGGTCCTCTCACCACAAGTGGGTGGGTGAAGTAGGATTTAGAGAAATTGATTTGAGGATTATAGTCCGGCCTTGATGAAAAGGCAAATTTTGAGGAAGTATATTTTGGGTATGATGTTCGTAACGCTTTTGGAGAAAGCGGACACTTCGAGTAGTTAGATTTCCTTTTTCGTATAGATGGGAGGATAAAATAGTAGAAATGCGTTAATAGGTTAGCAAGATAGGATTTAGGACATCCCGCTGGTGTGCCTTAGGTCGCTATATCTCGATGACCGACAACGCGATGGAGTAGTTTAACGGGAGGGTTCCTTGTTTGGATTTCGCTTTGCGAGACGTCCCACGCATGAAATCAAGCAAATGTCGAAAGTTGAGAGAGGCCTTGGGCACTAGGGATATACTTAGGATTATACTCGTTCCACGTAGGTAGGGTAACGCTTATACCTTAGCATTATTAGGATGTAAGTTCAATAGAGTTAGTGGCGCCGATATAAGGAGAATTGAATTTCGCGAGTTGGGAGGACCCATATGTGAGTATTACACCGAGGAAAGGAGGTCCTCATTTAGAGAGAGTGTTACGTGTCGAACGTTCGCAATGGATGTGCAGATGTGCACGGGTTAAAAAGGTGTAGGGTCACCTTAGTGAGTTGGTTTATATACCGCCTGAAATAGAAGGGGCGTAGTATATAAAGTTGAAGTTTATACCTAAGGCAGTCACGAATGGATTTGGAGTGTGTGGTATGGAATGTCGTAAGAGGTACACGATATTCCAATTGTATAAGGGCCAATAAGAGGTAATGTGCCCAAGATAAGCGACGATACTATTGGGAGTAGTCAAATCTTAGTAGAGTTTCCTTTTTAAACGAAATCAGTTGTATTGCTGTGGATGAGCGGACGCTTTTTAGTAAGAGTATCAGCTTTACGAGATGTATAACGGTAGTTATAGACTCGTTTCTCTTACTGACAGTAAGAGAAGCCATCAGAGTAACGCGTCGTTGTTGTGTGATGATGGGTAGAAATTTAGATGAGCTTGTGGTGAAGCTAGTACATTTGAGTACACCTTGAGGTAGGTGGAATATGGTAAGGGACCATCGTGTTAGCACCTTTTGATTTTAGGGGTGCTAAGACGTAGTGGAATTGGTGATCGTAGGTTGGTGGTGTAGGTTGTATCCGAATTTTGAGGACGAAATTCCGTTGTGGGGGGGGGGAGTATGTAACAACCTGTCCTTTTGGAGATAATTAAATTCCATAATTGGGTATAAATTGAAAATTTGAGGAATTTCTCGAAATAGTGATTTTTGGGATTTTCAAGGATTTAATGATTTTTTATGGGTGCAATACTTACTTTTGGGATTAAATAGGTCGAAATATTTTAATTATACGTTGTCGTTGAGTAAAGGGACAAGAAGTAAGGTTTTAATTAGAAAACCCGTGGTGAGATGTCTTGGGTTAAAATAGTGAGTTACGTTCAAGTACCTCGGATGGGAATTTTGATTGCGCCGTGAGTCTCGGAATGGTCGAGATAGTTGGAAGAGAGTGTCCGATTGTCGAAATTGAGTTTCGAGAAATTTTTGGAGTAAAAGTAACTTGTAATTGCGTAAACGAGTCGTTTTTGGGTTTTAAGGGTTAAAACCATTTTTCTTCCTATATAAAGAGGGAGAGAGGGAAAAAAAGAGAAAAAAGAGAGAGAAGAGAGAGAGTAGGAGAGAAAAGGGGAGAAAAGGGGAGATTTCGGCCAACCTCCGTGGGATTCGACTCGGGATCGTCGGATTTTATCCACGAGGCAAGTGTTTACTTGCTTTATTTACTTTTGAGCATAAATCTCATATCGTAGTTTGGTAATAATAAACCCTAAAGATTTTGGGTTGGGTTTTCGTGGATAAAACGGGTTTTCGAGAGTTAAAACGAATAAACCCTAATATTTTTCTAATCGGAGAAACTTATAAATTAATTGAAATTAATTGGTGATTTCGGGTTCTAGGACGTTTAGGACCCTTATTATATTTGTAGATGTAGTTGGTTGAGGTTGTAGGATGTCGGGACAGGCGACAAAAGCTTGGGAGAAGCTTTAATGGCCGAAACAACTTCTCGAAGAAGAAGCTTCCCGCCATGATCGATCGATCGATCATGGGGGGATCGATCGATCGAGGGCCATGGGTCGATCGATCGACCCCTTCTGAAAGTTAGGCAATTTTCTTAGGGTGAATTGGATGGTATGAATTCCAATTCAAATTGATTCGAGGTTATTTATGAGATGACCTCAGGGACCTTTGAGGAGTATATAGTCCTCCAATTGAGGAAATTTAGGAGGGTAAGGTAAGGGTTTTAATGTGTAACCCTTAAACTATATTTTTGAGGAAAATAGAGATATTATAAAAATTGAAGGTTTATGGTTCCTAGGTTAGGGTGGGGACCTCTAAGGGATTATATGGACGAGATGCAATCCTTGGGTTGTGGAAAATGGAATCCACGACCTACTAAGTTTAAGGTTGATCGGGGAAGGATAATCCCCGGGGATATTTCAGTGGGCATTTAGGCCTATATAATTATGCGTGTAGGAAACATAATTATAATCGATTGTGGATTGAGTATATCTTATGAGATAATTAGGATAAATTTGGAATATAGATATATGTTCACTTAGTGTGGAGTGTTATAATTGGAGATATCCAATAAATCCTTAGATGGGATTAAGCTATGTATTATTTATCAAAGTGAGGAAATCCTTTGGGTATAGTATCATGCGTATATGAATGTATGATTATGATTCTTTGAGAGAAACTTTGGGATTATTGGTCATCGCTAGATGTGATTGGCAATTATGGCCATATATATATATATATTCGGGAGGAATATATGGTATATATATACTATGTGATTAAAGTATATATATGATATGATATAAATGATTTTGAGAATATAAAATATGAATGTTTTCAAAATGGAAAAAGAAATGATTTTCATAAATGATAATTTATGTATACACACCTCTCTAAATCGCTATCATAAGGGAAGTTCGCGCGTGTGGTGAAGTCTCCTGGCTAATGAATGCAGGGGAATATAGTCCCAGGCCATATGAGCGATTATTGTATGTTTTCTGAGCTGGTGAGGTAATTCTGGGTGTGGTTATTACTCTCCCGCAGGCATATGGCCGCTTACCGATGTCTTGCGTTGTAGGATCCCAGGTTGTCTTATTTGATAGGCCCTGGAAGATGATAGCCATTTAGGGGCGTGCACAGTGGGGAAACCCGGACGGGTGGTCTTAGAAACGTTATATGATATGTAATATAGCTATTCTCAATAATGTGGGACATTATTGGTTTTAAAGCAATTTATGATCATAAATTGGCTTTAAATACATTTCCTGGATGGAAGAAGGGAAATGGGATAAATGATTTGGCTTCAAATAAATTTCCTGGATGGAAGAAGGGAAAGGGGAGCATATGAGATGAAAAAGCATTTTTATGACAATAAAATTGGCTTTTAAATACATTTCCTGGATATAAGAAAGGAAATGGAAAGTTTTGAGAAAAATGAAAATAAAGTAAACCTCAGTCCGGGAGATATATCCGGATGTGCATTATAAAGATGAATATCGAGTAAATAAATTCTCATTCCGGGAGATATATCCGGAAGTGTAACATGATATGTATCTAAAAGATAAATATGATATGTATATTATTATATAGTAGGTATATACGTTGTGTACTGAGGGTCTAATGGATCTCGACGATCAGCCTTGCCACGTATTAGTGTATCGGGGGGGGGGGGTTCCTTGTTTGGATTTCGCTCTGCGAGACACCCCACGCACGAACATGGCATAGTGTTGAGACTGGGGAGAAATCTAGCCCTTAGTACTTGGGATAGCTAGGGTTGTTAGAAGATTGGGTAACAGACTAGGTAGGCAAGGTAGCTTGACTAGGGTATTTTTTTAGGATGCGATAGGAGTGCACTATTAGAAGAGAGGTGAGGGGTATCTCATGGGAGTGCGATACCAAATTTAAATATGAGACAAATCTATTTTTCTAAAATAATAGAGCACTTATGCACTTGCTAAATATTTTCACAACTCGGGCTCTCACCCGTTTATCTACTTTTCCCTCTCTTGTTATATATATATATATATATATATATATATATATATATATATATATATATATATATATATATATATATATTATATAGATGTCCAAACACAGGGACGCCTGGATGACGCTTCTTTCGAGTCAGACGTCCGCTGCAGCAACTGTGGATGCATGCAGGTTCTCGATAGATGTTTCTATTCTTGTACTCTAGATTGGAGGTACTGTACAAATATTCGGGCCACTGGCCCAATTGCATTTATTTATTCTTTTTCGCCTTTTAGTGCGGCATTAGATTTGGTTGTATCATATTTGAACCGAGTGTTTGGTTATTTTATTTCATTTATGTTTCATTTATATAAACTGTGTGAATTTTTTAAATTGTTGTGGTTTAAAAAGAGTAGTAAAGAAAAATTTTGATGCCAGCCTAATACGTTATTAGTAATTAAATTGGTTTTCGACAGTGATGCTAAGAATGATCCATATGCGACTCCTGTTTTAATTTGATATAGGAGTGATCGCCTTGTATTTTATTAGGCGGGGTGTCACAATTGACTTATCAATTTCACAAACAGCCTAGAGAATTTTAGATGGCGGGATACAACGAAGCTCTATGCCATCTCGATGCTCGGCTGCAATAATCGAGTAACGAGGGATACAAACAGGGATGGTTGAATGCCTTATGTGTGATGAAATTTGATCGAGAATTATCCTCGGGGATTGGTGTGAGCCTAGATTACTTGATTTTCCTATTCCTCCCTTTAAACTCGATGTCAGCGGGATTCCAGCTCGTGTCATTCCTCGGTGTTTGATCTCCAGGTATCTTGGTGATTACTAGCTTCATTCAGATTTTGAGATATCTCGTCCTGAACATTTTCTTGATCGACCATATCCGAGCAAAGTCATAATGCTGCAATATATGAATTTTATCGATTCTCCCTATGCGTTAGATGACCCTCCGCCGGGATGGGACCTGTATCAAAATCAGAGAGAAAGAAACCCATAGAATATGAAATTTGTACTTAATGAATCAAAATTCATGTTTATGTAATCTGCTTGTGTTTAATGAAGACAAATTGGTCTTTGTACAATATTCTATCCTTGGAAATAATTTGTGAGATGTGTTTCTCGTTATTTGCTAATGAATGTATATATAGAGAGAGGGGGACAATTTGTCCTGTTTTTTTCTAGATAATGGAGCTTACCCCACTTGTTGCCTAGTTGTAGTGACTTGTCATCCATTAGTGCCTAAGCAATGGAATGATTTTCATCCCATGTTCTTGCTTAGTTGTAGTAATCGCGTCTGGATTACCTTGGTGCCTAGACAGTGGATGCCCCGTGAGGTCACCCATCTTCTTGCCTAATTTGGGATGCCCTTTGAGGTCACCCATGATCAAACAGGCTTTGCCTTGTATGATTGTTATGCCAACATTGTTGGTCAAATTATTTATACCGACCAACCTTACTTAGTGGTTACTGATATACCAACCAACCATAGTTGGTGGTTGTTGATATGTCGACCAACCGTAGTTGATAGTGTAATGTGTAGCACGAGTACTCCGACAAAAATTGAACCAAAAAGGAATATGGAAAAACCCACACTTTTATTCATTTAAAGAGAAATGTGTGCATGTAAATCTGTATTACTGATAATACTTGCGCAAATGTTCCGCATTCCATGCATTTTTGAATTCTTCCCCCTCTAAGGTTTATATTCTGTAAGTCCCGGGGCGAACAACTGTAGTTACTCGGTAGGGCCTATGCCAGTTGGCCTCTGACTTGTTATGCTTCTGAATCATCTTCTTTAGCACATAGTCCCCCTCTTTGAGATCACATTTCTTTACTCTTTTGTTGTAAAATATGGTTGTTCTTTATTAATAGGCAGCGTTCCTGATTGCTGCATCTTCTCGAACTTCCTCGAGCATGTACAGATCTAATCGTCTCTTCAAATCACTTACATGAGAGTTGAAATTAAGTACTCTATGCGTGGGTAAGCCCAATTCAACTGGAATAACTGCTTCACTTCTAAAGGCTAGCATGTAGGGCGATTCCCCCGTGGCTACACAAGGTGTTGTGAGATATGCCCATAACACAAAGTGTAGCTCATTAATCCAATTTCCTTTTGCATCATCCAATCATTTCTTCAAACCGTTCAGTAGAGTCCTGTTCGTTACTTCAGTTTTCCTATTGCTCTGGGGTGGCCTGGTGCAGAATGGATCTTCTGGACATTGGATTGATGACAATATGTTGTGAAATCCTCATTATCAAATTGGGTACCATGGTCAGTGATAAAGGCATGTGGTAGACCATACCTGTAAATAATATCCCTCCAGATGAACCGGTCAACCCTTTCGTACGACATGGAAATGAGTGGTCCAGCCTCAACCCACTTGGTGAAATAATCGACTGCGACTACCAGATATTTGAACCTCCCATTGGTGGTCGACAGGGGCACGACCAAGTCTATGACCCACATAGCAAATGGCCATGGGGAAGTAATTGGCGTTAACAATGGCTGGGGAGTTCTTCGAATGGGAGATAAATGTTGGCATTTATCGCATTTCTTCGCATAGGCTGTGCATTCAGCTCTCATCGTTGGATAATAATATCCCTGCGTCGTTATCCTCTGTAGGAGAGTCCGACCTGCCACATGAGCTCCACAAGAGCCTTCGTGAACCTCTTCAATCAGGTCTTTAACTTTTGAGGGGTGCAAACATCTCTATAAACCTGCGATGATACCCCTTATGTACAAAACGCCATTATTCGGTACATATCGAGCAACCTTAAACTTCAACCTCTTAGCTACAAGTTGGTCATTTGGCACAACCCCTTGCTCGATGTATGCCCTGATGGGGTCCATCCAGGATGGTACCATAACTAGGGTAATGAATTTCACCATTAAATCTTCATCTATGCTCCGTTCTACCAATATCTCAATAGGAATCATTCTTCGTAGCTCGGTACGAGTAGCTGAGGCTAATCGAGCCAATGCGTCAGCCCTCGCATTCTTCAATCTTGGTATTTTGATCAACTGAACTGCAATAAAGGTGGACACAATCTCCATATCTCTGGCATGATATATTGACATCGAGTCTCCCTTCGCTGCATACAACCCCAGAATTTGATGTACAATTAATTGGGAATCACTAAACACGGTGACTTGTTCTACATGCATCACTTTTGCTAAACTGAGACCCACGATCATAGCTTTATATTCGGCCTCATTATTAGAAGATTTAAATTGCAAGTGCTGAGCGTATTCGACATCTAACCCATCAGGGTTGTTAAGAATCATTCCAGCTCCACTCCCTGTAGCACATGAATAGCCATCAACATATAAGTTCCAGACAGGTATACCATTATCAAACTTTTGATTTGATAAGGTTCCTCGATGGAATATTTGGTACTTCCTTTATCATTCCCCGCTACTGGGCTGTTACCCGATGATGCTTGTTGCTCATTGTTCGTCCCTTTTGATGAATCTACTAAGGGTAGTTTATCGAGTATTGTCTTTGATGATCCCGTAACATCCACGGGTCGTTCTGTGTTAGACTCTTACTGGTCGGAGGTATCTGGGTAAGTGAATTCCACAATGAAATATGCCACCGCCTGCCCTTTTAATGAGGACCTTGGCTCATAAATAATATCATACTCACCCAATTCGACCGCCCAATACATCAGTCTTCCAAATTTTTCTGGCTTGTGCAAGGCCTGTCTAAGTGGCATATCAGTTTACACCACTATGGTATGGGCCTGGAAATAAGGTTTCATCCTCCTACTCACCTCTATTAGAGCTAGTGCTAGCTTTTTCAGCCTTGGATATCTAATCTCTACTCTTCAGAATGCTTTGCTGGTGTAGTACACTAGTTTTTGTACTCCATCCTCCACTCTTATCAACGCTGAACTGACTGCGCTCTCCGAGACCGCCAAATATAAGTATAATCGTTCTCCCATCACCGGCCTGGATAACAGTGGAGGTATCCCTAAATATTTTTTCAATTCTTAAAATGCCTTCTCGCACTCATCATTCCACTCGAAAGTTATTCTGAGAGTCTTGAAGAACGGGATACACCTATTCGTTGCTCTCGACACAAACCTGTTGAGAGCTGCAACACGGCTTGTGAGGCTTTGTACTTCCTTCTTCGTAGCTGGAGATCGTAATTTTAGCAAAGCTTTAATCTTCTTCGGATTCGCCTCAATGCCCCGCTGATTCACAATATACCCGAGGAACATGCTTTCTCGCACACCGAATATGCATTTGTCGGGTTTATCTTCATTCGATATTTATCCAACTGATCAAAGGTTTGGCTGAGGTCAGCTAGATGGTCGGTGGATTTCTTGCTCTTAGTTAGCATATCGTCGACGTAAACTTCCATGTTTTTATCGATTTGTTTTGGGAAAACTTTATTCATCAACCCCTGGTACGTAGTGCCTGCATTTTTAAGTCCGAAAGGCATAACATTATAGCAGTATATTCCCCTTGGGGTAATAAAAGGAGTACTCTTCCTGTCTTTTGGTTTCATATTAATCTGGTTGTAGCCGAATAAAGCATCCATGAAGCTCAATAACTCATTCCCCGAGGTAGCGTCCACCAATTAATCAATTCGGGGTAATGGAATCTTTCGGGCAGGCTTTATTGAGATTTGTGAAGTCTACACACATCCTCCACTTGTTATTCTTCTTCTTTACCATCACAACATTAGCTAGCCAATCAGGATACTTGACATCTTCAATAAAAGAGGCCTTTTGTAGCTTCTCGACTTCCTCCTAGATAACTTGGTTCTTCTTTGGGCTAAATACCCTTCTTCGCTGCTTCACTGGCTTGACCTCCTTATTAACATTGAGCTTGTGGCACAGGAAGGCTGGGTCTATTCCTGGCATGTCTTCATGACTCCATGCAAAAGCTTGCTTTCTATGCCATAAAATCCCACTACTTCCTGCTTTATTGACGGCTCCAGTGAAGCGCTAATTTGAGTGCATTAGGAGGTGAAGACAGGGTCTCTCTAGTGCAATATGATTCACTAGGACCCATTGTGTTCTTGAATCACTCATTCGTATGCAATCGATTTTTCATGACATATAGTTCAAAAATACGGTGGCAAAATGCACACATACAGAAATTTGGTTGAAATCAAACAATGTAAAGGGGAATATGGAAAACAATCTAAGAAAACAAAAAAATTAACCCCAACCACCACAAATCAACACTTAGAAATGAAGGATAAAACATATAGAAACTCTAATTAGAATTACATCTAGCAAAGATCTTAAATAAAGCACTTACTAGAGTTCAAACTAGAAGAAATCCAATAATGATAGAATATTTAGGATTTATGCATCCAATCCTAGAAAATACACCCAATAGAGATCACAAAACTCACATGCAATGGAAAATTTTCACCTTTATCACAAAATTTCCTAGAGAAATGCTCTAGGGATGTATGATTTGAAAGGAGGAACAGATGATCCCTATTTATATTTCAATAACCCGTTTTGTGTAAATTTGGGAAGTCTATGAGCACGGCTATGGACCATCCGTGTATACAACAGTCGTGTATACTTGTCTAAGTTATATCCGTGTGACAGGTTTTGTTAAAAACTCTCAGTCACGAAAAAATCTACAAGAAGATTGAGTATTAAAATCTAAAATCCCAAACTCTCAAATATGGTATGAATGTATGCAAATGCATGAGAAAACATTGATGTTGAACATTTCAAGCATGATTTTGAGATGAAAATGCACAAAAAAAAACTCAAACACACATGTGTACAAATACAACTCTGATATTAAAAGTGTGGCAATGATTAGGCAATATATGATAACCATGATTTCATGAATAAATATCCCTTAAATCTGGATTAATGATATAGTTTGAGAACTCATTCAAAATAAACATTAATCAATACAAAAACATATTCAAAACTCCAATTAAATCAAAGCAAAGCAATTTTCATAGTCCTATGAGCAAATACGGGTCACAAATTAAAAGAAATGCACATAATCAAGTAATTGGAATTACAACTTATATTTATGTTTATCATTAAATTAATATCCTTTCAAGATCTAATAAATGGTAGTCTCTAAAAATATGTATCCCTCAATAATGTTTAAGACTTAAAGTAGAGACCAAAGTTATCATTACAAGAAAATTAAAATCATATATTACTTTTCATGCCTTGAATTTTATAGCACTTGGATTTGCATCATTCCATCATAATTTGAATTTTTCAATGGTGGATTTTGCAAATGCTTTGATAGACACCTATTGACTAAACTTAAATTTGAGTCAAAGTTATCTCACCAATGGTACATCATTTTATTTATAAAAGAGCCCCATAAATTAACTCCATCAAGAAAAGTGTATTTTATAAGACTCTCAAATTACCAAAGAAGCGTTTCAAAAACTAATACAAGATCGTGGGATTTAATCTTAATCTGAAGTGAGGCACTAAATGAAATACACATAACTATAATCAAGTGAGGGATATTCAAGTTCATGTGTAAATTGAAATCACAACCAATGATAACAATATAGTTTGACTGTCATAATTTATCAAGTGCATTTTAAAATATCATTGACATACGTAGCATTTGCATCAAAAACTTAAAAAATCATGCTTTCATAATCATCCAAGTTAAGTTCACTAATCAAATCAATTAAATCAAATAACTTAATAATATAATCTCAAAAAGAATAAAATGAAAATCTTTTTTGCAATTTTAAAATAAGAATGATGCAATATATACGAACATATCATGTAAGGAATAAAGCATATTAAAAATGCATGAGAATGCTTAAATGCATGAAAATTCCTCATAAAAATATAAATGACGATCCAAATGAAGCAACAAGAAGACCCCAGGTATTCTAAGAAAACTACCGCCTAAATAGCGATAGGTGAAGCATCTCCCGGATCTTTAAGAGGTAATAACGTAACTTCCTTCCTAACAACATTTTTTGTGAGATATCCACCTCAAATTTCTTACTAGGTGTGTTTCTAGGTACGCCTCTCACATTCTTGGTTATCCATATCTCATTCCTTACACGTTTATCATGCCAATTCCTTGGAATATGAGTAAGAACTCTAGGTCTAGGAAACTTTCTCCAAACCTTACTCCTCTATTTGACTAAAAATTCAACTCTCCCCATCAACTTTCCTATCGCTCCTTTAAGATCATGAATAGGATCTCTTTGCATAAACCTCTTCATATTTTGAATGAATCTCACATTTCTCTCTTTAAAATGCATATATGTTTGGTTTGAATAACCATGAAACCTATAATAGGTACAAAAAGGTAAATAATGCCTAAACATAGGCTTAGGTTCATGAGATATTTTCTCAACATTCTTCTTTTTTAAACAAAAGTGAGCACAATGATTTCTATTTCCACAAAATGAGTACCCCAGTGTATTTTGTCTTAGATGTAGACTTAGGTACAACGTCCTTCTTTTTAAATTAAGGAATCTGTTCCTTAGCCCACTTTTCAATACAAGAAGAAATCTTAATTTTTACTTTTGAAATACCAACTTTTTCTTTCAAAGGTTTAACATAGATAATTCCTTGTTTGTCATGTTTCACTTTACAGTGAATTATTAAAATGCTATCAATAACATTTGTTCTATCAACCATTTCAATCTTTGAATTCTTGACATGTTGCAACTCAATATTTTAAACTTTTTAAAATCAACTTTTAAAATTTATTTTTGAATTTCAAGATCTTCTTTTTATTTCAAATTATTTCATTTTTTATTTTCAAAACATTATTCTCATTTTTTCAAAGCATAAATCTTCTCCTTGAGTTTCAAGCATTCCAATTGAACATTTTTAGTTTTCTCATCTTGATCAAATTAAAAAGTTCTCATTTTATTTAGGAGCTTAATGTTTTATTTTTTCAACTTTATATATTCTTGACAGATTTCATCAAAGGCCTCATAAATATCATTGACCTAATTATCTATTTCATTTAGTGACCTAGGATGCGATGTGTGTGAACCTTTGATACTATAAGACGATGAATGTAACACACGCCCCCGTGGTTTTAACCTTACCCGTATGGATTGGTGACTTAATATGATCCAATTGGACTATAGACCTCGTGAGATGGATAGTGGGATAAATTTGGGTAATATCGTGGCCTTAGTCCACTTAATTGGGTTTAGAATTGGCCTTTATTTAATTTATAGAAAAGTTAGGGTCGTTCGAACAAAATGCTGGGTTATTTGAATGAGGAAGCTCCATCGTTCGAAGAATGCTTCAAATGACCATCGAATAAAAAACACATGTTCCCCTTTCCAGCCTCGTTAGATTGTCGTTAGAACCACGTTTAAACGAGATGCGATGTCATTCGAACGAGGTATAGTCTAGTTTAAATGAGACTGCAGAAAATCAAATTTTTGCAAAAATTTATGTGCTGTCAGGTGGAGAACTCTTGGACCATTTGAGTTATCAAGCTCTCAATGAAGCAAATCAAATTGGGGGGGGACTTTTGGGGAGACTTTGGGTAATAGGTTTTAAGGGTATTTGGTATATATAGATGAGAGAAGGTTTGGGGGTCTATCCCTAACCATTTTCTATCAGATTTTATCTCTCTCTCTCTAACACTTAGATCTCCCATGGAGTTCCACAACCCTAAACCACCATGTTTACCTTATATTCTATCATATTTAAGCCTATAAAACCCATAATCACCACATGTTTGAGAAAGACATCAATTATGGAGACGTTTTGGGGATTTTTAGAGAAGAAAGGTAGAAGAATAAAGGAGCTTAAATGAGTTTTTTGCTTGGAGACTTCAAGGAGACAAGCTTAAAGGAGCTAGGCAACCTCTTTAACACCACCTTAGGAGGTGGGAGGTGTGACACCCCGCTTAAAATAATAATGGGTGGCCAGCCCTATACTAAATTAAATCAGGAATCTCAACTGGATCATTCTCGGCATCTATTGTCAATACTAAAATAAACATAGCTAACTACCCACTACTACAATAAGCGGATGCCAAAAAATTTAAAACCATGCAATGGACATCATACCAACAACAATAACTAATGAACATGATAATATGTACACACATACTACAATAAAAAGGAGTGCTCATATAAAACATAAAAAGTACAACAAAAGAGATATACCCGAATATGTTGTCGGGTCACAGACGATACAACATCCAGTAGAGAAATACAAAAGCGCTACGCATAACCCTTGGGTATAAACCCGATATACAAAATGAATCCAATCTAGATTTACAAAAGGTAGGAAGCGGCTAACGAAATCCCGCAACAGTCCGCAACTGCTACATCTCTGAGAACACTGAATAGAATAGCATCATCGGTATCCTTGCGGTGGGACACCTGTAGTCCACAATATATATATAGCAAGAGATAAATATAAACGGGTCAGAGCCCGAGGTGTGAAAATAGATTTAGCAAGTGCATTAAAATGCATAATAATTATAAATGCTATTTCATGATGAAAGTGGAGTCGCACTCTCTTGGAGCTCCAACTCACACCGCGATTAAAGCTCGCACCTAAACGTGTGCACATGAACCTTCATTAAACAACCCGACACGTTCTAGGGACAGTAAATCTTACTCTACGAATAATCTACACCTGCGTAACCCACTGTCTGAAATATAATCATAATCTTCTCATTCTAGCATATCCTAAGTTTATGCCCGAACTTCTACATCAATATGTATATATTTACATACATATATCTTACAAGCATTCATCAATTTATAATTATTATACTAGCAAGTTATAAGCATTAGAATAGTTGAACGTCATCTTTACATACTTATAAAGTATTATTTCACCTTATAACATAAGCCCGAGCACCAAGGACTAAAATTTTACCCACTCCTAATATTGCACTGCGATTCGTACGTGGGACGTCTCGCAAAGCGAAATCCAAATAAGGAACCCCCCGATACACTACAACTTGACAATGTTGATCTTCGAGATCCATTATGCCCTCAGCACACCACACATATACCTTTCGCTATTTATTATGAACTACTATCCCTAAGTCCATAAATAAAATATCGCACAAGACCTTTAGGGTATATATAACATTACTCTAGTTATAAAACACAATCATTCAACCTTATTGAACATGTACACGTAACACACATAACATGTACTTAAAATATCCATAACATATTCACTTATAGGATATAAAAATATACATCACAGTGCTATCATCTTCCAGGAATTACTCACTTTGACCCGGGCTACCAATGGTCGAACTAGATCACACCGACTTGGTACAAACCAAATCACAACGTACGGGAAGCGATCATAGTTCCTGACCTGAAAGTGAGAACGAATCATACCCAAGACTTCTCACCAAGAATAAAAATCACGCAATAAATAATAGACGACTATGACCTGGGGACTATACGCACCCTGCTCCTCAAGTCAGGGGCCTCACCCACATCATGCAACCTCCCATGATAACATGTGTTGGGTATGCTCACACAATAAGTATATATATCATTAACACTAGATATACATGCGATCACATCATATATAAAAACCATCACACAAGGTATATTCATTCACACCATATATATATATATATATATATATGTGTGTGTGTGTGTGTGTGTGTGTGTGTGTGTGTGTGTGTGTACATGTTATCTCACGTCCATATGTATACAAGTAATGAATTCGGCTATATGTATATAACTCTCATTATACTAACCGACGCTATAACGCATACTTTACCAAACATTCCATTATAAGATCCCTCACTTGAAACTTACGTATCCATTGCACCTAAGATGAGAGTAGTCTCCCAATTTAGTCGACCTTAAGGATATTATCTCATAACCGAATGTATATAAAATTATCATTCACACCATCTATATCCGGATGCACACCGTTATACAATAATTCTCCCGGCTATAGGTACGTACATAACTATTAGTCGGTAAACCACAAACTCAATCCCAAATTCATTTATATGATCCCATCACGCATTGGAATACCTATCATTAATCACACCTAGATATATAATAACTATCCAGATTATAAGTACGAACACAGACTATTCTCGTCGATAGTACAACCAATCATTCTCAATTTTGATTACGGTTCAATTGATTATATGAACCCTTAACGTGATCGCATTTAAGGTTAAATCCTTAAGTTTATCGTCACTAAGGATACACAACCTCTCTCTCATTGGTACCCAATCGTATCTAAATAAAAATCCCGTCGCTAGGAGGATTCGACGCGGGAATTGGCCTAATAACTTCAAGTCATACTTTCACAACCACCTCGATGCGTCCCCAACGTCAAATCATAATATCACTCACATCTAATCTCCAAATAGGATACTCATCCTTAATGAGATTCCCCACTAAATCGATGCAACAACTCCAATATATATGTATACATATAACCCCTATGTCCCCAAGATCACGTCATGTGAGAAACTTCCAATAAGTCTCCAAAACGTATCTCTCGCATCATATAAGAATGTTCCAAATAGATAAACCTAATCGAAACGGAGTAAAACTCGCTCTAAAAAAACGTCGCAAAACAGCCCTGTTTATGAATCGATTCAGCCCAAGTCGAATCTATTCGGTCCTCAAAGCGAATCGATTCGCCCCAAATGCGAATCAATTCGGTCCAAAGGAACTGCAAGTCTGTCTTAGGCTGAATCGATTTGGTTTGGGTCCGAATTGATACGGTCACACAGATCTCTAAGTCTGTAACATTCCGAATCGATTCGAAAAGGGGACGAATCGATTCGTCCTGTACAACAGGCTACGAAATGGGTCATTTCTCTACAAAATTCAATTTTCCTAAAACCCAAATTCTCATCTTCTCTCCATAAATTTCAACCCAAACATGTTTCTAACATTAAAACCATTATATTTATTAACCCAACTACATATACAACCTCCAATCCATATACACACACCTCAAATGCAAGATTTAACCCAATATCTAGGTTTTTGACATAATAACCCAAAATACAAATTTTTATCCACAATTCATGAAATAAATTACACACGTGAATTATTTAGCAAGATTAATCACTTGCCTCGAAGTTGTAGAGGTTGAATCTTCCTCGAAATCGCGTATTGACCGGAATCCCCAAGCCTCTCTCCTCTTTCTCTTCTTCCTTTCTTCTTCTCTCTCTCTCTAGGGCTCTCTCTCAATCTCAAGAATGAGATTATCATCTCACATAGGCTTTTTAAGCTTTATCTCCAAGATACCCAACTTTAAATGATAATACACACCTTAAATTACTCGTTTACTCCAATTCGAGTTAAACTAACTTAAAATATTCCGGAATCGAAATAAAACCCAAGGACAGTCATTTTGACTATCTCGGCCCATCCGGAATCAACCGCGCACTCAGAATCATCATGTGAAATACTTTATAACATCCTCAAATTTTAACCTCAATTGCCAAATTTAAAATTCTCCAATTCAAATAAATTTTATTTTTCCCTTATAAATTAAAATTCTCAGTCCTAGAAATCACGGGGTATTACAGACTCCCCCTACAAGAATTTCGTCCTCGAAATTAAGTTAAGCCTAGGACTCCGAACCTTAACTAGCTCCTAAGACATCGACCCTCAAGATCACTATACCTATCTCTCCCACTTCTCAAGGCGAATTACTATTTTTATAATCAAATTAGTTAACCAGGGTGCCCATACACCCTGTACCCGAGCTCAACTGCATAAACATTACCCGGGTCCACTAGCCTTAAACCGATATATAACTCTCAGCTAATTAATCTATAATATCATACTAAGTATATAACAAATTTTGAAATGTCCAAAAATTTAACTCTTCTCGATTCCTGACATTCACTACTTTCATGTGGGGAAGGTCTCGTAAGCGAAATCCAAACAAGGAACCCTCCCAATACACTACTGTATAGCTTTGTTAGGGATTGAGATCAGTTGAACCAGGATTAGAGTTTTATAAAATATTTTTGAACCATAGGTATTGCTCGAAGGCCTATAAAACAATATAATATAAAATAGTTTCATGTCTTTCGACACAACAATCAAACACCCTATGTTCAAGACACAAGGCCCCAACAAATACAATACTCTCACCAACACCTAGTTCTCAAAACTAACACAACCATGAGCTAAATTCCTCGCTCAACCATGAATTTTCTAAACTCCGAACCTCCTCAGTCATAAAAATCCTTTACATCACATCCAAGCATCGCCATAAGATAGGCCCTTCCATAACTGGAACATTATATTCACATGCATTTAGCTTTAACTTCAAAATGATAGCCTTACGATTTACCACCAAATACGTTTTAACGGTTCGTACTTTCGAAAAACCAAAAGCACAACTCTATACTAGCCCACCGCAAAATGATCTATTCTCCCAAAAGATATCATCCAAGTGCCACACTCGCTCACTCCTTCCTCGAAGGAAATTCTATGCACCATATGGTTATAATAGCTAATCACTCACTGAAACTTTACATGCGATACTCCCAATACCGCGTAAAGCATGACCTAGGCACAAAGGAGAATAATTCACATATTACTTCCGTATTCCAACTTCCTCACTTCATTAATGAGTCTTTGTCCAGAGTTCTCTTGCCCAAACTGGCCTATGAATTGTTGTAGGGTTTGCACATCCAAAACTTTCTCAAAAGTTGCCCGCTACCTCTTACCGGACAATCCCTCTTCCTATGACTTATTTCTCCACAAAAGAAACATCTCCCAGAAAATCCTTCATGTCCACCCTGAGGGACAAAACGCTATTGCAGCGATGATCTTGCTCCGCTGGCATCATCTCCTCTAGTCCTACTTGATGAACCCGAATCCCAAAAATTCTTACTCCCACTTAAAGAAGACAATACTCCTGACAATGTGACAATGCCACACACACCACATCACTAAAAGTCGGCAACGTTAGGTTCCCTAACAAATGCTGACTTATTCACCAATCTCAGCCTCCCGAGAACTTCACTATTCATTTTTCCTCCATATATACCTCGTCGGGCTCAAAGTTCACCAATCGAGTAAATTCGCCTTCGTACTCAATCACCGTTCGATCACCTTGCATCACATCTAATAATCTCATCCTCATTTCCTTCTGAATCGCGGAAGGAAAACACTTTCGATCAAAGCGTACCCAAGAATCTTCTATGGGCATTGCATCTCTCTGCTCTGATGTGGTGACTGACTCCCACCATTGGAGAGTTGCACCCGTTAGTTTAAAAGTGGCGAGTATTTATTTCTTCACCTCACTGCATTCAACCATCTGAAGGTGCCTTTGCATACCCTTCCTCCACTGACTTATAACTATTACATCAACTCCCCCCGAAAATTCTGGAGGATGTCCTTCCCTGAAGACTTCTCGTACTCTTTCCACGCAGATGGCCCTGGGTGGTCTTGAGCTATCGAAACTACAATATGATGCGCCATAGCAACAATGGCAACCTCTACTGCTTGTGCCACCATATTGGCAACTTCGATCGCAGTCACAATCCTTTAAGGCATATGGGGTTCAATATTCTCAGCCCCTCTATTTGCCCTGTTTTGACAACTTCTTCTCGATAATATCTGAGATGAGAGCAACTGTATCAGAATGCCGGTCAAGAAATTACGCATCGCAGAAGAAAATATAGGCATAGTGAACACAACAGTCCTAAAAGTAGGGCTCTACATCAAGAACGCTTACGGAAGAACGCAGAAAACCGACATAGATCCAAAAACACTAAAACCTGATGCTCTGATACCACCTGTGACACCCCACTAAAAATAATAATGGGTGGGCAGCCCTATACTAAAGTAAATCTGAAATCTCAAGTGGATCATTCTCAGTATCTACTATCGATACTAAAATAAACATAGCTAACTATCCACTACTACAATAAGCGGATGCCAACAAATTTAAAACCATGTAATGAACATCATACCAACAATAATAACTAATGAGCATGATAATATGTACACACATACTACGATAAAAAGGAGTGCTCATATAAAACATAACAAGTACAACAAAAGAGATATACCCGAATATGCTGTCGGGTCATAGACAATACAACATCTAGTAGAGAAATATAAAAGCGCTATGTATAACCTATAGGTATAAACCCGATATATAAAATGAATCCAATCTACATTTACGAAAGGTAGGAAGCGGCTAACGAAGTCCCGCAACAGTCCGCAACTGCTACAGCTCTGAGAACACTGAATAGAAAAGAATCATCGGTATCCTTGCGGTGGGACACCCGTAGCACACAATATATATATAGCAAGAGATAAATATAAACGGGTCAGAGCCCGAGGTGCGAAAACAGTTTTAGCAAGTGCATTAAAATGCATAATAATTATAAATGCACTATTTTATGATGAAAGTGGTGTCGCACTCTCTTGGAGCTCCAACTCACCCTTCAACTAAAGCGCTCACTTAAACGTATGCACATGAACCTTAATTAAACTACCCGACACGTTCTAGGGACAGTCAATCTTACTCTACGCATAATCTACACCAGTGTAACCCACTGTCTGAAATATAACCATAATCTTCTCATTCTAGCATATCCTAAGTTTATGCCCTAACTTCTACATCAATATGTATATATTTACATAAATACATCTTACTAGCATTCATCAATTTCTACTTATTAACTTTAGCAAGTTATAAGCATTAGAATAGTTGCACGTCATCTTTACATACTTATAAATTATTCTTTCACCTTATAACATAATCCCGAGCACTAAGGACTAAACTTTTCCCCACTCCCAATATTGCACTGCAGTTCGTACGTGGGACGTCTCGCAAAGCGAAATCCAAATATGGAACCCCCCCGATATACTACTACTTGACAATGTTGATCTTCGAGATCCATTATGCCCTCAGCACACCACACATATACCTTTCGCTATTTATTATGAACTATTATCCCTAAGTCCATAAGTAAAATATCTCACAAAATCTTTAGGGTATATATAACATTACTCTAGTTATAAAACACAATCATTCGACCTTATTGAACATGTACACGTAACACACATAACATGTACATAAAATACCCAGAACATATTCACTTATAGGAAACAAAAATATACATCACGGTGCTATCATCTTCCAAGAATAACTCACTTTGTCCCGGGCTACCAGCGATCGGATAAGATCGCACCGACTTGGCACAAACCAAATCACAACGTATGGCAAGCAGTCATAGTTCCTCACCTGAAAATGAGAACGAATCATACCGAAGACTAACCACCTAGAATAAAAATCAAGCAATAAATAATGGACGACTATAACCTGGGGACTATACGCACCCTACTCCTCATGCCAGGGGCCTCACCCACATCGCGAAACCTCCCATGATTCATTCACACCGTATATATATATATATATATATATATATATATATATATATATATATATATATATATATATATATGTGTGTGTGTGTGTGTGTGTGTGTGTGTGTGTGTGTGTGTGTATGTGTATATATATACATGCTATCTCACGTCCGTATGTATACAAGTAATGAATTCGGCTATAAGTATATAACTCTCATTATACTAACCGACGCTATAACGCATACTTTCCCAAACATTCCATTATACGATCCCTCACTTGAAACTTACGTATCCATTGCACCTAATATGAGAGTAGTCTACCCATTTAATCAACCTTAAGGACACTATCTCATAACCGAATGTATATAAAATTATCATTCACACCATCTATATCCGGATGCACACCGCTATACAATAATTTCCCGACTATAGGTACGCACATAACTATTTGTCGGTAAACCACAAACTCAATCCCAAATTCATTTATATGATCCCATGACGCATTGGAATACCTATCATTAATCACACCTAGATATATAATAACTATCCAGATTATAAGTACGAACACAGACTATTCTCGTCGATAGTACATCCAATCATTCTCAATTTGGATTACGGTTCAATTGATTATATGAACCCTTAACGTGATCGCATTTAAGGTTAAATCCTTAAGGTTATCGTCACTAAGGATACATGACCTCTCTCTCATTGGTCCCCAATCGTATCTAAATAAAAATCCCGTCGCTAGGAGGATTCGACACGGGAATCGTCCTAACAACTTCAGGTCATACTTTCACAACCACCTCGATGCGTCCCCAACGTCAAATCATAATATCACTCACATATAATCTCCAAATAGGATTCTCATCCTTAATGAGATTCCCCACTAAATCGATGCAACAACTCCAATACATATGTATTCATATAACCCCAAAATATCTCGATACATCTCCAAGATCACGTAATGTGAGAAACTCTCAATAAGTCTCCAAAAGGTATCTCTCGCATCATATAAGAATGTTCTAAATCGATAAACCCAATCGAAATAGAGTAAAATTCGCTCTAGAAAAACCTCGCAAAATAACCATGTTTCCAAATCGATTCGGCCCAGTCCGAATCTATTCGGTCCTCAAAGCGAATCGATTCCCCTCAAATAAGAATCGATTCGGTCCAAAGGACCTATAAGTCTGTCTTAGGCTGAATCGATTCGGTCACACAGATCTCTAAGTTTGCAACATTCCGAATCGATTCGAAAAGGGGACGAATCGATTCAGCCTGTACAGCAGGCTACGAAATGGGTTATTTCTCTACAAAATCCAATTTTCCCAAAACCCAAATTCTCATCTTATCTCCATAAATTTCAACCCAAACATGTTTCTAACATCAAAACCATTATATTTATCAACCCAACTATATATACAACCTCTAATCCATATACACACACCTCAAATGCAAGATTTAACCCAATATCTAGGTTTTTGACATAATAACCCGAAATAAAAAAATGTATCCACAATTCATGAAATAAATTACACATGTGAATTATTTAGCAAGATTAATCACTTGCCTCGAAGTTGTAGAGGTTGAATCTTCCTCGAAATCGCGTATTGGCCAGAATCCCCAAGCCTCTCTTCTCCTTCTCTTCGTCCTTTCTTCTTCTCTTTCTCTCTAAGGCTCTCTCTCAATCTCAATAATGAGATTATCATCTCACATAGGCTTTTTAATCTTTATCTCCAAGATACCCAACTTTAAATGCTAATACACACTTTAAATGACTTGTTTATTCCAATTTGAGTCAAACTAACTTAAAATATTCCGTAACCGAAATAAAACCCAAGGATAGTCATTTTGACTATCTCGACCAATCCGGAATCAATTGTGCACTCAGAATTGTCATGCGAAATACTTTATAACATCCTCAAATTTTAACCTCAATTGCCAAATTTAAAATTCTCCAAGTTTGGAAACAAATGGGTAAAATGATAATTTTAAGTAGAGTGGAACATCTTTTCAAGTAACAATGTTGGAAAATATATTACACAAAATGGTCCTAAAGGAAAGTAATTTTCGGGATGAAATCAACGTAAATATGTTAATGATAAGAAATGGTGATTTTTAAGTGTAACACAAATATGGGGCATAGTTCTCGGAATTTTGGCTTCGAACGGTAAAAGTATAATAATATGGACGTTTGTAAAATGTTAAAGCACATTGAAAGGGGACTTGATGTGATCGAAAATAATTAAGAAGGGTCCAGAGCCTTGTGGTGAAAGATCCAAAATCACTTGCCAAAGCATTTTGGTAGCATAACTGGCGGTGCGGAGCTCGTTAAAGTACGCTATTATATGGTAAATTTTGAGATAAATAAAATGAGAAAAATGGAAGATGATAAAGAAATTGGTTGTGCTAAGAAATTAGGAAAAGACAACCTTTGTGAAATAAAATAGATAAATGTTCCTGTTTTACAAAGGTAATTTGGACAAGAAATATGAAAATGACTAAGTCCATGTAAAACTTGCATTAATGACACAAGTGGAGAGGTTAATGGGTAATCAGGAAACCTATGATAGTGTTAACCCATAATTAACCCATGTGTGTGTTGTGAATGGTTTTCAAAAGCAAAACAAGTATTTTCTAACATAGAATGTGTGTGTTAAAAGGTGATTTTCAAGGAAAATACTAAAGCGAATTTGGTGAGAGATCTAATCGGGAGCTTTATATGAGGAAAATGATGCTAAGATAATTAATAAAGGGTAAGAATGGTCCTTCTGCAATGATTTATGAGATTTAATTAAGTCAAGTAATGTTTTTGGAATAAAAATGGATTCATGCATTAGTGTGTGTGTGTGTGTGTATATATATATATATATATATATATATATATATACAGTATTTGCATGTACACGTAGGGGGAACATTAGAGAGTCTTTTTTTTACCATTCGATTCTATATTGCATTGTTGTATTTCCCACTGGGTATTCGACTCGTTTACGACAGGTTATATGTGATTCCGTACTTTGAGAGCATTATATAGTTAAGTATTCTTTTTATTTATATATGATTGGACTCTGAAAATGCTTTCCACGAGTCCCACACGCATCTTGGTATAAATTGGAATCGCATGATAAACAAGTGAATTGATTAATCAAATAAAACTGAACTAGAAACATTATTTAGGTTATCTCATTGCACTTCATACCTAATGTTCAGGTCGGATCGGATTGACCCACGAGTAACTCATAAATTTGGGTCGGTCATTAAAATTGGTATAAAAGCTCCAAGTTCAAGATTCCTTTCGAAAGTGATGTGGTGAGGTCGGTAGTGGATCTTTCGACATCAGTGTTGGTTTTGGGCCGGCAACACTAGACAAGTGACGATTTTAGTTCGTGTTCTTAATAATGGAGTCAAGGATACTATATCGACGAGAAATTCATTCCTAAGTAGCACTTGTCCAAGTTAGTTTCCAATAATAGTTCTCAGTGCTTCTGATTTAGACGTATTGGTAACCTGCGAGTGTTTGCATAAGCCATTAGTGGTGACACCGCGTTCTCTAGTGTGAGGTGATTTTGTGTCAAACCTTGATGATGTGAGGAATTCACTAAGATGTTAATAAGGGTGAATAATGTACCTTGATGTAAAGGTGTAAGCTCAGGACTTAGCTGATAGGATACTATCTGTAAGAGGGTAGTTTAGAGAAGATGGAGGTGTAACCCCTTTTTGAGTATAGTGATGATAAGTTAGCTAGCAAAACCTTGGATTAACTGTAGGACACGCAGACACAACTTAGTGAAGATAAACTGGGTTAGAACTCACAATCTCTCGTGTATGACTCAAATGATAACAATGAACTCAGAAGTAACTCAGTTAGAGGGAGAGAGAAGTAAGCACCCTAGATGCACCTTGGCAGGCAGCCAAAACACCGATCACCCTCAATAATCCCTATCAAGTATTAAAAGCTTTGTAATAAATGACAATGGTGGGTGAATGGACCTCTGGTCTATAGTAACTCTCTCTAGTAATAACTTCTGAACTCTCAAAAGGATCATGCCCTCCCCAGAGGTGGTTGGGGTCCTTAAATAGCCTCCCACACCACCCCTGAGGCAACTCCGTCATTAGTGCCTGTGGCAGACATCCCTCATAATTTATGTCACAAACATTAAATACCTGATGCACTAGTTATCTCCACGTGTGTCAGGGGATGTTGTCACAAAGGTGGCTCATCAACTGTCTGACAGCCCCAAATACCACGGTGGTTTACTCAAGTGCAGATTTGACATTGTTTAGCTGGCTAGTGACAACACATAAAGTATATGTGACATTAAGTAGAGGGTTGTTTGGTTCACAACTCAACGCCCAATGGAACTCCAAGCTGCTCCGCCTAAGGTTCCACGGTAAGGGTCTTTCGGTGTTTTACCAGGTGTATCTAAAATGGTCGGACAAGCCCCAACGGTGCCTCACTTCTCAATCCTCTAAACTAAATCCCTCTAAGGTACCCACGACGAGGTCATTCGATAGAGAATCAAAGCTCTCCTAGGCCCTGCCAAGCCAGGTCTCTCGCGAGTACCGTTTGACCTCACACTAAAACTCATTATTATTCTCGTTACATCATTACAACCGTTATAGCTTATATTAAATATAAACAACGATACAATATGACTAAGTAACACAACAAGCTAAAGTATGAGCTACCACGTTGAGTTGCCTCGGTGTCTTAATCCCAAACACTGTTGCTAATGGGGGATTATCTCTAATCTCAAAATTACCTTCAAGCCCCCTATACACTATCATTGTAGGTGAGTGCCCTAGTAATTGTCGATTGATAGATGTATATTGTAAGATATGATGTGAATTACTAGACATTAGTGGTAAGTGTGTTACGTGGGTAACGATGATGATTTGAAGTGACGCAGGAGTAAAACCAAGGCAGCCTTCTATAATGTGGTTTTGGAGAGTATGATGAAACATTTGAGGAATAGGATCCCTTGTGATGTCGATAGTGTGGATTTAGAGGCTTATAGGTTGTACACGACGTCCTATACCCTACTTGAATCCTTAGTAGTGTCAGCTTATGGTTTGACATGTAGTGTATAGTGTCAGCCTTTTGAAAGAATGTTTTTGAACTTTTTATTATGTCCCGAGGAGGGGGTCATAGGCTAGATATGTGCCAAGGCTTCAAACAAAAGGGAAATAAGATTTTTAGCTGAATATCGTAGCCCGTTTTCAATTGCATAAGTGACGACTGGACATGAAGCGATTTTGGTATAAGTAACTGATTTTAATGAAACCTCTGCTTCGTCAATGTTTAGTGGAAAGTATACTTTCTCGGTCCTTATCCAGTAGTCATTCTGAGTGAGGATCCGTTGGAAAAGGGTTTTTTACTTATTTAATAAGTAAATAATTTCTCCATCCAACCCTTAAGACCAATTGCATGCGGCGTCTTTGGGAATATAAATCGACTTGTTGTGACATCTCCGAGGTGTTCAATTATTATAGTTCACCATGTGTGGAGACTGATAGGCTTGTATCCTTGTGAGTATTTTATAGTTGTGGGATGGGTGTTGGAAAAATTGAAAGAGCATTCCTGCTATGAGAAAAAACATGGTGATGAAATCTTATCAAGATTTTGGTGACTTTTATATTGAAGTATGATGGGTGTCCTTAGGGAACCATTTAAGTTCGGTGTTGTGGAGTGAAAGTGTTCTAATGATGGTTGTATTAAGGGTTATGTGATGATATCAGGTTATTTTTCAAGTTTAAAGGAGTCGAATCGTGTAGTTCTTGGGATGCCATCAAATTTGGTATGAATAGGTGATGTAACCTTCTAATGGTAATTGGAGATTAATGTCATAATTGGACATAATGCTCATTTGTCATAAGATGACAAGCGTAATAAGCGTCGTACTTGATTTTGATGAGTACTAGGAAATGCAGTAGAGACTTAGATTGATGATGTCGTGATTGAGGTCATGCGAATAGCAATCCAAACGGGATATCGATGTACGATTAGGGTATCGACATGTGCCGTCGATAAAATAACCCTACAAAGTAAAGGACTAGTTATTGGAAAATCTTGACAAACTGGTATGGATTATGAGGTGTAGACCTATGTAGTACTTTCTATCCTTATAGTGTTAATGACGACCGGTGTGGCCGTCACAAAGATTCAGTTTGTGTAGAATTCAGAGATAAGTGCAGTAACAACCGTCTACTAATGGTGGCTATTACGAGGTGAGTGTTTAGCCTAGTTGGGCATTGCCTAAGGAGATGTTGGGATACAATCACCACACAATAAAGAAGACAGTAACCTAGGTGTGTTAGGTTAGTCATGAAGTCTTGTTAACTAGCGAGATGGATGTAAGGCCCTGACTCAGATTTATAGGTTACTCATAGTCAACTCGATCTGGTCCGAGTGTTAGGTGTGAAGTGCAATGAAACATCCTATATAACGTTGCTAGTCCAGTTTTATTTTAATTAACTTTTCACTTGTTTAGCATATGATTCCAATTTCAAGTTTAAACAACGTGGGGAACCGTGGGCAGCATTTCCGAAGTCTAAGCATACAGAGCTACTAATGTAAAATTAAATAGAACACTTACCGGCATAACACTCTCAAAATATGAAACCCACACCCAACCTGCCGTAACAAAGATGATGGTGTGAGCTAATTCCCAATGAAAAGGCACAAAATGTTGTATAGAAACGAACGACAGAAAAAAGACTCGACACGTTATGCCTACATGCACATGCAACTACCTTGTATATAAACATGTACATACACATACGCATGTTTATGCATGAAACTGTTTTAGTTTCGAAAACCTTGTTTTTCCAAATTAATTCACCTTAATCTTGCAAAAGACTTCCTTCCCCTTATTTTGACATTTATTCCTTCATTTAACACATGTGGTTAAATACTTGAAACAACTACACTTAATCACCCTTTTGAGACACACAAACACTGTGTTAGAAAATACATATTTAGTTTTTGAAAACCTTTAACAACACACCCTTGTATTAATTATGGGTTGGACCACTTGGGTTGCTTAATCACCCATTTATCCACTTACTTTACCGTTTTCTTGGCCTTATGGACATTAATCAACTTCGCATTTACTTGTCCATTTTTAACCTCTACCAAAACATTTATTAATTCATCCAAATTGGGTTGTCTTAATAAGTTTTTACCACACAATCTGTTTCTTGACATATTCCTTCTTCCTTTATCTTTATCTCATGATCTTTTCAATAACAACGTACTTCAACGGACTCCACAATATCGGCGATGCCACCATATGCTCTGGCCAGTAGTTTTGGATCTTTCACCCCAAAGCTCCGGGACCTCATTAATTATCCCGATGTCATTCGAGTTCCCATTGTATGTTTTAACATTTTACAAATTTCCACATTATCCCTTCTTTCCCATTTTATCCGGTCAAAGTCGAACCCAGGATTTCACCCCAATTTGTGTTACACTTTGAAATTATCATTTCATGTCCTTTACACTTTAACTTTGATTTTGTTCTAAATCATATTCATTTAGGACCAATTTGTGTAACACCTTTTCCGGTATTTTTATTACATAAAAATGTCCCGCTTTAAGTAAAGTTTTTATCTTACCTATTTATTTCCAAACTTATCATTTTTCTCCATTTTACAAGTGTTGGTTTCCCAAAATACCTTTTTAATACTCGGAGTATCATTCTTCTCAAGTTGGAAACCTCTTTATTCCATTATATTCTTTTCAAATTCATAAGTGTTAATCTTTCAAAACATTATTAAGTTACGCACACCAACTTTCTAATGTTTAACCATTAACACTTATCCAACGCCTTTACTAATTGTACTTCCAAATTAAACATTCCTTTACTTTCTTTATTCAAAAAATCTAATTACTCTTAAATACTACTTTTATAAGAAAATAATATTTAATTTTTATTAATACATGTAGTCTTACAACCTTATATTCATACCGCCTTAACCCCTTTTTTCACACTTTGAAGATTATAATTTTTACTTTTCCAATTTTCTTTTTAAACCCAACAAAACCTCCTTTAAACTTGTTCACATAATTATTATCAAAATAATACAAGCTTATATGCATGAGAAGATGGTTTTTTACTCCAAAAATCCTATTAAATGGGTTAGACATACATTTCATTCTATAAATTCATAATACTTTCAAAAATGCACTTTCAAGTCATAAAAGATATTTTTTAACTTCTTCAAACACAGCAAATGTCCATATTTTATAAACTTTAGATTTTTGCAAGAAACTTTGAACATTATTTCACCACTGTTTTAACAAATCAATCATCATTTTCAAACATTTTATTTCATAAAATGTTTAACATCAATCTTCTTGAAAATACGCCATTTTCCTAAAAATCCCAATCTCCATTTCAAGAAACCTTAAAATATTTAATCATTATTTATTATTTAACAAAATAACATTTTGCAACATTTTTATTTCATAAAAATGTTTATTGCTTACTATACATTATTTTCATCATTTAATCAAATGCATCCTACTCGTGTAATCTAATAACAAGACTACAAATACACAAAATAGAGTCTTAATACTAAGAGTAAGATTTTTCACCTCAAGTGGAGCTCCAATAATGGTAGGCACGAAAGGTATAAGAAGATAGAAACCTCCCACATCCTAAGGTGTCTTCGAGGAGGTTGTCCCGCTCCAAAACCGTGCTCCATCAACTTTCCAAGGAAAATTCCATTCAAACACCATAAATCTTCCATTTTTAACTTCAAGAACTCTGAATAAAAGCTCCATAAATTCATATCTTTCCTCATCCATGGTGAAAACATATCAAATATGGTGTTATAAGGTGAAGGGGTGACGGTAGAATGGTGGTTTGTGGTGGTGGGAGAGAGCAAGAATGCTAAAATGGTGTAGGAAGATCACCCCTTCCACTCTCTCTCTCTCTCTTCTTCCAACTCCAATAACCCCAAATGAGCCCAAATAATACTTATAAAAACCCACCAAAGCCCAAAATCCTCGTTTTCCTCAATCTGGGCTCACCAGATCTCGACGGCTCATCAAATCAAGGGTTCGGTGCACAAGGGCAATTTGATACACACAATTTCGAAATGTGTTGTTCGAATGCCATTGAGCCTCGTTCAAAAGATAAGTGCATCTCGTTCGATCCATGGCTTCTAACGAACTTCAAACGACCCTTAAAAGTTATAAAGTGGGGTCTTGCTAGAAGATCTTTTTATCACTGACGCGACTAAGAATGTGTCTCGGAAGTGCATACTCTCTGGCTCAAGTGCAAGCCTGTCGCTCAAGTAATAATCCGATAAGTCGGGTATCCTCAGGGAAATAGGACAACAGCGTTATAACGACGTTGGACAGACAAAGAAACCCTAACTCTGACTCTAAAGAAAAAGGAAAAGATGATTTAACTGGTGAAATAGCTATAACTATATGCAATTTTGTAAATATTTAAGTAATGAACTAAAGTATGAATGGAATGAAACTGTTCTAAATTATTCGTAATAATGATGATGATTGAATTAAAACTCGAACTATATAATGAGGAAAACAGGATGGGAATACAATCCCCCAACCCTAGTGTATTGATGGTATAAAACTAATCGTAAATTTAAATGATTAATTAGACCCAGAATTTAGTACTCCCAAGCATTACGTATATGAGGTTCAAGATCGCACCATACTTAATCAGAGGACGAGTAAATCGGTATTGCGATAGTTATACTCGAATTGCATTCTGAAGCATCCCGATTACCCAGAAGCAAACGAGATCCACAGATCTACAATTATTGTGTTTCTACGCAATACGGTCATAATCAAATCATTAAATTTAGAGGATTAATTTTATACACATGCAATTATCACATCGGGTTGAGTTCATGAATCCCGACCTTAGAAATTTAGCCTTACATATGAAAACTTGTAAACAATACGTTTGGAATGAAAGAAAACATTTTTAATACTAAATGAAGATGAAGATAGATGAAGGTGTTATTAGAAAAGAAATTGATGCAATAAAATAAGAATTATAATGGTATTACTTGAATAGCAAAACTGAAGGCAACTAGGGTTTATTGTTCTTCTTCTCTAAAATTGATTACAAAGCTTCCCTAATGAATCAGAAGCCCCACTTCAATGTTGGGAGGAGTTTACAATTTATCTTCTACGAAATAAAAGAGTTTGAACCAAGTAGAATTCTAATTTTTACAAGTGGATAATTCCAAAAAATCGAGAACGAAACCGATCCTGTTAAGGGGTTCGATTCAGTTCTATCTTTGACAGCTTTTACAGAGAATTCTTCGAGCATGGGATCGGTTCTTTATTTTTATACTTTGGTTCGGTTCCATCATTTCAACTCTTCATAGGAAGTTTTCCAGGTGTAGGATCGGTTCGTTTTTCCCTCCTTCGGTTCGGTTCTATTCTTGATAATCTTTACTGAGCACTTTCCCAGGATGGATTCGGTTCTTTTTCTTTCCCTTGTGTTAGGTTTTGTTTTGTCATCTTTTGCAGAAACCTTTCCTCCTCATTCTTCTTTGGAGCTTTTGGTACGAAACTCGAATCAAATCACTAGACACCTGCGAAATAGTTAGAACATACACAAAACTCAGCGTACTCGTTAGAACTTATTAATAGCAAAGATATGATATAACTCAACTTGAATTACACTTTGCGTCACGATAAAAGCCTCTAAATTCGAGGGATAAATGGGAAGAATTTATGCCTAATCAATCACCCATTTACAACGACCTCGTATCCTGTATGGAACGACATTTATGTTGTTCGAACGACCCCTTCTTATCTATTTTCTTTATTTATTTAAATTAAACCCACAACTTATAATAATTATCATAAAGCCTCTGAATAGATAAATCATAACACAATCACACTCATAATTATCCAAGTCCCAAGGTTCTCACTCCATTTCAACGTATGTGGGGAAATTAAATGAAACATTAGGGCGGAGTATTATAAGCTTCCCTCATTGGGGAATTTTGTCCTCGAAATTCTCAACTCTTCAACCCTTAAGCTTATGAGGTTCACTAACTTCTATCCTAAGCCATATAAGTCCTTAAAGACAAAATCATCGAAGTCCTCAGCATAAAGGTCACACTACGCGCCCCCATACAAGGTTTGTCACTAAAAAATCAACATGCGACATGCTTTAACGCTTACCATTTCGCTAACCATGAACATTACATAACCGACTTCGAATCTCCACTCACTTGATGATCATGTACAAACAATTTCTAGTACTACCCATGATATTACCCAAGGCATATCGGTGCCTCCGTAGGCAACCCACTTTAGCGATCAACAATCACCCAAAGTGAATCGTAACACAACCAGTCATCATATACATCATCAAAACCAATTCCATCTTAAGACCGCACATCCTGCATCCATAAAATTTTTAGGTTATTCCAATCACATATTTGTGCTTAAACTTAACACTAACCATATACTGTTGATTTCTCACTCTGAAATGTAACACTCCTACCAAATCATCATCGAATGTTTGAATGAAACCTTCCATTGCGTCACTCTAATAACCCTAGTACTACTTTAGTGTCTCACCTTTGAGCACTCACTTGAGCCTCGTTCCAATCCACTCATCGTGGCAAAGCAACATCGTGTGCTAAGTTTCCTCAATTTCCAATGCTATACAATGTCCTCAAGCCATCCTCCTGCTCTTTACAACCAGAGCCACTAACTGCTATATCGGCCAGTTCGAAAGGTCCCTAATCTTAAAAAAGGCCAATACAATGAGAAAACTGTGTGGCCGAAAAATCAGCCACCCATACACAGGAATTTATACAATAGCAAGAATATCTCAAATAAGGCACACCCAGTCATAGAGATGCATTGACTAGACCCGATCCATCGTGTTATACCAGGCTTAATCGTTTCATGCCATAACATGGCACCAATCTGAGTTACCACATGCATGATAATACTGATCCTCGATTACCAAAACTGAAAGGGACACACAAGAATCAGAAGGAATAAGCAATCGTCCCAAGAAATTCTATTTATAAGCGTCCGACTATGATTTACGAAAGTGAACCTATGCTATATACTTGAAGCCATGTCACTCATTCCTCACGTTCTTATGGGGTACTAATCCTAGCCACATACCCCGGGTTGGGTCACCAACAGTGATGAATCGAACCACAACAATTTATTCTCGTAATACGAAAGTAATATACGAATTTATAGTTTTCTAGGAACTCAACATCTGACTTCCCTCATTGGGAGAAAGTCCTTACCCCTCACGTCCTTAACACTCACGAACTACTCTGATTAGAGAATGTCTAACGCCGTCGTTCACACTGACCTAATCCCCTCGCCGGTGACGACGTCATCAGCCTACTACACCTAAGTTATTATTTGCCATCTGATATCGTGATCAAAATCCCAAATTCCCATAAACATTACTCATTTCAAGAGAAGCATTCACCTTACCGTGTCCTTTGACTACATGAGATTGCCTCCAAGCTTACTTTCGAGTTCTACCCAAATTAAATTCATGTAGCGACCACACTGGTCGCCATTGGCATTCTAAGGGTAGTGAGTAATACACAGGGCTACATCTCATAGTCTGTACTATCTTGGTAGGGCGTGCCACTAGCATACCATCGACACACGCCAACATTCTATTATGCTTCCATACTACCCTACCTTGGTTTCCATTTCAAGTCTCCACATGGCATCATCAATCTAACTTTCAAGAACCTTTCCCAATAATCTTCAAAATAAGGTGTCACATCACTACTGCTAGTCATTCTAATACACCCGGGCACTATGCCCCATAAACTACACGAGTTTTTCACTCCTCATTGGAGGGTACACCACCCATTTGTGCCGATTCGGGAAACCGCACTCGGTACGTACGCTATTTTACTCTTTTAAACCTTGACCAGCAACCTAGGATCATTATCTGAACCTCAGAACAATCGTTACTAGGATGTTAATATTTGTTCCTACCGGACTTCACTAGTTTCCTAAGGACACCAAACATATTCCATGTAAAATTCCCCAACCCGATAAGATTTCATCACACATACCTTAGTCATTGTGGGTGAACTCTGCAAACCTTTCAATACCCTCATCATGATCACTAGGTACTCGCAAGGAAACTGATCCATGAGCTTATATCCCCGGTACACCCTAACCATTAAACACCTCAAGGCGTCACAACTGTCGATTTCTATTCCCAATGATGCCACACTCAATTAATCCTGTAAACACTCACTCTAAGACTGCCTCGCACCTAGCCGTCAGTTCAACGATTATAACGAGCCTTTATACTTAGCTAATGATCTTATCTATCATCCAAATGGCTGTGACCATACTCCACATAACAAAACACAATTAACACTACTAAGGATTTTGGCAGGATACAGGACGTCGCCTACAACCTTTAAACCTCTAGGTTTGTATCATCGACATCACTAAAATCTTATTCCTTAAAATCACATTACATTTTCTAACCTCATCATAGAAGAATATCCAAAGTTCACTCATAAGCCTCCTCGATCATCATTGTTGCATGCGTATCACACATACCCCATTTTCCCATAACTCTCGTCATACCCTACAAGGTACGACCATTAATAAAGAATCACTAGGGTACTTACTTATAACGATACTATCTTATCGACTTAGACTGAGTAGACATCCCAAGTGTTGACCAACACGGTCCATCATGCCCACTAAATCATCAATTGCCTTACGATGAGATACTATCCAAAGAATCAAATTCGCCTAATTACATCATTGGTACTAACTACCCCAAAGTACCCGGTCGAAGAACTCAACACATTTCTTTCAGCAATCAAAATTGTTTAGGTATAAAACACTAGCTATATAATATCCATGGTTGACTTTACACGGGTCATGTCTCTAATTAAATTGATGTCATTCATCATTCTCTACACCTCAATTGTCTTCTCATATCACTACGGATTTACGCACAAGCAACTCACACTAAAACCTGCGAAGTTGCCACTATTGGTTTGCATAGACACTCGCAACTTACTAGCCTACCTAAAGAATTACGAAAGTCATTAACAAATATCAATTCGATCGTGTGCCACCTGACACTAACTTACTTGTCGTGCTAACCTCTTTGTCTTTACCATCGAGGACACGAACTAAACTGTCACCAAAAGCCAGCGTGACTGGCCTAAACCAACACTGACATCGAAAGATCTACTACCGACCTCACCACGTCACTCCCAAAAGGAACCTTGAATCTAGATCTCTAATACCATTTATAACTCTCGACGAGAATTTATGGGTTACTCGTAGTCAACCCAGTTCCGCCTGAGCATTAGGTTTGAAGTGAAATGAAATAACCTATAAAATATTGCTAGTTCAGTTTTATTTTAATTAACAATTCACTTGTTTAGCATGCGATTCCAATTTCAGGTTTAAACTACGTGGGGAACTCATGTGAAGCATCCCCGGAGTCAAAGCATACAGAGCTACTAACGTAAAATTAAATATAACACTTACTTGCATCATGCTCTAAAAATACGAACCCTCGCCCAACCTGCCATAACAAAGACGAGGTTGTGAGCCAATGCCCAGTGGAAAAACACAAAATGCAGTATAGAAACGAACAGCGGAAAGAAGACTCGACATGTTTTGCCTACGTACACATGTAACTACCTTGTATATAAACATATACATACACATACGCATACTTATTCATGAAACTACTTTACTTTCCAAACCTTATTTATCCAAATTAATTCACTTTAATCTTGTAAACGAATTCCTTCCCCTTATTTTGACATTTATCCCTTTATTTAACACACATGGTTAAATACTTGAAACAACTACACTTAGTTTGATCGAAAGTCATTCCTTTAGCGAAATTATCCTTTCCATTTTAACCGATCCATATTAGTATTTTCATTGAAAATCACCCTATCGACACACGCGAACACCATGTTAGAAAATACTTATTTAGTCTTTGAAAACCTTACACAACACACAGTTGTATTAATTATGGGTTGTACCACTTGGGTTTCTTAACCACCCATTTTCCCTCTTACTTTACCTGTTTTTTTCCATATGGACATTAATCAATTTCATATTTACTTGTTCATTTTTAACTGAAAACGTGAGTAGACAAATAGTATCAGAAAGTAAATCCTCAAAAAATCAGGATCACGCGATAAATTAGCGTAACCCGCTCTGATACCAATTTGAGTACGCGTGTAATATCGATTTAAATTAAATTCGCAAGTTTCCAAGAACCCTTATTTAATTAGCGTCTACTTTTAAACCAAATAAAATCAACCCTTAAACATGCATCTAAGGTGCGTGTGTCAATCCATAAATAAATAAAGCATGCACCACAATAAATATGCTGAGACACAGATTTCAGGAAAAAAAACCTTTCGGGTAAAACCTTTATTTCACTATGAATATACAAGCCGCAACTTACAATTACATAGAGAAATCTTCAATGGATCAACGCTTTGAACTCAGCAAGAGAATACACGCAACACCCTCCAAGGACTCGCAGCCCAAACAACGAAGGAAGAACCGCAGCTCTCCTCAATGACACGCAGCCATAACACTTTGTAGAGACTCCCTCAGCAATGACACGCATCCCTCGGTTGCAAAGATCTCTCCACAAAGATTTGAACAAACACAAGGTTGTGTTCTTGGGTTACCAAAAAGATTCACAAAGGATTGGAAGAATTGTGTGAATCAAAAACCTAGAGTCTTGGGCTCAATAGGTAAAGACTTAGGGCTTTCTGTACTCTGAAAATCGTGTGTATAAGTCTTGGAAAATAACTCCCCAAAGTTGGCTTAAATAATAAAGCTTTGAGCCTAAAAAATCTCGAGCATATCTGGAAAAGTTTATCCCAGGCGGACCGGTCCGGCTTGGGGGGTATCGGTCTGGTTGACCGGATCGGTTCTTTTATTCTGGGCTTCATCGGTTCACTTGCGGTCCGGGGTATACTGGATCTGCATCAAACGGATCGGTCCAGTTGAGGGCGGACCGGTCCGGTTAGCCGGATCGGTTCTTTTGTTGAAGGCGGACCGGTCCGGTCTGTCAGACTTGATTCCTCTTCTTCTTTTGATATTCGGATCCGTTGATGAATGTATGAATCTTGAATTTCTTCAACGGTGTAACGGCGTGCGACATAATAAATTGTTAATGGATAAAAATGTCCTTACAAATCTCCCCCTATGTCTATGCCAGTACATACATAAAAACAAAACATCCAACTTATCAAAACAACGAAAAATGCCTATACAAATCTACCCTTCCATGAACCCAAAACTGGAAATATACAATTGAATAGTCTTCATCCTTTGTTCTTCAAATCTTCAGGAATCTCAAATCTTTTCTCATCAGGGTGTGCAATTCAGAGATCATCAATGTAGTACCTACACACATGAGATAAAGAAAAAAATACCAAGTGACGTATCGAGTTTGAAATGAGATAAACATAGATACCAATTTATGAGCAAACTCAAACTCTCAAATCTCCCCCAAAATAAGATAATTCTTTCTCCCCCTTTTTATGATGTCTCCAAATAGACAAATAAGAAGAATGAATCAAACAAGCAAAATCGGGGTGTCACGGTATACAAATCAAGGCATCAATCAAATTGCAAACATGCTCTAGCAAGGAGATGCTCAAAAAAAATATCTTCACAAACTATTTTTTATTTTTCAAATTTTATACAAAGATAGGATACCAATATGAACAAAAATGATACAAAAATCACACCATGGATTTAGACTCAAACAACCAAGTCATGGAAATGGAATGAATGGGTGTGAACACATTCGATAGGTAAATCAACTCAATCAATCATATGTGCACGATGCATACGTGTACTCCTAACGAACGAACATCAAAGGTATCCTTAGGTGTAAAATTTGTTGAATTTAGATGACATCGTCTTATGCAAATCAACAAATCAAAGTCAAATGATTTCCACACCAATAACGTCCAAAACTATATAGCGCATTTTCAAGAATTTCAAGGACGTGCAAACCCGTTTAAATTCTCCAACCAAACACCCTCATATATATTTTCTTTTAGAGGTGTTAAACTAAATTCTCAAACTTTGGAGAATTGGTGCAGGAACCTAAATGGCCCCTTTTTGGCATGAATATCTTTTTATTGCCTTTCAATTTTTTCGAGCTCTTTTAAACCTCTTTGGACCCCGGATAATAAAATTCCTCCATTTTTTAGGTCCAATTTAACGGTGGCTTAGTATTCGCAAAGGCAAAATGAACCTTTCGCAGCCCTTCCCCGTTTTTAAACAAAGCACACAAACTCACAAAATGACTTTTTATATGCACAATTTCCTTATCAAAATTTATCACGCTTGGTCCGTTTTAAGGACAGGATTGAAGTGAAAACACCCAACCAACATGTGATAAGACAAGCACAATAATCAAACAAATCCGTGCATGTGTGCAATAAAGGAAACATGAGTCAAACATGTAGGAAGTAACACTTAATTACATCTTAATGACTCCAAACATTATAAAGCACATGGATGAATTGACCTATTGTCTCAAAACACTATCAAATAGTCTCATGAAAATGGAATGATGTTGTGACTTGGTCATCCAAAGTGTTCATCCATAAACGGTGCAAATAAAAAAAACAAAAATCTTTTTGTATTTTTCAAAAATTTTCAAAAAAAATATATATACAAAAAGTACATGTCACAACGCTAGCAAAAATATATCAAAAAGCATAACTAGCGTATGACAAACACGCAAACACAATCATCTATATAATATGGCAAGAGAAGAATCATGTGCAAGCAAACGGGAATCAACTTGTCTAAAATCTAGTGCTTCTAACAAAGTTTTCCTAACCCAAATAGATGTGAAACGACGTGTAGGGGATTTGGGAACCACGGGAACACTAGACATAGACTTCCAAGGACATTTTCCAAGATCGAAACAAAATCTCCTAAGGTGACCTTTCCTACCACAATACGAACATGTGTAAATGGGTGGAACGACACCTATGGGATGACCTTTTCTAATATCCTTAGAATTGGTTGACCCTCTAAAACAAATAATGGTTTTGGCTTTAGCATTAGAAGCATGAGAATAAGATGAGCCACTACCATCACTATCAAACCTACTTGAGTCTGTCAAATCACTTTTTAACTTCAAAATTTCTGACTCAAGCAAAGAATTAGACTCTTCCAAAGACAGGGATTTCTTTTTCAAATTATCAATTAAACTTAACAGTTTATCACGCCCCCCCCCCCCCCCCCCTCAATTAAAACAAACTTATCCCTAAGAGTCTTTTCACGTGCCGTAAAATCATCGATTAATTTTTTATCCTCGACGGCACAAACGGGAACCCTAGAATTTTTTAAGTCCTCCAATTCCTTCTCTAAAACTAGGACTCTCTCGTCACTCTTCTTTTTGGCAATTTTCAAAGAATCAAAATCTGTACACAAATTACCAAAGTGCTCACGACAAATATCACTTTGAGTTTGAAACGCTTGCAAATATTCAATCTTACTTTTAAAGAGAGAATTTTCTTTTTCCAAAACTTTAATTCTTTTGCAAAGTTTCAAATTCGAACTTTTTAATTTTTCAACACGGTCGTGAACTTTTTCAAAAATAGGCTCCTCATTAAATGGGCGTTCCGTTGAAAAATTGCAATTTTTCACAAAACTGATTTTAAAAAAAATTAATATCACACAATTTTGCGAAAAAAGGAATACGCGATAAATTAGCGCAACCTGCTCTGATACCAATTTGAAAACGTGAGTAGACAAATTGTATCAGAAAGTAAATCTTCGAAAAATCAGGATCACGCGATAAATTAGCGTAACCCGCTCTGATACCAATTTGAGTACGCGTGTAATATCGATTTAAATTAAATTCGCAAGTTTCCAAGAACCCTTATTTAATTAGCGTCTACTTTTAAACCAAATAAAATCAACCCTTAAACATGCATCTAAGGTGCGTGTGTCAAGCCATAAATAAATAAAGCATGCACCATAATAAATATGTTGAGACACAGATTTCAGAAAAAAAAACCTTTCGGGTAAAACCTTTATTATACTATGAATATACAAGCCGCAACTTACAATTACATAAAGAAATCTGCAATGCATCAACGCGCAGTCAATCCACAAAGACACGCAGTCTTGAACTCAGCAAGAGAATACACGCAGCACCCTTCAAGGACTCGCAGCCCAAACAACGAAGGAAGAACCACAACTCTCCTCAATGACACACAGCCATAACACTTTGTAGAGACTCCCTCAGCAATGACACGCAGCCCTCGGTTGCAAAGATCTCTCCACAAAGGTTTGAACAAACACAAGGTTGTGTTCTTGGGTTACCAAAAAGATTCACAAAGGATTGGAAGAATTGTGTGAATCAAAAACCTAGAGTCTTGCGCTCAATAGGTGAAGACTTAGGGCTTTCTGTACTCTGAAAATAGTGTGTATAAGTCTTGGAAAACAACTCCCCGAAGTTGGCTTAAATAATAAAAATTTGAGCCTAAAAAATCTCGAGCAGATCTGGCGAAGTTTATCCCAGGCGGACCGGTCCGGCTTGGGGGCGGATCGGTCCAGTTGACCGAATCGGTTCTTTTATTCTGGGCTTCATCGGTTCGCTTGCGGTCCAGGGTATACTGGATCTGCATCAAACGGATCGGTCCGGTTGAGGGCAGACCGGTCCGGTTAGCCGGATCGGTTCTTTTGTTGAAGGCGGACCGGTCTGGTCTGTCAGACTTGATTCCTCTTCTTCTTTTAATATTCGGATCCGTTGATGAATGTATGAATCTTGAATTTCTTCAACGGTGTAACGGCGTGCGACATAATAAATTGTTAATGGACAAAAATGTCCTTACATTAACCTTTAGAGCAAAACATTTAATAATTCATTCAAGTTAGGTTATCTTAACACGTTTTCACCACACAATCCATTTATTAACATGTTCCTTATTCCTTTATCTTTATCTAGGAATCTTCCAATAAATGCTTAATTTAACGGGTTCCATACTGTCAGCGACACCACCATATGCTCTGGCCAACAGTTTTGGATCTTTCACCTCGGGCTTTGAGCCCTCCTTAATTATCCTGGTGTCATCCGAAGTCCCTTTATGTGTTTTAACAATTTAAAAATATCCACGTTATCCCTTCTTTCCTTTTTTCCCCGACCGAAGCCAAACCCGGGGATTCAACTCAATTTGTGTTACACTTTCGAATTATCATTTTATGTCCTTTACACTTTAACTTTGATTTTGTTCGAAATCATATTCATTTATTACCAATTTGTGCAACACCTTTTCTGACATTTTTATTTTATAAAAATGTCCCACTTTAAGTAAAGTTTCCATTTTACCCATTTATTTCCAAACTTGTCATTTTCCTCCATCTTACAAGTGTTATTTTCCCAAAACACCTTTTTACTATTTGGAGTATGATTTTTCTCAAGTTATAAACCTCTTTATTCCATTATCTCCTTCTCAAATTCGTAAGTGTGAATCATTTAAAACATTATTAAATTACACACACCAACTTTCCAATATTTAACCATTAACACTTATCCAACACCTTTACTAACCATACTTCCAAATTAGATATTTCTTTACTTTTTTTTATTCGAGAAATCTAATTACTCATAAATAATAATTTTATAATAAAATAACATTTCCTTTTTGTCAATACATGTAGCCTTATAACCTCATCATACTTTTAACCCCATTTTCACACACTTTGCAAATTAGAATTTCTACTTTTCATATTTCTTGTTTAAACCCAGCAAAACCTTCTTTAAATTTATTCACATATTTATTATAAAACTACTATAAGTTTATATGCATGAGAAGATGGATTTTACTCCCAAATCCTATTAATTGGGTTAGACATACATTTCATTCTAGAAATTCATAATACTTTCAAAAATCCACTTTCAAGTCATGAAAGATATTATTTTACTTCTTCAAACTCAACAAATCACCATCTTCTATAAACTTCACATTTTTGCAAGAAACTTTGAACATTATTTCATCAATGTTTTAACAAAATCAATCATCATTTTTAAACATTGTATTTGAAAAAATGTTTAACACAATCTTCAAAAAAATACACCATTTTCCTAAAAATCCCAATCTTCATTTCAAGAAACTTTGAAATATTTACTCATCACTTATTTTTTAACAAAATTATATTTTGTAACATTTTTATTTCATAAAAATGTTTATTACTTACTATACATGATTTTCATCGTTTAATCAAATGCATCATACTCATGTAATCTAACAACAAGACTACAAATACACAAAATAGAGTCTTAATACTAAGTGTAAGATTTTTCACCTCAAATGGAGCTCAAATAATGGTAGGCATGAATGGTCTAAGAAGATGGCAACCTCCCACCTCCTAAGGTGGCCTCAAGGAGGTTGTCCCGCTCCAAAAGCATTTTCCATCAAGTTTTCAATCAAAACCCCCTTCAAACACCATAAATCTTCCATTTTTATCTTTAAGAACCCCCAATAAAAGCTCCCTAAATTCAAAGCTTTCCTCATCCATGGTGTAAATGGGTAAGTATGGTTCAAATAAGGTGGAATACATAGTAAATATGGTGTTATAAGGTGGAGGGGTGGTGGTAGCATGGTGTAAATAACCGGATTATAATTTAAGGATATCGTAAAGTGTTAGAACCCGAAGAAACATAACTTGTAGTGTTGTTTTACCTCAATGAGTTGATTTGTGTCATACTCAGGTGAATGTTCCATAGTTGGATGCCTAGAGTGATCCTAAGTTCATAAAATGATCTTTGGGAAGGTATTAATCGAACACGTGATATGTGACTTAATTGGTATATCGCTCCTTAGAGTGAGGGACTAGCGATGCGAGGTTAGTATCAATTTAAGTGAATTTATGTGGGCAGGATAGACCGAGGATTCTAGGAGACTCATAATATGTAGTCCTAAGAATTGAAATAATTTATGATGATGGTTTAGGCGTTAGTTGTATGTCATTTTGCACTTGGGTGAGTGTCGGCCACTAGGAATTGTTTCCCTGGAAGATGTGCTAGGATACCATGGGTGTTAGCAAAGAAGCCTTAGGAATTGATTGAGTGTGATCATATGGTAAGTAAAGACTTGAGGACTATTATGTGACTTTAATGGCTAACCTGATGGTGAGAATTATAATAAGTTGCATGTCGAGTTCTTTGGTGACAACCCTTGTGAAAGGACACATGATGATTTTTTAACGATTGAGGATATTGATAGCCTAGCCTTGAATGATCTCTATAACTTAAAATAAGAATTGATATCCTCTAAGAACTTGAGGAATTTATGGATTGAGAATTTCAAGGATAAAATTTTGTAAATAGGGAATAATGTAACACATTCCTCCGTCTTTTTTAATGTACTCGTATGGATTAATGACTTGATGTGATCCAATGGGAATTTAGACCTCATGAGATAGATAATGGCTCAAATTTGGATAATACCGTTGCCTTGGTGCACTTAATTGTATTTAGAATTGGCCTTATATTTAATTTGGAAAAAAGTGAGGGTCGCTCGAACGAAATGTTGGGTCGTTCAAACGAGGAAGCTCTGTTGTTCAAAAGAATGTCTTAAACGACCATCGTATGAAAAAAATATTATTCTCCTTTCCAGCCTTGTTAGATTTACATTGGAACCCCATTTAAACGAGATGCAATGTCATTCGAATGAGGTCTAGTCTCGTTCAAATGAGACTGCAAAAAATTAAATTTTTGTAGAAATTTATGTGCTGTCACGTGGAGAACCTTGGACCATTTGAGTTGTCAAGCTCTCAATGAAGCAGATCAAATCGTTGAGGGACTTTTGGGGAACCTTCGGGTAATGGGTTTTGAAAACGTTAGTTTTTCTAAATCAATGCTCTGATACCACTTGTTGAAAATGATGACCCATAATTTTAAATATTTAAATATCAATTTCTTTTTAAAAGCGGAATAAAGATGGTTCAGACACATAAACAGCTTACAATAAATTTTAATCTCTTCACAAATTTTAATTCCTAAAAACAAAATTAAAATTAAACCTAAATAAGTGAATTATGGTGAACACACACACAAAAAAAATTCACACAACCAATTTGGAATTTCTCACAACCAAAAATAACACTTGAAGTTAACTATGAGAAATTTACTTTTAGCCCAAAATTAATTTAACACAAGTCCTAAATTTTACCTACATTATATTTTCAATAATACCAAATTAGGCCAAAACAAATTTTATCAAATTAAATTATATAGACTTCAATTTAATTAACTTAAATTTCAACCAAACTAATTTTAGCACCAATATAAACAAGAGAAGTGAATTAAACCATATTTTATCTTTTAATCCTAAGCATGCGTTCTAGGTGATTTGCAAGATAAAGTAAATTCACAACCACTACGCCGCGATGTACGAGGAAAAAACCACAACGAGAAAAAAACTCGGATGACCCTAGCCTTAAGACCACTAAGCACAGAATTTTACAAGTACAAGAAAAATGACTTACTCAACTAGACTCGACTCCCTTCAAGCCCCTGACACGTCTTCTTGTACCAACATCTGCTTAGTCGACAATCTTGGAATCCACCGGAACCTTGAAATCCACCAATGAAGCTTTTAAACAACCGTCAACCCTCGCACAATACCTTTCACCGTGTGAGTATGCCGCAGCAAAACAATGAACTTCTTCTTTATGGGATGTAGAAGTAAACCCAAATAAAGTCTTCAATTCGGTAGAGTAAAACACGGTGCCCAACACTCTCCAAGCAAGTATATAATAATAGGAACTTGGATTAAACTTAAACGAATGGGTGTAAGTGTTTTTGTAGAAATTAATTCATGGATACTCAAAAACACTAAACAAAATGAACTTTTGAACTAATAATTTTTCTCTCTTAAAATGTTCTCTCAAGTGTGTTTAGAAAATGTCAAAAGTTAATTTTCTAATCTTGATTCCCGCACATATTAATTCTGAAAAAGTTAGTGGGAACAAAAGAGTGGGATAGTGGAGAAAAACTGCCAAAAAGTTTTCCCGCCGGAAATCTCGTTCGAAGGATATTTTTCGTTCGAACGAAGTCTCGTTCGAACGACCTTCTAATGAGGTTCCAGTGGCCAAAAGGGAAAATTCGTTGGCAAACTCGTTCGAACGACATTCTCGTTCGAACGATAATTTTGAACGAAATGCCAGAATGGTCATTTTCAAAATTAAGCCCAAAAACTTTTTATTCAATGTTCTAAAATAACCTTCTGAAAATAAAAATCATTTTAAAATAATTTTAAACCTAATAAAAAATGTTCCAAGCTCCTATATATATGTAATGCATTCATACCTTAGGAGATATTGGAACTAAGTTGATGACGTGAAACGAGGCACATGTAAATCGACAATGATGTTCTCCTGATAAGTAGGCCGCAACATCTTCAACGTTAACATGTCATAGTCTTGAAGGATACACAAGAACACTATCCTATGACTCAAATGTTATTGTTCGAAATTGAGCCAAAACTATAAAGGACTCAATTAAAAATTTGTGTCCTTACAGGTTTTAAGGGTCCTTGGTATATATAGAGGAGAGAAGGGTTTGTTGGTTCATCCTTAACCATTTTTCAGCAGATTTTCTATCTCTCTAACACTTAGAGCTATTATAGAGCACCATCCCTCCACCTTAAACCTCCATGTTAACCTTATATTTTACCACATTTAATCCTATAAAACCCATACACGCCATATGTTTGAGCAAGACATCATTTATGGAGATGTTGTTGGGGATTTTTGGAGAAGAAAAAAAGAAGAAGAAAGGAACTTAAAGGGAGATTTTCTTAGAGACTTTAAGAAGACAAGCTTAGTGGAGTTAGGCAACCTCTTTAAGGCCACCTTAGGAGGTGTTACCATCTTCTTCTCCATTCATCCATTCATTTTCGGAGCTTCTTTGGGGTGGGTAAAAGCTCTACTTTTTTTTAAGTTTAAATATTATTCTATCTTGCAGTAAATGAGTTAAATATGATAGAGTTCATAAGAATGGAATATTTGCATGTTTAGCTAGTCATTTATCATTATTTATGTAAAATGGTTTTACAAATGGTTTCAAGTTTTGAGAAAATGTTATGTTTTCAAGAAAACTTAGTATTAAACATTTTATAAAGTAAAATATTTTGTAATGATATTTTTCTTATTAAGATATTTTATGTGCAAAGTTTTAGAGCTTTTTAGTAAAAATAGAATTTAATTGAAGTTAGGCATTTATTTAAGTTTTCTAGAACAAAAAGGTCTTTTAGTCTTGAAAAGCAAGCTTTTGCAAGTACTGTGAAATTTCTTAAATAAATCGTATGTTAAGCTCATTTTATTGGATTTGGGGGCTTAAAACCCATTTTCCTGTGCATATAAACTTGCAGTAATTTGACAATAAACATACAAACAAGTTTAATAAATGTTTTAATGAGTTTTAACCTAAAATAAAGAAAGCAGAAATTTCAGCCCTTACAGTGTGTTAATAAATGTAGGACATGTGATAAGTGTATATTTCAAGACTACATGTGATGATAAAGGAAAATGATTTTTTTCCTTACAAAATAGTCTTCAAAAGTCCAACGATTTCTTTGATAAAGAAAGTGATGAAATAAAGGAATTTCCAACTTTAGAAGTGTGTTACTCCAAGATGTTGTGTTGATGATTTAAAAATATTTAAGAAGTTAGGGTGTGTAACTTAACAATATTTTTGGAGATATAACACTTGTGAAAGGGAGAAAAATGCAAGCTTGGAAACAAATAGGTGAAATGGTAATTTTACGTAAAGTGGAACATTTTTTTGAAGTAAAAATATTGGAAAAGGTATTACACAAAATGGTCTTAAAAGAAAGTGATTTTCGGGATGAAATCGACGTAAATGTGTAAATGACAAGAAATGGTGATTTTTAAGTATAACACAAATATAGGGCTTTGTTCCCGAAATTTTGGCTTCGTTCGATAAAAGTGGAATAATGTGGACATTTGCAAAATGATAAAACACATTGAAAAGAGACTCGGATGTGACCAAATATAATTAAGAAGGGCTCAGAGCCCTAGGGTGAAAAATACAAAATCACTAGCCAGAGCATTTTGGCAGCGTAACCGACAGTGTGGAACACGTTAAAGTACGCGATTATGTTGTAAAGTTTGAGAAAATATAATGAAAAAAGTGAGACATGATAAAGAAATTAGCTTTTCTAAGAAATTGAGAAAATACAACCTTTGTGAAATGAAATGGATAAATGTTCCTGTGTTAAAAAGGTAATTTGGACAAGAAATGTGAAAATAACTAAATCCAAGTAAAGCGTGGGTTAACAACACAAGTGGAGCGGTTAATGGGTAATTAAGCAACCTTGAAAAGTTTTAACCCATAACTAACCCAAGTGTGTGCTATGAATAGTTTTTAAAAGGAAAATGAGTATTTCTTGGTGTAGAGTGTGAGTGCGTTGAAAGGTAGTTTTCAAGAAAAATACTAAAGCAGATTTGGTGAGTGAAAAAGGGAAATTTCAGTAAATGAAGTATTTTTCCTGAACAAATGGTATTGTGCTCATGTATCTAACTGGGTGTGTTAAATTGGAGAAATTGTTCTAAGATAAGTAATAAAAGGTGACAAGGGTCCCTTTGTAAGATTAATGAGATTTAATCAAGTCAAGTAACGTGTTTGGAATAAAAACGAATTCATGCATTAGTATATATACATGTATATATGTACGATATTTTCATGTGCATGTAGGTGGTACATTATAGAGTCTTTTTTTTGTCGTTCGATTCTATATTGCATTGTTGTATTTTTCACTAGGCATTCGACTAATTCCCCGTCCGTTGTTATGACAGGTTGTACGCGGTTCCTTATTTTCAGAGCATTATACAGGTAAGTATTCTTTTTATTTACGTTAGTAGCTCTGTATGATTAGATTTTGGGGATGCTTTATACGGGTCCCACAGGTAGTTGATACAAATTGGAATTGCATGCTAAACAAGTAAAATATTAATTAAACAAAATCGAACTAGCAACATTATTTAAGTTGTCTCATTGCACTTCACATCTAACGTTCTAGTCGGATCGGTTGACGCACATGTAACTCATAAATTTGAGCCAATATGTTACAATGAATCACTTAGTGATATACGACTAGACGCTTTGATCCTATAACGACCCAACCCGGACTTAAGGGTTACTCGAGGCTTAACCCGATCTGGTCGGGTTTAAAAGTGTTATGTGTGGAGTGATGTGAAACAGTCTAGATAATGTTCCTAGTCCATTTCAATTAATTATATTTATCGAATAATCATGCAATTCTGTTTTCCATGCATAAAATTATAATAATAGCAAGTGTGTAACCCAATATGCAATGCCCTATGATTCAAGTAATTAGATATACTAACTTAAATAATAAGAATCACTTACCTGTAAAATGCTCTAGAAATAAAAAATATCATTTAACCGGTCGTATAAAAGGGAATGGGGTGGACCAATACCTAGTGGGGTTCCCAACAAAATATAATATAGAAGCGATCGATATAAAGAATGGATGTTATATCATATGTTAACACGAATGTACATGCAATAACTAAACGGTGCATGCATTAACCATGTTTATTAAAAAAAAAGTTCTTCGACTTAGGTTAAAAGCATTTAACCTTTACATTCTTTGCTTTACCGTTTTATTACAAAAATGTTTCTTTAATCTACACGATTAATATGTGAGAAATCATATTCCTATATTCTTCCTTTAAATTATTCTAGTTTCCTTAAAAATTCATAAATTTCACCCTTAAACCGCCACATCCATGGCATTTCCTAAAAATAGCATTTCAACATACGAACTCGGCATATAAAAAGAATTTATTCGAGATTATGTGACAATCTGGACTTAAAAGCACTATAGGTTATTCAAACACTCCAATCAGATTTGTTTATTACTTTATTTCCTGTAGTCATTAACTTTACCACACATTATTATGTTAAGCTTGGGTTTATATTTGCTACGGGGCATTTAACCACCCATAATTTATCATTTATTCCATTAATCGCTTACTTGCTATATTCCTTAATTCATTACATGCCATGGGTTTAACAATTATTTGTAAAAATTTCATTGTATATCATTTAAACTTATATTATAACCTCTATGTACAGTTATTAAGCATTTGTCATTTATCGAAATATACCAATTCCATTCATTTCCATTTATTACCATATATATCTCGAAGTAAATTGTATCCCATTTATGTTTATGGGCTTTCATCACGTGTCATAAATGTCACTGTCATTGTTTCCATGGCCCGTGGCCTTGGGTCTAATCCTAAGTCTCACCCTAGGGCTCTTAGACCTCCTTAAGTTTTTCTAGTAAACCTTTGTTAAAACTCTTTCACTCTTCATTAAAATCATTTCGTTGCAGTTCGACCGTTGTTTTTACCGAAATACTCGGCTTACTATCATCTTTTTCACTTTCACAATTGCATATTTTAGATTTTTTATCACATTACGATTTATACCTGGCCCAGAGGTCATTTATCCCAATGTAATTACTACCTCATTAGTTTTATTATCACAATGTAAACACTTTGAACATCTTTCTATATTGATCCCTTATTACTTATTTATTTTCAAAGTTCAATCCACTTTGCCGCTATTCCCAACAAGGGAATTCTTTAGTAATCAACTTTAAGGACTCATTCATCATTTCATGTTCACTTTTATATCATACGCAACAAAGTCTCATTACAAAATATTAGTTATAGAGTAAAACTTTAAAGTTTATGTCTTTAGGATTCTTTTCACAATTTTAACCAAAATTTATGGTTTCTTTTCTATTAATTACCGACATTACATTGAGCATTCAAAGGTCTCCACTTGAACCTATAAATTACCATTTTTCAACATTATATCCATTAAAATTTTAAGCGACATTTTTATAACCTTATTCTCATTAGAAGTTTTTCATTTTTAAGCCGTCAACATTTTGAAAATATTTACACATTTTTTTCATTGAAAATTTTCAATTTGATATCATCATATTAATCATGATAACTCGTAGTAGAATATTTGTCCATTTTGCATATAAAAGGTCAACTTTCTCAAAATATTTCTCCATGACATGAAATAACAAGCTTTCTTACATAAAATTATAAATTTTTCACGTATTTTTTACAAAATATCATTTTTTATATTCAAAAATTTTTAATACTTTGAAGAGCACACGTTTGTTCCATATGTTCATATTTTCAACATGAGACATCCTTGTTAGAACAATAGGTGGCATGTTTCTATAATTTCACATATGTATACACATATATTTATACTAAAGTGAATTAATAGTTTTTCAGAATATAAAATACAATCTAAAAAATCCCACCTCAAATGAGACCAAAAGATGAGAATAGGTTGAAGAATGGGAAACCCACCACCTCCAAAAGGTGGCCTTAAAGGGGTTACCGACATCCTACAAATGTCCATGAAATCTTCCTTTAAAATCCCATTCAAACTCCATCAAAATACATCTCAAGCTCCATAAAAAATGCTTAGGTTTCAACCATAAAATACTACAAAATTATTAAAAACATGATACCCAAGGGTTGTGAGGTCGTTCTTCCACAATAATGGAGGAAACTAGGGTCAAAATGGTGGATTTTAAGTTTTTTACATCAAACTCTTTAGTCGATTTTATGTGGGAGTGGGAGTCTTACTGTTCTCAAAAAGTAAGAGGGATTGGTATTGTAAGAATGGTTGGATGGATTTATATTTTAAAATACGGATAAGTAGATAGGGGAAATTACCTTTATCCAATAAGATGTTAACAGCTAAAAAATCGTCAGCCCCACCCCCTTCCTGCCCAAGGCCTCCGTCGCGCCAATAAGGGCCGCGATCTCGCCTTGGTCGCAATCGCTCCATGAAAGGTCACGATCGCGGTGGCAGGGTTCCCAAATTCTCCTCTTCATCTCCTTTCTGATTCTATTATATTATTTTATACTCCAAATACTTTCCTTCCAAATTATCTCTAATTATTAGTTTACCAAGTCTTTAAAATAATCTCCCAATTTATCATAAATTTTAATAACACCTATATAAGTGTTATCTTTATGAATTTCCATTAACCAACCTAAACTTTCACTTTGTCAATTCTTTTTGGGCAATTATTAAACCATATTAATAAGTCTTCATTGATCATCTCCTCCCAACCAACCTTCCTTGAATAACCCTAATCATATATCTATCAAGAAAGACATGCAAAAACCATGCAGGCCATGCAATCACCATGGAAATACCCATATTACTCTCGCGCGTCAATTTTTACCTTATCATTTATCTATGAATAAATCATAATGTATCATAGTCGGTTTATCATAAATCTGGGGTATATCAGATCCTAATTCTCTTCAAAACACCATCAATCGACATACTATCTTCACTTACCTTTTACTCTCTTCTAGACTAACCATGAAGAATATTCCACTTCTACTCTCCCCACTTGAGGTACTCTCTTAAAAAAACACTCTCCGAGTAACTTAAACTAGCCTTGTATGTTTTATTCTTCTTCTTTACATCCCTACTACTTTGTTTCTTTTTAATGTGAGTTGAGCGAACATTAATGTGACGGCTTACTCCAACACAATCATAGCAATGATCCGTCTCTCAATTTACTTCTTTGGGGTATACTTTTCTCACCATTAGAGTTATATTTAATCGACTTATAAGGTTTAGGTTCAAATATGTTTTTAATTTTGAAAAAGAAATTCATGGCCACATCAACAATATCTTTTGGTTTCTCATCACTCTCAGTTAACCCATCTCTCTCACTAGACTCATACACAAATGATAAATCCTTCTTTTGCCTCAACATGCTCATTATTTTCTTGATAAAAAATTTGAATTTCTCTAACTAACACTTCAAGGATACAAGTGTCGGTGTCTCTAGTCTCGTTAAGGATAGAAACTTTGGTATTAAATCTAAAAGCTAACATCTCAACGACTTCTTAACAACTTTGTTCGCAAGAATTTTCTCACCAAGATCAAATGAGGCATTTACTAGTCAACCTAGTGTAGTGGTCATTAAAGATTTTTTCCTCGCACATTCACATTGTCTCAAATTTTGTTGCAATGTTTTGAAACTTAGCTCTCTTCACACTAGAAATACCATCACACGTCACTCTTAAAATGTCCCCAATTTCTTTCGTCATTTCATAATTGAGTATAAAATTATAATCTTGCGTACTTATGAACATAAATAACATTTTCAATGCAATAAAATTGTTACTACAATCTACAAATTCAGTATACAATCACAAAACCCTTGGTTTCTTCACTCTCACTCCACACTTTTGTATCATAGGATAACTACATATATCCTGAACACTCATGCACTCTCTCTCATGTTTGGATCTCAAGCGTGTATAGATTTTCACATTCCAATGCCCATAGTTATATCCATCAAAGTATGGCGGACGATTTGTGGAACTGCTATCATGGTATTGATCCATTCTCAATCACAATCTAAATAGATATAAGATTAATGAACAATAAGAGGAAAAAACAAATAAGTAAAATATACTCCAACACTTTAGTTCTTTGAAGAGCAAAATTTTAATACCAATTAAGGGTAGTGTGTTATACACAATATGTCTAACTCGAATAAACCTAGATGGGATGATTAGGTTTCAGTGAAAATTATCAACAATGTTTTGGATTAGCTCAACTAAATTTTAGATCCACCTAATTAGTATGCAACTAGATGACAAATCTAAATAAATCTAATGAAATTAAACAAAGTAAGATCTAATCAAAGTTAATTGGGTAGATTAACTAGATGCAAACCCTAAGTCAATTTAATAACGGATTATTTTGGATCCAAATTAATATCTAGGTGAGTATGTGCAGTAAAATGTGTATAAGAACAATAAGAAATAACACAACGAGTCACGAGGCTAGATTTACAAGAAAAAATCACTACCTAAGGGTAAAAAACCATGGTGCATCCTAGTCTCTAATTAGATTTAATAAGTTCCTTTATATAATGAAAGAAGGTACCTCTCTCTTATTCCCTAACAAAAAATTACCTATGGACGCGGAGATTCTCCCCTGTTCCTAAGAGAAATCCTTTCAAAGGTCCATCGATCGGATATAAAAGTAGCATTCTTCATCCTTAGATCTCACCACGCTTCAATGCTTGACCTCATAAATAGATCAAGCACATCCTTTTATATCTCAGAATCTAGATCATCAAGTTCAAATGTAGAAGGAAGAATTGAATCTAAGTTATATATTGTTCAATTTCAAATCACCATCAAATCTCACAAATTAAGAATCTAGGTTAGATCCAAGTTTTTCTCTTAATTTTTAAGATTAAGTGAATTAGATAATTGAAGCATTTAGATCTAGTCACTTGCCTCGAAACTAATCTTTCTAGGTTTGAGAAGTACTTAGGAAAAGGATCTCATTAAATGGGAGGGAAAACACTCTTATTTATAGAATTAATCAAAATCTAAGATGCATCATGCACATAGTGGTAATTAACCCTCGTGTGCACGGATTTGGGCAACATTCCTAGCCACGTTTAAAATGTGACTATCGTGCACACTGAGGTAATTTGTACAATAATAGTTTCCCGAAACGTGCTTGGTCGTGCGCACTGAGGCAATTTGTACCTCTGCACATGAGTATTTTAGGCCTATCTTACATGCAACTATCCACACAGGACCAAATCCCAACCATTCACACACTTATAGGCAGAACTCTAGGTTCACCTATACAAGAGTGAGTAAGTCACTGATTTTTCAAAAGGTATTTTCACTTGATCAACTTCAAAATCATTTTATTAAAAATTTGATCCTGAAACATGTGTGATATCCTGGATGATTCAATCAAAATTACCTCAAATAGTACGATTTCTTGAATTCTTCAATTGTAGCGTGTGAAATATTTAATATAGAGGAGCTAAATAATATTCAATTCAAAGTCCAAAGGATCTAATGAAAAATAATGTCTCTAACTTATCGTCTCACTATGCATCAAGTGTATGTAGCTCGATTTAGTGCATGACTCAAATGTTTTTAGACGAAATTAATCCAAATTAAGTATATATAAATGTTTATATTTTCATAATGATGTTCATCCATCTTGATACAATATTATCCATTAAATCCCTTACCCTTCAATTCCCAAAACCGAGTGAATGGGATTACTGTAAGGAAGCCAATCCCGTTCTTAGAGCTGCTACATCACTTCCTTAAATAATAATAATAATAATAATAATAATAATAATAATAATAATAATAATAATAATAATAATAATAATAATAATAATAATAATAATAATAATAATAATAATAATAATAATAATAATAATAATAATAATAAGAAGAAGAAGAAGAAGAAGAAGAAGAAGAAGAAGAAGAAGAAGAAGAAGAAGAAGAAGAATGACACTTTCAATGTTAATGGGCTTGAACCTAGGGAAAACCCAAGGAAGGATAACCCGTTAAATTCCTTGTTTATATCCCATTATACGAGGGATGGTCGAAAAAGTAGTGCATGTAGGGTTGTCCATAAATCCTAACCTTCAAAAAAATATAGTCACTTTTCTTCGGCTACACCAAAAGACCTTCACATATAACCATGATGACATGCCATCGTAGATACTTTTGTAGAACTCGTCGGTTACACACTGGTCCCCTATTTCGATAAGTCAAACATAAAAAGATAACCTTTGCCCCTAAATAAAATTAGGCACCGCACTTTGAAGAAGGGAAGTCATTTGATGCAAAGTTTATTCGGGAAGTAAACTAACCCGAATGGCTCTCAAATTTGGTCATAATAATGAAGCCGAACAAAAAATGAGGTTATATGTGGACTATTAAGATCTAAAGGAAGCCTACCTGAAGGACGATTATCCACTCTTGAGGATCGATGCATTAGTAGATGCCATAGCGGGCCACATAATGATCTCAATTATGGACGTCTATTCTGGGTATAACTAGATACACAAGCATCCAGAAGATAAAGAAAAAACCTCATTCATCATTGATAAATTGACCTATTGTTATCGTGTCTTGTTGTTCGAATTAAATAATGTTGGAGCAACCTATCAAAGGCTTATAAATTCTGTGTTTGAACACCATAGGTAAGGCAAAGGAATCTCATGTGAAAAGTAGCCTTTGAAAATCCAAAAGTGGTATACAAATGTCGTATATCTTAAATGCATTTTTTTCACCCTTAACCAATATGGCATTAAGAAATCCAGACAAGCACACTATTAACGAGTGTTATGTGAAAGCGTGTACGCTTAAATAATCCTAGAGGGTGTGAATACGTTTTTCTTCAGAAAATGACCAATTAAAAAATCCAATTTTAGCAATCTTAGTTAAACATACAAATAGACGAGATTGTGAAACAATTAGATATAAAATTAGTATAAAAATTACACGATCTAAGTTAATTATCACAAAAATTAACTAGATGTAAATCCAAAGTTTAATTCCAATAGATCTTCATAATTCCAAACTATATCTCTGTTGTGTGTGTTAACAAGATGATAATCAATGTAAAACTCCACAAAGAAATCACAAAAGATATTTATGAGGAAAATCCCCCATATAGGGGGAAAACCTCTTGATGCATTCTAATCTCTAATTTAACTTGAAAAGATCAAATATAATACAAAAATATGCCTATATCTTGTTCCCTAATAATAAGTTATTTAATTAACATCAAACTATCACGTATTGAAAATGAGTGATCCACCCGAAGCTCCATCGAATGAACAAGGAAATCGTGTTCTCATCCTCAGGATAACACCATCATGAAACTCCCCAATAGCTCAAACATCTCCTTTAGATATGAGTATTTATCTTTAATTATGATTTAAATTAACTAAATTTAATCTAGGCTAAATGGATTTGATCACAAACGCTCTAAATTCCTCATAAAAACTAGGTCAAGTATAAATTGAGGTTTTCTCTCAACTGTGAATGGAATATGTAAGGACATTTTTATCCATTATCAATTTGTATGTCGTACGCCGTTACACCGTTGAAGAAACTCAAGATCGCATCTACATCAACGGATCCGAATATCAAAGCGTCTTCAACATCATAGCCCCTGCGAGAATGAACTTGGTAAAATTTTGTTTTTACGTTCCTTAAAGTTCATATTTAGTATTGGGAAATTTTTATAAAATGTTTTTTATAAAAATAAGAAGTAAGTTTTTTAAAGCAAAATGAGGCTTTTAAAAGGATTTTATTTTTTGGGAATATCGGACCGATTCGGCCCCATACCGGACCGATCCGCTTGCTGCAGATCCAGTATACCCCGGACCGCAAGCGAACCGATGAAGGCCAAAATAAAAGAACCGATCCGCCTCAGAACCGGACCGGTCCGTCTGGGATAAATTCGGCCAGATTCGCTGGAGATTTTTTAGGCTCAAAGTTTTCCTATTTAAAGCCATCTTTGGGGAGTTATTTTTTAAGACTTTTCAAGACGATTTCCAGAGTCCTAAATACTCTAAGTCTTCACCTTTTTGAGTCCCAAGACTTTTTTTTATTCACACCAAAAATCCCAATTACTTTTGTGAATCTTTTAGAACCCTAGAACACAAGCTTTGCTATTGTTCAACCCTTATGGAGAAGCCGTTCTCTTCTTCACTGCTGCCCTCCAGAAAAGGGAAAATTCCAGCCGCCAACATAGGAACCGACACCTGCGGGTATTTCTGTGTCACACACTTGTGGAGAAGCCGATTCTCTTCTTCATTGCAGCCCTCCTGGAAAGGGATATTTCCAGCCGCCGACTACAGAATCCGATACCTGAGGGTAATTCTTAGTCACTGTATTTTCATTGTAATCCGAAATTGTATGTTACAATATTATAATGAAAATAAAAGGTTTTGCCCCTTTGGGGGATTTTTTCTGAAATTGTTTGTTTTATCCTGCATGCTATATTTTATTTGATAAATCATCTAGATGCATGTCTTAGGGTTTAACTAAAATTTGGGAGTAATTAAAATTGGTTTTATTTGAGAAGTCGCAATATTTCCGCTTTAGCTGCACTCTCAAATTGGTATCAGAGCGGGTTGCACTAAGTTATTGTGTTTTGATCCTGATTTTGCAAAAATTGCTTTTGATGGTGTTGATGATCTTCGATGTCAAATTTTTGAAAAAATTAATTGGAAAATTCACACGAACTCTTGTTTTAAATCTTCTGTTGAAAACGAATCTGAGAGGTGTCCTTGTTGTGAGGGTGTTGGTCACACGTTACATGAGTGTACCACAAATTTAAAGAAGAAATTGAATAAACCGATTTCTCATGTTTCTACCCTTAGTGATTGTGATTCGGAAGAAGAAGTTTTTTATGCTTCTAGGCGAGAGTTTCCCATCCATGTGATTAGTGATAGTGAAGGGGATGGGAGTGTGGATGAAAGTGAGGAGGAAAGTGTAAATGAGCATGACTTGCAAACTGCTTTCAATGAACTTTATGCTGAAACTTTGAAAACAAAGAAAGAAAATTTGAAATTGAAAGCTCAGTTGAAAGAGTGTGCCATAAAAAATAATGATTTTTTAGTTAAAGAACTTAGGGCTCATGCGAAAATTTTGAAAGAGAAGCTTGAGTACGTCGAGGGTGAGAGAGATAGTCTCAAAGGGTTGATGGAGACTATGAAGAAGGAGCTTTTAGAGTCTGAGGATTCTAAACGAGTACTTGAATCTAGGATAGGTGAACTTGAGGTGAAATTGAAAGATTCAAGTAAAGTGAAATTTGATTTGGAGTCTAGGTCTGAAAAACTTGATAAGATTTTAGGCATAGTCGAGATCAAAACGGATAGGGGTGGGATTGGTCTTGAAAAATATGTTGCACCCATTCCCACACGTGTGAGAGAGCCTCCTAGGATTGTTAAGAAAGAGGCACCTGAGTTTGTTAAAAAAGCGCCCCATAGGAACATCGTGAGAGAACCTCCAAGGATCATTAGGAGAGACCCACCTAGACAAATTCGGAGAGAGCAACCGATAAATTTGAGGAGAGGGTCACCTTTAGGTAACACACACCGCCCGATTTACACTTGCACACATTGCGGTAGGCAAGGTCATCTAAGGCGATTTTGTTACAAGCTTTTAAATGGACCCAGGAAGGTTAATGAAAGAATAAATTCGATTCCCAAAACCCCCACACTTCGTTACAAATCTATTTGGGTTAGAAAATCGGATTTAGAGGCTTATGGTTTATTTCTCCACGATTCCCGTTTGCTTGCACGTAATTCACCCCATGTGAAATCTTTTGGTTAATTGTGATTGCATGTTTGTCATACACTAGTTGTGGTTTCATGATATATTTTTACTAGTGTGATGACTTGTACTTTTTGTATAAATTCTTGTTTTTGAATTTTTTTGAAAAATACAAAAAGATTTTATTTTGATAAAATTTTTGAAAAATCCAAAAAGATTTTTGTTTTTTGTTTACACCATTTATGGATGAACACTTTGGATGACCGAGTCACAACATCATTCCATTATTTTCATGTGACAATTTGATAGTGTTTTGAGACAATAGGTCAATTCATCCATGTGCTTTATAATGTTTGGAGTCATTAAGATGTAATTAAGTGTTTCTTCCTACATGTTTGACTCATGTTTCCTTTATTGCACACATGCACGGATTTGATTGATTATTGTGATTGTCTTATCACATGTTGGTTGGGTGTTTTCACTTCAATCCTGTCCTTAAAACGAACCAAGCGCGATAAATTTTGATAAGGAAATTGTGCATATAAAAACCGTTTTGTGAGTTTGTGTGCTTTGTTTGATAACGGGGAGGGGCTGCGAAAGATAATCATCTATCCTTTGCGCAAAAGCCACCGTTAAAAAGGACCTAAAAAATTGAGGAATTTTATTATCCGAGGTCCAAAGAGGTTAAAAGAGCCCGAAAAAATTGAAAAGCAATAAAAAGATATTCATGCCAAAATATGGGCCATTTAGGTTGTTGCACTAATTCTCCAAAGTTTGAGAATTTAGATTACCTCTATAAGAATATATATATGAGGGAGTTTGGTTGGAGAATTAAAATGGGTTTGCACGTCCTTGAAATTCTTGAAAATGCGCTATATAGTTTTGGACGTTATTGGTGTGAAAATCATTTGACTTTGATTTGTTGATTTGTATAAGACGATGTCATCTAAATTCAACAAACTTTACACCTAAGGATACCTTTGATGTTCATTCGTTAGGAGTACATGCATGCATCGTGCACATATGATTGATTGAGTTGATTTACCTATCGAATGTGTTCACACCCATTCATTCCATTTCCATGACTTGGTTGTTTGAGTCTAACTCCATGGCGTGATTTTTGTTTCATATTTGTTCAAATTTGTATCCTATCTTTGTATGAAAAATTTGAAAAATAAAAAATCGTTTGTGTATTTTTTTGTATATCGTGACACCCCGATTTTGCTTATTTGATTCATTCTTCTCTTTTGTCTATTTTGGGGACATCATAAAAAGGGGGAGAAAGAATTATCATATTATGGGGGAGTTTGAATTTTGAGGGAGTTTTTTAGATATAGCTTATGTTTTTATCATATATTGATATCCATGTTTATCTCATTTCAAACTCGATATGTCATGTGGTATTTGCTTTGTCTCATGTGTGTAGGTATGAAGATTGAAAATTAATATGTTGCACACCCTAATGAGAAAAGTTTTGAGATTTGATGATTGTTGAAGATTGAAGAACAAACGATGAAGATTTATACCTTTGTATCTTTCCATCTTTAGGGTTCATGAGAAGGTAGATTTGTATAGGACATTAGTTGATAATTCGGATATTTTTTATGTATGTACCGGCATAGTGTAAGGACATTTTTGTCCAACATACTTGTATATGTCATTAGCCATAACACCGTTGCAAAGATTCAAAGTCCATTCATCATCAACGGAATCCGAAGATCAAAAGAGAGGAAGAATTCAGAAATCCAGTCAGCCAGACCGGTCCGCCTTTATATAAAAAGAATCGATCCGCTGAGACCCGGATCGGACCGCCCGGAACGATCCGCCGTGCACTTTGAAGCCAGTGAGCCCCGAACCGAATGCGAACCGAATCAGCTTCAAATTAAAAGAATCGGTCCGCTATCGGACCGATCCGCCTAAGGCCCGGACCGGTCCGCCCTGGATAAACTCTGTCAGGTCGTGTTGTAAATTTTTTAGGGTTTTGGCTTCCTATTTAAACCACGTTTGGAGGTTGGTTTTCTTAAGACTTTTCAAGACGGTTTTCAGAGTCATAAATACTCTAAGTCTTCACCTTTTTGATGTGCAAAACATCTTTTTGATTCACACAAAAAATCCCAATTACTTTTGTGAATCTTTTGGAACCCTAGAACACAAGCTTTGCTACTGTTCATCTTTCTGGGGAGATCTTTGCAACCGAGGGCTGCGTGTCATTGCTGAGGGAGTCTCTACAAAGTTTTATGGCTGCGGTTCTTCCTTCGTTGTTTGGGCTGCGAGTCCTTGGAGGGTGCTGCGTGTATTCTCTTGCTGAGTTCAAGACTGCGTGTCTTTGTGGGTTGGCTGCGCGTTGATCCATTGCAGATTTCTCTATGTAATTGTAAGTTGTGGCTTGTATATTCATAGTGAAATAAAGGTTTTACCCGAAAGGGTTTTTTTCCTGAAATCTGTGTCTCAGCATATTTTTTGTGTCACATGCTTTATTTATGGTTTGACACACACACGCACTTTAGATGCATGATTAAGGGCTAAAATTAAATAAGTGTGCTATATTAGAAAGTTGTGAAGTTAATCAATTATCACACGTAATTCTTGGCTTTTCACATAGACATAGGGGGAGATTTATAAGGACATTTTTGTCCATTATCAATTTGTATGTCGTACGCCGTTACACCGTTGAAGAAACTCAAGATCGCATCTACATCAACGGATCCGAATATCAAAGCGTCTTCAACATCATAGCCCCTGCGAGAATGAACTTGGTAAAATTTTGTTTTTACGTTCCTTTAAGTTCATATTTAGTATTGGGAAATTTTTATAAAATGTTTTTTATAAAAATAGAAAGTAAGTTTTTTAAAGCAAAATGAGGCTTTTAAAAGGATTTTATTTTTCTGGGAAAATCGGATCGATCCGGCCCCATACCGGACCGATCCGCAATCGGACCGATCCGTCCCTCAACCGGACCGATCCGCTTGCTACAGATCCAGTATACCCCGGACCGCAAGCGAACCGATGAAGGCCAAAATAAAAGAACCGATCCGCCTCAGAACCGGACCGGTCCGTCTGGGATAAATTCGGCCAGATTCGCTGGAGATTTTTTAGGCTCAAAGTTTTCCTATTTAAAGCCATCTTCGGGGAGTTATTTTTTAAGACTTTTCAATACGATTTCCAGAGTCCTAAATACTCTAAGTCTTCACCTTTTTGAGTCCCAAGACTTTTTATGATTCACACCAAAAATCCCAATTACTTTTCTGAATCTTTTGGAACTCTAGAACACAAGCTTTGCTATTGTTCAACCCTTGTGGAGAAGTCGTTCTCTTCTTCACTGCTGCCCTCCTGGAAAGGGAAAATTCCAGCCGCCAACATAGGAACCGACCCCTGCGGGAATTTCTATGTCACACACTTCTGGAGAAGTCTTTTCTCTTCTTCATTGCAGCCCTCCTGAAAAGGGATATTTCCAGCCGCCGACTACAGAATCCGATACCTGAGGGTAATTCTTAGTCACTATATTTTCATTGTAATCCGAAATTGTATGTTACAATATTATAATGAAAATAAAAGGTTTTGCCCCTTTGGGGGATTTTTCCTGAAATTGTTTGTTTTATCCTGCATGCTATATTTTATTTGATAAATCATCTAGGTGACTTAGGGTTTAACTAAAATTTGGGAGTAATTAAAATTGGTTTTATTTGAGAAGTCGCAATATTTTCGCTGTAGCTGCACTCTCAGAATAAGTGAATTTTCTTGAAGAGAAATAATTAAAATGCTCTCAACCTAAAAAATACTCTCTCGGTATATGATAATTATATAGGAATGTGTGATATATACAACAGAAGGGAAAAAGGCTTTATTTATATAAATTTTCACAAATCTGGAAGCTTTGTGCACACAGTTGAAAATACTTCCATGTGCACGATTTTTAACAGTGTAAAAAACATGCCAAAATTGTTTTTGCTTGCACGAGTATAAAACCCATTCATTTAGGCAAAAACTATAAATACCTAAAACATGATAATTGGTGCACACGGGGTTAAAATATATGTGTGCAAGCGGATAAAGGAAAAAAGTATTTTTACCCAATTCAGGCTCTATTTTTCAAAGCAATGCCTTTCCTTTTGGGTTAAACACAACACTTCTCAATATACAGAAGCAATTGTTTCATTTCAAAAATCATTTTTAAAGTTGAATTAAAATATTTTTGTGTGTTCATAGCCTTTGCACATTCTAAGTCGAAAGTCGTAAAAGGGATATACTTTAAATTAGTTTCAACGAAAGTCTCTGATGTAGAGAAGCCATGTTTGATATTCCATGTACAACGTTCATCTATGTCCATAAACGAGACTTTCTCTAACCAATGGCGTCTATAATAAATAAAGCATTTTGGATTGATAATGCATGACTGAAATGCTTTGATAAATAATTAAGTGAACCAAACTAATATAAATGGATAATATACATTTTTAATATCCACCCTCGGATATTTCGTGGTAAAAACCCCAAATCCCAAATTTTTTATTATGATAAACAAAACTCAAACCACATTAGCCATATAATGAAAAAGGAATGACTCAATACACATGAAATCCAATAAATCGATAACATAACCAAAGTAAAGTTTCGGGCAAGAATGAGTATACAAACTAAAAGTATCCAATCAAAGAATATCTCCCCGTCTCATAAATTTCTCTCCCCCCCCCCCCCCCGAAACGAAAAGTCAAAGATAAGTAGAAAATACATATATACTGAGTATTTAATGGGGTAAGAGAAAAATCACAACGCCATGTGAACTAACAAGAACAAAATCTCGAAAGACTGTGATAAACCAATGTTAGATATGACAAACACGAGGTAAATCATGGGAATAACAACCATCAATGACACTAACATGGTACGATAAAACTATATCATTATGGTAAAGTAATAATTTGTGTGAAGTAAGATGTATATCATGTGAATCTCAAATAAGAATTACTAGAACATGATATATATTAGCATGTGAAAATCAAGATAATATATAAAAGACTACCTAAATGAGATAAGAACAATAAAGAAACAATATATCACAATAAATTATGTTTTATATTTAAGAGAAATAACCATTACCTAGTCATTTTTCTTATAGTTTTAGGAAAACCAAACATATTTGCTATAAATTTTTATATTATCTGGGTGAAAACACCCGCCTTTTAATTTTTTTTGCATATCACTGAGGATTATGAACTCTTAACCACATAATGTCGCACTTGAGACTTATCCTTCTCCTTCTTCCCCCCTTTAGGGAGAGAAGTTGAATGTTTCTCAATAATTAACACCATACCTTGGCTTATAATTATGCTTACCGATGGATCATGAAATTTATTCAGGTTTATCCATAAAATTATAATCCAAGGCATATGTAGTTAACTCAAGATGACAAACATCTTAATAACATGATCCTTATCGAAGCGTCATCATCCAACATCGGTGTTCACTAATCCCCGTCGATCCGTTCTTTAAAATCAAAGGTGTTCATATATAACTTAGTTAACGGGGGGGGGGGGGGGGCAAGCATACTTATACTTAATTTCAAAGAATCGCCATATTAAAATAGCGCGAAACCATGATTAATTCCCTCCATTAGCAGGAAAGTCGATTCTAACATGAAGAATTAATCACATCATAATTTTAAAATACAGGTGGGAATCATGGGATAAATAAATTTATTATCCTCCTTAGTTAAAACAATGTGCATAAACTTTTTTAGCCCTTGAAATATGTTTTAATTAAAACTTTTTACTTTTACGATTAAAATAGTTGATGAAAAATTGAATTCATTTTTGAAATCTCAGAACATCATTGAAAAAAGTTAATTTTTACATAAATATGTGAGAATTAACTTTTTTTAATTAAAGTTTAATTTGACATCCATTTATCGCCAATTAGAATTAATATCATTGATCATACTAATTCCTTTGTGAAATGAGATATCATTGGGACCTTAAATCACCTCACCCTGAACTAGATAGATTTTTCATCTTTTGATTATGTTATCTGGAAAGTTCAGGAAAACTCTGCCCAACATAATCGAACAATTGGCATTTTTTGCTCCCACAATAAATGACAATGACTCCGTTGGGGAGGATATCATTAATTGTATTTACGTATATACCATTGATTCATTCCTCAAAATTGAATTCAGTCGGGTACAACTTCCCAATTAGGGAGACTTAACTCACTTACATGAAATTTTAAAGAATTATTACTTAAAAGTTTTAAGAATACAATGATATTATGATTCATTCCCTCCATCAGAGAGGAAAGTCAATGCTGACACAATGGAGTAATCACATCATATTTTTAAAACATTAATAGAGACTATGAGGTTTATGTTGAAATCCCTTTTCCCGCTCAATATTATGAATGTAAGGGTATTTAAAAAAATGATTCAATTCTAAATCTTTAAATCAAATCACCAATAATTTTCTAATTAATCATAGCAATTAAATTATTTGGTCTAATTATTTTAATTTTCTAAAAAAAATCCTTATTTGATTAATATAAAATTCGAAGACCATCATTTAATCGCATTGTGATGGGCTAGTTCCATTTATTGGGTCAAAGATGCATAAAATCCCATTGCCTTTTATTTAATGCGTCAAGTCCTTTTTAGTTATAGAGCACATATATTTAGACACATGTACCCATCACTCATACCTATTTTAAACCTACTTACTCTCTCCCTTTAAAAACAAACACATAACTACTCTCTCTCTCTATCTCTAAAACAACCTGCCCCCATAACCACCCCGATAGAATAGTCCACAATAGAAGCTCGTTGGAGGCCACCGGACATCCTCACCATAGTGTTTATCTCTCCTTATTTCTCTCTCCTCTTTCTTTTTGTAAATATTTCTTTTCTTTTTCTAATACATGCCCGTGGTACTATCGCCGGAGCTGGAGAATAAGGTTTTTCATCGAAAAAAATGGAGGTTTTGCTTGGAAAAATGAGGGGTTTAAAAAATAGTAAATTTTTTTGTTTTGATTTTTTGTCAAAAAATATCGAATATGGGTGTTGTTTGATAGATCTTAGCGACTGGATTCCTATTATACAAATTTTGTGAATTTCAAATTTATGGATATAAAGTTATGAACTTTTAAAGATTTTATGGGTTTTATATGCAGAAAATGAGATAGTTAGTTGCCAAAGATAATTTGGAGGTATGTTGGTCATTTTAATGTGCTAAGTTGGCAAAGTAGGACATTTGATGCCATTGCACCAGTCAAAGGATCTCTTGCATCACTAACCAAGTCAATGGGACTTGGTACCTATTACCCCTTATTTAATTCATACCTTAAATTAATTACCTGGTTAAATTTAACTTTAGAAAATAATAAATAAGACTTTACCTTCTAAGAAAATTGTGATATAGGCCGGTCTCATTAATAAATCCATGTTCTCCATAATAATGTGAGCACCTAATTAAATTATTAATTAGGGCACAAAATTAAACAACATTTAAATATGAGATAATATAGATATAATCAATCACAAATACATGCAATTATATATTAAAAGGAAACACAAGTCACTTTCCATCACGAACAAGACTTATATCTTGAGTAGAGTCCTTGTGGGTCAATAACTCCTTGAAAAATAGTCCATCACATTTCTGCGGAGTAGAGAGAAGAAGTGTAAATCCAACCAAATTCCTTCTTGTAGTGTGATAAAACCTAAGGCGTGCCTTGCCTTTGTCACGACCTCGTTCAAATGAAGAAGCCCTCGTTCGAACTACATCTACATATCTAGAATCTCAATAGCATATTTGTTGTCTTTGAGAAGAGCATCCACCAAACTATTAAAAAAACATATCATAAGAAATAACTATTACTCTTGAATATGCATTAATTTATGCAATAATTAAAATTACCTTACTACAACCAGATCTAATTTAGGAAACTTAATTATGGAAAAACCATCGCATAATCCATTCACATTATAAAAATATGTGAACATGACAGAGGGAATAATAAAAATCTTACAAAAACTATGTTATTACAAGAGATATACATCCATACATATATTTTATAACATGCAAACCTAGAGTTTCAATGGTTGACAACATGGACCTTTCCAAAACATGATCAATCTATCGAGGCAACGATACCAAATGCTGGGGATTGCCATAATAAAAAACTTTATTACCCTAAGAACTTTGATTGATCAAGTTTCGAAAATAAAAGAAAGTAACTAGATCTAAAGAATGGATCTAGGGTCAAGATTACCATACCTTTGCAGATCTTATAGGTAATCTGATACGGAGGCTAATATTTAAAGAATAAGTAGAGATAACTCGGATCTTCCAGTATATAATCCTACGAAGTAAGAACGTTTCATGTTCACCACTTGAGACTATGATTTTGAAGCTTATGAGAAGGGAGTTATCTTTCTTATCTCTTTTTCTCTAAGTATTTAACTCTCTCTCTCATCTCCTCACCTCACCTTTTGTCACCCTTTTCTCCCCATATGTATATAAGATTAAGAAAAGTGATTTCTTATGATTTGATTCATGGGAAAACACGAACTATAAGTTATTTACACTTATCATCATAAAACACACCAAGTAAAATATGTTTCCCCATAAAAGGTCCATCGTTCAAAGGAGAGAGACCCTCATTCGAATAAGAACTTCTCAAGAGGGTACCTTGTGATAATCTTGGCATATATCAACGGCTTCTACCTATAATGTTGTTCTCTAGTTTGAATTAGTGGGGTGAAGTTCGTAATGAACACCGGGGATTCAAAAATTTCTTACTTTATATTTTAAAATTCCTCATATATTGGGTAATTATGTTAACACACATCAATTGCTAACAACGACAAAAAATTAGTATACATTTTTCTAAAATTTTACAACAAAAATTGAACCGTATGACCATAATGACCAAATTCGAAGTTTTCTAGATAAATGTTCCTTTTCTTTACGGAAAAATATATTTTACACCTTATGTTTTGACCAGTATTTTATATTTTCAGACACTATTTCAAAGCTTCATAAATTTTAACTTTGCAAGTTTGCACCCTACATTTACACTATGATTGGAGTTTGCATCTCATATTTTAAATTTGAAAGAAACTAAATAAAATAATCAATTTAACATATACACAAACACACACACACACATATTTATATATACACAATACATACACACACACAATACACACATATACATAGTACACACACACATGCACAAATACACGAATACACACATATAAACACATACACACACATAAAAATTCACACACACATATACATAAATATAGAAATACGCACATATAAATACACAAATATAAAATGTCAGGGTTTGAGAGTTACCTTTTACGGATTTTTAGATAAATTGAGCCGAAAAACTAAGATTGAGAGAGAGATTGCGCCGAAGAGAGAACGGTTAGGGTTTGAGAACCAATAACCAATAATTATCACGTACTCCTTCTATCATCTACATAATAAAACACATACCCATAATCATAATAGTTCACTAAAGTAGGGTTATTTCTTATTAGACATATACATTAGGATTAGAGTTTACATTTTAATTAGGGTAAAAGAAATACACAAATATATACATGAAGATTAGAGTTTTAATTTTAACGAGGGTCAAAATAAATAAACATAAACATATACATGAAGATTAGGGTTTTAATTTTATCTAGGGTTGAAATAAATAAACGTCAACCAATATATGTGTGTGTGTGTTAAATTGAATACACGTGAAGATTTGTACCACAAGCAGTTTATGTAAATTTTTATTTCAAAATCATGTTGATAACTAGTCAATAATTTATGAATAAAGGCCCATTCGCTTTTATATTTGACTATTGTAGTTTTATATAATGTCCTAGTCCGATATCATGCATAATTTCCAAGCAATATCTCCACCCCTAAGTTCTAAACGAGGTTACACTTGGGTTACAGTGGGTTGTTCAGCTCACTTCAACCAAGCAGCATCTTTAAGTCAAACGAAATTCTACCTTAACTACAACGAGTTGTTCAACTCATTCCAGCTAAGGAACTTCCTTGCAGCAAACATGACTTGATTTAGTCATAATAAACTATTAAGTTTGTTTCGGTTCAAATTAATCCTCACGTCTTTATCATTCCAAACACAAAGGACCTCACAGGTTGCCCAAGCAACACTAAAAGCCCTACAGGGGATCCTTAGGTAGAAAGCCAACGTAAGTTGGTTGCCAACTATGTTGGTCAGTAAAAATCCTAAACGTGTGAATAACCCATTAACCAGGTGCATTCTTGCCATCATCTTCACTAGACCCGAGGAAGTGTGAAGACACAACCTAAAAGGTAAAGGAGATAGAATGATACATTCCATGGCATATTGGATGGGAATAGTGCTTAAATAATCATGAACTGTTCATTTAGTCTGCAAAAGCCCGAAGTGATCAACAAGTGTTATTAGTTTATTTAGTCGACAATAACCCAAAATAATTAACTGTCATTATTAACTCATATAGTCGGAGCAAGCCCTAAATGATTAATGGATATCAACTATTTATAGTCGATAAACTCCCAGAATACACAAAAATAATTATTAACTCTATTTAGTTAGCAACCACCCAAATTACAATACAGTTAATAAACAAACTTTTTTTATTCGATAAAATCCTCGAGAGTACAGGGACGCAGACCAAACATGGACGACGAGCTAAATACTCTACTATTCGCGCTCTCCGACCATCATCTGGAGGTCTTTAAGATAATGGTTCATCAACTAGGCAGGAATGGCATCAATTAGAACCCACTTCTCGTACTTATCAAATGGGGGTTGGCGGTAAGTCGAGAAATCCACCTGGTACTTATACCACAACTCTAAATCCTTGGGAGTATTGAGCTCTTTAAGGGCGTTCAACCACCCATGCTTGTATACAATATCTTCGATTTCCTTCAGCCTTACTAGTGCATTAATCCAACCCTCATCATAACCTACTATCCATGCTTCTCGAGGATCTATCTTGAAGAGATGCCTCAACCTCCTAATATTGGATTGTTGTCCCGTTATAATTGTGTATTTTTTTATGAAGATCCTCCTTTAGCTCGACGATTTCCTTCTTTAAGGCATCATTCTCAACCAGAATCAGGTCGCCGACCTCACCCTTATCCCTTCTCGTTGTAAGCTGGGCCTTCAGACCATTTATTTCCTCCAACACGGAGGAGTCGATTTCCTCCATGATTTGGAGGTCATCCTTTTACTTGACAACTATCTCGGACTGGTCCTTGTACGTTGGCGTTTTTATCTTTAATTATTTACAGACCTTTAAAAAGGCCCAACGAGCTTGCCCACTAACACCTGGGCCTTAAACCTTCCCAAGATTTGAGGAATGAGGTGTATAATCATCCATAATGATAAGATACAAGTAACAATGTAAATAACAAATGCACAGAACATCAGTACAAATAAAAGTAGAACATCAGTAAATAGGAAAGTTTTTTTCATTGATAATTCAAAAGGGAAGCTAAAGCCAGTACAATTAGAGAAAAGGAAAAAATTACAACACGCGAACAATATAAAGGAAAGGATCTAAGACCACGGGGCTTCACTCATTCACCTGCTCAGAGTTCTATGTCTCTTTCCCCTTCTCGATAGATTTCTCCACTTGGCCAACAACCGTCTCAATCTCATTTAGCTCTTTTTTAGTTTGGTTGGTAGGTTGGCCACTAGGAAGCTCCTCTATAGTAATGGGAGAAGAATTTGGGAGATGAAGCTTGTACATATCAGACTGTAGTGGGACTCCTGTCGTACCCAAGGCTTGGTCCTAGCCCTTTTTGAAGTTTTTAGAATAATCAATTTGGAGCTCAGCTTCGTCATAGGTTGCATTCCAACTATCCACATAGTTGTTCTTCTTGATATTGGGGACTTCGCCCTCCAGCTTCTGTACCTTCCCAGCCAGATCAAGGTTCGCCGCCACTATCTTCTCCTTCTCAACATTTATAAGGTTGTTGGTCCCCCTCGGCTTGGCCAAAACCTCTGTCGTCTTCTACCTCTTCTACTCGAAAATAGCCCGACCATCAACTAAGTCCTTTTAAGACTTATTCAGGGCTTCACTCAACTCTAGGTTTTTCTTGGACTGGTTGGCACGACCATCTAAGAGTGTGATAAAGTATTCCATAAACTACAAAGAACAAGAAATAAGAATTAGTGCGTAAAAGTCGAGCAAAGTGAAATGACTAGCAGAAGAGAGAGTACTTACTAATGCAAGCGTATTTGCAGATTTAAGTGTAAGCTGGTTTGATCTTAGTCGTGATGAGCACTCACGGTCAGCCACGAGCACTGCCCTCTTAGCAAGCCGGGGGCAAAGGATGGGGTTTTGGCTACGCTGCCCCTGGGCAACAACATAAAGGGAGAGGGAGGACTCAATTGGTGTCTTGACGACTTATTTTTCTTTCCTCTCCTTGATCTTTCTCCCCTCCTCCTTCATCCTCTTTTTTTCTCTTCTTTTCTTCTATCTTTTTCTTCTTTACCTCATTCTCCTTGGTTCTTGAGCTAGAACTACTGGTTTTAGGGGGGTCCCCCTCAGATTATTTTAGGGACTTGACCCTGTTGGACAGCAAGAATTGGTCTTCATCGTTCGAGAGAAATAATGTCCTCTTCAGGGACGCCATGCCTTCTTCTTCTTCTTCTTCTTCTTCTTCTTCTTCTTCTTCTTCTTCTTCTTCTTCTTCTTCTTCTTCTTCTTCTTATTATTATTATTATTATTATTATTATTATTATTATTATTATTATTATTATTATTATTATTATTATTATTATTATTATTATTATTATTATTATTATTATTATTATTATTATTATTATTATTATTATTATTATTATTATTATTCTTATTCTTATTCTTATTCTTATTATTATTATTATTATTATTATTATTATTATTATTATTATTATATCTCAGTTGGCCTAGATGGACCAGAGGGTTATTATTATTATTATTATTATTATTATTATTATTATTATTATTATTATTATTATTATTATATCTCAGTTGGCCTAGATGGACCAGAGGGTTATTATTATTATTATTATTATTATTATTATTATTATTATTATTATTATTATTATTATTATTATTATTATTATTATTATTATTATTATTATTATTATTATATCTCAGTTGGCCTAGATGGACCAGAGGATTCTTCTTCCCAAAGATCTAAGATTGGAATCTTATCTATCGTCCGAGTAATAAAACTGGATGTGGTATTTTTATATTCCAGAAGTTAAGCTGCTAAATGAGGATGCTCGCCGTCAGACAACCCATCTATAATCTTCCAAGCCTTTAGAATATCAACAACCTTTAGCTCTCGAAGACCAAGCTATTGGTTCTTGGTACGTACTGCGTAACCGAGGAAAAAATACAAATCAGAAGACATAAAAAGAAATAGCAGACAAGAATTCAACAAGTTGATAGAAGGAAAAAAAGTAGCTACCTATATGATCCTCCCCACAGTCAAAGAATAAGGGACCCTAGTACCTTTCTCCCTCAGGTAGGGAAGGATGTTGTCGATTCCTGGTAATAAACCCTGCTCCCAATACCCTTTATAAGGGTCAAGCAAATTTACGATCAAAACCTTGTCGGCCTTCCTCGCCTTCAGGCACAGAACACCATCAGTAGTGTGCAACCAAACATAACAATAACAAATTTTGGGGAGCCCCAAGTTGGTCATATATTATTCATTGATTCTATGTACCTCGTTCACTATTTTCCAAGTGTTTGGGGCACATTGAGCGGGGATAACCTCAAAATAATTATAAAAAAATAAAAAAAGGTGTTTAGGGGAAAAGTTAACCCCCCTGAACAACAAGAAGAGTGTGAATCCAATGTCCATCTTCTATATCCTGAACATCCACAGGCATAGGGACACAATAGATTTACTTAGGAAAATCATACGATTCTCTGAACTTCGCAATAATTTTATCGTTGAAAGGAGCCATGGAAAAACATTTCAAACAACAAAGAAGACCAACCAAAATAACGAATAGAGGAAGCAGGTTAGAGGAACTTACAAGTAAAAATGATGGCAGAAAGCTCTGGAAATAGGAAGGCCAAGAGAGAAGATTCAGTAATAAGTTCGTGAAGAAAAAAGGGTGAAAAAATGACGATTGATACAGCTGAACACAGTTTGAACTTCACGCTAATAAATAAAGAGCGATTCCCAATGAAGATCCTAGTGCTTCACATATCTACTCGGACGAGCTTGTCCTCAGCAAGTTTATAAGTATTACTAGAATGCCATGTCGATTTTAAAATAGCTATGGGCCTTGGGCCTTGAACTCACTAAAAATCTATTGGCCCATCATTCTAGCCCAAATATTTTAGGGGCAATTGTGAGGGATTATTTATTATTCAAGCCCACTGATATAGTTGATCAGCCCAGAGTGTAAAGTGGACTACCCAACTCGGATATTTAATTTAGACCTGTGTATTTAACGTGTGCTTAAATGCATAGAGATAAACTTAAATCGGTTACCAACAATCTCGAGGAGATATTCACGGTCACTTACGAGCTATCCACAAGATGGTTGAGTTACTTGTATAATTCAATCACTTAAAATCATAACTGTAAATGTAAACCCTGACCAGGGGGAAAGGGGATGTAACTTCGATTATTTGAGAGATACTAATAGAAAACGATTACCACTCTATGGACATAAACAAATTTATAAACCACGTACATTAGGTGTTGTGTGTGTGATTACTTATTTTCTGCTCAATATTGCTTTCTATATTTTTCATTATGATAATTCTTTCACTCACAGTTTTGTTGGAAGCCTATGGTTAGCTATAAGGGCTTAATACTCATCTTTGTTGTTTAACGCTTCAAAGCCCAGCCTGATCACCTGCTTGATTATGACATTTTTCGATATAATGAACACGATCCCTGCTCCAAATCCTTTGAGTTGGAGGCATCATTTATATAAAATATCCATTTTTCGAATTGATCAAACCCAAGATATTTTAACTGGTCGGCAATATGTTGGTTGCTAGGTGTTTTTTCTCCCACAATTTATGCTATAAAGTCAGCCAACACTTATCCCTTGATTGTTGTTCTTAGCTGATAGTGTATATCAAGCCTTCTGAGTTCGATTGATCATTTGGACAAGCGCCCAGATAGGTCGGCCTTTTGCAGAATAACATTAAGGGGAGTGAAGTGATGATTGTGATGCAATGGGTCTCAAGTTGGTGTTTTAACTCTCATGATGTGATAACTAAAAAGTATACTAACTTCTCTAGTGGGAGGTAGTATTGCTAAGCGTCTAGAAACATCTTGATGATGTATTAAATGTGGGACTATCTTCCTTCCTTCCCACAAACCAAGGATAAACTGACTACGTGGCTTGAGACAGCTAGGTAGAGGTAGAGAGGGTCCCCTAGATCTGGAATGGCTAACAAATGAGGTTTACTTAGATGACACTTAATTTATTCAAGGGCTTTTGAGCATTTATTGGTCTAAGTGAGGCGTTTCTCCTTCTTCAGCAGTTGAAAGAATGGTCTGCAATGCTCAAATAACTTAGAGATAAAAGGGTTCAAATCTTTCAACATCCCAGTTAGCGTTTGAATTTCCCTTAATATCTTTAACGGTTGGACATTATTAATCTCAACTATCTAGTCAAGGTTTGCTTCAATCCCTCTTTTACTGACTAGGTAACCGAGGAACTTTCCGAATTAGACCCCAGAGGAGCATTTATTCTGGCTCTTGATGAGCATGCCATTAATGTATACCTCCATCATCTCTCCCATATGTTCTTTGAACATCTTAGTAAAAAATCTCTAGTATATGGCACCAATATTTTTTAGGCTAAAAGGCATGACCTTATAATAATACAAGCCTAGTGGAGTGATAAATAAAGTCTTATCTTGGTCGGGGCTAAACAGTGGGATTTGGTGGTACCCTGAGTAAGCATCTAGAAAATTCATCCGTTCATGGGCTGTTGTGGTGTCGACTAACTGATATATTTTCAACAGAGAAAAGTTATCTTCGGGACAAGCTTTATCGAGGTTAATGAAGTCCATACAAACTCTCCAATCATCGTTGCTCTTTTGGACCGCCATCGGGTTTGTGAGCCATTTTGGGAATTGAACTTCTCTATTGGACCTTGTCTCAAAAGCTTCCCTACCTCCTTTCCCACTGCTTTTTCCTTCTCTGGAGTAGTATGACGAGTCTTCTGGGCGATCGACAAAAATGCTAGGTCGATGTGAAGTTGATGATAAGTGACTCTGGGATCAATCCTTGACATGTCATATGGCTCCCAATAGAAAACATATAGGTTCTGCTTCGGAATAATAATTGAATCCTTCGTTTCTTGGTTAGACAAAGTGGTGCTAATTATAAACTTCCTCTTTGGTCGGCTTTCATAAAAGAACTACCTCTTCCAGTTTCTCCATAACTCTGTCTGTTTGGTTAACTCTTGTCTATTTTACCCCTGATCCGCCATACTTTAGTTACTATTTAGATGGAACGACTTTGTCCTGCGATATTTTGGGGATAATTTTTTTTTCTTCTTTTCTTACTTAGGTCTGACGACAACGATATAGTATTTACGAGCAGTGGCTTGATCACCTTTGATATCCATTATTCCCCGCTCTATAATGCATTTAATTTTTTGATGGTAGGTTGAGGGTACTGCCCTCATGGAGTGCATCCACCCTCTTTCGAGGATGGTTTGGGTCGATCTCCACCACCATAAACTTAATGAGTTTAGAGATATTCGTTGCCTTTATAGGTAGGACTACCTTTTCCAATGACATGGTCATCTTTTTAGCGAAGCCAACCAGTGGAACGGTCACTTTCTTCAAGTTTATCGTCTCGAATTTGAGCTTATAAAAAAGCTCCAGGTACATCACCTCCGAAGAACTACCTTTATCCACTAGTAGCTTATCTACATCCTAATTTGCAATCCTAAGATTGATTACCAGGGTATCATGGTGTGAGTTTCTTACCCCGATCAAATCGTCTTACGTGAAGACTATGTGCTTGTTGTAATCAACATCTTCTGATCACTTGCGCTTGCCAGCTTAACTTTTGGTGGCATCAATCTAAAAGACCTCCATTACTGTCGTGACCTTTTTGAGTTCCATCTGAGTTTTATTGCCCGTATCTTCTTGGGTATAGAGGCCCCGTAAATAACAGTAAACTCGTGTCCTACTTCGTCATCTAGTATATTATCTGGTTTTGGGTCACCGTTGGTGGTGACTGAATCAACTTTCTTCTCAATAGTTTCGTTCAGATGCCCCGCCTAGGCTAACTCCCCTAGATGGGATTTAGGTCCTTGCAATTTTCTATCTTGGGTTCATTCTCCTTGTGGTAGGCGAACCCGAGTGCGTTGTTCCTCTTGCTCGTATTACCTCCCATCTTTTTTAGCCACTTGAGTAAATACTAGTCCTTTATCTTTCTAAGGATTTTATAATTTTTTTTTAAATCGTGTTAATGGATTGGAACGCGTTGGATGAGTCTGCCTTGCCCCCATTCTTATCTCATCCATTTTGTTTTTTGCTCACTGTCATTGGGTATTTTTTTATCATTTTCTTTGGTCGCCTTTGTGCGATCAGTTTTTCTTTGGCTGAGGTTAACCACGTCCTCCACCTTGGCATACTTCTTAATCCACGACATGAGATCATCAATGGTGTTTACTTCGTTCTTAGTAAGAGACTGATAAAATATGGATTTAGGGGCAAACCAATCTTGAACGATGCTACGACCACCTACTACGAGCGATCTTCCACCTTATTTAAGGTTTTCCATTAGCATTTGGCATATTCCCATAATATCTCATGTGGTTCCTTCCTCATAGTGATGAGAGAGTCCATTCTCTTAGGATGCGAGCGACTGGTTATAAAGCGAGTTGTGAATGCTTCTGTAAGGGATTTGAAGCTTTTGATCGACCTATGGGGAAGCCTTTTGAACCACTTATGCGCGACATTTCCTAGAATGGATGGGAATATTCGACACATAAGCGCATTGATGTGGTTCTATAGAGTCATTGCTTGCATTAATTGGCGAACATGATATATAGGGCTAATTTTCCCACCATATATCTTGGACTTTGGGATTGTGAACTTCTTTGGGGGATTCTCCTCCTCAATTTCCCTTGATAATGGGGGGTGCATCTGCGTGATGAGGCCCCTTCTCATCAAGTTTTTTGTGGATCTAACTCCATAACGTGCTGGATGTTGATCCATCTCTCTTCGAACCAAACTTCTTATATCCTGCTTGTAACCTTCTTTATCCCATTTCATCTCATCAAATGATTTCCATGCTCTGAACGGTCCTGCTCGCGACCAATACTCCTTCCTCGACTGCGAGTTTTTCTCGCTTGAGGGCTAAAGATCTGACCACAGCGTCTGCAGTTTTCGTCATGAAGTTCTTTCTCTATATTTTCCAATCATCGCTGGAAATGTACGTTATCCATTATTTGGAGGCGAATTGCCTCCTCTTGCTACTGGAGTCTTTCTTCATAAGCGTCAACTAGCCGTGAGATCTATGTTGATCTAGTCTACTCATTGCTCTGCTTAAAAAGCTATTATTCTGAGCGAAATCTAGGATTTCTGTCTCGATGAACCTCGGATCTAACTCTAAGTAAGGCTAGATCAGCTCGTACATCGCCAACGAGGGGTGCACTATTTAGGCGATGAGACATTATGTTCATTCTTTGGTCCCAAATTGCTTTTATAAGGGAGAATCAATCCCACAGACGACGCCAATGGTGAGTGCAAGAAAGCATAATTAAATATTTTCAAAGAGCAAACGGATAAAAAGATTGGCACAACACACAATATTTATATGGTTCGGTAACTGCTTACGTCCATGGAGAGGTTTCTCAGTTTTTATTAATTAGTTAAAGGTTTAGAATTACATGTCCCATTGCCCTGGGTTGAGGGTTGTATTTATAGTAGTTAAAAAGTGGTTGAGTTTTATGCAAAACTCTCTTAACTCCTCATTGACTCGCTCGTGATTCCTGTTAATCTACTCTCAGAATGTAGGTTATCAAACGATTCTTCAATTATCCACGTGACATATTCTTGCATTAATCTATGGTTGTTTTTTTCCCGAACTTCTGATTTTTTTGAATTTGGAATGAAATTTTAGTTTGCCGATTTCCGATGTTTTCGAAAAAAATCGGATCGAAAATAAAAAATAATTCTGAATTTTTGATTTTTCAATTTATTCGATTTGATTTTTCCGAAACTATGCCAATCCAATTTTTTCGAATTATTTTCGATTTTTTGGGAATTATTTTCTGTTGGTGCGCGAGGCCCCCAATTTTTAAAAGCCTTTTTACTTCACAAAGAGTAATTTCCTTTTATGATATACGGAAGCGTTGATGGTTCAATTAAACAACAAATTTTAATTTCTTTTCAAATTAAAATTAAACCAAGTGAAATAAGATTAAAACACACACACAATTTAAATTTCACTTAAACCAAATTAATTCACTTCAAGTCCTGGAAATTTGCCTAAGTCATATTTTCAATATTATCAAATTAGGCCAAATCAATTTTATCAAATTAAGTGATGACTTGAATTAAATTAACATTTACCCAATTAATTATGTAGCACCAAATTAAACATAAGTAGTGATTAAACCAAATTTTATCTTTTTACCTAAGCATGCGTTCTAGGTGAGTATTGCGAAAGATAAAATAAATAATAAATCACTACGCTGCGATGTACGAGGAAAAACCCACAACGGGAAAAAACCTCGCACGACCCTAGCCTCAAATTCACTAAGTGCGGTTTTACAAATACAAGACAGTAATACTTACAACACTCGACTTGACTCCGTCCAAGCCCCGATGCTTCTTCTTATATACACCTCTTCCTAGCGAATAACCACGGAGCTCCACCGAGGTCTCGAAATCCACCGATCGGACTTTTTTCAGTCACCGCCACCTGAACAAGGAGCCTTTCTCCAAGTGGGTATGACAACACAAACTTCTTCTTCTTTGTGGGATTTAGAAGCAAACCCAAACTTCTCTTCAAACGGTAGAGATACAAACCGGTGCCAAAACTCTAAGCAATATATATATATATATAAGAACTTGGATAAACAGACTACGGGTGTGTAAACCTTGATTTTGTTCTAAGGATTAAAACATGTTAACAAAATTTCAAGGGGACTTTTTCTTTGGAAGAATTAACTCTCAAAACACTCTAAGTGAAGAAAAAGGTTATGAAAAAGTCTTAACAAAAATATTGTTCCCGCGCTAGTTAAATCTGTAAAGAAGGTAGTGGGGTAAAGTAGTGGGAAAAGTAAAAAAACTGCCCAAAAAATTGCTCCCGCCAAATCTCGTTCGAACGAGATTTTCATTCGAACGAAGTCTCGTTCGAACGATACTTCTAACGAAGTTCCAGAGACAGGTCGTTGCAAACCTTGTTCGAACGACATTCTCGTTCGAACGACAAACTCGTTCGAGCGACAATATCGAACAAAAAACCAGAAAGCTGAAAATTCTTTTTTTAGCCCATAAACTTTATTTTAATTTTTTAATGAAACTTTCTAAAATACAACAACAGTTTTAAAATAAGATACACCCAATACAAATTGTTCCAAGCTCATATATATATATATATATATATATATATATTAAAATGCATTCATACCTTAGGAGCAATAGAACATGTTGATGACGTATAAACAAGGCACACTAAACCGACATTTGATGAAGCTTTATAAACTTGGCCGCTACGTCTTCAACTTTAGAATGTCATAAGCTTGAAGGATGGTCAATAATTCTAGCATATGACTCAAACGTTTTTGTCCGAAATTGAGCCAAAACTACAAAGGACTCAATTAGAAATTTGTGTCCTTACAAATATCCCCCTTTGGCTATTCCGGGACAAAACCCAACAAAAATCCTAAAGGGTCGTCAAGCTCTACTAGACTAATAAAAATTCCCACCCAAAATAAAAATACAATGCTTGACTCAACCAACCCTAAAGGATCAATATCTTTGCCGATGATGAAAGTTTCCATTTAGAAGAATTCATGCACACTTAAGCAAACTATCAAACGCATAGGGAATATCAAGAATATTAAATGCATAAAATACCCCCTAAATTAATTCTCCCCTTTATCAACTATGATCAACCTAAGAAGACATTGACTCCCCCTAAGTTAATTCTCCCCCAAACTAAGATACGATTATAATAGGAATAGATACCATTTCTCCCCCTATCAGTCTCCCCTTTTTTGTTCAGGAATAGACAAAGGCTAAAGAATCAAAACATTGACTTATCTTCCCCAGTTAAAGCAAATGCACCCCTTAAACTAAACAAGGGATAAATAGAATGGGATAACAAGCTAAACATGTATTAGTGCATAAAGTGATGAGAACATTAAAGCACATAGGCAACAAAATCATAACTAATCCAACAACTAAGAACAGATTCCAACTAGGATGCAAGAAAATGATACCAATATGATACATAAAGTATTAAGCATGTGATATCAACAAAGAATGCAACAAGTTAGACACCAATTTTGAATTAAGGCATAGAAGGACTAGAAATCAAGGCAAAGACCAAAAAATATATATCATATATATACATACTCTAGATATACCAAAGATGCACACGCACATATATATAAATATAAACACACAAATAACACAGAATAAGGTAAGCTTTTTATACTCGTATGGCAAAAATGTGTCATATGGAAACAGAAGTGTTGGGGTGTGAACTAACAACAATTAAATTTAAACCCAATCACTTAAAACATGTTCACGGAGTTCTCAATTGATTGCAAACTTCATCACATTTGAATACAACCTCGTGTGACAATATAAATTAAACTCAATAAACAAACATACACAATGCATACAAGCCTAGACTTTTGATGATTCTACAAACCAATAGAGTCATGACATTGAAAGTACAACTAGGATAAACGGACATTGTGCAAACCGTTGATATACCATCCAATCTCCCTCAATAAGCATCTATATTTGAATGAATATATCAAACAAAAATAGGCCTTGGCAATTATTTTTCTTTTAATGCCATAATTTTATTTTTAGGCCTTTGGACCACGTATTTCTTTTAGCTCCAAACAAACGGTGGCTTACTATTTGCAAAGGATAATAAATCCTTTCGGAGCCCTTCCCCGTGCACATTTATATTTATCATTTTTTATATCTCACACAAATCTCACGTACAACAAATTTTAACATGCACTAGTCCTCCTAGGTCACAACTATGTAGATGACTAGATTGATAGGAGAACACCTCACAAAGCTCAAATATAACATGTGATGAATAAATTTTAAAAGAGCTCGTGCATGTGTGAATTGCGACGTATAAAAATAGAATCCATTATATAATCACAAAATCCAACTACTCCATATAAGCATGGTAAAGAACATTTTAAGGATTGACAATCTTAACCAAAAGTTCTAGCCACATGGAAGCGAAAAAGATGGGATTTTAATACAAGTGTATGCCACATAAAGTGTGTCAAACTAAAATACACAAAAAAATATCTTTTTGAGTTTTTGAAAATTTTAACCAAAAATAAAAATATATACTAAAAAGACAAACAAAAATCATTTGAATTTTTCATTACTCTTAAATTACCAAGAGATAAAAACCCAAATTATAAACAAAAATCTTTTTGTATTTTTCATTTAATGCAAACAAAAATGAAGGAAATATAATACAAAAGATAAACAAAAATCATAATTCTAGCATGTGATTAATCATGGGGCATAGACTAGAGAATGGCAAAACATGCATACACCTAGCAATTATATATAATATGAAGCACAAAAGGCTAGAGTATGCAAACAAAACTAACACATTCAACCTTTGAATTTAGCAAGGGAGGTTTCATGTGAAAGCAAATGAGAATCAACAAATCTAATATCTAGCGCGTCTAAAAATAATTTTCGAACCCATATATATGTATATTTAAAATGATGGGATTTGGAAACAAATGAAATGCTAGACATAGACTTCCTAGGACTTTTTTAAGATCAAAACAAAATGATCTAAGGTGACCTTTCCTACCACAATGCAAGCATGTGAAAACACGAGTAATGATACCTACGGTGTGACCTTTTCTAAAGCCCTTGGATAAAGTCGACTCTCCAAAACAAACAATGATCTTAGCTTTAGCAACCGAAGTATTTGAACAAGATGAGCTAGAACCATTACAACTACTACTTGAGTCTTATAAATCATTTTTCATATTTAAAATTTTGGACTCAATTAATAAATTAGACTCCTCAATTTTACGGGACTCCTTCTTTAAATTTTCTATAACTCCTAGAAGGTTATCACGCCCCCCTCAATGTGAGAAAACTTGTCCCTAAGAGTCTTTTCTCGACTATCACTCTCTTTTTTGGACATTTCTAAAATATTAAAATTGTGATTTATGTCCATGAGCTTTTCACGAAAAATATCTTTTTGAGATAGGGAGATTTGCAAAAACTCAACTTTAGTTTTAAAACAAGAATTTTTATTTTCAAGAAATTTGATTCTTTTTTGCGAATCTCAAATTTAATTCTCTTAATTTTTCATTACACTTATTAAGCTCATTAAATTCCTCTCGAATAGCAAAAACTTCATTATCATTAGAAATGAACAAATTATCATTAAGGCGTCCCATCGAGAGATACGAAAAAAATGAGAGCGAGTAAAAATTGAACCATTTAAAAATACAAGGAGCAAAAAAATTATAAAAGCCGAAAAATGGATCTTTTACGCGATAAATTAGCGCTCCGACTCTGATACCACTTGTTGGAGCGCGAGGCCCCCAATTTTTAAAAGCTTTTTTACTTCACAAAGAGTAATTTCCTTTTATGATATGCGGAAACGTTGATGGTTCAATTAAACAATAAATTTTAATTTATTTTTAAATTAAAATTAAGCCAAGTGAAATAAGATTAAAACACACACACAATTTAAATTTCACTTAAACCAAATTAATTCACTTCAAGTCCTGGAAATTTGCCTAAGTCATATTTTCAATATTATCAAATTAGGCCAAACTAATTTTATAAAATTAAGTGATGACTTGGATTAAATTAACATTTACCCAATTAATTATGTAACACCAAATTAAAAATAAGTAGTGATTAAACCAAATTTTATCTTTTTACCTAAGCATGCGTTCTAAGTGAGTATTGCGAAAGATAAAATAAACAATAAATCACTACGCCGCGATGTACGAGGAAAAACCCACAACGAGAAAAAACCTCGTACGACCCTAGCCTCAAATCCAGTAAGTACGGTTTTACAAATACAAGACAGTAAGACTTATAACACTCGACTTAACTCCGTCCAAGCCCCGACGCTTCTTCTTGTATACACCTATTCCTAGCGAATAACTACGGAGCTCCACCGCGGTCTCGGAATCCACCGATCGGACTTTTCGATCACCGCCACCTGAACAAGGAGCCTTTCTCCAAGTGAGTATGACAACGCAAACTTTTTCTTCTTTGTGGGATTTATAAGCAAACCCAAACTTCTCTTCAAACGGTAGAGATACAAATCGGTGCCAAAACTCCAAGCAATGTATATATATATATATATAAAGGAACTTGGATAAACAGATTACGGGTGTGTAAACCTTGATTTTGTTCTAAGGATTAAAACATGTTAATAAAAATTCAGGGGGATTTTTTATTTGGAAGAATTAACTCTCAAAACACTCTAAGTGAAGAAAAGGTTATGAAAAAGTCTTAACAAAAATGTTATTCCCGCACTAGTTATATCTGTCAAAAAGGTAGTGGGGTAAAGTAGTGGGAAAAGTGAAAAAACTGCCAAAAATTTGTTCCCGCCAAATCTCGTTCGAACGAGATTTTCATTCGAACGAAGTCTCGTTCGAACGATACTTCTAACGAAGTTCCAGAGGCAGGTCGTTGCAAACCTCATTCGAACGACATTCTCGTTCGAACGACAAACTCGTTCGAGCGACAATATCGAACGAAAAACCAGAAAGCTGAAAATTCTTTTTTTAGCCCATAAACTTTATTTTAAAGTTTTAATGAAACTTTATGAAATACAACAACAGTTTTAAAACAAGATACACCCAATACAAATTGTTCCAAGCTCCCATATATATATTAAAATGCATTCATCCATTAAGAGCAATGGAACCATGTTGATGACGTAGAAACGAGGCACACTAAACTGGCATTTGATGAAGCTTTATAAACTTGGCCGCTATGTCTTCAACTTTAGAATGTCATAGGCTTGAAGGATGGTCAATAACTCAATCCTATGACTCAAACGTTTTTGTTCGGAATTGAGCAAACACTACAAAGGACTTAATTGAAAATTTGTGTCCTTACATTTTCCGATTTTTGATTTTTTTGATTTTTTTCAATTTTTTGAAAGTTTCTCATATCCCACATCGGTTGTGAGAGGGAGAGGGCTCCAAGTGTGATCTATAAAAGGAGAGTATCGTCATAACTTCTACACAAATGAAAAATGGATCAAATCCTCATGTAGCCAAACCCTTTTATTTGTTTATTTAAAATGAGAATTTCGAGTAATCGAAAATAATTTTTTTTGTTTTAAAATTTTAAAATTTACGGATTTTTAATATATTTTGTGAATTTTCAATTTTTTTCGATTTTTCCATTTTTCCGAATTCAATTTTTTTTCTCGAAAAAATCGGATTGAAAATGGGAATAATTATTTTATTTTCGAAAAAATCGATTTTTTTTCGAAGAGGCATTTTCCGATCCGATACGGCCAAAACACATACCTAAATCCATGCAATGTTGAATTTAACTGGGGCAGCGTGCTGAATCTATTTGGGTTGTCGAAAATTGGGCCTCCATGGTTTATCACTCACAATAACACACACATAACACAACATATTTACAAAACTAATTTGTTTAAACTATTTAAAAAAGGTTAAAAGACAGGTTTAAACAAAATAACTTTTTTGATATATAAGTTTAATAAAAAATATAAGAATATAAACATTTCTACAAAGAAATTAAAAAAAATTAGTTTTATGTTAAAAAAAGGAAAATAAGTATAAAAATACCTACTTCATAACAAAATCCGATGAAAAAAGTTTAAAAAACATTTAAAAAGTGAGTGTTTATGTTTAAAAAGGAAAATAAGTATAATTTTTTTTATTAAAAAATAATTAAGACGAAAAAACAACTTAAGCATATATATATATATATATATATATCATACCGATTTCCATTTTAAAACATAAAACTATTTACCCAACTGCTTTTTAACATTTTTGATTTAAAAACATTGTTTTTATGCTTATTTCCCTTTTTAAATGTGGAAACTATTTTTTAAATGTTTTATTTAAACTTATATTTAATCTGCTTTTATGTTTTGTTTATATATATATATATATATATATATATAATGATGCTTTTGTGCGGACTGTCCCGCATTTTAACAGTGCGGACCGGACATGTGTTGCCTGGCGGTGAATTTAAAAATTATCGCGTAAATTAAAGGCATGCTCTCTCTCTTTTCTTGGCTCACCGCCAAGTAATACATGTCCAGTCCGCACAAGAACAGTACTGCATATATATATATATATGATTTATGCTAAATGTGTGTGAGAGAGAGAGAGTGCGCTGCAAAGTGATAGGGAAATGAATGGTGAATGAGGGTAAAGTGGATATTTGACAATTTTTTTGTTAAAGTTTAACGGTTCGTTGAACGGAATCCTCGTATTGAAATAAGTTATACAGTTTGGGGATTAATTTGATGCAAATAAAAGATTATGGACCATTTAAAAATTGAAGAGATAGTTTAGAGACTAAAAACGTATTTTACTTTAAAAACTATTTTTAAAATTATATGGGGAATATAGGAAATAGTCCCTTGAACTTCTTTTAATACATATATAGTCCAAGTCTTTTTATTTTGCAAAAAAAATCTTTCACCATGCCAAAAAGGCTTTGTCATGCCGCTACGCGGACATTTAAAGATAAGAGAATAATGAACTTTTTGGTACAAAATAAAAGGCGTGGATTAAATGTGTATTAAAAAATGTTTGAGAAACTTTTTGGTATTTGATCCAAATTATATTGGAGTAAACATAAATGAAACATTTTTGTAGAGGACTAAACATAATTAACCCAATCTTCTTCATCATCGAAAACACATGTTTTTCATCTCGATTTCTCAGACAAACCCTTTTTGCTCGCCTCTGTAAGTCCCTTCTCTACAGTCTTTAGATTAGTATGTGTGTGTACTTAACCCTAAACAAAAACATAAGGCGGACCAGTTCCCCGCTCATTCTCGGACGTTCCTGAAAACGGTATACTAGTACATCGGCCGTTCCTCAAATTTGTGAAATTGTAATGGCGAAAGAAAACGACGTGTCCGCCATGGAAGTTGACAATCAGAAATCAAATCCTCCTGATCAGATCAATAACAATCCCAAATTCTCAATCAACGGTCTCACTCATTCTCTCTCTCTTATATATATATACACACGCGCATGTGTACACGCGTGTGAATCTTTCTGGCTAATTTAATTGATCTCCTTGGGCTTTACAGTGTTGCAGCTCTTGAAATCTTCTCAGATGCAGCATGGATTACGTTTTGGCGATTATACTCGCTACCGGTATAAGTTTATATATTCATATTGACAAATTTCCAGTGTTAGTGTGAGAAAGTTTTTAGTTTGGGTGATTTTCAGTACATGTGAAAAATGTTTTAGATGATTGGTATGGTTGATGAATTATTTATTGGATTCAGGAGGTATTGTACTGCTCGACTGCGGAGGTTGTACAAGTCATTGAAGTTTACGCATGGTCGTGGCAAATATGCAAAAAGATCAATAACAACATCCACTGTCACCGAAGTGAGGTGCGTGTAGCTCTCTCTGGTTATCCCTTTTTTTTTGGTTTGATTAATGAGAAATATATGCAAACATCCCCCGTATTTACATGATGTGTGTAAATACACCAAAAGAAAAGGTGTGGGCCCTATAGGCAACCAAAAACAAGGGCCGTTTAAAACAATGTCCGATGAATGGAGAAAGAGTGTTTTATTCCCTCTTTAAGAAAATAAAGAGATATACAAAGTTGTTCAAATTATCGTGGTATTAAGTTAATGAATCATACAATGAAACTATGAGAGAGAGTAATTGAATATAGATTGAGATTAAAAATAATCGTATCTGAAAATCAATTTGGGTTTATGTCTAGGAGGTAAAAAATGGAAGTGATTTATGTATTGAGGAGTTTAATGGAGAGGTATAGGGAGAAAAAAAAGGACATTCATATGGTTTTTATAGATTTGGTTAAAGCGTATGATGGGATACCAAGAGATATAATATGGTGGATTCTACATAAAAAGGAGCGACTCGTAGATATTGATGTGATCAAGGATATGTACGATGGGGTCATGACTATAGTAAGAACATCATTTGGAGAAAGTAGTGAATTCCAAATTATTGTAGTTGTGTACCAAGGTTCAGCACTAAGTCCTCATGCCTTTGCTCTTGATCGGAAAAATACAAGATGAGGTTTCGCGGTATATACTATTTGTAGATGATATTGTTTTAGTGGATGAGACTAAGATGAGGATTAATGCTAGATTAGAATTGTGGAGAGAAACTCTAAAAACAAGAGGATTTAAAATAAGCAAGACTAAAACAGAACACGTGCAATGCAATTTTAGTAGTAATTTAGGGGTTCATTGTTTGAAAAACTTAAAATCTTTCCAAATAAAGTTGGAACTTGAGCTTTTGTGCTAGTTCCTAGTCTTCTCTGTTCTCTCGTTTAATTTCTATAATTGAATGCAGTGTTAAGTTGTATATACAACAAACGTCATGCAAGATAATATTCATTGAAGTCTTATCCATTGGGATTCTTGGGTTCGGATGATGCTCTGCTGTTATTTTCTTATAACTGTATTACTGTTACTGATTGCTTTCTGGAATGTGGGTTTCGCATGTTCTTTTGCTGTTCTTTTTCTATGGCACTGTACATATTGGGTCCTCTCTCTCGTAATCAACACTGTTATGGTTTTTATAAAAAAGGCGGTGTGCTATGCAATGTTTATAATTGCGGTCTTGTAAGGTGTCGCGTTTTATTGAGATTGTTGCATAGCGTAAACATGCAAGAAATTTCGAGCATTTGATGATTGTGATAAAAAAAATATGCATAAAAAATCTAATATAAATAAATAAAAACCAATTATCCAAAATAAAGTATCAAGTTATTCCAAATAAAGGACTGCATAGTTTAAAAAGGACAGACTCAGTGTGTCATAAAAAACTGTATCATTCCAAATAAAGCTTCATTGTTTGAATCAGACTCGTATGAAACCCAAACGTTTCCTTACGGTCATATTAAGCACATAAAGCTCCAATTTTTTTTATAAGGAATTGAGAAATCAAAAGTAATTTCCCATCTTTTCATAGCTTTATTTCTAACAAAAATCTTTTTTAGTCATTTTTCACAACAACCAACTGGAAACACTATATATATATAATATGGAGCCATGGTTTTTGAAAAAAGAGAGAGAGAGAGAGAGAGAGAGAGAGAGAGAGGCTCTCCTACATCACGCTATGTACATCACACCATACATCACACCTAGTTCTAGGCTCTAAGAAATATTTTTTCCAATTTTTTTATTTTTCTATTGAAATTAACCTTTCAATCAATACATGTTGAAAAAATTAGATCAAAATACATTTTCTAGCTATTTTTAAAAAAATTACAAAATTCTACTGGCGCAGACTCTTATAAATAAGGTATTTTCAGCAGTTTTTTGTTGGATTTTTAAAAAATTGTTAGAAATTGTATCTTAGCCTAATTTTTGCACACGTGTTGATTGAAAGGTTAACTCCATAGGTAAAATAAAAAAATTGAAAAAAAAAAGATTTTTAGGGCCTAGAACTAGGTGTGATGAATGAGTGATGTAGGAAGCATGATGTATAGGAGCCTCTCTCTCTCTCTCTATATATATATATAACAATCACAACAAAACATTTGTAATGAATATGTAATTTCTAGACTTTTTCATTGTATATTCATGTGAAAAAGTGATTTCCGATTTATAAAAAGTGAATAAAAATTGAATTAAAAAAGTGAAAAAAATAGAACAAAAAAATTGAAAAAAAATTGCGCATTTTTTTTGGGTGTGGTGGTGGTTGTGGTGAGAGTGAGGGTTTCTAGCTTCTACTAAAATACGTAAAAAAGAAAAAAACTAGAAATTGGCATAGCGTTTTTCCCCCCTTTACAATATGTGAAGCTGAAAAACCAAATAGTTTCTATTGCACCGCTCAAATAGATCCAATTTTGCGCTGAAGCGTGAAAATAGCATGCCACATCACCATAGCACAATCTATTGGTGACCGAGTGGGCTGTGTCGTTTTTCGTGAAAAAAGTGCAATGGCACAGTACGTCGCGTGCAATATACACGCTTTTTAATAAACGGGTGCTATGGACACCTACAAAATTTAAACACCTTAGTTTTTGCATCATGCTGCTACAAAATTTTCCTTTGTTGCTTTAGCGTCATTTAGGGGTTCTGAGTACCTGAAACATGAATGAATGTCATGTGCGTCAGATAATTTATCGAATTCAGTGGTTTAGAAGTAATGTAGACTTGAAAAAATTTACGTACTAATCATAACGCATAATCACCTATTTGAAAAGATCAATAATATCAATATGGTTGGCATTGCATTCTTTATGTTTCATAACTAACATTTTTTTTTAAAACTTGGTAATTGTTTGATTAGTAGGTGTTGTCTTTTTTGTTTGTTTGTGTGTGTGTATGTCAATGCCTCTCACCCCCATTGGCTTGTTCTAGAATTCTATTTAATTTGTTGTCCTTGAAGAATTGGAGTGCCATTTGCTATTGGTAGTGCATCATCAGAATATAATTTTTGCTAATGTCGTTATGTATTTGCACCTGTGATTTTAGTTTTCCAGCAGTAGTTGTCTGAACAAACTTTTGTGTCCCTTTTTCATTTCCTCATTTACTCGTGGCGACATTTGCTCCATTACAATATAAACTTGGGCAGATCAGAATGTAATTCCTCTTTGACACCGATATTTAATATATATTCAATGAGTAACCGGGTGTAAAGAAATTTTGAATTTGATGGATATGATGGTATTATCTATTATATCTATTAGCTTGTATAATCTCAGTTGACTTATTTTACCTGCAATAGGTTCCTCCATTTGGTTCTGTATACTGCAGAAAGAGCTTGGAGCCATGCCATGGAGAAGAGGCAGCTGCCAGATGGTCCAAATGCACGCCAACGCAGCTACCTGATTGGCAGGCTGAGGAAAGCAGTCAAATGGGCTACTCTTTTGGCAGAGCTGTGTGCCATCAAGGGAGATTCCAGAACATCCTTAGAAGCTGAGGTGTCTTTTTAGGATACATTCATTTGGGCTGTGTTTTTGTAACTTTTGCTTATCAAAAGCATTTCATGTCCTTTACACAGCTTTGAGAGATGATTGTCCATAGTCTATATTACAGAATTGAATGATTTGTAGAACAATTACGCCTCTGTTATTATTTTTACATTAAAAATTGTGAACTGGGAATTTTGGATATAAAATTGATATGGGGATCGGATCTGGTGTCGCTTGGCATGACACCTCCCGGTTTTGCCATGTTGCTCCTCATACGTGCAGCCCCATGGCAAAAGAAGCGTATAAAAATAGCTAAAATTTATTAAAATAAATCCAAATAAAAGCGAGATAAGGGGCAGTCTGACTTAGAACAAACGTAGTCTCTCTAGCAACAAATCAGGAAAAATATTGTCGACATAAATAATAATTTACTTGATGTTGTAGTTCTAACGTCCTAGAACTTTGGGTAAATATAATACATATATTTTGTACTTCTTCTCTGCCCACGTGTGCGCATACGTGTTTGCGCATGTCTCTCTTTCTCTCCTCCCCCCCCAACAACAACAACAACAAAAAAAGATGATGGAATTGGAATGCTTACTAAGACTTCCTCTTTGCGCGTCCTATCTTTCAAGTTTTACTTCATTGTGACGTCAGATCAATTCCCCCAATTTAGTTGATAGTTCATCTGATATGAGATTTACGAGTTCTTGAAGCTAATGGCATTATAGGATGTATAATATTCACATCCTAATTTTCAGATTTAGTTTTTGATAGATTTTCCTCACGTGTCAAGAAAACAGTTGCTGAAAACTTTTCACTGGTACTGAGTTCATACATCCCACAGTAATTTGGAATAATGCATTACGGTTCCATTTTGAAAAGTTAAATTTAGCCAAAATATTAAATATAGATACGTTATTTAAAGAAATCGACAAGTTACCAAAGTAGACATGATTTTTGTGTCTCAGTAATATATATACATGTATCTTAAAAAACTGGACATGTGCATATCAGATAAATTTTGGTCTTAGTAATATCTGAAGTGACCTCCTTGTTTTTCTTTTATTTCCAACTTTGCATTTGGTAGAGGATAGGGGGCTACTGTTATTTATTTTAATTTTTGTATAAGGATACTTACTCTTAAGATACTAGAATATCAGCATATATTTTAAAATGTGTAGTGTAGGGAATTCACTTTCACCTGCAGCATCGAGATAATTGGGATACCACTAGGGTCGCGACGTTTGTTTATTGAGTTATTTTCATTTGTGTTAGCATGATGGGAAGTCAGTCGTCAAAGCATGTTATGATTATGCTGTGATTCAATTTATCATTCATTTCATTCCATTATAGGGTGGAATTTAGTTTTACATCATTCTAATGCCATTGACTAAGATGTTTAGGACTCATGCTTAGGAAGATTAAAGTTAACTTCTATAGCACCACTCTTTTAGTTGATGGGTCTACTTCCATTTTGATTTAGGGAGATTGGCCCCACATTCATATTCATATACTAGGGTATGCGAAATATAACTTAAGTTTACAAATAGTTGTATGATTGCTCATATATTTTTGATTCTTCATTAATATTAATGTTAGAAATGTAATACTTTAAGAATAGTTATTTGATCCTCTTATCTTTTACTTAAAGACTTGTATCAATTTGTACTTAATTTGAGCAATTTTGGTCTAAAATCTGCAGGCCTATGCCTCTTACATGAAAGGCAATCTTTTGTTTGAACAAGATCAGAACTGGGACATTGCCTTAAAGAGTTTCAAGAGTGCCAGGTCTTGTCTTAGTCTCTTTAGTATCTTGAACACGTTTTGTGACAACGGAATTTTATAAATTTAACTATAAAATGATAATATTAATAATTTTATTGACAAGTTGAATTTAATTGCAAATGCCTGGGCATGTTTCTATGTTTGGTTCAACGCTAATCATTATCCTTCTCGCTTGATATATATATTATTGCTTCAGTCAGGCAGTTTTTCTCGTCCTTACCTTCCACTAAGAGTCTAAATATTATACTTTGTAACGTCTTCATTAATTCTATAGGGCTGTTTATGAGGAACTTGGGAAATATGGAGACCTAGAAAATCAAGTTTTGTGCCGTGAGCGGGTCGAGGAACTAGAACCCAGTATACGTTATTGCCTACACAAAATTGGCGAGTCAAATTTACAAACATCTGAACTTGTACACATAGGTGAAATGGAAGGACCTGCGTTGGACCTTTTTAAAGCTAAGCTGGAGGTGAGTCTAATTTAAAGTTGTTTCTCATATGACAACTACTAAAGCATGTCCGAAGATGTATTAATTTCTATTACTCTTATGTCTTGCAATGTGTTGATTTTCAGGCTTCAATTCCTCTTATGTCTTGCAATGTGTTGATTTTCAGGCTGTTATGGCCGAAGCTAGATCACAGCAGGCTGCATCTATGACGGAATTTTATTGGCTTGGTCATAGATTTCCAATTTCAAATGCGAAGACACGGGTTTCCATATTGAAAGGTCAGTAACCACTCTCTTATTATAAAGAGATTCCAATGTAATTGCAGAGTGTTACAAAGCTGTCCATTAGGTGCAAATGTTGCTTTAACTTTATTGTATCTGTTGCTTCTTTGTCATTTGTGAACTTCTTGTTCACAACTTTGTTTGTCGTTCTCAACTTCTGATTATGTGATGTGGTGACTAATCGACTTTTAATATATTAATGTAAACACCACTACCCCCTTTTGTTTCCCCATCTTTCTCCTGCCCCAGAAAATTTTCAACGACTGTTTGATAAGAAGTTTGGTTGTACAGTTTGCAATTGTAAACACGATGGGGATGCAAGTATAGGACGATTTCATTAGGGAACAAATGTAGACAGTACTCTTGGTTAACATACTCAAGTTTGCTTAATCCCTTAAACGGTCACTATAAGAAGTTGGCATTGATCTCATATGTCATTATAATTATTAGTGCACCCAAAATAGTTTGAAGGGTGTCCAAGCTGACATATTAACAGTGAAAACTTACGGTTCATTTCATTAGAACTTAGTTTTCCCCCCCCAAAGTGAGTCTTTCCCTAAATCATGCGACTAGATGATGTTAAATATTCTAAATAGTTGGGAGAGATGGTTGTGATGTTGAAAATAACTTGCTCTCAAATATGTCCCTTGGATGCCACTCGATGAGGGTATGTTTATATAATTTTACAACTTTTAAAATAATCATCAGCATGCTTTTTCTGAACAGAATAAATTGTTAAGGATTAGAATGCGTAGATCTTTGGTACCCTTAAGATTAATAAAGGTATCTATATGAGGTCAAGTATGGATCTTTGGTGTAATGTGAAACAGATTGAGGTCAGAGCGAGAATATTGCTAATTCCATATAGTCTTGGATGTTGATGCTTTGGAATTAATCATGGAGGCGAATCATTGTATTTATGGTACGATATTTGAGTGATGAATGGTTTTTGGGTGGGAAGGGTGTGAGTGGAGGTGGCACATTTCCAATTTGGATGATAGAATCTTTTTGGTGGAAAGAAAGAAAATAACCTTGAAATTCTTCTTAAAAGAATTGATCTCTTTAACATGATATCTGCCTGAAAGTCAGTATGGGCAAAAGTATGCTTTTAGATACCGGTGTGGAGGATGAGTGGTTGAGAGATCTAGCACGGTGGGGTGTGAAATGGGGCAATTGCCGTTAATGGGACCCCTTTCTCCCTGAAATTGTAAAAAGTCTTGATGGGTGGAAACTGGAAAAAGAGTTGTCCGGTTATTCTTTGATTTTGAAAAATGGATAAGCAATATTTGAAAATCGCTCAACATTTTGTAAGATCTAAACATAGGGTTAGTGGGTGCTTTTTGAATTAAGATGGTTGCCAAAGTTCTTTGTAAGGGGTGAGGTGATCTTTCAAGCTAGAAGTAAATCGTTTGGGCTGACGAAGGGAGGAAGAGATTTGTCTTTGTTGTTTTTGTTTGAAAGAGTTAGGCAGATGTTATTCTTATTATATCAGTTTGCTTAAAGAAGAGATTAAATGGTTGAGTGAATGTATGCTTGGAGCGTCCAGATAAGATGGGAGATTCTACAAGAAGAGATGGGTCGGGTTGGAGAAATCACAGTATGTTCTTGCTATTTCAGACACAATGCTTTTTTTTTTCATTGTTATTAAACAGGGTAGAATGAGATTGGGATTTCAAATCCAAAAGGTAGGAGGGGGTTGGAGTTTGCTGGTGCAGCATTCTTGAAAATGGAAAGGGTAATGTGTAATCTCCTGGTAGAGAAGTCAAAAGGAGAGACTAAGGCTGTCAGAAGGGTGACTGTTGAAGAGCGGTGTTTTTATTGAAAGCTGCATTGATAAAGGCCAAGGCCTTCCGACCCATTGCAGGTTCGTGGTGATGTTGGTTCTTTGTCAGAGATCGTGGTGGAAAAGTACTCTTGCTTTTCTAGATTGGATTACCTTCAGATGCTTTGGTTGGGCCGTTGTGGGGGGTGTCTTAACGCCGCTTTATTTTGTGACATTCTGTCCACCCGGATTAAGGAACGATGGAAAAGCTCTGGTGGGTCTAACTGTTACGAAGTTATTTTACAACTTTTTTTTTTATTCAATTTTTTTTTTATTTCTCTCTTTCATCAAAGGAGGCTACAAGGATTTTGGAAGATAAACGGTGGGTGTTTAACGAAACTCTGGTGATGCTTGATACACTGCACCCTTTGGGGTGCAGCTTGGCTCCGACAACGGTTAAAGACCGCTAGTGGATCAGAGAGTTTACCCTGCATTTATGGGGGAGGGGATATAAAGCTATTGGGCAGAGATGTGGTGTGTGTATGGAGTAGATGTGGCCACAACAAAGGAGAAGGAGATGAGATGGGCTCGGATATTGGTTGAAACAAATCTAGGTTGCCAAAAAGATTGAAAATTCATGTGGGGTGTGTTTTCTCTTTTCTCTGTTCCGACCTGGGATGAGATGCAGGCGGGTTGTTCTTGGGAGAAATACTTGGAAGCTATCGTTGACGGTGGGATGAATAAAGATTCAAAGTTAGTGTTGCATTTAGCTAATTCGCCGACATTGCGTGCTGTGGGAAAAAATAACAGAATTCATACGACCAAAAGGACGGGGGGAAAGTAGGAGTGGTGTAGGGCTGATAAGCTACATGGCACTGCCGGATTGGTTAACGCTTTGAAGCCCCAACCTTTCTAGCCCTGCCACGTAGTGTGGAAAGTTGGATTTCTTGAGGTCGTGGACAATATAATACATTTAGCTCTTTACAAAGTAAAAAAATGTGGGTCTTCTTCATCCTGTGGGCCTACTTGAAAAAAGGAGATGGTTATTGTGAGCCAACCCTCTCTTATAAAAAGGGACGTTTCTTTTTCTGAGAAGGGAATTTATATAAGCAAAAAGTTGAGGGAAGAAAAGTGGGTTTCTCGATAAAAAATCGAAGGCTAGGTGTAATTTAATTTGGTCCGATTTTCTTCGGAGAAGAGTAGGGGGTGGTGTCTAGATCTATGAGGGTGTATTCGAAATTCATAGATGGAATATTATTAATCGACTTTTCGTTAGAAGGTGGTGATTTTATGTGATCTAGCAACAAGGACCCTCTAGACCTGGCAACAGGTCGTGTTTTAACGTTTTCGTATAAAATCATCCTAACCCGAACACGACCCTTTAGCATAACGGTTACATAAATTTAAAACCGAACACGACCCAATAATTTTAACGGGTGACACGACCCGAACCATTAACATCCGTTAGTTAGTGGGTGAATTTGGGTCGTGTTTTACTTAACCCGTTAACACCCATTATTTAAACCATTTAATTGTCAATACCCATTACTTTGTAACACCCATTACCGTTAACACCAGTTACCCGTTAATACCCATTATTTAATTGTCAATAGTTTGAACTTCCAACTTCCAAGTTCTACCATTAGCAGCAACATTCAACACTAAAGTTCTATCATTAGTAATATCCATTCATTACAAAAGTAACAACATTCAACACTAATTACAAGACAACTTCAACACTAATTATAAGACTAATTACAAGACAACTTCAACACTAATTACAAAAGTAACATCATTCAACACTAATTACAAGACTAATTACAAGACAACTTCAACACTAATTACAAAAGTAACAACATTCAACATTAATTACAAAATCCATTCATTCAACACTAAAGTTGAAAACTGTTAACAGCAACTTCAAAACTGTTGGCAGCAACTCCTTCCTTTTTCTACATATTCTTCCTACAAATAGCAAAATTACAATGAATAATCTAACATACTTAATACTATATGAATTAATAAATAAATATTAATAAAAATTTTCTCACCAGTAATCAAAATATATGTAACGTCGGATGTCATGAAATGACCAAAATGCGCACATCTCCTTATAGTAACATCAGCATTTTTCAGCCGTGTGAAACTGTTTAAAAATGGACAACAATGGATCAGTTATTTCAAATATATATTATACACTAGGTGGTAAAATGAAATGGTAAAATATATGAAAATTACTCACCAAAAAAGTGGATTACTTGGAAGAACGCTTGCAATTCTAAAACGCCATAACTGCATATATCTTGGATGAAACCTAGAAAGTAGAAAATTAGAAAATTTATATACACCAGAAATTTAAAGAAGAAAAAGATAATTTATGTCAAAATAAAATATCAACCTTGTTACTCGTCGATAGAAATAGTGTTAGAACATTGGGCTGAACTAGATTTTTGGCTTATGTGCAAATTAAAGATATCCTCCGTCAACTCATCCACATCAGCAGCTTCTTCTTTACCTATAGCTGGAGAAATAAAAATTTAATATATTATAAAAGGTAAGGCAGAAAAATGAAAATTAATAGTTGAATATGGCAACTTTACTAATTTTATCAAAAAGCCAATCCTTAGTGCAAAGCAATGCTTGGACAGTTTCGGGCAGAAGAGAACTACGATATTGGTCAAGAACTCTACCTCCAATACTAAATGCAGACTCGGAAGCAACTGTTGAGATTGGAATGGATAATATATCCCGAGCCATACAAGAAAGTATGGGGTAGCGAAATTGTTCCCCCTTCCACCAAGTAAGAATATCTAGATCTTGCTTTCTTCCCAACTTTTCCTCATCAAAATATTTATGCAACTCATTTTTTTTTATCAGAAGCACCCTCTTTATAGCAATTATCAAAGTCCTATATTATTTATTTCATGAGTTGGATCAAAAAAAATAATATGAAGTATGAAAATGCATTAAATGAAAATATGTACCTGAAATATAGAATCCCAGGAGGCATTATGGGAAGGATGATGAGTATCAAAATCAGAGTTACTTAAACTTACAAGATGCGAGTAATTCAGACTATAGACATCAAAAAGATAAAATAAAGTGTCGCGTACACGGCTAAACTCGTGAGAATCGGTACCATGTAACCTTGTATATGCGAACTCCACAAATTGAATTTTGAACCGCGGGTCCAATGTGACAGTAATAGCAAGAATAACACTATATTCGGCCCAATATTTCTCAAATTTTAAGTTCATCTTCACTCCCATTCTACGTAAAAAACTATCCGTCCCTTCCATTTCTTCTTTAAGCTTAAGTTGAATGATAAAAACTTGAGGGAAGAATAACTTGGTAGTTGGATATTTAGTTCCAGAAAATAAGCGTGTTACTTCATAAAACAAACTCAAAAAGTTGGAAAGTTTTTTGATTCTATCCCATTCTTCTGGAGAAGGACAATGTTTATAGTTGGAATCACTCAACTGTAAATGAATGAAAGCACGACGATAAAAAATCGCACTATCAAGCATTAGATAGGTTGAGTTCCATCTAGTCGGAACATCTTGTCGCAATCCCCTACTACACTGCAACGACACTTGAGAAACACAATCATAGAATTTATATTTTCTTTGGGGTGAACCTTTAATGTATTTCACACTCTCCCTAACTTTAATCGCAGCCTCGTCAATTTCTTTCAATCCGTCTTGGACTATAAGGTTCAAAATGTGTGCACAACAACGAATGTGAAATAACTCACCATTCATTACAAGGGCACCCTTTAGATTCAATCGACTTCTTAAAATATCGATAAAAGCAGTGTTTACTTGTAGCATTATCTAATGTGACGGAGAACAGTTTCTTTTCAATCTCCCACTCACTTAACAGTGTATAAGTTTTTTCAGACAAAGCAACACCCGTGTGTAGAGGAGGCATGAGACAAAAATTCAGTATTCGTTTGTTTAACTTCCAATTGCTATCAACAAAGTGAGCTGTAAGGGTTAGGTACCTGTCCGTGGCTACGGATGCCCATAGATCAGAAGTCAAACAAATTCGCCCAGGCATTGAGTTTTGTGGAGCTTGAAGTTTAATTTTCTCTCTTTTAAACATTTTCAACAGTCCTGCCTTAGCTGTATTTCTAGATGGCAGCTTGATATCCTCAGAAATGTATTTAAAAACAGCCCTAAGACCCTCATACTCGACAAAATTAAAAGGCAGGTTATGTTTGATAATTGCCTCAATTAATAAGTTATGAAACACTCAAATGTCAAATGTGGAAGGTTTCAATGACATAGAATCTTTAGTTTGGGACAAAATAAGTTGGCCAATGTCAGTAGCCTCATTTTTAATACAATTATTCATATGAGTCAACATATTACCAGTGCCATACTGACTGTCACACAAATAAATTATGCCACATTTACGACATTTAGCTTTCCTTTTGTTATCCTCACCTACCGGTAATTCTTGAAATAAAGTCCAGCAACCAGATCTTTTTTTACGAGTTGAGGGAATACCGGATTTTTTCTTCACCTTTCTAGCAACTTGTTGAGTAGCCTCTTGTTGTTGAGTAGCCTCTTATTCATTTATCTCCAATTCAACAGCTTCACCAACATCATCTTCACAGAGATCCATATCCAAAGAATTTCCAATATCCATTTCCATAGACACTGAAAAAATATAAAAATCAGTCACATAAAAATAAAAACCAGTCATATAAAAAACCAGTCATATAAAAATCAGTCATTAAAAATATAAAAATCAGTCAAATAAAAATATAAAAATAAATTAGTCATAAATAAAAAATAAATCAGAAAGGAGATTATAAAAAAATTAGTCATATATAAAAAAATTAATAATTAAATCGTTTGTAATAAATCAGTCATATATAAAAAAATGACTTAAGACACAGGTCAAATATAAAAAAATGACTTGGACACAGTCATATATAAAAAAATCGTTTGGAAGTTGAAACCCTAATTGTTTGAAAAAAATCATTTGGATCTTGAAAAAATCATACAGATCTTGAAAAAAATCGTTTGGATCTTGAAAAACTTGAAAAAATCATACAGGTCTTGAAAAAAATAAATCGTTTGAAACCCTTAGAGCAGACAAAGGAGGCATGATACAGTTCTTGAAAGTTGGAAACCCTAATCGTTTGGATCTTGAAAAAATCATACACGGAGGCGCCGGATCTTGAAAAATCATACACGGATCTTGAAAAAATCGTTTGGATCTTGAAAATGTGAAGAGATTAGAAGAAAAAAAGGGAGAAAACATACCCGGAGGCACCGCTGCCGACTTGCGGTTGGGTTTTCTCTCCTAGGTGGGGTTTTCTCTCTTTAGGCTCTCTTCTCTCTCTCTCTAGATGTGCGGCTGGGGAGTAGAAAAATGAAAGATTTCTGTCTTGGTCTTGTGTTGTGTGCAAGGATAGAGTAAGTAGGGTAGGGTTATTAACTTAGGAATGCTCTCTAATGTTTTAATCCAACGGTATAGATTAACTTGGGAATTATAATTATTATATATATAATTTTTATTTGATTATCTACTAACGGGTTATAATGGGTTTAATATTGGTTCGGGTCACACGACCCAATAAAACCCGAAAACGCTAACGGGTAATAATGGGTATATAAACAGGTTTAATCGTGTAAGAGTACAAACCTAAACCCATGTCTATTGTGTTGACCCGTTAATGACCCAAACCCGATAAGGCTAAACCCATTACCTTATAATTTCGTGTCGTGTCGTGCCTCATTTTGTCAGGTCTAGGACCCTCTGCTCATGTCTCGGCTTGATCGTTTTTTATTGTCCCATGATTGGGAGGAGCATTTTCCGGGGTGATGCAGTCTTATATGCCTCGGGCGACTTCGGATCACATCCCAATCCTTTTGGAGTGTGAGAGGTGGGAGATCTCCTTTTCTGTTTGAGAATATATGGCTTTAGTGTGGGACTTTATGGACTTAGTTGAGGAATGGTGTCGGGGGTATGGGGTGGTGGATAATGTGAGCATTGTCTTGGCTAAAAAGCTTTTTTTGCTAAAGGAGGGCCTCGAGCGATGGAATAAGGAAAGATTTAGCAACGTTGAATAAGTCATTATTTTCAACTCCTCGAAGCATTTTCACGCTTACTGCTCCCTTCCTCGTCTCTGAGTACCTATGTATCCATCTTAAGCCTTTCCTCCTTTGAACCTTACCCTGAACTTTGAGACTATGCCATCCCAAGGTGCTGCGAAATGGATAGATCTTATCAACGTCCGTGAACGATAAATCATAGATCGAACCACCGAATTAGAAAAATTGGATGCTATTATATAGCTTTGGAGAGGGCTAGAGGAGATTAAAGTTCTCGATGAGGAGGGGTGGAGAGGAAGATGCTTTAAGAAGAAATTAACCTTGTGGCTGAAATAGGGGATAAGGACACCAAGTTTTTGTATAGAGTGGCAAATGCTCATCGTCGCTTTAATCACCTTTAGATTGTAGTAGGGGAGGAGGAGATTATTGAAGAAGGGGAAGTGAGAAGGGCTATTAGTCATTTTATTAGGGGTTGTACACGGAGGAGTAGAGGCTTATCCTTGATAGGCTTGACTTTGGAGTTATTTTCGGGGAGGATTGCAATTTATTGGAGGGTTTGATCTTGGAGGAGGAGGTGGTGCAGATGTTGACATTTACGAGGGGAGAATAGGCACCTTAGGCATCGGTCTTGATCCAGGCCTCTAACATCGACTTTTTGTTTTAGAAAAAATGGAGCATTTTCCAATCAAAATATTTTCTATTTGAATTTTTTTCCATATACATAATATCACCCTTTCCTAGATAATTATTGATAGGAGTATTCCCTAGCATATCAAATAATTTGTTTTTATGTGTGGTATAATTATAAGAAGTCTCTTGGTTCTTATTTACTTGTGATGGTGATCCGGAGAGCACTCATGTTGGGGTGGGCTCACTACTTAGATGCTTTCAGCAGTTATTCACTCCGCACTTAGCTACCCAGCGTTTACCGTGGGCACGATAACTGGTTGAGAGAGGATGTTATGACCTTTTGTAGGAAATTTCACGAAAGAGGTTGCTTCTTGAGGAGTTTGAATGCTACTTTCTTAATTTTGGTGCCAAAAAAGGAATAGGCAGTTGATGTGAGGAACTTAAGACCTATTAGTTTGGTGGGTAGTGTATATAAATCGCTTTCCAAAGTGTTATCAGTGAGTTTGAAAAGGGTTATGGACCCAATCATATTTGAAGCACAATATGGGGGGAGGCATATCCTTGATGCGGTGCTTGTTGCAAATGAGTGTGTGGAAGCTAGATTGAGAAGTGGGGATCCAATTTTCATTTGCAAACTCGATATTGAGAAGGCATATGATCTGTGAAAGAGATTTGTATACTTAATGGAGAGAACGGTTTTTGGGGACCGATGATGCTAGTGGGTGGAGAGTTGTATATCTTTTAGTTTTGTTGAATGAGATGAGACACAAAATTTTTTTTGCTAGAGTTTGAGGGGTCTTCGATAGGGTGATCCTCTTTTATATTTTTTTATTTTTATTTTTATTTTTATTTTTTATTTTGTTATGGAGGCGTTGAGTTGGTTTTCAAGTTATGGATGTGGAGGTTGGATTGATTAGTGGGTTCATGATTGGGAACATGAACGCCGAATTTCTCATTTGTTCTTTGTCGACGATACTATCATGTTTTATGGGCTTGAGGAGACGCGACATGCTTGGATGTGTTTTGAGGCTAGATGCAAATCAATGTAGGTAAATGTGAAATGATTCCAGTAAGGGGTGGAGGGAGTGTGGAGAACTTGGCGGAGGCGCTAGGATGTAGGGTGGGCTCTACGTATCTAGCAGTTTCGTTGGGGGACCAATATAAATCCAAACCGATTTGGGATCACTCTCGGAAAGAGTGCAAACGAGGTCAGTGGGATGAAAGAAGTATTATCTGTCGAAGGGGGAGGTTAATTTTGATAAAAGCATGTTGCCAAGTCTTTCCACTTACTTTTTTGTCGATATCCCTGTTGCCAGTTAGAGGGATTTCTTATGGAAAGGTAATAAGAAGAGTTTGAAATATAGTTTGCTAAGTTGGGAGGAGGTGTGTAAGTTGAAGGAGCCAGAGGTAAGAGTGGAAAGTTTGGCCCATTTCATTAAGGTCTTGTTGGGGAAGGGTTGTGGAGGTTTTTTTCGAGAGGAGCACAAGTTGTGGGGAAGAGTAGTGGGGGTAAGAGGTGGGTGTACACTATATGAGTGGGGTTGGGGCTAGGGGTGGTGGAGGGACGCTTTCCACATGGGGTGGGTTTGTGGAGACGTATCTAAAGGATGTAGAGATTATTTTCAGTACACGTCTTTTCGTTCAGGGAGAGGGAATATAGTTTTGAAGGTCAAATGAGGGAAGGACCATTAGAGGGGGTTTCCTTGGGGTTGTTTTGTATAGTGAGGGAGGAGGGGTTAGTGATAGATTACGTGGTGAGGGTGGCTGATAGATCATTGTGGAATTCTAAATTCAGGAGGAGACCGTGGGATTGAGAATTAGAGGAGACGAAGAAGTTGTTTGATTGGTTAGGTGGGATGTTGGTCTTGGCAGATGGGGATGATAGTTTGAGGTGGTATATAGTATAGAGTGTCTTTGTGAGGGATTATTATGCAACATTAAGGGGGTGGGGGAAGACCTTTATCCTTGGAGAAGTAATGGCAGACTAAAGCATCACCAGAAGTAGCGTTCTTTGTATGGATCGCAGACAGGCAAATGATTTTGACGATGGAAGGCTTGTAAAATAGGGGTAAATGTCTGGCTAGTTGGCATTGGTTATGCAAAGTGGCGGAGGAGACGACCAACCACTTGCTATTACATTAGTGGTGACAAGGGGAATACAGGAGGTTACTTTTTCCCCATTCTGTCGCAGCTTCGAGTTTTTCGAAGTGTGGGGGTGGGGTGGCTAAAGTTCGGAGGATTGTTCCTCTTTGCATTTTTTGGACAATATGGAGAGAGAGAGAGGAACAAAATATATTTTGAGGGAGTGGAGCTGGCTTCTCATAGACTCCGATACTTGTTTATGAGTTCTCTCCGTCTTTGACATAAGGAGGAACTCGCGATATCGCTTTCTCTTCTTTTAGAGTTTTAGGAGGAATTACTTTTAGGAATGAGTTGATGTTCGATAACCTGGGCTTTTTGATAGGCTCTCCTTTTTGTGTAGATTTTTTTGTTTGTATACTCCATGTATACGGGCTTCTGCCCCTCAGGTAGGCAGGATGTTTAATGATATATGCAGTACTTATCAAAGAAAAAGTGCCTTACTGTTTATTACTTTTCTACTTTTAATCTTCCTATCAAGGTTGCTAAAATTATTGGAAAGGTTGTTGGTGATGGAATGTTTACAATCATCTAATAGAGTGATTTTTGGTAGCTTTAGATAAAAAACATGGTGGGTTGGGAATTGAAAGCCTAATTGTGAAAAATAGAACTTTTTTGCAGGAAGTGGTTGTGGAGATTTACTAAAAAAAATAAAATAAATTCTTTGTGGTGCTCTTCTATTAATAGCTTTCATGGATTAATTGAGCATGGGCGAGGTTCCAATGTCGTGAAGAGAGGGACTTGTAGAATTTCTTGGAAAAATCATTTCAAAGGGTGTTAATTGACTCAACTCCTTCCTTGTGTAGCCTTTGAAGTTACATACGGTGAATCATTAAAGTTTTGGAGGATGTTTGGACAGGTGGTAGATCTTTCAAGCTTGATTCTCTAATTTGTAGACTCCCCAAATAAAAGTCAAATTATCACGTATGTAGCCTCTATAAACTATCGATCATTAGTGTGGAATATTTCTTTCAAGAGAAATCTTAAGGATAGTGAAGTTGAGCAATTTGTCTCGTTGCTCAATTCGTTAGAAGAATTTCGGCTTTTTGTGCGAATGAGGGATGGTAGGAGGTGTATTTCGAATGGGGATGGTTTCCCCTCTCAAATGCTTTTATATCATCTCCTCGCATTGTCTCTTGATGCGTTGCACCATTTAAATTTTTTTGGACTAGTGGCGTACAAATAGTTACCGTGATCACTACACCCCACTACATACCTCAATCCGGGACCAGAAACATAGTGGTTTCGCTGATCATATTTCCAAAAGTGATTTAACACTTAGCTATTATTAATAACAATGCAACTTTTGGGCATATATGTTAAAATCATTACAAAACACATCGCTGAATCTGATTTGCCTGAGCCAAGAAATGCCGTGTCTGCTGGGATTGCGAGCTAGGAACAGGTTTTAGATCAAGCTCTACACATGGAAAGAGGTAGAAAGCGACAACTCTGTTAAGTATATTCACGCTATTTTTGTTTTTTTTTTAAATAGTTTTTTTTCAGCTTTTATTAGTTAAAAAGTGGAGTTGCGGATGTATTTTTGTTTTCAATTTACTTAAAGTTTCGCATTTCGGATCTAAGAAAAAATATTCAACTTTTGACTGAAATAACTTATATATGGGAAGGTAAATGGTTTTATAATATATATATATATACAGGAATGGTTCATAGAAAATAAAGATTGTTTACTACTTACATTCTTAGTGGACTCTACTATATTGGTGGAGGCTTGATTCTTTGACAAATTACATGATTATAATTCCAAAGGAACCTAACAAGAGTTTTAAAGTATCCCATAGTCCGAACTAGTAAACCAACTAGGCCTACACTCACCATATAGGGTGTCGGATAAAGCAATGTACATGTACCATATGCGAAAGTGACCCACGTTCTAGGTAACACCTCCCTCAAATGCTATAACTTGGAAGAGAAGAACAATGTGCACCCATCTCCCAATTAATCTAGTTTTGTTACAAGCCAACGGAAACAATCCGTATATTTTAACATTAGGGTTGATAGCTTCTTAACATCACAACTTGTCAAAACAATTTAAATATCATTCTCAGTTTGAAAGGAAACAAATGAAACATGTGACAAAATAAGAATGCGATATGATAAACCTTAAATATAAAACTCATAAGATGCATCCTCAACTAAGATAAAGTATAAAGTATGAGATATATCTACAAATGCACCAATTTTCTCAAATACATGCTAATACAAATTCCAAATCCAATAATCCAAATGAAATATACATGCCAAGGTCCTGCTTTAATAATACATGCCAAAGTTCTGAATCCATAATACGCAACTCACACAACTGGAATAACAAGGATAGAATAACAAGGATATGAACCTACACATCAATCCTTGATAATGATGATGACAAGAGAGAAAAGAGTGGAAGAGATGCGCTAGTTGGAGAGAGAGTGTACGTGTACGGACGAACTTTAGCACCTGGAAAGTTATCACGGATAAAACGGGTCAAAATCCAACAACGCAGATCACCATATAAACGCAACTCAAAAGTGTATATATATATATATATATATATATATATATATACACACACACTAGTGATAGATCCACAGTTATCTAGCCTACTGTGATAACATGTGCCACGAAAACTCGCAGTCTATTTTAATTAACTCATTAGTTTCAGTTATTAATTAACATCTTAATTAATTACACCGTAACTGACATGCGTTCCTTCCCGGTCATCTCAAGAAACATGCGATATGCACACATAAAACTGTCACGCATACCGTCACGACTCGTTCACGTGGATGGAAATATCCACAAAAATGTATGACGCACATATAATCCCATCACACATATGATCGCTACCTTGTTATTCACATGGTCGAAAAATTCACAACACGTGTGATGCACCAAATCCACACACTATCCAATTCACGTACCATCCATTCAAGATACCGTCACGCCAACTGGACACAACCTTGTGATAGCGTTGTTGGGACAAGGAATATTTAAAACCGTGCTCCCTGACCACGCCCACATAAGAGTGTTCTCTCTCGACACACCTATATTCTTATTCGTTACGTATCACTTTCAAATGTCCGAGACGTTATTACCTTATTAATGTTTCATGTTTCACATTTAACTTATCACTTATCATCACGTTATTACTTTCCATTCAATCCACCTTTCGAGTCATCTTAATCAAATCCCTAAACCAACATTATGTCATATTATTAAAAACTAAAGGGTTCCTCGAATCGTTCACGATGATGTATCTAATATGGGACTATTCGTAAATCTAAGCATTAAATAATAAAAGAGATACGTTAATCAAGGATTCTAAAGTCATCACTCTTACTCGTCTCTAACCTCTATGCGTGGGACGTCTTATAAATGAAAGCTAACTAAGGAACCTCCTTGATACACTTCCGTTTAGATAGAGTAGTCGTTCGAACATTATAATTAGTTAAGTTTATCAGTGTGAATTAAATTAAGGGAGCTTTGTTGAGTTGAGTTTAGTAGATTAAGCAAATTAAACAACCAACTTCCATATACAACCGTATCCCTCCACCAACCACCACCAACCACCAAACCAACAATTGTTTAGTCCGCCCGTCTGCTCAAATAATTCATTCCCAACTACATAAGGAAGGTGATAAAAGGGCTTAAATCAATTTCATATACATCTATGTTCAATCTCCAATTGCAAGAGCATAATTTAATTAAAGGAGGCTCTAATCATAATTCAAGATTATAAACGTGGGGCTATTCAATGTTCATGCAACATATATGGGATTAAACTCTAATTATTACTTAACATGCTTGAATTAACATTTATTAGTCATATATTCTTTGGGGATTAAACTCTAATTATTGGTTAACGTGTTTGAATTAAGCGGGAGCAGCCTCTCCATATATAGGAGTAAGGCCAACCGACATCCGCTGCTCCCAGACCCTGCAGTCAAGCGGGAGCCTCGTACACTGGGTACAACCTTTATGCTTGAATTAACATTTATTAGGCATATATTCTCAAGGTAATTAAACGCCAATTAAGTCTTCATTACTCAACATATATTTCAATTAGCATAAATCTCTTATTTAATCATCAAACCCTAATATGCAAGCCTGTCCTTGGTTCAATTCCACATTTCATAAATTACTCTAGGCTAAATTCCAATTTCGCCAAATTAGGGCACAACATAATAGGTCTCAAAACCCTAAGGATTACTACTCCATTTTAAACCTAAAATTAGGGTTTGGGTGAAATTAGCAAATGCATATATAAAAGGGGAAGAGTAGTTTAGTGCCTTGCCTCAAAATAATCCAAAAAATTGATTTGATTGAGTGAGAAGAAGTCTTTGAAAATCAGCCTTGAAAACCACATTGAATCTTCTTAAAAAGTTGTTTGAATTGCTTTAAAATCTTCCTTGAATCTTGCTTTGAAATGTGAAATAATAATTTAGTTTTGTATTTGGGAAGTAATTTGGGTGAGGGATTAGGAGTTAATAGGGTTGTGGGAAAGAAAAAAGTAAGTTTAGGTGTTTTGTTGAGTATAAAATGATTTGCGCGCAATAGGGGAAATAAGGGTTTGACTGCCTCTTTTTAAAGATCCCTCCCGCTATAATGGCTGCTTAGGCCTGTCTAATTTCTCACTATAGCGACTTGACATAGGGTTGTCAACAAATCGGAATTTGATCCGGTTCCGATCCATTTAACTGGATCCGATATCGATTTTGAAATCCGATAATCTGATTATCCAATAATCCCTTTATCCGTTTACTAAATGGATCGGATATGGATTAATGCCTATCCGATCTGATAGTAATTCGATCCGATCCGATCCGATCAATAGTTATTTCTCTCTCTCTCTCTCTCTCTATCTATATATATATATATATATATATATAATATTTATGTATGTTTTAGTCTTAATTATTAAGACTAAAAATTTATATGTAATAACTATGTATATGTAACTATAATATGTATATATTATAGTTACATATACATAGTTATTACATATAAATTTTTAGTCTTAATTATAAATTAATACATACATATACATATACATGTGAATTCACATCTAGATATACATATTTAATATGTATATATTATAGTTACATATACATAATTATTATATATGTATATATATAGGGAGAGGTTCACAAGTGGACCAAAAGAATGGACTTTTTAATGGACCTTAACAAAAAACACATAATAACACATTAATTTTAATTCCTATAGTGTAATTGGTCCGCACCAGCGGCACCAAATACGCTTGTCGATCGATCCCCCACCCCCACCCTCACCCTTATGGCAGCCCTGTTGTCATAAGGGCTGCCACAAGGGCTGCTATGGTGATGGTGGTGGTTGGGTGGGTGGGGGGCGGTGGGGGGTGGGGTGGGGGGTTAGTGGGGTGAAGGTGTGGTCTCGGGTGCCGCTGGCGCGGACCAATTACACTATAGGAATTAAAATTAATGTGTTATTATGTGTTTTTTGTTAAGGTCCATTAAAAAGTCCATTCTTTTGGTCCACTTGTGAACCTCTCCCTATATATATATATATATATTGTAGTTACATATGCATAGTTATTACATATATATACAAAAATTAGATCGGATTATTCGGATCTTTAATGGATTCGGATTCAATATAACAAATCGGTCCGCCGGATTATCGGATCGGATTCGAATCCGTTAACACTTTAACAAATCGGATTAGGATCAACCCTGATCCGTTCTGAATTCGATCCGTTTACACTACTAGCTGGATAGGCCCGCTATAGCCGCCCCAAACCAAAATGTGCGACACCAAGCCACAAATCACACGGGCTCCTAAAGCCCTAAATCTTAAGTTACAATAAACGCACCAAAGACCTTTATACCCTTGACCTTATCCCAAAATTTCTCATATGTCCAAATTACTACATAACTTACAATAATGATCATTTTAGCCCCAAACTTTAAAGTAATTACACTTTAAGTCCATAAAACTTTAACAATTTACCAAATCAACTCTGAAATTCCAATTTTAGCTCATTTCAACTATAAATTCTCATAAATAACTTTAAATTCACAATTTAAATTATGTAATTAATCCGGAGTCTAATTTAATTAATTAAACTTCTCCAATTAATTAATTATTAATTCTTCTTAAAATTACGGGGTACTACATGCATCTTCATGGTGATACAACGGCCTTCATTTGGAGTAAAATGACGAAGGCGTTTGGTTTAGTGGGTGGCCTCCCAAGACAAGCGAAGCATTTAGTCAATATCACGATGATAGGAAGAAGAAGCATCAACTTCTATGGCTAGTGCTTGCAGCCTTTTGGATTCTTTGGAAGGAGAGGACTCGAGGATCTCTGAAGAAAGAAGAATAATATGAGGAGGCTGTCTGGGAGAAAGTCAAGTTTTGAGCAACATCTTTGGGTTTTTCATCTCTAGTTTTTTTTATTATATCTCTTGTCCTGGAGTTGGAATGATTGTAAAATGTAATTTTTGGTTGCCTTTCGATCCTTTTCTTTTGGGGAGGCTTTTCTTCTCTTTTTCTTTTGGGTGGGGATATTGCCTAGTTTCTTCGAAGTGTACATCTTGTCCCCCTTCACTTTTTTTCTTTCTTTCTATTTCGATCTTAAATGAGTTCTTCATTCCAGTGGAGAAGAATTATTGCAATTTGTCCTGTGTGGAACTCCCTTGTCTTCTGAGATCTTATGCCCGAGTGGAATGGCTGCAACCAAATTCTTCAATATTTGTTTTTTGAATTTTATATTATATTATTGGATCACGTAGATTGCTAATTCAATTTGTTCTTGAATATTGATGATTCAGAATTAATCACAGAAGCAAATGATTGTATTTATTACAATATGCTATGACCCTTTAAATTTAATGTTATATTTAAAGTACTTGTTGGGCTGTTGTTAATCATACTTAAATTTAAAAACAAATTAAGGGGATCTAACCCCCCCACTTCCGGCCACTGAAGTCGTGTTTACAATTGGGGTATAGTTTTCTTTTCCTTTATTGTTGCATCTTCCATTTTTGTTATGGAATAAATATATAACCTTATTATTATCTCAAGCTGTGGTTATTACATTTCCTTCTCTCAGCTCAAGAATTGGAGAAAGATCTTTCTGATCAAACAGCAGACTCTCTTCCCGCGGAGAAAAGACTTCTTATATATGACAAAATTTTTACTGCATATCATGAAGCTAGGAGTTGTATCCGTAATGACTTGGTATGGGGTGTTGTTTTAATGCAAAAACAATCTTATTATCTATCATGGAAATTTACAATCCCCTGGGGTTAGATTTCATTTCTGTGAAGTATGAATAAATTATAATTTGATACGTGCGAATATTTTTTGTACTTTTAAGATTGGCATGTTGTTATAGGCCACTGCAGGTAATTCAGAAAACATGAAAGATGATCTGAGTGGCCTTGATAAGGCAATTGGTGCTGTCTTAGGACAGCGAACTATTGAGCGGAACCAGTTGTTGGTGAGCATAGCCAAGAGTAAACTTAACAGGGTGCGTGATGACAAAAATGACAGAGTCACCAAACCAGAAGAGCTTGTCCGGTTATACGATCTTTTGTTACAGGTAAGCAACCATACTCCTCGTGTTTGTGGTTTTGACATTTCTATTTATGCCTAGAGATGCTTTAGATCCATAGTAGCAACATTAGTAGGTTCTATTACATGAGATGGTATGCAAAGCTGGAGTAACTGTTCTTATCCTTGGCAGAATACAGCTGATCTTTCTGATTTAGTTAGTTCTGGAAGAGATACAAAACCAGAAGAAAAAGTCTTTGCTGAAGAATGTGAAGCCAAAAGTTTGGTTTTCCGAGCAGAAAGGTTTGCTTCATCAAGAATTTTATATGCATATTTGATTTTTTAAAGTTGTATGAATTGTTTTACTACTAGAATTAATATACTATTTTTTTTCAAAACATGACCTGACTCCAGTAGTCAGTCAAATTTGGCTTTTTTTCCAATTTACGGGAATAAGATATATAATCTTGAAATTGTTAATATTCAGGAAATGTGTTGTTCCAGTTGGAAGTTGGAACTGTAACCTTCCAAATAGGTTGTGTGGTCCAACTTAGAGAAGACACTTGAGAGTATAAGTAATCTCAGATGTATATAAGATGACCGTAAAGGAACTTATAGTGACAAAATGGGTTGGCATATCTTGTTCTACATTTCATATTGGGCCATATTTTTTGGAGTGATAGATCATCACACTTTTCCTTAACACGCCAGTACTATGAGTTCTGCCTTGTCCCTGAACTTGAATCATATTTATTTTCACTGTATAACAATTTTTTCTCGGTGCGTGCCTCATATATTGACAAACTTTCATCATGCTGCTTCTTACTCGTGATGATTTTTAATTGCAGGTCTGTCTTTGCCTTGCAACTTATCAACATATTTTGTACCATAAATTGTGCTTTTAAAACTTCACATGACCATTTTATCAATGTAATATATGTAAATTGCTCCATTGTAATTTGTGTGTCATGGTTTAGGTTCAAGATGGCCTTAACCCATGGAGTTGAAGATGCGTACATCAAACCCTCCCTAGATCGTGCTTTGATAGTTGGTGTTGATTGCGAATTAGGTTGTGGAGGACTATAGGATTAATAAGAAGGGAGTGGTATTCAAAGTGGATTTTGAAAAAGCTTATGATAAGGTTAATTGGATTTTTTTAGATTTTGTGATGGAAAAGAAACATGGCAAATAAGGGAAGTAGTTAGATGGTTGCATTAAATTGGTTAACTTTTTTGTAATTGTGAACGGGATACCTAGAGGTAAAATTATGGGGGAAAGGAGCTTAAGACAAGGGGATGTTGCCTCCTTTTCTTTTTGTATCGGTGGTGAATGTGTTAATAGTCTTATAATGGAAAAAGTATTGGAGGGTTTTGGAGTTGGGAGGAACTCTTTGGAGGTGGAGCAACAACATGTATGAGAATCGAGTTTCATCTATCCTCTTGTTGGTTGAGAATCAATTAAACAAATGTAAAGTGGCATCCTTTGGGTTTGTGGGGCTAGTGTTGGATAAAATTTACAAAAAGATTGGATGGATGGAAAAATGGGTGCTTGTCAAGATGGGGTAAACTTCCCTTCTCCTTGGTTCTTCATATTGTCCCGATTTACTTCTTATTTCTCTTTAGGCTCACGAGGAAAATTGTTAAAATAATTGAGAGAATATATAATTTTTTTTGAGATTGTGGGGAGGTATCGAAAATTGATCACGTAATTGAATATGAAAGTTGTTAAACGGCTAAAAAATAAAGAGGGGTTGAGCATTGGTAATTCAAGGGCAAAAAACAAGGTTGTAGGACGATTAATTCTACAATATAATAATAGACAATTGACACTTGGCGTGATTCAACAAGTCTTCCATGCCTATGTCCATGGGAGAAAGAGGGAGAGGGTGTTTCTTATTGAGATCGACTGGCCGGATTGCTTGAATGCTAAGTGGGAGTCTAGACTGCTAGGTACATGCGTTTCGTATGTATGAGTATCAACATGTGCCTTCCTCATAATGGGAGGTCTTATTTATAATAAAAGTCTTATTTGTAATACAAAAGAGTCCTATCAATATAACTGTAATAAGCAGTCGTTTGGGTAATACGCTTCTTTGATGTATATCATAACTGTCGGACTTTAGCCGCTACAATGTTTATTTTCTGAGGATTTGCCTATATTTTAGAAATTTGGTTAATCAGCTTCTCGATCTCGCTGAATGTAGTCAATCATACTTTGGTGAAAGATTGAGTTGGTGGTCGATCAGGAGTGGGGGTAACTTGGAAGCTCTTTGCCACATGGCATGCTTTATGGGTCAGACCATTTCATCCTCCTTCAATTGCCTCTAGGATTAGGCTGAGTTGGCCTTAGGTTATGTTCGGCCGAATTCTGTAACCGAGTGATGATTTGGTTTTAGTGGCGTTCCGTGTAGTTCACGCATTCCATTCAGCGTGGTGGGAACGCAATGGTGGCTGGTGTATGTAATCCTAAAGCCACTAGGGTTACGTGTGCTGTCTCAGATGCATCCCCACGCCGTCATGGCATGTTTAACACATTTCCTAGGAGGTGTGAAGGGGCGATGCCCGAAACAAGGCCCTGTCCCATCATATGTGGTGCTCGTTTTGCAAGGGTTTCAAGCCCTTCATTTCTCCTTCTTCTTCATTCTCATCTCAGGTACTCTCTCTCACTTCTTTTTCACTAACTATGATCCCGAACTCAAGCTTTTCTCTTCTTCCTCTTGTACAGATTTCCATATCTATTTCCATGAGAATGTTTCGATGGTATGAAGTTTTTCCCGTTGATGACTTTAAGGATTTTAGGTAATAAGTACAATATCCTTGATAGTGTAGGAGTCAGAATCCCGTCTTATGAGGATTTGGGTGGTCTTAAAGGAGGGTAGATTGTGATGTTCACTATTGCAATCATAGATTGAGGAGTTCGTTTCTCCCTCCACTCATTGCTAGTAGAAGTTCTTCACTTCTATGGGGTTATGCCATCCAAGTGAATGACAATTTTTTTCTTCATAGTTATTGGAATAATTGCCATAAACCATATCTGTGGTATCGAACAGGGCTAAAATTAAATTAATATAGGTCTCCTTGTGAATCATTGGAGGTATATTATCTTTGACAAACTGAACTTTTGTTGTTCTTCAACTCCAAAGGACTGATTATAGTTTCATTTGCGAAAATGATGCTCTTTGATATGATCATGGTACGAGGTAGCTTTCGGATGAAGATGAAGAAGACCGGTCTTGAAATCTTGAACATAAAACTTTCCGAATCAACTTAGACTATGACTCAAAATGTGTGTTATTCAACGGAATCAAAACAACCAGCCAAATTTTCCGGGGGAAATGAGTGTACCAACAACGTACAAGGGATCTGGTTTTTATCATTAAAAATTCCCAAAGAATAATTCAGATTGGTGTTCCCATAAAAATACGGAACTTCATGTCTCTTTTTTTTCCAGATCCCTTTATGGGGAGTATCTTGACTACAAGGGATGTCTTGTCACAATGAGGGCTGTCTCGCCTGTTAGTATTTTTTTATACTTATTTTGGTTCTAATATGCCAAATCGTAGGGTAATCGGCCTTTGTTGTAATGCGTGCAAATTCTCAACGCATAAAAAATCTTAAAGGACATTTAAGTCAATTTAACCGATCTAAAGAATATTTGGGCAAGGCGAACCTTACCTGATCTTTAGTACTCTTGCGTAGTGGCTCACATTTATTGAGTTACAACACAATTTTCTCGACCAACAACTTTACAACAATCCCCTTAGCAATAACTACCGATTACTCAGTAGTCATTGAAGAAGACACCCCACTCAACGTTCCTATCTTGAACGCCGACACGGTTATAATCGAATCGCCCACCCACCAAGTTATTTTAAGCAACCCAGAATCTGCTGTGTTCGATTAACCTTTGGATGATCTTGAGCCCTTGCTCTCATTTGCAATGGTTCAACCACGAATCTTATGTTGTTGCGGGAAGATTCTGAAGAAGTAAACTCGCACGAAACTATCCTTGTCACCGATTCTCAGGACGAGATGACAAGAAATCGTTGTCCCCATGGTGTCGATCCGATGGTTGTTGGGGGTGGGCAAAACAAATAAAAAAACAATAGCCTGAGTATGAGTACTCTGCTACAGTAGGCGGCCACAAGCGGGGCATGCCACATACTAACCCCGCAGGTTCGTCCACCCTTTGGTGATCCCCAAGGGGTAATCTAATCCTCTCATCCCTCAATCGCCTAACCACAACCTTGTGTGGTCAGTTTCTCAACAGGCATCGAGTCAATTACTTTAGCTTATTTGTCCTACTCGAGTGCCTTTGAGCAAAGGCCATCATGCTTCCAATTGACCTTGAAAAATCATCGAGATGAGCGTTTCCTTAAGCAGGGATGCAACACTTGATGTTGTTATGGTCTTTACCTTTTTTTTTTTTTTGTAACCTTTTAAAAGTTAATTTTCTATCTTTTGGCTTACCATCTTGTAAATGTAGGCCATGGAAGCCCTCAGGATTTGATTAATAGAGTTGGTTAGTTGACTAAGGGCAAGCATGATTAGGCCAATCGGTTGAGCAACAAACTCATCGCTTGAGACCAACAAAACAGTTGATTTGACCAACTCAAAGACATGTCGATTGTTAACGAGGAGATGCTAAAAAATAGCAAGGTCCTCTAATTATGATATAACGCGGAGAAACTCCTTGCTGCTTGAGAAAGAGCAAAAAAAGGAGAAGGCTGAGGATATGATGAAGGCTTAAAGGATGGAGTCATGGACATTGCTGCTTAAAACACATGATGAACACCCTAACTTTTGTTGAGGAGTAATTTTCCATCAATCCCATAGTTGATGTCAAGTCGACCAAGCAACTGCAAAAGTGGACGAACACTGGAATAACACCCCACCCCACCCCTGTAGCTTGAAGTTTCTTTTTCTTTGTTTATCAATGTAAGGTCATGGGCCATTTTCGTTTCGAAGTGATTGTAGGTCTCTGCCATTTCGACTTATTGATGAAAATGCCAATTTTATTAGATTTTATGTTTACTTTATTGTTATTTGATTGTTCTAATAACATACTTCTAATACTTAATAATCTTTAAAGTGACGCGTACGTCTGTAACCGATTTCACACACTTATAAGTTATTTGACAATGAAATAATTAAATGTTTTCAATTAACTTGGTTAACCTTTATCTTAAATTGTGACACTCGTAGTTCACAGAAGGCTTCTATGTTAATATTATATTAACTTGGGCATAAATAAGTTGACCATAGCCAATTTTGCTTTATTGATTCGATTTAATTAATTCTAGTTCGGTCTTACATATTTTTTCCCGACTTAGAGATGAGTTTGCCCTAGGCTGATTTAGTGCACAATGTATGAATCATATAATAAATTAAAAACTTTACGGACAAAATTTACTTGAAGATATTGTCACAATAATACTGAAGTCAAGTTCTCACGTTTCACTGCTAATCTAAACTCTCTTTATTCATAAAACACTAAACTAAAGCTATTGAAACTTGAATGATAAAATTTCCTTAGGTTCATAACATTCCATGACTTGGGCGTTGGAGCTCCATCTGCTCTAAGTTATGGGAATCAACATGCTAACATGCCGAAGCAATCTTATAAGGCCCTTCTCAATTCGGAGTCAACTTGCCATCAAAGGGTGTCTTTGCTCGCGGTAGCATTTTTCCTTAATACTAAGTCGCTGCTTGCGAATTCACGATTTTTGACCTTTTTGTTCTACGTGGAAAACTCGTGGTAAGCCGCCAGTGGATGGGCGCTTGCTCTCTCATTCTTCTGTTGAGGGTATTCAATTTGGCCATCCTCTTATATTTCAGACCTTAGAATGGGTAAGTCGATTTTCTGGGAGATGACTGAAGAGGTAAATGTGTACATAGTCTCTCCAATTCATCACCTTGGAGTGTTTTGTATGCCTAAAGACAAAGGTGAGTTCTTCAACCAACCTTCTTTTGGCTTTTCTATAATTGCCTCTTGATTCTTTCAAGTATTATCTCGTTGGAGATCGAGGTCTGCCCGTTGCTATAGGGGAGCACAATAGAGAAATAACGATAACGAACATATTTTAGTGTTTAGATATTAAGTGAGGATAAAAGATTCTAGAAGGTTCCATTAGTGTTGTCATGAATGATACCTCGTGATAACTCATGCCAACTCATCTCAGGCTAACTCACACTTGTCCAGCACCTTCTAAAAGTCTCTCCTAATACCGATAAATGTACTCATTCCCCATTGAGAAGATTATTATCTTGGACTTCGTAATAAAAATTTAGATTTCCGCGTGTTTTTCTCTTTTCTTTAGATCCAATATTTGGTGTTTGCATCGAAATAGTTAAGGACTTGTTAATGGATTCAAGGTCCCTGCAGCCTAATGATTGGGCAAACCCACATCGGTATTCTTGTGAAATCGCCATGTATATAAATGATCGACCATCAGCATAGTGGGCACAACTCCCTTCATGCACATCTATTAGGATATTTTTCACTTTGGTTGGGTGATCGCACTTGAGAAGAGGCCAGCGAATAATCACCTATAGAGGTGCCCTTTTGAGTTTAAGGAGAATTGATTTGGCCTTCAACTTGTGAGCTTCTTTTGTCTGTCGTAAATTCGCCATAATTGAGACAGGTCACAATTAGGCCCATCCAACTGGGTGCCTGATCGATCGTCATTGCCAAAATCTATGTATCGGATTCCACTTTGCTCGGCTTCTTAATGTATACCATTTTTATTGTCCTCTTCAAGTTGGCTGGTGCTAAAGTTGCCAGTGTATCGGCATGACTGCATGATTATGTTCCTTGGCAACTGTTCAATTGTAACTGACCTAAAAGGTTTTGATTTATCACCTGCCAAAATCTCTGTATCGGGTTCCTTTATGCTCGGCTTCTCAATGTAATCCACTTTCATTGACCTCTTTAGGTTGTCTGAGGCTAAAGTTGCCAGTGTATCAGCATGACTATGACTATGTTGTTCCTCGACAATTGTTCGATTGTTAACGACTTAAAAGGTTTTGGGCAAATTTCTTGGTTTATTTGGTAGGCCATTGTTTTGGGATCTCATGCTTCATACTCACTGTTTAGCTTTAGCTGATTGGTGGAGGCCAACTATCATAAAATTATTATGCCTTATTGTTTGGTTCCTTTGATTATAAGCAAATTTCTTTCTCGATCGTTGAACCTTTGGGGTGAGGAGGATGATGCCAATGCTTGTGGGGTAGTTGCCATAGTGAATATGGTACGCCTGCCACCTCAACAACCTTTGTTGTAGATTAAGGATCATGGAGAGACCTTAGAAGTTATAAAAAATACTTAGCAATGAGATGTTTTTCCTCTTACTAGGTGAAGAGAGTTTAACCTCGGCTGGGCCAACATTGATTGAAAAATGAATGCTGCGGGGAAGGAATGCGATGTAAGCACTTTATTCGATTCTTATATGCCCACAAAAGAATCTTTCTTTTGTCATGCTCCCTGCTCTGTTGAAGATTTCCCCCCTATTCTTGATAGATTCCTACTATCTCTTTTGATCTACAGGAATACTAGTTACAATTACAGTATCCATCAATATGTGGTTGCTCCAGCTATGAACAATCTCCACTTGGACAACTGGTCTGCAACATTGTACAAGGTTATACATGGTTAACCTTCGAAATTGATATTAAACATCTCAAGTATTGGATTGGGCCGAACTGCTTACTCTTTTGGGTTACTTGAGAACTCTGCTTCGAAATGAGCCATTTTGGGTCTGTAGCAGTTGTTGCACTATGGTGGCTCTAATGAACACTTAATCTCCGTGTTGGTGAGGTCAGCCTTATTTAAAACTTCTTTTGAGGAGAAAGAAGTAAGGATGACCATGGAGTGAGCCTCGAAGTAGTGCTTTAGCTCCTGGAAGACATTACTAGGGCCAAGGCTAGCTTCTATATGAGCATATATCACCTTTTAGCATCTAAGAGTGTATGGCTAACGTAGTAGGCCAACTTTTGCTCTCCTTCCTTTGATTGGACTAGCGCTTCATAGGTGGCGTGCTGAGAGATTTAAGTACAAGTGGAGCTTCTCACCACTTAGTGGTGTGGACTACATGTGTGGGGAGCTAAGATACTTCTTGATTTACTCGAGTGCTTCATAGCATTTGGCCGTCCAAACTATGGGTGATGGGCCTCTTTAGTGCTACAAAGAATGGTCAACACTTGTCTGAAGACCTGGAGACGAACCTATGAGGTGCTGCAAGAATTCCCGTGTGTATTGGCACCTCTTACTGTGATCGGCCTTTTAATCTCTTGCAAGACATTGACTAGATTTGCTTCTATACCCCTTTGGGTTACGAGGTAGCCCAAAGGACTTGCTTGAACAACTCCAAAGGCATATTTTGAGGCGTCTAGATTCATCTTGTAGTTCTTCAAAGGTATTGGAGAGATCTGAAATATGATTGACGAAAAACTTTCTCCTCATAAGCATATCGTTAATATAGACCTCCATTGTTGAACCGATTTGCCTTCTGGACATCATGGTAACTAGTCGTTGATGGACTGCCTCGACTTTATCGCAATACAACCCCAGGGCCGTACTTAAATAAGCATCTATGAAGCTCCACTAATTGATCAATTTTTGGCAGAGGGAAGCTATCCTTGGGGCATGCCTTGTTGAGGTTGGTGAAGTTCATACGCACTCTCTGCTTTTCATTTCTTTTTTGTGGACGACTAATCTATTGAAAATCAAATTTGAGAATTGAATCTCTTTGATGGAATGGACTTAAAGTAACTTCTCGACTTCATCTTCCACGTGCCGCCGATGAAAAACAATGTCTGGGTCTATCAATGTTTAAAAAGGCGAGGCGAGGCGTAAGCCTCGAGGTGTATTAAGGCGTAAGCCTCACCAAAAGCCAAAAAAGAGCAAAATAATATTAAAAAAATACTAATAAAACCATAAAAAAAATAAAGTACCAAAGAAATATAAAATAAAACAACAAAAAAACATCTTTGAGGACTTTCTCACATAGTTTAATATTTTTTTGTTCCCTCGAGATAGCTTTTTAAAAAAAAAAAAAATTTGATAAAATCAAATATAACATATTGGTTATTTTACAATATGACAATAAATTAATCAATGCAAAATAAAAAAATCATTTACATATTGTTAATATAATAATATGACAATAAATTAATCAATGCAAAATCAAATTGAAAAAATCATTTTTCTAGTTTCATTCACATATTGGTTATTTTATAATATGACAATAAATCAATCAATGCAAAGTCAAATTAACAAAATTATTGTTTTTAGTTTCATCCAGATATTGGTTATTTAAAAAAAGTTCTTTTAAGTTAAAATAGTTAGTAGTATCAGTTAAGTGCAATTTTAAAACAAAAAAAATGGAAAAAGAATGAGAGCTAGTATATTAAAACATCAATTTTGTAAGTTTAAGTGCAATTTTAGAAAATGAAGAAGTAAACCTTTAAAAAAAGCAGTGAATTTGAAAAAAAACACAGATCATTTATCGATTAAAAAAATATGTAATTTTGTAGAATTATAACAAAATTGTTTCACTATCTTCAAAGTATGTACATATATACCAATTGTCGACATATATTAAAATAACAAAAAAAAAACCAGAGTTCTTGATGGAAGAATAACGTTTTTTTTTGGTTTACTTATAACGCCATCTTAACAACCAAAAGATAGAGTTCCATCAAGATAGAGTTCTTAAGATGGCGTTATAAGGACTCATCAAATAATATGGAACTCTTATCTTTTGGTTGGCCCAACCGGTAACTTGATCGGCCTTAAGGGAGTTTAAATTTTGCCATTAAAGCTGATTAGCGGTCCAAACTTAGGATATAGGTCCTGAATGATCTGCTCGATCGATTGATCTTGTAGAGCAAATCTACATACATGATCTCAAATGAGCTGTCTTAAGCCAGCCAAATTATCATTACATCAAAACTAGCGACTATAAAAGTGAAGACCAAGGTATCTTTGTGGGGGAGATTCACCCCAACCAAGTCATCATCAGAGAACGCGATCATTTAGTTACGCTTGATCTCCTTACGCTCTCACTTGGTGAGCACATGCTTGGATACCTCTGCTTGGTAGGCCTCTTGAACACTTGTGACTATACGGATCCGCCAATGTTTTAAATGGCGGTCGCACAATATGTCATGTCTGGTCTTGGGTGCCCGTCGTGCATTGCGCAAGCAATTCGTTCATTTGATTTTTATAATAAAAAGTACAAATATATAAATAGCTTCAAACAATCATTCTAAATAATATACTGCATTGTTTGAAATAAATTTACAAAGCCACCGTATTGTTCTAAAGTAAAATAAAGTACATAATTCATACAATAACCACAACACATGAAATTCCAAAAATAACTTGACAGCAAATGAAAATGCAAAAGTAGTCTCCTTCATCCAATATAATATCACTGTGTGTTAAGGATAGAACAAAGGGTTTTAAAACAACTAAAAAGAGATCAGGGAATGAAACAAAAGAATTGTAATGCTAAAATAAACAAATAAATCAGTACCCGAATCGGATGTGGTTCAAAGTCTTGGATGAACTAAGAGGCTGATCGACATGGTTCAAAGTCTCGGTATCGGTACCGGAATCGGACACCCGATTTTGAACTCAGTCGCGGTATGGGGCGATATGCAAAGATAAGCTATTTATAGAGCGCAAAAAATTCCGAAAAAAATATAGAAAATTAAAAAAAATTAAGATTAACAATGTGGACCAATCAGATATGTTCAAGACCATCTTTTAATATGCATTGTATTATACAATTGGTAATACTGAAGCGCGACAGACAGATTAAATATTTATTACTAATTTGCAAATATTTATTACTAATTTTGCTAATATTTTACAGTTTTCTACAACACATTATTTTTAGGATTTTTTAGAAATTCTAAACATTTTTTATACAAATGTTATTTTAGGAATTTTTGGAAACTCTAAACATTTTTTTTAAGAATTCTAAACATGTTCATTATTTTCAGGGATACTTCTAATTTTTACATGCTTCTATTTTCACAAATGATAACAAATATTAATAAGTTTTAAGGAATAGTTCTAATTTTTTTAAATAGTACCAATTTATTTACAACGTACAACACATTTTTTAAAGAAATTATAAGAAATAGTAACAATGTAATTTAATATGTAGAACAAATTTATTAGAAAAAAGCTTTGACTAAACATCAATTATAAAAATGTTTGAACGCGTTTTCGTCGGATGACCAAAAAAAATATTAAGAAAAGTACAACCAATTTATACAAAAGTTGTGTTACTGATTTTTAAGATATCATTTTCTATTCTTCTGAAACATGTAGAGGAGACAATTTATCTTTTTATAAAGAGAAAAACAAATTTTATTGTTTTTAAAGTGTTATTATCTTTTTTGTACAATTTTTTTTTTACAAATGTGTTTTTAAAATTTTTTATAAATGTATTTTTAACCTTTTTTTACAAACATTGTTCACTTTGAAAAAAAAAACAGTTTACTTTTTTCCAAAAGTTATACTTACAAAATTTTTGGGGCTAAAGGTAAGTCGTTTTGACATGAGGTACAAAAAACCGAAAAAAGCCCAAGGCCCACAAAACAACAGGCCTTATCAAACAAAACCTATGGGCAACTCAAACATTATATGAAACCTAAGCTTTACTCTCAGTAGCAAATGACAAACATTCTCTCTCTACCTACACTAGTCCTGTCAATAGATCGGATTTTATTCGAATTCGAATCCGAATACGATCCATTTAAGCGGGTATGGATCATGCCCAAAATCCGATTACCCGATTACCCGTTTATTAATTGGAGCGGATTTGGATTCATATACTCTGATCCGTTAATAATTCGATCCGATTAATATTTTTAATATATATATATATATATATATGTATATATATATTAATATATATATAAATTATTTATAATATATTTTTAATTAATATATATTGTATTTAATAATATTTTAAATATATATTTTAAATATTTATTATAATAGTTATTTATTTCATTATCTATTTTTTTTGGAACATTTGCAAAATAAATTTATGAAAGAGTTGAAAATAACAATGTTGCAAATCAAGTTTAACACATAAAAGGATAATCGGATAAAAGGATCGGATCCGAATCCGTTTAACATAAACAGATATGGATTTGGATTTGCCTGATCCGGTCCGAATCCGATCTGTTGACAGGCCTAACCTACACCATCAAAGACCAGAGAGAAACAAAACCCTAAAAACCACTAACAACTCTCATCATATTCTTCAGCGGGACGAAGCTAGGAAGCGGAGCAAAGAAACATAACAAAAAACCTTCATACATCCTCTTTGAAGCCATCAGTTCACTCAACATCAACGCCATTATATTTTTCTAGAGCTAAAAATTGTAGATCTCCATATAAAACCTTAAAAAGCTGTTTTGATTCAAAGAAGAAAGATTCTCGGCCAATATTTTACAACTCGCCCGATTTATCGGCGAGACGTCTCGGGATCGCCGAGATATCGGCGAGATGAGCCGATATTATCTGTTTCTGAGATTTTTTCGAATCGTGACACGGAATCGGATCGGCACCCTGCGATACCGAATTAACTTGGCCGCGATTTTAAACCATGCTGATCGAGGACCTAAATTCCTCCCAACTAATGTTTTTAATTGCATCTCCCGCTATTGCGCTTCACGCTGGGAAAAAGCGACATTGCGCGACTCCTAGAAGCGTGCGCTTTCGGGTGACATGGCATGCAATTGTGCAACAATTGTATTGTGCGCAATTGATGCGCTAACCAAGCCTTTTTTTTAAAGCCATAACTGTCATTTTGTTGTGCGCTTTTGAGCGTTTTATTTGTTTTATAATTTTCAGCCTGAAATGTTATTATTTTATAATCTTCCCTTTAGAATGTTATTTTTTTAAAAAAATTTAAGTTTAAATTGTTGATGTTTTATAATTTTCACTTTAAAGTGTTACTTATTTGCACAATTTCAGTTTCAAATGTTATTTGTTTTATAATTTTCAGTTTAAAATGCTTGTTTGTTTTAATAAATTTCAGTTTAAAATTTTTAATATTTTATAATTCTCAGTTTAAAATGTTAATATTTTATAATTTTTAGTTTAATATGAAAACGCAGGGCTATATGGAATCACTTGTATCTTAAGATTACACACACAACGATTCAATTTTTTAACCAAATTTTATCTTGATTATATAATTAGGCTTGTATACACAATAGAGTCCAAATAAATTATATCACATAATCAAACTAAAACAAACAGAAGAAGAATTTGAGAAAAAACCCTTCTGGGCAAAACCTGTATTCAACAATGTTAAAGAGTTTAACAAATACTAGATGACTTACAAACTACTTAGAGATTCACTAAGTATAACGCAGTAGAGTCTTCAAATCTTTCACAAAAACGACGTAGTCCAACACCGCCCACAACAAACAGATCTTGCCTCGATATCCACCGATCAGCCTCAGGGATACTCAACTCAACTCAGCAAAGCCTCAGGAATACGCAATTCCTATATATTTTCAGAAGTAGAGCCTCGATTCCACAAATCAACAGTAGAGTAAACTCAACAAGGGTTTGATGTAGTGAATGGAAATTGGGTTTGACAAAACTCAACAAATCATATTCAGAGATGTATGATTTGGAAAAGAAAGAAAACTTTTGGTGCAAGTATAGCAGTTGATTTTCGCCAAAAGATTTGTGTAAAACAGTGAAAAAGATCCTTTTTATAGAAAACACTTTTTTCGAGGCGGCGAACTCGTTCGAACGAAAACCAAGTTTTGTTTTAACGAGGTCCAATCTCGTTCGAACGAAAGGCTTAGCTCGTTCCAACGAGATTTGTTTTGTCAAACAGAGACCACTCGTTAGTTGCTCGTTAGAAGTTCGTTCTAACGATATTAGTGCTTCGTTCCAACGAAATTCAACCTCGTTCGAATGAGAACCAAGTCTCATTCTAGAAGATGGCAATCTCGTTCCAACGAACTAAAAACAAAAAAAATTATTTTGAAAAATTGTTTTTATAAAAAAGTCTGGTAAAAAAATTATCCCATAATATATTTGACTTAGAAATAATCAAAACCACAAATTCCGTATGCCTCCATAAATTGTTTGTGACGATTCCAACGGCTTGAAATTCTAAAATGATGCTCGTCACAAACATGTCTTCAAGCTGTCGTGGAAGCATATGCGGATTGTAGTGTTCGGTTTGTAACGGGATACGCCAAATAATCTAAACTATGAGCAGTTTTCAAATCTTGCTCTTACATAATATGTTACTTATTTACAAAATTTCAGCTTAAAATGTTATTTGTTTTATAAATTTGTGTATAAAATGTTTATTTGTTTTAATAAATTTTAGTTTCAATTGTTAATATCTTATGATTATCAGTTTAAATGTTACTTATTTACAAAATTTTAGCTTAAAATGTTTTTTGTTTTATATTTTCAGCTTAAAATTTTTACTATAAATTTTCAGTTTAAAATGTTAATTATTTTACAAATTTCAGTTTAAAATGTTATTTTATATGTTTTTCTAATAAAAAACCTAAAATCTATGAATTGCATGCGCGATGAGATCCTGGAGCCAAAACGCGACACCTTGTGCGACTGTGATTTAAAACATTGCTCCCAGAGTCCCAGCTAAGTGCTTGGGGGTGCGAAATCTGGTGAGCTGCAATTGGCCTTCTAATTCCTTATTTATGACGTCACACAAATCTTATGAGCTGTTGACGATGATAAATGTGTGTTGGGTGGTTGGGTGGGGGGGAGTTGATCGTTCTGGTCCCAGTTATCGTAGTTGTTGTCATGACTCTCCCAGGAGCAACCAGCCCGAAATGCCATGTCACGTCTGACATCGGTGGGATGGTGGAGATCTGGCAGGTGAATTATCTCGCCCCTCCAGGTCTGACCCGATGACCTTCATAGGAGCAAATTGAATGTCTTGCACTATAATGCAGAATATGGCAAATCTCAGGTGGTGGGATCGAAGTTTCCTACAGTAGGCGTCAAATTGTAGGATGTTTAATTCTAGAAAATAGTAATTGACCAATCTGACTAGGTGTGCTACGCAGAAAATAATGAACTGACACAAGGATTTAACGTACTTCTTCAAGTCTTTCCTACGTCCGAGGAAAGAGGGAGTGTGTTTCTTTTTGTGATGAACAGGCTGAAGGGCTAGAATGCTAGCTGAGAATCCGCTAGGTAAGTATTTTGCATGTATGAGTGAGTATCAACATGTCCCCCCTTCATAATGGGGTCTTATTTATAATACAAAAGTCTTATCAATCTACAACTATAATAAGCAATCTGCCTCTATGATGTAGTTGAGTTGCAATAGGATTTTAGCTGCTACGATGTTTATCGCCGTGGATCTGTCTAGATTCGAGGCATTGTCTTAAGCTGCTCCAGGTTGTCCACTATGCATGTGGTTGGTCGTACTCTGATGGAAGACTTAGTTGGTGTCCGATCTAGGTAATCTGGGAAGCTCTTTGCCTCGTGTCGTGCCTTGTGGGCCAGGTCGATGTCATCTTCCTTTAAAGGTGATGCTAGCTTAATGGTTGTGGAGATTCCGGAGAGAACAATAATCACTTTGGTACACTATAATTAGACATAAATATGGGTTGGAGAGAATGAGTGAGATTCCAAGAGGGTTCAAAAAATTGGGGACTCGTGAGGAAATTTCAAAAATTGTGCCAAGAAACTTGTGGGGGCTCAAAAATAATTTCTGAAAGTTGGAAGAGTGTCCAACCCACAAATTTTCTTGTTCTTTATTTCTTCTTTCTTCACCCAATCAAACCCTAGAAACTTCCACCAGGTCAAAAACCATGTGTTTGGAGGAGGAAAAGTGGGCAGCAGGCGGGTTGAAGGGGTTCGGGGGCTGAAATGGGGTCGGATGGGGTTTTCTGGGTTGGCAGCAGCAGGGGAGGTGTTTGGGAGGTCTGCAGGTGTTTTTGGGGCAGTGGATGGGGATTTTTCTGAGTTGGGGGTCAAGGGTTTTAGACTAGGGGCTGTTTTTGTGGCCGAAGGGTGTGGATGGTGGCCAGAACAGGGGGTTTTGGGGTCGGGGGGGAGATCGGAGGTGGGGCAATTGGCCAGGGGGTGCGGCATGGTCGGCCAAACTAGGGAGGGCTCCTGGTGGCTGCTCCGGGTCAAACTGCCCTCGGCAGTGGTCGAGGTGGCCTCTTCCTTCAGGGGCGGCTAGGGTTTGGGGTGGGGGGCTGGTGTTTAGGTTGGGTAGAGTTTGTTTTAGGGTCGGGACAACGGTGGGGTGAGGGCTAGGGTTTAGGCCAGCAGGGTGGGGAAGGGTGGTGGAAGTTGGGTGGGGAAACTTGGAGAATTGTTGCATTAGGGCTTCGAAAAGTTCTTTTCGTACCATCTCTTCCATCTCTTGTTCCCACTCTAAAAATTGTTTGGATTCCTTTGGAGCCTTTGAAGAGTAATGTACGATTTGATTAAAAAAAATACACCGATACACCAAACATCAATGTGGAGCGACACCTACTCCGATACCAATTTGACGTAAACTACATGTCAAAAGGCTCCTACAAATATCTAGCACACTTTTATAGAGAAAAATACTCTTTTCTATTTCAAAATTCAAGTCTACCTCAAATGAGGCTTTCAAGGGGAGGAGTAGCTTAGGCTCTAAGCTAAGGCCCTAATTACAAAAATGCCATTACTACTCCTTGCCTTACCTCTATATAATAAAGCAAAAGAAAGAAAAATAAAATAACAAAATAAAATAAAATACAAAAGAAAATAAAAATGACAAATAATCCCTAAAAAGGAACCCATTTCCATAAGAAAATATAGATCTCACTCGAATCATTGGGTGAGTTGTGAAAAAACATGTTTTTTTAAGTTAAATTATAACTTTGGTGTTGCTACTTCATACTATTTTTAACTTTTTTTTTCTAGTGTCCTCGCCCCCAGTCCTGAACACGATTCACATTGTATTAACTATTGCATACATGTTCATCAATAATCCCTAAGAAGGGACCCATTTCCATCAGAGGTACTTTTAGGATTCCTCGGAAGTCCATATCTCAAAACATTGATTCATTTTAAAGGGTGTGTCTTTGGAAGTAGGGGACTGAAATTCCATTCGCTTTTGGGAAGATATTTGAAGAGGAGAATAGTCCTTTCAATCTCTCTTAACCTGCTTGTAAGACCTCTCTGTGAATAAGAATTGTTCCATATCTTCCATTGCGTCTTTGAATACAAACTCCTTGGCTTCTTGGAATTTTTCATTTTGTAGAAATCTCAGTAATTTTGAGTTTAATGAATTTATTTCCTTGTTCGGATTGGTTGAGGCCGTTCCATCTCCATGAAGAGGTGGGCAATAGAGAATGAATCGCGAATCGTACATTTTTGACGAATATGGAAAAAAGCCTTTTGAGAGCTGAATTTGGTTGAGGGTGTCTTTGAAACCGATCGATACTCTTTTGGGAATGGGAGGGCGTCGGGAGCTCTTCGAAAACGGCATTCCTATGAAGAAGTGTTGTTCTAGCTATTCTTTGGAATGTGTCGATGGAGCAGAATAATATAAATTTTGAAGAAAAAGAGGAAGACAAGGAATGGATTTGAGGAAGGTAAAGTCCTCTGCATCGATATCGGCTGCATAATCCAAACCTTTTGAGAAGACATCCCTTTTACATTTTTAATATGGTCTGGAAGAATGTTATTTAGAGTTATTCTCTTACTGAGGGGAAGATTTTGTTGGGACTACTTGTGGGCAGCCTTGTACTGCTGGTCTGCAGCATCTTTGTAGAAGTTTATATTATATATTAACAAAATTCTGTGTTTTCGATCAAGAAGTATGATTTTGGACTAGTGTGGGAAAACTCTGCGACAAGTTTTTGGGTGAAGATGTGTGCTGGAAAAGGGGTTTTAGGGTGTCTCAAATGGTTAAGAATATATGAGTTTTAGGAATTAGGAAAAATGTATGACAAATGGGTATGCCCAGCTCTGTTTTGTGTACTGAGAAGCAAGCTTGCCCATTAACTTTTATATTTTTTAAGTTTTCTTGTATTTATGTTGATTATGGGTTGCTGAGGTAAGGTGTTAAGAGGGGAATGATTGGGTTTTGTTAATTATGGTTTTTAGGATTGAAAAGGGAGGATTTGGATTCAATTGAAGGGTTGAAAGAAAGTGTAGATAATAATCTGACTAATCACTAAGGGGTAGTCTAGCGGTATGGACTCTTACCTCACATCACAATCAAGAAGTTAGAGTTTGAAAATGAGAGGGATTTTAATGAGGGGTTTATGATGGAAATGGATTGTGATGATCCTTATGTGAGGGAGCTCTTTTAACTACAAGGATTTGATATCTATTAAGGTCCAGGATCAGGTGTCCTCCACGGGGTGGTGCTGATTAGAGTGGGCCCTGGTGGTAAATCTTCATCTGTTATTTCCCCTTATCTTTTGGGCGGGGATGAGGATCTCTACAGTCTTGTTTAGCTTCACTAGGATATCTTCCATGCATATTCTTTTGGGTTGTTCTGTCATCATATCGGTTCTGAGAGGTTTTCGGGCATTCTACAAATTTTGTTTGGATCTCTCTTTATGCCTATGGCCCTTGGTGTCTTCAGCCATCGCCTCTTTCTTTTTGAGCCCAAAAAGTGAGGAAAGTTTTCAAGAGGCGAAAGGCGGCCTTGGTGAATCTCGTTGAGGTTTTATGAGTTTTTTTTAAAAGATTAGTGTTGAGTTCCTAGAGATCTCCTAAACATTATAGACCACAAATTTTACAACTTTAGACCACAAATTCTACAACTGTAGACAACAAACTCCACACCATATAGACACTCATTAAATCCATACATTAAAGACCAATACCTATTCAAAATGAATAAGACCTGTTAGTAACTACAATCACCCGTGTTTAGCTAAATCTGAATTCCATACCTGTACTCCGAAGACATAATAAAGCATATAAAAAGGTCCGGAAAAAAATGAATAATAAGAATCTTCTCTCCGATTTCAGAAAAAAGGGGAAAAAACACTGCTAGACATATATTCCCTAGTGACATAAATGTTCTTCTTCTTCTGAAGTATTTGATGTTGCATGTTTTGTTTTTACTTTCATGTGTAGCTTTGCGCCTTATTGTTGCTATTTTGATTGCTTCTATATAATGCGATTCACACAAATTTTTTAACTGCTTGGTCTTAGTTTTGCTTTCACCCTTTTGAAAGACATCTCATTATTTAGTGTTCTCTTATCCACTCTGTTTCTGGTGTTTGTGCTCTGCAAATTAGCCAATCTGTATTACTACTGTTTTTTTTGAAGTTATGTTTTTAATTGACATTTGAATCCCTAGTTTTCTCAGTTCACGTGTAATCAAAATCCCTCCCTCCAATTTTTTGTCAGGTGCTTTTACTTGGCTAAATCCTACAGTTTGGCTGGAAAGAGGACAGAGGCATATTCTTTGTACTGCCGTGCTCGCTCTCTAGCTGATAGCGCCCTTAGAAAACCCGTTGATAAGGTTTGTTATTTGAGCATCCCTTTTGGTTTGGTGACTTCGTACATTCATAGATTTTCTCTGTACAGTGGAGCAAGTAGAACTCATATGCCGACAGCAGAAAGGATTATTTACTGGCTCATTTTCACTCACGTTGTCGGCGATCCGTCACTCTCTCTATTCGATAAATGTTTTAAAAAAAATCTATGCAGCTCAAGATTAGCAACCCCAAGCATGTCATAATATATTACTCAGTTTTTGATGCTCTCAAGTCTCGACTTTTTTTCCCTCTCGCATAACAGGTAATGCTCAAGGAACTGAAGATGTTATATAATGAGAGTAGATCCAACAGTTGTATAGAGCATGCAATAGGGATTATGGAGGAGGAGAAGGCTCCAGAGAATCTCTCAAAAAAGATCTCTACAATATCCTTAACTGGAAAGGATAAGAAGGTACTATATTGCTTTTCCTTCATTACGAGTGCGAATTCAATACTGTTTTGTCCTTTTTGCATAAAAGCAGGCAGCCGGTATAAATATATATATATATATATATATATATATATATATATATATATATATATATATATATATATATAGGGAGAGGTTCACAAGTGGACCAAAAGAATGGACTTTTTAATGACCCTTAACAAAAAACACATAATAACACATTAATTTTAATTTCTATAGTGTAATTGGTCCGCGCCAGCGGCACCCGAGACCACACCTTCACCCCACTAACCCCCCACCGCCCCCCACCCCCCCACCCACCACCATCACCATAGCAGCCCTTGTGGCAGCCCTTATGACAGCAGGGCTGCCATGGGGGTGGGGGTGGGAGGGTGTGGGGTGGGGTGGGTGGGTGGGCGTGTGGGGGGTGGGGGATCGATCGACACGCGTATTTGGTGCCGCTGGCGTGGACCAATTACACTATAGGAATTAAAATTAATGTGTTATTATGTGTTTTTTGTTAAGGTCCATTAAAAAGTCCATTCTTTTGGTCCACTTGTGAACCTCTCCCTATATATATATATATATATATATTGAAACCTGGTGCATTTATTCTAACTTTTTTTGTTTAAAAAGCTCATAGTTTCTCCTAAAAAAATGACCCCTCCAGTCGGCTGCTGCGTCTCGCTCTTCCAAGCGAGACTTAGAATTAAGACTGGCTCCGCCAGGGGGATTAATCTGTCGAAAGTGCGCTTCTTGACTTTTTCTTTTTCTTTCTAAATCGCCTTTCCCCGAAAAGCACCTAATCCATCTAAGAGTTTTTATTTTATTTTATTCGTGATAGCAATTGTATAATCTAAGTATAAACAAAGCCAGTCTCCTACTTTTGGGGGTAGTTAAGAGACCAACATCTTGTTTTGTCTGATGAAGACAACTGGTAAGTAGTAGTGGCAAAATGTGTCCCAAATAATAAAACAGTCCATATTAGCCCAAGCATCTAAATATGGGGCCCATATTTAAAAGTTGTGAGTTAAATATGGGGCTCATATTTCAAAGCTATGAGTTAAATATGGGGCCCATATTTCAAAGCAAGAAATCAAATATGGAGCGCAATTTTAAAAGATACAAATCAAATATAATACTCATTTTAAAAAGTTATGAGTAAAATATGAGTTTTTTTTATATATACCTCGAATTGTAATACTTAAATTAGTAAAAAAATAATGGATTGGTCCAACCCATATTTGGTCCGCCCATATTTGGCCCAGCCCACATTTAACACAACCCATATTTGGCCCAACCCACATTTAGCCTAACCCATATTTGACCCGTCCAAATTAGGCCCAACCCATAATTATGCCAGTGCTATGCAATCACGCGCATTAATGTGCATTCTAGCATACAAGTTAGCATTTACATCATTGTGCTTGTTTACCTGACATTGCTTTTGGTTTGTTTGTTGCAGTTGGAAAAGCTACTTGTGGAGAAATTGGATTGTTATGAGTCTGCAGTTGGTGATTCCAACACAAAAGGAGCTCCTCGTATTGAGACCTTCCCACCACCGTTTCAAGCAGTCCCTCGCAATCCAATTGTTCTGGACCTTGCCTACAATTCCATTGAGTTCCCCTCAATTGAGAACAGGATGAAGAAAGACAAAAAGGGCTTCATTAGTAGGCTTTGGGGATGATGAGTCCCCGTCTTTGGGTGATTTGGATTTACATTCTCAGGATTTAGCAATTTTGCAGAATTGTGATTTCTTTTCCCTTTTTTCTTCTACTGAAAATTTGATTAACTGGACTCCGAGAACAACAGGATTTCTAATGTTTCTATTACGCCGGCAGTGTTAAAACTGTTAATGTTGCAATGAAAATAAACTTAGGAAGATATCCTTTTGACTATTTGACGGGCCATGCTTGACATAACTTTAAGGGCTCGTTTGGTTCGAGGTTTGAAAAGGGAATTTAGGATTCCTGGAATATAGAATTGCCCTCATTTAGAATTACAATGTTTGGTTGGAGATTTAAGGGGGAACTTAGAATTCCTGGAATTTAGAATTCCCACGAAATTGGATTCTCCTTTCCCCTCTAAAATGGGGGTAATCCTATATTCCCGGACATATTACCTTACTTTTGTGGTGTGACAAAAATATCATTTCACATAAACTCATAAGTACACTTTCTCTCTCTCATACACGCACACATTCTCTCTCTCTCTCTCTCTCTCTCTCACACACACACACACACACACACACATACATATACACTCTCTTTCTCTCTCTCTCACTCACACACATGCTCTCTCTATCTCTCTCACACACATACACACTCTCTCACACACATACACATACACGTACACATACACTCTCTTTCTCGAATTTTTTTTTGATGTGTTCAACGACATCAAATTTTGATGTCGTCCAATCACATGATTTTTTAAAAAGTGTTTTCTCACTTCATTTAATGATTCATTATCTCATATTCAAGTGACGTTCTCTCACTTCATTTAATAGGAAATAAAATAGTTTACACTATTTATATATAAAAAAAAGAATGACATTTTTATACTATAACATTTTTTCTTTAATAACAGTTTTTATATATAAAAATATTACAAAAATGTTTAAATGTTTTTAAAATTCTTTTTTTTAAATAAACAAGTTAAAAAATAATTTTCTATATAAACTATTAAAAATGTTTTAAATATGTACTATTTTTTTAAAAAGTTAAAAAACGTGTTTTTTAAAACTGTTTTTCATATATAAACATTTTTTTTAATATATTAACAGTGTTTTATAGATTAAAACTATAAAAATATATTTTAAATGTTTCTTTAAACTGATTTTTTTTAAATAAAATGTTAATATATATTTCTAATATATAAAAAACAGTTTTTTAAATGTTTTTCGCCATTCAAAAAACTGTTTTTGTACAACAACAAAAAAATGCAAAATAAAACTGTTTAATATGTTAATATATAAACACATTTTTATTTATATAGACACATTTTTTAATGTTTAATAAACACATTTTTTAATGTTTTAAATATGTGCTATTTGTTTAAAACATTAAAAAATGTGTTTTGTTAAACAGTTTTTATATATAAACAGTTTTATTTTTGCATTTTTTTTTGTTGTACAAAAATAGTTTTTTGAATGTTTTTATATTTCTAATAAAAACATTAAAAAAACTGTTTTTTATTTATTAGAAATATAAAAACATTCAAAAAACTGTATTTTTACAACAAAAAAACAGTTTTTTTAAACTTTTTCAAAAAATAGTATATATTTAATATCTTTTTAACAGTTTACATAGAAGGGATTTTAGATGGCGGGAAAAAGGAATTCCTGCTTGAACCAAACAATGGAAAGGAATTGAAGATTCCAGGAACTTAGAATTCCTGGAATTATGAATTCTCATTCCCTTGACAAACCTCAAACCAAACGAGCCCTAAAAGCTACAACATTTTTCGACTTTTGGTGTGTTAGATTGCCCAAATTTGCCTTGGAACTTCTATTTCAACTGTTGCCTAAGGTAAAGCCCGGTAATTCATGGTTTGGACATTCGCCCCAAATCTTTACCCGCTTTTCTTCTGTTCTTTATTTTGTAACCAACTGCTAGAATAAATTGTACATTTGCGAAAGCTCCTTCGTATGGTTTTCGTCTATCCCAAAGATAAATTCACGCAGTAACAATTAATTGTAGTCATTTTTTTATTGACTCACTATATTATTTTAAGGGGGTTTTGGGAAAGGTTCAATCTAACTCAAAAGTGTAAAAAAATAATATACTCCACATAATTTTATGAATTTAGTTCTTGTACTAAAAACACCATAAAAAATGATCAATATGCTATTTGACAACTCATACAAAAAAAAAAAAACTATCAACATTTTTAAAAGTTCATAACTTCAAATTTACAAATTCAAAATTCACAAAATTTATATATTTGAAATTTACTTGTCGAGATTTATCTAATAATACCCATATTTGATATTTTTGAAAAAAAAATAAAAATCAATAAATTTTAGGGAGTTTCCGAGGGCACCCCAATTATTGCTACAAAATACCACAAGATAAAAAATATGTTTTTTTGTTAAGAGCCACCACATTGTATATATATTTTTTTCACAATTATTTCAACACAAAACTCTACATTATCTCTCTCTACCTATTACACTCAAAATCCTACCTTTTGTCTTCTTCATCAAAACTCAAGACAACTTTGTCTCCATTAATTCTACATTCCTTCTACCAACCATTTTCAACATTATTAAAGTTTTCTTCCATTGGTCCCCACAAACTTATTAAATTTCTTGTCCAACACACCAACCATTTTCAACTACATTATTAAACTAGAGTTTTATTGGTAAATACACAAATACCAATGGATAATCCAACCAAAGACAATGACAACACATTCAAAGCAAATGAAAACTCCACAAATTACATTTATGAGGTAAACATTGGATCCCATTATATATATATTTGTATATTCTAAGGGATTGAATAAATAAAAAAATTCAAAAATCGTGTGGCCACTGTTAAGTTATTCGGGATCGGGGCACCGGAATGAAGTCCCAATTTCGGGATAACCATCCCGAACCAAACTTATATTTTTTTTCCGAAGTAGGTCAATTCGGTATAATCATCCCGATTATCCTTATATTATTCGGCATATATATGCCGAATTATTGAGCTTACTTCGCGATATTTACCCCGAATAAACCTATAATGACTTGGGATAGTTGCACCGAAAAAATCTAATAATTCCAGCAAATTCATCCCGAACTGAATTGGAATACAGTTAAGTCATTTAGGCCCAAACATTCAAGTAATTCAACACTTATATTGATTCGCACATACAAAAATCAGCTCATAATATTTTTGCTTATGCAGGATCCCTTCTTGGATTTCAATTCCGTATTATTTGACGAAGCATTAGCAAATATGGAGCTACCCAACGGGGATGATGCTTCTTTAGGAGTTGATGTTGGCATGACATTTTTTATGGATAAGGTATTTCCCACACGGCAGGATTTAGTTGATTGGTCTCAAGAACAAGCCCAGTTGGTTAGAACAATGATAGTCATTACGAAGTCTGATGCACCTTCTGCAATGCGTAAGGGACGTCTACACATTGGTTGCGAGAGGGGAGGTGAGTACCGTGATCATCACGCGAAGAATGTTGGGAATGAAGGTAGTGGACAAGAGAAAAATGGTAGGAAGAGGGACACGACCACTCGGAAGTGCAACTATCCATTTTTGTTGAAGGACATTCCGATTGACAATGGACAGTGGATGTTGTCTGTCGTTAGCGGCGTTCACAATCACCCATTTCCGAAAACGTTGGTTGGACATGCATATGCGGGTCGGCTTACTTCGGTGGAAAAAAATTATTGAAGAGATGTCTTTGAGTGGTGTAAAGCCGGCCGTCATTCTAACGACGATTAAAAGTCGTAATTAGTAATGTTTCGACTATGAAAACGATTTACAATGCCAAAGGGAAGTTGAGTATCTCATTAATGATCGAATCTGTGGACGCCCCGAAAATGCTATGAGGTGTTCGGAAATGGTCGAAGTAGTTGAATAGGAGGATTACTATGACTATAGCCCTTGGTAAATTTACCAAAGACGAAAATGATTTATTTGATATTATGGATGACTGGTTACGGAGGGACCGTTTCGTTTTTGTAGGCTGGTCCGGTTTATTGCTCTTTCCTTGTGCCTATTTCGCTTTAGGGGGTTGGTTCACAGGTACAACCTTTGTAACTTCATGGTATACCCATGGATTGGCCAGAGGGTAGAACGGCGATGCAACAGTTAATGAAGTTACTTGGGGATAAACATTACGTGTATTTGTATAGAACGAATGAGTCTACCATGGAGGTGGAAGACATTTTTTGGGCGCATCTAAACTCAATCCAACTAGCCAAGTGTTTTTCGTCCGTTGTCATTGTTTACTGCACATACAAGACCAATCGATACACGATGCCTTTGTTCGAGATGGTTGGAATAACGTCGTGTAGTAGGACTTTTAATATTGCTTTTGCCTTTTTAGCAACGGAGAAGGTGGAGAACTATCGGTGGGCGTTGGGACGTTTGAAATCCCTATTCGACCCGTTTACATGCCCCAGAGTTTTCATCACAGATCGGGAGTATGCGTGCATAAACGCATTGTGGGTTGTGTTCCCCGAGGCGAGAACAATGGTTTGCGCCTTCCACGTTCATCGCAATGTGGAGCTCCATGCTAGGAAAGAGATCAACGATGAGGATATATTGAAGAAGTTCATGAGGGATTGGATGCATTTGGTTGAATCCCCCATCGAGAGTGATTTTAACGAAGAGTGAATGTTATTTCATTGTGATTGGGTTCCATTCCCGAACACACTTCAGTACATAGAGTGTACATGGTACAATCTAAGGGAAAGCTTCGTTCATGCGTGGACAAATATGGTTAGGCATTGGGACAACCGAACTACTAACTGTTGTGAAGGAGCACATGGTAAGTTGAAGAGGCACTTGGAGAGTTCTCAACTTCCTTTTGACAAGGTTTTTGTCGGCATGCACGACTACATTGAGTTGCAAGTGACGGAGATCATGAGGGAGTTTGAGGATTCTTTGCAAAAATTAAAGCACTCCCACAATATTCCTATTTTGCGAGAGCTCATCGGCCGAGTTTCTCATTATGCCATTGACCTAATTCTTGAGGAGATGAAGACTTGTGATACCGTTGGCATGAATGTTAAATCGTGCCTGCACTTGGCACGCAACATCTATGATTTACTATGCGCTCATGAATTGGTCATCTACCGGATGGAGGGTAGGGCAATACTATGGGGGGATGTTGATGCACATTGGCGCAAATTGACAATGGTGCCCGAATTAGCGAAGTACCATATGGTTGAATACGAGCCGAAAATGATACTTTTTAAACAACGGTGGGAACGGTTAACTATCGATGAGCAAAGGGCCATGTTGCGAAAACTGAAGGACATCGGGTGTCCCACAATCGCTAGGTTATTTGAGCCATCCGTGCTAAAGCATTGCAAGGGTCGCTCGAGAGGTAGAAAACCAACTGGTAAAGAGAAAAAGCACGAGAAGTCAACTAAAAGGGATCCCTCGGGCTTCAAGCTTGCTAGGCAATCAACAGTAAAGGAACACCCCGCGGTCCAAAGGCCTAAGAAGAAAATTAATTTTACGGAGTTCACCCGCCCAACCCCATGGTGCTCGAACTACTCCCCCGCATATAAACAATATATCAATAAGATATTGGTATTTTATAAAGATTGCATAGAAGATATCATTGAGGTTGAAGCTAATGGAAATTGTGGGTTTAGATGCATTGCTAAATGCCTCAGATTTGGGCCCGATGGATGGAGACAGGTGAGATCGAACTTGATTGAAGAAGTCACGACAAATACTGAATTCTATGCACATTGTTTTGGTGATTGGTTTCTAAACGCTGTTCTGCATATGTTGGATAATTATTCAACCCCATGTATGCCCAAGTCATGGATTATCATGCCCGAGTGCGACTATCTTTTAGAGGAAACTTACAAGTGCGTGTGCGTCCTTATTTTGAAGGACAGAGTCTCATATTTCTACTAATGAGACATGAACGAACCGTGCATCCCATGTTCATAGAGATTGCTCATGTATCCGGGAATCACTTTTTAGCTTTGAAGTTGAAGTACGGTTGTCCAATTCCCCCGGTATCAAGTCACTGGCATAGTTGCTCATTGCCAGAAGCAAAATCATGGATTGATAAATATACGCAACAAGTGGCGGAGTTCTGAAAAATCTACCCAAACGATGTAGCAACCAAAGATGAGCCTATCCAAATCAACTAGTTTGGTGTATGAAACGAACTTGTATGATATGATATTCAAATGAAGTTGTATGATTTTTTTAGATTAATTAATGAAGTTGTATTTTTTGATTTGTTGAGACTAATTAATGAAGTTGTAGTTCAAATGAAGTTGTATTTTTTTATTTGTTGAGATTAATTAATGAAGTTTATTTTTTATGACATAGGATTCTGGTAGGGATGTATATACCGAACCAAGTTTAACCATAACTAGTTTGCTATATACATCCCGAAATATGATGCTTGTTTCGCTATAATGATGCCGAATGGACCTCATTTTTTATGACACATAGGATTCTGTAGGGATGTATGTCCCGAACCAACTGATTCGCTATATACATCCCGAAATATGTTGCTTGTTTCGCTATAATGATGCCGAATGGACCTCATGATCCATTACATGTAGGATTCTGGTAGGAATGTATATACCGAACCAAGTTTAACCATAACTGGTTCACTATATACATCCCGAAATATGATGCTTGTTTCGCTATAATGATGCCGAATGGACCTCATGATCCATTACATATAGGATTCTGGTAGGGATGTGTATACCGAACCAAGTTTAACCATAACTGTTTTGCTATATACATCTCGAAATATGATCTTGTTTCGCTATAATGATACCGAATGGATCATAGTCTTTAACAAGAATGCTAGTTTCAAAATAATACACAACCAACAATTAAGGATGCAAGTTTCAAAATAATACTCAACCAATAATTAGAGATGTTTATACAAAATAAGCTACAACCAACATATTAATTGCACATTCATCAATAAATATTATCATTAAACCAAGTGTTCATACAATATATATTTCACTTTAACACAAAAATTCAAAGACATCCGGATTATTTCTTTCTTTTACTTCTATGCGACCCCTCAACTGCTTTCTCTTTTCAATTGCCTTTGGACTTTCTTTTCTTCGCCACCCGCTCCTCAATGACAACCGACCTGCCTACCTCGATGGTCGCAGCTAGGATATCGTAGGCTTGCACATCGCGTGCAATTAATTTGGACGGATCAATAGCAATTCCATCATCAATATTGTTCATCATTAAGTACATAGCCTTGCACACATCGTCCACCTGTGGAACAGTTAATAAAACTGTGGGATTAGATTAGACAAAAAACTTATATATAATTATATATAATACCGGAAGAAGTTTAGACAAAAAACTTACCAACGACGTTTGCTATTGTTTCATGATGCAAAACTTGGGGTTTTGGATTCTAGGATGGGACTTGGAAATGAACCAAGCCATATAATCATTGCTACAATCCCAGGGGCTAGATACGGGCACATACCTAGATTTCTCGAATAAGAGGTGGTCTTGCCAATTTTCTTCGTACCATTTTTGCATATCGAATTTAACTTTGTACCGAGCCGCCTTGTCTCCCATATCGTCCTCCAAGGGTGTCATTGGGTCACGCGGTATGATTTGTAGTCGTCCCATTTGTCTAAGGCATCTTTCAGCGTAATAGGGCTCCCGCACCTCAAAACAAATCATAATCCTACTATACCACGAAGCTTCATGGAAGGAATAAGCAACCCTAAAATCTCGATAGGGTTCCCAAATGACCTACAAATAAACAAAACATAATTTGATGTCAGAAAATATAAAACATTACAAAAAATATTTTAATTTACTCACATCACCAATAGTCATATCATCCAATTGCTCTAAAAAATTGATTAAGTTTGTAAATGCATTTTTTTGAGAGGCGAACTGCAACGACCAATGTGCAATCCTTGGAATTATTTCATCATACTCCATATCAACGCATCCTCCAACCCCTGTAAAATGCTCATATATCCATCACTGCAAAATACACACATTACGAATTTATTAGGAAAAACAGGAAATTGATAAACATACATAGACAAAATATGAATGCGTGTTATTAGTTACCTGTATAAGAGAGACGCAACCACTCATTTTCCTCACACCTGAACGAGAGGCAAGTTCCAACTTCCTATACACACGTGCTAAGATGCCCATACCCCATGCTAGTTTCCCCACCTTCTTCAAGTCTCTAAGAACATGAAGGTATATCACGGAAATCTTGTTTTTTGTCTTGTCAGGGAAAACTGTGCACCCGATAATGTAGAGCAAGTAGGATATGGATCAATAATCTTTGTCTTCCCTTGATGCATTGGCGTCACGCGACCTCTACTTGAAATTCGCAGTGATCCAGTTCAAATGGACGACCACATGCTCGCCACATTCCTCCAAGGCAACTTCCCTGCTCACTCCTAACAACTCTACCACCAAGTCCACAAGTGACGGTACCACTACGTCCTCCTCAACTGTGGACTGCGGGTTATACAAAGGTGATCCGATGAGAGGAACACCCAAGATCACCGACACGTTGTCGAGGGCGATTGTCATCTCCCCAAATGGCATATGTAATGTGTTAGTCTACGGATGCCACCTCTCGACAAACGCAGATATAAGGGCATAATCTAAATAATAGTGGCTAGATGAGATAAGCCCCCCAACTTGGCCCTTTGAACCCTCTTTTGTAAACTTGCAGAATGATCACTGAATTGCCACTCCTTGATCTTCGTCCAGTGATTGATGCACAATAACGACATCCGCTCCACCTAAAATTTAAGCAAAATATTTATTAAGGTTTATGAAAGAAATGGAAAATTTCAAACATTAATGATTTAACATTGAAGGGAAATGAAATTACCGTTGATCCAGTCCAAATACCATAGGCCACATGATGCTTGAAATATTTTAATAGGCTAAGATCGGCGGTCCCCCATATGCCGGAGTAGATGTGCCTTCTTCAGGCACCTTTTTCTTCTGGCTATATGCTACTGCGGTCTTGTGTAAAATGCTAAACGGGTTTTGAGGCCGCTGGGGAGCAACATCCTCTTACTCGGAACCCTTGTCCGCCGCCTCATGACCCTCCTCGAACTCTTCCTCAACCTCCTCAACCTCGACCTCCTCAACCTCGACCTTAATCACAGCCTCCTCGTCCTCAATTGCAACATCCTCATCCTCAATCTCAACCTCAACCTCAACCTCCTCATGCATCTCCACCACTCGAGGATCCACATCCATCACATCCGGTAGTCACAATAGACATAGCACGGATCTCTTCTCAACGCTTCCTCTCCGAGGCAGTCAACGGCTTTCGATTCTTGCGAAAGTAAGATACTAGGTTATCCATGTTAGACCTGCATTCATTATAAACATAAGTCAATTCGTAAATGATTATAAACTAAATCAATTCATAGATAATCATGTATCAAATCATAGGTAATCATGTATTGATTATAAACATAAGTACATAGATAATAATGTATCAATTCATAGGCAATCATGTAATGATTATAAACATCACAAAAATTTAAAGTTCATTCGGGGTAAAAATGACGAATGAAACATATATTCCTTGTTCATAAATTCGAGATAAACATAGCGAATTAAGTCATTCATTTCAGGATGAATGTAACGAATGGATACTCATTTGAGAATCCATTGATTCGTCGTATACATGACAAAACATTATAACTAATTCGGCATGAATATAACGAATGAGACCCTTGGTTTCAAAAAAATTATTCGTTATGAACATATCCAATAAATGGAATTCATTTGGTATGTTCATAATGAATGAAACCCTAGTTTCACACCTGCAACTTTTTTAACAGTCCAACTGAAGTTATAATAAAAAACAAAACTTCATTGGTTCGTTTTCATTCAAGTTCCTTTAATACAGTCCAAAACGAGGTTACGTACAAGTTACATTCAAGTTACTATAATACCAGAACATGTAAAAGATGAAATTGGTTGGATGTAGAAGTTGAACAACGAACGAACAACAAAATTGGTAGTGTATTCAAGGCCAAACTGGTATATATATATATATATATATATATATATATATATATATATATATATATATATATATATATATATTATAGATTTGGGTATTCAAATGGGTAGTTTATTCAATGTACCAACCTGATGTTTAATCTTTAGTTGAAGGAGAATGGATTTGAAGATGAAAAGTTTAGAAGTTGAAGTTGAAAGGTTTGAAGATTTGAATGTGTAGAGAGATGGAGGGATAGTGTGTAAATGATTATTAGAACTTTAAATATGCGGTGGCCCTGATGTGGTATTATGAAGTAACTACTATAATTAAGTGGTATTTTGTAGTAAAAATAAAGTTGTGGTATTTTGTAGCAAAAATTGTGGTGCCCTTAGAAACTCCCTAAATTTACTATTTCACTAAAAACTCCATTTTTTCCGGCGAAAAATATTCTTCCCCGGTGCTGCCAATGGTGCCGCTGGCGCATACCAAAAAATGAAAAATAGACGAAAGGAGAGTGAATGGAGGAGAGAGAAACAATCCAACGAGAATTCTGGCGATCACCGGAGAGGATTTCGACACTCCGACCAGAATTTTGATGGGTGGGGTGGGGTGGGGTGGAGGTGGGATTATGTGTTTATTTTTAGAATGAGTTTTAAATGAGTATGACTAAGAGTATAAATATAAATACCACTTTAACTAAAACAAATGAAATTACCTGTTTTGTGTATAACTAACTCTAAAGGGACCATACAAATAAATTTTATTGTATCACAGGGACTAGATTTATAAACCTGAAAACCACTGACCTAAAAATTCAAATATAAGAAGGAACATGGCCTTTACCTTAATTCTTTATTCTTTTAAATAAATAAGCGTTGCAAATAATCCCTTTAATTTTACTGCACTTGCTAATTGCTAAGCAATTTGCCATAATTATGGATTACTCCCATTTACTTAGTCAAAGATGCATAGAATTTTATTGATTATTTTAATGTATTAACTCATTTTTCATAAAAAAACACACACGTTGATAATTGTACCCATGCCCATACCCATACCCGTCATAAATCCAGTCTCTCTAAAAATAAATAGACTTACAACACTCTCTAGAAGCTCCACCTCCGCATTCACTTGTACTCCCAGCGGAGCTATACCTCCCCCTGTCCGAGTAGCCTCACTGTAGCTCTCTCTCTCTCTCTCTCTATTTGACATCTAATGGTCCGTGCCAACGGCACCGTCATCGAAACCGGAGGTGTATCTCTAGAAAAACTGGAGTTTTTACAAAAATAAATTATCTGTTTCATTTTTTCTCATCAGAAGATATCGAATCCGGGTCTTGTGTAATAAATCTTGATGAGTAGATTCCAAATATATAAATTTTGTGAATTTTGGATGATTAAATTAGAAGTTATGGACTTTTAAAGAATGAATGAATTTTTTAAACGAAAAATGAGTTAGTTTAAAAAATACGCAAATTGAGATATTTTGGGGGTATCTTGATTATTTTAATACGCCGAGTTAACAAAATAAAAATTTTGACACTATTGATAAAGTCAAAGGTTCTCTTGCATCATCGATCAAGTTAATGGAACTCTTCACCCCTTACAACAATAATTTTTAACGTTGTCTGATTAGTTTTTCTTAAACTCAATAATGTGAAACTATTTTTAGAAGTTAATTCAACCAGCTAATATTAAATATTTTTTTTAGTTTCTTTTCGGATTTTTAAATTCCTTAAAACAACTTTAAATAATCAAAAATTTCAAATGAATAAAGCTTGGTCAAATCATCATCATCATCATCCTTGCCTTAATTCCATCACATGGGGTCGGCCACATGAATTCTCCTTTTCCATTCCAATATATTATAAACAATATTATCATTCAAGTTTAATGCCTTAAGATCTCTCCTAATAATTTCCTCCCATGATAGCTTATGGCGATCCCTTTCTCATTTACCCTCTATTTTCAATAGTCTTCCGCTTTTTATAGGTGTATCTATTGGTCTACGCAACACATGGCCGTACCACCTAAGTCTACTTTCTCTTAACTTATCGCTAATGGGATCCACTCCTAACTTTTCTCTCACACAGTGCTTTTTAATCTTATCTTTTCTCGTAATTCCTATTATCCATCGGAGCATCCTCATCTCACTAACATGGAGACTTTGTTTATGTTTTTTCTTTAAAGCCCAACACTCCACTCCATATATGGTAACTGGCCTAACAACTGTTTTATAAAATTTTCCTTTTAATTTATTAGTTATCCTCTTATCATATAACACCCCACTTGCTTGTCACCATTTTATCCAACCAGTTGATATTCTACTCATAACATCCTCATCAATATCCCCATTACTCTGTATCACTGAACCTAAATAACAAAATTTATTAGTTTGATTTTTCACGTTTTCTTCAATCTTTAACATTATGCTCTCAGACCTCTCATTATTAAATTTACATTCCATAAAGTCAATTTTATTTCTACTAATTTTTAGTCCCTTAGACTCTAACGCATTTCTCCAAGTATCTACTATCATCGCTAAAGCCTCTTTTGATGTATCTATTAAAATTATATCATCCGCAAATAACATACACCATGGGACATCTTATTGTATTTAAACTATATCATCCGCAAACAACATACACCATGGCTACGGGTGCACTCATCCAAGTGCTCGGGGCAGATAGAAAGGGGAGGACTAGGGGGTGAGCTCGCTAGTGGGGAAGTCTAGGATCACCGAAATAGAGACGAGCAATAACGGGTTGGCACATAAGGTGGATACCCATGATGACAAGCTATTAAGGTTGGAGGCGACGGTCCTAGATATGTACGCCTTCATGAAGAGTCAATTGGGCAAGGGGGAGGGCAAGGGGAAGGAGAATGAGGGAGAGGTAGATGAGAATGAGGATGAGGACGAGGACAAGGACGCCACTGCTTCATCGCCGATACACACATACTCGACGCCATATGATGATCCATTTACCATCATGACCCCCACCGAGCGACCTATGTCAGCAATCGATTGGTCGAGCGTGTTTTTACTCGAAATATATTGTGGGGAGACGATAAATAGGGGGTTGAGGGATCCGAACTTCCTCCCGGGTATGCTGGTTCATGGACGTCCCCTCCAAGACATTAAGGCAAGAGTGCGTGTCACCCATGTAGTGGAGGGAAAGGATAACTCACCTTTGTGGTTGTGCGAACAATGCGACTTTCAACATATTAAGGGGTGTCTCAATTCATATGTTGTGTCGCCTTCCTTCCTCCTCCGACCTGCTCCTTCTTCATGACATTAATTTTATATTTTTATTTGGGTATTTGGATATTGGATTGTATTTGTATTTTTTTTTTATTTTGGTACATGTTGGTTTGGATATGGATATTTGCATTTCTATTTTATTTGGATATGGATTATATATGCCCATGAATTGGTATATTATTTCTATTTTATTTAGATATATGTTGTTTGGACAAGTACAATTTTGCTATAACAGGTACAAATATACTTCTGGGCAGTGGCAGTGGCTATATTGCCCAGTAGTTTTTTTTAAATTCTGCCAAGAATTGTCACGGTCTTTGACCGTGATAATTTTTTTGATTTTGTCACGGGCTTTGACCGTGACAGGTTCGTGACAAGTCTAATGAACTTGTCACGTTCTTTGACTATGATAAGTCCGTGACAACTAAGTTGTCAACCCCAGACTTGTCATGGTCAATGATCATGACAAGTTGGACTTTTCACGGTTTTAGACCTTGGCAACTCAGCTATTTTGGTGTAGTGTTTCCTTAGTAATCTCATCCAATACTATGACAAATAAGTAAGGACTTAAGGCCGATCCTTGATGTAGATCCACTTTAATTGTAAAATGATTAGTTTCTCCACAAATAGTTCTTACTAGTCTTTGTGTTATCATATATATTTTCAATAACTTTATTATAACTAATAGGAATTTTTTTCCTCCTTAAAGCCCACCATATTTTATCCCTAGGTACTCTATCATATGTTATTTTTAAGTCTATAAATACCATATGTAAATTTTTATTCTTACTTCTACACTTCTCTATTAACTGTCTTAATAAGTAAATAGCTTCCATGGTGGATCGCCCTGATATAAATCCAAACTGATTGTCCGAAATAGTTGATTCATTTATTAATATTTGTTCAATAACCTTTTTCCATAATTTCATAGTGTGATTCGTCAATTTGATTCCTCTATAATTACCGCAGTTTGTTATATAAAGGTATTACGGTATTTTCCCTCTAGTCATCTGATATTTTTTCTTCTTTTAAAATTTTATTAAATAAACATGTTAACTATTCTACCCCTATACTTTTAAGGGTACTCCATACCTCTATGGGTATTTTATCCAAACTAACCGCTTTTTCAATAACCGGACATACCATTCTCATATTCGGTTCTATGTTCTCGACATCTTTTTTGGAATATTCTTCGTTCAACAATCCTTGAAAATACTCTCGCTATCTATCTAGAATTTCTTTATCGTTAATTAATATATTTTGATTTATGCCTTTAATATACTTTACTGGACCCATATCCCTTGTCAATCTATCTATATTCTTTGTCAATTTATATATCTTCTTTTCACCTTCCTTGGTATCTAATTTACTATAAAGATTATCTAGTGCGTTTTGTTGTGCATTTCTAATATTATTTTTTTACTTCACTTTTTAAATTCTTATACCTTTCTAAATCTTCTTAATTTTTACTCTTTTGCCACTCTGTAAAACTTACTCGTTTCTTATGTATTATCTTTTGTACTTCCTCATTTCACCACCAAGTCTCTTTTTTTTTTATAAATCTTTTTCCTTTAGTCTCACCTAAAATTTGCTTGTCTATTTTCCCAATATCATTCTTTGTTCTTGACCAAATATTATTAACATTGCCATACCAATTTCTGTTCATGTTTAACTAGAGCTTCTGCTTAAATTTTATCCCTTTACATGCTTTTAAATCCTTCCATTTTATATTTTGATAACCTTTTTTCTCTTTTTGGTACTTAAATCCTTTAATTTCTAAATCTATTACTGATAGGCGATGTTGATTTCTTATGCTTTCACCTGGTATAACTTCACAGTCTTTGCATGTATTCAAGTCTCTTCTTCTAAGCAAGAAATAATCTATTTGAGTTTTATTCTCTCCTCTTTTAAATGTTGTTACATGTTTTCCCTTTTTAAAAAAAATGTGTTTGTTAACGCTAGATCGTATGCCTTAGAAAATTCTAAGATAGTTTTCCCTCCTTCATTTCTCTTACCAAAACCACAACCTCCATGTATCCTTGGATAACCGTCCCGTTCTGCTCCTACATGTCCATTCAAGTCACCTCCTAAAAATATGTTTTCATGCGTAGGAATTTGTTGTAATACTTCATTCAATAAATCCCAAAATAATTTGTTTACATTTCATCTAAAGCTCATTGGGGCGCGTAAGCACTTATAATATTCAATATTATTTTATTTAGGACAATCTTAATGCTCATTGATCTAAATCCCCATCTTTTAACATCAACTACTTTATCTTTCATATAGTGATCAACAACAATACCCACCCCATTTCTACGATTATCTCTCCCTCCCGAGTAAAATAATTTGTAACCTTCTCCTATCTCTCTAGCCTTTTCACCTTTCAATTTAGTTTCTTGGAGGCATGCTATGTTGATTTTTCTCCGTTTTAAGGTATCCTTAAGATCTTTACACTTACCAGTTAGTGTTACCAAATTCCATGTACCAAATATAATTTTATGTATGTTATTTTTATTTAAGTTTCATCTTTCAACTAGGGAATCCATCAATAAGATTTGACAAAATTTTACAGTCGGCTGTCAACCTGACACTAACCCACCTCGTTTCACAACCTAACTTGGGCATCGACAATGGTAGAGCCAAAAAGATTAATTAATTAAATAGTTGATTAATTAAATACTCTTACAACATAATACACTAAGTAAATTCTCTAAAAACTACAATCATAAATACGCCGAAATAATACAAATGTAGCTCTACAATATGCTAAAATAATCAAACTCTAGCCCATAAATTTACGAAAGATGAAACTATTGAAGAAAGAAACCCTAATAAAAATTATTTGCTCATACCTTAAAAACATATTACACTTTTTAAACACAAAAACAGTTAGAAAAATATCTGGTTCGTTTTTAAACACAATAGGCTCTAATATATGTGTAAAGAAAAACAGTTTAATACACTATTTTTATTATGAAAAGTTTTCTCTTAGTTTTTATCTCCAAAAAATTATAGTTAGCACAATAGTTAGCTACTCATTAATTTAATGTTCAAATATGTAATAACTTTATAGCTAACCCAAAATAGAAACATTCATTAACTATACAATTCAAGAAAATCAAATCAATAAGTGGGAGCTTTGCCCATCTTTTTTTTTTCTTTCTAAATAGTAAGAAAGAGCAGATACTTGATTATTAAGGAGACGAGAAAAAATAAAGGGATGAGGGGACTATATAATCAGAGAAATAGAAGGGTGTGTGGTTGGTGTGTGTCATTGGGTCGGTGGAATGACCTGCCGAATTCATATTGGCACCGTTTGGTTGTCCCAAAATTATAAATTGGCTAATTAATAAATTGGTTCATTTATAAATTGATCCATTAATTGTTTTTGGTTTCATTAATGAAATGATTCATTTATTGCCCCATTTTAGCTCAGGTGTAAAATCTGAAATTGGATCATTTCATAAAAAACGTGAAATGCATTCATTTGAAATAAGAGTCACTTTAGTGCCTGCTCCTCTCTTTTTTTGCCTCCCTTTCCCCTCCCCCTCCCCCTCCCCTTCCCCTTTCTCTTAATTTGTTTTTATCGTTTTTTATCTTAGAACCTTAACATCAATTTTAGATTACCAAACATTGCATAAATTGGATTTAAACTCATTTCAAATCCACTCATTTACAATTTATTAATTCATAATGAACCAATTTACATAATCAAACAATTTACGCAACCAAATTGGCCCATCAGAAATTGTAAATACAAATGAACCATTCTTAGAGCTGATGTCTAAGAATATTGGCCTTTTGGTCCCTTTTGTCTAGTGGATGACCTACTGAATTCATATTAGAAATTTGACCGAACAGGTTCGAGAGAAGAGGTCTTAAAACTAGTATTAAAATCAGGTCTAGCTTGACAAATGAGAAGACACTTTAAAGTGTGAATTTGAAAAATGATTATTTGTTAACAGATTGTCTTAGAATCTTATTTTTTGGCATAGTAGACTCAGTAGTAGTAGAAGACGTGTGTGAAAAAAAGGAGACAAAATTTGTAGGAGGATTATTTGTTGTAGACGAAATGACATCCTCCTTAAATGAGAAGACTCTTTCTCAAGCCACTGGACAAAATATTGTTCTTTCGAAGAAGATATTGACTTGGAAAGAAAAATAAATACCTTACTTGATCTATTGAATGATTAAACACAGTGTCTCTAAATACTCGAGGGGATTTGGAGGAACAGGAGGAAAGAGCGATCACAAATCTCACGAATCAGTTTAAGAGTAAACGTGTAAGGTGGATCGTAGATGAACTTATTTCCTTGCATGTAAAATCTTTGGTAGACAGTGTCATCTAAAATGCTAACAAAATCTTTGGTAGGTAAAGGAGACATATTAAAAGAAAGAATTCAACTGACATGTGAACATAGTTGTCGGAATCTTACGACTCGCAATTCGATTCGTACGATTCAATCTGATTCACACACTAATCGATACGAATTGGGAATTGAATCGGAGGCGTTCTAAAAATCGGTTGAATTGGCAGATTCTGAGGCTAAATCATGAATTGCACCGATTCACGATTCCAGTGCGATTCATGTTTCTTGGAGTATGTTGGGTATTTTCAACCGACTTAAAGCTTAAATCTCGTGCACCAAATCTTGTATAAGGATTTTATAAGTTATATTATATGGTATTTTTATTCTAACGTATTTTTTAGTGTTATGTTTAATCTCTATTTGTGTTATTATATTGTATAATATATTATTGTGTTTAAATTTGGACATTGCAGGTGGTGGTATGGTTAAAATTTGGTCGTAATTTGAAATGGAAGTTCATTTTGTTAGTTATATTTTAATGAAATCATGTCTTATACTTAGTTTTAGGTCATAATATGTTTTATTACATATTCTTAATGTTCTATCTTTGCATTTATATGTTATTTTCTACATATATTTTACGTTTATACTCATTCTTACGATTCGATTCACGATTCACGATTCATAGAGTTTTTCGATTCATGATTCGATTCACGATTTGACAACTATGCATGTGAATGGTAGCGTTGATCCGACTTGTATTAGGAGGTGATAGAATGAGAAGAGACATAAGAAAGATTAGACCAAGCTTGAGGAATCTTGATTTTGTGTGCCAAAAAAAGTTCGCATCTTAATTGGAAAGGATTGACATTGAGTTCTAGCTTTTAAGACATCTTTAAAAATGGAGATTCAAACTCCTCCTAGATCTCTACATTAATAAAAACCTTAAGTAAACCATTTAAGAGCCTATCCTTCACATATCAACAGAGCTAAACAAGAGGTTTAAACACTATAGGAAAGAAAGCGGCTCTTGCGCGAGAGTTCAAATGCGGGACTCCCGTGCGGGATGTTTTTTAAAACTAAAAAAAAGTTTTTTTTTTGATTTTTTTGTATGAGTTATAAACATTTCAGGATACCCATATAAAAAAAACAACTCAAAATGATATTTTTTGGTATTTTAAAAACAATGTTCAGTATTTGACAGTTTTTGAGCTGCTTAAAAAATTGTAAAATATTGACCCATTTTTTTAAAATACCCAAAAATATTATTTTGAGTTGATTTTTTATAGGGGTATGAAATGTTTATAACCTATAAATTTTTTTTTTGAAAAAACAATCCCACACAGGAGTCCCGCACTTGAGCCCCTCTCCTATATGACATATAAAGGTAATTTTCTTTGTTCCTCCACTCTTGACCTAAAAGTGTCCCTCACTATTGGTTTTATAATGATTCTCTTATTTTCATGTCACCTAAAATTCTCTATAAGTATAAGGATTTCTAAATGTAATTATCATTTTTTCTTTAGAATTTAGAATTCAAATACATTATTACTATCTTTAGAATTCAGAAGATCTTTGTGCGCATCAATTGAAAGTCCTTACGGACAAGAGATTACTTACTAATGATAAGAAAATCTATGGGAGTTGAGCTAGTATATTTGGGACACATCATCGACATGAAGGAGGCTACGTTAGCCAAAAGATGATTACCAATTCAATTATGTAAGGTGGAACTTATATTTCGGGGTAAGAAGGGATAGAGGAAATGCCTCTAGCCAATGCTAGAGTACCAAATGCCGATACGATATTGAAGTAATCCATGGCATATTCCTAGTAAATTCTCAAATGATCTTCAATAAAAGGGTACCAATACACGAAATCAACAATGCTCGATTGATAAAGAGTACTTAGTGGTGATCGAAGAAAGGATCTAAAATATATTTTTTCCAAAATTTCTGTTTGATCTATTTGTATTAGTCTTACCCTCAATGTATAATCATTTTATATTGGTCAGCCAACCATTTTCAATATAAAATATTCAGAGTCATAAATTGTATGATAATTCTTGTGGTTGTGGCCAAAGGGGGAAGAAACACACTTTTTATTTATTTTACCATAAACTAATGCACATACTTCTAATTATTCAAGATTATGACTCATATTATGCTCCCCGACTCTAAGGGAGACAATGAATGCATTAATTCTTAGTGCACTTGCTTGAGTCATTCACACAATCCTTAAAAATAGATACTATTTAGTGCAAGTATGAATTATTTATTTCGATTACTAGATTAGGAGTGTCATGCAGATTCTAAGAAAAAAATGAGATTCCAATAACCTTTCTTTGTGACCTCCAAGAAGGCATTAGATTTTGAGTCTCGCGTGTCTACCATTTCACCACCAAGGCATATTGAAACCTAGTCGTATTCCATGACTATGATATTTATCAAGTGTATGTAATGAAATGTGTGATAAAGGTATAATGTTGTATGAAATAATGAAATCACCTTGGATTGGATGGTTCTACTCTGTAGAATAAGGAAAATGTGTCTTCAGTTTGATTCCTCTGAATTCTAACCATTATGGCAAAATAATTTTCTTTATTACCATAGATAGTGTTCCAATGAATATGCCTTATGTGTGCTGACTATACTTTAAATGTCTAAAGCCTAGGAGAAATAGTCCCTAATATCATAGCCCATAAAATTTTCTAGGTATTTTAAGGAAGGTATCGTAGGTATAAGATGCTTAACGAGCTTTTAAAACCATTTTCTTACAAAGACCAAATTTAATGAGCTTAACCTGCACACAATTGTTTTATGCTTTATAACCTGGTGATTATTTTTGTAGGTATCTGGATCACTCGACCTGTGTTAGGATTGTGACAAACTTCCTCCACCTCATGGACTAATTACCATGGCTACGAGATACATCGGGGAGAGCAACCACACTAAAGATCATGGCATGCTGCCTTAAATAATACATCTCGAGAGGTACGATTAAGGCTTCATTCCTCATGACTTACTAGAGTTATAAGGAGACTTAGCACCATAGACTCCATTTTTATTTATAAATATTCCTTGATTTATTTTTAGATCTCCTAGGATCGTGGGAATTCCCTACCGCGACTGTGGGTATTGAAGGCATGATCGCGACCCAGTTAGATCGCGACCTGCTCGTGGGGCATTCTGCCTCGGTTCTTTTTATATTTTTTTATACCCATAAATTTTCATTTGTAAATTTCATCTTCTCTTAAATGAAACCTACAACCCTCATTTTCTCGACACTTAACCTCCAAAACCCTAAACTCCATTAGAATATAACTTTCAAACATCTATTAGAGGGACTTGCACTAGGAATTTAAAATTACTTCAAAATGGAAAGTTGGTCAAAATTTAGAGTAGAATAAGGAACTAAAGTTGGATTTTATAAATAGATTAGATACACATATACTCTACTTTTCCTCTTTAGTGCTTTATGATGTAAATATTGCCTCAACCATGCTTAATAGTGAATTAAAAATAATTAGAAATGTAAATATGGCATGATAAGCCTAACCAATGTCGTGTTATTATCAATTGATATTGAAATTAATGCGGATCTTATATAATGAGAATTCCTAGATTTTGACTAAGTGAATTAAATTATGCTGTTGTTATAAAGATAGGAAAATTAACATGATAATTGGTTAAGAGTTACATCATATGCTTTATGAACTTTTGAATTATGAAACGTGAGTTCTGTGTATAACTTGTTCCATAAAATTACAATATAAATGCCTATGCTTATCTTAGGACATAGCTTTAATTATTATTTCATATGAAACCCACTAAAATTGTATATAAAATAGTATTATACAAACTTAAAATTGAAACCTCAAAAATTGGGTTGATCCGTTTGTGAATTGGCAATAATGAATGTATAAATAAAAGAGGATGTATGTTTGGGATTATAACCTATAATTATGGGGTAAAAATTGTTGGAATATATATCTTGTGAGTAAAATTTACTTGTGGATTTCAGGACATTAAAGGCGACTTGAGGAATTGATGAGTATTGAAGGGGAGAAATGGTAGTGATGCATTTTGTATCCCTGTTCAACTTGAGGGTTGTACATGGATAAGTTTTGTATTTATTTTTTCTTAATGATTGGTCAATCTAGAGAAAAACGTATCGGGAGGGTGGGTCCTCATTTGAATTTCATTTATGAGAGGTCCCGTGCATGGAGTCTAGAGAAGGATATGAGTTGGGAGCTAGGAGGCATAAGTTGTGTAGTGGTTCTTCAGTAGACATCTACAAGATATATGATTATTATAGAGTCTCGAAGACTACTTGACTTAGAAAAAGTTTATAAGGGATCCTTGTTTGGATTTCATTTATGAGACGTCCCACACATGGAGTCTAGAGAAGTTTGGGAGTTTAGGATGTTTAATATTTGTAGAAAGAGATAATATTTAGGTGTATTTATAGATACAAGGCTTAGAGTTGGATGGCTATGGAGTATTATATATGCATGACCCATACTGTCTAGCTACTTTAACGAATATCAATGTTTGTGCATTGCTATTGGTGGGGGTCTAGTGTTATCTAGATATATAGATATTGTAGGTGTTGGACCTAGATTCTTTGACAATAGTAACAATATAAATGGTCTTGGACTACATCACGAATATGTGCATAGTCGTGAATGCGACCAGCTGCCTATGTTATGAGGTTGATACAATTATGTATGTTGGACGTAGTTGTTGATATTCTTAGAATGGTACACGTGATGCACTATTTGATGAGCAAGGCCATGGGGAGGCCAATAGATTATGATTGTCATGGTAATATATATTATGTGGGGTATACTATGCTATATTTGGGTCCATAAGAGAAGTTGGTTAATTATAATAAAGTTATCAGGATAAAGTTGATATAATTAAGATGGAAAGTGGAAATTGTCTAATGTGTATTTAAATGTGTTAAATAAGAAAGGTAGTTGGATTAAATAGAAATGGAATATGAAATGATGTAATTATTTTATCAATAATCAATAAATAAAGAGAAACACCTCATAGACATAGGCACATTGCCGAAGCATGTAGATAATGTGTCATCCTATGATTATGATTATTTACTTTGCTCAGATTAATTGTATTGATTCTATAACAATAGGATTTTATCACCTACATTTGGTGACATCCATGGGAAGACGATTTCCTTTTATCTGCCAAGGATATCCAACGAGAGATTATATCTCATTTACGCAACCAACGCCTTCCATCTAACGACGGTTGTTATAATGATCCGAATGGGCCTCCAGCACCTAAATTTAAGTCTGAGGTTCATCCTAATAGGAATCGTAACACTCCTAACTCATGTTTTTGCTCCTAGGTGGAGCATAATGCAGAAAGCAACAAAACCCCACTCCATAACCAAATTTCATGGCATGTGGCTTATGTTTTATGATACATACACAAAGATTCATTTTTTACCAAATTTTATCTTATTTAAATTTTAAGTGAACACACAATGGTTTTGTGAAGCCAAATTCCAAACCAAAACAGAAAGAATAAGAAATAGGTGAAAAACTCTTTTTGGGTAATACCTTTAATTCAATACTGTTAAAGTTAAAACAAACACGTAATGACTTACAAACTACTTAGAAATCTACTAAGTATAATGCACAAGAATCTTCGTTCTTCAATAAAAAACGAAGCAGTCCAACACTGCCCATAGGAAGCAGATCTTCGCTCGATATTCATCGATTAGCCTTTGGAATATGCAATTTCCTTATTCTTCAGTCGTCGAGCCTCGACTTCACAAATTAAAAGTAGAGAAAATATCTACAAGGGTTTAGAACTTTGGAATGTTCTCTTTTTGGTTTAAGATAGGGATCCTAAAATCCAAGGGGCTTGGATGAAAAAATTATAGAGCTTGATCACAAAAAGAACTCTAAAAAGGAATGTGGAAAAGTCTAATCCTGTACCACTATTTATAGGGCAATTTATTGCAAAGATATAGGGATTAAATATACGGAATAGATTTGTTTAAGAAATAAAAAAAGATGCTTACTAGTTCGAAAGAACTATCACCTCATTCGAACGATGTACCAGATCTCGTTTAAACGACTTTCAACGAAACTTCGAACGACATTCCGAATTTGACCAAAAAGGCGACGCTTTAGATCTCGTTTGAACCTGGGAACTCCATTCTAATGACCCTACCTAGATCATTATAATTACATATCAAAAGTTTTCTAACGAGTTAGGAAGTTTTGATAGAAAATCTTGAAAATTCTTTAAAAAATACTTTGAAAACTTTTAAATGAAAACTCTTTTAAAATCAACCCTCAAAACTATAGGGATTCAACAAACGACTACATTACACTTCTTGAATGATGATGTGATGAACAATCTTTGTTCTTCCAAATGTCACCAACTTCTTCTCTTCGAATACTTGAAAGTGGTCTTGAAGGTACCGTGGGGTGTAACGGGATAAGCGAAATAAAAATAAAATGAGCAATTATAAATATTTCTCTTATAAATCTCCCCCTTTGGCTATTCTGGTACAAAACAAAAATCGAAGCCAAAATATTCACTAAGAATAATACAACCAATGTCCTCTTTAACCAAGAAACATAATACATAGATTTATAAGTCTTCAACTGAAAGGCTTCATTTTGTGTGGTCCATCAAATCATCATCAAGATGTAATGACCTACACAGATGAGGTAAAAGAAATATCGTGATATATACGAGTTTAAAAAAATAAACTCCCCCTCAATTTGTTCTCCTCCTTTTTTGTCCATATAGACAAAGGGTTAGAAACTAAACCCGAAATGTTAGCATCATGAAAATCCAAAATAAATATCACCATAAAGATAATAAATAAAGCACATGCGATGAATATCGAAGAAGCATATCAATTTTTGAAATTTTTTAATTTTCTCAAGTATAAAAAAGTATATATAGGAGCAAATACAATACACCATGGAATAACACTATATATCCTAATTATGAAAGAGGAATGTAATTGTGTGAACAAGTTCCATTAAAATCAACATATGCATTCATAACATAAGTGCCCGAAGTCAATGACATAGCTCTAAAGGAAGAACGTAATTTCAACCTTAGGTGTAAGAATGTTAAACATAAATGAAATTGACTTCTCTTAAATTTTTTAAGATATTACAATTCTCATGTGTAGCGAAGCATCAATGAAATATGGCCTTGGAACTTTTGTTTTGGTGTGTCATTGATCTTTTAGGATCTTTTTTTTACAAATGGTGGATTTTAACGCAAAAATAATTTTCTCTTTCGTAGACCTTTTCCATTGCTTAATATAAAATAATTTTTTTGTGAAATAAAATTCGAGTAATTGTTCTTACAAGCATAACTTAACTCCAGTACATTTGGTCTGTTGTTAAACACTATTAAGATGAGAACACCATATTCGAAATATGATAAGCAAGTACAATGTCAATAAAGTTCATGCATGTGTGCAATAAAGGTGGCAAAAAGTTTAGTATGAAGAAAGTGGTCAACCATGCATTATTAAGCACATTAAATAAATGTAGCCATGTATCAACACAAGACGAAAATGTCACATGAATGGATGGAATGTAGGGTTGATTCGAATATCTTAAATTCACATCCATATATGGTGAAAAACAAACTACAAAATTCTTTTTGTATTTTTCAAAAACCATTTATCAAAATTAAAATCTTTTTACAATTTTCAAACTTTTTCTTAAAATAGAAAATATTTTTGCATTTTTCAATATTTCTTCAAAGAAAAGCATATATAAACATATAAATACATTCTAGTAATATGGACAAATGAGATGAATATGATAAACACCCTGTACTAGATAAAGTACTCGAATTCAATCAATGAAATAAATTCCCAAACACTTCCTAAGATTCTTGAATCTAAGTGCATCTAAAGGTTTCATGAAAATATAGGCTTTAATGCTCACAAGGCTCAAGGACACGACTTTCTCCTCAACGAGATCATGAATGAAGTGCTCACGTGTCCTACTGTGCTCCGAATGGGAATTTTGAATCGGGTTTCGGGATATATGAATTGCACTCGTATTATCACAAGAAATAATCATTGTGCCTTGAGTAATTCTAAAATCTTCCAACATTTGTTTTACCAATAAGAGTTGTGTGCAACAACTCTTGGCGACGATGTACTCGGCCTCCGCCTTAGACAAAGATATGTAGTTTTGATTCTTTCCCAACCAAGAGATAAGATCACTCCCAAAGTAAAATCAACCACTTGAGGTTATCCTACCACCATCAACATCCCTGACCCAATCGGTATTCGAATAGGCAGACAAGAATACCGATATCAAAGGAATACCAAATACCATAGAAAAGATTGCCACTTACGTATTTGATGATACGTTTAAGTGCGAGCAAGTGAGATTTTTTTTGGAGACGCTTGGTAATGCACATAAACTCCAACACTAAAGGAAATGTTATGATGATTAGTTGCTTTACTTCCTTTCTTAAAGTGTCTTTGCTACGCTTAGTCGATGTAGTCATAGGGGTGCATGAGTAATTAGCAGAGTCTAAATGAAACATCTTTACTAGGTACCTAGAATATTTTGAATGAGAGATAAAAATACCATCCTCAAGTTGGCGCACTTGGAGGCCTAAGAGGAATGTAAGGCGATCAACCATGCTCATCTGGAACTCACTCTTTATATCCTCTTCAAACGTGTGATCATGTTGGGAATAAGTGTATCCAAATAATATGCCATCCACATAGACTTAGGCAACTAAGATCGCACCACTCTCCCTCCTCATAAAAAACATCTTATCCACCCTCCTCTTTTGAAGTCATGAGATAAGAGATGAGAATTGAGCCTCTCATACGAATCACGGGGTGCTTGCTTTAAAGTATATAAGGCCTTCTTGAAATAAAAGTCATGTCCCGTGTGCTTTGGGTCTTTGAACCCCTTTGTTTGTTCCATGTGCACTTCCTCCTGTATAATGCCATTAATGAATGAACTCTTGACATACATTTGGTATAACTTGAATCGTAGATTAAATATTTATGGCGAGTAGTAAGTGAATGGACTCAAGCTTAGTAACAAGAGCGAATTCTTAGTGAAAATGTACATCCTCAATCCGTGTGTAGCCTTGAGCGACCAACCTAGTCTTATTACGAAATATTGTACCATTCTCATCCATATTATTCTTGTAAATCCACTTGGTTCCAATTGAATTAGTCTCGATAGGTCGGGGGACTAACTCCTAGGCATCGTTCTTGCGAAAATGAAGTAACTCAGCTTGCATTGTACATATCCAATGCTCATCCTTGAGTACTTCTTTCATATTCTTAGGCTTTACTAAGGAGGTGTAACAAGAGTAACTACCACATTCTAAAGTTGAGTGTGAGTATTGACACCTACTATGAGATCACTAAATATACCGAAAGGGTCATGACTCTTTCAATCCCAAAAGGGAGGATCCTTTAAATCAAGAGTGGGGTCCACTGGGGTAGTATGAGGAACAATGGGATCGTCACTAGGGGTTTATCATTCTCACATTCGAGTTTAAGATCAATAGACGTAAGCAACTCGTCATATCTAATCATGATGTTTGTTAATTTCACAACCTTAGATCTTCTAGGGTTAAACACCCTTTAAGCCCTACTCGATGATGAATATCCTAAAAATATCCCCTCATCCCTTTGGGAGTCGAACTTTCTTAAGTGCTCTTTATCCCTCAAACTATAATAAGAGCTCCTAAAGACACAAAAATACGATAGGTTAGGTTTATTCCCTATCCATAACTCATATGGCATGTGTAAAATGTGTGGACAAAGATATACCCTAGTCACCGCTGCCCAAAAATGTCTCGGCACGTTTCTCCCAAGAACCATGGATCTTGCCATCTCTTGAATCGTTCGTTTATTCCTCTCAACTATCCCATTTTGTTAAGGAGTATGAATGACCAAAAATCGTGTTTGACGCCATATCCATCCCAAAAGATATCCACTCTGGATTTTTTAAATTTAGTGTTGTTGTCACTACACATCCGATTAATAGTGACACCATGTTGGTTTTGTAGGATACAACACTTGGTTGTTGGGAACTCAATCGCACCAGACTTTTCTCTTAAAAATCCCACGATAGAGTATTTCAATAAGTCAACGACCATCACGAGAATGTTTCTCTTTCCACTAGTGCTCTTTATACGAGTAGGACCCCTAAGATCCATGTGTATCAAATTCAAAATACGAGAGGTTGTAGTGGTATTCAAATTTTAATGGGGACTTCAAATTTGTTTTCCTTGTTAGAAAGGATCACATACTGAGGAAGTTGGTTTCTCAAGCGATGGTAAATCACGAACTAGGTATTTCTTCATTAATCTCTCAAGATCTCTAATATTCACATGCCCTAGTCGTTGATGCCAAAGGTCTATTGAGGAGAGTGTGGCACTATTGCATAAAAAGGAGGACTTATTAATGATCCCAAAGCAATTATATTCGGTTGTGGCCATCCCTGGAGATCTTCCTCATTCTCTTTCCTGGGGCACTTTCGGGGGGAAAAAGAGGGAGAGATAATGGTTTCGCCCCCTTTGCTACATCATGGGGTGCTTAGACCGTCATCGATGTTGGGGTGCCGTAAAGAGACCGAGTCACCAGCCTATTTTGCACAAAACAGGCAAAAGAACATGTCGTCACCTCGATAGAGCGGCATCAAAGACAAACTGATGCTTGTGAAGCCAATAGGTTAGAGATTCGGGGGCTAAGTTACGGAATGGGAAGGTGTTAGAAAACCATCCCTCCTTTTCTTTCTCTCATGGGCTTATGTTACTATTTTTCTTAATTTCTCCGTAAAGTGTGTGCGCGTGTATATATAAATAGAGATCGAAATCTCTTGACTCGCATTATGGAAAAGACGGAGCGAGGTCCTCAATAGGAATGTTTCCAAAATAATAATTATAAAATATTATGTGTGCGCTTATCGAGATGTTGATCGTTATGATGAAACAATAATACGTGTTAGATAAGACACAAAAATGAATCACAAGTATGATATATGGATAAAATAGAAAAAAATAGGAAAATAGGAAAATTTGACTCAAGTCTCAGGTTGTAGCTCGAGATGCCTATGTAGCCTATAAAGGCATCAAAGTCCACATAATTCGCATGTGGCACAAGGGTGGGGTTTATTCCATAAATTCAAAAGGGAGTTTATTATGTGTGTGTAGAAAATATTTTTTAGTTTTGAGAAAATGTGATGAAGAATCCTGTCAGAATTTATAGGTGTAACCTTCTTTTTCTTGGTTTTGAGTTTTTTTTTATAGAAAATAAATTGTGTGAAATATAACTAGTAAAGGATGATATATTAATGTCTATAATCTAAAGTAAAAGCTAAATTGAGAATTTATATAACTATTACGAAAATAAAGAAATTTAAAGAAAGAGGGATGTTTGAACCTTCTTTGGAGACTTGAAGCTTGACCAAGATCATTGAAGATCTTCCTTGCAAGTTCGGATGAATGTAGGATGAGAGAGAAGGAGATTTTTGCAAAAATGGGTATGAGAATGTTGGGAATGAATGGTGGAAAGGAATTTCACACAAGGAAGCTTTGCTGGTTGTAGAAGAATGTTGCTAAGATCACTGATATTGATGGATCTGGGGTGCCTTTAGAAGTGAGATCATGACCTCCTTACATAGGGTAGGGGACTGCCTATCGACATAGTCCTTGCCCTGCCTATCGGCAGGTAACCCAAGACATATTGTCGATAGGCTGGGAAATGGACCCGCCAATTGGTAGTCTCATGCAGATTTTTTTAGAAAAATGGCCGTAAAATGAAATCTATAAGCCCACATCGCGCATAGGGTATACCATTATAAAGGTAATTAAGATACCTTTTAGAATCCTTTGGCACTATCCCGGGTCCAGGAGTTGACTTTGGGTCAAACGAGGCTCAAAAGCGCCCGTCGATCCTTTGGACGAAAGATTGTCGGATGATGATGGATCGTTGTTCGAACTATAAGTATGAATTGTGCACGAGGTGGGCCATTGGAAATTTTATGCGAGATAATTCGATGATCCAAAGTGCTTCACACGTTTTGGAAAGTTGACTTTGGTCAAACGGGGTGTGAAAGCGCCTGGTGTCCTATTGGAGTAAAACGGATCATTTGTCCGTACCATAAGGATGATTGATGCATGGGATGGCCTATTGGAAAAAATATTTACTTCCTTTCAAATATTTATTCAGCCTCGTTTGTGCTGGAGAGTTTACCATGGTCAAACGGAGCATGGGAGTGCTCGATGGCCTCCAGTTTAGTTTTTGAGAGAAAATGGATCATTTCGTGCATGGGGCCGACCATTGGAAAGGGGTTTCAGTACCCTTAATGTATCTATTGATATTTCTCTCTGACGGTGAAGTTGATTGGGGTCAAATCGGGGCCCGAGAGTTCCCGGTGGCCTCTAGATCAGTTTTTGGCAGTAAAATGGTTCGTTCGTCTGAACTGTTATGCTGTTTCATACATGAGGCGGACTGTTGGAAAGGAGGTTAAGATCCTTTTAAATCTTCATTGCATTTTCCCTCTAATGATGGAGTTGATCGAAATCAAACTAGGCCGAGAAGTGCATAATGACCTCTATATCAGTACTCGGAGTATGACCTAGGGTTTGTAGTGAATTGGGGAGGTGCAAGGGACCTAAGGAGAGACTGGGGGGGGGGTCCTAGAATGTGGTATCTACATATTTCCCTCGACGGGTGAGCTTAGAATACGTGAAAGCCGTCGAATAGACACCACATGATATTTTGAGAAAATAGGTCAATTCTGCGGACCTAAAGGGACGAGGATTACCAATTTAGAGGCTCAAGATCAATTTTGAGGACCTAAGGTAATGCTGGGGATGGCCTATTTTGAGGGCCGAGGTCAATTTTGAGGACGTAAGGTGAAAGCGACCAATTCTGAGGGTAAGGTCAATTTTGAGGACCTTAAGTAAGAGCAACCAATTCTTAGGGTCGAGGTAAATTCTCAGAACATAAAGTAGGACCGACTAATTTTGAGGGTCGAGGTCAATTTTGAGGACTTTAAGTAAGAGCGACCAATTCTGAGGGTTAAGGTTAATTCTTAGGAACTTAAATTGGGAGAGACCAATTCTGAGGGTCGAGGTCAATTATGAGGACCTTAAGTTGGGAGAGACCAATTCTGAGGGTATAGGTTAATTTTGAGGACCTTAAGTAGGAGTGACCAATTCTAAGGGTAGAGGTCAATTTTGAGGATCTTAAGTAGGAGGAGCGACCAATATGAGGGTCGAGATCAATTCTGAGGACCTTAAGTTGGTAATTAGCAATTTTGAGGGTCAAGGTTAATTTTGAGGACCTTAAGTAGAGCGACCAATTCTAAAGGTCGAGGTCAATTCTGACGTCCTTAAGTTGGGAGCGACCAATTCTGAAGGTCGAGGTCAATTTTGAGGACCTTAAGTAGAAGCGACAAACTCTGAGGGTCGAGGTCAATTCTAAGGACCTTAAGTAGGGGGACCAATTTTGAGGGTCGAGGTCAATTCTGAGGACCTTAAGTTGGGAGAAACCAATTCTGAGGGCCGAGGTCAATTTTGAGAAACTTAAGTAGGAGCGACCACTTATGAGGGTTGAGGTAAATTATGAGGACCTTAAGTGGGAGCGACCAATTATGAAGGCCGAGGTTAATTCTAAGGACCTTAAGTAGGAGCGACCAATTTTGAGGGTGGAGATCAATTTTGAGGACCTTAAGTCAGGAACTACCAATTCTGAGGGTTGAGGTCAATTATGAGGACCTTAAGTAAGAGCAACCAATTTTGAGGGTTGAGCTCAATTCTGAGGACCTTAAGTTGGAACGTGGGGAATAACTCTCCTGGGTAGTTTTACCTTTTTGAGACTCCAGTGGGGAAGAGACACATGTTTAGGGATTTTGTCTTTTGAGAAAAGCTAAAAATCTTAGTCTGGAAATTCCACTTAGGGAAACAGTTGATAACTTGAGGTTTTAGGACTTCGCTGGGCAATGTGTTATTGGGAGATATGTCCGGTTTGGGTTTCTAGCTCTGCTTGGGAAAATTATATTTTTTTGGGAAAGAGTTTAGTTTGGGAATTCTTGCTGGGGAAATGGGTAGCTCTACTAAGGAAGCATTTGACTACTACTGAGTATGAGTTTTTTGAGATTTCGATGGGTAGTTGTAGTGATATTTGCGGGTGTGCTGATTTTTAAGGTTTAAGTTTGGGATAAAATGTGGTATTAATTTGGATGGGGATTTAGGAGCTTGAAAAGTGATTTTCTTGGTGTATAAATGTTCCAATATTTATTTGGCAATTTTAGGAATTTTTAGAATTTTTTTCGAATTTTCTAGCATTTTTTAGGATTTTTTGTACGAAATTATTGGGGTTTGCTAACCGGCATGTTGCAGGGGTTTCCAATCGGTAGTGTCATGGTCTTTTGGTTTACCTTGGGAAGGGGAAGGGACAGTGCCAATAAGTGGGTGTCAAGGGACTGCCGATCGGCAAGCCCCTTAGCCTCCTATAAAAGGGGTGAATTCTCTTCATTTTTCACAGCTTCTAGATTTCCTTTCGTCTGCTTCTATCTTTTGGGATCCGCTTATGCATTCTTTCCTCATTCGACAGTGGAAAATGGTAGATTTTTCAAGTAGCGAGACCCACATGGCGTGGATGGGCATTGACGATTGGGCGAGCTTGGAGTGGCGCGTTAGGGTGCCCTTAGCATTGGGCAACGAGAACGCTTTCGAATTATTCGAGCCTAATATCGATGATCGAAATCTTCTGCATGAGACTTCACACCAACAGTCTTATAGGGTGATGAACCCTAATGGTTATGTAAATACCGCATGATTTTGGCATTGATTTTAGCATTTTCTTAATTCTTTGAATGTTGACAAAAGGTTTCTCTTTTGTTTTAACGGACTGATATTTCTGCTACGAGATTTCGCTCCTGAGGGACGACGGTATTTAGGGATGTGTGGGAGAACCTTCTCACGGTGGTCATTGGGTAGTCTATTTCGTGGGTTTTTGTCATTTGGCATCTACTTTGGATGAGACGCCGCGTTTTATAACCATTCTGTGTGCACTGGGGGAGATGTGGTGTGACACTACCCACACCATACACTTGGAATATGGGGAGATGACGATAACCCCCATTGATGTCCAGCAGCTTCTGGGGATAGACTGCGAGGGGACGGAGATAGAGGTGTACCGATCTCTGAGGGTGGCACCGATGGTGGTGGATGTGGCCCTGGGCGATGTGTGCTGATAGTTCCGTGGGAACCGACCCATATTTTCGTTTTCTGAGAGGTTTTGCTGAGTTGGCAGATCGACGAGACTAACGGGCTGCAGGTGAGGCAAATGGACCGTGAAGCATCTTATACTCTTGACTCACTTGACTCTACATTGTATAAGTGCTCATCTAGTTTGGAAATAGTGACAACATTGAGTCCCTGTCCTAGATACCAAAGAGCCTCAGACACTACTATACAATTCATTCCTCTTGCTTGTTTGATCAAAGGTATATTCACAAACACTCACACACATTAGGGATGCATACATGGGTCATACATTTTATAATTTGATTGTGTGTGTGTTGTGTGTGTTAATTTCCCTTAAAACTCTTTTTAATAATTTTTGGGAATTTTTAATTAATTTTAAAAGAATTTTTTCATAATTAAAATTGGAATTAAAAGGTTTTTGGGTGATTTTATAAATACTGGTTTTATGGTTTTATGCCTGAAAGTTCACTTGGGTAGAAATCGAAAGCGCTTCAGACTGTAAGGGAAGCTATGTAATTTCTTTAGACGCGCGTGTGAGGATCGATATTAGCCCTACACCTGTAGCTACACTACCGGTTGGATTTGTGTTTCTTTTAATAGACAAAACCATTGTTTATTTCCATCCCTTGAATTGTTTTTATCAATGGCCTGCATGCGTCCAAACCCAATCCCTGTGATCTTCCCTAACCCAATCAGAAAGAATTTAACTCACCGCTTCTCTTAAACCGTTGGATGGAAGTCAAAAGTCCAAGACTAAATCTCAGCCTTTAGATTCATCTCAGCCTTTTCGATCCTTCTCAGCCCTCTATATAAGGAGGCTAACCCTCAGCCATTGAGAGACTTTTGCCACTTCGTCTAATTTGAGTGAGAAGAGAGAAAAGAGAGAGAAACCAAAGAGAGAATTAGAAACCCTAACTCATCCAAACAGTTTCAAACCCTAACCCTTTTTCCAAAAACCAGTTTACACCATCCTTGAGTGTTTGAGAGTTTTTGAATGTTGATTTGAAAACTATTTCGTGGTTCAAACCACTTCGTTTTAAGATCTTGTGTCCAACTTAAACATTAGGGTAGATATGTATTTTTATTTCATAGAAATCATAGATATTATCATTTTATGTTATATTACACATAGATCTGCATTCTTAGTTTCTTATCTTAAGAAATCGTTTGTTGATTATTTTCTGCAAATGTTTTCATCTTCAAAATCAACAAAATCATTTTCTGTTTCTAGTTCTTTTGAAACAAGACCTTTGACCTAGTTGGAATCGCACTGGGCAGTTTTAATTTCAAAAGTATTTTCAAAACACTGAAATTGATTAAGATCTTGAATCGTCTTCTGAGCAAGATAGCCGTGGATTCTGAGATCATTTTAAAGGTCAATTAAGGTTTTAGTTTTCTAAGAAGAGAGAAATTGAAAATCACAGCATATAGATCTGTTATGTAATTTGATAGGACTGTTTGTATAAATAAGCGTGAGTGTGTATGAATGCATGTGTTAGAGCACCATCACAAACACTTACACACTACAACACTGGAAGAATTGGTAATAAGATCTTGAAATAAGAGTCGACGTAAAGACTGGAACAAAGTGGAAGTTAGCAAACTGGGATAATAACATCAACAATCAGAACTGCAGAAAAGTTAGAAGGACACCAGTGGGTACATTCCTAAATTTGTATAGGACTGATTTGTGTGCATGTGTGTTATATAGTTTGTAACTGATATATTTTTTTCAGTGGATTTTTGGTTTGTGACATAGAAGTCATCGTGGATGTTTCCTCAGTTGGGTGAGGTTTTACCAAGTTCAAAATCTCTTGTCATTAATCTTTCTACATCTCCTCATCTTATTCTTATTGGTGTGCTGATTTAAACTGTCTCAGTTTTGTTAACAAATATTGAATTAATCTCGTGCATTTTTTATTAAACACATCTTGTGATTAAAACTGATTTGATTTAAAGAAAATTGTTTCCTAAAAAAACAGTTCAGAGTTACTTAAATAGTTTAATCTTGTATTAAACGGCTTTAGTAACAGTTTTTCAATTGGTATCATAGATTTGAAAATATTTTTAAAAGATCTTGTGTTTCTGAAATTGTTTTCTTGAAATCAAAACAATGGACGAGAAAAACGAAAGATTTGGCAACTTGACTAGACCCCCTCCCCTCTCTTTGATGGAAACAACTTTGCTTACTGGAAGGTAAGAATGGTTGCTTTCATACAAGGAATCTTGAGAGATGATGTCAAGGATATTGTTGAAAATGGATACACTTATCCTACTAAACTAGACACAGAAGGAAGTAATGTGAGGATTAAGAAAACTTTAAGCGAATTCACTCAAGAAGAGAAGCAAACTTCTCGAAACAACAACAAAGGTAAGAATGCCATATTTATGTCCATAAATGAACATGAGTTCAAAAGAATCTCATCTTGTACCACTTCTAAGGAAGGTTGGGATAACTGATCACTGCACACGAAGGTGACACTAGAGTTAAGGCTGCTAAAACTCAATTGCTTGTCCAGCAGTATAACTCTCTAATTATGTCAGACTCTGAATCCTTTGATGACTTTTACATAAAATTGACTGACATTGTGACCAAATTGCATGCTAATGGGATAACATATAATAAACATGAAATTGTATCTAAAATTCTACGATCACTACCACAAAAATTTGACAATAAAAGATATGCTATTGAGGAAATGTGTGACCAAAATCTCACTCCTGAATTACTCAGTAGTAAACTACGAACTGTGGAAATGGAATTAGAATTTAAGAAACAAATGACCCAGTCCCATAGAAAACAGACTAGTTCCAACTTAAGTTTTTCCTCTAGGCTGATGAAACCTGAGTTTAATATTCTTACTGATGATTCTGATGAGGAATGTGATATAGATAGTTTGGATAATCAAATTGCCTCAATGTCAAAACAGTTTAAGAAAATTGTCAAATTTAGAAATAAATTGGCAAACAAACAAGGCAAGCCAAATTATCCAACTCAGTCTAACTACAAATCTCATGAGAAAGGTCAATACAAACATCACAAGGACATGAGTCCCAACAAAGACTTCAAAAACATTGAATATTTTAGATGTGGAAAACTAGGACATATAGCGCAAGACTGTAGAATGAAACTGTACACTGCCAATAAACATACTAGGGCCAATATTTGCAAAACATGGGATGATTCAAGTGATTCTGAAAATGAGGAACTTGAATCATCTGATGATTTTGATCCTTGCATGTCTTTCTTTGCTAAGATAATCTACAATAATGATATGCCTATGTATGAGAATGATGTTAGTAACTCCACTTCTGTTGTTATGAATCATGCTGTTACTGGTTTAGATGCTTTAATTTATGAGAATATTTCTAGTTCTACTACGGGGTGTGTGAGTCAAAGGGAAAGTGATAATGACGATGTCAATGGGTTCGTGAGTTCAAAAATTAAATCCTTAGTGGTCACTTCACACACCACACTTAGTGATTCGGACACTGAAGACCTCCCCGATATTCACACACTTTATGCGAAAACTCTCAAGAAAAGCACTAGACTAGAGAAGATAGTGAAAGATCTCACTAAGAAACTAGAAGATCTCAGTCTGATGGTTAAACTTAATGCTGAAGAGTATACTACCCAATGTCTAACTCATGAAAATGAAGTCAAAACTTTTGATCAAAAATTGAAGAATTTGATTGAAGAAAACAAAACTTTGGAGAAAAAATATAAAGGGACATTATTAGAATTGGAACAATCTAAAGAAAAGATAGCAACAGTTTTAAAAAAAAATTCAAAATTTGAAAATAATTCAAACTTTTTTGATGGTTTTGTTGCTGATTCAAAAACCAATTCGGGTGATCGAACTGGAATAGGGTTTTGCCCAAATTTGAAAACACAAACTAAAAACTTTGAACCAATCAAGTTTGTGTCAGGAGGCAAAAGACATATAGATACTTGTCCAGATTTTCATTCTCTGAAAAATGAGTTTGATGAAAAACAATCAAAGTTTGATATTCGGGAATCAAGTTTCTCTAAGTGTGAAAGTCCACCTAGGCTAAATATGTCTACCCCCCCAATTAGGAAGAGCGATTCTGCTTTTCAAACTGTACTCCCTAGGAATAAGGTTCAACCCCAAAATACCATGAAGCCTATGTTTAGAGACTTTCCTAAGGAGATACGTTCCTCGAGCAATTTGTATTGATCTTACTGTGACTTATATGGTCATTCTTTTGAAGGATGCTACTCTAGACATTTAGTCAACCCTATCTATAGTACTCCTGTGTACCAAAACTTTAACTATGTTAGGAGAAGTCGTAACAATTATGTTCTCCCTAGACAACCAGACAAAAACTCTAACGATAGAAAGAGGAAGACCAAACCTAAAAGATCATTTCCAAGAAGGATTACTAGACATTATTCTAAACCAAATGCTCATACTTTCCATAAAATTCAACCTCATGCCCAAAAATTTTTTCAACAGAAATATAATGCTCGCAAATTTTATCAAATGAGAGCAAATAAGCGCAAAATGAAAACAAGAGCTGTTGGGTTAGAAAAGATGAGCTATTACCCCAGATGAAGTGTAACATTGTGATTACTGCCTTAAAAGCTGAACACACTTCCTCTGGTTGGTATTTAGACTCTGGATGTTCAAAGCACATAACTGAGGATGATACCAAACTTTTTAAAAAAAATAGCTTTTCTGGAAGAAAAGTTATTTTTGGTGATGGTGTATCATCTCAAATCAGTGGTAAAGGAACACTCCAAGAAGAAGGATTACTCTTACTTGAAAATGTTCTTCTAGTAAAAGGTCTTAAGGATAATCTACTTAGTATCTCGCAATTTTGCGACTCAAATCATACTGTCACTTTTTCAAAGAATAATTATAGAATTTTAAATGAAAAAGGTGAGTGCATAATTACAGGACTCAGGACTCCTGCCAATTGTTATACTGTCCAGAACAATACTGAGGTCTGTAACATTGCTAGAATGGATGACAATGAGATATGGCATAATCGAATGGGTCATATAAATTGCGAGAATCGTAGTAGATTGTCTTCACAAGAAATAGCTAGAGGTATTCCTAAGATCAAACCTATTTCTAATATTGTCTGTGGATCATGTTAGGAGGGAAAAATTATTAAGGCACCTCATAAGAAAGTTAAAGATATCCTTACTTGTAAACCCTTAGAGCTCATCATATGGACCTAATGGGTCCTTCTTGAACTGTTAGTCTCTGTGGACACAGATACATTCTTGTTATAGTTGATGACTTCACCAGATTTACTTAGGTAGCTTTCTTAAGACAAAAGTCTGATACTTTCCAAACCTTTTTGAAGATTTTACTTCGAATTGAAAATTAGAAAGACATTCAAGTAAATAGAATCCGTAGTGACAGAGGTGGAGAATTCTTAGATACTGGTGTTATAGAGTATTTTGACTATAATGGTTACAAACATGAATTTAGTGCTCCTAAGACCCCTCAACAAAATGGTATTGCTGAGAGAAAGAATCGTACCCTTCAAGAGATGGCACGTGTTATGATTCATGCCAAAACTTTACCTAAGTATTTTTGGGTAGAATCTATTCGTACTGCGTGTCACCTTATCAATAGGGTCTATCTTAGAAAGAATTATAAACAAACTCCTTACAACTTTTGGTATGGGAAAAATCCCAATCTTAAGTATCTTAGAACCTTTGGTAGTACGTGTTATGTCTGCAAAGACAGAGAACACTTATCCAAATTTGAGACTCGTGGAGATAAAGCCATCTTTCTAGGATATTCTCTTAATAGTAGAGCATACCGTGTCTATAACCTTCGCACTAAGACCTTGATGGAATCCATAAACGTTATTGTAAGTGACACTACTGTAGAGAGTAAGACTGGAGAACCAACTATTGAGGAAGAGTCTAAAAATGTTTTAGAAAATGACTCTCCAGAAATAGATGATTATTTACCAATTGAGACACCTGAAGTACCTAATTGGGTTTCTAAAGACCATCCCATAAATAACGTTGTGGGTAACCCTAATGAGCCTGTACGTACAAGATCTGAATTAAAAAACTTTGCTCATTATGCATGTTTTGTTTCCCTTGTGGAACCAAAGAATGTAAATGATGCATTGAATGATCCTCATTGGATTTCTGCAATGCAGGAAGAACTTCTTCAATTTATCATTCATGATGTTTGGTATCTTGTACCTAGACCTGATCATAAAAAGGTTATTGGCACACGTTGGATATTTAAAAATAAATTTGATGAAAGTGGGATGATCATTAGAAACAAAGCCAGATTAGTTGCTCAAGGATACTCTCAAATTGAAAGAATAGATTTTAACGAGACTTTTGCTCCTGTTACTCGATTAGAATTTGTTCATCTTCTCTTTGCCATAGCTTGCTACTTACATTTTACACTTTACCAAATGGATGTCAAATCTACCTTCCTTAATGGAATAGTGACTGAGGAGACCTATGTAGAACAACCAAAAGGGTTCATTAACCCTAAATATCCAAATCATGTGTTTCGACTTAAAAAGGCTTTGTATGGCCTAAAACAAGTGCCAAGAGCCTGGTATGAGCGCCTTTCTAATTTTCTCTTAGACAAAGGTTTTAAGAGAGGTGGAAATTATCAAACCATCTTTGTCAAACATTATGACAAACATATCATTATAGCTCAAGTTTATGTTAATGATATCATTTTCGGATCAACTTCCCCTTCAGAAGTTAAATCTTTTTCTAAAATTATGCATATAGAATTTCAAATGTCACTTGTGGGGGAGTTACAATTTTTCTTGGTCTTCAAGTCAAACAAAATTTAGAAGGATTATTTGTTTTGCAATCAAAATATGCTTTAGAGATTGTTAAAAAATTCGGCCTTGAGATTGCAAAAGATGCTAAAACTCCCATGAGTACTACGGTCAAACTGTCTAAGGATGAAACTGGGAAATCCGTAGATCCAACATTATATCGTAGTTTGATAGGAACCTTGCTATATCTTACTGCCTCGCATCCTGATATTATGTATGCTGTTTGCATGTGTGCCCGTTATCAAAATAATCCTAAAGATATCCATTTAGTTTGTGTTAAAAGAATCATTAAATACATAAAAGGCACTCTAAATTTAGGACTTTGATACACCAATGATACTCCTAGCACTATAATAGGATACACTGAGGCCGATTGGGCAGGGTGTACTGATGATAGTAAGAGTACAGCAGGAGCATGTTACTATATTGGTAATATTTGGTGGGTTAGAGTAGTAAGAAACAAAACCGCACATCTTTATCAACAGCTGAATTTGAATACATAGCCGCTGGAAGCTGCTGTGCTCAATTACTTTGGCTTAAGCAAATGCTAAGGAATTATGGTATTAAATAAGAACAACTACATCTCTATTGTGATAATCAAAGCGCGATCAATATCTCTAAAAATCCTTTTCAACACTCGCGTACAAAACACATAAAAATTAGACATCACTTCATACGCGAATTAGTTGAGAATAAGGAATTAGAAATCAATTATCTTCCTACTGATTTGCAACTCGCAGACATATTTACCAAACCTTTGGATTTCAATAGATTTATTTCTTTGCGTAAATCGATAGGAATGGTTTGTGCTGAATAAACTCTTTGACTCGCATAGTTTTTCCCTTTGTCCATTTGAGACAAAATGGGAGAGAAACTTGAGTCTTATGAGTTCATTTCTCTTGTACATATTCTAATAAGCTTGATCTTAGTGATTATTTACAGGATTCTGTACAGTTATTCTCAACAGATGTAATTAGGTATTGGATTGTAATTAGTTGAGTTATAAAATTTTCATTTCTAGGAAATGGGTAGATAGAACTTTTGTATAGGAATAATTTTTTCTTTATTTCTTTGTAACCCTACAAGTCCAAGATGACTCAAAGGAGATTTTGTCTCATATTTCCAAAGGGGGAGATTGAAGCATCTTATACTCTTGACTCACTTGAGTCTACATTGTATAAGTGCTCATCTAGTTTGGAAATAGTGACAAAATTGAGTCTCTCCCCTAGATACCAAAGAGCCTCAGACACTCCTATACAATTCATTCCTGTTGTTTGTTTGATCAAAGGTATATTCACAAACACTCACACACATTAGGGATGCATACATAGGTCATACATTGCATAATTTGATTGTGTGTATGTTGTGTGTGTTAATTTCCCTTAAAACTCTTTTTAATAATTTTTGGGAATTTTTAATTAATTTTAAAGAATTTTTTCATAATTAAAAGGTTTTTGGGTGATTTTATAAATACTGGTTTTATGGTTTTATGAAATCGAAAGCGCTTGAGACTGTAAGGGAAGCTATGTAATTTCTTTAGACGCGCGTGTGAGGATCGATATTAGCCCTACACCTGTCGCTAGACTACCGGTTGGATTTGTGTTTCTTTTAATAGACAAAACCATTGTTTATTGCCAGCCCTTGAATTATTTTTATCAACGGCTTGCATGCATCCAAAAACAATCCCTGTGAAGAATTTAACTCACCGCTTCTCTTAAATCGTTGGATGGATGTCAAAAGGCCAAGACTAAATCTCAGCCTTTAGATTCATCTCAGCCTTCTCGATCCTTCTCAGCCCTTTATATAAGGAGGCTAACCCTCAGCCAATGAGAGAGTTTTGCCACTTTCTCTAATTTGAGTGAGAAGAGAGAAAAGAGAGAGAAGACAGAGAGAGAATTAGAAACCCTAAATCGTCCAAACAGTTTCAAACCCTAACCCCTTTTCCAAAAACCAGTTTACACCAAACACCATCCTTGAGTGTTTGAGAGTTTTTGAGTGTTGATTTGAAAACTGTTTCGTGGTTCAAACCTCTTCGTTTTAAAATCTTGTGTACAACTTAAACATTAGGTTAGATATGTATTTATGTTTCATAGAAATCATAGATCTTATCATTTTATGTTATATTACACGTAGATCTGCATTCTTAGTTTCTCATCTTGAGAAATCTTTTGTTGATTATTTTCTGTAAATGTTTTCATCTTCAAAATCAACAAAATCATTTTCTGTTTCTAGTTCTTTTGGAACAAGACCTTTGACCTAGTTGGAATCGCACAGGGCAGTTTCAATTTCAAAAGAATTTTCAAAACACTGAAATTGATTAAGATCTTGAATCGTCTTCTGAGTAAGATAGCCGTGGATTCCAGTATCATTTTAAAGGTCAATTAAGGTTTTAGTTTTCTAAGAAGAGAGAAATTTAAAATCACAGCATATAGATCTGTTATGTAATTTGATTGGACTGTTTGCCTAAATAAGCGTGAGTGTGTATGCATGCATGTGTTAGAGCACCATCACAAACACTTACACACTACAACACTAGAAGTGCTGGTAAGAAGATCTTGAAATAAGAGTCGATGTAAAGACTGGAACAATGTGGAAGTTAGCAAACTGGGATTGCCACATCAACAACCAAAACTGCAGAAAAGTTAGATGGACACCAGTGGGTACATTCCTAAACTTGTATAGGTCTGATTTGTGTGCATGTGTGTTATATAGTTTGTAAGTATTATATTTTCTTTTAGTGGATTTTTGGTTTGTGACTTAGAAGTCACCGTGGATGTTTCCTCAGTTGGGTGAGGTTTTACCACGTTAAAAATCTCTTGTCATTAATCTTTCTACATCTCCTCATCTCATTCTTATTGGTGTGCTGATTTAAACTGTCTCAGTTCTGTTAACAAATCTTGAACTGATCTCGTGCATTTTTTATTAAACACATCTTATGATTAAAACTGATTTGATTTAAAGAAAAGTGTTTCCTAAAAAAATAGTTTGGAATTACTTAAATAGTTTAAGCTTGTATTAAACGGCTTTAGTAACAGTTTTTCAGACCGTTTGTTTATTCTTCTACGGTTGGGAGGGTTTTTGGTGGCGTTGAGCAACGATGTCGTCCACTTATGGTTTTTGCCATATTTGAGGGTATCTTCGAATATCCCTCTCTTTGATTGGGGTAGCCTGACTTTGGCGACCCTTTATTCTTCTTTGGATGCTTTTAGCCGATGTTTCCGACAGACTTTTACTGGAACCACGTAATTTGTGGAGGCAATTTTCTTTTTGCATTATTACTTTATGCGTTTTCTTGCATTTCCTTTTTGATTTGTTTTGATTGTTGACTCTTGTCCTTTTGCATACGTGGTTTTACGAGGTGATCGGATTCAATGCCCATTCGATTTATTTGTTTGATGAGTCAGTGGGGAACTTCTGTCGGATGTACCTGTAGCAAAAGTCTAAGGGGTGGTCGAAGCAGTCTCTCTCCTTATCGACAGTATGTCTGGTCTTGAATGTCCTAATGAGCGACCAGGTTATTTTTTCTTTTCTCTTTTGAATCCCTTTCTTTGGCATTTTCTTTGCTTGTGCTAGTATTAAATTTATCTTGGGAAAATTTAAGTGCCCTTCTATCCCTGGGGGACGACCATCCAAAACAGCGGGGTAACCGGGATGAATGCATAGATGCGTCAACTACTGACGCATGAGTTTGGCTACTCCTAGTATCTAGGAGAGAGAGTAGTTCAGAAGATCATGGATGACGAGGTGGCGGTCCCACAGGCGATGCCCTCGAGTTATATGAGGTGAGTTTGAGAGATGTCGGAGGAGTCCAAGGCGGCGACGATGATTGGTGAGCCCTACTCGTCGTGTACGGACACGGTGGAGACTTACTATTACCTTGACTTCATGACGAGATGCATGATGCCTTCCTGTATCTTTGATGTAATGATTATACCTCTGTCTCCTATTTCTTTATGCTGGGTGCGAGTTAGTTGATAGGGTCTACCTACGACACTGGTGGTGCATCGACGTCAGCGACGTTAGTGGCGTCGAAGGTTCCATTCCTCCAGCTTTCTCCTCCTTCCTATAATATCTAACTAGCTGGGGAGTAATCGTTAAGTATGCAACATCACCCTAATGCGATGGACCCAGAGGTCTTGGGGCTAACGGAGGACATCCTTCATCCAAAGGTATATCTTTTCATCTCTTTATCCCTTGTCTTTTTAATTTCTCTTTTGCTTTAGATTGACTTTTTTTCCTTTTTATTTTTCTTACAGCATGTCCGGGTGTCAACTACCTGGATGAGGGAGATTCGAGACTGGGTTTCTTCTGTGATGGATATTATTCGATATTTGATCCCTATTCCTTCATGTCTTGTGCCATTTATTTCTTCTTAGGAAGGATCTAGATCAGGTGGCAAAGGCTCCTCAACTCGTTGCCTGGGGAAACACGCCCATCGTAGGGATGCGAGATCCTAGGGGGAAAGAGAGAGAGAAAGTTTTGGGTTTCGGGATGAGTCCCGTTATTTTTCTTCTTCTTATTTCTACAAAAATGTAATGGTGGCAATATATATATATATATGAAATGAATGGGATTTTATTTATTTATCTTTGCTTTAAATTACTTAATCTACATGCACTTTTTACTTTGTTTGCTGAGAACCGTAAAAAGGGTTAGAATTACTCAAGAGAAAATTTTCTTTGATGAGTAGAAATATAGGAAGAAAAATCCTAAATTCTTTGAAATAAAGATTATTATTTTGAGTTTTTGATTTTGACAAAAAAGGAAAGATAGAATTTTCAAAAAATAAGGGGGGTGCAGATCGGCAGGCCCCTTGTCCTGCCTATCGGAAGGTCAGTCGAGTCAAATCACCCCAAAGTTTTAATTTCACTTTCTTCAACTACTAGTACTTGATGGGGTAGTCTTTCATTCGGATTTTTCATGCTCCTTGGTTTTAGCCAAAATTTCCAGGTATAAAAAGGGGTAAGGTGGTGAGTTTTCTTCACCTATCCACATTTTCTTTCTCTTGCTTATTTCTTGCTTTTCGTCTTATTATTTCCAAAATGGCACTTCCGATAAGTATGGAATTTGCCTTTTTTCTATAAATTTAGAGTCTATGTGTTCGTACAATGTAGAATATGACACCTTTAACTTTCGTCAGGTTTCTTTGTGGTGCAACCGACCCATCGAGTGGAATATGCTGACTGCGGTAGCACAATTTTGGTACCTCAAGGATCATGTTTTTCATTTTGGCTTTTATAAGGTCGTCCCGACCTATGAGGAGTTTTCTTTTATGTTAGGGGTAAATTCGATTGTGGCGGCGGCCATGCCTGAATTCTCTCTATCTCCTTAGGCATTGTTGGAAGAATTTCTTCACATTTATCCATTGGTGGCTGAACCATTGATCACTTGGGGAATGATTTTCCTCCCAGCTGTACTGTATTCCATACATCTGCGAGATGTCAATAATGTGGGCCATGCCGGAGCCATCGCCATTGGCTTAACTTTGAAGTTATTGCTGGTGATCGTGGACCTAGTGATGGATCCTCAACTTACTGCCATTAATACATGGATGTCATATTGCCATAATCTTGCGGCGGTGATACTGGCAAAGAGTTTGAATGGTCTAGATGCTTGATGGAAAGGTCATTCTGATTTTTTGAGAGGTAGTCCTGTTATGCTGTTCATGTGGTTGGTTGAGAGATTCCATTTGGTGGTCCCCCTGAATATCCCTTGGCAGCTATGCCGATTTTCTTCACTTGCTAGTTCATTAGCTTTGGCCCGACTATAGAGAATTAGGTAAACTGGTTTGTGGAGCATGGAGATTGATGTCTGCGCTGGTCAGTAGTTTTTTATGGAGGATTTGACTGAAGACATGCGCATGAGGTTAGTTTTTCTGTGGGAGAATCATCGGTTGTTAACCCGTCCTTCCCAATCTGTTGGGCTGGTTTGGCATATTTCTGAAGACTATATAAAATGGATGTGGAAGAGGGTAGTGGATAAGATCTTGGCAGAGGAGATCGGACATATATGGTTTTCCATATTTGACACTATGGTGTGTGTGTGTGTGTAGTGGTTTCTCTAGGTTGGTTCGAGCTTATCGTTCAATGGTGCACCTTCGGCATACCATCCAAATAGGGGAAGTTTGAGGGCCTCAAGGAGTAGATGATGATGGGGCTAGATCTTCTGGTAGCTGCGGGTAGGGTCTTTAATGATACTGGTGGTTATCTGTGAAGCTTTTGTGTGTTTTCTTATGTTTTTGGTTATGGTAATAAATTTGGTAAGGTTCAGTTTGATTTTTTTAGGGCAGTTAGGCTGGTGGGGGAAGTTATTTGACTCCCTACGTTGATCTTTCATGTAATCGTACCAAATTTTCCCATGATGGAATAAAAAAGGATTTTAATTATATTATTGTGTCTATTGATGATTTTTACTTTTGAATTATCTATACCATTCGACATATATAATCCTCTTATTCATGTAAATGATAAAATGAACCGTCGTTCTCAGAGGTAAGAAAAGAATATCATTTTGTGAAAAAGAAAAGGACCGTGCCCATGTAAAGCGTATGAACTGCCTACGTAACTCTGGGGTTTTTGAAATTTTATGGGTTTTATTTTTGAAAGCAAAAGGTATTTTAGAGGATCAAGCCCCACGTAGCTATGAGTAGAGGGAAATGAAGATTTTTTTAGAATAGAAGGGGGATGAGAGGAGTCGTAGTGTGCCGAGATTTCGGACTAGGGTAGAATTTATTTAGACGGTCCAAGTTGACTCGACATTCCATCTCTTTTTCGTCAAGGCCAGTGAGCATAGCGGCTCCACCAGACATGATCTTTTTTACGATGTATGGGCCACTCCAGTTTGGCTTGAATTTTCCTCTGGGGTCCCAGACGAGTTTTATGATTTCTTTGAGGGCTAAATCCCCTTCTTGGACACCATGATCTTTAACTCTCCTATTGAATGATCACGCTATTTGGCAATGGTACCCCTGTATATGATATAGAGCCTTTATTCTCCTTTAATTTAAGAGCGACAACTCGTCAAGACATCTCTGTTTCCAGTTTTCTTAGTTGACTTTGCTTTTAAGCATGACGCGTAGTGAAGGTATTTCTAGTTCATTAGGTAGGACTTCTTCCATGCTACCAGAGAGTAAGGGGTATCCCCAATAGATGCCCGAACTGGAGTGCAAAAGACCGAAAGGGCATAAGGGATCCGACCGGCCCAATCTTGATAACTCTCGATCATCTTGATGATGATTCCTTTGAGGTTCTTATTAGAGGCTTTAACTGCACCATTGGTTTGCGATCAGTAGTGAAAAGAGTCATGTCTCTGAATCCTATACTCGTCGACCAATTCTAGGACTTTTGCCTCGAAATGTAACCCGTATCTGACACTAGATCGTGCGAAACCTCGTATCGCCAGATAATATTCTTTCGAATGAACTTGGCTACCTTTTGGGCATTCAGTAATGTGTATGACTCGACTTTGACCCATTTGGTGAAGTAATAAATGGAAACTATGATGAACTTGTGTCCATTGGAATCTTTGGGTGTAACTTTCCCTATGATATTGATACACCATGTAGAGAACGACCAGAGAGATATCATGTTATATAATTCTCACGGAGGCAAGTGCTAGAGAATCGAAAACTATTGGCATTTAAGGCATCTCCGGACATAGGCGGTGAAATTTTGAACCATAGTAGTCCAATAGTAACCCTGTCGGATAATCTTTTTGGCGAGTATATGGACATTCATGTAGGGTTCGTATTCCCCACTATGGATATTTTGCATCATCTCTTCAATGACAGCCCCTGTAATGGAGTGTAAGTGGGTTCCATAAAAGTTTCTCTTGAACAATGCTTTATAACAGACAATATAGTGGGCAGCCAGTTTGTGAAAGGTTGCTTTGTGTTTCTTGTTGGCATATTGGGTGTACCTACCGTGCTTTAAGAGATGCTAAATGTCACAGTACCGGCACTTGGCCATATCGAAGTCCTCTTCTGTGGTGAGATCAATATGGTAGCATTGGATTGGTTTAACTTGCTTTTGGACTAGGAAGGGGGCCATTGTAATTCCCTCGGGCATGTCAAGCATTAAGGCCAAGGTAGAAAGGGCATCGTCTAAGTTGTTCCTTGCTTGGGGAAAGTAAAGAAAGGTGATATCTCAAAACTGGGATGCCATTTCTTCAAGGTGGGTGTGGAAGGGTAAGAGTGTTTCGCCTTTGACTTTCCACCTTCTAAGGACCTGGCCGATGATGATGACAGAATCCCTGTAGACATCTAAGCACTGGATTCCTTTCTTGAGAGTAACTTTGAGGCATACGGTGCATGCCTCATATTCGGTCATGTTATTGGTGCAGGAAAAATCTAGCTTGATGGCAATGAGAGTGTAGGAGTCATCAAGAGCGATCAGGAGTATCCCAATGCCATCTCCTTTTTTTATTGGCAATGCTGTCAAAGAACATTTGCCATCGGAGGTCTTCCCGAGAGGTGCAAAGAATATTTTCATTTGGGAACTCGAAGATCCAAACATCGGCTTCTTCCAAGGGGTGATCAGCAAGGTAGTCAGAGATGGCTCTCCCTTTCATGGCTTTCTGCGTGACATACATAATATAGAACTCAGCTAGAAGCATCAACCATCGGGCTATTCGACTATACAAGGAAGGTTTCTCGAGCATGTATTTAGTAGGATCCATTCTGGATACAAGTCTAATGAGAAAAGAAAAAATATAGTAACGTAATTTTTGAGTGACACGGACGAGAGTGACACTTGCTTTCTCCAAGGTAGTGTAGTTGACTTTATCACTGGCCAATTTACGACTGACATAGTAGACGGTCCTCTCTTTGCGGAATTCTTCAAGGTATTGGACTAGCAAAGTCCCAGTTATGGTGTCTATTACAATCAAGTATAGGAGTAGAGGGAGACCAGGCTATGGTGGAATAAGTTCTAGAGGTCGGGTTAGATATTTCTTGATTTGGTTAAAAGTTTCCTGACAAGCCTTATTCCAGACTTTGGTTGAATCCTTTCGGAGGAGTTTGAAGATGCGTTCACAAATAAAAGTCAATTGGATAATAAATCGACTGATATACTATAATTTTCCCAAGAATCCTCGAACTTCCTTCTCCATTCGGGGTGGTGGCATTTCGATTACGGCTTTCAGTTTAGCTGGGTCTGCTTCAATCTCCTTCTCGCTAATCATGAATCCTAAAAAAAATTATTTGGTAATGCCAAAAATACAATTTTATGGGTTAAATCGCATCTGGTAACGGCACAATCATTCGAAGAACTTTCAAAGAGAAGGAACATGACCTTCTCGAGTCTTAGACTTGATAATCATATCATCTATGTAGACCTCGACCTCTCTGTGTATCAAATCATGCAATATGCTTATGGCAGCCCTTTGGTAAATAGCCCATGCATTTTTTTAGACCGAATGGTATAAGTTTGTAACAGAAGGTTCCGTAGGGGTGATGAATGCGGTTTTTTCTTAATGACCAGGGTGCATCTTGATTTGAATATGGGCGTGAGTAGACGTGTTGTCCATGATCATGTCGATATTGGGAAGTGGGTAATTATCTTTTGGAGAGGCTTTGTTAAAATCTCGGTAATCAACGCATATGCGGACCTTTCCTCTAGATTTTGGCAGTAGTACAATGTTGGCTAGCCACGTGGTATATCAGATCACTCGGATGAAGCCTACGTTCAACTGTTTGACCACCTCCTCTTTAATCTTGAGAGACTATTCGGTTTGGAGCTTTCGTAATTTCTATTTAAACGGTTTACATTTCGCGAGAGTTAGAATCTCATGTTGAGCTGTCTCGGGATTGACGTTGGGCATGTCGTTGTAGGACCATGTGAAGATGTCCAAAAATTCATTCAATAGTTCTTCGAGTTGCGCGCGCTCATGCTCGTCAAGGGTAGACCCTATCCTAATTTTTGAAGGTGGATTTATCCTCATTAATTTGAATGCGGTTATGTTGTTTATTGTTAACCTAATTAATATCACTTAAGAATTGTTCATTTGAAAATTCATCATCATCAAGAGTTTAATTATAATTAAGACAATTAAAGTAAGGCACAAAAAGATACTCAAAATCCTCATTTATTTCATTCTTGGGAAAAACAACTTTGAGAACCTTGTCAAAGGAGGTCTTGGTTACATTTTGATCTAAACAAGGAGGAATAATAAAAGAAAAAGAAACAGGATAAACATTTGGGTTGGGTTGCATCTCAGTAGGTGGAGCTGGTATAGCATTCCATTTAAGTACGGGTATATTAGTCATCTTGATTAGGATGTACATATTCAATGATGTAGTGCCCGAGCGGATCATGCAGAGTGTCAACTCCAGTGTCTGCAGATTGAATGAATCCTCATAGTCATTTCCCTCAGAAACCTTGACAACAGTTGTGGCTTTCTCAATGAGTGGTTGCACATGATGCTGGGGAACTTTTGGCCCATAAGCAACTATATTGGAAGAATATATCCATCCCTAGCTTCATCTTATTATCCATATGATCATAGAAAAGTCGCACAAGGGAAATTTTTTACCCCCTTTTACAAATCTCCCATTCAAGGAATCTCTTGAAATAGTCTTGGCATTTTCTAACCTTCTCTTCACTCGAGGTTGGCGGAGCATTCTGAGTTCCTCTGATGATGGTTGATAACCCAGGACACATGGATGAAAGGCCTTCTTCAACATTATTGGTTCTAATATTCCCTATTGTTGTCGTCCTAGACCCAATCCGGGCATGAATTTTATATTCTTGAACATCTGTATCACGTTGAGATTGCCGTGAGTGCTGTGCTCTAGGCAAAATATGTATTTGAAATCATCCTTTGCTGGGAGTGGAAGCGATTCAACTTGAAATCTAGACAAAAACATGTTATTCGACCTATTCTTTATTTCTAGTATCAGATTACTAGTGCTTGCATTCTCAGTATTATCATCGTCGCCCAAGATGGAAATGACCCGCCCTTTGGCGAAGAACTTCAATTTCTAATGGAGAGAGGAGGATACCCCTTTGATGCTGTGAATCCATGATCGATCGAGTAATAGTTTGAAATAAGTTGGTATGTCGATGACTTGAAACGCAGTAACATGATTTATAGGGCCAACACCTATTGTAAGCTTTATGGATCCCATCACCTCCCGACGAGTGTTGTCATAAGAACGCACTCCGATGGAAGTTGGAGGAAGGTCGCTTACTTTGAAACCCAAGTAATTGAAGGTTCTTAATGGGAAAACACTGAATGTTGATTCGTTGTCAATGAGTGAGAGTGGGACTGTCTTCCCCATTTCTTCAATGGAGATGTTAAGGACATAGTTATGATTAGGACCAAACTTGGGTATTTTTTCTTCAAAGAAGGAAAGCATTCTAGTAGAGGTTAAGGACCCAACCAAGTTCACGACTTCTTCTGGAGTGGTGGAAGGAGGGACCATGGGCTCGATAAGCACTTTTATCAAGGCATTTCGATGTAGTTGGAAAGACATAAAGAGTCCCCATAAGGTGATGTTGGCCTGAGTTTTCTTTAGCTGGTCGAGGATCTTGCTCTCCTCGATGGTCATTTCCATCATTAGGAGTTTTTAGACAACACCCTTCCCTTTATATGTCAATTCTGATGGAGGATTAGAACTCTAGTAGTGCTTCCCAGATCTTGTCATATGGTTCACAGAAGAGGGGAAGAACATAAACCCCGTTTCTTCATCTATCTCAGGTTGTTCAGCCACTTTATTGATCTCTCCTAGCAGATCTTCAAATGATATCATCCCACATACGCTTATTATTAGGCTAACCTTTTCCTGGATTTACTCTTTATCTGAAGTATCAAATTCATCCCCCCATCCAGTATCAACGATTTCATCCTTCCACATAAAGTCAATGCATTCCACAATTTTCACGGCTTCTTCATATAGATCCTCCCACTAAATGGGGAGATACTGTAAATCTCATAAGTCTATCGAAATAAGCCTGCCATGATCTGAACTGCCTCATCCAAACTAACTTCGTCAATGGGTACACTACACCAAAAATAGGAAACTGGCACGGTTTAAAACAGTGCCAGACGCAATCAGGCACGGTTCAAAACCGTGCTAGAATCAGGGGTGCCAGATTTTCTGGCGTGGTTTAAAATGTGCTAGATTTCCCAAACTGGCACGCTTTTGAACTGTGCCAGTTTTTTTATCTGGCACGCTTTTGACACGCTTTTAAATCATGCTAGATGTTAAATCTGGCAGCGCTTTTGGCACATGCTGAAACCGTGCCAAATTGTCTATTTTCTGGCACGCTTTTGGCACGGTTATAAAGCGTGCCAGATTTGTTTTATAAGCGTTCTCTTTTTTATAAATTAGCACGGTTTTGGCACGGTTTAAAACCGTGCTAGATTTTTCAGTTAATAAAAAAAAAAATAATAGGAAACAAATCTGGAAAATCTGCAAATTCCAAATCTGATAGGATAAATATTTATTATTTGCAAAAAAAAATCAAGAAAATTCACAAATTATGAATATCGCAGGTTGTTGATAAACTAATGTGCATACAAACTTCAAAAAATTACAAGAGTTAATACCAATATATAGCCCACATGGCCATAAAAGTCGACAATAACTTCAAAAAAGTACAAGAGCTAATAGTTCCCAGATCACAAAAAAATTGGGCAGAGTTTCCTTTATTTTTTGAGCATTCCAAAACCTGCTAACATAAAATCTGCCCATTTAAAGCCCGCACGGCCATAAAAGTCGACAATCAAACTACTATAGCCAGCACGGCCATAAAAGTAAACAATAAAACTACTAAAGCCTGCTCGGACATAACACAAAAAATAGAATCCTGAATATTAACGACACTAAATAAATATTCCCCCTGTTGTAAAGCATTGACTTCTTCGTGCGTTCCAAGTGGCTAAAAGCTAGCGATTGAATGTCATCCTACAAAACAAATAAGACACAAAAAAGATACGATATTAGTAACCAAGTCATTTTAAAAAAAATCCTATTCAAGCAGAAAAATTGCATATACAAGCAAAAAAATTGTATATACGACTACGCGGTTAGTTTATACAAGTTACATTGGTCCGGTGCGAGGTGTTCGTGCCTCTTACGGGTCCGTTTGGGGGCTGGTTTGGATTTTCACCCTCAAACGACCTGTTTTTAAGTGTTATTTTTGCAAATTATCATCATATTCTCAAACCGAGAGATTCGTGACTACGCAGTCAGTTCCTACAAGCTACATTGGTCCCTTGCGAGGTGTTCGTGCCTCTTAAGGGTCCGTTTGGGGGTTGGTTTAGGTTTTCACCCTTTAACGGCTAGTTTTTAAGTCTAAGTGTTGATTTTTGTGAATTATCGTCGTATTCTCAAATCGAGAGACCCGGGACTACGCGGTTAGTTCGTACAAGTTACATTGATTCTGTGCGAGGTGTTCGTGCCTCTTACGGGTCCTTTTGGGTCTGGTTTAGGTTTTCACCCTTTAACGGCTTATTTTTAAATCTAAGTGTTGATTTTTGCAAATTATCGTCGTATTCTCAAATCAGGAGACCTGGGACTACGCGGTCAGTTCCTACAAGTTAAATTGGTCCCGTGCGAGGTGTTCGTGCCTCCTACAGGGGCATTTGGTGGATGGTTTAGGTTTTCACCCTTTAACGGCCTGTTTTTAAGTTTAGTGTTGATTTTTGCAAATTATCGTCATATTCTCAAACCGGAAGACCCGAGACTACGCGGTCAATTCGTATAAGTTACATTGGTCCTGTTCGAGGTGTTCATGCCTCTTACGGGTCCGTTTGGGGGCTGGTTTAGGTTTTCACCCTTTAACATCTTGTTTTTAAGTCTAAGTGTTATTTTTGCAAATTATCGTCGTATTCTCAAACAGGGAGACCTGCTACTACGCGGTCAGTTCGTATAAGCTACATTGATCCCGTGCGAGTTGTTCGTGCCTCTTATGGGTCCGTTTGGTAGCTAGTTTGAGTTTTCACCCTTTAACAACCTATTTTTAAGTTTAAGTGTTGATTTTTGCAAATTATCGCCATACTCTCAAACCGGGAGACTCGGGACTACGCGATCAGTTCAAACAAGTTACATTGGTCTCGTGCGAGGTGTTCGTGCCTCTTACGGGTCCGTTTGGGGGGCTGGTTTAGGTTTTCACCCTTTGGCGGCTTGTTTTTAAGTCTAAGTGTTATTTTTGCAAATTATCATCGTATTCTCAAACCGAAAGAATCGCGACTACGCGGTTAGTTGCTACAAGTTACATTGGTCCCGTGCGAGGTGTTCGTGCCTACTACATGGGCATTTGGAAGCTGGTTTAGGTTTTCACCCTTTAACGGACTATTTTTAAGTTTAAGTGTTGATTTTTGCAAATTATCATCATATTCTCAAATCGAAAGACCCGGGACTACGCGGTCAGTTCGTCCAAGGTATATTGGTCCCGTGCGAGGTGTTCATGCCTCTTACGGGTCCGTTTGGGGGCTTGTTTAGGTTTTCACCCTTTAACAGCTTATTTTTAAGTCTAAGTGTTGTTTTTGCAAATTATCGTTGTATTCTCAAACCGGGAGAACCGCGACTACGCGGTCAGTTCGTACAAGTTACATTGGTCCCGTACGAGGTGTTCGTGCTTCTTATGGGTCCATTTGGGGGTTGGTTTAGGTTTTCACCCTTTAAAGGCTTGTTTTTAAGTCTAAGTGTTGATTTTTGACAATTATCGTCGTATTCTCAAATCGGGAGACCCAGGAAAATGCGGTCAGTTCCTACAAGTTACATTGGTCCCGTGCGAGGTGTTCGTGCCTCCTCCAGGGGCATTTGGTGGTTGGTTTTGTTTTTCACCCTCTAACGGCCAGTTTTTAAGTTTAAGTGTTGATTTTTGCAAATTATCGTTATATTCTCAAACCGAGAGACCCGGGACTACGCGGTGAGTTCGTACAAGTTACATTGGTCCCGTGCGAGGTGTTCATGCTTCTTACGGGTCCGTTTGGGGGATTGTTTAGGGTTCCACCCTTTAACGGCTTGTTTTTAAGTCTAAGTATTATTTTTGCAAATTATCATCATATTCTCAAATCGGGAGACCCGCGACTACGCGGTCAGTTCCTACAAGCTACATTGATCCCGTGCGAGGTGTTCGTGCCTCTTACGGGGTCGTTTGGGGGCTGGTTTGGGTTTTCACCCTTTAACGACCTATTTTTAAGTGTTTTTTTTTTGCAAATTATCATCATATTCTCAAACCGGGAGACTCGTGACTACGCAATCAGTTCCTACAAGCTACATTGGTCCCGTGCGAGGTGTTCGTGCCTCTTACGGGTACGTTTGGGGTCTAGTTGAGGGTTTCACCCTTTAACATCTTGTTTTTAAGTCTAAGTGTTAATTTTTACAAATTATCATCGTATTCTCAAATCTGGAGACCCGGTATAATGCGGTCAGTTCCTACAAGCTACATTGGTCCCGTACGAGGTGTTCGTGCCTCTTATGGGTCCGTTTGGGAGCTGGTTTGGGTTTTCACCCATTAACGGCCTATTTTTAAGTTTAAGTGTTGATTTTTGCAAATTATCATCATATTCTCAAACCGAGAGACTCGGGAATACGCTGTCAGTGCGTACAAGTTACAATGGTCTCGTGTGAGGTGTTCGTGCCTCTTACAGGTCCGTTTGGGGGCTGGTTTAGGTTTTCACCTTTTAACGGCTTGTTTTTAAATCTAAGTGTTATGTTTGCAAATTATCATCGTATTCTCAAATCGGGAGACCCGCGACTATGCGGTCAGTTCCTACAAGTTACATTGGTCCCGTGCGAGGTGTTCGTGCCTCCTATAGGGGCATTTGGAGGCTGGATTAGGTTTTCACCATTTAACGGTCTGTTTTTAAGTTTAAGTGTTGATTTTACAAATTATCACCTTATTCTCAAACCGGGAGAGCCGGGACTACGCGGTCAGTTCGTACAAGTTACATTGGTCCCGTGCGAGGTGTTCATGCCTCTTACGGGTCCGTTTGGGGGCTTGTTTAGGTCTTCACCCTTTAACGGCTTATTTTTAAGTCTAAGTGTTATTTTTGAAAATTATCGTCGTATTCTCAGACCGGGAGACCCGCTACTACGTGGTCAATTCGTTCAAGCTACATTGGTCCCGTGCAAGTTGTTCGTGCCTCTTACGGGTTCGTTTGGGAGCTGGTTTGGGTTTTCACCCTTTAACGGCTTGTTTTTAAGTTTAAGTGTTGATTTTTGCAAATTATCATCATATTCTCTGACCGGGAGACCTGAGACTACGCGATCAGTTCGTACAAGTTATATTGATCTCGTGCGAGGTGTTTGTTCCTCTTACGGGTCCATTTCAGGGCTGGATAAGGTTTTCACCCTTTAAAAGCTTGTTTTTAAGTCTAAGTGTTATTTTTGAAAATTATCCTCGTATTCTCAAACCGGGAGAATCGCGACTACGTGATCAGTTCGTACAAGTTACATTGGTCTCGTGCGAGGTGTTCGTGCCTCTTACGGGTTTATTTGGGGGCTGGTTTAGGTTTTCACCCTTGAACGGCTTGTTTTGAAGTCTAAGTGTTGATTTTAGCAAATTATCGTCGTATTCTCAAACTGGGAGACCCGAGACTACGCGGTCAGTTGCTACAAGTTACACTGGTCCCGTGCGAGGTGTTCGTGCCTCCTACAGGGGCATTTGGTGGCTGGTTTAGGTTTTCACCCTTTAACGGCCTCTTTTTTAGTTTAAGTGTTGATTTTTGGAAATTATCGTCATATTCTCAAAATGGGATACTCGGGACTGCGCGGTCAGTTCGTACAAGTTACATTAGTCCCGTACGAGGTGTTCATGCCTCTTATGGGTCCGTTTGGGGCTTGATTAGGTTTTCACCCTTTAACGGCTTATTTTTAAGTCTAAGTGTTATTTTTACAAATTATTGTCGTATTCTGAAATCGGGAGATCCGCGATAACGCGATCAGTTTGTACAAGCTACATTGGTCCCGTGCTAGGTGTTCGTACCTTTTACGGGTCCGTTTGGGAGCAAGTTTGGGTTTTCACCCTTTAACGGCCTGTTTTTAAGTTTAAGTGTTGATTTTTGCAAATTATCGTCATATTCTCAAACCAGGAGACCTTGGACTTCGCGATTAGTTCGTAGAAGTTACATTGGTCTCGTGCGAGGTTTTCGTGCCTCTTACGGGTCCGTTTGGGGGATGGTTTAGGTTTTCACCCTTTAACGACTTGTTTTTAAGTCTAAGTGTTATTTTTGCAAATTATCATCGTATTCTCAAACCGGGAGAACCGCGACTACGCGGTCAGTTCCTATAAGTTACATTGGTCCCGTGCGAGGTGTTTGTGCCTCTTACGGGTCCATTTGGGCGCTGGTTTATGTTTTCACCCTTTAACGGCTTATTTTTAAGTCTAAGCGTTGATTTTTGCAAATTATCATCGTATTCTCAAATCGGGAGACTTGGGACTATGCTGTCAGTTCCTACAAGTTACATTGGTCCCGTGCGATGTGTTCGTGCCTCCTACAGGGGCATTTGGTGGCTAGTTTAGATTTTCACCCTTTAATGACCTGTTTTTAAGTTTAAGTGTTGATTTTTGCAAATTATCGTCATATTCTCAAACCGAGAGACCCGGGACTACGCAGTCAGTTCGTACAAGTTACATTGGTCTAATGCGAGGTGTTTGTGCCTCTTACGGGTCCGTTTGGGGACTGGTTTAGGTTTTCATCCTTTAACGGCTTATTTTTAAGTCTAAGTGTTATTTTTGCAATTTTTCACCGTATTCTCAAACCAGGAGAACTGCGACTACGCGATCAGTTCGTACAAGTTACATTGGTACCGTGCGAGGTGTTCGTGCCTCTTACGGGTCCATTTAGGGGCTGGTTTAAGTTTTCACCCTTTAACGGATTGTTTTTAAGTCTAAGTGTTGATTTTTACAAATTATCATCGTATTCTCAAACCGGGAGACCCGGGACTACGCGGTCAGTTCCTACAAGTTACATTGGTCCCGTGCGAGGTGTTCGTGCCTCCTACAGGGGCCTTTGGTTGCTGGTTTAGGTCTTCACCCTTTAACGACCTGTTTTTAAGTTTAAGTGTTAATTTTTGCAAATTATCGTCATATTCTCAAACTGGGAGACCCGGGACTACGCGATCATTTTCTACAAGCTACATTGGTCCCGTGCGAGGTGTTCGTGCCTCTTACGGGGTCGTTTGGGGGCTCGTTTGGGTTTTCACCCTTTAATGGCCTATTTTTAAGTGTTATTTTTGCAAATTATCGTCATATTCTCAAACCTGGAGACCCGTGACTACGCGATCAGTTCCTACAAGCTATATTGGTCCCGTGCGAGGTGTTCGTGCCTCTTGCGGGTCCGTTTGGGGGATGTTTAGGTTTTCACCCTTTAATGGCTTGTTTTTAAGTCTAAGTGTTGATTTTTACAAATTATCATCGTATTCTCAAATCGGGAGACCCGAGACTACGCGATCAGTTTGGTCCCATGCGAGGTGTTCGTGCCTCTTACTGGGCCTACTATGATAACTAGGTCCCCAAGTGCCAAACCATTATTTAACTAAGTAAAAAGTACTGTTCATATGCATAGGACATGGAAATTAATATTTCATAATTATGTTATACGTTACCTTGATGAATTCTTGATTAAATATAACCTCTGCCTCAAAATCTGGGACTGAATTTCCAACTAGTTGAAGTTCCCCCTCTGGAAAATGATTAGAAAATTCAACATGAGCACCAAAATAACATACCAATAGTATCTACTAAATCAATCAAATGTAAATATACTATCCAAGGAGAAAAGCACAACCTGAATGACCACATGAATGCACCCTTGCAAAACACTATCTTCCCTTTGACCACTCTACCCGTTTCCGGGCATAACACCGCGTCTTCTGCATGTTGTTCATTCTTTTCACCATTTTTGGATCCACCTAGAGCAGCAAAATCACAATTAGAGAGACAATACATTAGAACAATATATATGTAAGATATATATAGTTTTTTTCATTAGGAGTTTACATTTGTAGTTTTCTCATGATACTCATAAATTGAACAAAATTGACATCTCATCCAATTAGAATAAAGAAAAAAATCTAGTTCACACACACACACATGGATCTTTCCCCAATTCCCAGCACACACACCAAGGTAGAGCTCCTTGAATTTCATATAACGCTAGGGGTGATACAAAGAGAGAGAGAGAGAGATTCTGGCACGGTTTTAAACCGTTCCAGATTCTCCTTGCCTAAGCGTGCCAAATTAGAACTTTATTAAAGAGAAAATGTCCTTGATAACACTATATATAATAAAAAGGCACTGCGCCTAAAACATAACCATGGCAATAAGGCATTTTAAAATCCCTCACAAGTTATGGGACCTCAAATCCTCTACTACCCAGTGGACCCAACTTGGTCTCTCTTCTAACGAATTACTGAATTTATCAACTCATTCAATACAATCTAATCCTGATACTTTAATGAATTTATTCCATGGCCACTCCACTACCAACATCGTTACATTACATAGGCAACTAGCACTCTTGTTTTATTTAAAATCAATACTATTTCAATAAAGATCAAAATAGTTGGAAAATACTCCCACATAAAAAACAGTTGAAATAAACAAAAATCGTAATACATGGTCAACAAAGATAAAATGGGGAAGGGATCGTCTTGTAGGTTATGTAAAATGTAAAACACCAAATACATTCAATAACCATAAAAGTGCTCTCTGAGCAAGGCCATGGATTAATCTAATTGTGAGGGTGGTTGTTGCACTTGACTAACTGACATTTTATCAAACATGTGAAGGCCAGTCACTATTTGACATTTTTTCGTCTAAGACAGAAACAAAATCCCAAATATGAGCTTAAAAATATAGCCAAGCATTAATCAAACATACGAAATCTTAGAAACTAAAAAAAATGTAGACCAAACTTTGAAAATAATAACCAAAATAACAATTTAACTCATAATGTATTTTATACCTTCATTTCAAGCTTCAAGCTCGAATACCTACAATCTGCAAAACAATATACAGAGATAATGAATCATAAAGTTTTGAAATATGAAAAATCATTAAACCTTAAGTTCACAATGAATCACATACCTAAAATTTTCATATTCCAATACCCATGAATCAAACCGCAATAACATCCCTTTGTAAAACTCCTAAATACAATAACACTCATCAGCATCATCACCTACAACAACTGATTCATGCTCCCACCACCATCCCTGATGCTAGACCACCCTCTCACCACCTCATGCTCTTCACAGGTACCTCATCATACCCAATCCCCAAATTTCCATCTACCCCGGTCTAATTTATTTGCCAAAACCTTCACCAAAATCAATTCCATCCTTGCAAGACCCAAACCCTAGGCCCCCAACCACCCACAAACATTGCAAGACCATTGGGAAGAGACTCGGGTCCCAATAATATTGGGAAAGACATAGAAAGAGAGAGAAGTGGTGCCTTACGACAACGTCTAGTGACGCCCCCACCCCTTGCGGCACCGACAATCCGGGATACCTCTCCAGACCAGAATAAGTTTGCTACTGGCGTTTGGTTCCATTAAAGCAACTAAAACCCTAGGGGTCTTTTGTGGTCAGCAAGCAAACAATGGGTCAGGGGTGAAGAAGAGAGATGTCGAGGATGAAGGAAAGAGAGAATCGGGCTTGACAGGGTGAGTGGGCGGGAGAGTGAGCGGGGGAGGAAACAAGATGGCTCCAAATGAAAAGTTAATTGATTTTATTTTTTTGTTTTTTATTTAATCTTTCCAAATTTGATACGATTTTGGCATGGTTTAAATTCGTGCCAGATTTTGGCGCGGTTTTAAACCGTTCCAGATTAGTATTAAACCATGCCAAAATCTGGCACGGATTTAAACCGTGCCAGATTAGCATTTTTGATGTAGTGGTACCACCCAATTATCTGACTCTAAAGCCCACTTTCGGGCTTCCATGAATAGTGTGCTTAACCTCTGGCAGTTACTGGCCATTTCTGAAGGAAATTTCAACGAAACTCTAGGAGCTGATTCAGTATCACTAGCAATTCCGTATCTTTCCCTTCGGAACGAGTACGAATGACAATGCATGCTCTTGTAAGAAGTGACATGTCCTGATAGTCAAAATAGGTAGGGTGTAGGAGAAAATATGGACAAACTTTAAGGGGTTTAGGTGAATATACAAGTATAATGAGTGATTTATTGGGTACAATTTGGGTAGAAGGGTTAAATTTTGGGTTATTTTTTTAGAAAGATAACACTTATATGATTTGGGAGTGGATTATGAGTGGTGTTTAGTTTAGGATTGGATGGTGGGGCGATAACACCCCGATCAATTAGATTTTGGATTACATTTCAGAGATGGAAGCAATCAGTGGTATGGCCGAAATTTTGATGGAAATCACAATGGGCATTGGGTTTGAAATTTTTGGGAAGTGGGTTTGGTAATGGAAGAGGGTCCGACGGCTATGAGATTTCATCTCGATAGGGCTTGGTAGACTTTGGAAAGGGGAGCATTAAGATCGGTGTATTCTTTTCTGACAGGGTTAGCATGGCTTTCTGGCGCCCAAGAGGTAGTAGGCTGCAAGACGTTATTGATGGTCGAGACTGTAGAAGGCTTCTCATATTTTCTTAAAATAAACTGTCCGGATACTTTCTTTGGCTCAACTTCTGTCTTCATAAGACTTTCTTTAATCTCCACTTCTGCTTCCCGGAGGGCTAAAAAATCGGGGTAATACTGTCCTCCCATCGTATCTCGAACATGAGGTAAGAAGTTTTTCTTCACAATACTGACTTACTCCTCTTCGAAAGGTCGGTTGGTCATGGTGCCCCTTTCTCCCTCCATTTTGCTATGAAACTGCTGAAAGTTTCTCCGGGATTCTGCTTGAGAAGATCTAAATCACGACGTGTAACCTCCAACTCCTTGTTGTATGGGCAATATCCTCCCAACTGTGAAATTTAGATTCCTCGAGGAATAGGAACCAACGAAGAGCATTGTCCTTCAGAGTCTATTGGAACATCTAGGCCATTATTTCCTCGGAGGCACTTAGGAGAGTTCTGGCTCGGTGATAGCTTCAAAGATGAACAATTGGGGGTATATTGGTCATTTTGAATTTTTCTGGAAGTTTTTCTTTAGGGTAGGGAGACATATGGGTGTAATCCATGTAGTACTCGGAGATTCGGACCTGGTCAACAGCTTGAGGTCCTCCTCGATCTTGTTCCACTCTTTTTCCTTAGAATCAATAATTCTTGGTAGGTTAGCCTCTAGATGAGCAAGATTCGACATAGGGACCTGAGCAGGCGATGGCCCACTAGCAAGAGGGGCACGTGGAACCTGTTGATACTCTTTCGGGATGCAAATAAGCTCAGGTGCGGGTGGATCCATAGCGCAATGAAAGAGGACCTCAGTATATTCAAGAATAGGGACCAAATTTCACTGCATCTAATGAACCTTGGTTTGAAGGTTGTCAATATTGGCGGTATGTTGGACTATAACCGTCATTAAATTTGGCTATACATTCGGTACTTGGTCTGTGTTTTTACCATGGAGAGTTGGTGAAGGTGGATTTTGGACTCGGAGGAAGTAGCAGGAGAACTGATGGATCTTCGGGACAGTTCAACGGAATATCGAAGCCAATAGGGAGCCAGGCCAAGGGTCAGGTATGCGATCGACCTGAGAAGGAAAATAATTCGAATTTATTTTTGAAGGAGAAAGGGAAGAATCTTTTAGAAAAAATGGGAAATGTTTTTGATACTTTTTGGAAAGAGGAAGACAAAATGTTTTTGGTATTTTGATAAAAGAGGAGGAAAAATGTATTTTTTTGGTATTTTAATAAAAGAGGAGGAAAAAAATATTTTTTGACCCTTTTGGTAAGGAAGAGGGAAAAACGAAAGAAGTGTCACATCATGATTATTTTTATGTTTATATTTTAACTTGTATTAGGTTTACCTACATGCAAAATAAAAGTCGGACGGAACCCAAGTTGGGAAAAATGGGGTTTAAAAAAAAATATGTAAAACATGATTTGACTTGTTGCCAGGCTAATATGTAAAAAAGTGCTTTTGTCCCCGTAGACAGGGTCGGGAAACCAAATCGTGTCGACTTTCTCAGCACAAGCCTCGAGATATGGCTTTAGACGTTGTCCATTAACTTTAAACATGTCCCCAACTTTTGGGTTCTCCAATTCTATAACATCGTGAGGGAACACTTCTCTTATGATAAACATGTAGGTCCAAAGAAAATGTAATTTGTAGGGAAACAAGCATAGCCGTGAGTTATATAAAAGCACTTTTTAACCTGGACGAAACTCTTTTTGATTGATAGTTCGTTCGTGTGTGAATTTCATCATTTCCTTGGAGATGTGGGTGCTTTCATACGTATTGTTGTGTATCTCTTCCAACTCCTGCAATTGTAACTTTCTCACTTCATCGGATTTATAGTTCAACCTCTTAATGACCCAATATGCTTTGTGCTCAAGTTCGACGAGGAGATGGTAAGGCTTGCCATACACAAAGCATAACGGGGACATGCCGAGGGGGTTCTTGTATGCAGTCCTATAAGCCCATAGTGCATCAATCAATCGAGTAGACCAATCCTTTTGGTTAAGATAAATTGTCTTTTTGAGAATTTGTTTGATCTTTAGATTTGTTAAATCGAGGGTGGTGCATCGTCCTAACCTTGTGAAGACACGATACATTCTCATTAATTTTTCAAACGGCCTATTATAAAAGTGTGTGCCTCTATCACTAATAATGGACTTTGGAGCACTGAAGCGAGATAATATGTGCTCATGGATAAACTTCACCACCACCTTACTGTCATTCGTCCTATTAGCTATGGCTTCTACACACTTTAACACATAGTCTAGCGGGACAAGGATGTATAGGAAACCAAAGGAGGGATAGAAAGGTACCATTAAATCTATACCCCAATAGTCAAATATCTTGATGAGAATAATAGGGGTCAACGACATCAGTCTCGTCGAGTAATAGCTCCTATTCTTTGGCACCTATCGCAGAATTTGCAATGGGTGTTCACATCTTGAAAGATTGCGGACCAATAGAGTTCGCTTTGGAGAATCTTAGCGTCCATCTTTTTCGTGGAAAATTGGCCCCCATAAGCTTCCAAATGACAAAACCGAATGGCACGAGGGATCTCGCCATCCGGAACACATCTTTGGATAATCTGGTTGACATAATATTTAAACAAGTACGGATCATCATTGTTGATATGAAAATTAGTCAGCTGACGTGGACCAATTAAATCAAGACATGTGTTATCTTACGTGGCAAATGCTCACCAAATAACTCACACCACCGAGCTACTCAACACCCCGAGCTGCACAGCGTGCCGAGCTACTCAGCGTGCAGAGCATCTGCACAGGATGATCAAGCGTTAATTCCACATTCAATGAACATCGGACTTAATGAACATTCTTATTGTACATATGTATATGTCTATTATATAACGACATATCGTCTATTCATACTGAAAACCCCAAGGCTATAAATACATTATAACACCCTCCATATGGGGTAATTGATCTCTTGTAATCATCATGAAGATTAAGGCAAACATTGGCAATATAAAACAGTGGACATAGGCCATTTTCATAGGCTGAACCACTTTAAAAATCATTTGTCTCATTTCCTTATTCCTTAATTATCTGTGATTAATTAATTAGATCGAATCTAGTTTTTTACATCAACAGATTGGCGCCGTCTGTGGGAAACGACTATACGTAGCATTTTTCACTAAAAAATTATCATCAAGGGCTGAGATCCCAGAATCCAGTAACCGGAACAATACCGGGGTTCCTCCAAACCCCTCTGCTCCCCCAACTATCGATGAACTTACAGGAATAGTAGATTATTTAGCCCAAGGGCAAACGGCTATGCAAGAGACCATGCATCATCTCATTCAAACTATCCGTAACGGATCACCTGCCCAGTCAGGTCAACGAAGCGTCCAGAGAAACACCCATCTGCAAGAACGAGACGTACGCTATTCCTGGATGTTTCTCAGTCTAGGAGCACTGACTCTCACCATATCGAGAGGTCAAATGATTCCTCATATCGACCTGGACGGACTTCCTCCATAAGAGCTACGGATTCTTGACAAAATATTACCTTAACTCCAGAGCGAACAAGCGCTTTGGAGAGGTTGAGCAGAGTCTCTCCCTTTGATTATTTGGGACCTAGGAGGATTGGAAATCCCCCTATGATTGCATCGAGAATTTTAAATGACCAAATGACCTAAGGGAAGGTTCTTCCCAGTCACGCCCAGCAGCTCGCAACGAAAGATCCCAAGAGGAGAATTCAACGCGCTCTGTTGCTCGCGCAAATAGGTCTGAGGCTGGGAACGATGCGTAGAAGCGTTCCATTCAGAGATTGGAAAACCGGTTAGGGGAAATGGCTATGGACAAGAGCCCTCTCCAAAGAACCTTTATCCAAGGATCACCCTTTGTACAAATAATAGTGGATTTTTCCACACCATCAAATTTCAAAGCTCCTGTAGTAACGCCTAAATATGATGGAAAAACTGATCTCGTCCTCCACATAGAGCAGTACCAAGCTGCTGTTGATATCTATGTGATTCCTGATGAGATGAGGTGCAGGGCATTCTCATAAACTATCATTGGGTCAGCCCAGATATGGTACAACAACCTTCCTCGGGGGCAGATTTCTACTTTCCACCAGCTGGCAGAGCTCTTCATAGGGAATTTTTGTTTTGATGCAAAGCCAGTCAAAATGGTAGCACACCTACTGTGTGTAAGGCAAAAAATAGGAGAAAGCACAAGGGATTACATCACTCATTTTAATTACGAGAAACTTAAGGTGATCGACTACGAGGAAAAGACAACAATTACAGCTCTGATGAATGGCCTGTTACCTGATAAGTTATATTATACATTGGCCAAAGATCCACCAAATCTATGGTAGAACTGATGGCAAAAGCAACTAAGATCATGGACGCCGAAGAGGTCATGGCTGCAAAGAAGAATGCTGACACTAAAGCAGAGACTAAGGCTGAAGGTACATCGGAGAAGAAGGATCAAAAGAGCAACGGGAGTGGCAAGCGACCAAAAGGAAAGGAGACGCTCGAGCAGTTGAAGAAGTATGGGGATTACACTCCCTTAAAAGTGGACATAAACCATATTCTGGAGGAGATCAAGAACAGCGAGGAGCTAACTTGGCCGAAGAAAATGAGGACAGACCCCGACAAGAGCCATAAGTCCAAATATTGCGAGTTTCGTAGAGATCACGGCCACACAACCAAGCATTTCATAGCTCTTCAGAATGATATTGAAGCACTCATTAGGCGAGGAAAATTTAGTAAGTTTGTTGATCGCCAAAATAGCGGGAAGACTAACGAGAAAGGAAGGCAAAGGTCCAAATCTCCTCACCAAACAAGAGATGGAAAAAAGAGGGACCAAGAAGACGATCTAGAAGCTGATCCCGACCTCCCCAAAAATCCAAGGCAACCTGAGCGTGAGGTATTCTCAATCCACTTTGGATCATTTGAATGTAATGTGATTACAAGTGGCGATGCAGGAGGTGGAGATCATACTTATGAACGGAAAGCTTACCTCAATGAGGCCCAAGCTTGTGCATAAATTTGGCCAAAGACAACCGCCCGAGGAAGGTGAACAAGGAAAAACTGGTCATCAATTTTTCCAAAAATAATCTGGCAGGTGTACTGTATCCTCACGACAACCCATTGGTGATCAAGATAAGAATGAAGGATGTAGTAATTTTACGTGTATTGGTAGACAATGGTAGCTCTGCAAATATCATATTCTACCCCTGTTTTGATAGCTTGAATTTGAAGCTAGCCTAGTTGGAGCCATATTACAGGCCCCTCCTCGGTTTTACCGGAGATAAGGTTTTTCCACTTGGGACGATCAAGTTGGACATGCTCATTGGTACCTGGCCTGCTTGCAGAACAAAAAAATTATGCTTTTTTATAATGGACAAAAATGTCCAATTAACCTACAACATAATCATGGGTAGAGTAGGCTTGAAGAAGTTTGAGGTCGTGCCATTCATGGTACACCAATGCTTGAAGTTTCTAACCAATTTCGGGGTTAGAGTTATGAAAGGTGACCAGAAAGTAGCTCGAGAATGCTACTATTCATCTGCCGAACAGGAGGAACTGGAGGAAGTCAGGAAGAAAACCACCACCTACCAGGTGGATAAGTCTGAAGATACAGAGATTGAGACTTTGGATCCTAGGGATGAGTCCCAACTTATGAAGGGTGAGTTCGTGGAAGCTACGAAGAACATCATTCTCGACGATAAATGACCAGAACGGACAACTCAAATTGGTGGTTCATTGGATCGGTCAATAAAGCAGAAACTGGTGGCATTTTTACGGCACAGAAAGTAATCTTTCGCATGGAATCATGAAGACATATCAGGGATAGACCCGGTCTTCCTGTGCCACGAGCTCAATGTTAATAAGGAGGTCAAGCCAGTGAAGCAGCGACGAAGGGTATTTAGCCCAGAGAAGAATCAAGCTACCAGGAGGAAGTCGAGAAGCTACAAAAGGCCCTTTTCATTGAGGATGTCAAATATCCTGACTGGCTAGCCAATATTGTGATGATGAAGAAGAAGAATAACAAGTGGAGGATGTGTGTAGACTTTACAGATCTCAATAAAGCCTGCCCAAAAGATCACTTTCTATTGCCCCGGATTGATTAATTGGTGGAAGCCACCTTGGGGCATAAATTACTGAGCTTTATGGACGCTTATTTCGATTACAGCTAGATTAAGATGAAATCAGAAGACAGGGAGAGTACTTACTTTATTACCCCAAGGGGAACATACTGCTATAATGTTATGCCTTTCGAACTTAAAAATGTAGGTGCCACGTACCAGAGGTCTATGAATAAAGTGTTCGCAGAGCAAATCGGTAAAAACATATAGGTTTACATTGATGATATGCTAACTAAGAGCAAGAAATCCGCTGACCATCTAGCTGACCTCGACCAAACCTTTGATCAACTGGAAAAATATCAGATGAAGCTGAACCCAACGAAATGCATATTTGGTGTCCGAGAAGGCATGTTCCTCAGATATATTGTGAATCAGCGAGGCGTTAAAGAAAATTAGAAGAAGATTAAAGCTTTGCTAGAATTACGATCTTTATCTATGAAGAAGGAAGTACAAAGCCTCACAGGTCGTGTTGTAGATCTCAATAGGTTTGTGTCGAGAGCAACGGACAGATGTCTCCCATTCTTCAAGACTCTCAGGAAAACTTTCGAGTGGAATGATGAGTGTGAGAAGGAATTTCAAGAATTGAAGCAATATTTGGGGACACCCCCGCTGTCATCCAGGCCTGTGATGGGAGAAAGATTATACTTGTATCTGGCTATCTCGGAGAGCACAGTTAGTTCAGCGTTGATAAGAGTGGAAGATGGAGTGCAAAAATCGATGTATTACACCAGCAAGGCATTTCGAGGAGCAGAAATTAGATATCCAAGGTTGGAAAAGCTGGCATTAGCTCTAATAGAGGCGAGTAGGAGGATGAAACCTTATTTCCAGGCCCATACCATAGTGGTGTACACGGATATTCCACTCAGACAGACGTTATACAAGCCAGAAAAATCTGAAAGACTGATGTATTGGGTGGTAGAATTGGGCGAGTATGATATTGTTTATGAGCCAAGGTCCTCACTCAAAGGGCAGGCGGTGGCAAATTTTATTGTGGAGTTCACTTACCTAGATACTTCCAAATACCAAGATTCGAGTACAGAATAACCCATGGACGTTACGGGATCATCAAAGACAATTCCCGATCAACCCCTATTAGCAGATCTACCAGAAGAGATGAACAATGAGTAACAGGAAACGTCGGGTAGCAGCCCATGGGTGGAAGATGATAAAGAGAAGTGTCAAATATTCCATCAGGGAATGTTATCAGACCAAGCGTTTGATAATGGTATACCTGTGTGGAACTTGTATGTTGAGTGCTCTTCGTGTGCTACGGGCAGTGGAGCTGGAATAATTCTTAACAGCCCTGATGGACTGGATGTCGAATATGCTCTGCGCTTTCAATTCAAAGCTTCCAACAATGAGGCTGAATATGAAGCTATGATCATGGGCCTCAGTTTAGCAAAAACAATGCATGCAGAGCAAGTTACTGTGTTTAGTTATTCACAATTAATTATAAATCAGATTCTATGGTTGTACTCAACGAAGGGAGACTTCATGTCAAGGTACCATGCCAAAGCTATGGAGATTGTGTTTACTTTTACAGCGGTCCAATTAATCAAAATACCAAGATTGGAGAATGGGAGGGCTGACGCACTAGCTCGATTAGTCTTAGCTACTCGCACTGAGCTACGAAGAACGATTCCAATCGAGATATTAGCAGACCGGAGCATAGATGAAGATTTAATGGTGAAGTTCATCACCCTGGATATGGGACCATCTTGGATGGACCCCATCAGGGCGTACATCGAAGAAGGAGTTGTACCAACTGACCAACTTGCAGCCAAGAGGCTGAAGTTTAAAGCTGTTCGATATGTACTGCACAATGGCATTTTATATAGAAGGGGTATCATAACAGGTCTACAGAGATGTGTGCATACCTCTGAAGTTAAAGATCTGATTAAAGAGATTCATGAAGGCTCCTATGGATCTCACGTAGCAGGTCGAACTCTCCTACAAAGGATAATGACACATGGATACTATTGGCTGACGATGAGAGCTGACTGCACAGTTTATGCGAAGAAATGCGATAAATACCAATGTTTATCTTCCATTTGAAGAACTCCCCAGGCAATGTTAACACCTATTACTCCCCCTGGCCATTTTTTATGTGGGGCATAGACTTGGTCGGGCCTCTGCCGACCACCAAAGTGAGGTTCAAATATCTGATAGTCGTTGTTGATTATTTCACCAAGTTGGTTGAGGCTGAACCTCTCATTGACATGTTGTACGAAAGGGTTTATCAGTTTATTTGGAAGAACATTATTTGCAGGTATGGTCTGCCATATGCTTTTATTACCGACTATGGTACCCAATTTGATAACGAGGAATTCGCTGCATATTGTCATCAATCCAATGTACAGAAGATCCATTCTTCACCAGGCCATCCCTAGAACAATGGACAAACAGAAGTGCCGAATAAGACTCTGTTGAACGGGTTAAAGAAAAGGCTGAATGATGCAAAAGGAAATTGGATTAACGAGATACACTCAGTGTTATGGGCATATAGCACAACACCCCGAACAGCCACTGGGGAATCGCCCTACATGCTAGCCTTTGGAAGTGAAGCGGTTATACCAGCTGAATTGGGCCTACCCACGCACAGGGTACTTAATTTCAACTCTTCTGTAAGATATTTGATGAGACGTTTAGATCTGGACATGCTCGAGGAAGTTAGAGAAGATGCGATAATCAGGAACGCAGCCTACCAACAAAGAACAACCATGTTCCACAACAAGAGAGTGAAGAAATGTGATCTCAAAGAGGGAGATTATGTGCTCAAGAAGGTGATCCAAAAGCATAATAAACTGGAGGCCAACTGGCATGGGCCCTACCGAGTAACTACAGTTGTTCACCCTGGGACCTATAGAATAGAAACCTTAGAGGGAGAAGAATTTAAAAATGCGTGGAATGCGAAATATCTACGCAAGTATTATCAGTAATACATATTTACATGTACCCTATTTCTTTTAAAATGTATAAAAGTGTTGGTTGTTCCATATTCCTTTTTGGTTCAATTTTTATCGGAGTACTAGTGCTACACACTACACCAACTCCGGTTCGTCGACATCAGCAACCACCAACTAAGGTTGGTCGGCATTCAACAACCACCAACTCCGGTTGGCCGGCACCAATAAATTTAAACAATAATGTTGGCATAAAAATCATACAAGGCAAAGCCTGTTTGATCACGGATGATCTCAAGGGACATCCCAAACTAGGAAAGAAGATGGGTGACCTCCTGGGGCATCCACTGCTTAGGCACTAATGGGTGATAAGTCACTACAACTAGGCAGCAAGTGTGGCAAGCTCCATTATCTAGGCAAAACAGGACAAATTGTCCCTATCTCTATATATATATACATTCATCAGTAAATAATGAGAAAAACATCTCACAAAGTATTTCCAAGGAAATAAAATTGCACAAAGACCAACTTTTCTTCATTAAATACAAGCAGATTACATAAAGATGAATTTTGATTCATTAAAGTAAAATTTCCTATTCTATGGGTTTCTTTCCCTCTGATTTCGATACAGGTTCCATCCCAGCTGGAGGGTTATCTAACGCATAGGGAGAATTGATCAAATTCATATCTTGCAGCATTCTGACGTTGCTCAAACATGGTCGATCAAGCAAATGTTCAGGATGAGATATCTCAAAATCTGAATGGAGCTTGTAATCACCAACATACCTGGAAATCAAACATCGAGGAATGGCACGAGCTGGAATCCAACTGACATTAAGTTTAAAGGGAGGAACAGGCAAATCAAGTAATCCAGGCTCACACCAATCCCATAAGAATTGTCCTCGATCAACTCTCATCACATATAAGACATTCAACCATCCCTGTTTGTATCCCTCATGATTTGATTATTGTAACCGAGCATCGAGATGGCATAGAGATTCATTATATCCTTCCATCCAAAACTCTCTAGGCTGTTTGTGAAATTGATAAGTCAATATCTTAAGCTGCTCATAGAGCTTATTCACCAAGATTTCTTTACTTTCCAGTGCAGAGCTCTGATTGGAGAGTTGGTCGGTAAGAATCTAAATTTTTTGGGGCATTTCAACTAAGGCTTGTGTTTTTGCTTTTATTTGAGCAGCCTGATTTGTTAAGGTTTGTTCAGTCCTAGTCTCTTCAACACTTTTTTGCCCAGCTCTACCTCTGCCCCGCGAGGAGGATAAAGTTTTGGTATGTTTCAAAGCCTCCAGTTCTTTTCTTAAGGTAGCATTTTTAGTTTCCAAAAAGGAAAAGCCTTTATCATTGACTGGAACCAGAGCTCCCGAAGAAGAGGAGGCAACAGATTTGAATTTCTTCACTTGTTCTTGCAATGCAATGTTCTCTTCCTCCAACAACTTGGCAATATTCCTATGCTCTTTAATCTCAAGTTTTAACACACATTCCCTTTTCTCATGGGCCGAGATATATTTGTCATAGCCTCGATCATCACTCAACTGCTGGTACTTTTTCTCATAACCTTCATGTAGGAGTGCAGTGGTTTCTTTGTGTTAAAGTTAGAGTTCCTCGATCATCCCTTGGAGGTCTTTAATCATTTCATAATAAGCCACATTGTTGGCTACAGAACGATCAAGTAAACACTTCAAGTACTGGTATGCATCAATTGCTTGTTCCGAAGAATCAGGTCCATGGATATCAATTATTTGAGCATCGATAAAATCTACATAACCAGCTTTCAAGTAATCATTACATTTTTTCATCAACTCTGTATGATGAGCTAATAAAAGTTCCATCCTGGCAACAAACTAGCAAGAAAAAATAAAAATGCATCAATAACGATATAGACAAAGCAAGTCATGGAGAAAGTCAGATTAGATAAAAAAATCCATTTTATTGATCGTAAGAAGAGAGAGTACAACCAAAGTTATAACAAAGAAAGGAAAAATGGAAGAACAACATAAATAAAGAGCCAAATAACTCTACACCTTCTCCTTATTTCCTATAACATCATCAACCAGTTTGGACGAAGTAGTTGGTTGCTCGGAAGGCATCTGGCGTTACTCGGTGGAGCTGGTTACCTGCTGAACTTACTCAAAATGCTGAGGAACAGTAACAACAGGTACTTGTTCTACTATCATCATAGAAGACTCATCAGATACAACTTCATCCTCTTATTCTTCTTCAATAGTAGGAGGAGGGCCATGAGTGTGTTTCTAAAACAATTCAGAATCATCCGCAACACTCAACTCTCTCAATGATGCAACCCACCCATCTCTGAAGTACTTCAAACTTGTGTACTCCATCTGGCAAGTAATATCAGTCAAGGCTCTATTCCATCTTTTGTCCCAACCAGAGCTGAAAGACTTTCACAGTAATTTTTCTCTTCATCTTCTCAGAAGAAGCATATTCCTCAGCAAGCCTCACTTTCTCCTCCAGATCTTTCTTATGCCGTTCAGCCTCTTCAAGGTTGCCATCAGCCTCTTCCTTACTGAAAGTGCCGACCTTTAATTTTTCCTCCAACTCTTTGGAGGCATTTACAGTTTGGTCTCGAGCTGTATTAGCTTGTTGGCGAGCTGTCTCCGCAGATAGGAGTTTCTTCTCCCAAGCAGCTTTATCTTCCTCGTAATTTTGTCGAGAGTCCTTTAACAACTGCCATAACCCAACAACAGCTTCTTCCACTCCACTGAAGGAAGTTGAAGCTTTGATAGCTTCATCTCTCTCCAGGATATTATTAAAATACGTCATAAACTGCAAAAGAAAAAGAGCTCGAATAAGAATATGAACACAGTATACAGAGATAAAATATTAAAGAGGAGGATACTTACTGACGTAATATGGTGGGCGGATAAGTTAGTGATCTTCTTCCGATAAAGGGAACCCTCAGCAGCTTGATATTCTGAAATGATCCAGGACTTGATTAGGCCTTTGGCCAAGCTCGGAGCAATGAGAGCTGGAGTGTTAGCTCTCAAAGAAGGATCCTCAATGAAAGAAGGTTGGGCAGTAGTTTCTATAGATCTTTCTGTGAGACCTCTCCTCAATCTCCTTAAAGGAGCACCTTCAATCAAAGGTGCTGCCTCTTCTTGTGTAATAGCAACACCTTCAACCAAAGGTGCTGCCTCTTTTGGGATAGCAGGTGGCTTCTTGCCGACCTCCTTAACAGTCAGAGATGATCCTTTAGACGGGGTACTATCCATTTTCTTCGTCCTCTTAGCTAGGACATCCCCTTTTCTCTTCTTTTCCCCATCCGTGCCAGGAGCATCTTTAACAAAGAATTCAGGCATTCTCCTCTTCTTCGTTATTAAATCAACACTAGAGGTATTCAAATCAGAAGAAGATTCTTCGGTACTTGCTCAAGATGTTGGTACTTGATCAAGATCAATTACCATGGGAGGGGAAAGAGGACGAGCAATGAAAGAAGAGGTGGTGTTTTTATATCTCAGCAAATAAGAAGCATCTCTAACGTGCTCCCCAGCAATTGATTGGTGCAAACTCCAGATAAGTTTTAGATCTTTTATATTAATGTCGCTTTCTTTTGGGAGCTTTCTTTTGCAATCAACTGTAAAAAGTGAAATAAATATCAGTGACGCATGTCATCAAACGTAAACAGAGCTAAATCAAAAAAACAAAAAACAACCTATCCCATTGCCATAAAGTGGACATCTGGGACCTTGGTAAACATCATTTTCTTTTAATGGAGGGTGTTGCCAATTTTTCATCATAACCCCATGATAAAAATAGTCCCTATTAGCATCGGAAAGATTGACTACAAAAGCTCTGTTGGAAAAACTAATTTTTAAATAAAATATGGTATCACTGGTAACCCATTTATAACAAAACATAATCTCAGGGATCCCTAAGTGAGTCCCATGAGTTTGGTTTAACCTATGTACGCCATTAACTACCCTCGAAATATTGGCAAAACTCCAAACACAAGGGATTAGGCGAAAAAGAAAAGCCACACTCCGCTACGAAAAGTGAGGGAAACTAGTGTCCCTCAGCTAGAGAAAATAAATCAGATAGAGAACGAGGCCCTTCCAGAATAACCCAAGAGGGAATCGCAAAATCATCCCGGAATTTATCCAAGGATTCGGCAAAATAACTATGTTCACTAAACCAAAGAAAGAAGAAAGAAGTAATTCTTACAGAAAATTAAGAAATCTTCTAAGGCGGACGATGGAAAGAATGACAGTATAAGAATAAAGTGTGAAAATAAAGAGTTTAAAAGTGGGAGGCGATTTGATTCTATCGCTTTTAAATGCCTCGCATCGGGAAGTAGGAAAATAAATGATTACTATAAAGGACCATTGCGTTTCCAGCGGTTAAATGAAGAAAAAATGCAAATACCCAATGCAAATACCCAAGCGTCTGTCGCAAATTCAAAATATTTACAAATTTTCCATTTCGCGCTCAAATGACAAAGACAAAGGAGAAAATTCCTAAGTGTTGGAGATCTGTAATTAATCAAGGCATAAAAAGGTACCAGAGCAGCTTTTGGGTAAAATGTTCCACACTCTCATATCAAAGCTCAACTGTGAAATATTGGGGGCTTCTGTTGATACGAAAATTAGTCAGCTGACGTGGACCAATTAAATCAAGACATGTGTCATCTTACGTGGTAAATGCTCACCGAACAACTCATAGCACTGAGATACTCAACATCCCGAGCTGCACAGCGTGTCGAGCTACATAGCATGCCGAGCTACTCAGCATGCAGAGCATCCAGACAGGAAGATCAAGTGACAATTCCACATTAATGAACATCGTACTTAATGAACATTCTTATTGTATAGATGTATATGTCTATTATATAACTGCATATCTTCTATTCATACTGACAGGCCCAAGGATATAAATACATTGTAACACCCTCCATATGGGGGTAATTGATCTCTTGTAATCATCATGAAGATTAAGTCAAACATCGGCAATACAAAATAGTGGACATAGGCCATTTTCATAAGGCTGAACCACTTTAAAAATCCCTTGTCTCATTTCCTTATTCCTTAATTATCAGTGATTAATTAATTAGATCGAATCTAGTTTTTTACATCAACAATCATAAAAAAATATACGCGACTAAGTGAAGAACTTCCACTTCTATTACGGTGTCCAATCAGAGAGAACGACCCCCATGACTAGATAATTAACAATGTCTACAAACCCGGGGAGAGAAGAAGAGGCAAATAATTGTTCATTCATAAAATACTCGTCTATGGGTATAGGATCTTTAGGTACGTCGGACGATAGCCTAGATAAATGATCGTCTACGACGTTCTCTACTCCTTTCTTATCTTTAATGGAAAGGTAAAATTCTTAAAGTAGTAAGATCCACTTAATGAGGAGCATATTTGCATCTTTTTTGGAAAGGAGATATTTGAGAGCCACGTGGTCGGTAAATCATTTAATGTGCGGACCGATAAGGTAAGAACGAAATTTTTTTAGGGTGAACACTACCGCTAGCAACATTTTCTCTGTGGTGGAGTAATTTAATTGAGGCCCAATTAAAGTTCGACTAACATAGTATAAGACGTGGGCTTTCTTATCTCTCCGTCGCCCAAAACAGCCCCTATCGCATAATCACTTGCATCACACATAAGCCTGAATGGAAGGGTCCAATCCAAAGCTTTCATGATGGGAGAGGAGATTATCTTGCTTTTTAAATTTTCAAAATCTTCCCGGCATGCTTCACTCCACTCAAAAGGGGCGTCCTTCACGATTAGGTTACTTAAGGAACTAGCGATGGCACTAAGTCCTTAATAAACCTACAATAGAACCCCGCGTGGCCCAATAAAGAGCGCATGTCTTTTAGTGACTTAGTTGGGGAAAGTTTGATAATAACCTCAAGTTTTACCCTATCGACCTCTATACCCTTGGATGACACGATGTGGCCAAGAACTATGCCTTCGGTAACCATAAAATGGCACTTCTCCCAATTTAGTACCAAATACTTTTCCACACATCTATCTAATACCTTCTCGAGATTGGTGAGGCAATGGCCAAAAGAGAAGTTGAAGACACTAAAGTCGTCCGTGAACACCTCAAGACCATGTCGCTAAATAGACTAATCATGCATCGTTGATCCAAATAGCATACGTTTGTAGGCTAATGTGCCAAAAGCATATGTGAACGTAGTCTTCTCTTGATCTAAAACATCCACCTCAATTTGGTTATTCCCAGAATAACCATCTAAAAAAATAGTAAAAAGGGTGGCCCATGACTCGCTCAAGCATTTCGTCTATAAACGGGAAGGGAAAATGGTCTTTTCGAGTGTTTTCATTGAGCTTCCAGTTGTCAATGCAAATGTGACACCCGATGGTGGTACATTTTGGATAAGTTTCCCCTTTACATTTTCGACCACAGTCATTCCTGACTTCTTCAGGACAATTTGAATAAGACTCACCCATTTACTATCCGAGATGGGATAGATACCCTTAAAATATGCGATGCTCCAACCAAAAGAACTTCGGTGCTTCTTGCTCTTTATTTATGTTCCAGGAGACGACAATAGGATATGTCTCATCCTCTCCTATGTAAGAATGTTTGACGTTACAAGGAAGGTTTTTCAATTCGAGGGTATGAAATTTCTCATCGGAGGGAACCGTGCACGATTCCCGCGGTGGTAGTTCGTCGAATCAAGAGACCTAGCTAATATCTCTCATGTCCTCATCACTCTCATCCTTATCCAAATACTCTCCCATCTTCCTCACTTCTCGCTCAAAATAGGTCTGCGCATTATCGCTCTCACTCACCGTAAAAAGACACGCCTCTAATGTAACACCTCGTATTTTTTGGAATATTGCAATTTAATTGTTTTTGGGGAGAAATAGAACTTATTGTAATTTGGAGGAATTTAAATTTTTATTTGGATAAATTATTTAATTTGGAGGATGTATTTAATTTGGCGAATTGAGATTTAATTATTCGAATTAATTGTGTGTCGCATTTTGAGGTTGAAAATTGGAAAATATTATAAATTGTCTCGATTGATGATTTTGAGGTCACGGTTGAGTCCGGAGAGGTCGAAATAGTCAAAATATTATACTCGGGGGTAGTAATCGGGTCTCGGAACATTTTTAGACATGACCGAACCCATACGGGGATATTTAAGTCCTTTTTATTTGGCCCATAGGCTTATGATATGCACCCAAAAGTGTTTAAATAAAATTCCAAATAGACAATTTTTAATTGCTAATTCTCGGTAAAATCGGACTTATATTAGTATTTGTTTGTTTGTAGCTCAATAAGCGTTTACGGAGTTTAAAGTGATAATTCAGGGCAAATGCGTGATAAAAGTGGCTTAATCACATAACCTGAACCTTACCCGAGCCTATACTTAGCCCAAACCTTCACCCGAGCCCGTGTGTGTTTAGTTTGTACTTTTTAGATTTTTTTTAGATTTTTATTTATGTTTTTGTTTTTATGATTTATTTTAGATTTATTTAGAATTTTTTAGGTTTTATTTTTTATTTTTCTATTTCTTTTTAATTAGTGTGATTTTATTTTGATTTTTGTTAGTTTTTAGTTTTTATTCTTATTTTAATCGGATTAGTTTTTTTGTAGGAATTCACTTATTTTTAGTTTTATTAGATTTTACATTTTCTTTTTAGGATTTTAGTTTTACTTTTAATAGATTTATATTTTTATTTCATTTTTATTTGAGTCTTTATTTTATTTTGAGAGTAGGATTTTATTTTTAGATTTTTATTTTATTAGTTTTATTTTTTTTACTGTTATTTTTTTAGGTATCCAAATTAAACACACACACCTCATAACCCAAACACATAACAAACCTACACTCAAACAATACACTCACTCATACCGTAAATACCATACATTACACACACACCAAAATCCAACATACACACTCATCTAACCTACACCCTCACCACACCCAATCACACCCTCACCCACATCATCTTTTTCCCCAATAACACCTCCTCTCTCCTCTTTCCTCCATTAACACCGCAACCATAACAACTTCACTCCCCTGGCATCCACATCATAACACAAACCCAAACCAGTACCCCAATACCATCAACCCCATAACAAGTTCCAACATCGCAAGACCCATCTCCCATCCCTTGGCAACCAAACCCGAAACCCGAGTAGAAACCCGCGGCCAAAAGCCCAAACCGAGTATACCGAGACCCATGGCAGCCCCCTGCCATGATCGACCGTCACGAACCAGATTCGAACCCCATCGCCGACGCCCTGAAAAAAAACCTTCCTGAACCTTCTTTCGACCCCTGACCCGTACCTCCGAACCCGGAGCCCAACTCGAACCCGAATTCTGATCCAACTCCGGCCACCTCCATACCCATTTTCATCCAACCTTATCCCTCCATGGAAACCAAACCAAGACCCAATATTTCTTTCTACCCACAAACCCATCACCCATCTGTCCTATAAGCCAAAATAGATTTCCACATGTGCTCAAGACAAGCCAAAACCAAAGAATACCCCACGTGTCATTTAACCCACTTATGTCTTATACCCCTTTTTTACCAAATACCCAAAATACACTCATCAGCAAACTGATTTTTATTCCTTCTCACATGACACACTAAAACCACATGTACACCCAAGCTAATTCCCAATTTATCCCTAGCTTCTTCCATCTATAAATTGAAGACTTGGTTCCATTAAAGAGGGATCTCCAAATTAGTTTTTAAGCTTTGTGTGATAAATTTCTCTACACTCCTCTATAGAGAGTATTTGCATTTTTAGCAAATATTTCAATATATAGGTGTGTAGTGAAATTTATCTCTAGGATGAATTCCACCACACCTCTCTATAATGAATTTTTGCATTTTTAGCAATTATTTCATAATAGATTTATGTAGTTGAATTCATCCCTTATGGGAGGTAAATTCTAATCCATTCCTTTCTGTTGAGATTTTGCATTTTTAGCAATTATCTCAACATAAAGTGATGATGTAGAATTTATTTCCTTGTATGAGTTCTAATGTACAATTTTATAATATGAGGATTTGCATTTTTAGCAAATCTCTTTTATTATTTCATTGTCCATTATGAATTCATCCATTATCCTTTTTTTAATTTTTATTTTGTAGTTTTTAATTTAGATTCAATAAATACATTTGTTAGTGATTGTAATTGAAGATTTCACTCCAAATTTAATCATCACATAGTATACCTAGGGGTAGTAATCGGGTCTCGGGACATTTTTAGACATGATCGAGCCCATACAGGGGTATTTAAGTCCTTTTTATTTGGCCCATAGGCTTAATTACGAGATTAGTGAAATTTAACCTAGGTTTAAGAGTGTTGGGCAACAGTTAGTCATTCTTAAACACAAAAGGTTAAGAGAGGAGAGAAAGGAGAAAGAAGAAGAAGGAAAACAAGACGATTCCATGAAATTTTTTATAAGAGGTCGTCAGATTTTTATCCAAAGAGGAAAGTATTTTCTTGCTTTAATTTGGGTTGTAATTGTAGTGTTAATAATTGAATTTATGTTAGTAAATCTTGTAATTAGAGAAAAGCATTGCGTATGAAATTTATTTATAAAATTTTGGGGCTTTAGATGTGGAAGATGATGATTACACCATTAATGGGGGAAATCTGTGAGAAATTGGGTTAAATGTTGTGTCAAAATTAATTTGGAGAAACTATTAACATTAAAATGATTGGGTTATTAAATCCCTTAATAATGGCGGTTGGGAACAATAATGATTAGGAGAATCGTGCATTTAATTCATGGATAAATGGTGTTGAAAGAGGAGGAAATCGCACCTCCCAAAGGTAGCGTGTGCTGAACCTAGAGGGACCGGTCGATCAGGGGGTCGTGTTGCGCTGGCGCACATGGCAGATAAGGGGGATTTTAGTTTTTTTTTAAATTGTTAATGAAACTTTAAAGGTGAATATCTTGGTCATACGAAGTCGAAATTTCATGCCGTTCGCGGGCAGGCGTGGCTGGTGATAAGGAGTATGCATTATTAGGAATATTATCATTTAGACTTAAAAAGTGAAAGGTCTAAAATGTCCCTGAAGTTGTAAAGAGCGGAGATATTCCCTATTCCTTTGATGAAAATTCAAAAGGGCAATAACTTGGTCATACGAACTCGGATTTGCGTGTCGTTCGTGGTCGCGCATAGCTAGTTTAATGGAGTATGCTGTCATGATAATTAAATAATTTAGTTATAAATTATGAAAGTTATAAATACCCTTGAAGTTATATGAGTGACGAAACTTCACCGAATCGATACCAAACTTGTTAGGAACCTATGTGCGACTATTATAATCCCAACCGACTGTATAGGAGGTGATATATAGATAATACTATAATTAAAAATAAACGACGGGGCGTCGCTATTTTGGTATTGGGTCGTATGTGATACGAACGGACGTATTAACACGTGAGATATATACATAAAAATCTGTGAACTTTATATATATACATGGGAATGCATAATCCTATAATTAATAATGAATGGTAGTGCGTAGCTATTTAATATGGGACATAGAAATTACGAACGGACACTTAAATACTTGGCATATATATAACTGTGTGAAATATTTATATACATGCATGGTGTGAATACCTATAGATGATTTATTATGTGTAATCATACCTAGGCTACTTGCTATCATGGGAGGTTTCGCGTCGTGTAAAGTCTTATTCTGATGAGCCCATTTGGGGGAATATTGACTTGTACCTTAGGATATAGAATTTAGGGACTGAGCATCTCTTGTGTGAATAAGGGTGTGACCAGTCATTTGGGTGCGTTAGGTATGAGCGTAGCCCAAAGGCTTAGAACTATGTTCGCCTCCAATATGTGTGATTTGTTTGATTGGTTCGAGGGTTATATCCAAACCGATCTCCTTATTTGGTACATGATGTACTAGGACTGGATAGCAGAGTATGCCCGCACCGCAGGTCATCACATAGAGGTGTTGTATACGTATATATGATTAGAGTGATGCATATTCATATACGTGTGATTGATTCTATCACTACACCAAAAGAGGAAAATTGTAATGAATTTTTTTCCCATTTGTAACAAATTTTATCTGTTGCACATTTGTAATGGACAAAATCCATGAGTAGTATAAAAAAAACAGTACAAATATATTATAATTATATGCAAAATCATTTAAAAAAGAAAAAAAAAAGTGGGATATTCCACTCTCCCAACTCTCGCCCATCTCTTTCTCTATACCTCCCCATATCTACCTCTCTCTCTCTCTCTCTCTCTCTCTCTCTCTCTCTCTCCAGGTTACACCGTCGATATCTCTCGCCTAGTCTTTCACCATTCAATCAGGTAATTTTCTCTTGAAGCATTTTCTTTTGAGCAATTTTCTGCTCTTCTAATTTCTATTATATGTACACAATGAACAAACACTATTGTCATTCAATTGCCATTGACTCGTTTCTGCCTGGGATCGTTTTGATCAGCCTTAGTTCGAGTAAATTTATTTTTTGCTCTTCGGCAACCCTAACAAGTCACTCAAAGCTCTGCTCTTTGCCCCGTGGTGAAATTCACATCACCTTTCATAGCGTGCTGTTGAAATTCATCCCAATTTACAAAATTGAGAGCACGTATGCTACTCATTTACAAAATTAAGAGTAGGGAGAATTTCTTATATATACAAAGTCCTATTATTGATTCCATGTATTTTTTTGAAGATAACATTGAAATTATTATGGTTTTTTCTTCTCCTTGTGATGAAGCAGTATTTATATGGTTTTTTCTTCTCTATCTATGTATCTATATAAATCTGTTTAATTCTTCAAATTAAACTTTGTTTCTATATTAGGAGTTTTACTTTTTATTTTCAAATTATATAACCATTGTTTACTGTGTTGATTTCATGTTATGACCACTAATAATATTGATTAGTTTCATACATGTTGTTTTACTAAAATGAGTATTTCTCTAATAGTAATATGTTATACTTATCCAAAATGCTTAGGTATTTAATGTTAACTTATGGTAGCTAATGTTAGTGACAAAGTGAAAATTTAAGGCTAACACTTTATCCATGCAGATAGTTATACTGTGTATGTATTTATTAACCAAAGTTGTTGATACATATTTGGTGTTAAAAACATGGGACTTAGGATAAGTATCCATTTTAGGTTGAGACGTTAGGAGGAGGGTCATTTTCTTATCTCTGTATCTTAAGTTGATTAATATTTAGTTTTGCTCAATGCACTTATTGCGATACACTTATTAAGTTTTATGGTAAATAAAAAGGAACCCCATTAATGATCACGTTAGATGTAAATAAATTATGTGTTTTAGTTACTTGATATGATGAATATGGTCAAATTTTCTTTTTATTCATCAAAACTTTGTTTAGAATTTATAAATCATGAATTTAGCACAAGTCGTGGTATAATTAGTTGCCATAAATAGACACCTTAAATCGAAGATTACAGTTGCAACTTACTATTAATGTGTGTTTTATCTCGTTTTATAGAATGTCACAACCGATTAACAAAGACTAGATGATCGAAGAGAACAAAGGAAACTTGTTGTATTTAAAGGGCATTGAAGAGTTTATTAAATTTGCAAAAGAGAACAATGATCAGGGATTGACAACGATACCTTGTCCATGTTCAAAGTGTCGCAATAAATTGCGTCTGAAATCGAAAGAAGTCTGTGGAGGAACGGTATGCATCAATTGTACAGTGTATGATTTTTTCACGGTGAAAAGACATCCGTGAACACTATTGATCCCCCACCGATAGAACAAGTTGAGGAGAACATGGTAGAAGAAAACATCGAGAAACAAAGTGTTGGGGTGGAAAATCTTGTTGATGTTTTTTATGGAGTGCATGGGGAACCTTATGTAGATGTTGAATGCGGCCAATCGAGAGTTTCCAAAGAAGATCATGTAGGAAATGAAAAGTACAATGAATATAAGAGATTATCAATTGAGAAATTATATCCTTCATCCGAGGGTCCTGAAACAACTCTTTCTTCAATTGTAGAACTTCACAACTTAAAGAAGCAATTTGGTTGGCCAGGAAATTGTGTCACGGCACTCTTTTCTATCTTAAAAAGGGGGCTCCCAAAAGGTAATACACTAGTAGAAAAATATCCAAAGATGAAGAGTATGATGAAAGAACTAGGGATGAAGGCTAATTACATTCATGCATGCGTCAATAAATGTGTCTTATTTTGGAAGGAGAATGAATATATGGATGAATGTCCCCAATGTGGAGAATCAAGGTATTCAGTTACTGTGAGGAAAGGGGGAGGGATTTCTAAAGAACCTAAAAAGGTGTTGAGACATTTCCCACTGATTCTAAGGTTGGTGAGATTTTATACTATTCCGTGGATAGACCGAGAAATGACATGGCACCATAGGGAAACTACTTCATGGGATTACCGGTGATATCCATGTGATTCATCCCAATGGAGGAGTTTCAAATTAAAATGGCCTAAACTTTCTAAATAAGGACGCAATGTTTGGCTCTCAATAGCAACCGATGGGTTTAATCCTTGTGGCATTCAGTCTGCCAGTTATAACTATTGGCCTGTTATCACGGTGCTGAATATTTCGCCTTCATTGTGCATGAAGATCGAGTTTCAAATGTTGTCTTTGTTAATACCTGGTCCGAAGGCACCAGATTAAGACATTGAGGTTTTTCTTCAGCCATTAGTTGATGAGTTGAAGGAATTGTGGGAAGTTGGTGTTCCGACTAATGACATGTATGAGATGCAGCCTTTTACATTGAAAGTTATGTTAATGTGGTGGATTCACAATTTCCCTGCATATGGGAATTTATCTGGGTGTGTTACACAAGGTTACAAAGCATGCCCTGTTTGTGCAGACGATACTCCATCCATCCGACTGATGCACAGAAGTAAGATAATTTATACAAACTATCGTATTTTCCTTGACACGGATCACCCTTTTCAGAAAGGTGGGAGTTTGGGGCTTAGGTCAGGTCGGTTGAATGGGGATGCACTTTTAAAGAAGTTACGTTGCATCGAGTATACACGGGTAAAGTCTTCAAAAGTTTCCAGTAAGAAGCGAAAGATGGGTGATGCAAATGAGAATTGTAATGTTGAAGTTAAGGAGGAATGGTATAAAAAGTCAATTTTATTTGACTTGGAATATTGGAGTACTCATAAAATTTGACATATTCTTGATGTGATGCACATAGAGAAGAATTATGCAGAGAATTTAATAAGTACAATCCTCGACGATAAAATGAAAACTAAAGATATAATAAATGCGCGGAAGGATATGAAAGACTTGGGAATATATAGTGGTCAATCGATGCGAGAAGATGAGCAACTCGGGAAAGGGATGAAACCAAAAGCATCATTTATATTGGATAAAGAAAATAAATGACAGTTTTGCCAAATTTTGAACGAGTTAAGCTACCTTCCAGCTTTTCGTCCAACCTGAGCAATATTGTCACCCTTAACCCACCTGGTTTGCACTCAATGAAGTCACATGACTAACACATTATTACGGAGTATTTGTTGCCCGTATTACTTCAACATGCATTTTTGAAATACGAAGATTTGCGAAGAGCTATTCAACAGTTGAGCTTATTTTTCAAAATATTGTGCTCAAAAGTCTTAATTCGTGAGGATATGAAAAGGGCCAAGTTTATGGTTGCAGAGGTATTGTGTGTGTTGGAGAAACACTTTCTGCCAGAATTTGTTGATATTGGTATCCACCTTACTGTTGATTTAGCCGATGAAGCATTAACTTATGGTCCTATAGGAACGCATTGGATGTATCCGTTTGAACGATAAACTCTTTATATTAATTTTTATTTTCACACAAACACAAACACAAGCATATACGTATAGATCATTATTAATGAATATGTCACATATACTTTTTTCTTATTCACACAAATAGGAAGATGCATGATTTTAAAGATATACCTAACAATAAGCGATACATTGAAGGTTCAATTACGGAGTTCTATGTTGTTGCTGATTCTGGTAGGTATTGTATGGAGTACATGCCTAATTCTCTTAAGGAAACCACAAACATACTCGTGAAGCATTTCTATATGAAGATGGAGAGTTTTCTGATGGAGTACCGTTGTTAGATGATAAGATTATGATGTTGGAACCTAAACAGTTTCAACAAATACGTCGATGGGTCCTATTTCGACTTGACGTTGATGGTCTTGAAGAATTCTACAAGTTTGAGCAATTTAATAAGTATTTATCAAAATTCACATTTAAATACTAATACACGAACTTATGTGAATAAATTGCAGTGAGTATAAAATGTTACTAAAATCCACTTGGCGTGGTAAAGTAAATGGGAGCTAATTAACCGAAGTAGAGATGCAAACTTCTTTCATTCCGTGAATATATGATAAGGTGATCTTGATTTTAATAGTATATTAAGTTATATTCTTTATTATCCAGACTCACTTTATAACTATCATTTTATTTATATTGCACAGCTAGTCACTTTCGGAGAGATAGAGACAAATGCTATGTTGTGGCGATTAGTACAAGGGTCAAAGCACAAAGTTAAAACATATAAAAAATACCGCACCAATGACTTTGTATTCTCTCCCAAGTATCACGACGATACTGTTTTGACACAAGATAATGGTGTTTGCATGAAGGCCTGGACTCAATTTAGGGCAAGGAAAAGTGATAAAAATCTTAAAAATACTTGGACAATGTATTACGAAATTAGCAGGCAAATAATTGAGTTGGACTATATGTTATTTAAGGAGGTAGTGTTTTATTGTGATTGGGTGAGGGTGGAGGACAAGATCAATGGTTGTAAACATTGTCCAGACTCTAATTTGGTGATGGTTAATTTGGATGAGTTCAAGAGTACCAATAATGAGCTTGATGAGCCTGCAATTCTCGCTTCTGATGCCAATCTAGTCTTCTACTCAAAAGATCTAAACACTCCTAATTGGTGGGTTGTTATACATTCCCCTAAGAGATTAACCAGTCGAGTAGACGAGCTAGGGATACCAACTGTGTTCCAATCTACTCTTGAAGATGAACCTCATTTGGAGAACCTACTAAAGCAATATGACAAAGTTTAGCTATTTTTTTTTCACTAGTTGTTAATTTTTTTTATTGGTGAGTTGGTGTTAATGTGTTTTTTTTTTAGTGAATTGGTGGTAATGTGGTTTTGTTGGTGATTTGTAACACTTTTAATTCAATCTAGTGGAATTTTCGCATAAGTTGTTAAAGTATTTTTAGAATGTTTATCTTAGTTGGACACATTTTAGTGTAGGGAAGATACTTTTGGATTAATTCTTTGGATGATAGTTCTTATATTTTAGTGTAGAAAAGATACTTTTGGATTAATGATTCGAAAGACAATTATTAAATTTTATATATGCTTGTTTTTCTCATTAATCTATCTTATCATGTTAGGTAAAAGATACTTTTGGGTTAATGATTTGGATGACAATTGTTAAATTATATATATGCGTGTTTTTCTCATTAATCTCGCTTGCTATGTTAGGTAAAACCTTTTTAACTCCGCCAATGCATTGTTTTATCTTTGCATTACCGGTCCCAAGCCCCGATAAAGGAGGAGGGGAGAGGTCATTGCTGACGACTTGGGAAGAGCCTCCTCAGCTAAGGCAATTTTGCAAACCTTTATAGAAGCCGAGGTGACTATAAATGTTGAATGTTAAAGAACATATTAGGTCAATTGAGATCCATGTATGCATTGATCACCTAGGAAGAAGATGCTGCATTTCTCCGGTATGGTTACTTATCAAAGGACAATGCTGCTTTAGTGCGAAAAGAAATGGTTAAACTGTGTAGTGAAGAGGCCTCACGCGTTTGCCTTGTTCAGTAACTTTGGCATACCTGATGCTTTTTTTATTTCTTGACTGATATAATATATTCAATCGATCGGACCTATTAATAGATTCCATGCATCCTCATTTATCTTGCTTTTGTGCTTGATCTCATTTTAGATTTTTTTCTATATATATAACTGACTTTTTTGCTAGAATTCTGGAACAGATTGGTCCAAACGTCTCGATTTCTGCTTATGCCCGCATAGGAGCTGGAGTGATGCTTATCAGTTGTATTGTTATTGATGATCGAGTAAGTATTGATGTTAATACTCGACTTCTACAAATAGTGCTTACTACACTATTAAAATGCTCAATGACATAAATCTTGTGAAAGCTAGAAATGATGTGAACGTATATACAAAAGGATTGTCACCCGACATCCTCTTGTTCTACAGCTTCATAGGCTTGATGAAGGAAGAGAATATGCAGAATTCGCGCACAGGAGGTACTACTAGCCCTAGATAACAATTGTACTTTCAACAAATCGTTGTTGATGATGTTGCATCACTTGTGTAAAAACAGTTGATTGTTTATGTTCTTTTGTTGACCAGTCTAACACCAATTGTCTTCTTATTTATACTTTGTTATTTCTTTTTCTTTTTCTTATTGGTGCCTTTTTTGTGCTTTCCCTATCCTCACGTTATGAAGTATTCCTTTCCAAAAATAGGTATTATATACATTGTAGAGCAGCAGTGCAAATGTTAGGTGCTTTGAGTTTAATTATCGTGCTTTGGTGTATTTTATTATGGGTGCTTTGCACTACTGCTATTTCCCTTTCACCATGTACTTTTCTAATGCAATTGTTGCTGAAATGGACTTTAGTCTACTAAAACTTGACTTATATTAGTTGTTGCATTTGAGTAGTGATTACCCATTGGCACCTGGGCTTATATTTGGCCACCAAATATTGGAGACCAATACAATCCGTTGAATTACGTTGTGGTTGATTTGCAAGTGTTCAATAAACCTCCCATCTCTTCGTAAAATGAACAATATGCTCCTTGTAAGAGACACGTTACAGGTTTTTGGCCATTTTATGACTAATTATGAATTGTTTTGGAAATACTAAGTTTTACTTCTGTTATGACATATTTTAAAATGGTGAATTGAAATGGAGAAAAAATATGCGTGTGCACCGGTTATTAGTTGCTAAAAAAGTGAGGCACATTATTGAATTGTTTCTGATCATATCACCTCATCTATAGCAATTAGAAGCATCATTTGGGAGCGACTGAAGACCAGGGGAATTACTGCCCTTGCGAAGATCTATTATGATGACCTCGATAAGGACATGTCCATCATTAACAACTGCACAATGACTGCATTCTGGAGGGGAATCGTTGCATAGATAAATAAGGCCAAGAAGGAACGGAAACTCTCTAAGCTCCTTATGATGGGTTATCTCGTCAATTGGTCTCACATATTGGCCTATTGAAGAATCTGCAGTATTTGTAAGTTGTACACTATGATTTGTTTGTTGTTTTTAGTTTTCTCCTATAGGTTTAATGAGGATGTGTACTTTTACTTGTTCTCTAGTTATTATACTATCAGATACTTATCTGAACAATTATACATAAACTTAGCAACTTCACGATGATCTATGATTATGGCTGAAATTTTGTTTTCAGTCCTTTAAATATGTTAAAATATATGAACTTCTCTTTCTTTATATATAAATATAAATATATGTGTATGTGTATATGTATATGTATATGTATAACGAAAGATGGAATTATCCTCTTTAGCGAATGTTTCCTTGTTTCTCATATGATAAATGGATAATTGAAATCTTGCTTCCAAATATTTGTGTATGTGGATGAGATAAAGAGCAGAATATATGTATGTGCATGAAATAAATGTGGAGATTTAATTATGTGCAGATGTAGTCCTTCTATGAACTGCTGATAGAATGACCCAATCATATATAACCATATTATTAATTAAAAAGCTTTAATTTAGAAATAATTCCCATCTAGAGTTATTTTTCCTTAAAGAAAGAAGTTGAGTTATCCGGGATATCTCTTCCCATATTAAATCACCCTCTTAGGGGGTATCAAATTGTCCTAACGGGATTTGTACCCATCCGATGTCCAATCACTATAGAAGGTGGGCAATCATACCATGTTAGTAGTTTCTCATTGGTAAATAAATGTATATACATAGTAGAAACTTATTTAAATGCTTGTTTAATTGTTGTTAACATTCTATTGTGAAACTTTTTCCTAAACATCGCTAATTTAATTTGTTATTGACAGGGGACTACAAAATAATAACATAGGTGGACCTATTCTCAATGACCTTAGAAATCTTACTAACTTGGTGAACTTGGATCTCTACCTGAACAGCTTTCCTGGTCTAATCCCTGACACCTTGGGCAAGTTATCGAAGTTGCATTTCCTGATTGTATGTTTATCCTTCACTTGATTTTCTACACACACACACACACACACACACACACACACACACACACACATATATATATATATATATATATATTCTTATTTATCAAAATTATTTTCCTCTTTTTGCCAATTTGGTTTGGTAGCGTGTGTAAACACAACTGACATGTGCCTAAAACATCACAATTTATGGTGGCAGTAGAGGATATAGTTTGGATGTAGGTAGTGATGTTGTTGCAAGTTGATAATGTGGAGGTTGGTGATGTCAGTGTGGCAATGGGGGGGTTGGTTGTAGTGGAATGGTTATAAACCTCAATGCCTTAACGATATAAAATAGTAATTTTGGCAGGGTTCATTGAAATCATAAAACTAGAGACTAGTGCCACAAATTAACATCATCATTAACATCAACACCAACAATGAAGAAGATGATAATTCTTTCTACTGAAATCGTATGAAGAATACACCTATTTTCGTCTACTGAAACTGCAAATCGTAAATCGCAGTACCGAACAGAGTTATACGAATCTCTCTCTCTCTCTCTCCCTCTCTCTCTCTCTCTCTCTCTCTCTCTCTATTTATATATATATATATATATATATATGTGTGTGTGTGTGTGTGTGTGTGTGTGTAAATGTTGGATGTGTGTGTGTAAACATGTAGTTCAGCCCAAATTTGTGTTTAGAATCGCAGATCTTAAACTCGTTTGTGTAAACATGTAGTTTATATTATTCATAAATAATAGTTAAGTTAATTGTTGAATTTTGTTTGTAGGGTGTTGATTCAACTATCAGGGCAGAGGTTTTACCATTTCTTCTTGGAGTGTAAGCTTTTTCACCTTATTATTACTTCCAGTTTTGATTTTGTAATTTGATATTTATTAGTTTGATTCCTTGATGAATTTTTTTATCCTTGCTGTGATCTTCACATTCTAATAATTGGAGCATTAATATAATATATGATGGTAATTGTGATTAAAGGTTACAAAGGATTTTGCTTAAAAATATGTTACAATGGATTGTGACATTTAAGTTCAATTCTATGCTTAAATCGTGATGTGTTAAGAGTTGGTACACGTAAACTCGGTCTATGATTGATAATGGTCGAATTCGTATCTTGTATACATCGTAAATTCATCACCTAGAGTTCACGTCACTGTGTAATTGTTCCTAACCGGCGAACTGTTGATGATTCGATCGTGCTGAAGGATAACTGTAATCCAGTAATTTCATATCATATTTTGACCGAGATAGAGGATTGCGTTAATTATTATCATTGTGAATTTCGCACATCTAATATTTTAGTTATGCAACACGAGAGTTACTTGAGCACACTTAATCTATAAAAAATTCTTAATCCTTTATCTTAACATCTTATAGGATGACATGGCTTGTGTTTAATGACTATTCAATAAAGAAAACAAAAACTGTAGTTTAAGAATCGAAAATATGTGCTTGTGGGTTAACATCTACTTGCAGGCTACCCGACATGGCCTATAATCAATGTACTAAAATGCGAATTTAAGTTTCACTAGTTATGGCTCGAATCAATTTTCTTCTTTTGTACATCTAGACTTTCTTTTTGAATTTTATACACTTCTATTTCAATAAAGTTTTTGTAAACTTGTTTCAGATTATATATCTGCAATAAGTGTCTTACGATACATAAATTCGAAAAACTCACTTCAAGTGCTCGGGACATTTGTGATTTTTAATTTCGTGTTTGTAATTTAGATATCTTACCGTGTTTTTAGCTAGGCAACCTGATTTTTTCCTCCATAATTTATGTATATAATATCCTTGTTCATATCACTAATTCAGGAATAATCTTTATAATAGAGATGCAATGAAAATAATGCTAGCAGTTGTGGTAACTCAGCATATGGTGAAGATAGATGAAATGAGTAGAAGGAAGACGAAATGAGGAAATGTTGATTTGGTTGAGCTTGCATCTGATGAAGGTGAATAATTGCTCTTAGTTATAAAGGCAGTAATATTTTTTAAATGTTAGGTTTGTTATTCTTTTTTATTTTTTAAGTATGTAGAAACTTCAGAACTTTTTCTATTAGCATCTCGTCTTTTTTATTGTGTGTCGATTACTCCTAAATAAAATTACATGCGTGCCAATGGCACATGAATGTAGTAGTATTTTATGTTATTTACTCATTTATGCTTACATATTTACTAAGATTGAGTTTGTTCAACAGATTCTTATGGAGAAATATGAAGATTCAAGAATGAAGCCTACTTTTGCAAGGAATATCATGAACGCTACTTATGGGAGAATAATATGTTTAAACCTTAAATGATGTTAGAATTCGTTTCAATTTTATGGTTAAAAGCTAAATGGTTTATCTTGAAGTACACTTTGTTTTGAGAACTTTAATGGTTGGGAATGAAATATAGTTTTAGATCGATTTAATATCATTGAAATGTAGTGTCATTCATTTTGTCACATGTGTTTTCAAATTATTGTTTGAGTGAAATTTGTGGGCATTGGTTCTCCATTGCCATTGGTTGAGAACAAGTTTCTACTATTGTATTTATATCTACTTGTTTAATGAAAAATTAATATTTTTTTTAAATAAAATAATATTGCTAACGGACTTTAACCGTTACAAATAAAAACATTTGTTACAAATATATGACATTCCCAATCCGTTGCAATGTATTTTGTAACAATTTTTATCCGTTACAAATTCTATATTTGTAACGGATAAAAATCGTTACAAGTTCGTATATTCGTTACTAATATGAGATGTGTACCAATGCCAAATCCATTACAAAATATTTTGTAACAGATTTAGCCTGTTACAAATATTAAATTTGTAAGGGATTTTATCCGTTACAAATTTCTTTGGTAAAATAAATAATGCCAATTTTCAAACGAATTTAATCTGTTACAAATAATTTTTGTATCGATTTTTAACCGTTACAATTGACCTATTTTGGTGTAGTGTATTATGGGTACATTAGTAAATAAGATAGATAGTGATATCTAAATTACTCACAGTGTATGAGAACGTAATATATTTCTAATGACTCTTAATGATTCTAAAGAATTGGAATAATGTAGTATTGTATGATAGCGGTTATACGGGTGAGAATAATGAATTAATAGGCGGAAAGTGATGACTCTACTTACGGTTTCACTGTGACTTTTAGTCTATATGGGTATATATATACATAGATAAAGTGATGACTATCTATTGGCAGTATCGATGTGACTTGTAGTATATTCACATAGATTAGGAAGAAACATGTTATCATAATCATAAGAGTACACTTAATTTATGACGGGATGATTAGAAGTCTAGTTAAGATAGCTAGTATGGTCTAGTTGGTTTGAGTAATAATTAGATGAAATAAATTAATGCAATAGGTGTGCACTATAGAAGAGAGGTGAGATGGTCTTCAAGTGAGTGCGACCGTAAAATCAATTATGAACATTATATACCACGTATTTCAATTTTTGCAATAAAATGCTTGCTAAACCTTTTTTAAATAATCGGGCTTTGACCCGTTTGCAAAATAATTGTGTTTTCTTGAAACCCTTTCAAGTGTCCAGCCACAAGGACGCCAGACTTGACTTATTTATTTCAGGGCTACCCAGCTACAACATGTGTGGATGGTTGCCGAATTTGATCGAGACGCATCATTTCTTTATTCCTAGATTAGGAATTTTATCTCAGTTGCAGTTTCATTTAGGGCATGTTGCCCAATTACTTTCAGACTCAATATTTGGTTTATATATTTATTTGTTGGATTATTATCTTGGGAATTTTAGTCGATTGTTTATTCCCTAATTTATTTATTCATTCAGTGATGTTTTAGATTTTGTGTTTGGGTGCATGGTTTATATGTTAATATGCATATTTATTTGTTTAATGAAAGATAAAATTTGGCACTGACTTTTTGAATACTAGGTGGTTAGTAAATTTTAAAAAGTTTTTCGACAGTGATGCTAAGAATGAACCAAATGAGATTCCTGTCTTAATTTGATAAGGGACTGATCACCCAATATTTTATTGGGCGGGGTGTCACAGATGGTATGAGAGCACTCGGTTCTAGTGTCCTTAGGATCTGTATGGATTTTTACGTTTCAGCGTAGCATTCTTTGATATAGAGTTTTATGATAGGATTGTTGAATTCCTCTACGTATACGACTTACGTTCTCCTGCTATTAAGTATAGTTGATGAGATTCATGTGCGAGTTTGGATAGGTTTCGAACACTGAACCTTGTAGGACGACCAGCGAGGGCCGTTAGAAGGACTGCAGGCGGAGAGGCTTAGCAGAAGCTAAAGAGTATTCTAAAAATGGTGATTGCGATAGAAGTCACCATAATTATTGTTCAAGAAAGTGACGATAGGATAATCTCAGGGATAGTAGTTTCCCCAAGCACTATTATAGATGACGGTGGTGCAATCTTACACTCACCCAGCGTAGTTTTCAAGGAGTGGGAAAGTCTGAAGGACTCTTTTGAGGAGCCATCCATAAGGATTCGTGAAAAAGAGGAAGTGTGATAAGCCAATGGAAGGAGGTAATCCAACTACAATTGTGTAGGATGGAATGCAACGATACCCATGATTAAAAATTTTGAGCACAATTTTAAGCTCATAGGAGTAGCATACCGTGACGAGAGTCAGTCACCACATATAGGAAGTATATGAAATAGAGCGAGGAATTTGAGTACAATCTGATAGTAAGATCTTCCATCTTCCATTCGGACAGAGAAGTGGATAGAGTTTCGGAACTTATCATAAGTGAGCGAGATAGAGACCGAGTGTAAGAGAGAAGTTGACTTGTTTAATGAACTTCGTACCCGACGAAGGGGATACGGAGAATAAAAGGATCGCTCAAAAGTACCGAACTTACCTTTTATACCAAGAACACCTTTTTCTTTACCTTTAGACTACGTCTCACCATTAGCAAGTCCTTAAGAAACTTTGCATATACGGGAATTCGCTTAATTGCCTCGATAAAAGGTAAATTAGGCTTTACTTGCTTAAGCACTTCAAAGATATCGTCACGGGAGGTCCTTTAGGAGGATGGACCAATAGTTGGGGGTAAGGAACGGCATTAGGGGGTATCACTACCACCTTGGGCCTAACTGTGTCATCTTTATGACTCTCATCCAAGGGGAATCTTGGACCTCTTTCGTATCGGGTAAAACTTCCTTATCATTTTGATCGTCGTGTGGGGGAGGTGACAAGACAATAACTCTCCCACTACTTAGAGTAGTAACCTCTTGAAATTTCTCTTTGTTCTCATCGGTATTAGAGTTAACAAAATTTTGACCCTGGGGAGGTCTTTAGCCTTGGGCAGGAAACTTGTGCTTCTCTTGGACACTTTGGTAAGATTTCAACTTAGACAATGAAGCCTTTAAGTCAGAAAATTTTTAGGCATTTTGAGCGTTTATCGGTGACTGAGTTTGCATGAATTGGGTTAAAATGTCCTTGAGCCTCTTTTGCTATAGGATTATATACGGCACAGGAGGGGGTTATTGCATATGTGGTGCTTATTGGCAAGGTGAGAGTGGTGGAGGTTGTGAGGCAACATGTGGATTTGGGTTCATCGCTGCATTTGGTTGCTCGTAACTAAAATCGAGATGATTCATCCACCAAGGATTGTAAGAATTCCCATGAGGGGAATTAAAATTACCCTTATAGGCTCCCACCGCGTCAACTTGCTCTTGGAGCATAATTTTGTAGGCGGGTATCTTCGGACATTCTTTAGTTAAATGTACCGCCTCACATATAGCCCACATCTCCTCCTTAATTGTCAAGTAGAACTGGATATGTCTCTCCCATATCTTTGACTACATCCTCTAATATTTTGGCTAGTTTATTAATTTGAAGCTTCAACTCGACTTCCTTATCCAATTGATAGAATTCGAACGAGGAATGAACTGTGGGCTTGTGTTTAGCTTTGGGTTGGGTGTTCAGGTCCAATGTGTCCCACGCTTGAGTAGTCTTAGTGAAATACTTAAAGTGGGCCTCCCCATCGTCCCCGTATAACCTTAAGAACTCTCCCGAACACATAGTCTCAACGATTTATTTGGAAGTTAATCTTAGTCCATGATGGAAGTAGGAGATGAGTCTCCACTTTTCAAAACCGTGATGTGGTCACATGTTAATTAACTCATTGATCGTCTCCCAACATATATCGAGGGGCTCATTTTTATTTTTCCAAAAGGCCTGAATTTGAGCCTTAATAGGATTGGTCTTATGTGTAGGAAATAAATTTTGGAGAAACTTAGCATGCATATCCCTCCACGTGCCTTTCGAGTTCGGTGCTAGTGACCAAAGCCAAGTTTCGAACTTGTCCTTAAGAGAAAAAGGAAAAAGTTTGAGTTGCACTACGTCTTGGGTGCAAGATTGATCGATAAATATCTCGCATGAATCCTCGAACTCTTTAATGTGGAGATAATGCTTCTCTGACTCCATATCGTGAAAAGTTGGGAGAATCTGAATCATTCCATTCCTAAAGAGGAATTTCCTCATATTATATGGGAATATAATGCATCCCGGAGCGACGGTTGCGTACAGGGTATAAAATTTTTCTTATGGGGCGATACGACATCACTCCCTCACCCAATTCGAAACTAGCGTGATCAAACATCTCACTTACACATATAGAATTATTTTCCTCATTGGAGCTCCAAAACGTTTTACTCGTGGTATAACCACTCGGTGTAGGAGGTGGTACCTAGAAATTTGGAGTGTTTGGAGTATTGTTGCAAGAGGGAGGGAGTTCAACTATAGGCTCAGGATTTCGTTTGGGTTGAGTATTTTGCATTTAAAGCCTCGAGAGAATACTTTTTATTTTTATTTTTATTTTACTTATTTTTTGGATATATTGATTTTTTTTATTTTTTGTGAATTTTTGGGTTTTATGATTTTTTTTTTTGGCTTTTTATGAATTAGGGTCAAATTTTTAGGTTAATTCGACCTAACCTAGAGTGTCTACCTACTTCCTGGCAATGGTGCCAAAAACTTGATATGACTCAAAAAGTGTGTGCAATGCGTGTATCTACAGCTCAAGTGTAATATGATCCTTCGAGTAATACCTCGGTAAGTCGTGTGTCGAACTCAAGGAATAGGATGAAAATCATGACGACAACTATGGATAGGCGACGAAAACATAACTATCGACTCACTAAGGAAGCAAAAAAGGTGATGAAATTGTTTATGCGAAGTCCTATGAACTAATAAAAAGTAATTAATGAGTGCAAACTAACTACTGAATGCAAGACTAAATTCGTTTAAGTTTTAGAAATAAACTATGTGAGAAAGTGGGAATGGAATACGCTCCCCCAAACCGTCGGTAATTAGGTCGAATATAAAATGTTCAAGAATTAAATATATAATTCAGAGAAAACCATGAAATAATTTAAGTATTAAATATATGAGTATTTTACTCCGCACAATATCTAGTCAAAAATAAATTTAACACGAATGACATAATTGTCAACTCGCATATTATATCCTTAAATACTCCGATTACCTACGACAAACGAAGTTAAAAGGTCTACAATACTCGTTCCGAAAAAATATCAAGCCTCTTAATTATTTATTAAGTTCTTTCCAATTTTATATTCATCCATAATACCAGGTTGGGTTCATGTACCCCAACCCTCCAAAAATCTAGCCGGACATGGAAACTTAACTAAACATGCAATTTCTACATTGCATGAATTCATGATGTAAGATTTATTGCAAGAAAATATGTAATAATCAGAAAACAAGAAGAAAGATAATGTATAGAACAAGCTTAAAAGAAATAAGAAAAAAATCAATACTTGTATTGAAATTTCATACAAAAATATGGAAAATCTTCTCCTTTCTTAGCCTCTTTTCTCCCTTCAAAACTAGGTTAAAACTTGTGTAAAGTATGAGAGCCCTAATACAAAGTTACAACCACCTTGGGTCATTTTGGAAGTGTTTTTAGCACATACAACTCTCTATCTAAAAATAAGTAATAAAACAAAAATCCCATGTTCTGGTCTACCGAATCGATTCGGGCCAAGAGCAAACCGATTCGACCCTATGAATTTTTGAAATTTCACTTTTACCCCTGGATTTTTCTCTCATCTTCAAACGTGCATAACCTCTTCATCGTAGCTCGAATTAGCTGTCATTTCTTCCAGTATTCTCATAGCTTTAACCTCTTCACTTTTCCTTTCGGCTCTGTACCTGGGCTTTAGCTGGAAAATAATGTATTTCCTGTCGATTTACCTTTCCTTCATTTCTTTCTTAGTTTCGATTTTCTTCTCTCATCTGCTTTCACTAAATACATGTAAAATGGGAGATAAATACACAAAATAATAAATACTTGCCGAAAAGAGTTAGTAGCGTAAATATGAGAAAACCCAGTCTAATTACAATGCAGGGACCCACAAAAGCACCGAAATTAAGAGGATAAATAGGAAATATTTACACCGAATCACAACGCCTTTATCATCACAAATTTGTTCAAATGAGATCTGATCGCCTCTTTTAATGCCTTAGTTGGATTAGACTCAACCATATCTTAATGTTACATCTTTTTGCCACTAACAAACATGAAAACACCAAGAATTTTCTAGGAAATAAAAAGACCCATGGGGATCCCTAGGTACTAAGTGTTCTGACTTTTCTTGGGAAAAATCCTGAATGGGTGGATGGCCCTGCGACGTGGTGGATTTCTTTCCATAGTTTTCTCTAGGCCTAAGGAGGTGTGATGACATTGTCCTAAAAGGTAAGGCAAATAATAATAAAAACATGCTCGGTAAGAGGAGCGAGAAATGAAAAATGTGGAATTAACTGATAATCTCATCTATAAAGCATTCACTGGAATAACAAGCAGTCAGTTCAACATATTTACAAAGTGAATATACACAAGACTATAAGATTAGGAAGTTAACCATTATCTTCATCGAGTCACCAGCACGGTAATAGCATCGACCATCGTCAGGATTGGGCTGGAACTCATCATCATTATCATGAGCTAAAAGATATTTCTCCCCCAATTTAAGAGTAATGGTATCAGTGGGAATAGAACACTCATCACTCCCAAGGGGAGGAGGGTGAAAAATGGAAAATAAAAATGTTACTAATACTGAACGGATTGAGCCAACCGTGCTTACAAGCACCAATATGGCTTCATCCAAGTGCAGGGGCATTCATACATCCTTTGTCATAACCAACGACCCAGACTGGGTGATGAATTTATCGAAAATGATATCTCACTTACATTATTTGGCAATGCAAATTATGTTTAATCACCTCATTATTTTCAAAATCTTATTTGGCATGTTCGAGTTTCTCCCTTAGAAAATTTCTTTCATTCTACAGCAGACCAATAATGTCTTCGACGTCTTTGATCTCATCCCTAAGAGAAGATATCATATGAGTCTGCTCAACATAAGCACTTGTCATCTTTTGGAGTGCTCATCAAAGAGAAGAAAAGGCTTTTGGAGCTTGGCCAGAAGCATCCCGACCAAGAATGAAGTCTGGATCTTCATTCTCTAGAACTATTAGTATCAAGGCCAAATTGTTACTAGACTACAAAAGTTAGAAAGAAAGGGCATTCAGAAACTAGAGTCAGAGCAATAAAACACACATATAAGCAATTAAAAGAAATTAGACAAGGAACGGTAAAGCCAAAATAATGAATCATTTCATTAAATAGGAAATTAGGAAAGCCCTATAAAGTGAACATCATAAATACATGAGATATATCTAATACCCCGTATTTCTACGTATTATGATTAAATTAATTGAGAAATTAATTGGAAAAATACGTTTTAGTTAAATTACATGTGTGACGTAATTTAATGTGATTAAATAATAAATGTGATGATTAAATATTAATCGAGAGACAGAGACTGATTAATATTATATTATGAGATTTACTATGTGTGTAAATAGTAAATATTGACAATAAATTTGATATACGTCATAGCGAGTGATATAGGTGTATTTATTATTGTCTCACTAGGAGTCGCGTGTAGACTATTTTGAGGTGAGAAATGAGAAATATTTTTTATTAACTCAAATGATAATTTATAGGTCACGGATGTATCCGTAAAGGTCGAAATAGTCAAAATGGTATACCCGGGGTACTAGTCGGGTACCGAGGCATTTTTGGGCTAAATCGAGATCATACGGGGGCGTTTTAGTCTTTTGGCTTATGCGGGTGAGGAGAACTACGAATTTATAAATTTTAAATCAAATTATAAGAGTTGGAGGCTAGGGCTAGAGGAGAGAAAAACACATAAAAGCCATTATAGAGAAGAGAAAAACAATTCTCAAAGCCTAAGGAAAAATTGGTGAAGGATTCAAAGGGTTCTTGCACCACAAACTAGTTGGGAAGGAAGATTGGAGGAGAAATACAATCAATCACCACCAACAATCACGAAATCAGATCATCTCTGAATAAGGCAAGTGGTTATTTGCAAAATTAAATTGATTTATAATATCCATGTGTAGGATTATGAATAATATGATTTGATGAATATTCTTGGAGAAAAAGAATTGAATAAAATGCATCATGGTTAGGGATTTGCATGTAGAATGATTTAGACCTGTAGAGGATTTCAAATCATAGAAGACTTGATGACTAAAATGAATTCAATCGGGATTTGTGATTTAAAATATGGGAAGAACATATTTTTTAGGGTTCTTGAATAATTAGAAGATTTGAATTATTCTGAACTAAATTGTGAAGATTTATGATGTTTAAATCGTTGTAAATCATCCTAGAGTATGTAGGAATGGTTTGGTATTAGTCGTTTCAAGTTTGATGGATTATCATGTGAGTTAGATAATTGAATATGGTAAAAAAATGCATGAAGAAGAAGAAGAACTGCGTATGTCACTGCTCGATCGATCGATCGACCCTTGAATCTCGATCGATCGATGGAGTCGATTGATCGATGCTCATGGTTGATCGATCGACCCATGCTGATTTAAGGTTATTTTGTTGGTTGTGTTATATTCGATTTTTGACGCTTGAAGGGAACCTTAGTGATGATATTATACCTATGTAGGGACTTAGAGAGTACCAGTAGGTGTATAGTGGGGGTCTGTTATAATCATTGAGTGCAAGATTTGAAGAGATGGACCGACGAGGATAAATCGATCGAGTAGTGCATCGAGAATTTGGGATTCGAGTTATGGAGAGAGTAGACATCATTCCAAGGAGTATACCAGCAGGTTAGAGATAGCTTAACTACTGAAATAAATGAAGGGGTAACTAGGACCCTTAGAGTTGTGTGAATACTCAATTATGTAAGGACATAAACTTTCAATTGAGTCCATGTATTGTTTTGACTTAATTCCGTGAACAAAACTGTGTTTGTAATATGTCATAGGGAGATGTTTATTTTGTCACGATCCCACTTGGTCTATGACGTATTAAAGAAATTGAAGACATTGCGGCAAAGCTTCAAAGATTTAATCATGTCGATGTTTATTTGGTGCAAGTTTAATCGTCTTCAAAGTTAATTTCATTCCGATATCACTCAGGTATGAATGCGTATAATTAATGGTGCTCAGAATTATTTTATAAAATATAAGGATGTAATTTTTATATAGAAAAATAATTTTAAATGTTTTAAAAGTGTATTTATGGTTTAAACTTCGTTTTATGATGATAAGCTCGAAATAGAGTTTGACTAATTTGAATCTCTTTGTTAAGAGGCATTTTTATCCGAAAGTCAAAGAAAGTCAAACTTTCGCGAGGTCGCTCGAACGACATTGGATCTCGTTCGAACAAGATACAATATCGCGGAACGACATGCTTAAGTCGTTCAAATGACACATTTTTCGAGGCGGCATTTAATCATATTTAAACAGTGTTTGCATCATAATTTCGTAAGTGTGCTTTCTGGAAAACAGTTTTACAAACCAGAACCTTGTTTGCACATATTTTCTAAGGTTTAAAAGTTTTAAACACATCCTTGGAGTTTGCAAAGATCCGAGTTATCATTCTTATATGTTTAAGTGATCTTGCGGCACCAAAGTTGTTTGTTCTACACATTGAACACAAAGGGTTTTGCGGTGAAGAAACGACGGACATCGTGTTCGACATCGTAGACGTATCAAAGCCATATCAGTGGACACCGAGACATACGTGGACGCGTGTATTGTGGACATAGATCGTGGAAGACGGAATTTATGCATGGGCACTATTGAAAAACGGTTGAATATCAGAAGGAGCATCAAGAACCATGGGGATCGAGTCTTAGTGTAAGGCTAATCTGTCTTTAAAAAACCATTGTTCATAGTGATTGTCTGGCTTGGGCCGTTCGAGGTTGTTTTCCCGTTTTGGGTTTTTTCCTCATACATCCGACGTTGTGAGTATTATTTACTTTACTTTACTTGCTTTAATCACTAGATGCATGTTTAGGATTAATCAAGATAAAATTGGTTTAAAGTAAGAATTGGGATTTCACAACTTGGTTGGTGCATAGTAAAAGGTTGGATCTTTTTCGAAAAAAAATTGGTTTTGGTTTAAAACACACATATCGGGCCACTCACACTTTTAACAAATTAAAATCCGATAGTGAGATAAATCGTAAATTAATAAGTACGGTGAATATTAGAGAGAAATATTATGTATGAGCATGATTATTAGGTTATGTGTATACCTATTGAATTATATAAATACTTAGGTGGAGTGAATACCTAAAGTAAATTTGATAGGGTCGGGGTATGTAAGGACATTTTTCTCATGTCCAACATGTTACATTTGTGTATGTCGTACGCCGCTACATTTGGCACGTCACCTCACGATCTCACATGACGGCCTCTATCCGAATTCCGGGAATCAAGCATTCAACATCTCCATTAATGTGTCCCACATCTGCCTCAACGACTTCACGTTCCAAGATTTTAGGGACTTAATGCAAGTGGTACGCAAGGGAAGTTAAAACAGTGAAAAAAGGCACGATAGGAGAGTTCAAGGGCATTTTCGTAATTTCACATCCATAGTCCGGAGGTCTGGTCAACTGGATAGTTGAAGATCTCGCCGCAACGAAGATACTGGAAGAAATGGCACCTCAATAAATCCGAGCTACGGTGAAGGAGTTATGACCTTTTGAAGTTGGAGAAAATTCCTTGAAGAATGCTATTTTTTTAACCCCAAACCGATGTACCCCAAACCGCATAAGGTACCCCAAACCGGTTCGGGGTACCTGTACGCTGGATAGAATTTCAGTGTTTTTATTTTGCAAAACTCTTCATATGTTTTGCTATTTAAACAACATTCGGGGGAGAAGTTTTGCAAGACTTTAGAAGACGTTTTTGAGAGTCCAAATACATCTAGTCTTCATATTTTTGAGTCCCAAGACTCATGTTTTGATTCACACATCCTTGCCAAATATTTGTGAATCCTTTTGCAACCCAAGAACACAACTTTGGTTTGTTCAACCCTTGTGGAGAAGCCGTTTCTCTTCTCCATTGCAGCCCTACTGGAAAGGGATAGTTCCAGCCGCGACTACAGAATCCGATACCTGAGGGTAATTCTTAGTCAACTTGTATTTTCATTGTAATCCGATTGTAAGTCGTTTTCTTACAAATTATAGTGAAAATAAATGGTTTTTCCCCTGTGAGGGATTTTTCCTTAAATTTATTTGTTTTATCCTGCATGCTATATTTTATTTGATAAATCATCTAGATGCATGTCTTAGGGTTTAACTAAAATTTGGGTTTAATTAAAATTGGTTTTTATTTGAGAAGTCGCAATATTTCCGCTGTAGCTGCACTCTCAAATTGGTATCAGAGCGGGTTACGCTAATTTATCGCGTGATCCTGATTTTTCGAGGATTTATTTTTTTTTGAGACAATTTGACTTCTCACGTCGTCAAATTGGTATCAGAGCCTGTTGCACTAAGTTATTGTGTTTTGATCCTGATTTTGCAAAAATGGATTTTGATGGTTTTGATGATCTTCGATGTCAAATTTTTGAAAAATTTAATTGGAAAATTCACACGAACTCTTGTTTTAAATCTTCTGTTAAAAATAAATCTGAGAGGTGTCCGTGTTGTGAGGGTGTTGGTCACACGTTACATGAGTGTACCACAAATTTAAAGAAGAAATTGAATAAACCGATTTCTCATGTTTCTACCCTTAGTGATTGTGATTCGGAAGAAGAAGTTTTTTATGCTTCTAGGCGAGAGTTTCCCATCCATGTGATTAGCGATGATAGTGAAGGTGATGGGAGTGTGGATGAAAGTGAGGAGGAAAGTGTAGATGAGCATAACTTGCAAACTGCTTTCAATGAATTTTATGCTGAAACTTTGAAAACAAATAAAGAAAATTTGAAATTGAAAGCTAAATTGAAAGAGTGTGCCATAAAAAATAATGATTTTTTAGTTGAAGAACTTAGGGCACATGAGAAAATTTTGAAAGAGAAGCTTGAGTACATCGAGGGTGAGAGAGATAGTCTTAGAGGGTTGATGGAGACTATGAAAAAAGAGCTTTTAGAGTTTGAGGATTCTAAACGAGTACTTGAATCTAGGATAGGTGAACTTGAGATGAAATTGAAAGATTCAAGCAAAGTGAAATTTGATTTGGAGTCTAGGTCTGAAAAACTTGATAAGATTTTAGGCACAGTCGAGATCAAAATGGATAGGGGTGGGATTGGTCTTGAAAAATATGTTGCACCCATTCCCACACGTGTGAGAGAGCCTCCTAGGTTTGTTAAGAAAGAGACACCTACGGGTGTTAGGAAAGATCCCCCTAGGAATATCGTGAGAGTGCCTCCTAGGATCATTAGGAGAGATCCACCTAAGCAAATTCAGAAAACGCCACCTAGGAATTTGAGGAGAGGGCCACCTTTAGGTAACACACACCGCCCGATTTACACTTGCACACATTGCGGTAGGCAAGGTCATCTTAGGCGATTTTGTTACAAGCTTTTAAATGGACCTAAGAAGGTTAATGAAAGAATCAATTCGATTCCCAAAACCCCCCACACTTCGTTACACATCAATTTGGGTTAGAAAATCGGATTTAGAGGCTTATGGTTTATTTGTCCACGATTCTCGTTTGCTTGCACGTAATTCACCCCATGTGAAATCTTTTGGTTGATTGTGATTGCATGTTTGTCATACACTAGTTGTGGTTTCATGATATATTTTTACTAGTGTGATGACTTGTACATTTTGTATATATTTTTTGAAGAATTTTGAAAAATACAAAAAGATTTTATTCTGATAAAATTTTGAAAAAAAAATCCAAAAAGATTTTTGTTTTTTTTGTTTGCACCGTTTATGGATGAACACTTTGGATGACCGAGTCACAACATCATTTCATTTTTTTCATGTGACTATTTGATAGTGTTTTGAGACAATAGGTCAATTCATCCTTGTGCTTTATAATGTTTGGAGTCATTAAGATGTAATTGAGTGTTTCTTCCTACATGTTTGACTCATATTTCCTTTATTACACACATGCACGAATTTGTTTGATTATTGTGCTTGTCTTATCACATGTTGGTTGGGTGTTTTCACTTCAATCCTGTCCTTAAAACGAACCAAGCGTGATAAATTTTGATAAGGAAATTGTGCATATAAGAACCGTTTTGTGAGTTTGTGTGCTTTTTTTAAAAACGGGGAGGGGCTGCGAAAGGTAATTATCTATCCTTTGCGCAAAATCCACCGTTAAATTGGACTTAAAAAATGGAGGTATTTTATTATCCGGGGTCCAAAGAGGTTTAAAAGAGCCCGAAAAAATTTAAAGGCAATAAAAAGAAATTCATGGCAATTATGGGCCATTTAGGTTTTTGCACCAATTCTCCAAAGTTTGAGAATTTAGATTACCTCTAAAAGATAATATATTTGAGGGTGTTTGGTTGGAGAATTTAAAACGGGTTTGCACGTCCTTGAATTTCTTGAAAATGCGCTACATAGTTTTGTACGTTATTGGTGTGGAAATCACTTTGACTTTGATTTGTTGATCTGCATAAGACAATGTCATCTAAATTCAACAAATTTTTTTACACCTAAGGATACTTTTGATGCTCATTCATTAGGGGTACACATATGCATCGTGCACATATGATTGATTGAGTTGATTTACCTATCGAATGTGTTCACACCCATTCATTCCATTTCCATGACTTGGTTGTTTGAGTTTAAATCCATGGTGTGATTTTTGTAGCATATTTTTTCAAATGGTATCTATTTTTTTGTACAAAAAGGTTGAAAACTCAAAAACTAGTTTGTGAAGATTTGTTTGAGCATCTCCTTGCAAGAGCACGTTTGCCATTTGATTGATCCTTTGTTTTGAATACCGTGACACCCCGATTTTGCTTGTTTGATTCATTCTTCTTATTTGTCTATTTGGGGACATCATAAAAAGGGGGAGAAAGAATTATCTTATTTTGGGGGAGTATTGAGATGTTGCTTATGTTTTTATCATATATTGATATCCATGTTATCTCATTTCAAACTCGATATGTCACGTGGTATTTGCTTTGTCTCATGTGTGTAGGTATGAAGATTGAAGATCTATATGTTGCACACCCTGATGAGAAAAGATTTGAGAATCCTGAAGATTTGAAGAACAAACGATGAAGATTGTTCATTTATACCTTTTCCAGTTTTGGGTTCATGGGAGGGTAGATTTGTATAGGCAATTTCATATTTGATAATTCGGATTTTTTATGTATGTATCGGCATAGACATAGGGGGAGATTTGTAAGGACATTTTTCTCATGTCCAACATGTTACATTTGTGTATGTCGTACGCCGCTACATTTGGCACGTCACCTCACGATCTCACATGACGGCCTCTATCCGAATTCCGGGAATCAAGCATTCAACATCTCCATTAATGTGTCCCACATCTGCCTCAACGACTTCACGTTCCAAGATTTTAGGGTCTTAATGCAAGTGGTACGCAAGAAAAGTCAAAACAGTGAAAAAAGGCACGATAGGAGAGTTCAAGGGCATTTTCATAATTTCACATCCATAGTCCAGAGGTCTGGTCAACTGTATAGTTGAAGATCTCGCCGCAAGGAAGATACTAGAAGAAACGGCACCTCAATCCGAGCTACGGTGAAGGAGTTATGACCTTTTGAAGTTGGAGAAAATTCCTTGAAGAATGCTATTTTTTTTAACCCCAAACCAGAAAGGTACCCCAAACCGCATAAGGTACCCCAAACCGGTTCGGGGTACCTGTACACTGGATAGAATTTCAGTGTTTTTATTTTGCAAAACTCATCATATGTTTTGCTATTTAAACAACATTCGGGGGAGCAGTTTTGCAAGACTTTAGAAGACGTTTTTGAGAGTCCAAATACATCTAGTCTTTATATTTTTGAGTCCCAAGACTCATGTTTTGATTCACACATCCTTGCCAAATATTTGTGAATCCTTTTGCAACCCAAGAACACAACTTTGGTTTGTTCAACCCTTGTGGAGAAGCCGTTTCTCTTCTCCATTGCAGCCCTACTGGAAAGGGATAGTTCCAGCCGCGACTACAGAATCCGATACCTGAGGGTAATTCTTAGTCAACTTGTATTTTCATTGTAATCCGATTGTAAGCCATTTTCTTACAAATTATAGTGAAAATAAATGGTTTTGCCCCTGTGGGAGATTTTTCCTTAAATTTATTTGTTTTATCCTGCATGCTATATTTTATTTGATAAATCATCTAGATGCATGTCTTAGGGTTTAACTAAAATTTGGGTTTAATTAAAATTGGTTTTTATTTGAGAAGTCGCAATATTTCCGCTGTAGCTGCACTCTCAGGGTAGGATTCCGAACTAGTACGTGAAAATAATGTAATCTAAAGAGTACGGTGAATATCCGAGATAAATATTACGTACGATCATGATTAATAGGTTGTGTGTATACCTACTGAATTATATCGATACCTAGGTGGAGAGAATACCTAAAGTATATTTTTCTAGAATAGGGTCGAGGTAGGATTCCGAACTAATATATGGAAACAATGATTTGGGGTTGTGATGAAAGAATTCTGAACCAATACATGTATAAAATTTCATGAGTGGGGTCGAGGTGATTTTTTGAACCAATACATGAAATAAACTTGGGGGCGAGGTGACATTCCGAACCAATCCTTTTACTTGGTGTCGATGGACCATTCTGGACCAAGAGTCCTTGATGTGTGTTATGGGTACATATTAGTGATGAATGAATTTATAAGTATATATTTTGTGTGAAATATATACTGTACGATAATCTATTTATATGGGATAGTAGAAAATTAAATGACGTGCATACATCTAAAAGTAAATGAAGTAGAGAGACTTAATTAGAAGAATTAAACGATAGGTAATTATTATCTTAAGAAAATTAAGTTGTGAGGCTTAATTGTAAAAGTAAGAGATAACAATATGTGAAAAGTTATCTAAGTATTTAATATATGAGATGTGTTACTGTTAATATACGGTATGGGAACTTAGTCGTGTAGATAAGTTCAGTTGAATACTATAGTCTAGTTAGCTTGGGTAGTACAGCTACGTGGGCTAAGTATAAGACGTTAGGCGTGCACTATAGATGAGGGGTGAGGTAACTCAAGAGAGTATACGAAATCTTAACATGTATTATCAATAACTCATCTTATTGTGATCATTGTTCTAAAAAACCCGCCTAGACTCCACCTAGGCTTGAGGATTGGGAGAAACGCTCTACCTTAAGCTTTTTACGCCTTATTCTTAGTAAAACCCTTAAGGAGAACTTTTTTTATAAAAACAACAATGCTTTAGTGAAACAATATCGCCTTTAAAGAATTTGTTTACTAACCGGACCATTATCTCATCCAAAATAATCAAATTTAATTTTCATATACTCAGACATATTTTTATGATATGTATAATTTTAGTATTTTAATAGCTTTGTTATGGTTAAAAAATATTAAAATATATTAAGAAGGCCTACACACCTTTTCACGCCTTTTTACACCTGGTTCCGCCTAGGCTTCTAAGGCTTAAGGCTTGGCCTCCACGCCTCGATCACGCCCCGCATTTTTTAAAAACTTGATTGTGATAAACACTTGATAAATATTTTCAAAACGTTTTGAGTACTAACTCTTGCTATCAAAATATTTTCAAAACCTTTTAGGTGTCCAGCCACAGGGACGCTAAACTTGAGAATTCAGTCCAGGGATTCGTAGCTCCAGCATTGTGGAGGCTGGCAGGACTTTGCGTAGACAATTTATTCTTTCAGATCTAGTGTAGGATCTCATGTTAGTACTCTCTATTGGGACATGTTGTCCATTGTCTTTATTTCAGATATTCAGTTTTGAATTATATTGGCTTTATTTAGCAGCATTGGATTTTAGCCGATTGTTGACTCGGCAAGACTTTATCCTTTATATATTACGTGATGGTTTGAATTATTGTATAGTGTGAATGTTTAATTATTTTCGCATGAGTATTGTTCTTGGGTTAATGAAAGATAAAATTTGGCACCGATTTAATTTCACTTAGGTGATTAGTAATTAAAAAGTTTTCGACAGTGATGCCAAGAATGAACCAATTGAGAAACCTAATTTAATTTAATTTAGGACTGATCACCTGGAATTTAATTAGGCGGGGTGTCACAATATAAAATACAATAAAAAGTCCTAGACTAAGCTAATTAGCTGGAATCTCCTTTTCAGTTATCACCTCCTCTTGATCATCTAAGGTCTTGTATTGCTCTGTGGCCTCTTTCGCCCATTCGAGGCACTCTTTCTCTTTATTTACGCCCTCTACCTCATCTTCCTCCTCCATGTTTAGGAAATAACCTAGATCGTTCTCTCCAAAGAGAATAAGGAACTCAAGCATTTCTGAAGGCTTTATCCCAACCTTAATTAAAGAAACACATATGAATGAAATCCAGTTTTTTCTTAGAAAAGACAAAGTCCTCATCCCATCCTTGTTCATAATCCTTATCCTTAGTCTCTAGGGAGACATATAAGGATTTTGCAAACTCTTCAGTAACCTTCTCTAACTTCTCCACATTGGACTTCTAATTGGCTAGGTCCTAGTCCTTGGCCCTCATCATGGTATCGAAGTTCTTCGCCTTCTACTGAGTGACCATTAAGGCCTTTTAGGACTCATCTAGAGCATGGTCAAGTTAGGTATTGACCTTAGCCTGGTCAGCCCTCTTGCTAAGAAATTCGTCAAAATTCATCAAAAAGTATAAGATAAGAGTCGAGCAAAAGAAAAAAGTTGAAGGGATAATCTAAATGAAATGACATAATGACTTACCAAGGAGAGTATCTTAGTTGCATGGGAAGCTAACTTATCAGTTGATAACCTACCGATCACTTCGTGATCATCTTGAAGATAGGACCCCCTCAGCAGTGCAAGGGCCAGATCAATGTTCTTAGCCACTCAAATTTAGGTAGGGTTATTCCTCTTTGAGGAGGCATACACTTTCTTTTTAGCGGGTTGAACAAGATAATATTATTGCTAATATTACTCTTTTTTGTAGGCTGGACCTGCATCTTATTAGGGGAATCCCCCAAGGTAATAGGGTCGGACAGAACCCAAATCTCCTTATATGAGAATTTGGATAACTAGGGACAAATTCCTCCTCCATCAAGTTTGTGATCCTCTTTATCGGTGGCATTTCTTCCTCAGGAGTATAAAGGATTATGATAGGAATGAGTGTTAAGGCCTCAAGCTTGAATGATACTAAAGTGATATTGGATGAAGACTCTCCATTGCCTATAAAAGAAGGATCTCTTGTTTCATGTCCATTGGGTGGTTGAGGAAGGAGGTGGCATTGGATGTGTATTTCTCTAACAAAGAGGTTGACCTTGGATGTTCGGCGCTAGTTGTCAAAGGCTACCCAAGCTTCCAGACTTTGCTCAATTCATTGAATTTGACATGTGTTTAGTCAGGCTATCTCTTATTGGGTTTCTCTGGATAGGCATAAAAAACTTATATTAAAATCAAAAAGTCATTGTCAAACCAAAAAACATGAAAATCAACACTAAACCTATTTTATATCCCCTATCAATGCACCTATGAACCCTATAGGGTTCATCGCTATATGGAATTGGCGAATGCTCCCACTTCCTCATAATGAAGTCTTGCGACTAATAATCCTGATTGGAATTTGGAAAGGTCACTACAAGGACCTTCTCAGCTTTCCTAGCCTTGTCTTCATTTGACCTCACCGGTATATAACAATGAAGTATTTGTGAGATCCCTAACCTAGTCCCACACAACTAATTATTTTTTATGGAATCCTTTCACTATTTTCCAAGTGTTGGGATAAAACTAGGCAGGAACTACATAGAAGAATCACATAACTTTAAAAAGAGTTGGTTTGAAGGAAAGGTTACCCCAAACTAAACAATAATTTGGGAGAACACCCAATGTCCTCCATCAATAGTATAATAATATTTAGGGTTTTACCCAAACTCCATGATTAGTAAATCAGGATTGGATAAACATCTCTGAAAATCCTCAATAGAACCCTTAACGACCGGATACATAATCTTCCAAATTAAAAAATAAGATCAATGGAAGAACGAAAGGAAATAATTGAAGAAGAACTATAGAGAAGTGACAGAGGATATGAAGGCAAAAGACTCTGAATCATTTTTGAAACAGAAAGAGAACAGAAAATGCGCTTCAAAATGATGACATTAAGGTCATAAAGTGAAAGGATCAACCTCTAAGGCAAACTCATTATTATTGGTGTCCTCTCAATGGCAACTGCTCACATTACCTCCCTATGGTCTCATGAATGCATAATTACCAGTATACCCCTGAAATGTTGGAGCAAATTATAAAGTCATCCTTTGAGTATAATAGGCAAAATAAAGGTTGTTTTAACTTGTGTTCGCACATTCCAATCATAATTTCTTTGGGCAGTCAAATCTCACTATCGAGCATGATCAGTATTACATTCATCGAGCAAACCTCTGCACCCCAATCGGGCTACAAATATTTATGGTTAATTATTGGGGAATTATATGACCAGTTAAGAGCAACCCGGGGTTGAAAACAACCACATCTTAAAGACATGAGAACAATTGAGGCCGATCAACAAAAAAATTAGAGTTCGATTAACCTAATCAAATTACGATAACAATGCAAGGTCATAGAGTCCCACACGACTCAATCTATTTTTGTTCTTTACAAATGTAATCCACACCCCTGCGAAAAAGGGCATATAATATTTGTTATCAATAATCGATCAATAAAGGGCGAGAAACACCCTGTGAATGTAGGCACATTGCCGAACCGCATACATACTGTGTCATCGTGTGACTGCGATTGTTTATATTTCTCCGCTTAATTATATTGATTCGAAAATAGTAGGATTTTTTCACCTACACCTTTAGGGATAAAATTATCCCACAAATAAAATAATAAGATAATGAGCCTTGACTCAAATAGTTTCTTTTAATGAGCCTTGACTTAAATAGTATCTTTTTGGAAAGAATCTATAACAACTGTGAGAGTTATATTTGAGATCAATTTGATTTCATCTTAATGTAGTAGTATATCATCAGAGGGAACTATTTTGATTTAATTGAAGTTACTTATTTAAATAAATTAATTTCTTCATTCAATTTTGATCCAACAAAGAAGAAGCTTATAATAAGAATTCTATGATAAAAATTAGATGATGGCTTAATTTGTGTTGTGTTGATAGAATGTATATAATATACAGTAAAATACTTTTTTATGTATTATTAATGGATATATGGGGTTAAGGGTTTGTACTGTTTGTTACAAATTCTAAAACTAGGCGAGAAAGTAGTTTGAAAGTTCTTCTGGTACCAAATAATAGTAAAATATAATCATGATCTAAAGATATCTACGAACCACAATGAAAAATCTATAGTTAAATTCAATTTAGTTCATTTATTTAATCCAATATAAATATAAAAAAGTGGAGAACATTATTTTGGCAAACATGCATAAAATTATTTTGAATAGTTTTTACAATAATACAATTTTAACATTATCCCTGTATCCTCAATGTAGAGATTTTTCTTTGACTTTGATATATATATATATATATATATATATATGTGTGTGTGTGTGTGTGTGTGTGTGTGTGTGTATGTGTGTGTGTGTGTGTGTGTGTGTAAATGTATGTACGTATATATATAATAATTTTATAGTTCAAATTAATTGGTTGTACCCATTCAATAATCGAATATGAATGACCTGTTTTTTACTCAGAGAGATGGGCGAGTGGTTCAAGGTGTAACATTAGAATTTCTATGTAGGATTTGTTTACTGAAGTCTTGAATAAATATATTTATGTACCTTCACCTTAGTTATCTTTGAAAATGCGTAACTAGGGCTATATGCAATATTTGTATCTTAGGCCAAACACATAAATTCTCTCTTTATAAAATATTTTCTTGATTTAATTTAGTGAACATGCAATAAATTAATGAAGCCAAATTTCAAACCAAATACGCAGAAGAAGAATTTAAGAAAAAATTACTTACTAGAAAAACTTTTATCTTAGTATCATTTAAGAAAAGACAGATACTTTACAATTTACAGACTATTGAGAGATCCACTAAGTATAATGTGGGGTTGTCTTCAATCCTTCAACTAAAATCGACGTATTCCAGCACCATCCATAGTAAGATTCACTTGCTTAAGTATCCACCGATCAACCTCAAGAATCGTAATTACTTTCTTCTTCAAAGGTAGAGCCTCAGCTCTACAATTTAGAAGTAGATAAAATCTTTACAATGGTTTTTGAACTTGGAATAAGTTCTTCTCGATTTGGAAAAGTTATCCTACAAAATATAAGGTGTTTGGATGAAAAAAGTATAGAGTTTGATCACAAAAAGAACTCAAAAATGACCTTAAGAAAAGTCTAATCCTGCATCTAATTTTATAGGGAAAGCTATTGCAAAGAGATATGGATTAATGATATGTTTTAAAGAAACAAAAACACGCGTACTCATTCGAATGAAGCACCCCATCTCGTTCGAACGTGCTTTCCATGAAACTTCGAACGACATTCCTGAGCTTCCCAAAAGGGGTCACCTCAAAACTCGTTTGAATGAGCGAAACTCATTCTAAAGACATGTTAAGTCTCTTTCGAACGACTTCCAACAATACTTCAAATGATATTCTAGAGCGAACCCAAAAGGATTTGATCCACATCTCGTTCGAATGAAGAACCTCATTCCAATGACACTATGTAACATGATCGAACTACATACCTAATCTCATTCTAACGGTTTAGAGAGTTTTTCCAAAAATTATTTGATGTTAATTATAAAACATTTTGAAAACTTTTAAATGCAAACTCTTTAAAAATTACCTGTCGATAATAAATTTTTTTACAAACCACCTCATAACCCTTTTGGGTGTTGTTGTGATGAACGATCTTCAATCTTCCAAATGTCATCAACTTCTTCACTTCGCATACGTGTAAGTATACGTGAAGGTTCATTGGCGTGTGATGGGGTAAGCCTAATAAAATAGAGTAATTATAAAACTTGCTCTTATAAATCTCCCTTTTGGTTATTCAAAATACAAACCGAAGTCAAATTGTCACCAAAGACTAATACAACTAATGCCGACCCAAATCAAGAAATTGAAATGTATAAATGTTTAAGTATTTAACTCAAAAGTATTCATCGTATTTGGTCTATGATATCATCATCGAGGTGGAATAACCTCTACACATGAGACAAAAGAAACACTGTGACACGTACGAGTTTTTAAAAAATAAACTCCCCCTCAATTTCTTCTCCCCTTTTTTGTTTGTAATGGACAAAGAGTAAGAAACTAATGATGAATGGACTAGAATCACCCAAAGAAGCAAAGATATTTCCCCTGAGATAATCTAAAGCATATGCGATGAAATTCCGAATTGCATACTAACAATTTTTTAACATTTTCAAATTTTTTCAGGTACAAAATGGAGGTATCAAAGGTACATATACAACACACCATGGAATATAACACTAAAAAATCAGAATCGTGAACGTTGTATGAAATTGAGTGAACATTCTCCATGGAAAATTAACAAAGGCATTCAAAACATATGGTAATGAAGTCATGAGATACTTCTAAATAAATAACTTAATTTCAACCTTAGGTGTAAAAATATTGATATTAATTGAAATTGCCTTGACTTATGCAACATGCTATGAATTTAAATGCTTCTCAAATCAACAACGTCAAAATATTTAATGTTTCCAAAGCGAGTCCGTTGTGAAAATCCATTGATCTTATTCTTTACAACACCCTCAAAATCTCACGTATATAAAAATTCACTCTTAATTTTGAAGATATCATAATGCTCATATGTAGCGAACCATCAACGTGAAAAAATGATGGCCTTGCCACTTCTGTTTTTGTGTGTTGTTAATCTTTTAGGATCTTTTTGCAAATGATGGATTTTGACACAGAGTATTTTTCTCTTTTATAGCCCCTTCCCATTGCTTAATATATAACAACCTTTCTCGAAAACGAATTTCGAGCAATGATTCTTACAAGCACAACTATCTCTTAGTACAATTGGTTTATTATTAAGCACGACTGAGATGATAACATTGTATTAGACATATGATAAGTAAGCAAAATGTTCTAAAAGTCCGTGCACATGTGCAATAAAGGTGATAAAGAGTCTAGGATGAAGAAAATAATCATCAATAATCAATGAAATGTTATCCTCACATTATTAAGCATACTAAGGAAACGATCATTGTCTCAAAACACCATGAAAAATTCACATCTATGGATGGAATGCACGGGTGATCCGAATATCTTAAATAGACATCCATATGTGGTGAAAAACAAAAATACAAAAATCTTTTTATCTTTTTCAAATTTTTTGTCAAAAATAAAATCTTTTTGGAGGATTTTCACACTTCTTCTTAAAAACCAAAAATATTTTTGGATTTTTCAAAATATATCAAAAAGAGAAAAGTATGTATAACCGTAAGAATATAATAGAAATGTAATCTATCAATAGGGATAAAAGATATGAACTTGATAATCACCTTATATTAGATAACAATCGTAACCTCAATCATTAGGCCTCGGGGTGACCTCAAAAGGAATATACATCATTTGAAATTCCTACATTAAACATTGTTATGTTTTGACTAAAACATTTACTTGCTCTAAAAAAACTATCAATATAACTATGATTATATGTGGGAGCGTGAATAGGACCACGTGTGGGAGTGCATGTGGGAACTCGTGTGGGAGAAAAATTCCTTAAGGTGACCTCTTTGTTTGCAATGGGAACAAAAATTAATCTGCTTGGGTCTACCTTGATCAAAATGCCTAGGACGCGCTCTCCTTAGTGGGTTCGATCTCCTAGGTGGGTTAGAACGAGGGCGATAAGGATCCATCACCAACTCGAGAACCAACTTGGGTGCATCATTGGAAGTAGATGCACCGTCATAACCTATTCCTTACCTCTTACTAAAACCTAATGCTAGAGCAAGGAGAATATTTTTAATCTTCTTAGATGTGTCCTCTAAAGTGAGGTTGATCCCCTAAGCACCTTCAAGATCTTTCTCGAGTTGGTATACACGTGATTCAAGTATCTTATGAGTCTCCAATAAAGATCGAAGATCTCTTGTAAGACTAGCCAAAGTGTTGGTAAAATCGATCTTGTCCTCATTACCACTTTTATCTTTCTGAAAACTTTTGTTTTCTTTGTAAAAAATTTCTTTGTTAAATTTGAGATTTTTTTTTAAATTTTTACGCAAATAAGGTAAGATCATCAACCTGAAAATCAAACTCAAAGTCAGAGTCAAAAACTATTTCTTTTTGGATGGGGCTTTAAAACCAATCCCTATTTTTTTATTTTCAGTTTTGGTAAACATATCAATTTCATAAGTTTGAAGGTCTCCTAAGAGTTATTTTAACCTAAGAGTATTTAAGATTCTCAAAGAGTTAAGGACATTGACTTTAGGGGTAAATTGGGATGAAAAGTGATCTCAAACTCTTTTTTATGACTCTCGTCTCTGGAATTCTCTCACCCAAATTAACACTAGTGTTAACTATATCAAATAGATGTGAAAAGATTTCATAAAATATTCGAGTCTCTAACATAGTATTAGTCTCAAATTATGTGGTAAGATTTTAAAGTTTAGAAGCTTTCACAGCGTTGGTACCCTCATGAGTGAGCTTGAGAATATCAGGCGCTTCCTTAGACATGGTGTTCATCATGATGTGATGGAACTCGTCAGGATTGACATTCCAGAAATGTCACTTAAATCACAAGAGTTGAAATTACTCCATTGAAATTCTTCATCCGTCTAAGAGGTGACGAGTTTAGGACTTATGACATTGTCATTAGTCACGGTGGGTGGTGTCCACCCTCTTTTAAACACAATCCAAACTCTTTTATCAATAGATTTAAATCGAACTCATTCTTTCTTTCTAGTAGGCATAATTTGACCTATCAAAATTTGGAGACCTATTATACAAATTATCCAATTTAGCCCAATTTAAAGATCACACAGCAAAATAGTGTAACCTGCTCTGATACCAATTTGAGAACACACAACTGGGACTATATAGAATATTTATATCTAGTACTAACACACAAACCCTCTATTTAGAACATTTTATCTTGATTTAATTTAGTAAAAATGCATTAAAGTAATGAAGTCAAATTCCCAACCAAATAGTAGAAGAAGAATTTGAGGAAAAATCCCTTACGGGCAAAACCTTTTATTTCAGAACTGTTTAAGAAAAGACAAACACTTTACGACTTAGAGACTACTTAGAGATACACTAAGTATAATGCAGAGTTTTCTTCAATCCTTCAACAAAAAATGATGCAGTCCAGCACTACCCACATCAAGCAGCTCTTTCCTCGGCATCCACTAATCAGCCTCATAAATCGCAATTCCTTTCTTCTTTAGCAGTAAAACCTCGACTCTAAAATTTAGTAGTAGAGAAAATATTTACAAGTGTTCTTGAATTTGGAATTTTTTCTTCTTGATTTGAAAAATAGATCTTCAAACATCCAAGGGGTTTGGATGGACAAAGTATAAAGTTTGATCACAAAAATAAGTCTAAAATGCCTTTAAGAAAAGTCTAATCCCGCATTTTTATATAAAGAGAAAGTTTTTGAAAAGAGATGGGGATAAAATATTTGGAAACATATGTTTTAAAAAATAAAAACACGCCTACTCGTTCAGATGAACCGGTACCTCTTTCAAACGAAGTATGCCATCTCATTTGAACGTGCTTCCAACGAAACTTCGAATGACATTCTAGAGCTTGCCAAAAGGCGTCGCTTCAGAACTCATTCGAACGAGGGAAACTCATTCTAATTACATACCTAATCGCGTTCTAACGAGTTAGCGAGTTCTTCAAAAAATTCTTTAACATTCATTTTAAAACATTTTAAAAACTTTAAATGGAAAGTCTTTAAAAACTACTCAAAATACCTTATTTATAAGGGTTTGCTCCAGTCGTTTTTTGTGGATTTTTTAAAAATAGCTACAAAATGTATTTTGACCTAATTTTCTGAATATGAGTTGATTGCAAGGTTAATTTCAAGAGAAAATTAAAAAATTTGAAAAAATAAAGTTTTTTAGGTCCTACAACTAGGTGTGATGTATGGTGTGATGTATACATCATGATGTAGGTGAGCCTTCCTCTCTCTCTCTCTCTCTCTCTCTCTCTCTCTCTCTATATATATATATATATATATATATATATATATATATATATATATATATATATATAATTTGGGGATCCCCATGGGTAGGGGACCCTATTTCTCATCGCCCCTCGCTTAATATTGAAAACGATATTAAGTCTACACCCCTGAAATGTTATCGCCATACCCACCATGAATCAAGGAATTCTCGTGGGGGAAAAATCAATGGGAAAATGTTCCATCCCTATTCTTTTATATTAGTTTTCCATTATCGAAAAATACAGGAAAGTTAATATTAAACTAGTCATGGAAATGTCCCTATCGGTTGAAATACATAAATTGGGGGAAGATCCATTGAAATCCTTATTTATCTTAACCAAAAGTAAATTTACTTCACCATATGGGAGAAAAAATGATTGAATCTTTCCTTAAAAAATTGAAATGCATAATTTTTTATGCTAATGTCGCGGGGGGGGGGGGGGGGGGAGGGACAGGACATATTTAGAATTGATGGATAATTAAAAATTTGCGTGTATATAAACACAAGAACAACAATTGATTTGCATACTTGTAAGGATAAATTTCTAATCGAGTCAATTTGTATATAATTAGATTAATTTCGTTTGTACAAAACTAGTTGAGTCATAAGTTAGGTCTTGATTTGGTTTAGCTTTCAAATCCTATGACGTGTGTGATTGAAGCCATAGCAGCCAAGTTAAAATGTCTACGTCATCGTGTCGTGTTTCGTGCCAAGTTATTCTTCAATGATCAAGGATTTCATGAGGTATGAATGCAAATATTTTTTATCCTTTGTATTACATATAGGTGTTGTTTTTTTAAGAATTTCCTTGACGATATTTTTCATAAAAGAATTTTTAAAGAAAACTAATTTTTTTTAAAAGTAGGTTGAACGAGATTTTATCCATTCAAATGAAATATCTCAATTCGTTCGAATGATAATTTTAACTAGTTCAAACGAGAGTAGGGTCTTTTCATTCTAACGAGATTGTTCCACCTCAAAATTATATTTTCTATAAATAGGCGTGCGATAACTTTTTGGGTGGAGAGTTTGCAAAAAATATTTTTCAATCAATATCCAAAAGCTTATAACCCTAGTTTCACCCAACTATTTTGAGATCCAAGTTTCATCTCAATTTTATTGATTGAGATCTCCTATTTATCGCCAAAGATCGTTTATACTCTTCATCATAATGTTATGTATTGTTTAGTACGATAGACTTCTATGGTTTAAATGCAATGGACTCCGCATTTTGTAATGGCTTGTTGATACTGTATCAGTGGATACTGAGGCGTGTGTAGAATCACATTTTGTAATAGTGTATAGGTGGACTTCTACATGTCATTGTGCAGAAGGTCAAAGTAACGAAGACGCATCAGGGCTTGAAGGCCCCTCCTTGTGTAATTCCCGACATAGCGATTTTTTATGGTTGGGTCATCCAAAGTTTTTCCTAGTGTGGGTTTTTCTCGTACATTGGGCGTTGTGTGATTGATTTAATTATCTATTTATATACTCACCTAGATGCATGCTTAGTCAAGATAAATTTTGGTAAACTGTTTAACATAATTTTCAGTTTTATCGGTGCAAGTTTTACTTGCTTAATTTGTTTAATTTCAAATTAAATTTGAAATATTTAAAAATAGTGGTATGTGTATTTTGCCTTTCCATATAAACCTTGGCACGTAGCTGTAGTTTCAAAACTCACACTCACTTAAGCCATTTATCAAACACTTAACCTCAAAATTATTAAATCCAACTTTAGCTCAAGGAAATTTTTATGAGATCATTCAAATCCAATTCAAAAGTATTTGAGTTCAATTTCTATTTAACAAGATGAGAAATTTATAACGAGATCCAATTAGATTCAAATTCAAGTTAATTTGGTATTAAGTGAGATATATCCAAAATAGTTCAATTTAGTTGGAATTATGTGGGACCTAAACATCTAATAACCCAAATCACGTGTTAAACTAAATTAATGAGGTAATGTTTTTCTAATGAATATAAATGAGATATTGATCACAACATTATGATGTCAAGGGAAAAAACCCACTTAGGGGGGAAAACCTTAGGATAGTACAACTAATCCCCTAGAAAAATGAAGATATTACAAGAGATCAACCATATACTTAGCTTGAATTCCATTACAAGCTCCCACTATGCACCAATCCTCAATAATCCACCCGATCTAATGACTCTCATCCAAAGCTCCTTTATAAATCAACAAAAGAGGTGGTTAAAGAAGTATATATAAGGAGAGCAACTGTAGATCTTGAATCATCGGACTCACCTAACCTATAAGGAATTCTCCTTTTATAACCTTTATAAAGGTTATTTTATTAAGAAAGCAAAACAAAACGTGGGCTGCTGAAAAGGAAAAGTCGTAAAGTGCACAGTAAAAAGTATACAGTAATTTCAATAATTAAAAAAGCAAATAGTAACTCATTTGGATGTTTTGTTTTATACTTCCAAATCGTCATTGCGTGCGTCAGCTGATTAGTGACCGTATGTAGTTCCCACTTCGCGTGCTGGATGATTTTCAGTCGTCCATGTGGGTTTGATATCCTTATGCAATTGTCAAGCATCGAATGCATTGGCAATATTGGCCTCAGCGAAAGAGTCGAATGACATACTATCGTTAGGGTTGTGATTTGGAGGTCCATGTAGTTGTACTTGTTCGTATTCCTCCGCATGGCTTAATTGTTCGTAGGGAACATCTAAATTATTTTTATTTTTCAAATTGTTTAGAAACTCCCCTACAGTCGCTCGTTGTTCAAGCGAGGTAGTGTAGTTTATCAGTAAATTGGTAACAAATAATCTACGTCCATCAGTTACCATGAATTTTAAGGCTGTTTCCCGATAATAATAATCTACTAAATTAGAAATATTGATCAGGTTTTGTGACCAATATCTCGTTGTATCCAACTGGTCCAACGGTACAGTAAGTGCAATCTCCCATGGTAACTGATGGACAGAGATTATTTCTTCCCGATTTACCGATAAACTACACTACCTCGCTTGAACAACGAGCGACTGTACGGTAGTTTCTAAAAATTTGAAACTCAAAAATAATTTAGATGTTCCCTATGAACAATTAAGCCATGCGGAGGAATACGAACAAGTACAACTACATGGACCTCCAAATCACAACCCTAACGATAGTATGTCATTCGACTCTATCGCTGAGGCCAATATTGCCAATGCATTCGATGCTTGACAATTGCAGAAGGATATCAAACCCACATGGATGACTGCAAATCATCCAGCACACGAAGTGGGAACTGTATACGGTCAGTAATCAGCTGACGCATGCAATGACAATTTGGAACTATAAAACAAAACATCCAAATCAGTTACTATTTGCTTTTTTAATTATTGAAATTACTGTATACTTTTTACTGTGCACTTTACGACTTTTCCTTTTCAGCAGCCCACGTTTTATTTTTCTTTCTTAATAAAATAACCTTTATGAAGGTTATAAAAGGAGCATTCCTCCTCACCTTTAAATCATCTTCTGAATCTCTCCTTCTTGTAATATTCTCTTCTCTCCACATGTAATAATAAGATTGTAGCAATAGTATTTCGATCATTTCCGCACTGTGTAATTGGTATCAGAGCCTTGTTACCAAAGACTATATCATTTAAGCTATTTAAAGTAGTACTAATTTTACTAATATCATTTTCGGATTTTTTATCTATATGCAAACTATGATTATACATAGACTCATCTTTTTGTAACCATGGTGCTAAACAGTGTAAATTAATATTATTATTATTTTGTTCATCTTTATCAGATTCCATTGGTTCCTAAGACCTCCTATTATATGTTGTTTCAGGTGCCTAAAACCGATTTTCCTAAGGCCGATTGCTAACTACAGTAGCTTTTTGGCAAACAAAAATATGGGCTTTGAAACAATAATAGGTATATGGGATTTATGAAAACTTTGAAGATTTTCAAACTAATACTCTTTTTTTTATACCTTAAATACAAAAAAGATTAACACACTTATTTATATAGAACTAAGATTAAACGGTATCTCATACAACAATTATTACGGCACTTAATTCCAATAACTTTATGTTTTACTCTAAAATTTTCTCCAGCAACATAAGTTCTGTGATGGAGTATAATAGTTTCTACTTTAACATTCTTATTAGCATAGCAATATAATTAGAATACTAACATTTGATAACAATATTATTCTTTTTAATTAGCATAACAATATTATTCTTTTTAAGTTTTTCAAGAAGTGGTAATTCTTTTTGAGATAATCCTTTTATGAAATTTCTCCCATAATTAAGGATTCCTAGGAAACTTTGTAATTGTGTTTTATCCAAAATTTTCTCATTAAAATCTCTTATTTTAGAGATGATGTGATCTTGTAATTGTAGGCCATCCTGGTTTAGGATTATGCCAAGAAAATTAATTTCTATTTTTTCAACATCAATTTTCTTAGGTGATAAAATGATTCCATGTTTTTGGAATTTTTCACAAATAATTTTTAGATGATATCTATGTTCTTCTATGGTTTTGGAGAAAACAAGGATGTCATCTATATAGACAACACAAAAATCTTTAAGGTCTTTAAAGATTTTGTCCATCCATCTTTGATATACCCGAGGAGCTGTGTTTAGTCCAAAAGGCATAACATTCCATTGATAGTGTCCTCTAGGGGTACTAAAGGCTGTCAATGGCTTGGATTCTTCAGTTAGTTTTAACTGCCAAAATCCATATTTACAATCGAATTTGCTAAAGAACTTTTTTCGTTTAGTTTGGTTAATTAATACATCCTTTCTTGGAATAAAATAACCATCAAATTCTAATTGTTCATGTTGTCTTTTATAATTTATAGCCATTCTAGCTTTTCCTCTTATAACTTCACTATGTTTTCTTACCATGAAGGAAGGGCTAGAGTGTGGACTTATTGTTTCTTCAATAATCGTTGTTACATTTGTAACGAAGAAGGCCACTATGCACCTGATTGTCCTAAAAAGGGGAAAAGTGCAAATAAAATGATAAAATTTCTTGAAGAACAAGAATTAGAAATATTTTATGGAGAAGAATTATCTGATTCTGATGTTTCTAATAATTCTAATGAAATTTTATTTGAGCTTGAATCTGATTCGAAAACATTCGATGAAGAACTCGTATTTATGTATAATACTGCAGAAGTACGAGGTAGTAGCGAAGATAAGCTACAAACAATAGCCCTTCGCGAAATAGTTGGAGAAGAAATCACTTTTACCAACGAACAGTTACAAGAAATTGATAATCAAAGACAACTTATAAAAAAGGAAGATGTCTACAAATTATCAAAATTCAAATTATTCTCAACAAGAATATTTGAACAATTTAATGGTAATACTACTGTTGGCTCAACAGATGATGAAACAGCAGATATTAAACTTTTTGATTTAAAAAAGATCAAAAGATGGAAGAAAAAACACCCAAATATTAAATATATACATATCGATTTTATACAAATATGTATTGTTGCTTGTTTAGACAAGGTATGGATACACCCGTAGCTATACTGGTCTTAGACAAAAGATTCAGTAATCCTATGAATGCCATAACTGGAGGAGTCCAATCCAATTTGGTAATTGGAGTTATTTGGTTTAACATAAAACCAAATTTCTTCATATCAATTGATGATCTAATATTGAGGAATCTGTCATTATAAAAATCCAAACCAAAGGGATAGGAATGAAACATACCTCTAGAAATATGTCAATACATTGGAAAACAATTCATGAATTGACAACTCTACCACATACAAATACACAAAATGTGGATAGAAATATTTGAACATCGACCATTTGATTCGGCAATACAACCCAGATTAATCAACTGGAGAGATTTGGAAGTACCAAAACAATGGATACTACCCCAAATAACAGAACCACCTCCTGAAAAACAACGTTGAATTACAGGTGTCTGGTAATAATGTTTATTTTAAAAACAAACAATCAGAAAATTGGCAAAAGAATTTTTCTAAAAAATTTTTTTAAATCAAAGTTGACCTCGTATGCCTTATGAACCCTTCTTTTAGAAGTTTCACAATAAAAAGGAAAAAACATCACAAAAAATTAAAATAAAAAAAATAAGAGGAAAAAAAGATCATATTGCAATAAAATTATTTAGGCGTCAAAGGTAATTGTTAACTTAGTTCTAACCCCTATTTGGGGGCATCTGGAGCCATTATAGCCCTTTTCGCTCTCAACGATGAACAAGTGTTCCTAATTATTCACTAAGTAACCATTGTAATAGTATTACTTGTTGGAATCAAGAAGATTGTTAATAAGGGCCCTTTCAGCTTTCATTGCCTTCAAGTAATAGATTTTCTCAGAGGATAAACCCACAATTAGGAATAACGAATATCATGGATACCCAAATGCATTTTTGAGAGTTTATTCAAATGTTTATTCCCATTAATTATCCTCCAAATTTTGGGGGGAAATTTGGCTAGAAACACCTTTAAATATTCATTAAATTACAAAAGAGGCGATTTGGGGGAAAAGTGACCCCCGCCTCCTCCAAAAATTGAGAAAATAACCAATGGATTTCATCAATGTTGTAATAATCTATGGGATTAGAGAAAAGAACCACCATAACCAATTCACTGATTTAAAATCCATTTAATGGCCCCGTTAGTGTTCTCATTGATAACGTAAACCATGGATCCTACAGACGACCATGGCAACAAACAAAAATAAGAAAGTTTTTACCGAAAAAGAATACAAAAGTGAGAAAATAACTCATTGATAATGAAATTCGGGAAGCTCCGGCAAGGATGTTCTCCTGAAATGCATTTTTAAATATGAGGATCAAATTATGGGGGAGTGGGTTCAATGGTGTGGATTTGTTCCCTATGAAGGCTTCATCATTAGACGTGTGAACATCAAAATTATAGCTTGCAAAGTAAACATCCATTTAGCTAAATAGGGAAATTATCAGCATACCCTTTGCCTTCAATGAACAAAATGACATGTCATTATGAATAAATTACCAGCATCCTTTCTTACGCATGTCCTCTTGTGTGACTTTGAATGACCGTGACCTCAGTGTGGACTTTCGTTTATTTAGAAAATTATGCACGACCTCAACTAGTAGCGGATCTTTAGGGGCAATAAAAAATCGCGTGGCCTATAAACTTTGTGGACAATCATCATCATGTAAAAAACTCAATGGATAAACTAACTTGAAAAAATAAAGCAGAGGATAAAGTTGGCTAATTGAAGAAAACTATTAAGGTTTCAAGAACCTAGGAATGTTTTAGGTTCCCTCATAAATATAAACATATCCTCTCAGGGGAAGGTATATATAATTGAGTAGTAACTACAATCTGCCAAAAGTACTTTGTGAAATTAATAAAAGAGCAAAAGAACTTTGTGGATGTATGCATATTATTGAACCACATATGTCTTGCCTCTTTTTATGTGTGTGGAATTCACCTTAATCAAGGTCGATTGGTTATTCGATTTGTGCATTGAATCTCTATTAGTAGGATTTTATCAGCCCCATATATTATGATATTATATGTATAATAAATAATACAACTATATACATGCATTAGAGATGATATTATTAAATACATGTATACTTTATATTTTAATAATACGCATTGTGGGGGATTATTCGTCCACGCATAAGGAGGATACACATATCCATTGATCCTATCAATGATATCACATCATGGGATAAGAATGGTTGGAGCCAACCTGTGCAAATAGATACGATCCATAAGATTGAATAGAAATCAATTGTCATAGAGTCCTTCTTGGCTTAAACTATTTTCCTTTCTCTATAAATGTAACCGTCACCCTATGAAAAATGGGCATGTAATATTTATTATCAATAGTAGATTAATAAATATAGAGTAAAACCCAATGAACGTAGGCACAATGCTAAAATACATACATACTATTCTCGTGTGATTGAGCTTTATTTCTTTTTCTGTTCGGCTGTGACTGTGTTGATTAACACGAATAGGATTTTACCTCCTATAATTGCTGCCATTCTTGGGAAGTGACTTCCTTTAATCATCAAAATAAATCCAACGAATAACCATATCTGATTCATATAGCTAACTGATTCTAACCCAAGATAGTCAACAGGATAATCAAAACATCCTTGAGACTCCCAAAGTCAGGTCAAAAATCCAACCTAACAGAAACTGAAACATTCCCAACTCGGGTTATCGCCAAAAGAAGGATTAAACGGTGGAGAGAAATGATCCGTCAAAGTCTAAGAAGATTTCTAGGCTCGTGGATGCTTATGAGCAATGTCTATGGAAACAAGAGGCCACCATACATCATCGATAAGAGAAAATTCTCGTATATATGTCTACTTCGAGAGGTTAAAGGAAAACCTATTGAGGGACAAGTGAAAATTACATGAGGTTTACCATACCCCTAGCCCTCGGGCAAGTAAAACTCTCAATTGAGGAAGGAGTTTACTACACGACTAATATCATTCCTACCGACGATGATCACCATATGAGAAAGATTGCCAAAACATCCACCTCAGTAAGAATGACCTTCGTAACCATATACGAAAGGAAATGTATAATCACCCAACCCATCTGAAAGACAAAATCACCAAGGAGTTGGCCATCGTCTACCAGATAAAGTCTTTTTTTCCCCAAATGATTGAAGACTTTGAGCATCATAAGAAGTTCGCCACCCTCTGGTTCAAGGTTTATGATGGGAAAACTGATCCAATCGACCGCGTTCGTTAATATTGCAAACCAATGCCCTTCAGAATAACAACAAGTCTCACATATCATTTATGTCCTCTTCCAATGCAGGGGAGGGTTCACTTAAGTAGTTTGAAAAACACCACATCGATCTGTATCCATCTTTAAGCAGTTCGCAGAGGCCTTCACTGCAATATTCATCACCAGTAGAACACACCCAAAGTGCATGGACTTACTCCTTAATATAAAGAAGAAACCCAATAGACCTTGTGCGAAACCAATCGGAGATATTAGGAAATCTACAATAAGGTAGAGGACTTCTCTAGCAAGTGGGTGTGGTCTCATTTAAGATAAACCTGCCAAACAGATCCATGTTACAATGATGTCTTAAAAATAAAGGTCAATACAATAAATGACCTGATATCTAAAATTGATATTATGCCAAGGTGAAAGACGTAGTGGTAACCATTTAACATGATAATGGTCGGCCAAAGGCGGGCAAAATGGAGATAAGGAGGGTTATCTCAATAATGGGGTAAAATCTTAATGGGGAAGCTAAGGACGATGATAAAAAATATCGCAGTAAGGCCCATCGTTCCATTAACATTGTTTACAAATAATTGATTAAAAAAATCTTGAACAAGATCAAGTTTCAATAATATTTCAACCAGCCAAGGAAGATGAAAGAAGACCCGTTAAAGAAAATATTGTTACGATATATTCCTACCATTAGAAGCGTGGGCCAAAAATAGAAAACTACAAGGCACTCAAGTCATACTTAAAATAATTATCCCATTTAGGTCATATGGATGGCTATATAGAGAAGAAGAATGGAAAGGCCCCTGTGGAATGCAATCAAAAGCCTGGTAATGCCTTAGACGATGAAAAGATAGGACATGAGTTTGCAAGTTATCTGTGGTGCCTCAAACCCAAATCAGATTCAAGGCAATGCCACACAAATGGAACTAAAAAAGGTAATTGCGATCATGAATGCCTTCCAAATCAACTCTATTAAAACCTCAGTCGATAAACATTATCTATTGGTTGATATTAACTATGCTAAGCGTATAATTTTCATCGAGAAAAACCTTGTTGAAGTCAGAACTCCATAGCATGACGTGCTAGTAATTACTCTCAGAATTTATAATTAGGAAATGGATAAGCTACTAGTGAACTAGGTGAGCGCCTTAAAAATAATGTATTTAAAGTTGTTTAACAAAATCAACTGCAAAATGGAGGAACTAAAAGAAGACACCATCGTTGTGGTCAGCTTCATTGGTAGAATGACGATGCCCCTAGGGAAAGTAGAACTCCTAGATTGGGAATACATCCAAGTTGATAAAACATTTAGTAGTGAGCATTGAGTCTTCCTAGAATGTGATTCTATAGCGATGGTGGATCCACGCAAGGAAAGTTATTCCTTTCACTTACCATTAGAATCTCAAATGCATTACTAATAGGAGTAATACAAATCTGTGGGAACCAAACAACTCCATCCTCTCCCAAGAATTTCTTTATCGTTGTTTTATTGCTACCATTGACTTATCACTGCCATTATACCCAAGTAAGAAAAGAATAAGAAAAGTATGGAGAACATGAAGGGACTCAATCCATCTAAATGGTAGCTAGAGTACGGAAGAATGGGGATAAAAGAAACAAGGTTATTTCCCACGGATAGATTCAAGGAACCACTAAAATAACTCATGTTCAACGACTCTCACCTCAAAAAAGAAATTTTTAATCGGCATCCCATTCAACGATCACGAGAAAGAAGAATTGATCTTTTTTCTAAAAGAGAACAAAGATGTGTTCACTTGGTACCTATTTAATAGGCCTAAAATTGATCCCGAATTTATATGTCAGTGATTCCATGTGGACCTTGCATTCCTGCCGATCACACAAAAGGTGCAAGAACAACCCAAGAGAAGGCTAAGGCAGTTGAATCGAAAGTAGGGAAACTTCTAGTGTCAAGGTCCATCAAAGAAATTGAATTCGATAAATGGATATCAAACACAGTCCTGTACTAAAAAAAGAGTAATGAAAAGTGGATATTTTCATATAATTCTGTAAAAGCATATTTTTATAATTGCTCACATCTTAGTCTTTTTGTTATTTTAGCGTATCACATTACAAATCGAAGTTTCAAATGGAACATTTCATTTGCATTGCCTTCACAATCATTAGAAGAAATATTAAGTGACCGAGCACCATTATTAAAATTGTCACCAACACTTTATGGAGGTATACGACATGTGGTTTTAAAATCTCAATTAAATTATATTCTGGGATGTCTATTTTTTTACATCGAGGATTTTTGATAAAATGGATTATAATAATATTTTTTGATTTTTAATCTCGATCGAATGAGATTAATATCTTATTTGAAAAAAAGTTGGTTCTCGTTAGAACGAGCTTCGAACGACCATCAAATGAGAATCTTCTATTTATTAGCTACACTCTCATTGGAAGGTCGTTATAAATTTGTTCAAACGAAAGTGAGTTGTTGTTCGAACGAGACCAAAAATCGATAGAATGAAACTAGTGTTTTCATTCGAATGAGATGCTATTTTCGTTCGAATGAGATCGTCGCCTCAAAATTCGTGATAAGATTTTCCCAAGACTTTTGGTCAAAATGAATTCCCAATATTTAAACCAAAACTTTTTGTCTTTATGTTTTGTAAAAACACTATTATTTTTCAAATCGTATACCCCATATATGATTTGTTGAGTCTATAAAAAAACCTAGTTTCCATACCTACTTCAAACCCTTGTAGGTATCTTCTCAACGACTGATTTTTATGGAGTTGCAGCTTTACGACTAAAGAAGATAGGATTATGCAATTTTGAGGCTGACTGGTGGATATTGAGGGAAGACTGCTTCCTGAGGGTAGTTCTGGACTGCATCACATTCTATAAAAGATTTGAAGACCCTGTGTTTTGCTTTGTGGAGCTAAGTATTCTTTAAGTTGATTTGTGTCGATCAAACTCTTACAGTGTTGAATACTAGGTTTTCAGGGATTTTCCCTTATCTTCTTTGCATGTTTAGTTTGCTTGTGTGATTAAAGAATATAATTTGGACATTATATTAAATGCACACCTAATTGCTAATCAAGAAAAAAAATAGGTAAATTTTGAATTTGTGTGTGTAACCTAATATACAGACTATCCATACAAACTTGTATACTCAAATCGGTATTAGAACAGGTTACACTAAGGTTTTGTGCGATCCTTTAATTTTGGGTTAATATAGATAATTTGTGTAATAGGGTACCTATTTTTTATGGGTCTAGTTATTCTTACTGGAAAGCTCGGATGAGATCAATTTTAAAATCTATTAATGTAAGAGTCTGGCTTGTTTGTGAAAAAGGACTAATTGTAATGTCTTAGGTCCTAAACCTGTCACTGCCTAGATAGAAGATGCTTTTAAGTGGAGTAATTTTAACTCACGCGTTTTAAGTGCCATTTTTGGAGCCATCACCCTGACGTGTTTCGCTACATCATGTCTTGCACCACGTCTAAGAAAGCTTGGTATATCATCCAACTCACTCACGAGGGTTCCAACACAGTGAAATATTCTAAGGTTCAAAACCTCACCTTATAACTTGAGACTATTACTATGCTAGAGTCTAAATCTTTTGATAAATGCCTGACACCGTTAACTCTAGTTACAATTTGGATGGGAAAATTCCTGAGACACATGTAATGAAAAAGATTTTGAGATCCTAGTCAGCCCGTTTCATCCCTAAAGTCACTATCCTAAATTCGTTAGGAATATTAGATACTCTTAGGATAAAAGAACTCATAGGAGACCTTCAAACTTATAAAATTGATATGTTTCCCAAAACTGTTATGAAAAAGGGAATAAGGATTGCTTTGAAAACTCAAAAGAAGAAAGAAAAAGTTTTTGATTCTGAATCCGAGTTTGATTTTGAAATGGACGATTTATCCCTTTTGAAAAAAAAATCTCATATTTAACAAAGAAAATTCTTCCAAATAATTTTTTTTTAGAAAAATAAAATGGAAATCAGGGTAATAATGTTTATGAGAAATATGATGTGAGGTGTAATGCGATGAGTGTGATGGAAAGGGACATAATGACCACGAGTACGCCGCTAGGCTAAAGAGACGGGGCAAGGGAAAAATTGCACATAAAGTCACTCTTAGCGATGGTAACGTCAATGGATTTCTGGAATGAATTGTTGCATGAACCAAATTTATGCGCATTCATGGAAGGTCACGTTAGTACTTCTAGTTTGTCCCATGTCGGTGAGCACATTTCAAAATATGAGAGCCTCAATAAAGTTTTGAATCGTTCTGAAGAGAGTGAAAGTAAGAAAGATAATTTGAGTGAGGGAGAAGGTGGAATCCAAAAAGCCTTTTGGAAACTTTACACTGAGACGTTAAAAATGAAAAAGATCAATAAAGAATTGACTCTTATGGTGTTTGATTTATAGAAGGAGGTAAATGTTTTGAGAGAGTGTGAGGCATCAGTGAGTTAAATTAAGAACATGAAAGTTTCTTTGTGTGAGCAGTTGATTGTTATTAGTATGGAGAAGGCCGATTTGACCAACACTATGGTTAGTCTTACGAGAGATCTTCAAGCTTCACTGAAGACTCGTGAGAACTTAAACCGGGTGTATCCCAACTCGAGATTGATCTCAAACATGCCCAGGAAGTTAATGCCACTTTAGAGGACAAACCTAAGAAGGTTAGAAAGATGCTCCTTAATCCCTCATTTGGTAACATTGAGAGAGGCAAGGAATAGGTTATGATAGTGCATCAACTTCCAAAGTCTCACCCGAACCGGTTCCCAAGTTTATGATGGATCCTTATGGGCCTCGACTTAACCTACCACGAATATCTAACCTACCAAGGATATCTCGTACTAGGCATTTTGAGCAAGGTAGACCCAATCCCGCTTATGTTTATTCCCATTGAAAACAAAGTGGTTAACTTAGAGAGTTTTGTTTTAATCTAGGAAGATTTTTCCACACGCGTGTTCCCTAGTATGCTCCCACACAAGTTCCTAGATATATTTTCCCACGCACTCCTACACATATTTTTCCACATACTCCCTCACATCAACATAGATGTTTTGAGAGTTTTTTAGAGCAAGTAGAGTATTTAGTAAAGACTTCATAATGTTTGATGGAGGAATTTTATAGGATATCCTATCCTTTTTAGAACTCCTCTGGGCGTAATGATTGAGATTAAGACTTGTTTTTAGAATAGGATGTTTCTCGTGTTCATATCTTATATCCCTATCATTAATCTATTGTATTCATATATTTTTCTTTTTGATATATTTTCAAAAAATGCCAAAAAGTTTTCGTTTTATGAAAAGTTTGAAAAATCCAAAAAGAGTTTTGGTTCTTAAGAAAAAATTTGAACTGTTGAAAAAGATTTTATTTTTGATAAAGTTTTTTAAAAGGACAAAAAGATTTTTGTATTTTACATTTTTCACCCATATAGATTAACATTTAAGATATTTGGATCACCCCTATATTTCATCCATTCACATGACGTTTTCATAGCGTTTTGAGATATGGATTTGTTTCATTAGTGTGCCTAATAATGTGAGGATAATATTAAATTGTTCATTAATGATTACTGTATTTATTCTAGACTCTTTATCAACTATATTGCACACATGCACATACTTTTTGAACGTTGTACTTTCTTATCATGTGTCGAGTACGATATTTTTATCTCAATCTTGCTTAATAACAAACCAAATGTAATAAGTGATAAGTTGTGATTAAAAGAACCATTTTACAGATTTCTTTTTCGAAAAATATTGATGAATGTTAAGCAATAGAAAGGGCTACGAAATGGAATGCGTTAAAATCCACCATATGTAAAAAGAGCCTAAAAAGATTAACGTCACACAAAAACAGAAGTGTCGAGGCCATTTATTTTATATTCATTGATCTTTCGTTACATATGAGAATTCTGATATCTTTAAAATATTTGAGAGTGAATTCTTATATATGCAAGATTTTGAGGGTGTTATAAAGTAGAAGATCAACGGGTTTGCACAACGGACTCTCTTGAAAAACATTAAATAGTTTGACATTATTGATTTGAGAATCACTTAAATCCATGGAATATTGCATAAGTTGATTCAATTTCATTTAAGTTCAACATTTTACACCTAAGGTTGATATTGAGTTCTTTCTTTAGAAGTATCTCATGACTTCGTGCACCTATATTATGAATGCTTATGTTGATTTGCCTATGAAAGATTTTCACATAATATCATTTCGTTTTCATGATTCGGACATTTTAGTGTTATTCCATGATATGTTGTATTTGTATTTTTTCATACCTTGTTTTATACTTCAAAAATGAAATTTTTTAATTTTTTTCCAAATGGCATAACAACTTTTGGTTCCTTATTTTTGGCATATCTCTTTATACTTCTTGTATTATCATTACATATTCTATATCGATTATATTTGTGATGATAACTTCGCTTATTTGTGTGATGCTAATTATACATGCTTAGCTTCTAACCCTTTGTCTATTAAGGATAAAAAGGGGGAGAATGAATTGAGGGAGAGTTTTATTTTTTATTTTATACTCATACGCGTCGCGGTATTTCTTTATTTTATGTGTCTAGATCTCTTCTTCTTTAATGATAATCTTATGGACTATATAAGACGTAGACAAATTTGGCGACTGGGAGAACAATTTTAATTGAAGACAAAATTTCAAATGTCATTTCGTTTTTGGGTTTGGGAGGACATTAGTCTAACACCCTGTAATTTTAATGATTTTTATTCTGGGATTAATTAAATTGTAGTGGGAAATCAGTCCAGATTAAAAAATATTAATTAGCGAGACAAGGGTTAATATTTATTTATATTGAATATTACTTAGTGAATGAGTAATAAAATTGATAAGAAAATATTATGAATGTCGTGTGTGAGAAATACAACAGTTATGATAAATTTAGTCGGGACGCGCGTGTGAGTCGTGTCGGGACTTGAATTTGTTGGATAAAATATAATTTAATTATTGGTCATCCAAATGATCATTTCGAGTGCCCCAATGTGTCCGAATGGTTCAAAATAGTCAGAAAAGTGTACTTGGGGATTTAGTTTGGATTCAGGGGGCATCTTTAGGCCAAACTGGCACCCCAGAGGGGTATTTTGGTCTTTTGAAATTTTGGGGAAAGGGGACCTCCGAAAAATAAATAGTTATATCTGCAGTTATGTAAGGGAAGTTAGGGTAAAAATAATAAGAAACACAGAGGGGCTACAAGAGGAGGAATGAAAAGGGTTTTCAGAGAGACTCTAAGACTTTTCCACCATTCTTACACCACCGCCACCACCGTTGAGTAGATCGGAAGGAGTGGAACACCACTCGACCATTATTCTATGGAAATTCAAACCTACATATAGAGGCAAGTATTTATCTGACAAGTGATTAGATATGCCATCCGTGTTAGGATCATAAAAATATTGGTTTCGCAAATTTTGGCTTAATTTGGAAGATATAAAGTATGTTCTTGGGTAGGAATTGTGATACCTTGATTGCTTCTACTTGTAGGACGAATTTGATGAATTAGTTTAACTAATTTATGAGTAAATCTGGAGTTATGTTGAAGTTCTTTAACAAAAATGATAAACTAGGGTTTTTAAAGAATTAATCTTGAATTAATTAAATTTAAAGGTGTTCTTGGATGATTTAATGATTCCAATACGTTAGAAATCATATATATATGTTGGTGTAATGTTTAGTATGCTTGGTTGGGAGATTGGGAATGAATCATGGAGGTTTAAGGGTTAAAAATGGTGAATCCCATAACTGCTATAATTGGAGAAGACGAGACCTGTTGCGGGTAAATCGATTCGGACCAAGGCCGAATTAATTCGGTTTCCCGGAATTGCAAAATTTCCCCCCCTTCTTCTTAGAATTCATGGGAAATGATTGGGTTAACCTTTGAAGTCATTTTAAAACCTAATGCGAGACATCTTAATGACCATTAGACAAATGTTGGGATTGATACTAGTCACATGAGGAGAACTTAAGGATATATTTGATTATGTTTACTAGGGAAATAAAACCTAATTTGGAGAATGATATCGTGTCACGAAAAATCAGGGGAATGTATGACCTAGACTACTAGGGTATGAGTGAGATACCAACATTTACTTGGGAGACGATTAGTAACCTTTCGGGTATTGGTAAGCACTCCGGCATATACAATGAGAAGTATTATGGTAAAGTAATGATACGTAGAATATTCGAGAGTTACTATACTACGTATATATATATATATATATATATATATATATATATATATATATATATATATATATATATATATATATATATATATATATATATGGGTGGTGTGAATACATGTTGTTTGATTTATTATGTGTAAACATACCTAGGCTACTTGCTATCACGGGAGGTTTCGCGTCGTGGACAATCTTATTCTGATGAGCCCATTAGGGGGGGATGTTGACTTGTACCTCAGAACAAAGAACTTAGGGATTGAGCACCACTTGTGTGAATAAGGGTGTGATCGGTCATTTGGGTGCATTAGGTATCTGCGTAGACCAATAACTTAGAACTACGTTCACCTCCAATACTTATGATTTGATTTATGGTTCGAGGGTGATATCCGAATCAATGTCCTTACTTAGTACATGATGTACCAGTACTTGATAGCAGAGTATGTCTACATCGCAAGTCCCCGCCTAGGGTGTCGTATACGTATATATTATAAGTGTGATATAAATATATATACGTGTGATTAATTATACTATGGGTGTATTTATAGATAAGATAGATAATGATAACTAAATTACTCTAAGTGTATGAGAACTTATTCATAAACTTGTGATTCTTAATAAATGAAAAGAATTGGAAATGTAGTATCGTATTATATGGGAAATACGGGTGGGCACAATAAATTATTAGACGGGAGAGATATAAGTCAGACTAGTTAGGCGGGTAGCATAACTAGGTGGGTTAGAGTAGTACGTTAGGCGTGCACAATAGCTGAGAGTTGAGGACCTCAAGTGAGAGCATGAGGATCTAAAATGTATATAATATCTTATCTTAATGCATTTTAAATACTTGCTCTACTTTTTCAAAAGGCTTTACTTGGGCTCTGACCCGTTTCAAATCGAATTTTGTAAAAATATTTTAGGTGCCCAGGATTAGGACTTCCTTCACTTGACGTGTTGCAGCTGTTGTGGAATTTGTGGGACCTTAGTATTAAACACCTCCACATCTTTCAATTCATATTCCGTATTCAAGATATTTAAGTCGGGCATGTGCCCATTCTTAGTTGGTGCTTATAATTGAGACATTGTGCTTTTGTTTTATGTCCAGCATTGGATTTAGATTCTATTTATGGATGAATGTATTGGGATTTTTATCTGGAGTGTTATTCTAGACATATTTATCTATTTCATTATCTTATCATTCATTATTATGTCCGTAGAATGGTGAATGTAATTTATTTGGTTTATATCAATGGCATGTCAATAATAAGAATTAAAATTTTGACACTAGGCTATTAGGGTATTAGTAAATTAATTGTATTTCGATAGTGATGCTGAGAATGAAACCATTAGTGATTCATGTTTGATTTATAATGGACTGAATACCCATGATTAGAATAGGCAGCGTGTCGCATATGGTATCAGAGCATCAGGTTCTAGTGTCCTTAGGATATGTGCATTTTTTCACGTTTCAACTCAGAGTTATTTGATATAGAGTTTTATTATATGGTTGTTATATTCCTCTATGTATGCGACTTACGTTATCCTACTATTAAGTATAGTCGATGCGATTCATATACGAGTTTGGTTGGGGTTCGTACACCGAATAATATAGGACGACCAACGAGGATCGTTAGAAGGACTGCAGGAGGAGGGGCTCAACAGAAGCCATAGAGTATTCTGGGAATGGTGATCGTGAAAGAAATAACCATTATTATTGTTCAGGCGGACGATGATAGTATGATCATTCAAGAGCGGTAGCTTCCTCAAGCACTATCGTAGATAACAATAGTGAAAATTCAAACTCACCCAGTGTAGTCGACAAGGAAGAGTCGGAAGGAACTACTTCTAAGACATGCCAGTAAGGATTTAGATAAGAGAGGAAGTGTGATGGGCCAATGGGAGGAGACTATCCAAAGTCAATTATGTAAGGTGAAGTGCAGCGACACCCCGGGTTAAATTTCACGAAAAATGTTTTATCTCATAGGAGCATCATAGAGTGATGCGAGTCAATTACCAAATATAAAGAAGTATATATAGAATTAAGTGAAAATTTTGGGTACGATTTGATCGTAAGACCATACATATACTGTTCAGACAGAGATGCGAATGGAGTTTCGAAACTTATCATAAGTGGTCTAGATAGAGACCGATCATGAGAGAGAAATCGACTTGTTTAGCGAACTTCATACCCAACGAAGGGGGTATAGAGAATATAAAAAGGGTATGTAAGTTCATGATGGACTCGTGGGTATAATACACAAGCGTGGATGAAAAATCCAACTAGGATGACTAGTGCTGATGTAGTCAAGGTTGTATATTTATAAGTTTATAGCAACGCTTCCATGAGAAGGGAGTCAAGAGGGTTGGATAATCTAGCCAAAGAGCAAGACTTGAGTAAAATGGTGTTAGTGAAGCGTCACAGGAGGGTGCACCCAGTAGGAGACCCATTTAAAACCAATGGAAGTCCTACCAAGTGACGACGGATTCAGTTAGATCCGTCAATGCCAACATCTAGTTTCATGGGTCTAGAGAGGCCAAAGGGACAAAGGGGGTGGCAATTAGGGCCAAGCCTACCAGGTTAGAGAGAAAAACACCCTAACATGGCTATTAGGGCCAGAAAATAGGGGATGGCAGAGAAAGGTGCCCTATATATGGAGAGTAGGACCACCTGTATTGAACATATCCACAACAAGTAAGTGAGACCAGTCAGACTGGAAAGGTAGATGGGAACAATGTCAGTGAAGCAGAAAGCAGAAAATGAGAGATTTCAGAAACAAGAATCGAGATAAGAGATTTAGGCCCAGAGGTTACCAACCAGAGAAATGGTGGGTCTAGGTAGGACCAGTAGGGTCCTCAGAAGCAATAACATCTCGTTCCTCAAGGATACTTGGGCCAAGAAAAGGGTGGGGGGGCCAACAGGGTCAGAGGCAGAAGAGTTCCTCCGACGGTATCTACGATTTTGGAAAGATAGGCCACAGAAAGAAGGATTTCCCCAAAGTGATACAGGGGGCAACTACAGGATGATATCTTGGATATATAACCATTACAACAAATCATGGGTCACTTCCAGCACGAGGGTTATGCTCAGGGACCCGTTGACCAGGCAAGGAAAGTGACAAATATAAATGGACTTTTATTTTATCCTTATGAGCATAAGGTAGGTTTTGGGTGATATGGGTGCATCACAATATGACATGTAACACTATTATTCGAGTATGAGTCGAGTTTAGTGGGTTCGTTTACGATATCAACCAGATTATGAATGTATCTATCGTTAGGTAGAAGTACTTTTGGTGGCACCTACGGGGAGGAGAGCGTGTGGACACCAAGTGGATTTTTATATTATGTAGCAGTTTTTGCTCCTTTTGAGGATTATGAGAGTAGAGAATATTAATATTACCTTATATAGTGACTGGATATCGAGGGGTTGAGTGGTAATAGATTATGTAATAAGACTATCGTGCTCGTTATTCCAGGGTGAGTTATAATGTTTTTGCGATGCATCATATGAAAGTAGGGATGGAAACGGGGAGGGTTTTCAAAAATCCTAACCGATCCCCATCTATTTAATAAATGGAGCGGGTCGGGGCTCCTACAGGTCAGGTAAATTTTAAAAATAGTAAAATTAAAAATATTACATTATAGTCTTAGAGGTCTACAATCGTTCATATTCCAATATATAAGACACTCCCCCAATTGTCAATCCATATTTCCACATAGATCTTTTACAAAATTAACATACATATAAAGGGTTTTTAGTGTGTGTGTGTGTGTGTATATATAGTTTAATTCTAATTAACATACATATAAATTTTATTTATGTAGGTATAAGTTAAACGGGGTAGGACGGGGCGGGGCGAGGCGGGGCGGCTTTAATTAAGCTAACACCTAACCTACCCCATTTAATAAACGTATTTTTTTAAACCCATACCGGCTCCTTATTCATTAATCGGGTTTTAAAACCCGCCCCATTAGGGTCGGGGCGGGGCTCCTACGGGTCGGGTTAAATTTTCGTCCCTACCTGAAAGAGGGTTGGGCCTTATATATATATAAATGGTATTGTATCGTAGATTTCTGTGAGTATGTTGTCTAGTTATATTTGATCCCAATGCGTAGGGACTTTTTACTGATGTAATTCAGGGTGCTATGTGTTCTTTGTCGAGCGGAGAGATATAACCCGTCATTTATATAGTGCTGAAGACTTTTCATAATGAGAGAGTCGTGTTATATGTCATCATTAGTGACCTGAGAGTGTACGTATAGACTTTTTATGTCATAAGATGGAAAATTGGGGGTACAGGTTGTGTGATGACCCTAACGGATCTTGACAATCGATAACGTTAGTAACTATTGTATCAGGGGGTTCCTTATTTGAATTTCGCTTTGCAAAACATCCCACGCTTGAAACATAGAGAACGTCGGGAGTTGGGAAATGTTTGGTCTTTAGGACACACGTTTAGTACCTTAGTTATTATACGTGTGTGTAGTTATAACTAAGAAATGATAGTTATATTATGATTTAAGGCCAGTAGAGCCAAATGATGTTGATGTGAGAATGATTAAGTTACGATTAGTAGGGTGGTTGAGTGTACCCTTATTGTATAGTCGTGCTTAGTAAACAAGGATTAATTTAAAACCTGTATATTACGTTCGGTTGATTTATGCAGAAATGATTAGGACATAGGGTGTATGGGCGCTCTAGTTAGTTGAGATTTTTAGTATCATTCACGAGGAGAAGACGTGAAAATGTCTGAAATAAATGTAGATGCATGAGTAAATTAGAGGCAGAACTAGAATGAGACAAAGAGAATGTAGTTTCATTGTGAGCAAGGCGTGTCACCGAAAATCGAAGAGTAGACAGTGGGGGATGATTATAGTGTTGAAAATTATAAGGAATGTACATTTTAGATTTCCGAGGATAATCAGGAACTACTCTAAACGGAGGAGTAAAATGATAAGAGTTACGACATAACCAACTGTAAATGTAAAAATCTGATGTGAGTAGTCGGGTATGATTGTAGATATCTCTCACGAACGGAGTATATGATTTAAAAAGAGGTAGGTTGGCACCTAAGGATGAGGGGACCTTTCCTAGTATAGTGAACGGTATAGCCGTTAGTATATTGGCCCAATCGAATTGGAATATTCTCGAAAGAAGGGAAATTAGTTTTACAGGTGCCAAGAGGAAAAGGTAAGGGAAATGAAGGAGTATTTCTGAGTAAAAGGAGTACGAAGGATTGATCACGATGTGTATTCTACAGTTTAGGGGAGGTTGGGAGCAGTATCTTCCACTCGTGGAGTTTGCATATAATAACTCCTATCAGTTTATGATTGGCATGGCACCATTTGAGGCATTCTATGATAGAACTTGTCAGTCGCCTGCTTGTTGGTTGGAGGTGGGGGACAACAAGCTACTCAGACCAGAGTTGATTCAGGATACTTTGTCCAAGATTGAGTTAATTCGGAGTCGTATACAAATATATTAGGATAGATATGAGAGTTAAGACGATGCCAAGCGATTCTTCCTAGATTTTAATGTGGGGGACCAAGTGTTATTAGATGTATCTTCTATGAAGGGGATAATGAGGTTCGGGAAGAAAGGTAAGTTAGCACCAAGGTATATGGGTCCACTCCGTATCAATGAGCGGATTGGGCCAGTTGCATATAGACTCGGATTGACGGAGCATTTACATCGGATTCACGATGTATTCCATATTTTTTGTATGAGACGATATGTTCGGGATGAGTTAAATCACATTCACCTTGCATTAGAGGAGATTGATTTACAACCCAATAGTTCATACGAGGAAAGGCCAGTCGCTATCCTAGACCATAGTGAAAGGAGATTGAGGTCGAAGGTAGTTCCACTTGTACGTGTTCAGTGGGGGCATCATAATACCGACGAGTCTACTAGGGAGCACGAGGATGATATGTGTGATAAATATCCATAGTTATTTCTACCAGGTATTCTATTTCTCTGAATTTTGGGACCAAATTCTATTATTAGGAGGGAAGTATGTAACACCCCGTAATTTTAATGATTTTTATATTGGGATTAATTAAATTAAAATGGGAAATCAATCCGGATTAAAATAAATATTAATTAGCGAGACAAGGGTTAATATTTATTTATATTGAATATTACTTAGTGAATGAGTAATAACATTGATAAGAAAATATTATGATTGTCGTGAATGAAAAATACGACAGTTATGACAAATTTAGTCGGGATATGCGTGTCAGTCATGTTAGGACTTGAATTTGCGGGATAAAATGTAATTTAATTATGGGTCATCCAAATGGTCATTTCGAGTGAACCAATGTGTTTGAAAAGGTTGACATAGTCAGAAATGTGTACTCGGGGGCTTAGTTTGGGCCCCGGAGCATTTTTAGGCCAAACCGGCACCACTGAGGGGTATTTTTGGTCATTTAAAATTTTGGGGAAAAAGGACCTACAAAAATATAATAGTTATACCTGCAGTTACATAAGGGAAGTTGGGGTAAAAACAATAAGAAACACATAGTGGCTACAGGAGGCGGAAGGAAAAGGGTGTTAAAAGAGACTCTAAGGCTTTTCCACCATTCTTGCACCACCGCCACCACCGTTGAGTGTATTGGAAGGAGAGGAGCACCACCCGACTATTATTCTGTGGAAATTCATACCTACATATAGAGGCAAGTATTTATCTTGCTGACTTATGATTAGATATACTATCCATGTTAGAGTAAGATCATAAATATATTGGTTTCATGAATTTTGGCTTAATTTGGAAGATGTAAAGTATGTTCTTGGGTAGGAATTGTGATAGCCTTGATTGATTCTGCTTGTAGGACGAATTTGATGAATTAGTTTAACGAATTTATGTAGAAATCTGGAGTTATGTTGAAATTATTTAACAAAAATGATAAACTAGGTTTTTTAAAGAATTAATCTTGAATTAATTAAATCTAAAGGTGTTCTTGGATGATTTAATGATTCCAGTACATTAGAAATCACGTATATATGTTGGTGTAATCTTTAGTATGCTTGGTTGGTAGATTGGTAATGAATCATTGCGGTTAAAGGGTTAAGAATACTGAATCTCGTAACTGCTATAATTGGAGAAGACGAGACATGTTGCAGGTGAATCGATTCGGCTCCTTAGCCGAATCAATTCGAAAGGTGAATCGATTCGGACCAAGGACCAATCAATTCGGTTTCCCAGAATTGTACGATTTTCCCCCTTTTTGCTTAGAATTCATGGGAAACGATTGGGTTAACCATTGAAGTCATTTTAAAACCTAATGGGAGACATCTTAATGACTAGTAGGCAAATGTAGGGATTGAGACTAGTCACATGAGGATAACTTAAGGATATATTTGATTAGGTTTAATGCGGAAATAAAACCTAATTCGGAGAATGATGCGTGTCACGAAAAATCAAGGGAATGTATAACCTAGACCAGTAGGGTATGAGTGAGATATCTTCTGAATTTACTTGGTGGACAATTGGTAACCTTTTGGGTATTAGGAAGCACTCGGGCCTATACAATGAGAAGTATTATGGGAAAGTAATGATACATAGAATATTCGAGAGTTACTATACTACATATGGGATATATAATGTAGGTTGTGCATATACCTATATATATATGAGTGGTGTGAACACTTGTTGTTTGATTTATTATGTGTAAACATACCTAGTCTACTTGCTATCACTGGAGGTTTCGCATCGTGGACAGTCTTATTCTGATGAGCCCATTAGGGGGGGGGGGGGATATTGAATTGTACCTTAGAACATACAACTTAGGGATTGAGCACCACTTGTGTAAATAAGGATGTGATCGGTCATTTGGGTGCATTAGGTATGTGCGAAACCCAATGGCTTAGAACTATGTTCGCCTCCAATATGTGTGATTTGATTTATGGTTCGCGGGTAATATTCGAACCGATATCCTTACTTAGTAAGTGACGTACCAGGACTTAATAGCGGGTCTCCACATAGGGATGCCGTATATGTATATATTATAAGTGTGATATAAATATATATATGTGTGTGATTGATTCTACTACGGGTGTATTAGTAGATAATATATATAGTGATATCTAAATTACTCTAAGAATATGAAAACTTATTCATAAACTTGTGAATCTTAATAAATGAAAAGAATTGAAAATGTAGTATCATATTGTATGGTCAATACGGGTGGGTACAATAAATTATTAAGCGGGAAGAAGTGCAACTCAGACTAGTTAGGCGGGTAACATAAATAGGGGTTAGAGTAGTACGTTAGGCGTGTATCATAGCTGAGAAGTGAGGACCTCAAGTGAGAGCATGCGGAGCTAAAATGTATACAGTATCTTATCTTGATGCATTTTAAATACTTGCTATACTTTTTCAAATCCATTTTTTTTTTAAAACATTTTAGATGCCCAGGCTTAGGACTTCCTTCACTTGACATGCTGCAGCTGCTATGGAAGTTGCAGGACCTTGGTATTAGATGCCTCCACATCTTTTAGTTCATATTCCGCATTCTAGATATTCCAGCCGGGCATGTCTCCCATTCTTAGTTGGTGGTTATAATTGAGACATTGTATTTTTATTTTATTTCCAGCATTGGATTTAGATTCTATTTACGGATGATTGTATTGGAATTTTTATCTGGAGTGTTATTCCAGACACATTTATCTATTTCGTTATCTTATCATTCATTATTATGTGAGTGGAATGGTGAATGTAATTTATTTGGTTTATATCAATTGCATGTTAATAACAAGAATTGACACCGGGCTATTAGGGTATTTGTAAATTAATTGTATTTCGACAGTGACACTGAGAATGAAACCATTAGTGATTCCAATTTAATTTAATAATGGATTGATCACCCAGGATTAGAATAGGCGGAGTGTCACAATTAGGATACAATGTCTTAATGGTTTTATTAAAATTTGATTTTTAATTTTTGTTTTGTACGAGAATAGCCAAAGGGGGAGATTTGTAAGAGCAAAATTTTATAATTGCTAATAGCTTAGGATTTTTTCTATTTTAGCATATCCCATTACAAACTGGAGTTTCAAACCAAACACTTCAACCACATTGCCTCCACGAACATTCGAAGAAATGTTAAGTGATTGAACACCGTTTTCGAATTTATCACCGACAATTTATGGACGTATACCACTTATGGTATTAAATTCTAAATGTAATTATATTTTGGAATGTCTATTTTTTTACATCGAGGCTTTTAGATAAAAATAATTTAAGTCTCGTTTAAACGAAAGTTGGTTCACATTAGAACAAGCTTTGTACGACCATCGAACGAGAACCCCCTATTTATTAGGTTCACTCTCGTTAGAAGGTCGGTAGAAGACTGTTAAAATGAAAATGAGTTGTCATTCGAACAAGTCCAAATCTCATTAGAACAAAACTAGTGTTTTCATTCAAATGAGATGTTATTTTCATTCGAACAAGACTATCGCCTCGAAATTCATGTTTTTGCCATAAAAACTAGTTTTTTTTAGATTTTCTCAAGATTTTTGGCGAAATGAATTCCCAATATCTTAACTAAAAGTTTTCATCTTTATGTTTTAGAAAAATACTTTACTTTTTCAAATCATACATCCCATATATGATTTGTCGAGTTTATGGAAAACACTAGTTTCTATACCAACATTAAATCCTTATAGAGATCTGCTAAATGACTGATTTTTGTGGAGTCACGTCTCTACGACTGAAAAAGATAGGATTCTACAATCCTGAGGCTGATCGGTGGATACTGAGAGAAGATTTCTTCCTAGGGGTGGTGCTGGATTGCATCACATTTTGTAGAAGATTTGAAGACCCTAGGCATTATGCTTAGTGGAGATAAGTGGTCTATAAGTCGATTAGTGTCTGTAAAACTCTTTACAGTGTTGAATACTAGGTTTTTCCCAAAAGGGATTTTTCCTTAACTTCTTCGCATGTTTGGTTTGCTTGTGTTATTGAAGAATTCAATTTGGACATTATATTGCATGCACGCCTAAATGCTAATCAAGATAAAATTTGGATAAAATTTGAATTTATTTTTGTGTAACCTAATATACATACTATCCATACGAACCCACATTCTCAAGTTCATTGACCTAAACAAAGCCTGTTTGAAGGGTAGCTTTCCCCACCTAAAGATTGATTAGTTAGTCGACGTTACAACTAACAATGAACGAATGATTTTTCTAAACACTTATTTTATATATTATCAAATCCCCCTATTTAAGTTTGACCAGGAGAAGACCTATTTCATCGCTACCCTTGGCCTTTATTGCTTCACAGTCATGTCGTTTGAATTCAAAAATACAGGAAAAAACTACCAATGGTTGGTTAAAAAGATATTCAAGGATCAGTTGAGTGACATTATAGAGATATATAGATGACATTCTTATGAAGAAGATATATAAGGGATATCATTTGGCGAATCTTTCGAAGACATTCGAGTTCCTAAGATATTATAGTATGAAGCTTAGTGTAGGCAAGTTCTCTTTTGCATTCAGCTTTGGTAAGTTTTTAGTTACCTGGTCAGTTAAGGAATCAAAGAATATCCCAACCAGATTGAGGCAATATACACTATTCATATACTTAAAATAATTAGGTATTTTCAAAACTTGACCAGGATGTCACCAGTAGTCAACCACTTCATCTCTAGATCCTATGAAAAGTGATTACCTTTATATTAGCTAGTGGGGAAGGAGGAAAACTAGATATGAAATGAGGAGTGTTAAAATACACTTGAGGAAATAAAACTTTACCTAATTTGACCTCTCTTTCTTGTGATCCAAAATCTTAATGATCTAGTTTACTTGTATCACATGATGTCCAACCATGCACACTACACCAAAGGGTAAATATAGTGGATATGGTCACGGCCTTAGACCATGACATGAGAGTTGCGACCATGGTCTGTGTCCAACTCGTGACTAAATGGGAGCCAAGCTCCCACCAAAGTGTGTCATAACCCCGGATCATGACTAAGTGCGTGAAAAATATAAGGGTTTCAGTTATGTTTGGTCATAGCCTTGGTCTATGATAATTTTTAAATAGTCATGGCAGGTCGTCACGACTAGGGCCATGACCACATCCTATAGATATAATCATTAGTGGTCAATAATTTATTTCACTGAACTCTTTTGCTCTCTCTCTATCTCTCTCCCCCTCTATGTCTTTACACTGTAGCCATCTCTCTCTCCAATGACCCTCCTTCAGTGACCCTCTGTCTCTCCAATGACATATCCTCAATTATTCGATGGCATATCCTTAATCTCTATTGCAGGTATCCTCTATCCTCTGACTAGTTTTCTAATGAAATTATAGGTGTATGTTTACTATGTATGTATCTGTGAACTTTTTGTGTATATGTATCTATATGTGTGTATGTGTGTGTATGTGTGTGTTTATATGTGTATGTATGTGTATGTATGTATGTATATGTATATATGTGTGTATGTGTATGTATGTGTGGGGTTAAAATACCTAAATGAACTAGGGAAGTTTTTAAAGGAATGTGTTATTTAGGAGGTCTATTAATTGGGACTCAAGAAAAATAAAAAAATCACCACTATAAGATGAATTCTGCCATCATCAAATATGTCAACTTTCTGATATAATGATAGAATTTAACACAAATGCTATATTAAACGACTCTCGATTTATTCCTTTCACCACCTATGTTTATGGTACTGAGATCGATATATTTGTTGACTTCATTATAGAGTGAAACCATGTATTTTATTTCAGTTACACATAGAGTTGTCCAATAATTGCATCAAAAGATTTGAATATTCCATAGTCAAGACTTGATATTCATTTGGATGTGATAGGTATATGAGTGACTTAATTTTTATATAGATTGCCAAGCACATCTTTCAGCTTCAATGGATTCAACACATCCAGAAAATTTCTGATGTGTTAATAAATATTGTATACTTTTGAAGTTGGTTGAGAATTTTTTCTACGCAAACAGGCAAGGTTTTCTTTAATTGAAAAACTATTTTTATGCACATAACTGAAAATGAATTTATTAGTTGTATGTAACCTTTAATTGAGAACAATCATATTTTATTTTAAGGCATGATTTGTTCTTGATGTTGGTTCTGTGCACATTCATATGCACGATTCCAATTTACATCCGTTCTCATAGATGTGCCGCATTTTTGGTTTGCATTAGTTCTTGTCAAAACTGTGTGCACAAAGTGTTTTTGTATCTGTGCACATGATATAGTCAGAATTTTCAAAACTTATATATGATTGCATTAAAATATAAAAATACCCAAATTAAATAAACTCAAATGTGAAAATACTAAAATGTTGTATTTGATAGTGACTTAAATTGGATTTTAAAACCTAAGGTTAAAATAAGATAAACTTAAATTGGATTAGTTAAAAAACAATAAATAGTTAATTATTAATTAGAGCTATTACTTGTAGGAATCATATTCACACCCTCATATATTTTTCTCAGGAAAAATAAGGCACGGTGATGATTACTATCAACAAGAGTACGAGAGGTTGCAATTGGACTGCACTTTTACCTCTTTTATTAGTGAGCGCCATTTAGACGGTTCACCTATCTACAAGTATGGGAGTACAAAGATTGAACAGTTTAGCTACATTGCAAATCGTGGAGTTCACCTTTAGCAAGAGTACATGTTCAATTGTATTTTATTTTCCTTACCAGAATGATAATTTAAGCCTGTAGAGAATATATTTTACGTACATAATCCCAACATAGCCTCGACATTTCTTACGCTATTACAGAAGGTAGAAAAAAATATTCACCCATTATGGATACAACTACGTAAGGATAACATTGACCAAGATTGTGATGTCTTGCTACATATGCACGTTAAATTAAATATAACCAATAGGTTGAAGAAGAATAGATTTCGAGTTCATGTCATGGACATCTATACATCAACCATATATATGCTTCCTACTAGTTGGCCATGTGAAAAAATCCATAGATTTTTAAAAACTAATACCGAATATATGGATATCAGACACATTAAACATTTTTTAAAGTCTTATTATGAGAAGGTATATAAGAATATATAGTTGTAAATATGATTGATTAGTCGTAAACATGTTAGTATAATGATTCCGTTGCCTATTGTTTTTTAATATAGATAATGTAGAGAGATAATAGATAGAACGCTCCAAATGATGACGTGACACCCCAATAAGGATTCTCATCTCATGTACCTCAAAAATCATCACCACATGGTGAAAAAATCTTTTCTGTAAGGACATATTTTTCGTAGTTCGTACTTACATAGGATATGTCGTATATCGCTACAAATGTCGAAGAAGCTCATGATCATAAGTTCAAGACGACGGATCCGAATTTCAAGCACACTCCAACATATGCGCAACATGAGGTGAAATTTCATTAGCATGTGTTTATGTTTCATAAATGGTTTACATTTACATTAGTATATTTTTCGAAACTGATTTTAAACAAAATGAGGCTTTTTTTCTAAGTCAAAATAATTTTTCAAGACCTGTAGGCGAGTTTTTTAAAATAAATTTTCTCGCTCCTGTTATTCAAGCGACAAGGCAATTTCATTCAAACGATATGCCAATGTCGTTCAAACAATTGGTTCTAACTACAGGCAATGCCGTTTAAAGGGTCATTTATTTACTTCTTCAAACAAACCCATATTGTTTTATATTTTTAAATGTTAGTTTTAATGTAAGTAGTAACGACATGAAGATGTCATTTGAATTCGTTCGAATGACCTGTGCCACATCAACCTTTTTGTTGAGCTATAAATACCAACTTTGGAGACCTATTTCATTAAGACATTTTGAAAAATGAAACTGCATCTTGGCAGACCTTTTAGTCTTTAAAGTTTAGAGGTTTTATGTGTTTGATTCACACCAAATCAATCCCAATTCTTTGTGAATCTTTTATGGAACACAAATCACTTTGTTAAAGTTTGTTCTTGTTGAGTGCCATCTCTACTACTGGATTGGTATCTCTTAAGGGAGTTGCATACTGACAACTGCGGCCACTTGTGGATACTCGAGGGTGTTCTTTGCTGAGGAGAACTACGGTTCTTATGGGGTCGACTTACGGGAGTCCATTGTTGGTTACTAGGTTGTGGTCTATGTGAGTTTGTTGTGGTAAATTCATTGCAGATTTCTATAAGTGTACTGTAAGTTGCGATTTTCAAACAATTATTGAAATAAAAGGTCTTGCCCTTTCGGGGAATTTTTCCTGAAATCTGTTTTTCCAGAAATTTATGATTGTTTGTGATGGCATAAGTATTCACTTTGGTGCATAATTAAGGTTTAAATCAAATTGGATTTATTTTGGATCTAAGACTACAGCTAATTAAATAAGTTCAAATATGAAAATTTGTGAATCCCATAAACAATCGATATCATTGCATTCTCAATTTGGTATCAGAGCAGGTTACTCTAATTTTTTGAATGACTCGTTTTCTGCAAAAAAATTATGATATCAATTTTTTTATGAAAAATCTCATTTTGAAATTTTTTGTAATTTTTTCGATGGAAAACTTATATAATTGGTTGCCCGTCTTTGATGGCACAAATTATGCCTATTGGAAAGCCCGCATGAAATCTGGTTTAAAGTCTATTTACGAACGTGTCTGGATTATTTGTGAAAGAGGGTGGAGTCCTCCCACTATCGTCGTTAATAATGTCACTAAACCCAAACCTGTGTCAGAGTTGACTAAGGATGATTTTAAATGGAGCAATTTTAACTCCCGTGGCCTGAGCGCTATTTCTGGAGGCATCACCCCTAACGAGTTTCGTCGTATTATGATGTGCACCACGTCTAAAGATGCTTGGGATATCCTCCAATTGACACATGAGGGTACCAACGCAGTTAAGGAGTCTAAGTTAAAAAATTTAACCACCCAATTTGAGGCAATCACAATGTCAGAGTCTGAGTGTTTTGACGAGTTTTATGCTTGGTTGTCAGATATAATCAACACGAGTTTTAATTTGGGTGAGAAAAATGATGAGACGAGGGTTGTTAAAAATATTTTGAGGTCACTTCCATCCCGTTATATTCCTAAGGTCGTTGTTTTAAATTATGTGGGAATATTAGATACACTTAGGTTAGAAGAACTCATAAGAGACCTTCAAACCTAAGAGATCGACATATTTTCCAAAACCGTTAAGCCTAAGGATAGAGGTATTGCACTTAAGGCACAATCTATAAAAGGTAAGGAAGTTTCTAGGAAGAGAGAGAAGAAGAAGAAGAAGAAGAAGAAGAATAAAGAGAGAGTTTGTGATTTCGAGTCTGAGGGAGAGCTTACTATTGATGATGTGGCCATAGTTGTGAATTTTTAAAATAAGTTTCTCAAATTTTCAAAAGAAAGTTCTTCCAACAAAAAGTTTTTTAAGAAAAATAAAAGAAAGAAAAGGCCAATGAGAGTAGTGATAAAGATAAAGAGGAAGAGAATAGACGTTTTGAGTGCGAACGCAATGGGCACAAAGTGTTTGAATGTCCCACTATGCTAAACAAAAAGGGTAAGAAAGTTGCTATGCCATCCACACTTAGCGATAATGATGAGGAGTTGAATGATTCTGGGGATGAGTCATCACATGCTATATATGTCACCATTATGGAAAGTCACGTGAACACACCTAGTTTGTTCCACGACGATGAGGATACTTGTGTACGTGAGAGCCCCGATGATGATTTGAGTGTCTCGAGTGAGTGTACGAGTGAGATTAAAAATGAGGGTGAAAGAGATCTCCAAAAAATGTTTAGAGATTCGTACGTCGAGACCTTAAAGACAAAGAAGTTGAACAAGGAGTTAGGTCTTAGGGTGTTAGATTTGGGGAGAGAGATAGAAGTTTTGAGGGGATTTGAGGCATCGAAAAGTCAACTCGAGAAGGTGAAATTTCTTTGAGTGAGCAGTTGATCGTCGTAGGACGTGAAAAAAGTGAACTTGAATCCCGTATGTTACAACTAGAGAGATCTAAAACGTTCCCGGGAGGTAAAGGTCACTATAGAAGATGCATCAAAGAAGGTTGGTAAGATGCTCCTCAATCCCGCTTTGGGTAATGTTGAGAGACTAGGAATAGGTCATGACGATGCATCTACTTCCCATGTTGCATCCGAGCCAGTTCCCGAGTTTGTGATAGATCCATATGGCTCTCAACCTAAACCACCTAGGCGTATGTTACTCGATAGGAGAGTGAATCCTAGACATTTTAGGATAGGTGTTCCTAGACACGTGTATGTTTGAACCCATTGCAAGAAGATAAGACACCTTAAGAAATTTTGTTTTAAGTTGGGTAGTGTGTCACATAAATTTTGCCGCGTGTTCCCACACGCACCCAAACATGAAACTTTGCCTGCTCCGATAGATTACATGAGCGAGTTTGCACATATTCGAGAGCAAGTTAAATTTTTAGTCAAGACTTCACATGATTTGATGGATGTTTTTCATACGATGTCACCACCTTTGGAAAACTCCTCTGCACCTAACGGTTGAGGTTTAGACTTGTTTGCTAGTATAGGATGAGTTTCATGATGATATTTTATGCCTACAGCTAGTGTGTACCACTTTTGTATTTATCTTTTCCATTTTTGATATATTTTTCGAAATACCCAAAAAGATTTTTGTTCTTGAAAATTTTTGGAACAATACAAAAGGATTTTTTATTTTTTAGAAAAAATTGAAAAATCCAAAAAGATTTTATTTTGATAAAAAAATTTAAAAAGACAGAAAGATTTTTATATTTCGTTTTACACCATTTATAGATGGACATTTAGGATGACCAAGTCACAATATCATTCCATTTCCATGTGACTATTTGATAGTGTTTTGTGATGATACATCATTTCATCCACGTGCTTTATAATGTTTGGAGTCACTAAGATAAATTTAAGATTACTTCCTACATGTTTGAATCATGATTTTCTTTAATGCACACTTGCACGGATTTATTTGATCACTGTACTTGTCTATCACATGTTGGTCAAAGTGTATTCATCTCAATTTTGTCTTCAAAATGAACCAAATGCGACAAAACTTGACAATGAAAGTAGTGCATGTAAGAACCGTTGTTTGTGAGGATTTGTTTAAAATGTGAAAAAAATGATGAGTGAACGGGGAAGGGCTACAAAAGGAACACATATCCTTTGCAATTAATCCACCGTTTAAATCAGACTAAAAAAGTGTGGCATTGTAAAAAGTAGCCAAGGTCCAAAGAGTTTGAAAAGAGATCGAGAAAATTATGGCAATAAAAAGACAAATATGCCAAAAGGGGGACATTAGGATTTAGATCTCCTCAATAAAGAAATAAAAGATTTATTATTTATGAGGGTGTTTGGTTGGAAATAAAATAAAGGGTTTATACGTCCTGACAAAGTCTTTAAAAAGCATTACATAGTTTTAGACATTATTGGTGTGAAAATTATTTTAGACTTTGATTTGTTAATTAGAATGATTCGATGACATTTGAATTCAACAATTTTTACACCTAATAATGATTTTGAGTTCATTCATTAGGAGTTTCCATATTCATCATGTCCATATGTTATGTATGTTTAAGTTGATTTACCTGTCAAATTTTCTCACATCCATTCATTTCGTTTCCACGATTTGGTTATCTTGGTGTATATTCATGGTGTGTAATATTTTTGTAAATTTGATTTGTTGAAAAATTTGAAAAAAATAAAAAATTGTTGGTTGTGAATGCTTTTGAGTTTTTCCTTGCATGAGCATAGTTGATTTATTCATGATGATTTTCTTTGATTGTCGTGACACTCTGTATATTTTTGTTTATTCTTTTCCTTGTCTATTTCGAACAATAAAAAGGGAGAGAACGAATTATGAATTATAGGGGAGTGAAAGTTTTAATTATGGGGGAATTTGATTTGATTGGATCATTGTTTGATTTACTTGATTTAATTTATGTTTATCTCATTTCAAACTCGATACATCACGAATATATTTGTTTCTTATCTCATGTGTACAGGTACAAATTTTGAGGATTATTATTTTGTACACCCTAACGATGACAAAGAAACGTTGGAGATTTGAAGATGTTGAAGATTTTCAAAGATTTGAAAGACTTTCATCTTTAGTATCTTTCCAGCTTTTGGGTTGCATGGGAGGGTATTAGATTAGTATATGATTTTTGTTTTGATAATTCGGATGTTTTTATTTTGTACTGGCATAGACATATGGGAGATTTGTAAGGACATATTTTCCATAGTCAAAACTTTACATAGGATATGTCGTATACCACTACAAACGTCGAAGAAGCTCACAATCATAAGTTTAAGATGACGGATCTGAATTTCAAGCACATTTCAACATATGCGCGACATGAGGTACAATTTCATTAAAATGTGTTTAAGTTTCATAAATTGTTTACATTTATATTGGGATACTTTTCGAAACTGATTTTAAAAAAAAATGAGGCATTTTTTCTACATCAAAATAATTTTTCAAGGCCTGTAGGCGAGCTTTTTAAAATAAATTTTCTCGCTCCTGTAGTTCACAGGACATTCCAAAGTCATTTAAACGACTGTTTCCAATGACAGACAACCTCATTTGAAGGTTCGTTTGAAGGGTCGTTTCTTTACTGCTTCAAACAAACCCATATTGTTTTGTGTTTTTAAAGGTCATTTTTAAGGTAGTTAGTAACGACGTCAGATGTCGTTCAAACGACATGAATATGTCATTTGAAGTCATTCGAACGACCTGTGCCGCCTCAACTTTTTTATTCAACTATAAATACCTGCTTTGGATACTGATTTAATAAAGACTTTTTGCAAAGTGAAACTGCATCTTGGCATACCTTTTAGTCTTCAAAGTTTAGGGTTTATGTGTTTGATTCACACCAGATCAATCCCAATCCTTTGTGAATCTTTTGTGGAACCCAAATCACTTTTGTTGAAGTTTTTTCTTGTGGAGTGCCATCTCTACTACTAGTTTGGTAGATCTTGAGGGAGCTGATTACTGACGACTGCAGTCACTTGAGGATACTTGAGGGTGTTCTTTGCTAAGGAGATCTGCAGTTCTTGTGGGGTCTTATGGGAGTCGATTGCTGGTTACTAGACTACGATCTATGTGGGTTTGTTGCGGTAAATTCGTTACAGATTTTTGTAAGTGTATTGTAAGTTGCGATTTGCAAAACAGTTATTGAAATAAAAGGTTTCTCCCTTTCGAGGGATTTTTCCTGAAATCTATTTGTCCAATAATTTTTGTTGTCTATGATGGCAGAAGTATTCACTTAGGCGCATGATTAGGGTTCAAATAAAATTGGATTTATTTTGGATCTAAGACTAAATCTAATTAAATAATTTTAAATTTGAAAATTTTTGAATCCCATAAACAATTGATATCATTACATTCTCATTTTCTATGCCATTGGTTCACTCTACCACTTCATCTACGAGTAGGAAAAAAACACCTCTTACTCCAAAACCCCCACCCCCCGCTACCAAATAAATGACCTGAAACAGTATAAGTCTCATGAATGGCACGTTAGCATATGACTAAAATTTTCAAGTACCTAGACATGGGCTTTAAAACATTTTGTCGGAGGGCGAAAACCTAAGACATGCCCCAAACGAACCTGAAAGAGGCACGTATACCTTGTGCGGGACCAATGTAACTCGTAGGAATTGACCATATAGTCATAGAACTCCCGTTTTGAGAATATGACAAAATTTTGCAAATATCTAGACTTATACTTTGAAATATACCACTAGAGGGAAAAACTCTAAACAACCCCCAAATGACCCTAAAAGAGGCACGAAGACCTCGCACGAACAAATGTAATTCATAGTAACATAATGTGTAATCACGGGATTCTCGGTTTGAGAATATGATGTAAAATTTTGAAATATCTAGAATTAGGATTAAAATCATGCTACTGGAGAGAGAAAACCTAAGACAACCCCCAAACGACCTCGAGAGAGCACGAAAACCTTGCACGAGACCAATATTACTCGCAAGAACTGATCATGTAGTCGGGAATCCTGATTTAATAATACGACTAAAATTTGTAAATATCTAGACTTAGGCTTAAAAATATGTTGCTAAAGAGAGAAAAACCAGAACATCCTCCAAACGGCCTCTAAAGAGGCATGAACATCTCGTAAGGGACCAATGTAACTCGTAGTCATGGGAATTATGGTTTGAGAATTTAATGAAAATTTGTAAATACCTAGACTTGGGCTTAAAAACATTCCGCCAGATGGCAAAAACACAAGACATCCCTCAAACGGTAGTGAAAGAGGGATGAACACCTCGCACGGGACCAACTTAACTCGTAGGAACTAATCGTGTAGTCATGGGACTCTTGGCTTAAGAATATGACTAAATTTGGAAAATATCTAGACTTAAGCTTAAAAACATGCTGCTAGAGAGAAAAAAAAACTAAAACAACTCACAAAAGGATCCGAGAGAGGCACAAACACCTCACATAGGACCAATGTAACTCGTAGGAACTAACCGCGTAGTCATAGGATTCCCAGTTTGAGAATATGATAAAAACTTGCAAATATCTAAACTTAGGATTAAAAATATTTTGCTAGATCACGAAAACCCAAGTCAACCCCAAAATGGCCCCGAAAGAGGCACAAACACCTCGCACGAGATCAATGAAACTCATAGGAAGTGACCGCGTAGTCATGAGACATCCGATCTGAGAATATGACTAAAATTTAAAAATATCTAGATTAGGATTAAAAACATGCCGTTAGAGGGAGAAAACCCAAAGCATCTCCAAAATGACCACAAAAGGGAAAGAACACCTCGCACGGGACCAATATAAGTGGTAAGAATTGATCGGATAGTCATTGGACTCTTGATTTGAGAATAGATGAAAATTCTAAATATCTAGAGTTTGGCCTAAAAACATAACGCTAGAGGGCGAGAGCTCGAAATACCCCCAAACGGCCCTAAAAGCTGTAGAAACACCTTGCACGGGACTAATGTAACTCGTGGAACTGACCGCATAGTCATGGAACTCCTGATTAGAGAATATAGCTAAAATTTATAAATATGTATACTTAGGATAAAAAAGCATGCTGCAAGAGGGGGAAAACCAAAAACATCCCCAAACGGCCTCGAAAGAGGCACGGACACTCGCATGGGATCAACGTAACTCATAGGAACTAACCATGTAGTCACATGACTTGCTGTTTAAGAATAAAATTTGAAAATATATTGACTTAAGCATAAAAACATGCATCTGGATAGTGAAAAAACAAGATAACCCCTAAACGACCTCGAAAGAGGCACGAACACCTCGCACGAGACCAATGGAACTCATAGGAGCTGATCATATAGTAACAGGAATGCTAGTTATAAAATATGATGAAAATTTGAAAATATCTAAAGTTAGGCTTAAAAAATGCTACTAGATGGCAAAAACCCAAAACAATCCTCAAATAGCCCCGTAAGAGGCATGAATACCTCGTATAGGACCAACATAACTTGTAAGAACTCGCCGCATAGTCATGGAACTCCCGATTTTAGAATATGACTCAAATTTTCTAATATATATACTTACGCTTAAAAATATGCTACTGGAGGGTGAAAATAAAAAACTTCCCCCAAACGGCCCTGAAAACGCACGAATACCTTGCACATGACAAATAAAACTCATAGCAACTGACCACGTAGTAACAAGACTCTGGGTTTGAGATAATGATAAAAATTTACAAATGTCTAGACTTAGGCTTAAAAACAGGTCGTTAGAAGGCGAAAATCTAAGGCAATCCCCAAACGACCTCTAGAGAGGCACAAGCACCTTGTAGGGGACCAATGTAACTCATAGGAACTGACCACGTAATCACGAAACTCCGGGTTTGATAATACGATTAAAATATATAAATATCTAGTTAGGCTTAAAAAGATGTCGCTAGAGTATGAAAATCCAAAACAGTCCCCAAACGGCCCGAAAGAGGCACGAACGAGGTTACAAATTTAGATCTAAAAGAGGAGACTAAACAAAAAATTGAAAATCTATTAAACAAAATAGATAATCAAAATCCAGAACAAACTGGAATGAATAACCCATGGGATAACAAAATTCCTAGGTTATATTATGGTTCGGAAGAAATTAAAGCTCTTCAAACAGAAGAATTTAATTACACCGAATATATAAACGCTCGTGAAATATTAACGCTCGTGGTATTTATCTTGATCTAAGGCATGTACCTTTTAAAGATCAAGAACAAACTATTAATGAGTGGGAACAACCCATGTCTATACTCATTACTAATTATAAGAGTACATGGTCTAAAGAAAAAAATTTAGACTACCTTGCTACAACACTCCAAGGTGATGTTTTACAGTGGGTGCAACAATGGGAAAGCTCAGAAAAAGGAATTCAGCAAAAAACTGAACTCCAATAAACCTTCAAATCTTTTGATGAAATATTAAAAGGATTTGTTGAAATAATTAAAGAAAATCTAATTGGATATATTGGAGAACCCAGACTCCAAGAGGATGCGTGTTACATCTTATCTAAACTATAATTATGTAACATTTGTTAATTTGAAGAATTTGTTGAAATATATAAAAAATATTATTTCAAACTAAAATATTAAGAGACCAAACACTGGATGGATCAATTCTTTCATAAACTCCCAAACCCATGGAATGAAATAGCCTTAAAATCTTATCCTGGCTGGTTAAAAACTATCGGGAAGAATGAGAAAGATGACAATCTTGGTTTTCTCATTAATTAGGTATTAAGAAAAATATCTGAACACTGCATTGAAATAAAAGCCAAGAAACAAGTTAAAAATCAAATCACAAATTCTAAAGCTGGTTATAAATGTTGTGATAAGATTTTAAAAGAAAACTGGAAAATAGGATGTAATCCACCTCCTAGAAATTCCAAATATTCTAAATACTTTCGAAAGAGAAAATTTAGATGGAAACCTTGGAAAAAGAAAACATATTTTTCAAAGAATAAAAAATATATTAGAAAAAAGAAACCTTATAAAAAACCACCTCTAAAAAAGAAGTGTCATTGTTACATTTGCAACGAAGAAGGTCATTATGCACATGATTGTCCTAAAAAAGGAAAAAGTGCAAATAAAATGATAAAATTTCTTGAAGAACAAGAATTAGAAATATTTTATGGAGAAGATTTATCTGATTCTGATATTTCTAATTATGAAATTTTATATGAGATTGAATCTGATTCGGAAACATCCGATGAAGAACTCGTATTTATGTATAATACTGTAGAAGTACGAGGTAGTAGCGAAGATGAGCTACAAACAATAGCCCTTCGTGAAATAGTTGGAGAAGAAATCACTTTTACTAACGAAAAGCTACAAGAAATTGATAATCAAAGGCAACTTATAAAAAAGGAAGATGTCTATAAATTATCAAAATTTAAATTATTCTCAACAAGAATATTTGAACAATTTAATGGTAATACTACTGCTGGCTCAACAGATGATGAAACAACAGATATTAAACCTTTTGATTTAAAAAAGATCAAAAGATGGAAGAAAAAACACCCAAAATATTAAATATATACATATCGTGTTTATTCAAATATGTAAAACTGCCCTGTTTAGACAAAGTATGGATACACCCGTAGCTATACTGGTCTTAGACAAAAGATTAAGTAATCCTATGAATGCCATAGTTGGAGGAGTCCAATCCAATTTGGTAAATGGAGTTATTTTGTTTAACATAAAACCAAATTTCTTCATATCTATTGATGATCCAAATATTGAGGAATCTGTCATTATAAAAATCCAAACTAAAGGAATAGGAATGAAAGATACCTCAAGAAATATGTTAATACATTGGAAAATAATTTATGAATTGACAACTCTACCACATACAAATACACAAAATGTGGATAGAAATATTTGAACCTCGACCATTTGATTCGGCAATACATCCCAGATTAATCAACTGGAGAGATTTGAAAGTAGCAAAATAATGGATACTACCCCAAATAACAGAACCACCTCCTGAAAAACAACGAAACAGCGTTGAATAACAGGTATCTGGTAATAATGTTTATTTTAAAAATAAACATTCAGAAAATTGGCAAAAGAATTTTCCTGACAATGATTGGGAAAAATTAAAAGGAAAAAACCTTTTAAAAGGCGAAAGTAGTAATAGTAAACCTCCTATTGCTATGAAAAATATACAAGTACCAATATTATCTGGAACAAATTATCTAAAAGAAGATAATATAAAATCCAGTCAAATTTATCATTTCAAATTAGGAAAAGAAGAAATAATCTTCTCACCAAGCCATGGAAAGAGAAGATATACTTATGTATTAGGTTACTTCAATTTTGCAGGCTATAAACCATATAGTCTTTGCACATTAATTGATACAGGAGCAACTATATGTTCTTGTAGACCTAATGCTTTACCTCCTGAAAAATGGATAAAAATGAAAAATCCTATTGCTGTAACAGGCATCAATGGGACACAAAATTTCATTGATTTAAAAGCCAAAAAAGTGGCTATATGGTTTAATGAAAAGAAATTCATTATTCCAAAAATCTTATGCTTTCTACAATTGCATGGAGATTTTATTTTAAGCAACAATTTTATCTCAGAATGTTTGCCTATAAGTATTGATGAGGGAACTATAAATTTAACCCTCAACAAAGATGTAGTAAAAATCCCTTTACTACAACAACATAAATATAAATGCGAAAGAGATTTTCGCCCTACTAAGAAAGGGGACATAACTCCTTTTATCAAAGCCCTTGAAGAAACTCATTGGCTTTATACTATATTAAATGATAATTTTAGTGAAAACCCATTAAAATTATGGAATAAAAGTCCAAGATATTGTAATCTCAAACTAAGAGATCCCAATGTCATTATAAGAGTAAAACCAATGATCTATAACAGAAATGATATAGATGAATTTGATAAAAACAATCAAAGAATTATTGGATATAAACCTTATTGAAGAAACAATAAGTCCACACTCTAGCCCTGCCTTCATGGTGGGAAAACACAATGAAGTTATAAGAGGAAAAGCTAGAATGGTTATAAACTATAAAAGACTAAATGAACAATTAGAATTTGATGGTTATTTTATTCTAAGAAAGGATGTATTAATTAATAAAACTAAAGAAAAAAAGTTCTTTAGCAAATTCGATTGTAAATCTGGATTTTGGCAGTTAAAACTAACTGAAGAATCCAAGCCATTGGCAGCCTTTAGTACCCCTAGATGACACAATCAATGGAATGTTATGCCTTTTGGACTAAACACAGCTCCTCAGGTATATCAAAGATGGATGGACAAAATCTTTAAAGACCTTAAAGAATTTTGTGTTGTCTATATAGATGACATCCTTGTTTTTTCCAAAACCATAGAAGAACATAGATATCATCTAAAAATTATTTGTGAAAAATTCTAAAAACATGGAATCATTTTATCACCTAAGAAAATTGATGTTGAAAAAACAGAAATTAATTTTCTTGGCATAATCCTAAACCAAGATGGCCTACAATTACAAGATCATATCATCTCTAAAATAAGAGATTTTAATGAGGAAATTTTGGATAAAAAACAATTACAAAGTTTCCTAGGAATCCTTAATTATGGAAGAAATTTCATAAAAGGATGATCGCAAAAAGAATTACCACTTCTTGAAAAACTTAAAAAGAATGAAGTTTTTACATGGAGTGCTAATGATACTCTTGTTGTTAAAACAATTAAACAAGAGATTATTAATAATTATCCAAAAGTTTATTTTCCTAAAATAGGAGATAAATTAATATAGGAAACCGATGCTTCAGATAATTGCTGGGGATGTGTTCTCAAAGCAATTCCTGCAGAATATTGGAATGAAAACAATCCTTCGAATACTTTTGGTATTCGTGGTAAGAAAACTACTATACCAAAATCAATTCAAAAACATGAATTGATATGTGGATATAATTCAGGAAAATTTAAACCAAATGAACTGAATTATATTATTTTTGAAAAGGAATTATTAGCAATTAAACTTGCTATTAAAAAATTCCATATTTTCTTAGCACCTGAAGACTTTATTGTCAGAACAGATAATAAAGCTGTCAAAGACTTCCTAACAAATAAAAGAAATATTTTAGAAGGAAGAAGACTTAAATGGTTCAACCAAATTGCAATTTATACTTTTGAAGTTGAACATTTAACTGGTACTAATAATTTTCTTGCAGATTATCTTAGCATGAACTATAATGAAAAACCTACTAACCAAGTAGAGTGTTTAGAAACCCACTAAACAAGTTGAAAATGTTAAGTATTTTAAAATAATACCCACTAAACAAGTGGAATATTTTGAAATATATTTTATCAAAACCACTAAACAAGTGGATTTTTTCTATTTTCAGGATGAGAGATAAGCATCCAGGAGAAACCAAAGGAGATTGGGTCACTATTGCTAAAAAGGCAAAAACCCAAGCATCATCATCCACACAACCTAAGCCAAACCCTGTTTATGTTGTATTCAGTGGAAGAAACCGAGGCTTCTATGACAACTGGAATCAATGTTTCATGCAAGTAAACAAATTCTCTGGAGCATGCCACCAAAAATATAATACTATGCCAGAAGCCATTACAGCATGGAAAAATTGGATGAAACAATTAGGACCTCCTAATATGATTTACCAGTTCTCCAAACTTCAGACCAAGGAAATCCTCCTTGATACTAAAACTTATGATTTTCACAACCCAGGAATCCCCTGCGAGTTGTATACACCATTAAATGAAGCATGGAAATCTCATCTCCGAGATAGGAGAAAAGATTTTAGAAGAAATATGAGTATCCTTGCTGACAAAATTGCTGAACAAACAGCAACTTTGGATAAATTCAAAAGTCTGAGCCTCAAACTCATAAAAGGCTTAAACTATGAAAATGAAGATTTTTCTTTAGAAAAAATTGATACTTTTCTGGAATTTTCTGAATTACTGGAAAATGATTTTTCTGACAAGATCTTCAATACTATAAGGAGAATTTATCAATTTGAAAAAGCAAAGATAATTCTCCCACGTCCTCTATTCCAAATTAAAATTTTACCAAAAATTGAGGACCATGAGCAAAAGATAAAAAGTCTTTTACTCAAACATTTTTACTCTAGTTTAAATTATAGTGATGACATGCCAAAACTGCATTTCATTACTGAAGAAGGATACCCACTGTTGATGTAAAAAATTAGATTATATCTAATTATTTAATCACAGATAAAATAAAATGAGACAAAGAAATTTTAAAGTGGTTCAGCCTTATAAGAATGGCCTACGTCCACTGTTTCTATTATTGCTGACTGTTTGGGAATTCTTGATTACCAGTTTAGTCAAAAAATTCCCGGTCCTCCTACAATGAGGATGATACAATGTATTTATAGCCCTCAGGTTGTACATGTGAAAGGGTAATACATAGTCGTCCATTAGGCGTATACATCTGTATGATAATAATAAGCATTTAATGCGCAGTCAATCTGTTGGTTATCCTGCTATTAATGCTCTGTTCGAGGTGCAGCTCGGACCGCCTAAGTAGCTCGGTACTCATAAGTTACTCGGTGTATTAAAATTCCTCGGAGAATTCTTGTTGGTCGGAGCGTCTGAGTTGATTGGGGAAGCAGAGTTCCTCGTTTCAGTATGGTTCCTCGGAGAGCATCTATTGCTCGGAGTATTTGAGTGGGTTGAGGAAGTTGAGTTCCTCGAAGTCAAGGTGTTGTTCAGAAGTGTTTGTTATTACCACGCAGATTGCCACGTGTCTTCACTCAATTGAGCCATGTCAGCAGCCAAATTTGGTATCAACAGAAGCCCCCAATGTTTCATAGTTCGAAATTTGAGGAGTGTGGAACATTCTTTCTCGAAATATGGCGGTTTTAAATGGACATCCTGAAATTTAGGAGTATTTTCTTTTGTATTTATTTCCCCTTCCAAATCCGTAGAATCAGACTTTTTGAATTTTTATAACTGCTTCGATTCCCGCGCCCTTTTCTCTTTTTAGCCGCTATTAACGTAACCGTCTCTTTTTGTAATCATTATCTTTACCCATTCCCAAGACAGGGTATTTAAGCGTTGCAGAAAATCCCCTCGTCTTCTACTTTTTTAAATTTGTCTCTTTGGGTTTTCCATTATCTCTCTCTCCTGTGCGTTCATCCCTTTCATCATTCGTTGTCAACAGACTCATCATTTTTCCTGTAAGATCTTCTTCTTTCTCTTCGATTTCCTTTACTCATCATGGTTTACCCTGTAGAGTCGCTTGATAAGTTTCGTTCTGATTTCTCTATTCCTTCATGGGTTATTTTGGAAGAACTTTCTGAGCCTTTAGATTATTTTCGTTTGGCTGAGGGAAATTGGTTCCCCAATCTCTTTGTCGCTGAATGTGGCTTTTCTTTTCCCCCAAACCCTTTATGTCTGGAATTCTGTCAATATTTTGACGTGGTTCCTGCAAGAATAGCCCCCAATACGTGGAGAATAGTTAATGGAGTTCATAAATTAAATCAAATTCATGGAACTCATATAGGAATTCCAGAAATTATGTTCTGTTATAGATGGGTTGTTGGTGACAATACTTTTTATTTAAAAACTAGGTTTTTAAATAGGGCTTTAGTGGTCAATCTCCCAGATGCCAATAGGGACTACTTGAGCACGGGGTTGTTATGAAAAATTGGCAACACCCTCCACTGACTGGAAATGATGTGTACCAGGGCCCTAGATGTCCTCCCTATGGCAATGGGATAGGTTGTTTTTAGTTTATTTTATTTTTGAAATTATGCTTCCTTTGTGTTTGATAAAATGTGTCACTGATATTTTAATTTTCATTTATTTGCAGTTGACAGCAAAAAAAGGTCTCCAAAAGAGACATAAGTTAATTTAAAACATCTAAAACTTATCTGGGGTTTGCATCAGACTATTGCTGACGAGCATATCAGGTCAGCTTCATATTTGTTGCAGTATAAGAGTTACACCTCATCTTTTATTGCTCGTTCGGTGATAAGTGAGGTAGAACCAGTACCTGCTTCCGCAAGTTCTTCACCTGAGTCTCATATCCCTCTGAGTGAAAGAATGAAGAAAAGAAGAGCTCCTGCCATCTTCGAGAAATCTGCCTCTATTGCTGGAGAGGCAAAGAGAAGTAAACATGATGTTCCAGAAGAGGGGACAAAGAAGATTGATGCACCCCCTACGGCTAATACTGTGAAGGTTGCCGAGAAGCCCCCAGTGGCTCCGAGCAAGGCCGTTTTTCCAAGCGAGGTGATTGTTATCTCTCCGACTAAGACTACATCGTTAGTCGAGACCATTCCTGTTCCCCCGAAGAAGCTGAAGAAGAGCTCCTCGGTTAATTTGGTTGAATCCATTTCTCAGCCCCCGATTACTGGAAGTGGTGTTCCCACTTTTGTTGCCCCGAGCTCTACTATGATCTCGGTGAAGTCTTGGATCATTCTCGAGATCCAAGGTATGGAAGAAAATCTTTCTCGGGACATAGTCACCACATTAGCTGCTCGTCACATTTCTTATGTAAGTTTTATTGTCTTAACTTCCATTTTTCCCTTGTTACATATGTGTACTGACTTGATATCATTTTCTTTTCCCAGTTGGTAACCTGCTTTAATACAATTTTGAAGAAGGATGAAGCTATTAAAGCTTCAAGATCCTCGTCTGGTGTAGAGGAAGCTTTGGTGGGCCTGATGCAGTCTCTGAAGGATTCTCGTCAGAAATATGATGATGATAAAGCTACTTGGGAGAAGAAGATTAATTCCATCGAACAGGAGAAGGATCAGGTTGTCGAGGTCTCCAAGGGGTTGGAGAAAAAAATAAAGGATTTGGAAGAGAAGAATAAAGAGCTCGAAGGGAAGCTCAAAAATGCTGAGGAGCTTGAAATTAAGCTCAAAACTGCTGAGGAAGAGTTGGGTCAACTTCGGGAAGTAAGTCGTCAGAAAGAAGAAGTGGAGAATAAACTGAAGGCTGCCGAGGATCTTCTTTTCGAGAAGCTTTCCTCGGAGAAGGTGATAAGGAAGTTGGCTATAAAGAAGTCTTTCAGCACTGTCTAGGATAAGGGGTGGAATAAAGGTCTGGCTGCCATGATGTCACGGGTGGAATATGGTAGCCACAAATACTTTAGGGATGGCTGGGTCGCTGCTCTGCAACAGATGAAGGTCGATGAAAATTCTTACCTATTTCAGCGACACATCCCGGGCCCCCCTCCAACTCCTGAAGAAGAAGAAGAAGAGGACGAAGCCGCCTCTGAGGAATCCTCCATGGTGATGGGAGATCAAATTCCTCATTCCCTGGATATCCAGTCCACCGGCGAGCAACTTCAACCATCCATTATTTTAAACGAGCAACTTACAGCACTCCCCGAGCAACCATCTGTACCATCCGATCAACCTACCTCCTCGTCCCAGCCTTCCGAAAAAGTTTTGGGAGACAAGGAAAAGGTGTAGAGTTGTTCGGATTTTTCTCTCTGTTTATTTTTCTTTATCAAATGTAACTCTGAATTTTGTACTTCTCCTTTATGATGTAATAAAATTTGAAGTTTCGCATATTCATACTGTTGTTTCTCTTCTTCATGCTCTGTTTGAACTCTTATTGATTCTTGCTTTCTCTTCCATTACTAGTTTATGGCCAGGATGGAGTTATTATCTGATCATGATAAAAAATTATCGAGGCAATGCAATGAGTACTTCAAAGTTGGTCATACAGATATGAGTGCAGCACAAATCGTTGACATCCTCAATCAGGGTGCTTCAGAGCAAGCAATTTTAGCCTACCAGTATTTGAAGTACCTGCTTGACCGTGTAGTGGCTAACAATGTATCATATTATAAAATGATTGAAGATCTCCAAGGAACTCTTGAAGAGCTTCAACAACAATATAAGGAATCTACAACCCTTTTGCACGAAGGATACGAGAAGAAGTATCAGCAACTCAGTGCTGATAAGGGATACGATAAACTGTTTGTTGCTTATGATGTGAGGGAGAGAACTTTAAAGGCTGAGGTCGAAGAGCACAGACAGATATCTGAGTTGTTAGAGCAGGAAAATAATAACCTGCAAAGAGAGGTATCTCAGTTGAAGTCTGCAGCTTCCACCTCAAACGCTTTGATCCCTGTGAACGACGAGGGATTCTCTTTCTTAGAGGTCGAAAACGCTAACCTGAGGGATGAATTAAAAACCTTGAAGAGAGCTGGCCCTTCTACATCTACTCGGGGACGAGCAAGAGCTCCTCGAGGATGAGCAAGAGCTGCTCAGATTACTGTCGAGGAACAGAGAACTCAATCTGCTATGGAGAACCAGGTCTTCCAACTGATGGCAAAGAACCAGGCATTAGCTGAGATGTCTAAGAAGATCAGGAATCTGGACGAGCATCTTTTTGCACAGAAGTCTGCCTTGGAGAATAAAGAACTCTTTATAAAAAGTCTTCACGAGCAGTTGGAAAGGTTGACTTATCAGTTCCACAAGCAGCCCAGAGAATTTTGGATGGCTGGCTACAATGAGGCTCTTTACCTTTTGGATGATCGGATCCAAAATGCGAATAATGAAGGTTACAAACAAGGGTGGTTGAATGCCCTGGGTATACTGCAACTGGAATAAGGTCACTACTTGTGGGATTATCATAATCCTTGGTTGCTCGACTTGCCAGTGCCACCCTTCAAACTCGACATGAGCTGGATCCCTGCCCGGGCAATCCCTCAGTGTTTGATTTCCAAATACCTTGGCGATTATAGTCTCCATTCCAATGCTGAAATATCTCGCCCCGAGCACCTACTCGATCGACCATCTGTGATGAACATCAGGATGCTTAAAGATCTTAATTTCATAAACTTCCCTTATGCTTTAGACGATCCTCCTGCTGGCGAGGAACTTGTTTCGAAAGCAGAGGGGAAGAAACCAATAGAATAGGAATCTTAATGTAATAATTAAATTGTATTTCATTCTCAATGTATTCTGTTTTTGGATTTAATGAAAGACTTTTATTTTTGTTCTCAATCTTGATTGCCATTGCCTTATGGTTATAAAACACTTTATATATGTATATTTGTTAAAAAGATAACAACATTGTGTTATTTGTCGATCAACTTAGAGTTGATTAAAACTTAATGTCGACTAGTTTGAATTTGTGGTAATCATTTGACAACTAACTAAACTTAATGATGTTTTGTTTCTCGACCAACTTGGTAGTAATTTAAAAAGTTACGAGTATCAAAAATTTTGCTCGATCACTTTCTCGTACTCATAAAATGTTTTCGACCAACCAAGGTCGGTAAATTTTCCTTCTCGACCAACTACAGTTAGTGGGTTTTTATTCCCGATCAACCATAGTTAGTGGATTTTTTCTTACCGACCAACTTTGGCACTTTTTGGAATAGTTTTTCTTCCTAACCAACCTTAGTTGGCATTTTTAGGAATAGTTTTTCTTCCTAACCATCCTTAGTTGGCATTTTTAGGAATAGTTTTTCTTCCTAACTAACCTTAGTTGGCATTTTTAGGAATAGTTTTTCTTCCTAACCAACCTTAGTTGGTATTTTTAGGAATAGTTTTTTCTTCCTAACCAACCTTAGTTGGCATTTTTAGGAATATTTTTACTTCCTAATAAACCTTAGTTGGCATTTTTAGGAATAGTTTTACTTCCTAACCAACCTTAGTTGGCATTTTTAGGAATAGTTTTACTTCCTAACCAACCTTAGTTGGCATTTTTAGGAATAGTTTTTTCTTCCTAACCAACCTTAGTTGGCCTTTTTAGGAATAGTTTTACTTCCTAACCAACCTTAGTTGGCATTTTTAGGAATAGTTTTACTTCCTAACCAACCTTAGTTGGCATTTTTAGGAATAGTTTTTCTTCCTAAACAACCTTAGTTGGCATTTTTAGGAATAGTTTTACTTCCTAACCAACCTTAGTTGGCATTTTTAGGAATAGTTTTGAGTAGTCTGAGTTTGTTGAGCAGTGTGTAGCACAGCACTAGTATTCCGCAAAAAATTTCCAACAAAAGGAAAGAACTGGGCAGAACATTGTCACTTTATTCATACTAACGAAAATGTATTACATGAGAGTTTACATCACTGATAATACTTGCGCAAATGTTCTGCATTCCATGTATTCTTAAACTCCTACCCTTCTAAAGTTGCTATTCTGTAGGTTCCTGGTCGAACAACTTCTGTAACTCGGTAAGGTCCATGACAGTTTGCTTCCAATTTGTTGTTCTTTTGAATCACCTTCTTTAGCACATAGTCTCCTTCTTTCAGGTCGCACTTCTTTACTCTCTTGTTGTAGAACAAAGATGTTGGTAAGCAGCATTCCTGATGGCTGCTTCTTCTCTAACTTTCTCGAGCATGTCTAAATCCAATCTTCTCATTAAGTCACTGACAGGGGAATTGAAATTCAATACTCTATGTGTCGGGAGACCCAACTCGGCAGGTATAACGGCTTCACTTCCAAATGCCAGCATATATGGAGATTCCCCTGTTGCTGCTAGGGGAGTAGTTCGGTAAGCCCATAGTACTGATTGCAGCTCGTTGATCCAATTTCCTTTCGCGTCATTCATTCTTTTCTTCAAGCCATTCAGTAGCGTTCTGTTTGTTACTTCAGTTTGTCCATTGCTTTGGGGATTGCCTGGTGCCGAGTGGATTTTCAAGAAATTTGACTGATGACAATAGGCAGCGAACTCCTCGTTGTCAAATTGTGCTCCATGGTCAGTAATGAATGCATGGGGAAGACCATATCTACAGATGATATTTTACCAAATAAATTGATACACCCTCTCGTACGTTATGTCGACAAGAGTCTCAGCTTCTACCCACTTAGTAAAATAATCCACTGCAACTACGAGATATTTAAACCTTCCTCTGGTCGTTGGAAGTGGTCCGACCAAGTCAATTCCCCACATAGCAAATGGCCAAGGGGAAGTAATGGGTGTCAACAACGCTTGGGGATTTCTTCGGATGGAGGAGAAGCGCTGACACTTATCACATTTCTTAGTATAGGCTATACAATCAGCCCTCATCGTTGACCAGTAGTATCCTTGCGTCATAACCCTTTACAAAAGCGTCCGACCTGCTACATGGGCTCCATAGGACCCTTCATGGATCTCTTCAATCAAGTCTTTCACCTCGGTGGGATGCACACATCTTTACAAACCTGCTATAATTCCTCGTCTGTACAGAATACCATTATTCAGTACATAATGAGCAGCTTTAAACTTCCATTTTTTGGCTGCAAGTTTATCAGTTGGTAATTTTTCCTCCTCAATATATGCCCTGATGGAATCCATCCAAGATGGTCCTAAATTAAGGGTAATAAAATTCATCGTCAAATCTTCATCTATACTCTGACCAACTAAAATTTCAATTGGGATTGTTCTTCGTAGCTCGGTACGAGTAGCTGATGCTAATCGAGCTAAGGCGTCTGCCCTCGCATTCTCCATTCTTGGTATTCTGACCAGCTGAATAGCAGCAAATTCTGATACCAATTCCATTGCCTTTGCATGATACCTGATCATTAATTCTCCTTTGGCTGCATATACTCCCATTATTTGATTTATGAGCAATTGCGAGTCACTGAAGACAATAACCTGCTCTGCCCCCATAGTTTTTGCCAATCTAAGACCTGCAATCATGGCTTCATATTCAGCCTCATTATTCGAAGCTTTAAATTGGAAGCGTAGGGCATATTCCAAGTCGACCTTGTCTGGACTATTAAGAATAATCCCTGCCCCACAGCCTGTTGTGCAAGATGAGCCATCCACATATAAACTCCATATAGGTAACTCGTCTTTAAATTTCTGATTTGACAGAGTTCCTCGGTGGAAAATTTGTTGCTTTCTTTCACCCTCTCCTAATATTTCTTGCTGTTCGTCGATCATCACTTCTTTCCCTTTTACCAACCTAAGTTGGTATGGGCTTGAGTTTGATGATTATGTAACATCTACTTGCCCTTTTACCAACCTAAGTTGGTCTGGGCTTGGGTTTGATGATTTTGTAACATCCACAGGTTAATCGATGAGCAGCTTTTGCTCCTCGGGGGTATCAGGATAGGTGAACTCTGCTATAAAATTTGCTACTGCTTGCCCTTTAAGCGATGATCTGGGTTCATAAATTATATCATATTCACCGAGCTCTCTTTCCCAATACATCAATCTTCCTGATTTTTCTGGTTTATGAAGAGCTTGCCTCAATGGCATATCGGTATATACAACTATAATATGAACCTGGAAGTATGTCTTCATTCTTCTACTTGCCTCGATCAATGATAGTGCCAATTTTTCCAGCTTTGGATATCTGATATCTGCTCCTCGGAAGGCTTTGCTAGTGTAATAAATCTGTTTTTGCACTCCATTATTCACTCTTATTAATGCCGAGCTAACTGCATTCTCCGACACTGCCAGATACAAGTATAATTTTTCTCCCATCACTGGCCTGGACAATAGTGGAGGTGCTCCCAGATATTTCTTCAAGTCTTGGAAAGCCTTTTCACATTCATCATTCCACTCAAAAGTCTTTCGGAGCATTTTGAATAATGGGATACATCTATCAGTTGCTCGCGATACAAATCTGTTGAGTGCTGCTACTCATCCTGTAAGACTTTGCACTTCTTTCTTCGTCGTTGGAGATCTTAGCTCTAACAGAGCTTTGATCTTTTCAGGGTTTGCTTCAATGCCTCGTTGATTGACAATGTACCCGAGAAACATGCCTTCTCGTACTCCAAATATGCACTTCGTCGGGTTCAGCTTCATTTGATATTTATCTAGTTGATCAAAGGTCTGGCCTAAGTCAACTAGATGATCAACAACTTTTTTGCTCTTTGTCAGCATATCATCAACATAGACTTCCATATTGCAACTGATTTGTTCTGCAAACACCTTGTTCATCCGCCGCTGATATATTGCACCTGCATTTTTCAAACCAAAAGGCATAATATTATAACAGTAAGTTCCCCTAGGGATAATGAAAGAAGTACTCTCCCTGTCTTTAGGTTTCATCTTAATCTGGTTGTATCCAGAATAAGCATCCATGAAGCTTAATGTAACAACCCGCGTAATTTTTGGGGTATTTTCGAAATTAAGAAGAAAAATAAATTTGAGAGAAAATTATTTTTATTACTCAAATATGTTGGTTATTATTTTTAAGGGCGAGAATTTCAAACGGTTTCGGAATTGGAATTAAAATGGAGCTTTAATTGAATTTTTATTATTTAGAAGAGTCCTCAAAACATAAAACTCTCTAAGAGTCCTCGGAACATAAAACTCTCTAGTAAAAATAATATTTTTAGAAAATCGACCGTTCGATCAAGCTGAATTTTTGTCAGAAGTCCTGTTTCGCCGTTCGCTAAGCGATTCCAACGGTCCGATCGTCCGGAATAAAATTTTTAGTGTTTGTATCTGATTAGAACTCTTTTCTTAATCAAACTCTTAACCCTTTATATATCAACTAATTCGTGGCTTAGCTTTTCAAATCACTTTTTCTCAAACTTTTCAACCAGAAGACCTCTTCAAAATTACTCCCTTTCATATACAAACCATATCCCCAAACTTATTCAAGATTTCAACCTTAGATTATAAGGCTTATTTGGTGTTTTCTCGAGTTTGGGCTAGAACGAGATTTGATTATTTTCGCGAGAGGAACGTGATGGTGTGATTAGATTTTGAGGCTGAATTATGTGATGATTCATGTTGGTTCTTTTAGTGGCTTGAGGTATGGGGTTTTACACAATATGCTCCTGAAATCTCGCGAGTGTTTATTCGGTTGAATTCTTGTTAATTGAACTCATATTTTGAATTGTTAAATTCTTGGAAATCTGGAAAAATAATTGTTGGAATTATTTTCATTCATGAGGTATTATTCATGTTGTTTTGAGCACGCTGTCATGAGATTTTAATATGGCACTGATGTTGGGCACCCGCCAAGACTCCTTTTCCGGCTACTTGATGAAGTATGGCGCGGTATGGTGAGGCTTGGTGACTCCGGTTAATGTGTTGTTGAGAAATTTATTGATAAAATGCTATTGAGATTTGCATTATTTGATTTGAGTATTCCTAGTCGTATTGTTGTGCTTTGTTCATCGCTAACATCTTTATTGAGCATATTCCTGTCGTATTGTGTACTTCCCCATCTTTTTCTTAGTTGGCAGGTGAGCACGGATTTGAGTGCTATGGACCAATTGGGATGATTTTAGCGAGGATTATTTGGGAAGATTTTTAATGCAAGATGAGAAGATTGCATTTATTTTGATGTATAGAGCATTTGGAGATTTATTTTATTTTCGAGATAGTTAGATTGTTGTAATTATTTCGAGAGATTTGTTGTATTAATTTGAAGATGAGAATTGTGGTTTCTTGTTTCATTGTGGGATTTAGATGCTCTATACCTTGTTATATTGTGGATTTAGTTTAGTTTTATCGACAGTAGCGCTCCGTTCGCTCTCCCCGGGCGGGCGGGGTGTTACACTTAACAGCTCGTGTCCCGAGGTAGCATCTACTAATTGATCAATTCGGGGAAAGGGAAAGTGGTCCTTTGGGTATACTTTGTTAAGGTCAGTGAAATTTACACACATCATCCATTTGTTGTTCTTTTTCTTTACCATCACCACATTTGCTAACCAGTCTGGATATTTAACATCTTCAATAAAGCAAGCATTCTGGAGCTTCTCAACCTATTCCTGTATAGATTGATTCTTCTCGGGACTGAATACTCTTCTTCTCTGCTTTACTGGCTTGATCTCCTTATTCACGTTGAGTTCGTGACATAATAAATTTGGGTTTATTCCGGGCATATCCTCATGACTCCATGCAAAAGTTTGCTTTCTGCTTCTTAGGAAAGTTATTAATTTCCGTTTTAGTGAGGCCTCCAACGACGAATCTATTTGAGTTGTTCGTTCAGGGTGCTCGTCGTCTAGAATGATGTTTTCAGTAGCTTCCACCACCTGGCCTTTCACGAGTTGGGACTCATCTCTAGGATCCAATGTTTCAATTTTTGCACCTTCCTCCACTTGATAGGTAGTAGTCTTTTTCCTTGATTCCTCCAGTTCCTCTTGCTCGGCAGATAAATAGTAGCATTTCTGAGCTACTTTTTTATCACCCTTCACAACTCCTACTCCAAAATTTGTTGGAAATTTTAGGCATTGATGTACCGTAGATGGCACTGCCTCAAACTTCTTCAATCCTACCCTTCCCATGATGATATTGTAGGCTGATTGAACATTTTTATCCATCACGAAGAAGCGTATTCTTTCTGTTCGACAAGCAGGCCATGTACCAATGAATATATCCAATTTGATCGTCCCAAGTGGAAAAAAAACCGAGGAGGGATCTATGATAAGGCTCCAGTTGAGATAGCTTTAGATTTAAACTGTCGAAGCACGAGTAGAACATGATGTCTGTCGAGCTACCATTGTCTACCAGTACTCTTGAAATCATTACTTCCTTCATCCTCATTTTGATCACCAATGGATCATCATGAGGATATAGAACACCTGTGAGGTCGTTCTTTGAGAAAACAATGACCAATTTCTCTTTGTTTACCTTTCTCGGGCGATCCTCCTCAGCTAGATTTATTCGTTGAATGTATGAGCAAGCTTGAGCCTCATAGAGGTAAGATTTTATCTCTGCAGTAAGGTCTCCTCCTCCTGCATCTCCACCTGTAAGAACATTACAATCAAATGACCCAAAGCGTATTGAAAATACCTCATGTTTTGGCTGCCTTGGTCTCTTGGGAAGATCGGGGTCGTCTTCTGGATCAACTTCATGGTCTTTTTTCTTATTCTCCTCTGCTCGACGAGGAGATCTAGACCTCTCTCTTGTTCGGTCGTTGTTTCTTCTTTTATTTCTACGATCAACATACTTTGCCAATTTTCCTCATCTAATAAGTGTTTCAATCTCATTCTGAAGAGCTATGCAATTTTTGGTCATATGGCCATGATCTTTGTGAAAATCGCAATATTTTGCCTTATTCCTCCTGTCAAGGTCTGCCTTTATTTTCTCTGGCCAGTTTAATTCCTCGTTGTTCTTGATTTCTTCTAGAACATGGTTGATGTCTACCTTCAAAGGAGTGTAATTATCAAATTTCTTCAATACCTCCCATGACGACCTTGTTTTTGATTGTTTGTCATCACCATTGTTCTTATGCTCTTTCTTCTTAACTTTATCACCTTCCACCTTGGTTTCTTTAGCGTCCATATTCTTCTTCGCAGCCATAGCCTCCTCGGCATTCATGATCTTGGCCACTTTTACCATCAGTTTGACATGGTTCTGGGTGGATTTTTGGCCAAAGTGTAGTACAACTTGTTGGGCAGCAGCCCACTCATCAAGGCGGTAATCGCTGTCTTTTCTTCATAATCAATGACTTCGAGTTTCTCGTTATTAAAATAAGTTATATAATCTCTGGTACTCTCACCAGTTTTTTGTCTAACACTTAATAAATGCGCTACTCGTTTAACTGGCTTTACCCCAAAATAGAAATTTCCAATGAATGACTCGGCCAGTTGAACGAAAGTTGAGATCTTACCCCGAGGAAGATTATTGTACCATATTTGAGCAGATTCGGTAAGAGTTCTTGAGAATGCTCTCCATCTCATCTCATCTGGAACATCATAGATGTCGGCTGCAGCTTGGTATTGTTCTATATGAAGAACATGGTCGGTCTTTCCATCATATTTGGGAGTCACAACAGGTGCTTTGAACTTTGACGACGTGGGAAAATCCACAATGGCCTGGACAAAGGGTGTCCCTTGAACAAAAGTTCGTTGTAGGGGGTTCTTGGCCTTAGTTATTTCCCATAGTCTGTCTTCCAGCCTCTGAATAGAGCCTTTCCACGCATCATTTCCTTCCTCGGGCCTGTTGGTTCGAGCAAATGATCGCGTTGAGGTGGCTTCCTGTGATTTATCTTGACGAGAAGCTGGTCGCGACTGGGCATATCCTTCCCTTAAGTCTGATGATCGTCGAAAGCTCCTCGACGCAGCCTTAGGAGGACTTTTGTTCCTCCTAGGACCTAATCGATCAAAAGGAGATACCCTGCTTAACCTTTCTAACGCACTAGTCCTTTCTGGAGAGAGAGTGATACGTTGTTCAGTATCTGTGGCTCGTACTGACGAAGTTCATTCAGGTTGATAAGAAAAATCTTCAGACTCCTCAGTACGATATGAATCGGTACGCCTAGTATGCGAAGAAAGTAAACAGGTATTTCTTTGAATACTTCGATGTCCTGAATGGGTCGGTACTCCGCCATGAAGGGTTTGCACGAGTTATCGCATAGTTTCTTGCATGGCTGTCTGGCCCTGGGCCAGATTTGTCATTATTCCAGCCAGATCTGGAACGTTTGGCGGAGCAGATGGATTTGGAGGGCTTCCAGCGTTTCGATTGCTGGGTTCTGGATTATCAGCAATTTGTAATGAATTATTTTTTATGAAAAACGGTATTACCAGTCGTTTCCCACAGACGGCGCCAATCTGTTGATGTAAACAATTAGATTATATCTAATTATTTAATCACAGATAAAATAAAATGAGACAAAGAAATTTTAAAGTGGTTCAGCCTTATAAGAATGGCCTACGTCCACTGTTTCTATTATTGCTGACTGTTTGGGAATTCTTGATTACCAGTTTAGTCAAGAAATTCCCGGTCCTCCTATAATGAGGATGATACAATGTATTTATATCCCTCAGGTTGTACATGTGAAAGGGTAATACATAGCTGTCCATTAGGCGTATACATCTGTATGATAATAATAAGCATTTAATGCGCAGTCAATCTGTTGGTTATCCTGCTATTAATGCTCAGTTCGAGGTGCAGCTCGAACCGCCTAAGTTGCTCGGACCGCCTAAGTAGCTCGGTACTCATAAGTTGCTCGGTGTATTAAAGTTCCTTGGAGAACTCTTGTTGGTCGGAGCATTTGAGTTGATCGGGGAAGCAGAGTTCCTCGTTACAGTATGGTTCCTCGGAGAGCATCTATTGCTCGGAGTAATTGAGTGGGTCGAGGAAGTTGAGTTCTTCGAAGTCAAGATGTTGTTCAGAAGTGTTTGTTATTGCCATGCAGATTGCCACGTGTCTTCACTCAATTGAGCCATGTCAGCAGACTAAATTTGGTATCAACACCCACCTTAGGATATGGAAACAATCGAATGGGGATTAGTAAACAAACTAATCTTCTCCAGTGTAGCTTGTTTCAATCATTTTGAATTTTTACCTATGATGATCAAAACCACGTATTGACAAAAAGCAAGTACAAATATACTCGTTATCTGTCATTTCATATCACAAGTACAATTGGTTGGCGATCAAGAGAAATTTTCTATCAACCCTACCAGATCTGGTACCTCAGAGCCACTGAGGACTATGAATGGGACGAGATTGAACAAAATTGGGAAATTGCACTTAATGTTCCGTTGGACCAGTTGGACACGACGAGATATTGGTCACAAAACCTGATCAATACTTCAAATTATGCAGATTATTTTTGTCAGGAATCAGCATTAAAATTCATAGTAACTGATGGCCGGAGATTATTTGTTACCGATTTACCGATAAATTATACTACCTCGCTTGAACAACTAGCAGCAGTAAAGGAGTTTCTAAATAACTTGAAAAACAAAATTAATTTAGATGTTCCCTTTGAACAATTAAGCCATGCGGAGGAATACGAACAAGTACAACTACATGGACCTCTGAATCACAACCCTAATGATAGTATGTCCTTCGACTTTGTCGCTGAGGCCAATATTGCCAATCCATTCGATGCATGACAATTGGACAAAGAAAATGAACCCACATGGATGACTGCAAATCATCCAGCACACGAAGTGGGATATACACATGGAAAGTAAACAGCTGACGCATGTGATGACGATTTGGACGTTTAAAACAAAAACATCCAAATCAGTAACTATTTACTTTTTGAATTATTGTAAATTACTGTGTGCTTTTACTGTGCAATCACTATGCACTTTACGACTTTCTGTAAATCAGCAGCCCACGTTTATGTTTTCTTCTTTTTTTATTCATTTATAAAAAGGGAAGATTATCTTTTAGAATCTATAAAAAGAGAGCTTCTCCTCAGTTATAATCATCAGTTGTAATATTTCTCTCCACATATAATATTAGTTACTACTATAACTCGTTTAAACTGACCGCATAGTCATGGGACTCTCAGTCTGAGAATATGATAAAAAATCAGATATCAAAAGACTTAGGCTTGAAAACATCCCTCTAGAGGGCAAAAAACCAAGATGACCTTAAACGACCCCGAAAGAGGAATAAACACCTTGCACGTGACCAATGTAACTCGTAAGAACTGACCGCATAATCAAAGTACTCCCAGTTTAATAATATGATAAAAAATTCTAATATCTAGACTTAGGCTAAAAAATGTGTTGCTGGAGGGCGAAAAAATAAGACAAACCCCAAACTGCCCCAAAAGAGGCACAAACACCTCACATGATCCTAATGTAACTCGTAGAAACTGATCGCGTAATCACGGTACTTCCCATTTTAGAATATAAAAAAATTGTAAATATATAGACTTAGGCTTAAAAACATGCCGCTAGAGGCGAAAACCCAAAACAACCTCCACATGTTCCCGTAAGATGCACAAATACCTCACACGAGGTCAATGTAACTCGTAGGAACTCACCGTGTAGTCATGGTACTCAAGGTTTGATATACTACTCAAATTTGTGAATATCTAGACTTTTCCTTAAAACATTCTGCTAGAGGGTGAAAACACCCCAAACGATCCCAAAAGAGGCACGAATACCTCGCACGGGACTGATGTAACTTGTAGGAACTGATCGCGTAGCCATGAGACTTCCATTTTAGAATATGAAGAAAAGTTGTAAATATCTAGACTTAAGCTTAATGACACTCAACTAGAGGGTGAAAACCTAAGACATACACCAAACGCCCCTGAAAGAGGCATGAATATCTTGCACAGGATAATATAACTTGTAGGAACAAATTGTGTCATCAAGGGAATCCCAATTTAAGATTAAGACTAAAATTGAAAAATATATAGATTTAGTCTTAAACACATGATGCTAGAGGGCGAAAGCCCAAAATACCCCCAAAAGGCCTAAAAACAGCAAAAACACCCTGCACGGGACTAATATAACTCGAAGGAACTGATCGCGTAGTCATGAGACTCCAAATTTGAGAATAAGATGAAAATTTATAAATATATAGACTTGATCTTAAAAACATTCCTTTAGAGGGTGAAAATTAAGACAACACCCAAACAACCCCTAAAGAGGCATGAACACCTCCCATGGGACTAATGTAACTCGTAAAACTGGTCACGTAGTCATGGCACTCTTGATTTGAGAATATTATGAAAATTTATAAACATGTATACTTGGGATTATAAACATTATGCTAGAGGATAAAAACGGAAAATAATTCTCAAACGGCCAGAAAGAGGCATGAACACCTCGCACGGGATCAATGTAACTCGTAGGAACTGACAGCCTAGTCACGGGACTGTAGGTTTAAAGATATGACTGAAATTTGCAAATATCCATACTTAAGCTTAAAAACATGTCTCCAAAGCATAAAATTCCAAAACAACCCCCAAACGACCCCGAAAGAGGCACATACGCCTCACACGGGACCAATCTAACTCATAAAAATTTACTGCGTAGTCACATGACATCCCAGTTTTAAAATATGACTAAATTTTTCAAATATCTAGAATAAGCTTAATAACATACCGATAGAGAGTGAAAACCCATATTTCTTAATTTTATCCCCATAGTGCGATGAAAATTTACAAATCTCTTAGTTTGATGTACAAATGTTTAGTTTGAATTATAAATGTTTAATATGATTTATGAATGTTTAGTATGATTTATGAATTAATTAGGATGGCAAGGTACTTTACCTTGAATTGTTAACTCCACGGTTAAAGTATTGCTTAATTGTATATGAATTGGTTGTTGAACACATGTTTTTTATTGGGGGGGGCCTAAAAATTAATTTTATTTATTTTTGTTAAATGGATATGGTGGCCCAAATTCGTGACCCCGATTTTTAAAAAAAGAAAAAAAGAACATGGACATTTTTTCTATGGTCCATTTTTAAAATCATTCCACACATGGTCACGACCCAGGTCCGTGACCATGGGGTCATTGCCCAAGTCCATAATCCACTTCGAACATCAATCCACCTATGGTCACAGTCACGACCTAGATCTGTGACCATGGAGTAAAATACTGTCCCACGAAGGAGAACTTGGCCCTAATTTTTGGTCACAGATGACGTCCGTGACGATGTTTTTTAGTCACAATAAAAATAGTCACAAAACTCATTCGTGACCCGAGGCCCTGATCAAAGCCTAGATCCGTGACCATATTCGATATATGGTGTAGTGTTAGTCAGTTTGGCACTATACCATTTGATTCGTATTATCATAGTCCTTCATCATGACTAAAGGGAGTTGTCACGATCATGGACCATGACAAGTTTGGGCATGACAACTCCCTATGTCACGGTCAAGGATCGTGATAATACCCCTTTGTTGTGGTCTTTTTCACACTGAGAATTACAGGCACAATGTTGGATGACCAAACCTTATCATGGTTAAGGACCCTAACAATAATAGCTTGTCACGATCTTTGACGGTGACAAAAAATGTGTTGTCACAGCCTTCTCATGGTTAAGTACCGTGAAAATACCAAACTTATAATGGTTTTGTCACCGACCTTGACCATGATAAACCCTAACTATTATCATAGATTTCTCACGATTTAGGACTGTGATAAAACTGAAGGAAAAAAATTATTAATGAGCTGGCTAGCAAAACTCCTACTTAAAAAATGCTTTATGTTTGTTCAAAACAACAGCAACACAAAACACAATTCACAATATAATATGCCATAACATTAAAATTAAAACCAAATATGTCAATTACATAAATCAAACCATTAAATATAACTCAAGTTTTTTACATCAAAACCAAAACATAGAATGTTTAATTACATCAACTCAAAATTTATCAAATGTAAAGTCCTCCAAAAGATTAATAAGGCTTGACTAGAAAAGTTGGCCAAACCATGTACGACTCTAACGTGTAGTCGATATGCCGAACATAAGTTTCCTCATCCAACCACAATACCTCATCCTCTTTCCTCGATAAAATCACTATAACCATAACCTTAGACTCAAACAACTGCAGTGGACAATTGTGCATGATGATACCCGGAGTGGTGATTATGTCCTTTACTCCGTTGGGAATTTTCTTGCCTCTATGCGTGTCACAAATATGAATTTTCTCCCCAACTAGATTAAATGGTGTCAGGATAGTGGGGTTGGGGCAATAGTATATGTTGTAATCGGATGGTCAGTCTGTCGGCATCAATAAGGGAGTAGAGCAGTGGTCCTCTCACCAACCTTCTCCTTACTCTTTCCTTTATCCTTTGTTTTTCCCTTCCCAATAGCTTTGACTACGTTTTTGACCCATTCAAACATGTGGTTCACCCTTTATTGGATATTTTTCAACTTTGAGCCGTTTTTTTTATATGTCGGCATTCGAGGATAACCAACTATTATGGAAAGTAATGTCCAACAACTTATACTTTCCAATTCGGGAGCTAAAACCCTAAGTACAAATTTCTCCATCTTAGTCCGGCACTTAGCTCAATGCGTTCGTACTCAGAGATGCATTGTTAGCATCACTTTGGGTATTGTGCACTACTTTAACCTATCTTGAATTGTATAAAAACACGTTATTAACTTTGAAAGAGAATGTTAACAAGCAGTTTGAAATTGATTTGTTGATTTGATTAAGTCGATGTCATTTGAATTCAACATTTTTTTACACCTAAGGATGATTGTGAAGTTCATTCGTTAGGAGTATCCATATTCATCATGCACATTTATTATGTATGTTTGAGTTGATTTACCTATTGAATATGTTCACACCCATTTATTCTGTTTCCACGATTTGGTTATCTTAGTGTAAATTCATGGTGTGTGATTCTTTTGTAAATTTGATTTTGTTGAAAAAATTAAAAAATCAAAAATAGTTGGTGAATGATTTCAAGTTTATCCTTGATGATCGTAGTTGATTTGATTTGATTGTCATGACACCTCCATGCTTATTTTTATTTATTCTTTTCCTTGTCTATTTCGGACAATTAAAAGGGGGAGCACAGATTGTGCTTTAATGGGGGAGTTTAAATTATGTGTGAAATTTAAGATTTGATATTTGTTTTGATTTATGTTTATCTCATTTCAAACTCGATACGTCACGAAGTTATTTGATTCTTGTCTCATTTGTGTAGGTACAAAAGTTGAATATCATTAATTTTCACACCCTGATGATGATAAAGAAAAGTTGGAGATTTGAAAATTTTAAGTTGAAGATTTTTGAAGAAAGTTTAAGGCTTGCATTTTTAGTACATTTTTAGTTTTGGGTTCATGGGTGTGTATTAGATTTGTATAGGACATTTGATTTTATTATTCGGATGTTTTTAGTTTGTACCGGCATAGACATAGGGAGGTTTGCAAGGACATATTTTACATAGTCCGGTTTACATTAGAGTATGTCGTATACCGCTAAAACCATCGAAGAAAAGTTCAATAGTTCAATCATGCATCAAGACGGACTCAAATATCAACATTCTTCAACAGAAAAGCCTATGTGAGATAGATTTTGGTAAGGTTGTGTTTAACTCCCTTAAAGATTCATTTAAAGTGTTGGGATAATTTTTCTAAACTGCTTTTAAACATCCGAGGCATCATTTTTTGTTAAAAGAATGTTTTATAAGTGTCGAGGCAAAGTTTTAACAAAAATTAGTTTTCCTTGATGTGATTCAAATGATATGTCAATGTCGTTCAAACGACATGAAAAAGTAGTTTCGAACGAAGTCTTCAAACGATATGCAATTTAGCGCGAAGTCTTGTTTGAAGTTCGCTTGAAGAGGTTTATCAAACGACATGCTATTATTTTACTTTTCGAAGCTCATTTTATGTGTCGCAAGAAGTAAGATCGAGCGATATTTAAAGTCGTTCGAGCGACATGGCTATGTCGTTCCAACAAATATGCCGACTCAATTTTGTTATATATACCTGATTAAATTAGTCATTTTTCTCAATAAGTCCTGAGTTTTCCAGATACACGAAAACTGCAGAATTATTTTGCCTTCTTCATTTAGGGTTTTAAACATTGTTTTTTCAATTCCCAAAAATCCCAATAGTTTAGTGAATTGTTTTGGAACCTAGGATATGATTTTGTTAAAATTTCTCTTGTAGAGAGGGTAAATCTATGGCTAATAACTGCGTGTCATTGGGAGTACTTGTGGGTGTTCCTTGCTTATTCAGAGTTGCGTGTTCTTATGGCTTCGCTGCGATTGATGAAGTGTCCAAGAGAGAGAGAGGAAAAATAAAGTGAGAGTTTGTGATTTCGAGTCTGAGGCGAGTTTGATTTTGATATGGCCAGGCTTGACTAAAAATTTGAAAAAGTTTCTCAAATTTTCCAAAGAAAATTCTTCCAATAAAAGATTTTTTGAGAAAAATAAAAAGAAAGATGAGGCTAAAGAGAGCGGTGAGAAAGAGAAAGAGAATAAGGAAGAAGCGAGATATTTTGAATGTGAGGATAAGGGGCATAAGGCGTTTGAGTGTCCCAATAGGCTAAAGAAAAAGGGCAAGAAGATTTCCATGCCAACCACTCTTAGCGATAGTGAGGAAGAAGTTAAGGATTCCGGGGATGAATCTTCATATGGAATGTGTGTTGCCTTTTTAGCATGTCATGTGAGAACACCTAATTTGCCCAACAATGATGAGGATACTTATGCACATAAGAGTCCCGAGGATGATTTGATTGTTTCTAGAGAATGTGAAAGTGAGTGTATAAGTAAAGTTAAAAGTGAGCTCCAAATAGCGTTTAGAGATTTTTACACCGAGACCTTAAAGATGAAGAAGTTGAATAAGGAGTTAGGTCTTAAGGTGATTGAGTTTAAGAGAGAGATAGAGAGTTTGAGAGGTTTTGAGGCGTTGACGAGTCAACTCGGGAAGGTGAAGATTACTTTCAGTAAGCAGTTGATCATCATAGGTCGAGAAAAGAGTGAACTTGAATCTCGTGTGGTTTAATTATATAGAGATCTAGAACGAGCCCGGGAGGTAAAGGTCACTATAGAGTATGCATTAAAGAAGGTTGGACAGATGCTCCTCGATCCCGCTTTGGGTATTGTTGAGAGATTAGGAATAGGTCATGACGGTGCGTCCACTTCCCATGTTGCACCCGTGCCGATTCCTGAGTTTGTGATAGATCTGTATGGCACTCAACCCAACCCACCTATGCGTCCCATTACAGAGAGGAGAGTGCGCCATATACATTTTGAGAGAGGTGTTCCTACGTTCGTGTATGTTTGCACCCATTGCAAAAAGAGAGGACATCTTAGGGAATCTTGCTTTAAGTTGGGTATTGTGTCGCATAGAGTTTTATCACACACACCCACACACTCACCCACACATGATGCTCCAGATGATTATATGATAGAGTTTGCACATATTGGGGAGCAAGTTAAGTTTTTGGTCAAGACTTCACATGATTTTATGGATGTTTTTCAAAGGATGTCACCACCTTTAGAAAACCCCACCGCACCTAACGATTGAGGTTTAGACTTGTTTGATAGCATAGGATGATTTTCATGATGATATTTTATGCCTATTGTTAGTGTGTACCTCATTTGTAGTTATATTTTCCATTGTTGATATATTTTTCAAAAAAACAAAAAGATTTTTGTTTTTGGAAAAATACAAAAATATTTTCTATTTTTTTGGAGAAAAAAAATTTGAAAAAGAAAAAAAGATTTTATTTTGATAATTTTTTTTGGAAAAAGACAAAAATATTTTTGTATTTTGTTTACATCGTTTATGGATGGACATTTAGGATTCCCAAGTCATAACATCATTCCATATCCATGTGACTATTCGATAATATTTTGAGATGATACATCATTTCATCCATGTGCTTTATAATGATTAGAGTCATTAAGATGAGATTTGATATTACTTTCTACATGTTTGACTCATGATTTCCTTTAATGCACACTAGCACGAATTTGTTTGATTATTTTACTTGTTTATCATATGTTGGTCGAAGTGTTTTCATCTCAATCGTGTCTTTAAAACAAACCATATACGATAAAACTTGATAATGAAAGAGTGCATCTGAGAACCGTTGCCCGTGAGGGATTTGTTTAATATGAAAACATGATGAGTATACATGGGAAAGGTCTACGAGTGAAATATAATCATGTCATGAAAGCCACCGTTTAAAAGAGCCTAAGAAAAAATCAAGGCAATAAAAATAATCATATGCCAAAAATAGGGCCAATAGGATTTCTCTAAGTTAAGAAACCTCAAAAGAACTGAAAAAGGAAATATATATTTGAGGGAGTTTGATTGGAAATAAATCAACGGGTTTGTACGTCTTGACAAAGTCTTGAAAAATCATTAAATAGTTTTAGACGTTATTGGTGTGGAAATCATTTTAGACTTTGATTTGTTAATTTACATAAGTCGATGTCATTTGAATTCAACAATTTTTTACACCTAAGGTTGATTGTGAAGGTCATTCATTAGGAGTATCAATATTCATCGTGCACATTCGTTATGTATGTTTGAATTGATTTACCTATTGAATATTTTCACACCCATTCATTCCGTATTCACGATTTGGTTATCTTAGTGTAAATTCATGGTGTGTGATTCTTTTTGTAAATTTGATTTTGTTAAAAAAATTGAAACATAAAAAATAGTTGGTGAATGCTTTCAAGTTTATCCTTGATGATCGTAGTTGATTTTCTTTGCTTGTCGTGACACTCTATGCTTATATTTATTTATTCTTTTCCTTGTTTGTTTCGGACAAATAAAAAGGGGGAGAACGAATTATGATTTAACGGGGGAGTTTAAATTGTAGGGGAGATTTGAGATTTGAGATTTAATATTTGTTTTGATTTATGTTTATCTCATTTCAAACTCGATACGTCATGAAGGTATTTATTTCTCATCTCATGTGTGTAGTTACAAAAGTTGAATATCATTATCTTGCACACCCTGATGATGACAAAGAAAAGTTGGAGATTTGAAAATTTCAAGTTGAAGATTTTTGAAGAAAGTTTAAAACTTGCATTTTTAGTACCTTTTCAGTTTTGGGTTCATGGGAGGGTATTAGATTTATATAGGACATTTGATTATTCAGATGTTTTTAATTTGTACCGGCATAAACATAGGGGGAGATTTGTAAGGAAATATTTTACATAGTTATGTTTATATGAGAGTATATCGTATACCACTACAACCGTTAAAGAAAAGTTCAAATTCATTTATGCATCAAAATGGATCCGAATATCAACATTCTTTAACAAAAAAGCCTTTGCGTGATAGATTTTGGTAAGGTTGTGTTTAAGTCCCTTAACGGTTCATTTAAAGTGTTGGAATAATTTTTCTATATTGCTTTTAAACATCCGAGGTGTTATTTTTCGTCAAAATAATTTTTTTTAAGTGTTCAGGCTGAGTTTTAACTAAAATTATTTTTCGCTGATGTCGTTCAAACGACATGACAAAGTCGTTCGAACGAAATCTTCCAACGACATGCAATGTCGCGCGAAGTCTCGTTTGAAGTTCGCTTGAAGAGGTTTATTAAATGACATGCTACTGTTTTACTTTTCTAAGCTCATTTGATGTGTCGCAAGAAGTAGGATTGAGAAACATTTAAACTCTTTAGAGCGATATGGCTATGTCGTTCGAACAAACCCGCTGACTCAATTTTGTTATATATACCTGATTAATTGAGTCATTTTCTCAAGAAGACCTGAGTTTTTCAGATACAAGAAAACTGTAAACTGTAGAATTATTTTGTCTTCTTCATTTAGGGTTTAAAAAATTATTTTTACATTCACAAAAATCCAAAGTTTAGTGAATTGTTTTGGAACCCAAGATACGATCTTGTTGAAGTTTCTCTTGTAGAGAGGGTAAATCTACGACTGAAGACTGCGTCTCATTGGGAGTGCTTGTGGTTGTTCCTTACAGATTCAGAGTTGCGTGTTCTTGTGGGTTCGCTACGGTTAATCCATTGTTGACTCTAGGCTGCGTGTCTGCGAATATTCATCGGAGATTTCATTGTGTATATAAGTTGCGATTTAATTTTGCATAGTGAAATAAAAAGGTTTTCCCTTTGGGTTTTTTTCCTAAAATCTGCGCGTCAGCAATTTATTTATGATGGTTTGATTTTACCCATTTAGATGTATGTGTTAGGATTTAAATAAAATTGGTTTAAAAATTGACTCTAATTAAATAAGTTTAAATTGAAATTTGCGAATTGGTTGAAATCAATATCACATATTATTCTCAGAACGGTGGACTTAAAAAGTTATGGGTGGCACGTACTATATGCACATGTGGGGTTCGATTAATGATATGATGATGTATATTTTTAGTTGAGTAATTCAGATGGACTTTTTGAGTGCACCGAAGATCTGAAATGGGTCCAAATAGTCCAAAATATGTACCTGGGGGTTATAGTTGGGTCCCAAGAGCTTTTTAGACGTAGTAGGCCCCGTATGGGGGTATGCGTGTCCTTTTACCATTAGGGATACACTTAAATACGGGATTAGAGTGTGATTACAAAGTATGTTAAGGTTTATGGAGGTTGATGACAACCTCTATCTTACTTTTGCATAATTAAACTAAGGGATAGATTAAGAGAAGAGAAAACGAGAAGAAAAGAGAGAAGAAAACTTGGAGAATAGAGGAAATACATCTCTGAAAATTCAAATAATTTCTATGAGTCGAGACTTTGGATTAAAATCCAGAAGGCAAGTGTTTACTTTCTTTAGATTGCAATTTACAGTTATTAATTATGTTAATGATTAATTAAATAGCTAATTTAGAAATCTAAAGATGAGGTATTTGAGGATTAATTAAATGAATTGGTTTGTGTTTAACCTCTGATCATAGTTGATAATGATTGATAATGAACAAGTGAGAAATTAATAATATTAATTATGGGATTTTGTATATTAACATAAGAATAGGGTGTTTAGAATTAATAAATTTCAAAGTTTAATAAATTCTGAGTTGTATAAATTGATTAATGTTTAGGAATCCTTGTGTTTTGGTAATGGATTAGGGTTTAATTTGGTGTTAGAATACTTTTGGGTTGGTTATATATTGATGTGGGATGTCAATTTATGGCTTTGGGAGGATTAGGAGCTCCATTGACGGGTTTAAGAGGTGAAAGCCTGAGGAAAAATACGATGGGTAACCCAATAAACCAAATCGGTTAGCTAAGGGAGCTAACACATTCGGTTAACTGAACCGATTCGGTCTACCAAGAAAATTGGTTCGGTTTGCTGGTTTGTCCCGATTTTTATTACGTGTTGTTTTGATCCATTAGTGTTTGGGAAATGGTCGTATAGGCCTTTGGGGTAGATTTGGACTATTGGGGATTATTATCATGCGTTAGTACATGTGTTAGTCCAATGGTTGGATGGTTTTGAGTGAGACGAATCAAGCTACAAGTGAGTGAACACTTATATGGATAATCAGGAAGTCAGTTCGAACTTCGGGATTAGTAGACTAGTACATTGTGGGAATTCCGCACAAATTCAGTACTTTATATATATACGTATTATGGGATTACTTGTGTGTGCGCGTGTAGGCATATATATATATATATATTGTCCCTTGTTTATATTGAATATACATACTCGATAGTACTATTGCTAGGAGGTTGCACGTAGTGGGCAGTCCACCCTGGCATTGACGAGCATGTGTTGGATTGATTCCCCAAGTCATAGTACCGTTGCATAACACTATCTATATGTGATGATAAGTGTTAATTTGGAGATCGGTTGGGTGCAATGTGGTATGGTTATGATCCCTTAATGTATGTTTATGACCGCCTCTATTTGTTTATCTTTATGTTGGGTTCGGTGGTGAGATTCCGACCCGGTGGCCCAGTTATGGTACGTGGTATACCTAGAGCCGATAGCACATGAGGAATGCATCTGCGAGGTCCATGCTTTGGAGATGCGATTTATATGTATATAGCGAGTGAGGTATATGTATGTGTATATGGAGTATTGTGTGTATATCTATTTGTATCACATATGTTTAGCTATGTTAATATTTGTGAAAGTGTACCTAGTGCGGGTAGTAAATATTTAGCTAATGGTGCCTATTAGTGGGATGGGTTTTGATAGTAGTTATTATCCTAGTTAGATTGGGTAACATAAATAGGATAATAAAATAAATGCGTTAGGTGTGCACTATAGATGAGAGGTGAGGTTAAGTCTCATGTGAATGCGATTGGAAGGTTAATTATGAAGACAATATACTGCATGTTTTTATTTAAAGAATCTAAATACTTGTAAAATATTTTCAACTATTTTCGGGCTTTGACCTATGGCAAAATATATTTTTGTTTTCAAAACTTCAGGTGTGTAGCAACAGGGACAACAGGGTTAGATTCTTTTATACCATTGTTAGTAGTAGTTGTGGATGCTATGAGATTGATTGTAACCACCTTAGTCATTTTTATCTAGCTAGGATTCATTTTCAGTTCAAGTTTTCCTTTTGGGCGTGTTGCCCATAGTTGGACATGACTTTATATTTTCGTAAGATATTTATTCGCTTATTAGTATTTATTTACGTTGGATGGTTACATGAAGTGAATGATGGTTTATTCAATTCACGTTAATTATTTTATACTTATCCGTTATTCTGCCATTTCATTGTATGCACGGTTTTATCAGTTTTATATTGATTCTACTTATTGCGACAGTATTGCCATGAATGAAATCATACTGAATTTCTATTTTATTTTAATAAAGGATTGATCACCCAATATTAAAATACGCGGGGTATCATAGTTGTTATGTGAGCATTAGGTTCTAGTGTCCTTTAGGATCTGTGCAAACTTGCTACGTTGTCAGCGTTGCATTTCTTTGATATAGGGCCCTATATTTAGGATTGTCGTTCCATATTACGCATTTGCGCATTTCTTATATTGTTATATTTAAAGTGGAATCTCATACAATTTTGTTTTGGTTTCAGATGCCAAACACCAGGAGAGGGAGACCAACACGCGCAGTGGGGAGGGCTGCACAGAAGGAGGCTTAAACAGAGCCGGAGGCCACTTAGGGGACTATGCTTGCAGCAGAGGCCGCATCCATAGTAGCACAAGATGTTAATGTTTCCATGACCATCATATCACAACACTTGCCCCAGGTACATCCACAACCACCAGTGGTTGTACCAATACAGACTCACCTATTGTCGTTCGTGTGGAAGCAAGTTAAGGGGGACTTTCAGAAGGGCCATTCATTAGAGTTTTGGGGGCATTGCGAATGTAGTAGCAATGAGCTAATGGGAGAAGGATATCTAGAGAATCTTCATATTATTGAGTGCGACGACACTTGGAAAAAGTTACTAGCTTTGTTCACGCTAGTTACAAAAGATATATAGTGGTGGGAGTCAGCTAATACACCAAATGAGAGAGATGCGATAACGATTCTGGAGTTCTGGGTGCAATTTGATTACAATTTCTTTCCGTCACCTATATAGACATAAATGAGGAGGAGATTTTTTGGATCTCACACAAGAGGGACGAATAATAGACGAGTATGAGGATGAGTTCACTCGCTTAGCGAACTTTATGCCAGATAAGGTGAAGACTAATGAGAAGAGGATCTCAAGTTTATAAACGAGCTTAATCCGAGGATCAGCTAGTATCTATTGGGAAAATCGATGTTGAGGAATTATATTTATGTCGTTAAAAATGCATTGTTACACTTTCAGGATCATCATTTCCATTTGAGGAGAGTGAAGAGGACAGGAGAGTCGAGACAGCTGGGTAAGACTGGGGGCAGCGGAGCGCCACAGTAGCAAGGTAGGCAGCATGAGCGAAGTTCCCAACAGGGGGACTAAGATAAGAGGTTTAGGCCAAGTAATCGTACTTACAGGCAGGACCAGCAGGGCTAGGAGAACCAAACTGGAGGCCACCATGGTCGGTAATATTAAGGCTGGCAATAGGGACAACCTCACTAGATCCAGAGGTTGTTAAATTTCGTAGGGAAATGTTTCGTATATGGGTATTAGGGCCACATGCGATGTGCATGCCTGAATAGGGATAGGGGTTAGCAGTAGGATGCCCAACAAGGGCTATAACTACCACAATTTCCAACCCCACCAGTAATTCCAGCATTGCCGCCTTCGCAGGGGCAGTTATAGTTTGGGCGTGTTTATAATATCCGTGGGCTAATTTTTTCACCAGCAGTTGAGGGTATGTTTCCTATCCATAGGCGATGTATTATTTAACATGGGAGCATCACACCATTATTATCACTAAATTCGAGCGGGAGATGGGTTTAATGGATACAACATCTGATATTATTATGATTGTGGATTCATTATTAGGTAGCAATCTCTCATCCGTTCCATTTGCAGAAGAGTAGGCGTGGACATTGGGAGGTTATGATTAGTAGCGAATTTGCTCATTTTAGAGATGTATGAGTATGATGTTATCTTGGGTATGGACTAGTTAGCAACATATAGAGCGATGGTAGACTGTTATAGTATGACTATCACGTTTGCTATTCTAAGGCAGGATATATTTCTCGTGGTGATGCCTCGTCCTAAAGGCGGGTCGAGCATGCATTTATATTATATTGAGGAGGGGGCATAGTCATCTCGCTAGATTTGATCCCTGTGGTTAGGAGCTTTGATGATGTGTTTCAGGAGCTATCGAGGATACAATCGAGTTGAGAGATTGATTTTATGATAGACTTAGCGTTGGGGACTAGGCCTATAGCGCATGCACCGTATTGTATGGCTCCTTTATAGATGCGGAGTTAAGAGATCAGATTCGGAACCTTTTGGGTATTTATTTATTCACAAGAGTACATTACCTTGGAGTGCTCCATTATTGTTTTTGAAGAAGAAGATAGGTTGATAATGTTGTGTATCGACTATCTGGAGTTGAACAAGGTCATGATTCATAATAAGTATCCGTTGCCACATATCAATGACTTTTTTAATCAGCTGAGAGGATCAACTTACATCTTGAAGATTGATTTGAGGTCAGGGTACCATCAGTTACGTATCAGGGAGCATGATGTCCCTAAGATCGCCTTTTTAAAGAGATACGGGTCTTACGAGTTCAGGGTTATGCCGTTTGGGCTAACCAATACAGTGACAGTTTTCATGGATCTCATGAACAGAGTGTTCACGAATTTCTTGCATCAGTTTGTCATTGTCTTCATATATGACATCTTAGTTTATTCTTGGATAAATGGCAAGAACGAAGAGCATTTACGTATGGTTCTTTAGACTTCCAGGACCATCAGTTGTATGCTAAGTTTGAGAAGTGTGGATTCTGGTTACATAAGGTGTAGTTCTTAGGTCATATAGTCTCTGAGAGGGGGATTTCAGTGGATCCAGGTAAGGTGTCAGCAGTGAGGGAGTAGGGTCAACTCACTATACTGATGGAGGTTCAAAGTTTTTTAGGGTTAACAGGTTACTACCGCCGGTTTATCATAGGATTTTCGAAGATTGTGGGTTACTTGACGAATTTGACTCGTAAGGGAGAAGGCAGAGTAAAAAAATATGGTCGAAAAAAGGAAACATGTCAAATCATTCTAGCCCTATTTCATAACTCTCCTTGAGGCCCCTTAGGGTTCACCACCCTTTGGTATGGGCAAGTGCTCCGAGTCCTTTACAATAAATCCATGCGAACATTATAGGAGTTTGGTAAGTTTACTACGAGGACTCTCTCGGCCTTTCTCCCCTTCAAGTAGTAAATGCCCACATCATATTTCACCCACATGTAACAATAATGAATTTCAAGGATCCCACTGGGCATGAACTATATCAAAGAGTTGACATAACTCCAGAAATAATTGTTTTGGAGGAAAGGTAATGCCATTTTCAACTACAAACTTGGAAAACAAGCAATGACTTCCCTCAATATTGTAATAATCCAAAGGGCCCTCCCATACCTCAATCGTCAATTATGCCTAAAATCATATATTATGTTTTCATATATAACATAAATCATATTTATAACAAAGTAACAAAGAAAGGGTATGAGATAATAGATTCTTTTAAGAGAATTGAAAAACGAGCGTGAGCGAGAATCAAACTTACAGTAGAAAATGAAGCACAAAGATCTCTTCTACACTTGCAGACGAAAATAAAGGGTAGTGAACTGAAATAATAGTAGAAGGGATGTTAGTGGGATGAAACAAGTCTCAAAGCAAAAGTCATCATTAACTGGAATGCCCCAAATGCCAGCTTGCACACACAACCAACCTTTAGGTTAACTATCACACGTTTACTAAAGTGCCCCCGAAACACTAGTACATATTACTAAAATACCCTTCGAAGATTAACTGACAGAATAAGAGAGTTTTAAAATTCCAACACAAGTGTCAACACAATTGTGGGGGATTATTCGGCCACATACAAGGTAGAGACACGTGTCTATTGATCTAATCAATGATTTCACATCAGGGGATAAGGATAGCTGGAGCTGACTTGTGCAAATCTCGGGATTAAATACAGGCGATCAAATCAGATAGATATCTAAAGTCATGAAGTCCTTCACGACTTATCTATTTTCCTTTCACTGTAAAGGTACGATCACCCCAGGAAAAAGGGGCATGTAACCTTTGTTATCAAGAGACGATTAATAAAGAGAGAGTAACACCCCGTGAACATAGGGACATAGCCGAACCACGTATATACTGTTCTTGTATTATTGAGCTTTATTTATTTTTATGTTAATCTTTGATTATATTGGTTAACACCAGTAGGATTTTACCACACACACACACACACACACACACACACACACACACACACACATATATATATATATATATATATATATATATATATATATATATATATATATATATATATATCAAGATTTTAAAAAACGCGGGGCGTGATCGAGGCGTGGAGGCTAAGCCTTAAGCCTTAGAAGCCTAGGCGGGCCTAAGCGTAAAAAGGCGTGAAAATGTGTTTAGACCTTTTTAATATATTTTAATATTTTTTAACCATAACAAGGCTATTAAAATACTAAAATTGTACATATCATAAATATATGTGTGAATATTTGCAAATAAAAATACTATTTGATTATTTTGGATGAGATAATGGTCCGGTTTGTAAAAAAAATCTTTAAAAGGTGATATTATTTCACTAAAGCATTGTTGTTTTTAAAGAAAAATTAGGCCTTAAGAGTTTTACCAAGCATAAGGCGTCAAAATCTTAAGGCGGGGCGTTTCTCCCAAGCCTCAAGCCTAGGCGGGTTTTTTTAGAACAGTGATATATATATATTATAAAAATATGAAGAATGAACGATTCTGAGTTGAAACATAAAACATAAAACAAAATTTAGAGAACAACCTTTTGCTGTTTTCTAAAAATAAAATTTAAACTCGTAAATACTATAATTCAGAATTTAAAAATAAGTTTACCAAACACAAATTCTTATGAGAATTGTATTTTGACACAAAAAATAATATTATAATTCATAATTAAAGAAACCTTCAATTCACGTTCACACCGAGTATGTGTGGTGCAAGGCAACGATTTGTGGTTGAAATTAAGAAAGTTGGGGTACCGTGTATGTGGTATAAATCATAAGGGGATTTTGGGAAAAGGTCCTCATAGTGCTCAAAGTGTATAAAAATAGGACACTTCATATAATTTTATAAATTTAGTCCCTTTACTAAAAATACCAAGAAAATGGTGAAAAATAGTGCCGCTGACACGGACCAAAAAAATAACGGTATTGTACTACAAGGATTAAATTTAGAAATGCTATTGTACCACAGGGACTGAATTTATAAACTTGAAAAACATTATCCTAAAAATTCAGGAATATGACCTTTTTCTTAATTCTCTAAAATTATAAATATAAATTCATTTTTTATAAGAATATGAATTCAAATTGAAAAGCTTAGGAAAAGTTTTTCAAAGACAAAATCACCCTTTTTTTATACCAGGTCCAGGCGGGTAGTTTTCCGTTGGCAGAAAAAGGTTGTGTTGAGCAATGGAAGTTATGGGCAACAACCCCACCCCAACCTAAATCCCTCTAAAAAAAAATAGCGGTAATTTTTAGTGACAACCATGAAAAGTCGCAAGTTGTGTTGAGTACCCCCTCCATTTCCGCTCTATTCATAGCCAAAAATACCCCAACCCCAACCGTTGTCCCTGCTTCCAAACATTGTTCAATACAAAAAAAAAGCTGGTTATTCTCCATCAAAGAAGAAAAAAAGTAGTTATTCGATCATATATCCGTCGTGTTTTTTGACTTTTTAATTCTCACCTAGGCCTAGGGTATTGTGCATGACAAGGACGATGAGATTAGTTCCACCACGATAAACAAGCAATCAGATGCAGGGAGGAAAAATGCTTTTCGCTAAACTCGATGATTCCCCAATGTTTCGCCAACAGGTTATAATAAGAATCATAATATTATTATTCCTTATATTCTACTCATTGAATATTGCAAAATGTTACTGCACTTGGAATGGATTTACGGTCAATGTGATGCGCATATTGCGTTGGATCATCGTGTGAGCATTTTTATGGAATTTTAGAATTTAGATAGACCATTCTCCTATTGTAGTGAAGTTGCATGAATATTTCTTTATGGTACAAATGCCACAAAGTTTGATATCACTAGATATATGCTTTTGCAGTTTTTAGAATTTGAAATTGTTAGCTGTTCTGCAAGATACTTACTCTACTAGTACACTTTTAATGCTTGCTTTGGCGTGTTTATACTTCCTGCTACCTAGTAAAATTTTAGGTTTTGTTGTTAAACCTTATTTGGGATTTTGCTGAAATCTTTACTGGACTGTTGCTATGTTGCTATCCTAGATTTCATTAGCTCGCCCTGTATTACTCTGTGTGTATCTTTTTCTGTTTTAATACGAAGGGTCGGTCTCAAGTGTCTTCTCCAACTGTACAAAGGTAAGAATGTAAGCTCGGTGGTGGGTGGGTGTATGGGAGGGGATCGAACCTTCATACTCCAATTTGGGAAGTGAAGGCTCTCGCCACTAAGCGGATCATCCTCTGCTATTGTTATCAATATGCAATTGCAAAGCACACATGCTGCCTTTTGGAAATTGTATAATGTTTTGAGGGGTTATGCAAATTTTACATGGTGAAATGCCGTCTCTTATAAGCCCTGAAACAAAAGGAACTATATCTAGCTTGTGTTGCAAATGGTGGAGTTCGCAATGTGGTTGGGACTGCCAGACATACAAGACAGTAGAGTGCTGAGATACAGATATAGAGGTAATAGATCTGGGGAAGTAACCACATAACGGTCATCCTTCAGGCTTTATTACTCTGTTGGGGGTCCTCGAGAATTTCTTGTAGGTGCAACGCAATTTTTCATCAGCGTATTGCGAATGAATACCCTATATTTGTTGGCGAAAGGGGCAACCATCGATCAAACTGGTTGAACTTGGGTCTTGTCCCTTGGTATCCTCTCGCTCTCGGTGCTTTGAGTCTCCTGTTATTGGTTATTTATAGATCAGAAAGTTGTTCCTTGGAGCTCCACCTATTGGACTGGTGGGTCCCACTCAATACTGATCTGAAAGTTCTGGATTGATTTGATTAATGTAAGTTTGGACTTGTTGCGACACAGGGCTGAACACTGTATGCCAAGATGAGTTGTATCACGTCCTTGCTTCGAACCATATCAAAGAATTTCGTGAAAGTGGTATGGGTATGAGGTATCACATCTTTGATGCTTCGCGCCATATAAGAGAATTTTGCAAAAGTGGTGTGGGTATGATTGAGCAAGTGAATTTTATGGCGACATGTCATCGGCTTTCATTTTCATCACGTTGAGTTGGAAGACGGGCTCTTTGCAATTGGGAGACTTGTCTTAAAGATCTTGATATACACCATGGGATCCTCACTGGGGTGCTGTCTTTCCTGGGCCAAATCTGCCGTGGTGAGGCTGGCTTCAGTAATGAAAAACTTCGAATAAAAGAGCTATTCATTGGCTATTATAAAAATGCGTTGCCTGCTGGAAGACCAATGCCGAGTATAAGTCTTGTCAATTGCATATATCTGGATTGCTTTCAGTAGCAGTGTCTGATATCCACCTTAGACACCGAGGTTCTCAATGAACCTGCTGATTTGATTCCCTGGTTTTCTTTCTTCTGTTGGTTTGGCGGACTTTCAGGGTTGCAAATACCCTGTTGGATATGGTGCCATGTAAATTGCTTCGGGTAGAGGGAATCTTTATTGTGCTCTAAGTGCACTGTAGATGGGAACTTTGCCATTTGAGGTTTAAAAGGATAAGTTTTGTTCGAAGAAGAAGGAATTCAATCAGAATTTACATCATACATCAATGATAGGTTAAATCATCCCAAAATGACTCGAATGAAGATGGTATTAGGGGGCCGGAACAAACGGACTAAACAAATGGTGAAAAAACAGTTCTCTTCTCATCTCTCAAAAATCAACAGATGGAAAAAACCCAAAGGGGGTATTAGAGCAACATGGGCTCTTACCTCACAACATGGAAATCAAGTGTCTGAATCCTCTTAGGGCCACCTACCGTGCACGCGGATCGGAAGGTCTAAATGTCCTGAAGTTGTCACAAAAAAACAAATCATGCGATGAATGTTGGGTGGAAAAAGTGAGAAGAGTAGGGAGAAGGAAAAACACTCTGAAAAAGGAAAAGCAGGACAGAGAAATGACTAGTCCAGGAACCAGGAGTCACCTATAATAACAAATTGGAGGAGACATCCTAACTCTTCCATGCGCCTTTGGATGTATGTGTGTTAAGAGTATTATGGAGAGTCTTGGGTTAAGGAGAGTTTTGACCACAAGAATTGAATGGATTATGTGGAAGAAATAACTTGGAGATGAGCAATAATAAGTGGGAAAAGTTTAAGGGTATCCTGAGTATCCTCAACTGGAAAATTGTTGTAATCAGGAAAATGAGTAAGTGAAAGAATTCCAAAAAAAGAGAAATTTAAGATCAGCATTGTAATACTAACTATGAAGGAAAAAATCAGAAATAAGAGGGTAATCAGTTTACTCATGAAGATCTTCTCTTGAAATGTAAGGGGGTTGAGCGGAGACTAAATAAAGAGGGTAACAATAAGCTATATTTTAATCAAAGAAATTTTGGGATATGTGGACCAAGGTAGTGTTGGGAGATATTTCATTGTAGTTAGGTTAGCTTCAGATTAGTGTGGGAAGAGATAGGATAACAAAATGTATAAAGGGTTTAGATACATAAGGATGGGAAATGTTCTATCACTTCAACCAGTGGGAGGAATAATACAAGAATAGACACAATCATAGTTTTTCAAGAATGGGAAAACATGTTCCCTAGTGCATGACAAGGATCACGATATCAATTGTTACCGGATTATTGTCCACTTGTATTGGATACCAACCCAAATGGATGGGGACTCTTATCCTTTCGATTTGAGAATATGTCTCTTGACTTTAAGGACATAGTTTAAAATGTTGAAATGAGTGTCGCAATTTTGGTTGGGAGGGATTCAAAACAATAAGAATTAAAGAGGTAAAATACAAATTTGAAATTTGGCCTTAATAGTTTTTTGAGGTTGTTCGAATAGAAAAACGAAATGTGTTGACGAAATTCCGAGAGATTGATGAGTTAGAAGAGCGAGAACCATTAAGGAATCCGAAGTTGAAGAAAGATGCCAGTTAATGAAGTGTTGTGAGGATTTCATAATGAAAGATGAAATTCTTGAAATAAGTTAAGATGGTAAACAAATGGGATAACAATATTAAAATGTTTCACAAAATTGTGGTGGAAGAGAATGAGAGTGGGCGAAATTGTCAATTTTAAGTTGTTTAAAATGGAAGAGAGAGATTGTGTTGAATCTTGAATGGAGTCTAAACAATAGGTTAGATGGGTAGGTATAAGATTTGAGGAAGAAGTGGTTAAGAGAATGGTCGAGAGGGACTACGATTATGAACAAAACACACCCAAACAAATTTGGAATGAGTGCTATTGGGTTGGAGGCAGTAAAGGGGCCCCCCTTTCCATGCAAAATCCGACTCAAGATGAGATTACTGATGAAGTGGTGGTAAGGTCCACAAGGTGCCAATAAGATTTGGGTACCTTTGTACCACTCACGAAGTACCTAACAACACAACAAACATGAAGTACCTAACAACACAACAAACATGAGATAATGTTTTTTGCATTCCGTTACCCCATTTTGTTTGGAGATATATGGGCAAGTAAGTTGGTGCAAGGGGTTAAGTTGAGACATAACCTCACTAGAGACATACCCATTTACAAGACCTTATATTAGGAATCACTTTATTATATTTGGTTGTAATAATCTGAAGTACCTGAACAAATAAAGGATGGACTTCATATTTGTTGTTAAAAACACCCAAGAGTACGATTCATTTGTGAAATATAACTAGTTCTAATATGTCTGGGAAGCTCACACACTTCACATATAATTTTTTTGTCCTTCAAGCTCTAGAAAGAGCGAAATAACAAATATGAAATCTGGAAATTGATATGCCTTATATGGCCATGCCACTAATGCAAAGTCTGAAGCGAAATATCATGAGAACTAGAATTGGGTAGGACAATGCAATGTAAGAGGCTGAGGTAGAGTATCCCTAAAGTAGTACATTTCATTGCAGCCAAAAATCCTCCTCGAATTTGGGTGTTGTAAGAGACGATGAGTGGGTAAGAACAGAACAACACAAGTGGGATTTTTAGCAGAGCGGCCAAGGCATAATATGTTAAAAGCAAAGTTAAGGACATGTAAAACAAGTGAGAGAGTGATATATAGAGTCAAACTTACGTCACTTTTACTAGGAACACAAGCAATGGAATTATCCACATGGCAAATTGGGGAACTGAGGATGAGGAAAAAAATGATGACTCACCAATTATAGGATCACCGATTATTGAATTTAAAAACCTGGTGGCTGTGATAAAGCCAGGATTCTTCAAAATGATAAAAGAATTCGAATCGCAATGGGTGCAATTCCCCTCAATTCCACTTCGATTCGCACTTGCCTCTTATCCAATTATTAAATAAAATTTAATCACAAATTTTTCGTGGATTCTTTAAGAGTCCTAATTTTTTCGTGAAGAATACTAAACCGAACAAAAATGGTGGTGTTTGTTAAATCAATGTCCTTTGTTAGGATATGAGGATATTTATTTTAGATTGGTTGGGGCTTTGCGAGGGAGAGAGTTGACCAAAGATAAAGAGATTCGAGAGTTTAAAAAATGCAAATTGAAGCACTATATATTGCCATCATTGATGTGGATATTAATGATGTGGATCTTGAAGCACAAGACTATTGTGTTATTGCAAATGAACTTTCAACATCTTCCAACCACGAGTGATGAAATTGAGTAATATTTGCCATGGAGGATTTACATAAGTGGTGTTCGAAAGTTATAATGCATGGTTAGATTTTATGACAAATGAAATTTAGTGGTGGGAAGGTGTTTGGGATCTTTTGTGAACGATATTATCATTTATATCTTTTTTGTTGCGGTCTATTCATTTTATGTTGGAATAATGAATGCAATTGTTAATTTTCTAAAACTTCATGCATAATCAATAATCAAGGAATAATATAACGTATCTTATATTATCGTTTTATTTCCAATGCACCATAATCCTACTTTATTTAGATTTCTCAAATTGATGCACCCGCATCGGATCACGCCTGCATTTTGCACCCACATCCGTGCTTCATAAGCCGATGGGCTTCACAACCCTAACATAAAAAACAAATGCAATACCTTTAGAATTAGTGGTAGTAGATGCAGATGACCGAACTCTGGAAGGTATGATGAGTCTAGCTGCTCCTCAAAAAGTCCAATTTGGGAATGTAACCGACTAAGAGTAATAGAAGTCGGAGGAGCCGTTGCAATTTGAGGAGGAATCATCAAAGAGCAAGTAATATTAATAATCACATAATCACAACAGTGCGAGTGAAACCAGAGGTTTTGATTAAACTCGCAACAAAGGTCATCAGATCAACTAAGGGGGCAGATGGGCAGATCAATGAGGAGCATGGCGAAAATAGTGGCAAATGTCTCTTTTAAGGAAGGAATAAGAAAGGAGTTTAGGACTTCTTGAGAGATTCAAATTCAGATCGTAAACCCATTAAAAACCGACGTGTCGCGGAACAAGTCGTTTCACCAAAAGCTACGTCACCGACAATCACTGAGAGAGGCACATATTTTGTAAATCCTTTCGGGACCATAAATAACCAATGCAATCCTAAACCGTTCTGCCAACATTAAGTCTGAGGGATACACCCTCAACAATAATTTTACTCAAGTAGGATGGTTCGTCAACATTCACTTTGTATGCCCAGATAAGTCCATGACCACAATTACAGTTGCTCTTTTTGCTATGTTTATTTTGCCAATCATCTAGGCACCCCCATCCGTTTCATTCAAAGATCTCTCGTATGAGTACAAAACTCAATCTCCATTTTGAAGGCTCTTCAAATTGTATTAATTGAAAATTTACTAAACTCCTACAACAGTAAATGTTCATCATCAACAATCATGTGGTACAGGGAATTAATTCCTCTTTATATAATGTTGACAAATCACTTGCAGGCAGAGATATAGTTCCACTTCCATCTCATTTTGATTCATAAGAAAGGAGCATCATTATCATACATCTTGCAGGCAGAGATATAGTTCCACTTCCATCTCATTAATACCTCCCAAGTGAAGGCCGTCCTATGAAGCACGAGAGACTGCCCAAATATACGAGCATCATTATCATACATCTTGTGTAGGGTTGGCCAAAGGCTATGAACTGAATCGTAAAAGATAAAGATGTAGATCCTCTCTCCATCGAGTTAAACATCCAAATCAAAATTGTGCAATTATTTGTATCTCATTGAGCAAACTTGGGTTCATTAATGTAACGCCCCGCGGCCTGTTAGGTAGGTCGCAGTTGGTAATGTCTCTTGTTCTCGCATGGAAGAATTTAAAACTTTACTATTAGGGAAACTCACATGCCGTGGCCCCTATAAAGGCCTCGACCTCATCATCAGAGTTTATAGATAAATAAATCATGGTTTAATAACGCATGATACAAAGGACTCATTGAACCAACACTAATACCATTGAAATATATATATGAACTTTCCAATACATACCTTACAGTTTCTCCTCATACATCCTCCACATAAACTATAAAGTTGTTTAATTATAGCTATGAGTGAAATCTAAGCAAAAACATCTAAATAAACTTTTGAATCAGAAATGCCTCCGCGGCCTCTAATTACTCCATGATCTATAAAACTCTATTCAGCCACTAGTAACATCCACGACCTCTATACCCTTCGCGACCTAGTCATGCCTCAGACTGCGACATCCCCTCCTGCCCAATTCCACGATGGAGGATTCTCAGTCTGCTGTTAACTTCACACCTTAGCCGAGCTCTGTCGCGGTGCAAGCCCTATAGTTAGTCCTAGGCTCAATCTCCGTAGAGCTAACCGTTTTGGCCTCAAGCACTATGCAGGAGGCCCTCAAATAGACAATGACACCTCGGCCTGGCTACATAGTGTCGTGGCCTCAGCATCAAATCTTAACTCAGAAGCCCAACCAGGCACAATGATACTGCCTAAACTCCACATCCTTAAAGGAGTTATAACTCTTATTCAACAATCAATAAGGTTATTATGGTAAAAAAAATAGTTTTAAACCCTAATTATCTCGTAACTCAAATCTTCAAGGATCAAAGGTAAAACCCCAAGTAAAATCTCATAAGATCAATAAGAACATCCTCAAGAACCCTTATCTTCAATCTCAAAGTCTTTAAACCAGGAACCTAAGAGAAAACTACCAAATCAAATGAATTAATATGAACAATAACATTCCCAGGTCTCAAAAATCCCAAATGAATAGTGAAACTCCATGGTCTCTAAACCTTGAAAAACTCAATGAATATTAAACTCCATGAACCAAGTGTTGTGAGGGGCTTATTTGTAACAGTTTAATTATGTCATTTAATTCTGTAGGACCTATTTGTAAATATTGAAACATTGTGTTATAGATAGAATGTGGTGGGGGATGAATGACCTAATCCATTCATTCATTCTTCTCTTCATCTTCCTTTATTATGTAAGTTGGTTATCTCATAAAACTAACACCAAGACCAGATTGCATACAAAAGATCATTTCATTCAATAGGAAACATGGAAAATAGGGTTTTAACCAAGGAAGCAAAGGAAGAGGACAGTTCCTTTCCTTAGTGGATTTTGGTCCGATGAAAAGTAACCTTCCACCGCCTCTAAATGCTTTTCTAGTGAACAGTAACCTTCCACGGCCCCTTCTCCGACAACACCTCCTCTCTCTCCCAGAATCTCACTTTATTTTTATATGGGAATTAGGGTCCCTAGCAGCTTTGGGAAATTTGCCAAGGATTGCTGTTTATAGAAATTACTAGGAAATCTTAGGGTTTCCATGTATGACATCAATTTTCTACAATTACCCGTTCAAAAAGGCTTCTAGAACCTTCAGGGCTTGTTTCTCAAGTTCTGACCCAAATAGGTCACGTTATCACCCCATGTGCCGTGCCTTTATAAGTCCAGGCCATTAACCGCCGCGGCCTTCATACTTAGGCCATGGCCTTTTTTTTACCTCCGCGGCCTATAAACCCAAGGCTGCGTCCCTACTCAGGACTTCACTTGTGGTCGTGGCCTATTATATGGCCGCGGTATCATAGGTTGTCAGGGTCATTACAATTAGTAGGCGGTTTCCTCTCGGTCCCCTATGACCAACCTAATTTCCCTTTCCCACCAATGTAAAGGTGTAGGGAACGAGACCATGAGGCAAAATTAATCCGTTGAGCCGGGGTGTGATGTACTGAAGAGAAGATATCATTTTTGCTGCCCGAATCACCCATAATAGTTAATGAACAACTACGAGGAGGCGATAGATCCCCAAAAAATCAACCAGAGACGTGACGAATCCCCAAATGATGCTGGCGAACACACTGGTATCCCCCAAAAGAAGAGAACAACAAATGCATAAAGCTAAAATAAAACCCTATAAAGGGTAAAAACTGAGGTTAAGCCTCTAATGAACCTGTTTAAACCCTAAGGTAGGGTTCACCACCTTGTTGCAAGAGAGAGAAGAGGCTCGCGACGCCGATAAAGAGAAGAGAGGTGTGAGCAGCCTCGGTTAGTTCCTAACTCGGATTGCTGGGGCTTATAGGTGGCAGGATTGGCATATAATGGCAGTAGGAGGGAAAAAGAGGCTGGCAATGGCCGAAAAGGGAGATAGAGGGCAGCGATCTAGTGACAAGATCTCTAGGACTAGCCGAGAGAGAGATAGGCAGTAGAGAGAGAGTAAAGTTGGTCTATGATACCAAAAAGGATTTTGTGAAGGCTTACCCAATTGAGAGCCCTAATGTGTGTATTTATACCAGCTAGAGAATGTTACATACCTGATTAGTTTAAGGGAATAAAAAAGGCCAAAAAAAGACTACTCAATTAAAGGCCACATAAGGAGGGCCCAATATAAAAGGGAGAATAAATTAGAGATCAAAATAAACACATAACTCAAAAACCCTGAATTTTGTAATTTGGTGAAATGTGGGCCTTTGCCTCCTTTTCTAGCAACACACTTAATGTACAACCAATGTGGCATTCTATGTTTTATCTGCTAGCATTTAGTCAACTTTTTCGTGGGTACAAAAAAAGATGTTGGCATGCCCTGTTGAACCTTTCTCTAAGCCTCTTTCTGGGTTATATCAATCTTAGCGGCACTTTGCATGATACTGATCATATGGGTAAATATGTTTAATGACTTAGGACATCATATTAGTTAATTAAGCTCTCTCTCTCTCACTCTCTCCACCACCTTCACCTCTCTCACTCTACCACTACTGGCCACTTCCATCCTTCACACGTTAACTCCACCACCAACTACCACTGCCACACTACCACCACCAACTCTTAGTACCTCCACCACCACCTTCTGCCACTTCACACTACCACCACCTAAAAAAAAACCCACCTGAACCTCCTTCAGCACACCCTTCCTCCAAACACTCCCCCTAAAATGTACACACATGTACAATAAAAACAGAACACTATCCCTGTATATACAAACCAACACAAACACACATATAAGGATATACACAGTTTGTGTATTCTGTGTCTACACAAATAGAATGTATATATACTCTGATATGTGTATATATACAAAAATTGGCGTATATATACATAAATCGTATATAAACCTTCGATTTGGGTGTATATATACCCAAATTGAAGGGTTATATACGATTTGTGCGTATATATATATATATATATATATATATATATATATATGTGTATAAAGAGAGAGAGAAGCTGAAGTGGGAGGAGGGATGAGAGGGAGCGTTGGGAGGGAGGAGGGGTTTGATGGTGGGGGAAGCCGGAGGAGTGGGCCTGTTTTTTTTTGTGTGTTTTATTTTGATTTTATGCTTTCCAGTTTTCTTTTCTTTTTACCTTTTTGGATAATTTTGAATATTTGCGAGCATTAAAAAATTATATTCTTGGAGCCATGTGGCGATCACTTATAGGACAAAGCATCACATTCGCCACATGGGACACCCTGCATTTCCGTCAATGTACCTTTTAATGGTGGGTCCCATTGCACCAATTTTTAAGATCCACGATCTACAATGCAACTTTTGAAACGTCGGGTCCAGAATTGAAATTGCCCAATTTCAGGGTTAAATTTGCATTTTCCCATTATCTAAATATTGTAACAATTTTCTTTCTCTTGGACCTGCTCTCTTATTCCTGTTCCCCGTGTACATACATCAAGACATTTTTGCTTGTTTTCTTATATCAACTTTTGTGATATACATTTTTGTAATACAGTTTTACAATTTTTTCTTAATGAAAAGTAATATTTACAAATTCTGCTGATGTGAATCGAGAGTATTATTGTCTTTTTGGGCATTATTTTTCTTTATTTTTATTAATTTTGTTTCGTTGTTTATTTGTAAATTGGGACATAGGTGAGCACAAATGGGTATTAGGCTTATTTGTAAAGTGGGAGTCCCACATTGGTTAGAGACCCATTTAATGCTCCTCTTCCCCACTTATAAATAGACCTATTGTAACCTCATTTGAGGTAGACCTTGATTTGGAATATAGAAAAAAGTTGTTTCTCTCTCTAAAAGTGTGTTAGATATTTTAGGAGCCTTTGAGGTGTGGTTTACGTCATCTGCATTAATGGGTGGATATTCTATTGTTTGGTGGATCAGATGTTCTTTATTTCATGGTAAATTAAAACTAAATACATTTACATAAATACAAGAAAAATCTTCTTTCTCGTGGACCCGCTCCGCTATGCCATACCTATTCCCCATATATATCAATACAATTTATTATTCTGTCCATCAACTTTCCTGATAAACATGTCTGTAAGTATGCTCTTGTATAATAATTGCATTTTTACCAATATGAATTAACATTTACAAATTCTGCATTAGTGGCTGAATTTAACATTGTTTGGTTGAGCAGATTCAATGTTTGGAAGAAAGTGCTGAGACATTGAGGGAAAGAAGTTTCAAGTTTTATAAAGGATGTCGAAAGTACACGTAAGTCTGCACTTCTATCTTTTCTCCACATTTTGCTAATACCATCATGGCATTCCCGACTTCATACTTGCTTGGAAGACAGTTGCTTTAAAGTTTATTTATTTTCTAATTTTTCTATGCGCAATTACTATCAATTTAAGAGTATGAAATGTTATTTGGTGATATAACATAACCTTTTCACACAGATTTTATCTGTGTTTCTTGTGTTATTACAAAATACTTAACTATATAGAATAATTCCATTTATTTATTTATTTACAAATACTTAACCTGAATGAACTCAACATTGAATATCGTGGTCTATTTATTATTACAGAGAAGGTCTTGGAGAAGGGTACGATAAGGACATTGCTTTTGCTAGTTCCCTTGAAACTTTTGGAGGAGGGCATAATGATCCTATATGTGTCTCTTTTGGTGGTATGTTTCATCAAAGTTTGTATCCCATCGCAACAGGGTTATGAAGTGGTTTTCTAAAATCATGTTTCCCCTTATTTTTGAGTCTGGTCATGATTGTTCTTGCTTGTGGCATTCTGTAGCATCTAATTTATTATCCTTATTGAAAACTTATTGTCCTGGAAGTGCACTTTATGAAGTTTTGAATGTATTTCATGTTTCCATTGGGGGCCAGGCGGCTAAAGAAAGTAAGATTTTGGCTAGTCACTTTTATGATTGAGCATCCCAAAGAAATCATGACTTATGGATTGTGAATTTATTGATGTAAATTTTCCATTTTAGTCCATATGAATAGTTGAATAAGAAAATCACTAGTAACAAGAAGGCGGCTTATGTTGAAACTTGGTTAGTTGGCCTCATTTTCTATTGGATGTGGCAATTTGCACCTGAAGGGTGACCCTTGCACTCCAAAGTAATACTTTGCTATACATTCTTAGGGCTTTGTGACACTTTGGGTGACCTTTTTCTGATGCCTTTGGAGTGTCGAAGTACTCCTCTGGATTGCACTTGGTTGCACCATTTATTTCTAAGTTTTTTTGAAATGATATATGCTGTCTAGTATGTTCTTATGTATATCTGAATATTTGCTTGCGTGCATGTCAACATATGGAGCTAGAAAAGGCAAAGCCTTTGGTTGGTTGTTATTTGGGTTTGGATTGATATTCTGAAGCATGTTCACGCTTGAATTGAGATTGAGCCAGTTTTCACAGATCCTTGCTGAGCTTTCTTTGTTGGAAAAATAAAGTTTGGTTCATCTCAGCTCAATTTACTTTAAATCGCATCTTCTGGAAAATCCTGGAGGGTCATAATTTCCATCAAATATGAATTTCAGTCAAGATTATTTGTTAGTTGTGTATATGTTCTCGGTTTCAAAAGGCATCAATCCAACATAAATTCATGTAGAGTAAAATTCTATTCATAAACTAGACAAGGATAGTTTCTAAGCAATTGTTTATTACTGAATGTATTAAATATCTCTAAAAGTGATGCAAACAAATGAATGTCGCCCATTGTGACGTGGAGGTCACAGTTCCAGTTGCGGAAACAGCCTCTCTGCATATGCAGGGGTAAGGCTGCGTACATCTAACCCCTCCAGTACTCCATAGTGGCGGGAGTCTCGTGCACTGGGTTTGCCCTTTTAGGATTGGACGCCAAGTCATGGGGCCTTGCGTATTGTTTTGTAATCCCTTATTTGAGACGGGTAATGATGAGTATGAATTCAGAGATTGTTTTGTGTGTGTCCTGGTCTTCCACTGCCTTTGCTTGCTGCAAATTGGTATGAGGTCATAGGTTTGAGTCGTGGGACCATCACAGGGTGGAGAGAGTGATGTGGGCATCATCACTGCTCTGTTAACTGTGTGAATCCATGGGCGACTTGCTGGGCTTGAACGTCATAAAGGTGCAGCCTTCCCTAACTGGACACCATATGGTTTTTAGATGAGATGGCAAACCCGACCCTGTTTACATCAAATTGGTTTCAGAGCACGGCTTTGGTGGTAGTAGTATGTGTAGTGTGTGTGATTTATTATCACAGCGCGAGTCATGGATCACTCATGATTAATTGATTTCTTAGAACCCTTGTTGGTATTGAGAAAGAAGTTCAAAGATGGAGAGATGAACATTTCCGTTGGGGCAACAAATTTCTTGGTTTTTATAAGGATAAAATCTCATGGGTTCAAACTGAGAATTGCGAGAAAACGATTGAAGAATGTAAAGGCATGATCATGGGGCTGAGGAGTGCAGAAGATGATTTCAGTGAGCTTTCTTTGGTCGTCAACTCATGCATTGCACCCATGACAGCCCTCGCTGCACTCTAATGTGGATAAACCAGTGAAGGGTAATGATTTGATTTGTGATGAGGGTGAGTTATTTGGGGCTGCGAATTATTATGTTGTTGGGGCAGCTCGTGGGAGTAAAGAAGATGGACTGGGTTTTGCAATTTGCGCACAACAGCCAATGTGGCCACGTTTGTATGTAATTCGAAGCAGGAGTTGGGCTTTGACAGCACATCAGTTGCTACAGTCAGAGTTTAGGGTATGTAAATGTTGATATATTTGGGCTGGATAAATATGGGCTCGGCCCAATTTTCCAATTAGTGCACAATTTGATTTGCTGCAAATAAATTGGTTTACGAGCAATTTGGGTTGAAATTGAAACGAGGAATTTTTTCAAAACGTGCAATTTTTCCTAAAGCTTGTGGTTGAGCTTTTGTCAAGAAGGGGAGAGGGATACAATGAATGAATGACGCCTACGATCCAAATTGAAGATTAAAATTAATTTTTATCTATTTATTTTAGTATTTTAACATTAGTAGAATAAATAATGTTTCTTTAGCATATTCACTGATTAGTCTAGGGTGTTTAAGTATATAATCCAATTAAGTATTAAGCACCAAGTCATGGGGCCTTATATTGTTTTCTTATCTTTCATTTGAAACAGTTAATGATGAATATTAATTGAGAAATTGTTTTGTGAGTGTGTCTAGGTCTTCCACTGCGCTTGCTTCGAATAAAAAAGAGATGTTGAATGTTTAAAAATTATACATGTGGTTAATTTGTGTGCTACCAATTTGAGCCTCACCTAAGCCAGTCAGTCTCACAGAATCTTGGATACTAAACACAGAGCTGAGCTAAGCTATTCAGTTTGTCATACAATCCCTCTTTTGACTCTTATTTTCTTCACAGCAGTAATTTTATTTTCCCCCTCGTTTCTAGGGATTGTGTTTGATGTTTTCCTGGTTTGTCTAATTCCCCCAAAATACAAAAGACCAATGATAGCTTGAGTGATTATGTTGTCCAACATAGGTATATACAAACACAACAAAAAATATAAAAGTAATATAACTCAAATCAACCTAAATATGATGATGGATATTAACCTATTAATGTAAATTGTCAAGTGATATTAATTGGAAAACTTGACGTTGTGAGGAGATAAAACATATAATTCAACGTATCTTCCCTAGTTTATGGTGCAGGGGCAATCCTCTTTACAGGGGAAAATTAGAACACTTACTTTTGGGGAATTGTAGAAACACTGTTCACCACTATTGTAGTAGTGTAATACGATGCAGTAGTTTCCTATAGAGTGCATTTAGGAGTTCCACTTCCATGCTTTGGAACTGGAATTGAAGATAATCTAGTTCAAATTCACAGTAGTTGCCTTGAGAGCGTGTTTTGGAACTCCATTTCCAAGCTTTGGAATTGAAATTAGAATTGGATTAGCTCAAAAATTGAATTAGATTTGCTTCAATTCCAATTTCAAACCTTGGAATCGGAACTTCCAAACATACCCTTAGTGTAATGTAACTCAAGGTTTGTGATATAGAGTACATATATTTGATAGCTAGATTCTAAGTTTTAGGGCTACCAACATGTTTTCTGATAAGAAGTTACTAACATATGCATGTGTAAGCATCTGACCAAATCTGAAGGAATTGTAATTAGATTTCAAGAATTTAGTGAATTGTTATTCAAGAGAAGTTTCCAAAAGCAACTTCAAATGGAGGATCAAACGAAACAAGAATCCATAGATCAAAAGCTTGCGACCAAAAAAATTGCAATAATTGAAGAGAAGTTTAGTAAGGCCAAAGAGGAGGCTCTTGCTCAAATTGTAAAGGACTATCGTAATTAGCGTGAACAAGAATATTGAAAATGTTATTGATGTGAACAAGAATATTGGAAATGTTATTGATGTGAATCAGAAGGGCGTGTTTGTTATTTTTCTATATCATATTGTCCTCTCGTGTCTTTTCTCCTTTTGTTGTCTTTTACGTAATTAGTAGTATAGTAAGGGCTAAAATAGGATATATGTAATGAAGAATGCTCTAGTCCATGTGATGTCATTAGTGACATCACCCCATGACATCACACATGACCTATGCATTTTTTAATGGGCAGGTAATGGGCCCTTTCTAGATCCTTCTCTTAGCCCTATAAATATTGTACTCCCCATTTGGGGTAAGACATTCAATTAATAGATATTTTGAGAGTTGTCTCATGAGTTTAGTGTTTTCTTTGAGTGCCATTGACACACCATTTACGTCAGTTACTTTCATGACTCAAGCAGCTAGAAGGAAACAGGAGATTTCAAAGATTCAACTTGATTATAAATTGCCTTGTGTTAGGAAAGGAAAAACTATGAAAGGAACATGATTGCAAGCTTCAGAGTGGTTTCTTAAGCCTCTTTATTCATTTTCTTATCTTTTTCTAATATAATGTTTTTCTGCGAGCAGTTTTAGAAAAAAGAATTTCTTTTTATACCTATCCTCTACAAGACCGGAATCCAGTCGATGTCAAATATTGTAATTGTAAATATTTATAGATAGCCAGGTCATTGTCCTCTCATTCCAGCTGATATTTTCCTACTTCTTTACTACAAATCTTATATCATAATAGTTACGGTAGTGGATGCTAGACCCCAATAGTACCTTTGATTATCAAAGGGCAACCTGCACTATGCGTGGCAGGTGGTGGCAGGCTCGAAGCAGCGTGGTGGGAAACCTTGGGATCCAATTTCTCTTAGTAATGAAAGTGTCGAATGCTATAAGTAGTGTGGGTTGCCTTGCACCTAGAAAGTCTGGTTGCTCATTTTGAACGTTTGGCATCCATTACTGCTACAACAAACTTCTAGCCCCCACAAAAAAATGGTTGAAATATGATAGAAATTCCATAACTTTGATCTTTGATTTCTTTCACTTGATGTTGGGTTGCTTGTTTTTTATTTTTCCATGAATATTTATTGCAACACTTGAAAATTCATTTCCGAAAGTCTGCCTCAATGGGTAAGAAGCTTACACTTGTTATCTATTCCCTCGAGCATTTTGTTCAAAATTCTTCTTCCAAATAAGCTATATATAATGCAATACAAATTCATTAGGAATTATATGATAAAATTGACTTCATTAATGTTGGCAAACCTTGATAATTGGTCACTTGATCCAATAATTTGGTTATATATATTTGGATAAGATTGTATAAAAACTAAACAGTGCCAGAGGGGGCACAACCCATACACAAATATCTATGGAAGAGACATATTAAGCAAAGGAGGTCACAAAAACACAAATGGTTCCCAGTACAAGAAAAAGGTCTTTACAAGCCTACAACCCAAACTACTCAACAAAAATTGATGGTCAATTATTTATAGTCAATAGAGCACTCAGTCTTGTGCAGTGGGTATGTATGACCTTTTTAGATCACTCAATCTTCTTATGTTCCCTAGCCAATTTGGGAGGGACTGAAAGCATAGTCAAATAGCCTAGTGTATAATGAGATGAGTTGATTGTTTGAAAAAGATCTTCCTCATCCTTTCCACTAAATGAGACTCCCAAAGATTGGCTAATACATGGTAAGAGAGTCAATTTAACATTATTAGCTGCAGAAAATCTCTGTCTGGCAGACGGAGTCCTCAACCGGAAGCGTGGAAATGGTACAAGAAGATCAAGGCAATCCCCAATTACTTTGATTCCATTTTTTCAATAAAAAACAAAACCTTTAATTTATACATAAAAATGCAAAAGAAAAATACAGCAGAAGATCAGAAAAAGCAAAACCAAAAAAATCCTGAATTCATGTTCTCCAAAAGTCAGTCAGCAACCGTGACTAAGGCTTCCCAGTCAAATTTCAGCCACTGCAACAGCTCCAAAGCTGTATAGAATTCCTTCTATACTTAACAGGAAATTCTATTGAAGATTGCTTGAGTAACTAGATTTTCCAATTCAGGTAATTATCAATATTACATCGTATTATGAAGGGACGATAATATAAATCAACTTGAAGCTTAAAGAATAATCTAACATGGCATCATTCAATCTGTGATGATATTCATTTCCTAAGATATCAGATTGTGATGAGAATGAAGTTCAATCCCGTGGATCTCACTCACTTTGTTCATCTATAACACTATTTATTAAGGGAGAGGATGGTTTTGCAGTTATAATTTGATCTGCATCTAAAACACATATAATATATCTCTTATTTGGAATTGACTATCGTTCCGAAATTACCCAATATTATATTAATATACTTACATTGAATCTCTTTATTTATCTAAAATAACACAAAAATCTTCTAAATATATATTTTTATTAAAGAAATTTTCAATAAATTATAGGGTAAAACACAGTAACCCCACTAACTATACCAGTTTTACAAATAACTCCCTAGCCTAAAAAACTCGATAAAGAGCCCCTAAACTATTAAATTGTGACATCCCAACTCATTTCTGTTTACATTTGAACAATTTTATGAACAAAATCAAACTTTCATCAACTTTTTTTTAATGAAAATGTGTGAGTTGTCATGATTCAATAGTTTAGAGAGCATTTTGTTGGGTTTTTTAGATCAGGGGGTGATCTGTAAAACCACTATAGTTTAGTGTGTCTAATGTAGTTTACCCTAAGTTATATGTATGCTCCTAATATATTAATGATTGTAATAAAATGTATTTTTTTAGTGTTGCACACATATTACTTGTGGCACTGTTTCTAATAACTGTTCATACTTGAAATGGGTCGACATGTCTGTTTTGCTGTTAATTCTGTTTTAATTTGTTTTTCACTTCTTAGGTCCTGATATGGCCAAATTTGCGATTGCTTTGAGGGAAATTGGAACATACAAGGAAGTTCTTCGATTGCAGGTCCCAATTTTATTGCTTGTGTTGCCATAACTTGTTTAGAACTACTTTTCTACGACAATAAGATGTTCCCTGTATAAGCATATACATATTCATATTCAGTGGTCATACTTGTTTTCAACTATGCTGGTATTGACCTTGTTATTCGTAGAAGTGTTTAATATTTTCCATTTATCAGGCCTCCTAAAGCATATTATTTGTCATTTTGAGAATTTTTGCTAAAGATAGGTAAGTCAACAAATAGTAAGTTGGCACATCAATTTTCAGGTCCACTCAGGATAACTTTTAGCCATGTTTCTAATGAATTTGTCTATTCTTCTCATATATCTTCCAGTTGTATGGAAGGCATACTAATATATGTTAAGACATAATTGCCTAATTACAGAATGCCAACAAAGATCCCGTGGCTGATCTACAATTCGTTTGCATATATGCCAAACTATGAATTTTTATATATGTATTGGGTTCTTCTTTTGGTGGTTTTGCTGCATGAATCATGCATAGTGGTTTGTGTATTTCCTGAACTGAAGCTTTCGTGTGCTGTTAAGCGTGGCATTTCTTGATGACTGTTGTCATGTGATTATGGATATTTGGTTTATACATATCGGTTTCGTGAGAGGCCTGTTGCACCCTCTTTAACAATGAGATCAAACAAGAAGTACTCCTCGACTTTGTAGAAGGACAAGAATGCCATTTAACTTTTTGATAACTAACAAACTTCTTGCTTTGTTGTTTTTAAGATAAAAACTGAAAATTAGTATTATGAGATTAAATGAAAATGAATACCGAGTTAGAGGATGACAGAACTTCTTAATAAGCGGTAGTAAGTAAGAACATCAGAAAGAAACAAAATAGCTATGATAGCATGCTTTGAGACGGCTAAAGGAGGTAAAAAAAGAAGAGGAAGACCCCTTTGTAGAAAATCTGCCCCTCTTCATTGGTGATCCAGGAATTTATCAGATACCTGTCAACCCCCCCCCCCCCCCCCCCCCCCCCCCCACACACACACACACACACACACACAAACCACAAAAAAAGGGTCAACTAAGTTTCTCCTCAATCAAGCAGTGTAATTCTTTCAGCATTTTTTTCCCCCATCTTTTTCATATTAAAGTAGCTCATTGCAACATTATCTGTCTGGATTTCAAACTTCCCACCAAATAGATAATGTTTCCAAGCCCCAAGCAATGTACTACAAAAGTCATCTCCTTCTCTTGAACAGTAAAATGCTTTTCCGTCTCATGCCGTGCTGGTGCATATGTGCCCCTTGCTTTTACTGGACAAACCAGCGCTAACTCGTTTTGCTGTCTGTGTGCTTGTCCTCTTTGCTCCATCCCTACGCTCTGCTCCCGCTTGCTTTCATGTGCACGTGTTACCTCTTTTTTACAACACATAATGCGCACTGCTTTCTTTTCTATGCCATGTTTCCTCTAATACTGGAACTGAGTTTTTACATCTTAGGCTGACCGACTTCTGTGTTTGTCCTCCCTTTCCACATTGCCATTGGAGTTGCCCTAATGGGACAGAAAACTCTATTTCGGAACTCGTTGGATTGAAAATGAGCACTTTTTGGGTTTGCACAGTAATCGAGTGGGCAAGCAATGGAGGTTATAGAACGCAGTGATAAGCGTTTCCTCTATAATAATGGACCTGTAGTTTTTGGTTGTGTAATCCCCTTATGAAGGCTTTTCGAAGACATTATGTGTGCCAGTTTTTCAGGAAACATGGATCATAAAGATTGTTGTTCTGCATTAAGGTCGTGTATGGCACATGCATGCTTGTAAAAATAGCGGCGGATGGAGGGGGATCCTCGTTATCTTTGGAGGAAAGGAAGTGAAAGGGTGAATGAAGGTGGCAGGATTGATAAAGGAGACTTCTTTGGAAAGAATGTTGCAGCTCAAGTAAAGAAATCTGGAAGCTCTTTAAATTTTGGTAACATAGAGATAATAAGGGAGTTTAGTAGGAAATTGCAGATAAATTGAAGTTGGTCTCAATAGCCGAGAAAATGGCTCGACTCATAAGGAAGAACCAAAATAATGTTGAGTGAATACTTGGAACCTAGATCTAATTTGCGTCCATTTAAACGTGACAGTTCCTTGATTGTGTTTCTTTTAATGGGTGGTTTTAGAGTAAAATCTATATGGACATGGAGAATGGAGTTATAATGGGTGTATGATTACAGAAGTTTAGTTTTCGCAGAAGGATGGTCTTCCCTATAACTTGTGGATTAGATACACTAGTGAAAATTGGTGACTTTGAGACCACATGAAGGCTTCAACCTTTGGGGACATCCTCATGCTTCTATTGGTAAATTCGTAGGGGTCCCACACCTTACGGATTCAGAAAATGCACAGACAATAGAATGTGGGGATATCGATACGCACCATCGGGTAGTCACATACCAAACCACTTGATGGATCAAGTCATCCACGTCTACCTGTCGTGAGATGTCGACCAATTTAAGGAAGAATCAGCGCTTGCTACATCAGCCAGGGGCGCGGTACCCCGTTCCACAATCCATTTACGTTCACAATGCCCGCCGATAGATTCCCCACGAGCCAAATACGTACATATGGTTGTAATACCCCGTACTTTTGGCTATATTTATTTTTGGGATTAATTAATTAAATGCGTATTAATTGGAAATTAATCCGGGTTAAAAATACTAACGAGATGCGAGTTGGTATTTGATTATGTGCATATATGATTATATATGAATTTGGAATTATGAAATTTGTCGGGAGATTAATATGCGGCAATTGGGGAATTTTGTTGAGACGCGTGTGACTGCCGCGTCATGGTATATTATTTTAATTATAAAAGTGATTTTTATTTCTATTATCCGTATGGTCGTTTTGAGTGCGCCAACGCGTCAGGATGGGTCGAGATAGTCAGAAAACACTAGCCGGGGGTGTAGTTTGGATTCCGGGGTATTTTTAGGCCATACCGGCAACATAAAGGGTATTTTGGTAATTTTGTATTTTGAGGAATTAATAATGACGAAAATTGGGAGTCTTAATCTGATGTGGATTTAACCCACTAAAGCCACTAACCAACCCATATTAACCCATTAAGCTACGGAGGTTATCATTTAGGTTTCCAACTTTCCCAAAGAAAACCCTAGCCACCATAGCCACCTTTGGAGAAGGAAGCTTAGAGAGGGAAAGAAAGACAAGGAATTCTGCAGAAACCTTTACAGAAATCAACACCAAATTCAGAGACAATCAAGGCAAGTGTTTTAATTATATTTAAATTCGTAGAATGTTCCTTCCATGTTAGAAAATTGAAGAATATCAATTGTTCTTGAAAGATAATGAAAACCCATGTATTTTGAAACTTAGAACTTGAAATCTTGAGGAGGATTTGCATGTAGAATGATAGGTAGATGTTCATACTGATGATATTTATGATTGGATGAAATTTAAAACGGATTTAAATTGGGTAAATTCATGATTTAAATTTTAGGGTTTGTGTTCTTGAAATATTGGGGGAAAGTGATGAGATTTGATGGTTTAATGATGATTGGGAAGAATTAATTCCGTAAATTACATTAGTTTATAACCTTGATATGTTTAGGATTGATTAGAGACCTTAAAGTATTGTTGGGACAAATTTTAGAAGAGATTTGAGGAGTAAAAATGGTGAAAAACGAGATTTAGAAAAATCTGGGACGAAACTGGCAGGTCGTTAGAAGCCCCTCCTCAGGTCGTTCGAACGAACTCGTTCGAACGAGCTTCTAACGAATTGACCAGTCGCTTCTAACGAAAGGGAACTTCGTTCGAACGAGATATCGTTAGAAGGTACAGTTCGTTCGAACGAACTGGATCTCGTTCGAACAGCCTCGTTCGAACGAGACTTCTAACGAGCTGACAGTGGAATCTCGTTCGAACAGCCTCGTTCGAACGAGACTTCTAACGAGTTGACAGTTTAGGCCTTTTTGGCCTGTTTCGATTTTTGGAGTCCCGTAAACTTGTTCGAGGATATAGATAACATTCCGATGATGATGTAATGATAGAATTGGGACTTTTGGGTATTTATGAGAAGGAAATTATATACGAGAGTTAAATTAAATGGACGGTTTGGGTGGAGACGTGAGTGTCTACTACGACGTGAGAATAAATTATGGCGCGTATGATTATAAACCGGAATAGTATAAATTGTGATAATTATAAGTTGGTACGAGAATGCGTTATGTACTACGATTAAACTACGGGATTACTAAGACGTGTGTTTACTTAGTATTGGTATATGAATTGTGTGTATGACATACCTACCATACTTGCTATCACGGGAGGTTTGCGTTCGCTTAGGGCCCTCTAATCCTTGTGTTGCCCGGATTTAGACTGGTTACCTTGATGAACATAGGTCATAGAAAGACTTATTGGGATATTAATAAGTCCGCTGATCGTGGGAGCGTAGGTATGTGCGTGACCCATGTGATGTGACTGTGTTCGCCTCCATTATTTGTGATGTTGTTATCTGTGAACTATTCCTGAGAGATTCGGAATATGTAATCCTTATGTACGTGATGTACCGGGATGGATAGCAGAGTATGTGTGCACCACAGCTTAGTTCTCGGGGTGCTTGTATTGTATATTTATGATGTGAATAATATACACTTAATTAATGGGAACCTTCATGTTAATGTTGTGAATATAATTACGGTATTGTTTCGAGAAACATAACGAGTTAGCTGATAGTGAAATATATTTCATATTGAACATCTGAGTTTACGTTAAACCCTACTTAATTACGAGCGTTATAATGTTAATAGAACCGAGTAATATGGGTAGGACCTATGACAGTCTAGCTAGATATGATGTCACTTAGCTAGTGGTTTGTGTCGTTGTAGATGGGTACTTACGTTAGGAGTGCACAGTTAGACGAGAGGTGAGAATATCATGTGAGTGCACGTCCTAATATGTACTTTGCATTTAATGTTTTAAATGTTTTTAAAGCACTTGCAGGTTTTTAAAATATAACTCCACATTCGGGCTCTGACCCGTTTGCTTTCAAATCTATTTTCTTTGTAAAACCATTTTAGGTGCCCAGCCACAAGGACACCAAGCATAGGATACTCATTCAGGTGACGAGCTGTAGCTGTTTGTGGAAGCTACAGGGAACTTGCTTGTAGACGCTTCTATCATTTGGATTCCAGAGTCATTATCTATCAGTTGTAGGGCATGTTGCCCATTTCTATTAGACATCTTTCCATTTACAGTTTTCAGACTTTGGCATGTATTGTTTTAGTTTTCGGTTTACTTGTTTCAGTTGTGGGATTGTAGTGAGGAGTTTTCCTCCAGACTTTACTTACGTTATGTGATGGTTATTCTATTTACTTTATTGTGGTGAATGGTGTTATTATCCTTTATTACACTTGTTGCATGTTAATCAGACTTTAAATAAAATTTGGCACTTACTTTTTAAATACTAGGTGGTTAGTAATCATTAAAATGTTTTCGACAGTGATGCTATTTAACTGGACCAACTTGGTATTTCGAATTAATTTAATAAAGGAGTAGCTACCCGGTATTTAATTAGTCGGGGTGTCACAGGTGGTATCAGAGCATCAGGTTCTAGTGTTCTTTAGGATCTAACGGCTTATTATGTTTCCGCTAAGTTTCTTTGATATAGAGCCCTATATTTTAGGACTGTTGTACTCTTTTTGTGTATGCTTCGTTCTTCAGCTATCTTAAGTTTATAAACAACGAACTTATAAACTTTGTTCTTATTTCAAATGCCTCCACGACGTGCACGACGAGTTCCCAGGGATGCAACGCCCGAACCCCAGCCCGCTCCAGTTCAGGGCATGATGAACGCCGCTGAGGTTGCAGCTATAGTAGCCCAAGCGGTAAATGCCGCAATTGCCGTTGTTCAGCAGGCACCACCTCAGGCGCCGGTTGCCGCGCCAGTGCAGGCAAATGCATTCCCGTCTGCTTGGGAGCGTGTACGTGACGCTTTTCAGAAAGCGCATCCGCCAGAGTTTGCAGGTAGCTCAGATGTGGTAGTCTCGAGCCAGTGGAGGAAGGATATGCAGAGGCACTTGAGGATGTATGAGTGCACGGATGTTCAGAAGCAGGTGCTAGCTACTTTCAAGCTAGTTGGATCTGCGCTACAGTGGTGGGAGTCTATTACCACCATGGAGGAGAGGGATACTCTCACTATTCAGGACTTCTGGATGCGGTTTGACCGCAAGTACTTTCCGTCGGCTGTTCACACGGAAATGAGGAGGAAATTGATGAGTCTGAAGCAGGAGGGTAAGACCGTGGCCGAGTATGAGGCCGAGTTCACGAATCTATTGAATATCGTTTTAGATGAGATACCAACAGAGAAGAAGAAGATTGAGAAGTTCACCGACGGGTTGACTTGGAGGATCCGTCAGCATCTGCTGGGGAACTTATCGTTGGCCACTTATTCTGATGTGGTTAACGCTGCATTGTTACACTGCCAGGACCACCGTTTTCATATGGCCGAGAGCAAGAGGTCGGGGGAGTCTAGCCATTAGGGCAGGACCGGAGGACATGGTGCCAGCGGGGCACAATCTGGTCAGGGGCAGAGACAGAATGAGCAGGGCTCCCAGCAGGGGGATAATAAGAGGTTCCGGTCAGGGAACTACAGACAGGGACAGGGAGGTTTTCGTCAGGGCCATCAGGGTCCAAACGGCCATCAGGGCCAACAGGGGCAGAATGGGCAGCAGTTTCATCAGGGCCAGCAGGGCCAAGGGAGGAACGGTAACGGCCACCAGGGCCGGGGACAGCAGGGGCAGAGAGGAGGGAACTTCCCAGGGAAGTGTTTTGTTTGTGGCAAGACTGGCCATAAACGACAGGATTGTCCTGATAGGGGCAGGGTCCCACAGCAGCAGCACCAGGGTGCTCTCCAGGAGCCGCAGAGGCCTATGTTTCCCGCCGCTCTCCCCGCACCGCCACAGATGGCAGCATTGCCACCCATTCCAGCAGTCCCAGTTCAGCAGGGGCAGCTACAGTATGGACGTGTCTACAACGTCCACCAGGCTGCAGTTCCACAGGCACCGCCCGCGATTGAGGGTACGTTTCCTATCCATGGCACTATGGGTCGGGTGTTATTTGATACGGGTGCTACACATTGTTTTATAGCTACACACTTCGCGAAAGCTTTAGGATTGTTAGCTACGGCAGAGAGCACAGTGACATGTGTCGACTCACCATTGGGGAGTGGGTCACTTATTTTCTTTATATGCCGGGGAGTGGGGGTAGAGATTGGTGGTTTGGTATTACCTGCAGACATGTTGGTATTAGATATGCATGTTCACGATGTGATTATCGGTATGGATTGGCTCGTAGCTTATAGGACCATGATTGATTGCTTCAGCGGGAGCATTGTTTTTGCCATTCCGGGGCAAGAGATGTTTGTAGTGGCGATGCCTCGCCCAGAGGGAGGATCGACCGCTCATCTGTATTACATTGAGTAGGATACCTCTAAGGAGGTAGTGATTCCTTTAGATTCTATCTCAGTAGTCAGGGAGTATTCGGATGTGTTTCAGGAGATACCAGGCTTACCCCCCAGTCGAGAGATAGACTTTGTTATAGATTTGCTACCGGGTACGAGACCTATAGCACGCGCACCGTACCGTATGGCTCCAGCTGAGATGAGGGAGTTACGGGATCAGATAGAGCAGCTGTTAGGTCAGGGCTTTATCCGCAGGAGTACCTCACCTTGGGGCGCTCCAGTTTTGTTTGTGAAGAAGAGGGACGGTTCACTGAGATTGTGTGTGGACTATCGAGAGCTGAATAAGGTCACGATACGGAATAAGTATCCGTTGCCTCGAATTGATGACTTATTCGACCAGTTGAGAGGAGCTCCTTTCTTCTCGAAGATTGATTTGAGATCGGGATACCATCAGTTGCGTATCAGGGAGGAGGATGCCTCGAAGACTGCGTTCTTGTCGAGATATGGTTCTTACGAGTTTCGGGTTATGCCTTTCGGCTTGACCAACGCTCCGGCTGTGTTTATGGACTTGATGAACAGAGTGTTCAGGGATTTCCTAGATCAGTTTGTCATTGTCTTCATCGATGACATTCTGGTTTACTCCCAGACAGAGGAGGAGCACGCCGAGCATTTGAGGCAAGTTTTGCAGACACTTCGTCAGAACGAGTTGTATGCAAAATATGAGAAGTGCGGGTTTTGGCTGAAGGAAGTCCAGTTTTTGGGACATATTATTTCCGAGCGGGGAATATCTGTTGATCCGGGGAAAGTATCCGCGGTGAGGGAGTGGGGACAGCCCACGACACCAACGGAGATTCGTAGTTTCTTGGGTCTAGCAGGATACTATAGGAGGTTTATTCGGGGTTTCTCCAAGATAGCGGGTTCTTTGACACATCTGACTCGTAAGGGTGTGCCATTCATCTGGAGTGATGCCTGTCAGTTGGCATTCGATGAATTGAAGGATAAATTGACCTCAGCACCTGTGTTAGCTTTGCCGAGACCGGGAGTTGAGTATTTGGTTTACACCGATGAGTCTTTGCAAGGGCTTGGAGGTGTATTGCAGCAGGAGAGACAGGCCATAGCTTATGCTTCCCGTAAGCTTAAGCCTCATGAGAAGAATTACCCCACGCATGATTTGGAGTTGGCGGCAGTGGTATTTGCCCTACGGATTTGGAGGCACTATCTTTTGGGGGAGAAGTTCCAACTGTTCACGGACCACAAGTCCTTACAGTACCTGTTCACGCAGAAGGAATTGAATATGCGGCAGCGTAGGTGGCTTGAGTTTGTGAAGGACTACCAGTTCAACATCCAGTATCACCCGGGAAAGGCTAACGTGGTAGCAGACGCGTTGAGCCGTAGACCAGCAGATGAGGTGGCAGAGGTGTGGAAAGCAAAGTGGAAGGAGTTGGGACACCAGGATGCAGTGGCCCGATCTTTCATGTTTGTGATGACCGTTACACCGCAGATTGTCACGAAGGTAGTACGAGCACAAACTAATGACTCGTTCTGTCAGGAACAGATAGTTTGATTACTAGCAGAGGGAGCCGAGTCCTATACCGTTAGCTCAGACGGGGGATTACGCTTCAATGGGAGATTGGTAGTTCCAGAAGGGGAGCAATTGCGACACGAGGTGATGGCAGAGTCGCACGGCTCACGGTTCGCGGTACATCCCGGAGGGGACAAAATGTACCAGGACATGAGACGCCAGTATTGGTGGAGCGGTATGAAGAGAGATATCGCTGAGTTTGTTTCGAAATGCGCCACTTGTCAGCTTGTAAAAGTGGATCATCAGAGACCGGCAGGATTGCTACAACCATTGGAGGTCCCGGTGTGGATGTGGGAGAGCATATCCATGGACTTTATCACGGGGTTGCCTACGTCGCAGAGGGGTCACGACTCCGTTTGGGTAATTGTGGACAGGTTGTCCAAAGTCTCTCACTTTTTACCCGTAAGGACTGACTACACTACGGGACAGTATGCCCAGCTCTTCATTTCAGAGATTGTGAGACTTCACGGTGTACCCCTAAATATCGTGTCTGACAGAGACAAGATATTTGTTTCGAGGTTTTGGGAGAGTTTCCAGGAGGCCATGGGCACGGAATTGCGGTTGAGTACGGCTTATCATCCGCAGACTGATGGGCAGACTGAGCGCACAAATCAGATGTTGGAGGACATGCTACGCATGTGCATTATTGACTTCGGGGGTGGATGGGAGCAGTATCTTCCACTGGTGGAGTTTGCTTACAACAACTCCTATCAGTTTACTATTGGCATGGCTCCGTTTGAGGCATTGTACGGTAGGCCTTGTCGTTCCCCAGCATGTTGGTTAGAGATGGGGGACAACAAACTGCTTGGGCCGGAAGTGATTCAGGATACTTCGGCAAGGATTGAGTTGATTCGGAGTCGCATTCGGGTAGCTCAAGACAGGCAGAAGAGTTATGCTGATGCGAAGAGATTTTTCAGGGAGTTCCAAGTGGGGGACCAGGTTTTGCTCAGAGTATCTCCTATGAAGGGAATTATGCGTTTCGGGAAGAAGGGGAAGTTGGCACCAAGGTATGTGGGACCGTTTCCTATTATTGAGCGGATCGGACCGGTTGCGTATAGACTTGGGTTACCGGAGCATTTGCATCGGATTCACGATGTGTTCCATATTTCCTCGCTAAGGAAATACCTTAGAGATAATTTAGCTCACTCTCACATTGCTGTGGAGGACATAGATCTCCAGCCGGATAGCTCCTACGAGGAGGGGCCAATTGCTATTTTGGACCGAAGCGAGAGGAAACTGCGGCCAAAGATAGTACCGTTAGTGCGTGTTCAGTGGCGACATCACAATGTCGAGGAGTCCACATGGGAGCGCGAGGATGAGATGCACGAACGTTATCCAGAGTTGTTCATACCAGGTACTTTCTAGTTTCGAATTTCGGGACGAAATTCAGTTATTAGGGGGGAAGTATGTAATACCCCGTACTTTTGGCTATATTTATTTTTGGGATTAATTAATTAAATGCGTATTAATTGGAAATTAATCCGGGTTAAAAATACTAACGAGATGCGAGTTGGTATTTGATTATGTGCATATATGATTATATATGAATTTGGAATTATGAAATTTGTCGGGAGATTAATATACGGCAATTGGGGAATTTTGTTGAGACGCGTGTGACCGCCGCGTCATGGTATATTATTTTAATTATAAAAGTGATTTTTATTTCTATTATCCGTATGGTCGTTTTGAGTGCGCCAACGCGTCCGGAAGGGTCGAGATAGTCAGAAAACACTAGCCGGGGGTGTAGTTTGGATTCCGGGGTATTTTTAGGCCATACCGGCAACATAAAGGGTATTTTGGTAATTTTGTATTTTGAGGAATTAATAATGACGAAAATTGGGAGTCTTAATCTGATGTGGATTTAACCCACTAAAGCCACTAACCAACCCATATTAACCCATTAAGCTACGGAGGTTATCATTTAGGTTTCCAACTTTCCCAAAGAAAACCCTAGCCACCATAGCCACCTTTGGAGAAGGAAGCTTAGAGAGGGAAAGAAAGATAAGGAATTCTGCAGAAACCTTTACAGAAATCAACACCAAATTCAGAGACAATCAAGGCAAGTGTTTTAATTATATTTAAATTCGTAGAATGTTCCTTCCATGTTAGAAAATTGAAGAATATCAATTGTTCTTGAAAGATAATGAAAACCCATGTATTTTGAAACTTAGAACTTGAAATCTTGAGGAGGATTTGCATGTAGAATGATAGGTAGATGTTCATACTGATGATATTTATGATTGGATGAAATTTAAAACGGATTTAAATTGGGTAAATTCATGATTTAAATTTTAGGGTTTGTGTTCTTGAAATATTGGGGGAAAGTGATGGGATTTGATGGTTTAATGATGATTGGGAAGAATTAATTCCGTAAATTACATTAGTTTATAACCTTGATATGTTTAGGATTGATTAGAGACCTTAAAGTATTGTTGGGACAAATTTTAGAAGAGATTTGAGGAGTAAAAATGGTGAAAAACGAGATTTAGAAAAATCTGGGACGAAACTGGCAGGTCGTTAGAAGCCCCTCCCCAGGTCGTTCGAACGAACTCGTTCGAACGAGCTTCTAACGAATTGACCAGTCGCTTCTAACGAAAGGGAACTTCATTCGATAATCTCGTTCGAACGAGATATCGTTAGAAGGTACAGTTCGTTCGAACGAACTGGATCTCGTTCGAACAACCTCGTTCGAACGAGACTTCTAACGAGCTGACAGTGGAATCTCGTTCGAACAGCCTCGTTCGAACGAGACTTCTAATGAGTTGACAGTTTAGGCCTTTTTGTCCTGTTTCGATTTTTGGAGTCCCGTAAACTTGTTCGAGGATATAGATAACATTCTGATGATGATGTAATGATAGAATTGGGACTTTTGGGTATTTATGAGAAGGAAATTATATACGAGAGTTAAATTAAATGGACGGTTTGGGTGGAGACGTGAGTGTCTACTACGACGTGAGAATAAATTATGGCACGTATGATTATAAACCGGAATAGTATAAATTGTGATAATTATAAGTTGGTACGAGTATGCGTTATGTACTACGATTAAACTACGGGATTACTAAGACGTGTGTTTACTTAGTATTGGTATATGAATTGTGTGTATGACATACCTACCATACTTGCTATCACGGGAGGTTTGCGTTCGCTTAGGGCCCTCTAATCCTTGTGTTGCCCGGATTTAGACTGGTTACCTTGATGAACATAGGTCATAGAAAGACTTATTGGGATATTAATAAGTCCGCTGATCGTGGGAGCGTAGGTATGTGCGTGACCCATGTGATGTGACTGTGTTCGCCTCCATTATTTGTGATGTTGTTATCTGTGAACTATTCCTGAGAGATTCGGAATATGTAATCCTTATGTACGTGATGTACCGGGATGGATAGCAGAGTATGTGTGCACCACAGCTTAGTTCTCGGGGTGCTTGTATTGTATATTTATGATGTGAATAATATACACTTAATTAATGGGAACCTTCATGTTAATGTTGTGAATATAATTACGGTATTGTTTCGAGAAACATAACGAGTTAGCTGATAGTGAAATATATTTCATATTGAGCATCTGAGTTTACGTTAAACCCTACTTAATTACGAGCGTTATAATGTTAATAGAACCGAGTAATATGGGTAGGACCTATGACAGTCTAGCTAGATATGATGTCACTTAGCTAGTGGTTTGTGTCGTTGTAGATGGGTACTTACTTTAGGAGTGCACAGTTAGACGAGAGGTGAGAATAACATGTGAGTGCACGTCCTAACATGTAATTTGCATTTAATGTTTTAAATGTTTTTAAAGCACTTGCAGGTTTTTAAAATATAACTCCACATTCGGGCTCTGACCCGTTTGCTTTCAAATCTATTTTCTTTGTAAAATCATTTTAGGTGCCCAGCCACAAGGACACCAAGCATAGGATACTCATTCAGGTGACGAGCTGTAGCTGTTTGTGGAAGCTACAGTGAACTTGCTTGTAGACGCTTCTATCATTTGGATTCCAGAGTCATTATCTATCAGTTGTAGGGCATGTTGCCCATTTCTATTAGACATCTTTCCATTTACAGTTTTCAGACTTTGGCATGTATTGTTTTAGTTTTCGGTTTACTTGTTTCAGTTGTGAGATTGTAGTGAGGAGTTTTCCTCCAGACTTTACTTACGTTATGTGATGGTTATTCTATTTACTTTATTGTGGTGAATGGTGTTATTATCCTTTATTACACTTGTTGCATGTTAATCAAACTTTAAATAAAATTTGGCACTTACTTTTTAAATACTAGGTGGTTAGTAATCATTAAAATGTTTTCGACAGTGATGCTATTTAACTGGACCAACTTGGCATTTCGAATTAATTTAATAAAGGAGTAGCTACCCGGTATTTAATTAGTCGGGGTGTCACAATGGTATGTTCACAAATAGCACACAAAGTATATATATATCACTTATACATATATAAAAATATGGTTTTTCCCCTCTGACCGTGCGAACGGATACGTTATACCCGCCTAAACATACCTAATAGATTTATACATCCCCATGATTAAACGTAAATCTCATGACTGTAATTCCCATAAAACAAATTAGATCCGTAATATCCTAGTCAAAACCTTCTGGGGAAATCCTAAGGGAAAACAAAGGTTATAACCAAAAATAAAAGATACCAACAATCTGCCTGAATCGATGTGCACGGGGCTGTTTTGCGGCCGTGCGCACGGTTCCCTATCCTAAAATCCTTGTAATTTTTCAATTTCAATATTAATCAAAATTCTTGCTTTGTGCATTGTTTGTGTTGAGTAAATTCTCTTCCCCTTGTTTGTATCAACTTATCTCTAGAGCTAGATGAAAAGTGGGAATGACACTAGTGTTAAATCAGCGACAATATTGTATCTATGGTTAAACATTCTACCCCAAATTTCAACATTTTTTCCGTGTGCCATAGTACAGTTTTTGGTGACATCTAGTGTTATAAGTTGGGAAAAGAAAGCTTCTTGGAGTCTAGGGGTTACTATCATATTTTCTCATGTGGGATTGAATGTTTTGGCTTTGGTAGTTTGGCAACCTTCAGGTGTTTTCAGAAAATACCTCTATTTCTTGCACTATGAAGCATAAACTGGTCCTACTAAATGGATGCTGAATTTGTCATGCTTTGACAGTTTTTGAATCCCCTTATTTGCTTCCTTGTTTTGACCTTATCCATATATTTTTATCAGGTTGAGCACGTACTAAATGATAGGCTACTACACTTTACCAATGTTGACCTGCACAATGTAAAGGTATTGTGCATTACTCTGCTTTGATTTTTTTAATTTGCACAAAATGGGGTGGGTCCTTGCAAAAACTTGTGGGGATGACTTGGGTTTTCATTGGAGTAAATCAACTGCTACTCTTTTTCTCACTCTTTCCCAAGACAATAGCATGTTTCAATTTATAAAGCATGAAATGGTATTGGATCACCCCAGCATCTCTGGTCTAGGTCTAGCAATGTGGTTGGGTTGGAAATATCAAAATTTTAGCTGTGTTAATTAAAACTGTTGGCGGGGAGACAGAAAGTCACACTTGTCCACGACACTTGCTTGTTTCTTTCCGATTTGGTGCTTTCAGTCATGTCGACTCGTTGAAGCATCCTTGTGGGTTAGTAAAAATAACTGAATTTATGACACGGTGTTGGAACATAGGCATTCTTTTGCTTTCACCAGTGTATAGTGTTATGATTACCCTCTATGGTCTATTTACATATACATATATAACTTCACCACTTCATGCACCCCTAAATGAATTTATAAGAAAACTGCCCTTATGTTTATAAGTAATTATTATTATTATTATTATTATTATTATTATTATTATTATTATTATTATTATTATTATTATCATTTTAATTATTTTTTTAATTTTTTTTACAGGAAGCTAGGAAGCGTTTTGACAAAGCTAATGTTATCTATGACCAGGTGGATGTCTCTTTAGTTCAATTTTCAACTTACAAGGTTATTCTGTACAATGTTCTTCTATATCTGAGTTGCAACTTCAATGTGATTTTCATGCTTCACATTTAATAAATTTGTTAGAGTTGGTATGTCATGGTTGGAACAAGTTATGAGTTCCTTCACTGAGGCTACGACTCAACGCATGCAGAGGAATAGCATACTAAGCGAAAAAAACTCACAAGATTGAATTGGGACCCACATAAGGAGAATAAGAAGAAGAACAAGTATCCTGAGGCTGAAAGTCTTTATTCAATTTCATCTTGGAATGTTGGGGGTGTTGCCTGGGTTCATTCCGTTTTGTTTTGAGAATATGTGGTTGAAGGAGGAGGGGTTTGTTGAAAAAGTGAGGGAGTGGTGGCAGGGTTATGGGAATGTGAGCTATGTTTTAGCTCAAAAGATCAAATTGTTGAAAGGGGATTTGACGAGGTGGAATAAAGAGGTGTTTCGTAATGTCAGACTTATCATTGCTATCGCATTGGAGGAGATCAGGGAGATTGACCGTAGGGAGGGGAGGGCCCGTTGTCTAGCTATGATTGGCATAGGAGAGTGGAGACAAATGGGTTTGTTGTAAGGAAGATGGTGGAGGAGATCAGTTGAAGACAACAGAGGGATTAGTGGTTGAAGGAGGGTGATAGAATCACCAAAAAAATTAGTAGAATGGATAACTTCCACATGTGGAATAATCACATGGGCAATATAATCATCAACCGTGTAACTGTTGAGGAGGGAGAGGAAGTGAGGACTGGCATTCCTTAGTTCTACCAAAGGCTGTTTACATAGTAAGAGCATTGGAGACTTATGCTGAAAGGGGTTATGTATGATTCATTATGAGGGGAGGCGAGTGTGGGGTTGGAGGGTCAGTTTTTGGAGGATGAGGTGGTCATGTATGGGGACAATGCCCCTAGTTTCGTGATGGTTTTCCTCCAATTATATTGGAGGTTGTTGAGGATGTAATGGCGGTGTTAGATGAGTTTTATATGAGTGAACATTTTGAGAGAATCTTTAATGCTACCTTCATCACCTTACTCCCGAAGAAGGGGGGGGGGGGGGGGGGGGGGGAGGACGTTTGTGATTTCATGCGCATTAGCGTAATGGGGAGTTTACAAGCTACTTGCTATAGTGTTATAGTGAAGGATTCAATGAGTCCTTGGCTTTGTTGTGTTGGATTCCTATTTTTTTTTTTTTTTTTTTTGGGGAGGGGGGGGGGACAAATCCTTGACGCGGCGTTGGTGGCAAACAATTGTGTGGAGGATAGGTAGAGAAGTGGGGTTTCATTTTATGTAAGTTGGATATTGAGAAGGCCTGTGATCATGTTAATTGGAATGTTTTGCTTTACATGCTACAAATGATGGGATTTGGGGCGAGGTGGCGGCGGTGGATGTATAGTTGCATTACTTAAGCGAGGTTTTCGGTGTTGGTGAATGGTTCTCCGGAGGGACTTTTTAGCTGTTAGAAGGGGAGGTATTATCACTATTTATGTTCATTGTGGTGATGGAGGCTTTCAGCAGACTCCTCGGGAGGTCAATCGGGGACGACATATTAAAGGAGTTTGTGATAGGGGGTGGAGGGGTGCCGAGGTGTCTGTTTATCACTTACTGTTTTTAGATTACACCCTCACACTCTGTGGGGTTGGAGACGAGGCATGTGATGATTATGAGATCTGTTTTGTTGTGCTTTGAAACGGTGTCGGAACTAAAGATCAATGCGCATAAAAGTGTAATTATCCCGATTAGTAATGTGGCGGGTGTGGACAGACTAGCAGGGGTGGGTTGTGGTATATGGATGCTTCCTACTTAGTTGGGGCAAGCTATAAGGCTAAGTTGAGTTGGGATCTGGTGCTAGAGAAAGTGTTGAGGAGGTTGTCGTGTTGGAAAGGGGTAGGGGGCAATTTTTGACACGATACGATAACCCGACACGAAGTTAGCGGGTTAGGGTTGACGATTTCTTGACACGAACCCGAATATGACACGACCTGCCAACATGAATAATAAACGGGTTGGGTTAGTGTCAGACACGTATAACTCGAAAATGACACAAGTAGACATGTTTAACTCGTATTTTATGGAGAATATATCATATAATTTATATATCTTGATGGACATTGTATAAAATTCATGGAGAATTGGATGATAAATTATTTATGTGTTGCTTGAAGTTGAAATTAACTAAATTTTAAGTTATTGTAGGCCTATGAGTTGTATGATTGGTTAATAGAGAATAAAAAATTTGTTTAATGTTACACTTAATGGGTTATGTGGGTCAACCCGAACACGACACGATAATAAACAAGTCGGGTTAGTGTTTGCTCATCTGACACGATTCGTTAAATGGGTCGGGTTAGGATTGACTAATACTTAACACGAACCCGACATGACACGATCCGAAGACGACACGACGCACACGAATTGCCACCCCTAGAAAGGGGAGGGGGCAGATTGATTGTTAAGAGTATGTTTTTTAAGCTCCCTACTTATTGTCTTTCCATCCTTCCGTTCATGTTATCGGTAAGGAAGCGGCTGGGGATTCCTTTGGAAGGGCGGCAAGAAGTTCAAATGTAGCTTAGTGCGGTGCAGGGACGCACGATCCTTTAGTAAAAGGGGGCTGGGGTGAAGGATTTCTCACGATTCACCAACCTTTAGGAAAATGGTTAAGGCGATTCCCGTGGAGGAGGAGAGGTCGTGGTTGCTAGACATGGGATGGGTCTGCATGGTTAGAGGGCCGACCACACTGGAGCTCTGGTTTGTGGAAGTACATCATAAGTGGTTGGAATGACTTTAGAAGTTTGTGTCATATAGGGTGGGAGGAAGCAAGTATGAAATTTTACTGTTCACACGCGGGGTATTGTTCATACGCGTTTTGCCGTTCACTTTTACTCGCTATTTTAGGAAGGTTTCAGCTATGGTTTAAAACATAGAGAAATAGAAGAGAACTTTTATTGTTCATCATTTAGTGCTCTTGTATACACTTTGAGAGGTTTGTGAGGCTTAAGAGAGTTGTAACCCTTGTTTTTATATCAAAGAAATGAAATCATATGTGGACATAGCGAAATTGTTGAACTACGTACATCTTGTCTTGTGATTTGTTGGTGTGTGTGATTTCTCATTACTTTCTCATTACTTTGCGTTTAGAGTGTATTTCTCTTGATATCTCTCGGGTTGCTCTTTATCTTGGATTTTGGACGTGCATGAATCACTTCATTGAGCAAAACAAATTTGTATCAGACCTTTGGCTTGTAGGGTCTTTGCTTTGTATGCATCCAAGGTGTTTGATAAAATTCTTAACTGGAATTTTGGTCTTGGCCTAGTTGTTTCTTGTTGAAGACTCATTTCGGAGATTAAAGAATGTCTACATCTAAGGTTGCAAAGGTTTCAACGGTGAGGTTTGACTTGGAGAACTTTGATGGTAAAACCATTAATTTTGGTATGTGACAATGTCAAATGAGAGATGTCTTGATCCAACAAGGTTTGCATAAGATGTTGAGGGGCGTTTCGGCTAACCTCGAGGATACATCGGAGGATAATTGGAGAGAGTACGATTTACAAGCGTGTAGCACAATCCGGTTAAATTTCTCACAAAATGTGATGTACTATGTGATGAAGGAGGAATAGGCGGAGAAAATATGGAAGAAATTGGAAGACAAATATATGACGAATAGCATAGAAAATCGTCTCTATCTCAAGAAAAAGCTATTCCAATTTGACTATATTGAAGTTATATCGATGTTCGATCATCTTGATGAGTTTAATAAATTTTTCTCCGATTTATTAAGCTTAGATCTTGATATTGCCACTTTTGGACTCATATGAGCATTTGAGCTCCACATTGCTGTATGGGGAGGAGGAGATGAAGTATGATGATGTCTCTTTGGCATTATTGGGGAGTGAGAAGCGAAAAAAGGAGAAATGTGATTCTCAGTCCGATGCATTGGTTGTGCGGGGTAGGACCGAGAAGAGAAGGCAAGGCGGATGAGGAGGCTTTATGTCCAAATCTAGGACCAATGACTTGGCAAATGTCATGTGTTACATGTTCAAGAAGAAAGGGCATTGCAAAAAGGATTGCCCTAAGCTAAAGGCAAGAGACGATAAGAAACCGATGGCGGAATCCACAAATTTTATCACTTCGAAGGAGGATGAATTTGGGAGTATGTTGATAGTTTCTTCACAAAAAAGCTCTTCAAACGAGTGGATACTTGACTTTGGATGTTCTTACCACATGTGCCCGGATAAAAAATGTTCCATACCTTTAAGGAGGTGGGATGTAGGTAAAGTCTTTATGGGTAATGACCATGTTTATTGGTGGAAGGGTATTGGCACAATCAAATTGAAGATATGGTGGAGTGACTCGGACTCTCACGAATTTTTGGTATGTTCCGGAGTTGAAGGAGAATTTGATTTTTGTAGGTGCTTTAGATTCCAACGGGCACAACATTGTAATTGAGGGCGGAATGATAAAGGTTGTCTTGGGTGCCTTGGTGGTGATGAGAGGAAAGGAGCAAAACCTCTATTTTCTTCAAGGGAGCACGGATATCATGCCTCGATTGTTGATAATAAAGAAGAGGCAAAATCGGATTCCATTGGGCTTTGGTATATGGGTTCGGAACATACCGGGTAGAAGGCCAAGACAATATTGTGTAAGCAAGGTTTGCTGAAGCGATTTTGGGCGGAGGCATTATCTTATGCTTGCTTCATTGTTAACCATTTTCCATCTACTGTAATTGATTTTAAGACTCCTATGGAGGCTTAGTCAGGTACACATCCTACATATGAGACGGTGCATGTTTTTTGGTGCCCAACTTATTTTCATGTTAGTAAGGACAAAATTGATCCGAGAGCTCGAAAGACAATTTTCATGGGTTCAAGCGATAGGGTCATGGGATACAAGTTATGGTCCTTGGAAGATAAGAAGATATTGGTGAGTAGGGATGTGACTTTTGATGAGTCATCTATGCTCAAGATGCTAAAGGTGGAGAAAGAAGATTCTCCGGTGGAGAATGAGACTGAAAAGGTTCAATTAGAGGTGACTACTCCAATCGATTCTTCAAGTGAAGAGGTGGAGGTATCGGATGAGGGAATTAGTCAACAACGGCAAGAACAATCATCTTTGGCAAACGAAAGAGAATCTAGGGTTCGAAGAACTACAAAGAGATATGGCTTCAATGATGACACAATTGCTTATGCATTATTGATTTATGGTGATGAGCCGCCTACGTATTGTGAAGCGATGAGTGATACTCATTGTGACGAGTGAAAGGTTGCCATGGATGAGGAAATTGATTCTATTCACGAGAATCAAATTTGGGAGCTTGTGAAGTTGCCTAAGGGGAAGAAGTTTGTTGGGAAGAAGTGGGTGCATGCAAAGAAAGATGGGGCTCCAGATTCCAATATTCGTTACTAGGCAAGATTAGTGGCCAAGGATTTTCCACAAAGGGAAGGTGATGTAATCTAGGGCGCGGAAGTGTAAAAAGAAGTTATCTATGCAACAATAACAACTTGAAAAATGGAAGAGGTCTTTTTATTTCTCTTAACTTTCAATCTCAAAATGGTAAAAGTGTTACAAAAGGAGGCTATTGGCCTATTTATACTAAACATGCAAAAAGACTAAAAAAAGAACAAAAACAAAAGAATATTAGAAAGGACGCCCATGTCCCTATGCTCCTGCATCACCCCCCCCCCCCCCGGAGAAGAATCTATATACTCCGTATATTGCTGGTAGAAATCGGGGTCGATGTGCTGGAGGGAAGCCTCGGTGATCCATGAATCTTTCGTCTCTGGACGGCCGATCCAACGAACTAAATAACGAGTATAATCACCCGATGAGGAAGACACGAACTCGGAGTTTAGAATCCCCTCGATGCGATCGACGTGAGAGCGGACTGGATGCTGGTGCTTAATGGAATGGGAATCGGTGGAGCATGAGTGCCGCGGAATGGAGAAAGATCTGTCCCGTTAAACGTGCGGTGCATGCGAAACTCTTCGAGAAGATCAACCTCATAAGTGTTCGTGCCACAAGCACGGATAATGGGAAAAGGGCCAAATCGTCGCATAAGGAGTTTGGGACCTGTGCCTTGCTGACGCGCTTTCTGAAGATAAATCATGACTAGATCACCCGGGCGGAAGGAGACAAAGCGGCGGTGCGCATCGGCAGCCTCTTTATAAGAGGTATAAACGGTCTGTAATCTAGCGCGAACATCGGCCTGGATGGATGTCAGGCGAGCCGCAAACTCCTCGGCTGAAGGGCAGGTAGATACTGTCGGCAGAAGCTCGCGCGAGATCAATAGGCATAGTAGGATACTACCCCAAGACAACCTGAAATAGGGAAGGGCCCGTAGACCGATTGATGGCGTTGTTGAAGGCAAACTCAGCCTGTGCGATCACGACGTTCCACCTACGGGGATGCTCAGAAGACAGATACCTCAATAGGTCACCCACATTACAGTTAACCACCTCAGTCTGGCCATCTGTCTGGGGGTGAAAAGCTGTCTGATGTGAATCAAGAATGCGGAAGCGTTACTATTACACTACAACAAAATACACCAAATAAAACTAAAAAGAGTTTCTCTCTATATTCCGATTTTCAATATTCAAGTCTAATTACAAAATGAAGGTCAAGGGCCTATGTATAGGAGAGATTAGCTTGCTAACCAAGTTAAGATCCAAAAAGACTAAAAAGGGCAACTAATAACTAAAATTGACTAATTCGCCCCAATCATATTTGGAAACTAATTAAACACTAAAAATAAAAGAAAATGACAATAATACCCTAAACTAAAAATAGAAAAAAAGATAGTCTTCTCCCGGGAGCACAACCACGCGCCACGTGTCACCAATATACATCATTCTCTCCGTCTTCGAAAAAGCTCATCCTCGAGCGTGTAGGGTGACTCATCAATGCCACATGATATGAACCAAGAAAAGTTTTGGATCCCAATCAAAATCAACCAAAAGCGGACAGCCCAACTGGAATTAGTTCCATGTGTATGAACCTCATCAATAATGGGTCTAAAAAACCCAAATCTCGGCGATATCCCTCTACGAAATCCGAGCAACCAAAAACTGACGACCATATCCGCCTTCTCGACACCACAAGCACATGGTTGCTACTTAGTGTGGTGGACCCTTGAATTTGATTGGGCGGTAACTCCGGCGACCGCACCTTTGCGAGTACGATGGAGAAACAAGTGGACCGAAGATGTCGACATTCCGGAAAGCCGGACCCAAAATGGCAAATAGTCGAAAAAATGGATCCCCACGTGGGACGCATTTTTTTTCATGGAAGTCATATGTTGTGTCACAAATAGGCCGTAAGACCAATTTTGACCGGATTTGAGGTCAAATAGGGGGTAGGGGATTGGATTGAAGTAGGGAAGCACATTTTTATTGATTTTGATTGTGGTTGGGCATTAACGAGGGAAAAAAAGGAAAATGGGGTGGGTCTGTTTTGGGTTAAAAAGGAGGCTAGGGTTTGGTTTTGTAGGCAAATATGGGTTTTCGGTATAGCAGGGCAGCGGGGTAGGGTTAGGGTTTGGGAAAAAAAATTTGAGACGGAGATTCATGTAGACATGGTGGTGATTGTGTGGCGATAGGAGATGGAGGTGGAGGAAGATGATGGTGGAGGGTGGGGGTGGAGGAGGTTAAAAAGGTTGGTATCCCCCGTTTTAGCGGTGATGGAATTTAGGGTTTTCATCCACCCGATTCCCATTTGGACATTTATCAATCCACCTGATTGAAGGGTTGCCCGAGTTGGAATCACAACTCGATACCCACTTCACGTACCACGACGAAAACCAAGAACAAACGCAGCTCACCACCAAGAACAAATGCAACTCTGATACCAATTGATGTGAATCAAGAATGCGGAAGCGTTACTGTTACACTACACACCAACTAAATAGACCAAATAAAACTAAAAAGAGTTTCTGTCTCTATATTCTGATTTTCAATATTCAAGTCTAATTACAAAATGAAGGTCAAGTGCCTATTTATAGGAGAGATTAGCTTGCTAACCAAGCTAAGATGCAAAAAGACTAAAAAGGGCAACTAATAACTAAATTTGACTATTTAGCCCCAATCATATTTGGAAACTAATTTAACACTAAAAATAAAAGAAAATGACAATAATACCCTAAACTAAAAATAGAAAAAAGATAGTCTTCTCCCGGGAGCACAACCACGCGCCACGTGTCACCAATATACATCACTGTCGAGAATTGTAACTCTGTCCATAAAAGTCGCCGAAGTGTACACAAAAATGTCCTGCAAATCGCATATCTCTATCTGAGGTGATACTACGTGGGACACCATGAAGACGAACAATCTCCCGAAAATATAGTGAAGCCATATGGGACGCATTTGTCATACGGGAGTAAGGGATGAAGTGGAACATTTTGAAAAACCTATCCACAACAACAAGAATAGAATCATGGCCACGAGAAGTACAGGGCTTGCCCACTTTAAAATCCATCGATACATCCTGCCATTGGTGCTCGAGAATCGACAATGGAGTGTATAAGCCCGCATTAGTATGCAACATCGCATGGGTACGCGCCTGTCCCAGATGGTCGGCTAAACCTCCCCCTTATGCATTCACCAACGCATGTGCCCTCCGGCTTAGAGCATCCGCCCTCGGTTTTCCTTCCCCGGTTTGTATTGCAAGTGAAAAGTGGAGCATTGGAGGTAAGCGGTCCACTTGGTGTGTCGGTCACTAACACGCAACTGACTATGTAAGAAACGGAGGGCCTCATGTTCGGATTTGATGACGAACTCCTTTTGGAGAAGATAGGGGGACCAAAACTTCACCCGTCAATTTCGAGTTTTATGGAGAGCAGCAGCACCCGTCAACTTCTGACTGAAGAAGGCAATCGGCTTCCCATTCTGGCTTAAAACAACACCCACCCCTGTCTTACAAGCATCGCAAGACAACTTAAATAACTAATCGAAATCAAGTAAGGTGAGGATAAGAGCCGTCGTCATCAACTCCTTGATGCATTTAGAGGCAGCATCCGCCTCTGGTGTCCACCGGAACTCGGTACTCGAGGAAGTACTCATCAAATCTGTAATGGGAGCCATGATAGTGCTGAATCCGACAATAAAGAGTCTATAAAAGCCTGCTAGGCCATGAAAGTTGCGCACTTGAGAGACCGAAGAGGGTGGGGGCCAATCCATTACCGCCTGAACTTTGGCATCATCCACTCTGATGCCGTCACCTGAGACCACATATCCCAAAAAGGTCACTGATGGTACCATAAAAGCGCACTTCTATAATATAAGGAAGAAGCACTCGGCTCGTAGGACCTCTAAAACTTGAGCCACATGGCCGAGATGCTCCTCCTTCGATCGGCTGTAGATCAGGATGTCATCAAAATAAACAACCACAAATTTGCCCATGAAAGGGCGCAGTATCTGTGTCATCACCTGCATAAAGGTAAATGGAGCATTGGAGAGGCCAAAAGGCATCACCGTCCACTCGTATAACCCATCCATCGTCTTGAAGGCAGTGTTCCACTTGTCCCCCAGTTTCATGCGAATTTGATGATAGCCGCTCTTCAAGCTATGTTTGGAGAAAGCCCTCGCACCATGGAGTTGATCTAGCATGTCCTCCAGCTTAGAAATAGGGAATCTGTACTTCACGGTAATCTTGTTAATAGCTCGGCTATCAACACATACGCTAACTTTCATCTTTCTTTGGCGCTAACAGGGCGAGTACCGCACAAGGAGACATACCCTCCCGAATATAACCCTTGTCACAGAATTCGGTGACCTGTCGCTGCAACTCTGCGTGCTCCGTGGGAGACATGCGGTAGTGGGGAAGGTTGGGGAGCTACGCTTCGGGGATAAAATCAATGGCATGCTGTATATCCCTGGTAGGAGGAAGATCATCGGGAGGTGTGCACACATCAATAAAAGAATCCAATAAACTCTTAACACAGGGTGGGACAGTCGTCTCTGGGGTGGTGATGAGATTAATGAAAGCATAACACAACCTTGTCTGCTCGGCCCCGGTGGCTAACTCCTCATGTGAAACTATCTGAGCGGAAGGTCGAGACATCGGGAATGGTCGCATAGGGCGGGGAAAAAAATACTTCCTCTCGTATATAAATGAATAAGTGTTGGCTCGGCCATCGTGTATCTTGCGATGATCAAATTGCCACGGTCTTCCCAAAAGAAGGTGACACACTCGCATATCCACAACGGTACATTAAATCTTATCACAATGGTTTCTAATGGAAAAAGTCATTCGACACTGTCGGCTAGGAGCTAGGGTGGTTTTGTTTCCCAACCACCCAATATGACACGGGGCAGACAATGACTCGGTGGGAAGGTTTAGCTTGTCGAATATCTCTTGCATAACCAAATTATCACTAGCCCCTTCTTTAATAATCACCATACATAGCCTGCCTTTTGAGGTGCATCGAGTAAAAAGAATGCACGATTGGATCCAAGTGTCTTCACTAGGCGGAATGCTTGTGGATCTACGGGTGTGGTTACTATCACAGTGTGCATATAAGCGGTAAGAATTCCCACCCGTTTTGCTTGTTCATGGCAAAATGACTCCCATCGTCGACAAATAGATTGTGTGGAGGCTAGCAGTACATGGGGTGGAATAGGAAGGATTCCGTGGGATGGACATCGTTTATAGATAGGGTCGGGTTGATCATTTGGTTCTTTGGTGTTTGGTTTAGGGTTTATAAGATTACGATTAGAAATTGGGGTGGAATCGGGTGTTTCAGAGGGTTGGGATGGGCTGTTGGCTTGAACCGACGGTAGAGCGGGATGGTTCGAAGGTTCGGCTGGGCTGATTGGCTATCGGTGGCTGATTCGATTGGTTTTCTTGGGGTTTCGGCTTCGGTTGGCAGCCACTAGGGCTGCCCGACCTTCGATTTTGTAAATTGGGCTGAAAATTATTTTCGGGTGAGGCGGTTTGGATATTATGGTGATGTGGTTTTGAATTGGGTAGGGTTTGGGTAGATTTGGAAGGGGTATCATTGAATTTAGGTGGTGGGATGTTAGGGTTTCTTGAATTTTGAATTTCTAGGGTTAGGGTTTCATGAAATTTTTTGGAAATGTTCTGTGTTTCATCCGGATGAATCCAATCTGAATCCCAATCTTCGATGATCATCTCTCAACCCAAGAACAAACAAAGTTCTGATACCAATTTGATGTAATCTAGGGTGTGGAAGCGTAAAAAGAAAGAAGTTATCTACACAACAATAACTACTTGAAAAATGAAAGAGGTCTTTTTATTTCTCTCTCTAAACTTTCAATCTCAAAATGGCAAAAGTGTTACAAAAGGAGGTTATTGGCCGATTTATACCAAAGATGCAAAAAGGCTAAAAAAAGAACATAAATAAAAGAATATTAAAAAGGGCACCCATGTCCCTATGCTCCTGCATTAGAAGGTGTTGATTACAATGAAGTGTTCTCTCCGGTGGTGAAACACACTTCCATCCGGGTGCTATTAGCTATGGTAGCACATTTTGACTTAGAGCTTGAACAATTCGACGTCAAAATGACATTTTTCCATGGGGATCTAGAGGAGGAGATTTACATGAGGGTTTTAAGGTTATTGGCAGGGAAGATCATGTGTGCGAATTGGGAAAGTCTTTGTATGGGTTGAATCAATCACCTCGACAGCAGTACAAGATATTTGATATGTTTATGTTTGGCAAAAAATTCACACAGTGATTTTAATCATTGTGTCTATTTCTAGCAGCTCAAGGAAGGTACTTTCATTTATTTATTCTTGTATGATGATGACATGCTCATTGCTTGTTTGAGCATGGTAGAAATTGAGAAGATGAAGACTCAATTGAGCTAAGAGTGTGAGATGAAAAATTTGGGTAAAGCCAGGAAGATTGTCGACATGGAGATTAGTAGTGAGAGGAAGAAGGGAAGGTTGAGTGTTACTCAAAGGCAATACCTAGAGAAAGTTGTAGCTCGGTTCGGGATGATTCAAAACCTGTGAATACTCCCCTGGCTGCATACTTTAGACTCTCGGTTTCGATGGCTCTGAGCACCGAGGATGAGGTAGAGTATATGGCTCAAGTTCTGTATGCAAGTGCAGTGGGTAGCTTGATGTATGCCATGGTTTGTACTCGACTAGATATAACTCAAGCAATGAGCGTTGTGAGTAGGTATATGGAAAATCCGGACAAAGAGCATTGGAATGCGGTGAAGTGGATTTTACGGTAGCTATGACGTTCACTTGATGTGGGACTTGTATACCAATGCATGAAGTTACATGTGTGTGGGTATGTCGATTCGGACTATGCGGGTGATTTGGAGAAGCGTTGGTCCACTACGGGGTATGTTATTACATTAGTTAGTAGTCCGGTGAGTTAAAAGTCCACATTGCAGGCCATAGTTGCTTTGTCTACTATGGAGGCAGAGTATATGGCGGTAACGGAAGCCGTGAAGGAGGCTCTATGGCTTCAAAGTCTTATTAGTGATTACACAGGATTATGTAGAGGTGCATTGTGATAGCCAAAGCGCTATCCGCTTGGCCAAGAACCAAGTTCATCATGGGAGGACCAAGCATATTGACGTCCGATTTCATTCATACGGGAGGTTATCGATAGGGGTATTGTTGTTTTGAAGAAAATTGGTGCCAAAGATAATCCGGCCGATTGTTGACGAAGGTGGTACTTGAGGTCAAGTTTGAGCATTGTTCAAACTTGATTAATGTTCTATATTGTTGAGACCCTTCGGGGATTGACTGGTGGTGGTGTTCCTAAATGATTGAGCTGATGTATAGGGGTTATAAAATTCTTTCGTCAAGGTAGATATTTGTGAAAATTGGCTGAATTTTACTGTTCACACGCCGGGGTATTGTTCACACGTGGGGTACAGACACTGGGTACTGTTCAAACGCGTTCTACTGTTCACTTTTACTCCTTATTTAAGGAGGGTTTCAGCCATGGTTGAAAACACACATAAATAGAAGAAAGCTTCTCTTGTTCCTTATTTTGTATACATTTTGAGAGGATTGTGAGGCTTAAGCTATGAAGAATGGACTCGACACGCAATACGTGTTTCGACCCGACACGCGACACGTGATACGTGATTTTTCTAAAAACTAGGATACGACACGCTAGGATACGTATAATATATAATATATATTTAAATATATATAAAAGAAATAAAACATATTTTTTTCCATAAAATACATTATTAGAGCATTCTTAACATAAAATTAAGAAAATTGATCATACAAAACAATATTCAAATACACTTTAACATTAAAATCATAAATAAAACACATTCATCTAAAAATAAAAAAACAAACAACGTGTAAAAAACAGGGCAAGATCAGAAGGGAACAAAAGACGGTGGCATTTTTTTTATTTCTTTACCTTTTTTTTTGCTGTTGCTTATATTATTTTTTTGCTGTTTTTGTATAACATAAAGAGAGAAACAGTGGCATAACATACCATTGTGTGGGAAGAGGAAACAACAAAGAAAAAAGCAAAGAAAAACAAAGAAAAAAGCAAAGAAAAACAAAGAAACAGGAGGGAGAGAGAGGACACAGCGTGTCCTCAGCGTGTCGGGAGCGTGTCGGGATCGTGTCCCCAGCGTGTCCAACTAAAAAAAACAGGACACTCTGGGACTCGCGTGTCCCAGCGTGTCGCGTGTCCGACACGTGTCAAACAAGATTCGTGCCTTCCGGGAGAGTTTCGGTGCTTCATAGGGCTTGAGAGAGTTGTAGCCCTTGTTGTTTATATCAAATAAATGAAGCTATCATTCGTGGACATAGCAAATTGGTGAACCACTTACATCTTGTCTTGTGATTTGTTGGTGTGTGTGATTTCTTATTACTTTCTCATTACTTTGCGTTTAGAGTGTATTTCTCTTGTTATCTCTTGGGTTGCTCTTTATATTGGATCTTGGGCCTGCATGAATCACTCCATTGAGTGAGTATCCGCACAATAGCAAGGTTAGATTTTAGTAGGCTTCATGGTGCAGTGAGGTTGTATTTGTTTTTAGGGGCTTATTTGGAAACTTATTTATGTTACTTTTATTCTGTAGGGTACCTATGTGTAATTAGTGAAACCTTATGTTATAAATATAATGGGATGGGAGAATGGATGACCAAATTCATTTAAATCTTTCTCCTCTTCCCATATCAGATTTCTCTCTTCTTTCTCTTTTCTCTTCTTTTAATCTCTCATAAACATAATCTAGTATTTGATTACTTCATAAACTTAACATGGTATCAGAGTATGGTGTATAAAGCCCCAAGTTTATGGAGGTGAAATCCTAGGGCTGATTTGAAGAAACATTGGTGTATAAAGGGTTTGTGACGTGTTTTATGCTCGGAATCGCGTTTTTTTGACCTGTTCAACGTCGTTTTATACTGTTCGTTACTCAGGTATACTTCGTGTTATGATCTAAGTATTTGCTACTATTCATCGCAGTTTTTGTGCTTGTGTTCTTGAGTTGTTTTGTTCTTAGGTTTGCGTTGCCTAGAAACTATTTGAAATTTTTTTTGAAGTAAATTCTGGAGGAGAGGTATCTCTTCTCTTGGTGTGAATCCAACGATGGAAAGTAGTAATGGCTATCATCCCGGCATGTGTATCACCACGGTTAAGCCGGACGAAACCAACTATATGCCGTGGGCTCAATCTGCTAGTGTGTATATTATTGGACGTCGAATGATTTCCCATGCTTATGGGATTGTTAATTACCCTTCCGTGGACGATCCTAAATACAATTATTGGGGCAGCTGAATACATGCATATGGGATTGTTATGACATGGTTATTACAATTCATGAAACCACAAATTACAAAGAGTTTATTATTTGTTAAGATAGTCAAAGAGTTGTGGAATGCTATCAAAGAGGATTACTCTTCCGTGGTTAATTTTGCAAAGTTGTACGAGCTTCAACAAGATATTGGAAATTTCAAGCCGGGCGACCTTCCCCTCGCTATATACTATCATAATCTCCGTGAAAAGTGGGAAGAGCACGATCATTATCAAGACTATGTCTCTGTTTGTGCAAGCCTTTCAGTCTATGATGGAAATAAATTGTATCTATCAGTTTCTGGGTGGTCTGCACCCACAGTTTGAGCATGTCTGGGTTTAAGTGTTAGGTAGATTTTCAGTTCCCTCCTCTGTCAGAGAGGTCTTTTCATATATTCAGGCTGAAAAAAGGAGGAAGGCTATGTGTTTAAAGTTTGAGCCGAAAGTACTAATGTCTGAAAGGACCGCTCTTATTAGTTAGCAGTGTAACAAGAACACCCCTTATAAAGGAGGTAAGCAAGATGATAAAAGTCACTTGAAATATGACCATTGTGGTAGGACTTGTCACACTCGGGAAACTTGCTGGAATCTTCACTGAAAGCCAGGAGCTAATGCTAGACAGCGACCTCCTTCATTTAAGGGGGCACCTTCTGCACCCTATCCATTTAGAGGGGTACACATGGCTCACACTGCTGCCAATGAGCTTACTAGCAATCTGTCCGTGCAAGATGCCGATGTCCTTCGCCACAAAATGTTTTGTCTCAAGGATAGGATATCTCAACTTGATCCACACCGCCCTTCTGATACTCTTTCCACCTCCAACTTTGCTCAGACAACCTATCATTTGGCACGCCACGTTTCCACAAATTCTGGTGCGCTCCCTTGGATCATTGATTCAGGAGCCACTGGTGGAGTATATGGCAAAAATGGGGATTGTGGAGATTTCTGATTGAGAGAGATTCCCTTTGGTATTCTATCATCAAGATTATCTATGATTTGAATGAAAATGCGTGCGATTCAGTGGTAGTGAAGAGAGGTACCCGTACAAGCCCTTGGACTTGTGTGTCAAGAGGATTATCATCGTTCCTAGAGTGTGGCCTTTATTCGATTAGAATTCAGGACGATGGTTGGAAGGGAGACACTTCATTGGAAAATATTTTCCTATCTCTTTATTGTGTATCTGCCTCTATTACTTTGAATAATGGACCAAGTTCTTGGAACCTCATTTTTGTAGTTCATGTAACATAAAAATTTATCTCTTCATGCACTGTCACTTATATTGCTTCATGACTCATGCTGCTGCACTCATTTTTTAGCATTTAATTTGTTTATGAATCATAGTTGACCTCACAATTGTCTTATAGGGATCCTATAGCTTGACAGGCATTCTCCAGTTATGTAACATTTCTGACAACTATTTGGTTCACCCAGCCCCTCAAAAATTTTAATTAGGAAAAAATGAAAGAAATTGAGTTAGTTGTTTGATTCGAGGTCCTACGAAGTTTGTAGAATATGGAATCGCATCTGCGTGAATTTACTGTAGTCTGGAAATTGTTATGAGTATATATACTTCTCTATACATACTGGATGGATGAATTGCATGTATATAATTAAGTGGTGGTTCTGATGTTTTATTTGGGTTCTTTTAGTATTGATCTCTATATATATCCCTCAGGTTCGTGAGAAGTTTCTGTCATTGAGGAAAAGTACCAGGATGGATATAGCTGCTGCCATAGAAGAGGTATCAAGTATTAGTTCTCCTCTAATTTGAACTGAACTCATTATGATGCACTACTTGACCTGTTAGTTTATTATGGGTAACCCTTATATATAAATTCTAATTTGGTAGAGAGACATTCCAGGAACTTCACAATGCAAGATCCACGTTTGAGCAAGCCCGCTTTAATCTGGTACTTCATAGTTTCTTGTATTTTCATGAGGACATAAATTGTTATATAATGATGCAGTAGAACTAAGAACGGTTGTAGAATATCTGGTCTAGTTTGTCTGTTTGTTGTATCTTTTATGAGAGCGTAGATTGTTAAGCAATGATGCAGGGCACATGTGCTAATAATATGTTGAATACTTATCTAAATTCAGGTTGGTGCTCTCTCTTCTGTTGAGGCAAAGAAGAGGTTTGAGTTGTTGGCAGCTGTTGGTGGGACGATGGATGCTCATCTTCATTATTTCAAACAGGTATATGATAATGTGTTAATTCCGTATTCTCTCCTGATCTTCTGTATTGGAGGTATGCTTATTCTAAACCCTTTTTTTATGCAGGGATATGAACTGTTGCATCAGATGGAGCCTTACATAAAGCAGGTTGATATTTTTGTTTTTTTTTCCCATTGAACTCGGTGGTACTATAGTTCGGTGTTCTTGCTTGTTTGGCTACAATTGTACATATTCATTATAGCACTTTACAAATCTCATGAACAAATAAAGAAATAAATAAGACCGGAAGGTTATAAAAATTAATTCACCCAACTGAAAACAACAAAAATTTTGGGTATCTCCTAACCAACCCACTTTTTATTCATCCCCTTGGCCAATGGCCTCTTGAAGTACCGTAATATAATATTTTTTCCATTTGGTCATGGAAGTTATAGAACAAATTAGTGCTCTTCCTTTATCTTATTGTATAAACAGCATCAGAAAGTATGAAGCTACAAGCAATTTGTCTCTCTGGATGTCTGGGCAGAGTAAAGAGCACACAATGTAGTTGAACACGACCACATCAAGCATTTAAGATAAAAGACAAAGTAAAGGACAGTGAATATTCTCTTTCATTAGGATTCGAAATTCTATCCTTCCTTCCTCACACAGTGGGACTTTTAGCAAGAAGTTTCAACGACAGTTTAGTGGTTTCATGTCTGTACTTAGAGCAATATCCGTACTATGGGACTTTGGGTTGTTGCAAATTCTTTTGATTCTTCTTCCAAAAGATATTAGAAAAAGCATACCTTGGATCAATCCCATTTAACTATAATCTATTCCAGAGGGGTTGTACTACCTCAAGGTTGAGTTCCCATTCCTTGTTGAGTAATGTTATTTGATTAAGACTTGAAACTGCACTTGCTATTGAAATTTGTAACTAAACATCAATATTTTGAATTTGGCAGATGCCATTTCAAGTGTAGTTCCATACTCTTGTATCGATTACTGTGTGCTTTTCAATCAGCTATCAATGTTCAAGATCTTGTTGAATATTTTATGTTTTTTCAGTCAACCTCATTTCCCTCTTAATTTGGTAAGTATTATAGTTGAGGTCTGTTCTGTCACAGGTTTTGCTTTATGCGCAACAGTCAAAAGAAAGTTTTAACTATGAGCAGGCAGCACTCAATGAAAAGATGCAAGAATACAAACGTCAGGTAGATCAAGGAAGTCGGCTGTCTTTTAATGGTTCTCCACATGGAGATGTCATGCATCCTTTCCCTAGAGGTTCTCATAAAGTGATAGACGCGGTGATGCAGTCTGCTGCAGTGGGGAGGGTATTTATTAAAATTTTATATTCCTCTCTTCCAGTCACATGATTTTCTTTCTTTCTATATATAGGGCAAACCCAGTGCACGAGGCTCCCGCCACTGCGGGGTACTGGGGGGGCTGGATGTACGCAGCCTTACCCCTGCTTGCGCAGAGAGGCTGTTTCTGTGAATCGAACCCGTGACCTCAGGTCACAGCGGGGGCAACCTTACCGTTGCGCCCGGGTTCACCCCTTCTTTCTTTCTATATATACTATATTATATTTTTTTAATATTAGTTGTGATTTTCATCCCTATAACTAAGACTTCAATAGTTTAGGTTCAAACCATTAAACAAGGATATCTCTCGAAACGATCCTCAAATTTGAGGGGTGACTGGAAGAGAAGATTCTTTATTCTTGATAGCAAGGGAATGCTGTATTATTATCGCAAACAATGGAGCAGGTCATCCGTAAGTCATGGAAGATTACTTGTATGGTGGTGGCGCTAAGGGCACCCCAAAATTAAGGGGGTCACTTAAATTTGGGGTGCCTGTACCAATCACCATGTTGTTAGTTCAAAATTTTCTTTTTTTGCACTTCAACTGCTAAGCAGATCCGTGACCATTTTGTTCCAGGGATCCGGGAGTCAACAGCCTATGCATAGAAACGGTCCATCTGAACCTGGTCCTGGGCTGCTGAGTCGGTGGCTGTCTTCTCACTACCATGGTGGGGTTCATGATGAAAAATCCAGTGCACGACACACGGTGTATCTGTTGACATCAACAATAAAGATTGATGCTGATCAGTCAGATCTGAGATTCTGCTTCAGGATTATTTCACCAACAAAGAACTACACTTTGCAGGTAAATAAGTACGTTTAGGCTCTGTTGGATTTGTGGTTAAATATTTTTGACCTCGGGGAAAAATAAAACGGTGAATTGTGTAATTCATTTGTTTGCGGGTAAATTTTTTTCGCTAATTTGTCAAAGTCACATAATTATACGTGTACACTGATTTACAATTTTATATCATATTGATGCAAAAAACTAGAATAGGCTAATTAGTTGATCACAGATAAATAGAAATAAAAGAGAACGGATTTTTAAAGTGGTTCGGCTTGATGAAAGAGCCTACGTCCACCGTTGTGTATTGCTTTGGGATTGTTCAATTGCCTCTCTTTTCGTGTGTCCTTGTATGTAGAGTTTACAATGTATTTATAACCCTCGGGGGTGTACAAGAGCTGGAATATCAAAGGATGGAATGTCTTTATATCTTAGACATTTACATCTGTACAATTATTAATGTATATAACTGTTGGTGTTCACCTGTCATCGTTGGTCGGCATCCCTGATGTTGATCGGCATCCCTGGCGTTGGTTGGTATTCCATCCTTAATGATTAGGATTAATCTCCCACTGTATAACACATGTCAATATCTGACTGGTCCATGTAGATGGACAATTTTTGGTATCAACATATCAGATTTTCTTTTATAAACCTTGAATAAGTTAAAATAAATTTTACCATTCTATTTTTCGTCCTGATGAAAAATATTTTATCTCGAACCATACAAGGCGTAAAAGTCGGCCTGAATAAACCTCCTGAGTTTTGTTTCTAATAACTCTTGGAGATCTTATCTTATGTTGCATCTGTACTTGTTCAATTAACATTTATTAGTATAGTCGTAGTAATCCTCACAATTTGCTCTCTGATAATAATGCAGGCAGAGAATGCAGTGGATCAAATGGACTGGATCGAAAAAATAACTGGAGTGATTGCTTCGTTGTTGAGCTCCCAGGCTCCTGATAGGGTAAATGTTATAACGTCTAGATTATTACCCCGTGGCTGTTGATTTTATTGTCATTATTTTAATAATTAATCTAATTATATGCCAGTGTCTCTGTGTTAGTCCAACCAGTGAAACTAGTTCCATCGGAAGTCCCTATGATATTGAAGAACATATCTACGAGGATTTTACTCCTAAAAATACAATACGCCCATCTAGAAGTTCAGAGATGCTACGCTACAGTTTGAAAAATGAAAAGCCAGTTGATGCACTAAAAATATTACCTGGGAATGACAAATGTGCAGATTGTGGAGCGCCTGAACCAGACTGGGCTTCCTTAAACCTTGGTGTTCTTATCTGCATAGAGTGCTCTGGTGTTCACCGTAATCTTGGTGTACATATATCCAAGGTTGGTTGTCTTAGGTTATTTTGTGCACCTCCACTATTATCATGTGCATGTCTATCTTTTTTATTTGTTCTTGATTCCATTTTGTAGTACATTTCTCATTTCCGTGTCAATGATTTACGATCATAGTTTGAGGTTATGCGTCGCATTTGTGGCTAAAAACTTTTAGCCGTGAGGCTGAAACCACTTGGAAGTTGTTATTGTTAAGTTAGACACCTTATCAATGTAGAAGGATCTTGATTGGTAATGTCTTTAATTGACTCTAGTGTACATATATATTAAAATCAATCCTGATTCCTCACATTATCAATGTATATTCGATAAATGCGAGGATTGTATCAAAATTGTGGATTTCATCAGTTAAAAATTAATTGCGTCACAAATCCCATAGCCTAGCGTGATGGTTCTTACCTCACGACTTGGGGGTTAAGAGTTCGAATCCTCTTGGGGCCACCTCCCATAATGTCCTGATGTGTGCTGATTGAAGGGTTTAGACGTGCCCTTGGGATTAGTCATGTGTTTTGAGAGGCCTGGATACTTCGAGTTATCAAATACCAAAGAAAAGATTCACGGAGGCATAGGAAGCTAGATTGCATGTTGATGGCCTTAACGAGATCCTTATTCTGATGGAGCCTAAGAGATGTTTATTGGTTTAAAAAAAATCCAGTTATATAAACAATAACATTAATATTTATGTCTAATGAGGCTAATGAAAGAGAAAAGGGAAGTCCTAGCTTTATGGTCATCCATTCCACTTTTAATGTTTGACATGCATGTCTATGACATTAATAGACCCTTGAGTCTTTCATCTTCATTTGATATCCTTTTTTTTATTCCATTTTCTTTATTAGGATTTTCTCTTTTTTACTCAGTTGGGGTGTGGATGGTGGAATCTTTTGATAAACATACAAGTGATTAGCTCGTTAACAGTTCTTTGTAAGAATTTTCTGCTACAAAATTTTACATTGGCTCTTTATTGTGTAATGTCTATTTGTGGTATAGGATGGGAAAAACATTCATTTTCGGGAGGAAGTATGATTGGGGGAAGAAAATTGTCAAATTTCCTAGATTGTATGAAATTTCATTGAACCATAACAAATTCATCACTTCTTTGGCCTCTTTACAGTCCTCCAACGTCGTATCTTTGAACATTTTCCTTAAAATGAATCTCGCTGATCTCAAAACATTGGAACTTGAAGACTTGAAGGGCAAAATAGAAGTTTTTTTAGTTTGTTTCTGTATTCCATGTAAAGTTCAATGTGGTGGCACATGCCAAGTACCTGTGTCTCTTGTAAGAAAAGAGCCCTAATACATTCATTTCACCCCACTGCTTATCCTTAGCAAAGAAAAGGGAGATAGTCTTGATCATTTGTTTCTGGGTGTTTTTGTGTTTTACTACGCAAAGGAGGGATCTTATGATGATGGAGGTTGTACGTGGAAAGACAGAATCCAAAGCAAAAAATCTGTGAAGATGTGCTTTTGGGGAATTAATTTGAGAAGCTATGTACGAGTTGTCCAAGGCTATGTACAAGTTCATTTCGTTTAATACTTTAGAGACGTCAAATAAATTGCAAAATAATTCACAAACATGATTTACATCATTCTTCTGTAGTTAGTCTTACGTGTAAACCTGGAAATGAAATAATAAAAATTTAGAACAGATTGTTGCTTAGTAGGCTTCCTGTTAAATTAATCTTGGCAGGGAGAACTTATAACAATTCCTTTGAGAGATCAAATTTTACCAGAATTATGCTGATCCAATTTTCGATAAATCTTTTCCTGAAATGGTATATTGTGGAATATGCCGATTAAGATTTTTTCAAGTTCTTGCTGAAATTTTCCCTAAATTATTCCGAAGTTTCCGATTTTTCTGATATACAGTTTTACCACGAATTCTGATTTTTCAATTTAAAAAAAGAAAAAATTCAGAGTAGGAATCAACAGAAAATATTACTTCCCACAAAATCAGGGATTTGTCTGGAAGTGTATTTTCCATTCTGGCTGAAAATCATCTGATTATTCCATCTTCTAGGTTGAGATTCCCTCAATGTATTTAATGTGAACATATAGAAATAGATAGGTTTATTACTATAACGTTAGCCATATAATTCAATAATGTTTGCAAGCCAAATAATTTCTCATGCTTGCATTTACAATTCAAGTAAGAACTTTTAATGCAGGTAAGATCCTTGGCGCTTGATGTCAAAGTGTGGGAACCTTCTGTCATTACGTTGTTTCAGGCACTGGGTAATGTCTTTGTGAATTCTATATGGGAGGGACAGTTGCTTGCAGCAAAAACTTTTCAGGCTGATGAAATACCAAGGAGGTAAATGTTATCTTGAGACAGTGGAAATTTATATTTGTGATATTCTCTAAAGATTATATATTTTGTGCTGTAGGTTTTTTGAATCTGACAAACACAAACAATTTTTCTGCAAACCCAGTCCTGAGGATCATATTTCGGTTAAGGAGAAGTTCATTTATGCCAAGGTATCACTTATTAGTTTCTCCCGTCTGTTAATTCTTTCAAGTTCTCTATTTAAATGCTTTGTCACATGGACAGTTGATCATGTCTGCTGAATTTATCTTATTTTTATTTCACCTTCTCCTACAAAAATCATTATCATGTGTGTGTGTGTTTGGTGCGGGATACACTAGGAAAAAGATTGGTAAAAATGGATTTGCCAATAAACCATACTGAGAATGTTTGGTGTTCCGTATAAATTAATAGTCTTGCTTTCCTTTTGGCCCTTCCTGAATTAGTAATCTACTTTCTAGATATAGTATATAAAACTAGGTGAAATTACAAAGTTACCCATTCCACCAATACCTATTGGAGAGCAATGGCCCAAGTGCATTAATTGCATTCCAAAGGTATTCATAATTCTTCAGAGGATAAATGTCGAAAGTGAAATATTTTGTTAAAATGTTTGACTTATAAACGACGAGTACTAGTTTGGGACGGACGGAGTATAATTTATTAACGATTGTTAGTAATTTAGGATTAGTTAATGTTTCTTCATCATGTAAGGGATTTTTTTAGTTCCATCTCCTTTGTACATTTTCTTGTACAATCTTGACTAGTGGAAGGAAATGATCAACCATTGTTGATGACGTAAAGCAGCAGAACACACAAAAGCACGATAATTCAAGAAAAGTCTTAATCAAATAAATCTTAATATTGATTGTGTTCAAAATGATAATGGGATCCTCTTTCCATAGGCAATTGTAGGACTTGAGCCCCAAGATTTCTACCTAAATTGTGGAACTAATTAAAAAAGAAAATAAGACTTGAGACACAAGACTTGAGCCACACTTGTTGGCCAGTACTTTGGTATTTTAGCTTCCTTCGTTGCAGTGAAGTCAGTCTGGCAGCCAACGAAAGTTGGCTTTGCTACAGTAAAGAGGTTACGGAGGCTTTAGGGAACGGGCCTTGGATGTGCAAAAAGTGGGGTTTTAATGAAGGTCATTTTGGTCATTTCATCCCTAGTTGCTCCCGTTTATAAACAGATCATTTTAGGTCATTTAAACTAAATTGTTGAGCAACCAATTCGTCATAGTATGCTCTTGTATGGACACTGAGAGATAATGAGGCTTGAGAGGAGTTGTGTTGATTTAATCAAAGAAAGGATGCTATCATCATCCGTGGACATAGCCAAATTGGTGAACCACGTAAATCTTGTTTTATATTTTGTTGGTGTGTGATTTGTCTTTACTTTATCGTTACTTTGCATTTGATTGTATTTTTCATTGTTATCTCTTGGGTTGTCTCATCTTGGATCTTGCATGTGCATGATTACACTCTTAAATGAGTATCCGCACTATAAATTTGTATCACAAATCTGGCTTGTAGGATATTTGCTTTGTGTGCATCCAAGGTGCTTGATAAAATTCCTAAGTGGGATTTTTCGTCTTAGCCGGTTATTTCATGTTGAGAACTCATTTCAGAGATTGGAGAATGACTACATCTAAGGTTACAAAGGTGTCAACGGTTAGTTTAACTTGGAGAAGTTTCATGGGAAAACTATCAATTTTGGCATGTTGCAATGTCTTATGAGAAATGTTTTGATCGAACAAGGTTTGCATAAGACGTTAAAAGAGCATTGTGGCTAAATCCGCGGATATATTGGAAGATGATCAGAAGGAATATGATTGGCAAACATGTAGCACTATCTGATTGAATCTCGTGCAAAATGTGGTACACTATGTGATGGAGGAATCGGAGAAATAGTTATAAAAGAGTTTGGAAGACAAGTGTATGACAACAAGCATAGAGACTCTTCTCTGCCTCAACAAGAATTTATTTCAATTTGATTATATTGAAGATATGTCGATGTCTGAACATTTTCACGAGCTTAATACAATTATCTGCGATTTATTAAGCTTAGTTGTTGATATTGATGATGAAGATAAAGATAAAGATTTATTGTTTCTCAATTCACTTCCAGATTCATATGAGCACTTGAGCACAACATTGCTATATGGGAAGGATGAAATGAAGTTTAGGGACGTCTCTTCGGCATTTTTGGGAAGTGAGAAATGGGGGAAGGATAAGAGTTACTCTCAATCCGATGTGTTAGTTGCACAGGGTAGTACCGAGGAGTGGAAGCACGGTAAAAGAGTAAGTTCTAGCCCTAAGTTCGGACCAAGGGCTTGGTTAATGTTCAATGTTACAAATGCAGGAAGACGGGGCATTTCAAAAGGGATTTCCCTAAGCTAATGGCAAGAGACAATAGGGTGCTTTTTCCGAATAGAGATTTATTCCATACATTTAAGGAGGTGGTGTAATACCCCGTACTTTTGACTATATTTATTTTTGGGATTAATTAATTAAATGCGTATTAATTGGAAATTAATCCGGGTTAAAATACTAACGAGATGCGAGTTGGTATTTGATTATGTGCATATATGTTTTGATATATGCATTTAGTATTATAAAATTTGTCGTGAGATCGATAGACGGCATTTTAGAAATTTTGTTGAGACGCGTGGGACCGCCGCGTCACGATGTAATATTTTGATAATAAAAGTGAATTAAAAATCTATAAACCATATGGTCGTTTTGAGTGCGCCAACGCGTCCGGAAGGGTCGAGATAGTCAGAAAACACTACCCGGGGGTGTAGTTTGGGTCCCGGGGTATTTTTAGGCCATACCGGCAACTTAAAGGGTATTTTGGTAATTTTACATTTTTAGGAATTAAAAGTGACGAAAATTTGAGATGTAAATCTGATGTGGATTAAACCCACAAAGCCCACTAACCATCCCATATTAAACCATTAAGCTACGGAGGTTATCTTTAGGTTTACAACTTTCCCCAAAACAAACCCTAGCCACCTTAAGCCACCATTGGAGAAGGAGCTTGGAGAAGGAGAGAAAGAGAGAAAATTCTGCAGAGATTCTTCACCAAATCAACACCAAATCCGGAAACAAACAAGGCAAGTGGTTTAATTATGTTTAATTTCAGCAAATGTTCTTTCCATGTTAGAAAATTGAAGATTTATAATTGTTATTGGAAGATGAATGAAAACCCATGATTAATTGGACATAGGTTCTGAATATTGAGGATAAATTGCATGTAGAATAGTTTGGAGACGATTAATCTGATGTTAATACATGATTGGGTGAAAGAAAAACGGATTAAATTTGATGAATTGAGGGTTCCAAATTCTAGGGTTCTTGTTCATGAATGAATTGGGGAAAAGTTTAAGTATTTGTAAATTGATTGATGATTAGGGTGAATTAATCCATAAAAACGTGATAGGATGTGGTTATATTATGTTTAGGATTGTTTAGAGACTTTAAAACAATCGTTGGGATAAATTTTAGAGGTGATTTGAGGAGTAAAAATGGTGAAAAACGTATTTGGAAAAATCTGGGCCGAAACTGGCCAGTCGTTAGAAGCAGTCCCCAGGTCGTTCGAACGAGCTCGTTCGAACGAGCTTCTAACGAGTTGACCAGTCTCTTCTAACGAAGGGTAGTTTCGTTCGATATCTCGTTCGAACAAGATATCGTTAGAAGGTGCAGTTCGTTCGAACGAACTGGAATCTCGTTCGAACAGTCTCGTTCGAACGAGACTTCTAACGAGCTGACAGCCCAAACTCGTTCGAACACTCGTTCGAACGAGACTTCTAACGAGCTGACAGTTTGGGCTATTTTGAACTGTTTTGAATTTTGGAGTCCCGTAAACTTGTTCGAGGATATAGTTAACCTTCCAATGATGATGTAGTGATAGGTTTGGGACATTTGGGTATTTACGAAAAGGAAATTATATACAAGTGAGTTAAATCAGAATGAACCGTTTGGGGTTGAGACGTGAGTGTCTATTACGACGTGAGAAAATTATGGCGCGTATGATTATAAACCGGAGTAGTATAAATTGTGATAATTATAGTTAGTACGAGAATGCGATATGTACTACGATTAAAATACGGTATTACTAAGACGTGTGTTTACTTAGTATTGGTATATAAATTGTGTGTATGACATAACTACCATACTTGCTATCACGGGAGGTTGCGTTCGCTTAGGACCCTCTAATCCTTGTGTGCCTACGGGGGGGATATAGACTGGTACCTCGATGAACATAGGTCAGAGAAAGACTTATTGGGATGTTAATAAGTCCGCTGATCGTGGGAGCGTAGGTATGTACGTGACCCATGTGATGTGACTGTGTTCGCCTCCACTATTTGTGATTTGTGTTATCTGAACTATTCCTGAGAGATTCGGAATATGTGATCCTTATGTACGTGATGTACCGGGATGGATAGCAGAGTATGTGTGCACCGCAGCTTAGTTCTCGGGGTGCTCGTATTGTATATTTATGATGTGAATAATATACACTAAATTAATAAGAACATTCATAATAATGTTGTATAAATAATTACGATATTGTTTCGAGTTACATAATGAGTTAGCTGATAGAGAAATATATTGCATATTGAGCATCTGAGTTTCCATTAAATCCCTACCTAATTACGAGCGTTATATGTTAATAGAACCGGGTAATAAGGGTAGGAACTATTACAGTCTAGCTAGTTATGAAGTCACTTAGCTAGTGGTTTATATCGTTGTAGATGGGTACTTACGTTAGGAGTGCACAGTTAGACGAGAGGTGAGAATATCATGTGAGTGCACGTCCTAACATGTACTTTGCATTTAATGTTTTAAAATGTTTTTAAAGCACTTGCAGGTTTTTAAAATATAACTCCACATTCGGGCTCTGACCCGTTTGCTTTTCAAATCTTTTTCTTGTAAAACCATTTTAGGTGTCCAGCCACAGGGACACCAAGCATATGATTCTCATTCAGGTGACGAGCTGTAGCTGGTTGTGGAAGCTACTGGGATTTGCTTGTAGACGCTTCTATCTTTTGGATTCCAGAGTCATTATCTATCAGTTGTAGGGCATGTTGCCCATTTCCATTCAGAGACATCTTTTACATTTCAGTTTTCAGACTTTAGCATGTATTATTTTAGTATTCGGTTATTTATTTCTGTTATGGGATTGTAGTGAGGAGTTTTTCCTTCAGACTTTATTTACTCTATTGTAATGGTTATTCGTTTTACTTCAGTATGGTGAATGGTGTTATTCATTTCTTCATTACACTTGTTGCATGTTTTCAGACTTAAATTAAAAATTGGCATTTACTTTTTAAATACTAGGTGGTTAGTAATAATAAAATGTTTTTCGACAGTGATGCTATTAACTGAGCCAACTTGGTATTTTGAATTAATTTAATAAAGGAGTAGCTACCCGGTATTTAATTAGTCGGGGTGTCACAGGTGGATGGAGCAAAAATATTTATGGGTAATGACCATGTGTGTAGGTGCCTTGTAATAGCTTAACTACTATTTACTTGGCCAATAATCAAGTTCATCACAAGAGTTTCAAGCATATTGATGTCTGATTTTATTTCGTACAACAGATTTTCAATGGAGGTGGTGTTGTTTTGAAGAAAATTTACACAAAGGATAACCCGGACGATATGTTAACAAAGGTGATATTGAGCATTGTTTAACTTCATCAATGTTCTACATTATTGAGGCTCTTCGGGGTTAATTGGTGATGGTTTTCTTTAATGATTGAGCCGGTGTATGGGGTGTTGCGGATTTCTCTCACCACGGTGGCCTGGATAGAAATTTGGTATTTTATGCATCTGGAAGATGGCAGGCAACAAAGCTTCAATAAAGGAGGGTTGGTAGACAGAAAGGTTGGCTTCGCTGCAGCGAAGATCATGGCTGCAGCGAAGTGGTTGCGAAGACTTTAGCAAAGGGCATCAAATGTACAAAAAGTGGCCTTTAATGAAGGTTTTTTTGGGCATTTCATCCGTAGTTGGTCTTTTGTATAAATACCATGCTTTAAATCATTTAACTCAAGTTGTTGAGCTGCTCATTCATCATTGAATGCTCTCGTATACACATTGAGAGATAATGAGGCTTCAGAGAAGTTAGAAACCTAAGTGTTGACTTAATCAAAGAAATGAATCCATTATCATCCGTGGACATGGCCAATTGGTGAATTATGTGCATCTTATTTTGTGCTTTGTTGGTGTGTGATTTTTTTTTTACTCTCTCATTATTTTGCATCATAGTGTATTTCTTTTGTTATCTCTTGGATTGTCTTATCTTGGATCTTGGGCGTGCATGAATCACTCTCTTGAGTGAGTATCGTATCTACAACCCCTTTCTCTCCTTCTCTTTGTTATATATCATTCACTCGCTCTTGAACGAATCTCGGATGGTGGCACTCGAACTTTAGATATCAATGCCTTTTTATGCATGTCGTCTTCGACCAACTATTTGATCTTCCGCTCCATTGGTGACAAGTATATTACATTTCTTTTTCTTGGGACACTTCGCCATCCTATGTCCCGTTTAACTACACTCATAGCATTTGAAATCTGATTGGGATGGAGGAGGGCATCCACAAGCTTAGGTAGACCTACGGGTGATGTAGCGCTCCATTGTTTAATGCCAACGTTTGGAAATAATCTTTGGCCTTTAAAGTATATACCACCTCTTGTTGAAGTTTGGGAGAGAATTAGTTCAGCTTGGTATCACAATTGTAACCCATGCAAATAATTACCAATTTTTTGTTCGGTATATTCATTCAACTTGACCTGATAGCATAGAAAGTAGAACGTATCCATGTATTCTTTAATATCAACCTTTATTGGAGACCTTGCATCCTAGCAAACAAGTCCTTCTGGTAAGAGGGAAGTAAGAAGACAACTTACAAGTGTTGTTTCATCATGGGCCGCGAACGTACCAACCTCTCTCTATACTTCTCCCGGCTTCGAACAAAATCATCCCACCACACGAGAGCGAATCCTTGCAATTTAGTCTGTACTTGCTTGACACATTTGGGTGGGGTAATATACTTGTAGTGAAAAGCCTTCTCTATTGCATTAAGTCAACCAACAAATGCATTAGGGTCTAAATTCCAGTCAAGCATGGGAACGTCAACCTAAATATCCCTATGTAATGCCTTTTCAAGGAGGTGTAGCATAAGCTCCGTATTACCATATCCTTCCTCCATCGCTAGATCAGAAATCTCCTCAAATTCTCCCACCTTTTCACCACCCATAGAGGCTACTCCCACCTGAAATTCAGGCCACGACTGTTTCACATTGGCTCCTATAGACTGCCCTCTTCCCTGTGCGACAAGGTCGAGGACTTAGAATTCACCCCTCGGTTCGGGCAATCACACACCACATGCTCAATTTCCTTGCACCTGTAGCACCTTCACTCTGTATGAGAACAAATGATGAGTCACTCTTGGATCTCGTTTATCTTTCATAAGTGAAATGCTCGTGTAGTGAATTCACGTCTGGAGATAGTAATTCGGATCGATGAAGGAAGGTAGCATATACGGGTACCTGGGATTGAGTAGAGCATAGGTTTAATAACCGGGCTTGAAAAATGGAATGAGAATCTCGTTCAGTAAGAGGCTAGGTTTTTTGTCTTTTTATGTTTCTAATGCCAATAGTGAAGTGGATGTTTTGTGGGGAGGACAGTGTCGTCGTCAATGGTAATTGGTTGAACCTCTACCTGGAATTCTCCATCATAGTTAAACAAAGTTAGGGGCACGGGTGCTGGTTGTTTAAGACAATCTCTCACCTACCCTAATATTTCTGTCCCTACCCAAGTGTTGTGATCCGGTAGGGGTGGATATGATAAAGTGAGTCAATGGGTTGGTGATGCACCTTTTGCGGGGTTAACCCTTCGATGAGCACCGTCTTGGTCGTTGGTGGGTGGCCGCCTAAGTGCCTCATAGGCTGCAACGGTGGTTTCAGTAAAACAATTTTCTTTATTTTCACGTCTCGCAGCACTCATCTGATCCGATACCCCCGTTGGGTCCATGACCCAGAGGTTTGGTGTGACGCGAACCAGCTGGTTCTGCGATTGCTAACCTGTGGATATCTTCTCCTCCATGATTTCCATTTTTTGTTGATTCACTCTAGTTCAGCCATTAATCTATCTAGGTTTTGATTCTAATTAGTCGAGTACTTGGTCGAAGGTTGGCCATTTCTTTTGATATCCGGATTCACCAATACGATTACTACTCGTACATGTACTAGTACCACCTCAATCACATAAATCTTAATAGTAATTGTGTTCACATGATAAAGAGGAGACTTTTTTTTTTATAGGAAATTACAAAACCCCAAAACTTTCACCCAAATTGTGGAACTTATTATAGAAGGAAACAACTAATAGATAATCATGCTATCTGCCTAAAAACTATTTAAGCAAATCTTATTTAAAATTCATAAATAAAACAAATTTTATTTTCTCGCTCCTCTAGACCCCCCCCCCCCCCCCCCCCTCCATTCTCCGATTTACGTTAGTTGAATGAATATTAAGTATTGTAATCTTTGTTTGAATTCGTTCTTTTCTATTCTTTTTTTTTTTTTAGAAGAATTTTGTGATGTGATGGCTTACCCAATTGGAAGCCCAATAATTGTATTTATGCTGAAAATAATATAATTTTAGAAGGTTCGAGAGTATACAAAGCTAAACCTACAAAGCTACGTGACTAAGTATGAATTGAGACGAAAGCTTTATAAATAGAAGCAGATGTGATTTATTCAAGAATCGAAGTCGATTTGCTTTATAAAAAGAAGATATCAATGAACTTCTATGACATGGAGGACCCGATACAAAAGGAAAAATAATAAATAACATGAAATCCAACACTCCTCCTTAAGCGAGAGAATATACCAATCAAGCCCAACTTGATAATGGAAGACCGAAGAAGAGTGTGTGAGTGATTTAGTGAAGAAATCTGCTGTGTGATCCGAAAAAGGGACAAAAGCGGGATGAATGATGCCAGACCCCACTTTTTCTCGGATAAAAATGTGATTATTAACCTCCACGTGCTTCGTCCTTTAATGAAGCACGAAATCGGATGCAAGCATAATGACCAACTTATTATCGCAATTTAACTCCAATAATTCCTTTTCCACAAAACCCAACATCCCCATAATCGATCAAAGCCACAAAAATTCACGCCCTTGAGCCATCGCAGGCTACTTAGCTTTGGTTGAAGATCATGAAACCATCGCCTACTTTTTCCTTTGTCATGAGATGATGTGAGAGACGTAGAAAGTACAAAAGCTTGATGTGGATAGGTCTTAGACCTTGCATGGTCCGCATCAACAAAACACGAGAGACCTGTAAACCCAAGTCGTGGACATAACGTGAGGTTCCAAAATGTAGTAGACACATAGTTGTCAAAATCTTACGATTCGCGATTCGAATCTTACGATTCGATTCGATTCGATTCTCACATAAAACGATTCGAATCGAGTTGAGAATCGCAAATGTCTAAAGAATCGGACTGAATCGGCGATTCACGATTCGAATCTTCCGATTCAGGTCCGATTCCCGATTCGGTTCCGATTCAACTTTTTTTTTTTTCGCGATTTTTTTTACCTTATAACCATACGTGTGTTTTAATAAAACAAATAAAAAAAGAAACAAACAACAAAGGATACCGTTAAGATACTGAGTTTTAGAGAAAAACATGTTCTCTTGGCTCGGTTATTTTCAACCGGCTTTTCTTGTCTATTCTCTTGGCTGAGTGTCTTCTATCTTTTGCTTTTTTTTTGTTATAAAACTTTTGTATTTGTTATAAAATCTTTGAAGGTATATTTGTTTTGTTGCTTTAAATTAATATGAACGCTGTTTTAAATTAATATTGTTTTATAGTTAATCTTAGCATATGTTTTATTGTTTTAAATTAATATGGTTTACTATGTTAAATTAATATTGTTGTAGTTTTGTAGGCTGTTTTAAATTAATATTGTTAATCTTAGTAGGTAGGCATGTTTAAAATTTTTAGAAGTATTTGTTTCACAGTTTTATTGTTTTAAATTAACCTTTGTATATATTTTATTGTTTTAAATTAATATGTAGGATGTTTTAAATTAATATGTAGGTTGTTTTATGATATATTTTTGTTTTGTACATTTTTAATCTTAAAATGAATGAATACATATGCTACGGTTAATTTTTGTGATATATTTTGGTATATTATCATGTGCTACGATTAGTTTTTTGTCATATTACGCTTAATTACCAATTCTATAGTTTTAAATCCCATTTACTTATGTTTTACTACGTTTTTATCATTTGGTTCCGATTCGACCGATTCGATTCACGATTCGCGATTCGGGGGGTAAACGTTTCACGATACGATTCGCGATTTGACAACTATGAGTAGACAACATCCAAAATGTACGGTGCATGGAGCGTGCATAATCTGACTTACCATACTCACAACAAATGCCAAATCCGACCTCGTGTTGGTGAAGTAAATGAGGTGACTAACCAATCTCTAATAAACTAAAGGATCAGAATCAAATCACATACCCGTCATGGCCGAGAGTGTAGAATCCAGACGGCAACCTAGCATTTTAATATCCTGAAGAAGATCCACAGTATACTTATATTGGGATAAAGAGATTCCGCGTTGAGACTAATCCACCTTAATCCCAAGAAAGTAGCTGAGAGGACCTTCCTTCGCATAAAATACCTTGTCAATAATCCCATCACCGTTATCACCCATAATGATATTATCATACGCATATACTAAGAAAAGGATACATCTACAATTTGGCTGATGACATCGAGTTAAACCCATGCATAACCACCTCGCTAAATCTTTGAATATGATCAGTGGCTCTGGAATCCATATGCCGGGTGTGCTTCGCATCCTTAGCATGAAAAGAGGAGGGGGCCTGAAGTAATGATGATAGTGGGCATAAAGGACCCAACCTCAGTGATGAGAGAACTCAACTGCTTAGCCTGAGATTTCATCACTCACATCATTCGATACAGGAGAAGGATCAATAGCAACCGGCTGAGGAGCCGCCTGAAGACAAGTAGTACCAACAACTCATGCAATGTGAGATGAACCAAATGGTTGGTATGGAACAAATGTCTGTTTAACAACAAATAATCTCCCTTTTACCAAAACGAGATTCCAAAGTAAAATTGCCCCCATTCATGAGAAGACTTGTAGGCAATTGAAGAGAGGTACGTCGCGCCAATGAAAAAATGACTTTTCCACTGTGCGAGTTACCCATTATATTTCAAGAAGTGTTCGAAATGATCAAACACAAATTTGAAAAATACCGGTGAATAGTTTTGGCACCAAACATCAACCAAAAAAACATTAACAATTACCGAAATAAGGTGTGCAAATCATCACATAAATGGTCGGAGACAAGGCAACACATCCCAAAATTGCTGCTGAACAACCCAGCAGCCCCAAAGAGAATACATCAATGCGATTTTAGCACTTAAATGCTGGGAGAGAACTCTTAAAAGGGTTGAACAGGGGGGGGGGGGGGGGGGGATACCCCTACTGGGGTGGTTGAAACCCTAGATTATGGGCTGCGACCTTTGCTGGGGCTTTTTCTCAGTTCACAACCTCAAACAGATGAGAAAGAGGCTCGCAACCTCAAGAGGAAGAGATAGAGAGAGAGCTGCGACTGTTGCAGACTCAAATGGAGGAGAGAAAGAGGTTCGTAATCTCAAGAAGGAAAGAAAGGGAGGTACGACTGCTTCCCAGAACCCCAGGTCAGATCAGAGGTTATGGTTTGGGCAGAGGGTGATTGGAAGAGAGAGAAGTGGAGATAATACAAAGTTAGGATAGGGGTTAACTGATGTAAGAGTGAGAAGGTTAGGGTAAAGCTCTAATACAAAGAAAAAAAATTGTGATTTGACTGTTTACCCAATCAGTAGCCCAATAATTGTATTTATATTGAAAATATTACAATTCTATGGTTAGAGAGACTACAACGTTAAGCTTACACATCTAAGGCCCAAAACACAGAGAACCCAATACAAAAGGAAAACACTAAAATAACATGAAATCCAAAACTTTTCAACATGATTTATTTTACTTCTTTACTTTTGTCCTTGGTTCTGCTTCCGTGGTGCCCAAATATTACCTCAGGCAGTGGTCTATTGATTAATACATTTATTGTATCTTTTGAAGAGAGAAGAAACTTAAAACAAAAACAATTGAATACTTCAACAGAGGCATTAGTCTCTCATAGGTTTGCTGAAACAATTGAACTAAAGTTCAATTTATTATTATTTAATTCAATAATAACTTGTTAGGTAGTGATGATATTGTAAGGACCTAAAGTCAGGACTTCGTGTTTCAACATTAGATGCAATTTGTGGTAAGGAGAGAGAATGCTCCTAACAGTAAAAATCATGGTCATTAATTTCTCGTTTAATTGCAGTATACAGAAAAACGTTTCGTTCACAAAGGAAAGGACAAACAGCAGGGTTTTCCTTCAGTTTCACAACAGCTATGGGAAAGTGTCCGTAATAATGACAAGAAAGCAGTTTACCGCCTTATTGTCTTATGCGAAGCAGATGTCAATGCTATCCATGGGCAAACCTTGCCTAACAATGCATCTTCATCTCTAAATAATGCAAATCATTGGCAAGATCAGGTAAACCGTGATCGCAGCTTTGAAATATTAGCGGGTGATTCCTTTGAGAATGCCCCTTCGGGTTCTTTAACCTTACCGACAGAGAGTGAAGATCAGTTAATAGATGAGTTTCTTGACGGCTGTTGCCTGCTCCACCTTGCCTGCCAGACTGCTGATATTGGTATGGTAGAGTTGCTCCTACAGTACGGTGCAAACATAAATGCTTGTGATTCTAGGGGTCAGACACCCTTGCATCATTGTATTATCAGAGGAAGAATCGCAACTGCTAAATTGCTACTTAACAGGTGGTTATTTACCTTCAACACACCTTTAAGTCTATGTCTTCTCTGTTTTATATAGGCTGAAATTTTCTTATAGTGGTTAAAGTCAAATGGGGAAAAGTTTCGCTTATATGTAATTGAATTTGTTTCATAATCTTTTCTTAAGGCTCCTTTGGTTTGGGTGAAACATGTTTTGGGTAGGCGAAAATTAAAATGGTGAAAGGTATTCATTTGTCCTGAATTAAATTTTGATTTTGTCGAAAATCACACAATTCTAGCATGTCTATAATGTATACTATCAATTTTATATAAAGAGAAATTTGACTTTAAATTGGTGAAAGTACTTTTCAGCATTTAACTTTCATCAAGGTGAAAAATAATTTATCCCAAACCAAAGAGAGCCTTAGTGCTTTTGGTATATGTTTTTCCTTTTTGGCTTAACAAAATAAAGATTTTATCCTTCAGAAGACGATACAATATCCATGTCCCACACAAGATTTTTTCATTATCCGCAAAAGGTGTAAGGTGTTTATGTGCATTTGATTAGATGTCTGATCTATCTTTGTCTAATAAAACAAGCTAACTTTGTTTGGTCTGTTTTTTTTTTCTTCTTTAAAATCTTTTAGCCAGACTCTCCCTATTGTAGTTGGTGATTGTTGTATACATTCGTGTACATGCGTGGTGCCGCATTTCCTGTAATCTTTACTTTCATGTTGAACTAACTAGCCCTTACATTCCATCAATGGGACACCTTGTTTGGGTGTTTTTAATGGAGTATTGGAGTTTCAACGTCTTCACTTTTTTCATGTTGAACCATGGGCCTGAAATTAATCTATATCATCTTTGGTCATCTCTTTCTTTATATTTAATGGTCACTGTAGTTACCAATCTGGTTTCAGGGGAGCCGATTCACTGTCTGTTGACTGGGAACGTAAAACCCCTCTTCAGCTTTTCAACGAATCAGCACTTGATGATGTTGAGATCCTTGCTCTTTTGAAGAAAACGCATAGATAACACTCCCATATATGTACGTGTACGTATATATATCAATGAGTGACGATTTTTCTTGGTCTTAGAGACGAGACTGAGTATCGTTGGCTTGCAGGGTCATTATCATGTATATTGACTTTCATTTTGGGATCCATATGGTTTGTTTATGGCAAGTTTTGGTAGGCTGTATTTAAGGTGCTTTTGTGTGTGTGTGTTTAATCTTAATTATTTGAGGTTTTCCTCCCTAGTGTCATAGTGTGTGGGTACTCGGGAGGTGAATAGAAGTAGGTTATCAAATGGTTGTACATAACTTTTCAGTTATTTTAGTTGGAGGATGAAAAGTTTCAGTGGGGTCATAGCCTCATGGGTCGTCTCAAATATTGTACTAGTCAGAACTTGAACTGTTAGGTTCAATGGAACTGAAGAAATAGTTCCTGAAATATTTATTGAAGAAAGCACATGGACATAAGAGAGGAAAAAACAATTCATTTTTTTAGAATTTTTTATTTTTATTTTTTTGCGTGGCCAAGCCAAATGGATTATTATGAGCTACTCTCAATACAATAATTTTCTGCTCTCATCTACGATCATTTATTTTTTGTTTAGGAATTTTTGTATCATATATTTAAAGTGCAATGTTAATTTGACATGAAAAATATGGGGTTTTCGGAAAATAGGACTTGTAATTACATTACATAAATAGGAAAATTAACATTTATTTTGTAGAAGTAGTTTCTAGTTTTTAAAATCAGTCAAAAACCATAAACGGCATCGATCCTCTAGAGTTATGAGACAACACTACGTTATAGAGTGATCATCTCAGCCTTTTTTTTTTTCAAAATAATAGCTTAATTTGTAAAAAATTAAATTTGAAATGTAGTTAATTTTGGAATCCAGTGTTCAATTTTGTTGACCCACCTCAAAAGTGAGTCATGATGACTCTCATTTCATTAGCTGAAACATTAAAATAATAAATAAGTAATTATTTTGTATTCCACACATTTTAATGAATCAGCCAATGAATTGATAGGGTTACAATGACTCACTTTTGAGGTGGATTAATAAATTTGAACTTGAACGTCCATCTCATGTTTTTCCTTTCTTTCATACTTTTATCGTTTTCAAAGCATACATGACAAAAAAATAGGTTTTTATGGTCTAGTCATTTGAGTAGACATCTTGGACATTTTAACCGGATCAAACAAATTTTAAACGATTAGTTCCATATAAATATTATTTTCAATATTTTCATTCATTTTGTTATAATTGATCTAAACAACGATTGGCAGCTCCCTTAATAACTTACGATCTTCTTTCTTCTTTCTACTTCTCTTCAATCAATCAACTATTCTTCTTCTTTCTTTTCCTTCTTTCCAAGAAAGAATACATCAATTCTTTTGGAGAAGCGAGTGTATCAATTTTCCTTCCTTTTCCTTTCTCCAAGAAGGGAATTAGGGGTGGCCATGGGCCGGGCCTGGGCAGGCCCGGTCGGGCTCGGGCTCGGGCCGGGCTTGAAAAATTAAGTGTTATCCCAAGCCCGCTCGGGCCTAGATCGGGTCTTATTATGTAATCCCAAGCCCGCCCAGATTTGAAAGCTCTTTACCCAGGCCCGCCCGATCGGGCCCTATTATGTTAATTAAAAGATTTTTTTTAAAAATTAAAATACCTATTTTTTTATTTAAAGACCAATTTTTTTAATTAAAAATCTGTTTTAAACTCCATATATTACAAAATCCATATATAAAGTTTCTCACTTTACATGAAAAGACTTGGTATACGTTTTTATATTTATAGAAGTCCCCCCCCCCCCACATATATATATATATATATTTCGGGCCTCGGGCCGGGCCTCATCGGGCGTAAGAACTCATGCCCAACCCGCCCAAAAAAAATCGGTATTATAAAATTTTGCCAAGCCCGCTTTGCGGGCCTATGTACCTTACCCAAGCCCTATTTTTTTATTGGGCGGGTTAGGCGGGCTTGGCGGGCCTTGGGCCTATGGCCACCCCTAAAGGGAATATATAAATACATTTACCTTTTACAAGTTTTCTTCTGTTTACCAGAGAATACATCAATTTTAACCTATATTTACCTCTGTCATAATTTGATCATTTGTAAGTTTATATTTATTATCAACAATTATTTTGTATATCGATAAATTATAATAGGTGTATGTATTTGATTTTGATTTAATGAAATCATTGTAATTGTGTAATTCATGTGCTAGATTAACTGAATAATTTGATTGTGTGTTTTGATAATGTGTTTTGTAAATTTATATGAATAAGTTTTGACTGTGTTGTATGTACTTGGTTTCGATTCAATCAAATCATTGTAATTGTGTAATGTATGTGAAATAACTTTAATATTGATTGAATGATTTGATTGTGTATTTTGATAATTAATTTTGTAAATTTATATGAATAAGTTTTGATCACGTGTTTTGATGTATAAACATAAAACATCAAAACATTGTGTTTTGATTTTCTAACAAGTTGTGTATGTATAGATTTTGATTGTGTGTTTCATATGCGCGTGTACTTTATGTTATAGTGCTGTGTCATAAAATATAAAGTACACACATACTTATAGTGCACATAATAAAATTGCAGTAAAATACACGCTTAAAAATATAAAGTACACGTGAAACTATAGTGATTTATTCTCATTGTGTTTTGATTTCCTAACAAGTTATACATGTATATGTTTTGATTGTATTTTCATATGTGCGTGTACTTTATGTTATAGTGTTGTTTCATAAAACATAAAGTAAAAGCATACGTATAGAGCTCACAATAAAATTAGAAGAAAGTACACACATAAAGATATAAAGTACATGTGAAATTATACATATTTATTCTCATTGTATTTTGATTTTCTAACAAGTTGTGTATGTTTGTATTTTAATTGTGTGTTTCATATGTACGTGTACTTTATGTTATAGTGTTGTGTCATAAAACATAAAGTGCGCGTATATGTATATAACTCACAACAAATTGCAGTAAAGTACACGCATAAAGATATAAAGTACACGTGAAATTATGCTGATATATTTTCATTGCGTGTTAACATTATTTTTGCAATATCTTAATGTGCATGTACTTTTTTACTTAATTTCATGACTTAGCAGACTTGTCATGTTTTAATTTGGCATGTATTTGTGGGTCTGCGTCAGTGACATTAACCAGTCTTGACCCTTAACCAAAGCATTTTTGTTTTTTCATTTAATGCAAGTCATAAGGGAAAGTTGTAGGATTGCGAGGTGTTGTTATTTGGACAATATAACTTGCATTGAAATATTTGAAGATAGCTCATTAGATTTCATATGCAATGAGTTGTGTAACATGTTTACGGATTTGAAAATTTGGACTTTTTCATTCAAGTACTCGTTTAGAGACGAAAGTCAGTTCATGTTGGTTTATGACAAAGATGTTCGATGTATGTTTCGGTAAAGTCGATTTTATATGGATATATGTCTTTGATTTAGGAGCTTTTCCTAGTTGTACAAGTCACGAACTGGTTGAAAGCACTTATAGAATTCGCGAACATGTTGACTGTACTTATACAAGTTGCGAGAGGGTTGATTGCAGTGATACAAGTAGAGAAGGGGTTGATTATTTATCATTAACTTCTGCAATTGATCTTAGTAGTGGTGTTGAAAATGATTTTTATATTGGATGTGTGGAGACGAGTACCTCAAAAGTTTATCTTTTCAATGATTGGAAGACATATGTAAGTCATGAAGAGCAGTGTTTTAAAAGAGGCGTGGTAGAGTTTTGAGATAAATTATGATTGTGAGAGTATGCTGTAGAGCTTGGTTTCAAATGTGTCTATTTAAAGACTGATAAAACTCGGGTGACTATAGAGTGCTCTAAAAGGACTACTGAGAATTATATGTGGCGAGTTCATTCTTCGTTCAATAAATTATGACTTTTATATACGAAGTTTGAAAAATGAGCATACTTGTAGAGGTGTCTATCGTAGTCCTTCAAGCAAAATGATGGACTCCAAGTTGGTTTCAACATTACTGGTTGATGAGCTTAGGGATAAACCATGGCTGAGGCCAATTCATATAGTCAGAGATATGAAGAAGAACTACAGTCTTGATATAGGCTATCGTCATGCATGGCATGGGAAATAGATGGTTGTTGCTGAGTTGCATGGTGATGAAAAGGTTTCCTATGCGTCAATCAACGATTGTAGGGAACTTTCCTTGCAGTATATTACGGGATCGCATTGCATTCTTGACGTGAAATCGGAGAGTAAATTATTCAAGAGAATTTTTGTAATGTTTGTAGGATCTATTTATGGATTTCAGCATTGCAAGGCTATGTCATTTCTTGATGGTGCCTTTTTGAAGAGCCGCTACCGTGGAACAATTTTATCGGCAACCGCGAGAAATGGTAAACTCATTCTAAATATACTATATTCCACATGTAAATTGGTGTAATGCATATACATTTTGTTTGTTCCTTAGGAAAGACCCAAAGTACATGCATAATATTGTAAAGTAAACGTGAATACTTCACGTATACTTTATAATATCATGCTTGTACTTTGAGATTCTGTGTTTGTTATAGGAAAAATAATGCTCAATATACACATAATATTGTAAAGTACACGTGAACTTCTTTTTACTGTTATGTGTACTTTGTAATGTTATGCGTGTATTTTGAGATTTTGTGTTTGTTATTTATAAATAATGCTAAGTACATGCTTAATATTTTAAAGTATATGTGAACTTCTTTTTACTTTTACGTGTACTTTCTAATGTTATGCGCGTACTTTGTGATTTTTGTTTGTACTTGGATAGAATGGAAAGTACACGCATAAATCATAAAGTACCTGCATAATATGCTTGTACTTTACATGGTTTAATCCATAAACTTAAACATTCAAACAATGTGCGTGTACTAGTGTTATAATATTTTTATTATTTTGTACAACCTACGTGTTGTATGGTCCGTGCTAGAAACACCATTATTAGAGTACATTGTATATGGAACTATAATTTATTTGTTTCTGATATATTTCATTACGTTTTTGGGGCTTTATCCTCTTGCACATGTTGTTGTTGATTCAAAGACGGAGGATATTTGGATGTAGTTTCTCATTAATTTACATGATGTGTTAGCTCGTCAAGATCGAAACATCACATTTATATTCGATCGAAACAATAGTCTAATTATAGTTGAATCTAAGGTCTTCTCAATGTCTACACATTCCTACTAAATACATAATTTACAAGGAAATATAAAGAAGAGAATAAGGGGGAATTGTAGAAACTTGTGAAAGAAGATCGCGAAAGAATTTTTTATGTTATGCATATGTTGTAACAGTCGACGAATTTCATAAGAACATTGATGCCCTAAAAAGGAAGGTGGAGTTAGTGTTGTAGATCCTTGATAGTTTGGCTCTATAGAATTGGTCGTGTGCATATTTTCTCAGCAAACGGTATGGTGACATGACATATAGTGTTGCGGAATCATTAAACTCTTGAATCTTTGAGAAAAAGGCATTTATCGATAATGAATATGCTAGAAAAACAGAGGATCAAGATTATGAATTTCAACGCAAACAAACTTGTTGAATCTAAAATATGCGAACATGAGTTGTGTCCTATTATTCAGAAGTTGTTGACTGATAGTTGGAATAAAAGTCGACATTGGAATATTAGCCGCTCGAGTCAACATGCATTTGTAATAACAAAATTTCTTATATTGTTTATAGTTTAGGTTGTGCATTATTTTAGACTAGTTTGGCGTATCTCATTACAAACCGTCACGTACCATCACGAAAAACCAACATCAACATTCGAGACTTCCCGACATCCCATAAAGTTATAAAGCAATTTAGTGTATAAATTAATTCACAGTCTTTATTTTGGGATGCTTATTTTTATTAAAACCGAATAGTTTTTTTTTTCAATTTTAAAAAAGAAAAATATTTTTTATCTCGTTCAAACGAGATCTGTATCGCGTTCAAACAAGAACGTTTTTTTCGATAGAAGGGTCATTTGAAGTTTTTATCTAATGAGCATCAATCAAGGGCATACTGTTTTGACTCGTTAGAAGGTCGTTTGAAACTAGTTCCAACGAGAATGTCTTTTTGCTCTAACGAGACTATGTTTCATTCTAGTGAATTGCTTTTCTCGTTCGAACATGGCCCAAATTCGTTCGAACAAGGCGCCACCTCGAAAATTATGAAGGCCCTATAAATACTTGTTTCGTGTTCATTTTTTAAAGACTTTTGTTAGATCATTTTTTAAATATCTTTTGTGAAAGTTCTTCTCGGTATAGTCTTATAAAACACTTTTAGTTCACAACATACATCCTAAAAATTATTCTTGTGAATTCATTTAAATTCTAGAAAGTTTTAGTATCTTGCATGCACCTTTTTGGAGAGGTATCTTCATGGCTGAACTTGTGATTCTCACTGGGAACTCACTACTGACGACAAAGGTTGATCGGTCGATACAGTGGAAGGCCACATGTGGACTGCTCCTCACCGAGTAGTATTCTTTAGATATTTACTAAGGCACAACACATTATGTTTGTGGCGGTTATCAAGTAGTTTGTAAGTTGATAGTCTTGTAAACTCTCTAAAGTGCTGAAAATAAAGGTTTTACCCTCAAGGTGTTTTTTCCATAATTTTTCTTGTTTTTCAAAATTTTTTAATTTATCTGTTTCATATCCTAAATGCTTATTTGGGATACAAAAGATAAAATTTGGATTTGGGTGTGTTAGAAATTTAATTATATAAATAATCCATTAAGATCCCGATAACGCACTCTCAAATTGGTAGCAGAGCTAAATCACCAAGTTATCACGTGATCTTAATTTTTCAAAGAGTTTTTTCCACTGATACCATCCTTAACAAGTGGTATCAGAGAGGGTTGCACTTATTTATCGTGTAAATCCTTGTTTAGATCTTTTAGGGTGATTAATCATTTATATCTCTCTTGTTGGTTTATTTTGTTTTTCTCTCGATGGATTCTCATAGCTTTGACGTCTTAAATCATTTCAATTTGAAGTTTGCTAAAAGAATTGAAATTCTTGAAATAAAAAATTTTCATTTGAATGTCGCTATTAAACTTTTGCAAACTGTTCAAACTCAAAGAGATTTCTTTCGTGAGAAGCTTGTGGACATGGATTGTGACTTCAAAAATTTAGAATTGTCCAAGAAAGAGAGTAATGATAGATTCCGATTTTTAGACAAAGTATTAGAAGACTCTAAAATTTCTAGGGTTTCTACGAGTGTCAATGAGGATAGTGAAAAATTAATTTTAGATTTTAAGGCACGTGAGAAGACTTTTAGGGATAAGTTCGCTTGCATTGAGGGGGATAGAGATAACCTTTTATGAATGATTGAAAATTTGAAGAAAGAGTCCCTAAAGTTGGAAGAGTCTAATTCTTTACTTGACTTTAAAATTTTGAAGTTAAAAGATGATTTAAAAGACTCGAGTAGTATTTGTAGTAATGGTTTTGGCTCCGATGTTTCTAATGCTTTCAGTATCAAAGCCAAGACCATTGTTTGTTTTATAAGGTCAACCGCATCTAGGGACATTAGAAAAGGTCAAACCTTAGGTAATGTTCCTCGAGTTTACACATGTTCGCATTATGTTAGGAAAGATCACCTTAGGCATTTTTGTTATGATCTTGGAAGAGGTTCTAGGATGTTGAAGTCTAGTGTCCTCTTGGTTCTCGAATCCCTACACATTAAGTATTGGGTTAGGAAATTTTTGTAGAGGCGCTAAATGTTAGACTGCTTGATTCTCACCTGCTTGCACATGATGCTTCACATGATATATCTTATCGATTATTGGTTGCATGATTTTTATCTATTATACTCTAGTTGTGCTTCATGATATATTTTCTAGTGTTATTACATATCTATCTTTTATATTACATTTTTATTTTACTGAGTCATACTGGAAAAGTACAAAATGATTTTCGATTTCTTATAGAAAAAGTGAAAAGACATAAAGATTTTACTTTTGATAAAATTTGTGAAAAATCCAAAAAGAGTTTTGTATTTTTTTACACCATATGTTGATGAACATTAAAGATGCTCAAGTCACCCATTCATTCCATATCCCCATGACTATTTTGTAGTGTTTTAAGACGTGAAATCATTTCATTTACATGATTTATAATGTGTGGAGTCATTAAGATGTGATATGATGACAACTTGCTACATGTTTAACTCCCTGTCACCTTTAATGCACGCGGGAAAGAACTTATTTGAGTATTGCACTTATCTTTCACGTGTAGATTGTAGTGTGTTCATCTCAGTCCTGCTTTCAAAATGAACCAATTGTGAAAAACGAGATAATTATTTTAAGCAATGGAATCGGGCTGCGAAAGACATGTTGACTTTACGTGAAAAGCCATTATTTGCAAAAATAAAAAAGACTAAAAGATTAATGGCACATAAAAACAGAAGTGGCAGGCGATTTAAAAAGAACATTGATGCTTCGCTACATCTGAGCATTAATTTCTTCAAAAAGAATTAAGAGAGAAACTTTAATATGCGAGTTTTGAGGGTGTTAAGTCAAGGATCAATGGGTTTGCACGTCGTTAAAAATCTCATAAACTCAGCTCTCTCTCTCTCTCTCTCTATATATATATATATATATATATATATATAACGAGCTCTATCTCGCTGCTCAGTAAAGAACACAAAGTATCCTGAGTCTCCTCAGTAAAATAAAATTCCTATGCACTGGAATCACATATAACTAGACAACATACTCGCTGAGGTCTATAATACCATGAAATTTTTATATATTCATATATCTGGGCCCAACCCTATTTCAGTTGGCACCGCACAAAATTAAGATCACTTCCCCAGGATTATCTGGCACGATAATTATATCACTCAATTTACTATCATTTAACCATATGGTAATTAATCACTACACATTACCATAATAAACTCTACTAAAGATAACTCAATGCAGTAGTAAGTTATAACAACAAAACACATTCTTAGGGTCCGCCCAGTTCTCTCATGGTCAACATCAAAATGCCCTGCTAACAACGAGAAATACGTTTGTAACAAGACTGTTAAAACTAACGTTCCCACTAAACTCGACCCGCACGCGAAGTTTAGGGTTTCCAATTTACATATAAGTTATGACACACTATGCCACTGGAATTAATCCTTTCCTCACAAGGAAGAAGCAAAACCTCACTATTCTCGCCTAATCACAGGGTCCCAACACGTGGCTGCCAACATAACCCATGGACATCTGCAATCGTTATACATCTTAGGATTTCATCCTATAGTTGTCCCCTCTCATTGTGGATAATTTATTCCATTATGTGGATTTCACGCCCATTATTGAAACGTTGGCCCAAACTCTCTAGGCCTCAATTATGGCTTTACTGAACTCCCATTTACATCCCGGGTCCCGTCAACCCTGACATACTGTATGCTACTATTAACGAGGACTCTACTGGTCCAGCCTGAACCCATCACTCTCGGGTGTAAATTTTCTTGGGCCTACTTCCCTTAACCCAAACTCCTTCGCTGGAAGTCTTACTCCTCTAGTTGTTATGCCTAGCTGGCACGATTTACCATTTCTAGTCTTTTCAGTCTCACTTCTCAATTATGGACACATTCAACACTTGTAGTTCTACTTCCTTCACATAGGAAAACTTCACGAGCCATTTCCCCATCACTGGTCCCACCGACCATTTTGGAAATGTCCTTCTCTCGGACCGAGTAGTCTTAACTTACTAGCTATGCTGGCCTTTCGGAACTATGGTTGGCCTCTACGGACTTGATTGACTTCATCGTCACTTTGTAGGAAGTTAAACAACTTCAAAATCATCTAACCGTGTTCCCTGTTGGGTATACTCTCATGTGGGATTTCATTAACACCGTTAAGTTCAGTTTTACTTGTCGGCCAGATTCTCTAACCTTTCTGGCTCATTTCTTCTGAAAAGAAAGCAATAACTAGTCACCGTATAACCTTGACGACATCAACCTTAGTCATATGCTTGTATTCAACTCACGGGTCCTTTATCAACTATAGACCTTTTGGATAATTTATGCCCCTCTGCCAGGAACGAAGTTCATTATGCAATTCAACCTCTCTCTCACGATCGGTTTCTATCTTACCCATTGTGCTGAACCTCAAAATTTCACTCGCATTTTATTACCACATCGAATGGAAGACCTCACGGTCAAATCGTACCCAAATTTCTCTCTAAATTTCAAACACACTTCTTCATACATGGTGATTGCCTCTAATCACTACGTGATGCTCCTAAGAGCTATAGCTTTTAACTCCAAATTTAATTCTGAGTGTCGTTACACCCCACTCTACATAATTGCCTTCGGATTTTCTACTTCCGTTGGTCTGTTACAGTTTCTCCTTTTCTTCTCCGCATTTTCACCGATGGGTTTTTCAAAAGAGTTCCTCCGATTTTCCTCTTATCGATTTTGATAGGTGGTCCTGAAATCATTCCACCGTTATCTACGACTGTGCCCTGGGAACCCACTGTTCCCGAGTGATAATTTCTATCATCACTTGCTTAAGTAACCATCATGGTGATTTTTGTTACGATCACTCTTTCCCGATTACTCTATGTCTTCTGTCGGGCTTCTTCTTCTCCTGCAGTCCTTCTTACGGCCCTCGTTGATCGTCCTATATTGTTCAGTATTCGAAGCACACACGATTTTTATATAATGAGTTTCCTCCATTATGATTCGTAGAAGGAGAATGTAAGTCGCATACGTAAAGGAACGCAACAATCCTATAATAAGGCTCTACATCAAAGAACGTTACGCTGAAACGTAATAAGTTGCACAGATCTTAAGGACACTAGAACCTGATGCTCTGATACCACTTGTGACACCCCACCCAATTAAATAAAGGGTGATCAGTTATGTACCAATTTAAAACAGAATGTTCGGTTGACTCATTCTTAGCATCACCGTCGAAAAACTTTTTAACATATTAATCACCTAATATAAAATTAAGCTAGGTGTCGAAACATTTCCAATTTTAGTAAAACCAAGTAAATCCATTTTTCATTCAATCTTAAAGTATAAACCATTCGCCACACATAGTAATATAATAAATATTGAATATGAATCAAGTACTGAAATAAATAAGACTGGGTAAAATCTCCCAGTTCAAAACTCCAAACTATAAAATAAACTGAATACAATATCTCTGATGAAGGACTAGAAGTGGGCGACACATGCCCTAGATAAGGAGTCTGGATGAAACTGAATGGAAAAGATAGATACGTCTACTGCAAGGACCTGCAACTTCCACAACATCTGCAGCACGTCTGACCCTCCAATCTTTAATTCTCATAATCATGTGGCTGAGCACCTGATATATATATATATATATATATATATATATATATATATATATATAGTAAAAGAGAGAAGAGATACAAGAAACGGGTCAGAGCCCGACGTTTAAAAATGATTTAGCAAGTATTTAAAACTGGTTCTTAAATCAAGTCTTATATGCATGTTAGTTATCGAACTCTCACATGAGTTTCTCACCTCTCATCTATTATGCACGCATAACGTATATCTAATCTCCCCATAGTTATACCACCCAGTCTAACTAGTCAGAAACCATACTAATACTAACTATGCTCACTAGTAGTATTCTCGTATCGCCCATACAATACGCTATTTAGATTGTTTATCTCACATACTAAGTTTCATTATTCACCGTTCGAATGGTTAATCTTTTATCCACCAAGATTATTTTATTTCTCATCTCCACTTTATCTACTAGTTTCACAAAGTAGAAAGTTCTCCCAATATACTCATATATATATATATATATATATATATATATATATATATATATATATAGTCTCATCATCCCTATATATATACACTAATCCTTCACCCTTAGGTTAAGACCACTTGGCGTAATGTAATGATTATTATTATTATCAAGTCTACTAATTTCACACAGTAGAAATATTTACAAGTTCATATATATATATATATATAGAGAGAGAGAGAGAGAGAGAGAGAGTCACATCAACCCTATACACATATATATACTAATCATGCACCCCTGGGCTAAGACCCATTAGTGCACCTATTAAGAAAATACTGCATCCCTGGGTTAGCACCCATGAATGCGCCTATCAATAATAATCCAACACCCCCGAGTTATCACCCATTAGTGCACCTATCCTGCATCCCCGGGTTAACACCCATTAATGCACCTATCAATAATAATCCAGCACCCCTGGGTTATCACCCATTAGTGCGCCTAACAATAATCATCCTTTTACCCCCGAGTTATCACCCATTAGTACACTTAACAATAGAGTTTCTGCATCCCCGAGTTATCACTCATTAGTGCGCTTAACTATAAGATTCTTGCACCTCCGGATTATCACCCATTAGTGCTCTTAGCAATAATATCACATAATAGGCATACACACATCCTATTAAAATTTATAGGTATTTCCCCAACCTACATATATCCTTCTCATACGTATCTTAATCTCAACACTACGTATAGTATATTTATTTAGATTACTATCTCTCGCATAATCTCCAAGGTACATTCTCGATATCAAATATTTAAAGTATTAATGCTCACATACTTTCCCGAATTTCTGTCCTATTTAAATTTACTATCTGGTAGTTTCTCTCACTCCAATAAATCGGTAAACTCAAAACTGGACTCTAAGAACATTCCCAAAAATTCACCTTTCCGCTCGAACCAAAAGGGTTGTCTCTTGAACTAGAAACAGATCTCGCTTGAACGAGAATGAGATTTCGCGCGAACGACTGCACATGTCATTCGAATGACTTCGCGCGAGATCCCTATCTCGCGTGAGCGACTTCGCGCGAGATCGCGTGAGATGTCACTGTTCGTCTTCTTTCCCAGAATTCTGCGTTTTTCCACCATTTATGAACCTAAAAACCTCTAAGACTCAACACCCAACGCCTCATCATTAATACCGATCAACACCTAACAGGTTATAAATCATTCCTAACATCCTAGGATCATTAATTCGTCATAAATCATCATAATTATATAAAATCCCCAAATTAATTCATATGAACCCTAGTTTCCAAATTTTCAATTAAAGAACCTAATCAACCCAGATTCGTTCATCAATATATAATCCAATTCCATGATTAATCATCTCCATACATGAAGGACTTTAAACTACTAATTAAACAAATCCTTAATCATAATTTAAATCTCCAATTTTCACGCAATTCATAAGTAAATCATGATTAATTTCACCTACACTAACATGAGCATGATTATTTCTAAAAGAAAGCAAGTAATAAACACTTGCCTTAAATCGAAGGTCTAAATCCTTTGGTGATGTTGGTATACACGCGTTCCTCTCTTCTCGATCTACGCGTTGGTGGTCACGGTTGTGCAAGGTGAGGATAATTTGGCCTTCCCTCTTGGAAAATGGTTCTCCCTCACACCCTCTATGGCCGTTCTTTACTTTATGTGTCTCACAGCCCTAAAGGACTTTTCTTGGCTGATAAAATAACTCTCAATTTTCGTCCATTAATTAAACCCAAAAATACAATTTACCATAATGTCCTCTCTCGACGCCGGTTAGGCCTAAAATTATCCCGAGACCCAAACTAAACATCCGGGTATAATATTTTGACTATCTCAACCCTCCCGAACTCAACGGAGCACTCAAAATGACCATACGATTTAATAAAAAAAATCTCTTTTTATCTCAATCAATCAGTCCCGACACGACTCACACGCGCGTTAAACTTAAATTACCAAACTGTCGTATTTCTCATTTTCGTTCAATTTATCAAATATCATAATTCCATATTACATATCACACAGTAATATTTAATAGTTCACAACAATAAGTATTAACCCTTGGCACGCTAGTTAATAATTATTTTAATCTGGATTAATAACAAATTAATTTCTCGCATTTTAATTTAATTAATCCAACAACAATAATTAATCGCATACTTACTCCCATAATAATAATAAATCACATAATTATTTAAATCGTCAAAAATACGGGGTGTTACAGTACACCCTCGTTAAATAAATGACACATCAAACGAGAATGCATACTCATTTGAACGAGATTCCCATCTCGTTTGAACTAGATGTGTGTATTTTAAAAAAAAAAATCCAGAAAAATGCCACGATTTTTAAATAAAATAACTCCCGAATATAATCATAAATAAATTCTAAATTCTAAATTATTTTATACCTTTGTATTGTGAAGATCTTCTTAAATTTAGAGACGATGGAAATTCGACTCTTCTTGATGGCTCGAATCAAACGGTGGCGGGATATGCAAAAAACTATACGTAGCCTAAGCTATGAGAAAATTATGCTCTTACAAAGCTGGTTAAAATGAGATTAGAGTCTTATTCGAACGGACCTTGGTTTCGTTCGAATGAAATGCCTTTTTCATTCGAATGAGCTTCATTTTTATTCGAACGAGTCGCTGCCTCGAATTTTGTGCACAACCTATAAATATCTGTTTCATTTTCAAATTTCGTGGGACTTTTGCCTAAACGATTTCTACACATTTGTTGCAAAACTTTTCATTATTTTTGTTTACCAAAACACTTTTGATTGATAAACACATCCCCAGATATGATTTGTGAATCGGTCTTGGACCTTGTTAAGATATACTCTATGGAGAGATCATCTTTATGGCTCACTTGTGAAACGAAAGGATCACGGTTGAAGACTGAAGGCTGAAGGCTGATCGGTGGACACCGAGGGTGGACCGCCACCTGTGGACTGATAAGGAATGAGTAGTATCCTTTAGAGATTTTGCGAAGACTATGCATTATGATTGTGGGTGATATCAAGTAGTTTTGTAAGTTGACTGTCTTGTAAAGTTTATAAAATACCGATATAAAAAGTTTTGCCCTGGAAATGAATTTTTCCTCAATTTTCGTGTGATTGAATATTTTGTTTATCAATCCCATAATTCAGATGCATGTCTTAGGCTAATAAGTTAAATTTGGATTTGTGATTGGGTATTTAATTATATAAATTAATCCAATAAGATGGCAAGTGAACTCTCAAATTGGTATCAGAGTCGGTTACATAAAAATACTATGTGAATTTTCTTTGATATCAATTTTTTTTGAAAAATTATTGATCTTGAAAACGGGAGGATTTTTATGGATAATTTGTATAATCGAATGCCCGTATTTGATGGTTTCAACTATGCTTATTGGAAAGTAGAATGAAGTCCGCTTTAACATCCATTAATGAATGTGTTTGGTTAGTTTGTGAAAGAGGGTGAACTCCTCCCATTGTCACTATACACAATGTCGTTGGCCCTAGACCTGTCTCTCAATGGATAGATGACGAATTTAAATGGAGTAATTTTAACTCACGCGGCTTAAGTGCTATTTCTATATCCATCTCCCCTGATGAGTTTCGCCTCATCACGACATGAACCATGTCTAAGAAATCTTGGGATACCCTCCATCTCATTCACGAGGGTACCAAAGTTGAAAACGTATCCAAGCTACAAAATTTGACCATCCAATTTCAGAGTATTACCATGCTAGAGTCCGAGTCTTTTGGTGAATCTTATACGTGTTTATCGAACATAGTTAATTCGAGCCTTAATTTAGGTGAGAAGATTCCTGAGATGAGAGTTGTTAGGAAAATTTTGAGGTCGCTCCATGCCTATTTTATTCCTAAGGTTATTGAGCTTAATTCGTTAGGGATCCTAGACACTCATAGGTTAGAAGAACTTATAGGAGATCTTCAAACGTATGAGATTAATATATTCCCTAAAACTATTAAACCTAAGGAAGTAAGGGTTTCTTTAAAGACTCAAACTAAGAAAATAAAGAAAGAAAAAGTTTGAAAGTTTGAATTTGAGGTGGATCTTGATTTTGATGACTTGTCCCTTTATGCAAAAAATTTCAAAAACTTTCTCAAATTTTTCAAAGAAAATTCTTCCAAAGAAAAGATTTTTGATAAAAATGAAAATAAGAATTAGGGCACGAGCGGGGGAGAGACATGTGAAGAGATTAGGTGTTATGAATGTGAGGGTAAAAGGCACAAGGCACATGAGTTCCCACTAGGCTTAAGATAAAGGGAAAGAAAGTTTCACATACGGTCGCTCTTAGCAATAGTGACATCGAATCGTTTGATTCAGGGGAGAATCACTACATGAACATTGCTTGTTTTCATAGCTAGTCATGTTAGCACTTCTAGTTTGCCCGACGCTGATGAGGACATATTTAAACGTGAAATCCTTGATGATGTTTGGAGCCATTATAGTGAGTTTAAGGATGATACTTTTAGTGAGGGAGAAGGTGTTTCCAAAAGGTGTTTAGTGATCTTTACACCGAGACATTGAAAACTAAAAAGATAAATAATGATTTGTATCTTAAAGTCTTATATTTGGAGAAAGAGGTGAAAGTTTTGAGAGAGTGTGAGGCGTCAGTAAGTAGAGTATTTAGTCAAGACTACACAAAATTTGATGGAGGTATTTCTTAGGATGTCATCTCCTTTGGAGAACTCCTCCTGGCCTAATAATTGAGGTTGAGACTTGTTTTCTAGCATAGGGTGATTTTCATGCTCATATCTTATATCCCTAACACTAGAGTGCACTATCATTGTACTTATATTTTTATTTTGATATATTTTTTAGAAAAATCCAAAAAGAGATATGTTTTCTGGAAAAAAAAATTAAAAATAAAAAAAGACTTTCAATTTTTTTTTGAAAAAGTGAAAAATACAAAAAAAATTATTTTGATAAATTTTTGAAAAAGACAAAAAGATTTTTGCATTTTTTACTCCCATATATAGATGAACATTAAAGACGTCCAAGTCACCCATTCATTCCATATTCGCGTGTCCATTTTGTAGTGTTTTGAGATATAACATCATTTCATTTACGTGCTTAATAGTGTATGGCGTCATTAAGATGTGATTTGATGATAACTTGCTACATATTTGACTCATTGTCTCTTGTAATGCACACGAGCATGAACTTATATGAGTATTGCACTTTCCTGTCACATGTCGATCATGGTGTTTTTATCTCAATTTTTCTTTAAGACAAACCAAATGTGAAAAAAAGATAATAAAAAGTTGTGCATATAAGAACCATTGCCCAAATTTAAAAAACTATTTTTTCAGTAAAATTATTATATATCAAGCAATGGAAACGGGTTGCGAAAGACAAAGTCTTTGCGTGAAAACTCACCATTTGCAATAAAAAAAGCCTAAAAAGATAAGAGGCACATAGAAATAGAAGTGGCAGACCATTAGCTTGAACATTGATGTTTCGCTATAAATGAGCACTAATTTCTTCAAAAATAATTGAGAGTATAATTGATATATGTGAGATTTTGAGGGAGTTAAGTCGAAGATCAATGGTTTGTACACACTATAAAAACTTGGAAAATTTTCTACATAGTTTTGTGCATCATTGGTGTGAAAATTACTTATGATCGTAATTTGTTGATTAGGTGAAGTCAATTTCACATGAGTTCACCATTTTTTACATCTAAGGTAGACTTTGAGATATTTAGTTAGTGGTGTCTCAATCCTTCTTGTACATGTGTTATGTTTGTCTACATTGATTAATTTATGGAATATGTTCACACTCCTACATTTCGTTTCCATGATTCGGCCATTTTTTATTTTTCTCCATGGTGTGTTGTATTTGTAAAATTTTACACTTGAAAATTTTGTTAGATTATCATTGCATGTGAGTTATTTATATATTTTGTGATAATATTTTCTTCATATACATGATGCTTTGCTTTAATGATTATGTTTCAACTTCTTTGTCTATTACGTACAAAAAGGGGGAGAACAAATTAAGGGGGAGACTTTATGCTTCGATGATGAGTTTGATTTTATGGGGGAGATTGCTTTATGATTTTTTTGTTTTCTATTTCAAACTCGGTGCGTCATGAGGTATTTTCTTTGCTTCATGTATGTAGGTACCTTATGCGAAAATTAAAAACACCGGATGAAATCAAAGAATCTAAACGGAAGCACAAGAGGAGAAAAGAAGACAAAGAATCCATTAGGTTTTTTATAGGTTTGTACTGGAATAGCCAAAGGGAGATATTTGTAAGAGAAAATAGTTTAGCTTATGCTTCGTTATTTGTTTTATTTGCCACCATGGCAAGTTTGGCGTATCCCCATACAAACCGTCACGTATTATCATGATAAATTAACTTCAAGATTGAAGACTTCCTACATCCTCCAGAGGTATAAATCAGTTGGTGTTTAAAATTATTCATAAGAGTTATTTCAAATGTTTATTTTTTATAAAAACGAGGCTGGATTTTTTTTAAAAAATAAAATTTGTTAACCTCGTTCGAATGACTTTACCTTGTCGTTAGAAGGGTCATTAGATCTCACAACGAACGAACTACTTACGAAGGCCTACTGTTTGAATTTATCTGAAGCGCGTTAGAATCTAGTTCAAATGAAATTGGAGTCTCGTTTGAACGAACCTTGGTTTCGTTCGAATGAAATTCCTTTCTCATTCGAACAAGCTTCATTTTCGTTCGAATAAGCCATAACCTTGAATTTTGTGCACGACCCATAAATATTTGTGTCGTTTTTAAATTTTGCGGGACTTTTGCCAAAACGATTTATGCACATCTATTGCAAAAGTTTTCATCATTTTTGTTTATCAAAATAATTTTGATTCACAAAGAAATCCCCAAATATCATCTGTGAATCATTTTTTAACCTTTTGAGATATACTTTGTGGGGAGATCATCTCTAAGGATGAGTTGTGAACCCGAAAGGATCACCGCTGAAAGATAATTGGTGGACACCGAGTGTAGTTCGCCACCTGTGGACTGCTTAGGAAGGAGAAGTATTCTTTAAAAATTCTGCAAAAATTGTGCGTTACGCTTGTGGGTGATATCAAGTAGTATTATAAGTCGACTGTCTTGTAAAGTTTTTAAAGTGTTGATATAAAAGGTTCTGCCCTGAAAATGGATTTTTCCTCAGTTGCCATGTGATTGAATATTTTTTGTTATCTGTCTTATCACATAGATGCATGTCTTAGGATAATAAGGTAAAATTGGATTTTTGATTGGACATTTAATTATATAAATCATTCCATTAAGATCGCAAGCGCACTCGCATGACACGACAAGGTGGCCTCCTCTCTTCAAGTTACATTTGGGTAACTCGTACATAACCATTGTTCAAGCTAGCATTGAGCATCGTCCGTCAGTGACCCACATGTTTCAACTCCCCTCATATGAGTTGGGACTCACATCGTATGATTTTTCAATGATCACGGGTATTTTTTGTGTATTATAATTTTTTAATTATTTATATCTGATAAAATTGTTTGCGAACTACTATTAATTTATTGCATGTTCTATGAATTTCCATCGAGATGGGAAATCTTGTACTAGCATATAATGATGATGATTGGACTAAAATTAATGAAATTAGTGTTGAATATTTTTCAAGGATATGTCATACATGTCGGCGAGAGGTAGCATGTAGTATTTTGAAAATATCTCATGTCCATTAAGGATAATGGTTTGCCATCAACAATAGTGGACAGAACATTTTTCTTTTAAGTTTTTGGGTAGTATTTTTCCCCAATGCAAAGGATTATTATAGTATGGGTTGGTTCTCGATGGTCCAAAACTTTGATAAAATTGGCACATACGATTAGGTTTCGACCATTTTGGCTCGTATATTTTCGAGCTTAGATGTGTACGATAATTCGAGTCATAGGGAACTTATATCTTCGGACCTAGTGCCTTACCCAAGTACATCAGGTCGCTAACAACTCAATTGGCCACCATGGGCACATATAATGTAAATTCACTGGTTATTGGAGAAGAGAGATCATTAGTGTTGGAGGCCACCATTGTAAATGTCGATGGGAGAGTTCTACATGTTCCCGTACTACGAGCTCTGCAATCCGAATACCCACCCCAAGCTGTGCCTACTCCGAAAGAATGGAGGGTATGGGGAATTGAACAGTCTGAATATAGAGAAAGTTTGGGAGTGGTGTTAATTCAGGAAACATGGTCTCTTTTACAGGTAGCGAGGGAGTATGAACGGAGTGACTGGAATATGAGGCTCGAAGATATGCAACAGAGTGACCAAGTCCATCGTGGGGGTTTTTCCTAGACCCGCCTCGAAAAACTAATGAGGTTGGTAGTAGAGGTTTTTGAGTTCACGATGAAACTTATTATGAACGGAGTATGGATTATATTTCTCAATTGGATCACTTTCAGAGCGAGGAAGATATTACTAGCCATGATGATGGGGGTCATGGCGATTGGTGGAGAGATTTTATACCATACTTGGGTAATGATGAGTTGGGTAATGATGGGGGTGACGATGATTGGTGGAAGTATTTATATGTTCTATTCATTAGGGATTTCAACAAGTATAGGAAAAAAATGCACTTGAATTTAAACTAAAAGGGAAATTAACTAAATATTAGATACATAAAACATAACTTTCTTCTGTATCGAGCCAAACCTTGTTTGTAAATTACCGTCAGTTCGCACTTCGAATGTCTCTGAGCGAGAATTTAAATTAGCAATAGCATACCAATAAGCCACACTCGGTTGAGAAGAACCCTTCTATGCATCTAGATTTTGTTTCACCTAAGCACTACATAATATCTCATCTTCCTATGGTGATAAATTTCTATTGCGCACCATTATCTCAGGTTCTCGGCGTCGAAAAGAGAAATATGTTGGTTTTATATCACCTCAAATAAAAATATAAAATGACAAACTTTCTTTTGAATGAGTTTTAAAATATATCTTGAAAAATAAAAACATTCCAGTAGCTGAATGAGTGAGTTTTGGAATATATTTTGGAATAAAAAAATATAACAGCTACAATTGTTTGAATGAGTGAGAGTTGGAATATATATTGGAGTAATAATTTTTTTTCGGTTGCTAGATTTGTTAATGACTGAGTTTTGAAATATATTTTGTAAAATAAAATTACTTCACCAGGTAGAATTGTTTGAATGTAAGCTTTGAAATATATTAGGAATTGGTTTTATAGACATGGGGTGCCAATGGTAAAATTTCAAAAATAGGGAGAAAACAATTCTTTAATCTCAAACAGAATTTGAGTTTATGGTTTGAAATATATATATATAGGGAAAACACAGTGTCCCAGATATTTAAATGTCAATTGTTATCATTTTGATCGCAACTCACCATGTTTTTTCGTGTTGGAAAAAATTAGCGAGTCTGTTTATTTTCTAGATGGATACCCTATTAACCCCTATTTATACCCTATTGCAAAGTGTACTGGGAAACTAATACCACAAATTTGGCATTTTGTGGTACGCGCTTGTAATGCTCTTACAAATTACATCAATTGCGTTTGAGGTTTCACATTTTTGGAATTTCCCCAATTCTTTAATACATATTACAAATTAACAACTATGAAGGCATAAGAAGAAGAAAAGAAGACAAAATAAAACAAACAAAAAATAAAAAGGCTCTCCCTTTCTACTATTTCTCTCAATGGTGGCTTCAAGAGTCCTAATGTGTGAAGGAGGCCAAATATGATGTCTTTTTTACCTTGAGAATTAAAAAATCTTCTTCCCCAATTGAATTTGGTCCATTAGGTCTAATTTTTGGAACTATTCCCACAAAAGCATATTCCTTTCATAGAAATGATGATAAAGGTTTGATTTTGCACAAACGTGTTGTCCTCTTATTGTAATACCCCGTGTTTTCATAATAAATTATTTTTAGTAGAATTTAAATAAATAGATTAATGAATAAATTTGTTTGATTATGATGCCTGTTTATATGATTCATTTATGCATAATATGTTCACTCGTAGAAAATAAATTATATGTTAATTAAATTATTGGTATGTGGTGATTAAGCTTAGTAAAAGTGTGTAACTTGGGTAGATATAATTTAGGCACGTTCGGGAGGGAATTGGGGACACGTTTGGGTGTATTGGACATCTAAGTTTGGTCTCGGGGCATAGGTATACCCTTAGGGGAGTTATTAGTGTATTCGAGTAGTGTTTCGAGCTTATTTGGGGACCCAAAAGTGGGTAAGTGTAATATAGGATTAAGGGTTATAAGATGATAATTATCTACCTAAGAGTTTATTCCCATCCATAAGAAAGTAACCCTAACAGTCACACACCCATTGGAGAAGTTACCAAGGCTATAGAAGGGAGAAATAACAAGGATACAAGAGAAGAGACTTTAATCACTAGTTTAAGGAAAGAATTCTCTTGTTAAATCAATTACGATTTGTTTCTTAATTCATTTATGTACTTTCTCATAATACTTCTGAGTTAATTGGATAAATTGATGACTTTGAATCATTGGAATGAACTCTATGATTCATAGAACAAATATGTAAATAATGGTGTTTAAGGATTAAACATTTTGGTGACAAAGCCGGAATTGGTACCACGTTATTTGGAAATTGAACCTTACCTTAGAATCCACGTTGCAGGATTGTTATTTTGATGATTACAATTCATGTATTCATCCCTTTAAATCTGAGAATGATTAGATAAAAAGTAGGATCAAAATTGGGTTAGATGAACTCCAGTGTTATAATTTATGAGTTTATGGGGGCACAATCTTATGTTAATTGGTTAGATGATCATATAAAAAGTATTTTTGGATCATGAGGTATTTATAATTCTTGTAATAAAAATGGTTAAGACATTGGGAGGAAAATTGGGTTTAGAAGTGTGAAACCATAATAGAGAAAATGTAAAAGTTATGGCTTCTGCCAGAATTCAAATCGATTCGGCTTTCCAGGTGAATCAATTCAGCCCTAGAGGCGAATCGATTAGGCCTCTGGGTCAGGGTCAGGGTCAGGTTGGGGCCGGAAAAATATTCGGGTGATTTTTACGAACTTAAGCTAGTATGTAGGAGGTCATCCAAGTGAGTGGATAATTACTTAAAAATAGTTTTGTGCCACTATTTGTTACTTGGAGAAATTGACAATTAACTAGATAGTTTATTCTTTAAGTAAGAATATTATTCTGAAATTGTTGAGACTTATTGGGATTAATTATATTACTTATACATATTATGTGTTAAAATATGTATTTATTATTTGTGTGAACATACTCGTGTTCGCGGATGACCTATCGATTGGGATTGCGTACATCCCAGGACCGTAGCACGCGTTGGCACAAATGGGCTAGGCATTGTGTAGATCATTATTTTAGGCCCTACGTGGCAGCACCACTTACAAGGAGGTAGGTGGGATGGTTGGAATCCATTGTCATCATTGGGTGTCTGGACCATACAATGGTGTACTGCATAGGGACCTCCTCGCTTGTGTGTATTTTGTAATGTCCGTTTGGATGAGGGACTCCCCTAAACTTACCGATAGAGCAAGAACGGGACACTAAAGGTATATACCTTTGTGTGTCGTATATATGTAAGGACATATATAATTATATAAATTAATTGAGAATAAATTCAAGTGGTCTAAGGATGTAGACAATTATTAATGAACCCAATACCACGTAAAATGCATAATGAATGATATGTTAATTCTTGTGGGTAGTATTGTAGGAGTTACTCTTAGAACTAGAAGTATATATGTAGATGGTTAGCTTAAGTTTGTGAATTGTGCTAGATGCATTAAATATAATCTTATTGGTATAGATATCAGATTTCATAATTGGGACTTGAATTGATATGCATATAATATTGAACTTAGATGAGGGGTGAGATACACACTGCATGCGATGTATAATGTGAATTAACTTCATAATTGCATATTGATTTCGTAATTTAATTCTTGCAACTTTAAAGCATTTACCCAAATTATAAAATGGTTTTTCCCCCAGATTTTCCTAGATAGGGACAACAGGGCTGACAGGAGTTAAGACTTGCGGTCGTACTTACTCATCCGTCATTCTAGTCGATTGACTTTAGCTTAGGATGTTATTTGCATTCTCGTCATTTTATTATTTCAGAGATTGTATGGGAATAACCCCGAGAATTATTATATTCGATCTCCTTAAATATTAGTGATACTTGTGATGGATGTTTTATAATTTTTGGGAGATTGAGTTTATTTACTATAAGTTATTATTCAAATGGTTTAATTGTGCATATTTGACTTAAAATTTTATATGTCATATTATGATTTGATGCTGAGAATAATATAGATTGTGAGAAAAGACCTATCTTTGGTATATCGTATCTGGTCAACCTTTACGTGAAAAATGGGGGTTGTTACAATTGGTATTAGATCATCCAAGCTCTAACGTCCTTAGGATATGTGTTGCATTTATGTTATGCGTTGCATTCTTTGATATGTAGATACAATTATTAGGAATCATTGTACTCTTTATGAATTGTTACTAATACGAATCTTGTTTGCTTTCAGATAGCAAACGGTAGGCGCGGTAGACCACGACACGTTACCACAGAGGCTACAAAAGAGAGAGCTCAACAAGAGCCGTGGCCACACCCACATCCACCACCAGCCCCATCTGTGGTTAATCCTGCAATAATGCCACAATAGTGACAAAGGCAGCCCCTACGGTGATGGCTGCTATGCTACAGCACTTTCAGCCACAACAACAACAACCACCACCACCACTCCTGCACCCATTCAACCATGGGGCTCGGTATGGGAGAGAGCTATGGAGGCCTTCACTGAGGGCCACTCGCCAAAGTTTGCCGGGAGTCCGGATACATAGGTGGCCAGTCAATTGAACAAAGACACTCAAGGGCACTTGAGGATGGTTGAGTGCACATTGGTGCACAAGCAGATGTTAGCTTCATTCCGAATGGTAGGGGCAGTCTTACAATGATGGGGGTCTGTCACCACACTAGAGGAGCGAGACCGATTGACTATTGATGAGTTTTGGGTCAAATTTTAGGGAAAGTATTTCCTATCCGCAATAAATCATATATGAGGAGGAAGTTCATGGAAGCAGGAGGGTCGCACTATACCAGAATACGAGGAGGATTTTACCAGTGTACTATTTTGTTGGAGACAAGATAAACACCGTAGAGAAGAAAATTGAGAAGGGTGTGTCAGGGACAACTTGTCACATCAAGAAATCTTTATTGGGGAATTCGGATTTTACCATCTATACTCAGATAGCGAATGTCGCTTTGTCGTATTGTTAGGATCATAGCTCGTTTCAGAAGAGTAACTGGGAGAAGATATCTAGTTCAGAGACGTCGATCCAGTAGGGTAAGATTAATGGGAACTGCAGTCAGGGGACTCAACAGTTAAAGGGGTCACAGGCAGGTGATCAATATAAGCGCAGGGGTTTCGATGATTGGAACCAATAGGGTCAGGGCCAGCAGCAGAGAGGCCATCATGGCCAGTGGCAGGAGGATCGAGGCCAGCAGGATCAACAGCTGAATGGACTTCAATTTTTGAGGAATTATTATGTGTGTGGAGAGAAGGATTATATGGTGAGAGGCACCGTCGGAGTAATCAAGGAGCAGGAGCAAGGAGGACAGTGTGGGTATCAGGCACCACAGGGGCAGTGTGTCAGAAGTTTCCAGCCCCACCAGGGATTACAGTGCTAGCACTACCAGCTCAAGCCACCCCACCTCAGGACCAACAGCCACAGTAACAGTATGGGCGAGTGTACCATATCGCACTTGGAGAGGGATTAGCGCTATTTCAGGCAGTGGAGGGTATGTTTCCTATTTTTAGTCATGTAGGGCGCATTTTATTTGACACTGGGGCATCACATTCATTTGTTAGTACTAGTTTTGATCGTGAATCGGGAATGATATTTCTCATCTGTCATAGTACCTTATATTGATTCACCCGTGGGTAGAGGGCATCTATACGTTCAGTGTGCAAAGGTATAGGAATTTATAATCGGTGACTTAAGTTTGTGGCAAACCTACTAATGTTAGATATGTCTGATTATAACGTTATCTTAGGATTGGCTAGCTAGATACAGAGTTTGTGTTGATTTTTATGGTAGGTCCATCATCTTCGTCAGTCCGGGGAAATAGATGCACTTGGTTATAATGATGCACCTGAGGGGAGGGTCGAGCACGCATTTGTATTACATTGAGAAGGAGACTTCTGCGGAGGTCATTTTTTCGCTAGACTCAATCCCGGTTATTAGAGGGTTTTTAGATGTATTTGGAGAGATTTCAGGGTTTCCACCAAGTAGGGAGATCGAGTTTGTGATTGACTTGATTCCGATTACGAACCCATCGCACGTGCACCGTATCGTATGGCTCCTCTACATATGAGAGATCTCAAAGATCAGACTTAACAGTTATTGGGTTAGGGATTTATTCGGGGGAGTACTTCACCTTAGGGTGGACCCATTCTATTCGATAAGAAGAAGGACATATCACTGAAACTTTGCATTAATAACCAGGAATTGAACAAGGTCACTATATGGAACAAATATTCGTTGCCTTGTATTATGATGTGTTCGACCAGCTGAGGGGTGCAGCGTATTTCTTTAAGATCGATTTGAGGTTGGGGTACCATCAGCTGAGGATCTAGGAGCAGGATGTCCCAGATATAGTATTTCTGACGAGATATGGATTGTATGAGTTATTGGTTATGCTTTTTGGCCTGACTAATGCCCGATAGTATTTATGGACCTGATGAATAAGGTGTTCATGGATTTTCTAGATTAGTTTGTCATCATGTTCATAGATGACATATTGATTTATTCTCAGATCGCAAAGGAGCACGCACAGCATTTTCGAGTAGTCTTGCACATATGACGGGACCAATAGCTCTATGCTAAATTCGAGAAATGTGGATTTTGGTTACGGAAGGTTTAGTTCTTAGGCCATGGAGTATCTGAGAGGGGGATATCAGTGGACCCAAGAAAGGTTTCAGCAGTGATAGAGTGGGGACAACCCGCTACACTGAAGGAGGTGCATAATTTTTGGGGTTGGCAGGGCATTCACATAGGTCCATTCAGAGGTTCTTGAAGATAGTCGGGCCTCTAACGAATTTGACGAAGAATGGTGTACCATTTGTTTGGGATAATGGGTGCCAGGAGGCTTTTGACGAGTTGAAGGCTAGGTTCACTTCGGTTCTGGCACTTGCTTTACCCCTCGCGGAGGTATTGACTCTAAGATCTTTACGGATGCGTCCTTACGAGGACTTGGAGGAGTGTTGATGCAGGAGGAGAGGCCGATAACTTACGCTTCCCGAAAGCTTAAGCCTCATGAAGAGAATTACCCCACCCATGATTGTCCAGGATAGACAGAAAAGTTATGCTGATGCAGACAGGAGGCACTTGGATTTTGAGGTTGGTAATCAAGTGCTAATTAAAGTGTCTCATGCGATTTGGGAAGAAAAGGAAGTTAACTCCTCAGTATGTGGGGTCGTTACCTATTATTAAAAAGATTGGACCAGTGGCGTATCGGTTAGCATTACCAAATCATTTGCAAAAGATGCAAGACGTTTTCCATATTTCGACATTACGGAAATCTCTTAAAGATGAGGTAGCATAGCACATAGATCTCGACGAGATATACTTCCAGGCTGACGCGCTTACGAGGAGAGACCCATAGCTATTCGGAAATGTTGGAAGCATAAACTTCATTCCAAACTTATTCTTTTAGTACACATGCAGTGGGGAAACCACAATGAGGATGAGTCGACATGGGAATGTAAATTAACTGCATAATTGCATATTAATTTTGTAAGTTAATTCTCACAATTTTAGGGCAACCCAAATTATAAAATATTTTTCTCCCTAGGTTTGCCTAGACATGGGCAACAGGGTTTATAAGAGTTCAGACTTGTTGTCGTACTTGCTCATCAGTCATTTAAGGATTAGGGTTTATATTGTTGGGTTTAGTGTTTAGAATTTTGATTTTAGAGTTTCGTACTTAGGGTTAAGGTTTTAGGATTTAGTAAATAGGGTTTAGAATTTTTTATTTAGGGCTAATAATTCAGTTTTAGGTATTAGTGTTTATGTTTTGAGTTTTAAAAAATAGGGTTTAGGTTTTAAGATATAGTACTAAAGGCTTAGATTTTTGGTTCAAGATTATTAATTAGGATTTTCATTTAAGAATATAGGGTTTTATAATTAGGTTTTGTTTTTGGGTTTAATGATTAGGGTTTTGATTTTAGGATTTAAGAATTAGGATTTATGTTTCGGGGTTTAGGCTTTCAAGTTTAGTTATTGGTTTTAGTAATTAGTGTTTACAGATTAGGGTTTAGGTCATTCCAGTCGATTATATTAGAGATTGTATGGGTATAAGCCCGAGAAATATTATATCCAGTCTTTTTAGGTATCAGTGATATCTGTGATAGATTTTTTATAATTTTTGGGAGATTGGATTTATGTACTATCAGTTATAGTTTAAACGGTTTAATTGTACATGCTTGATTTAAAATTTAAAATTTCATATTATGGTTTGATGCTGAGAATGATATAGAATGTGAGACAATCCCCATTTCAGTGTATCGTGTCTGGCCAACCTTTACGTGAAAAATAGGGTTGTTACACTTCTCTTCTCCTCCTTCTGTCTCCTTATCCTCCCGTTTTTATATATATATAATATATTAGTATTCTTTTAGGGCAGTAAGTAGAAAAAAAGATAAGGTAAAGAAAAAACTCTTAAAGGGCACAGGCGCTCGCAAAAAGGTGGACACATCAAAACATCATTTCCCAAGCTACAAGAAAGGAATAAGTGGGATAAAAAGTCATTTTTCTATTTTTGTTTTCACTAGTTTTGTGGGTAAAAGACGATTCCGCACCTATAAAAACAACATGTAGGAGCCAAGTGCACTTTTCAGACCAATAAACCAACGGTGTCAAGCTTTTGCGGTTACTTGAAGTCATTTTAGAAGCTCAATGGGTTAAGTCTAGAAAATGAGCGTATGTGGATTAAGTGAAAATGTGATCAAAGTTGGAGGAAACAAAGTGTAATTAACCCTAGTTATTTAATTAGAAACTAGAGAAAGAATTGCATGTTAAAACCCACTAAATCAAAATGCTCCTCACATACACATAGTCTACTGTTTTATGTCCTTCAAGATTTTCGGGGGTACAAAATATGGCTTTTTCATAATATGATGGCATGAATTATGCCTAAGTAAGATGGAACTATCAGATGCATTGATTGGCGCAACGATGGTCGTAACTATAACAGTCCTAAGATAGCGAAATTCCTTGTCGGGTAAGTTCTGAACCAATGCCTATAGTCATAGTAATCCTCCTATTCAACTACTTTGACAATTTTCGAAAACCTAGTAGCATTTTTGGGGCGTCCACAGATTCGATCATTTTTGTATGATTTGATTCCTTGCGCACTCCCTATTCCAATGGGTTTTGACAAGCTCGACTCCTTCGCTCAATCAACAACATTAAATCTTACCTAGAAAGCTATGCTCTTTAAAAACATACTAGGCTAGGCCTCAAACACAAAAGTTCCACAACCAAATTCTACTTTTTGGACCACTTGTGGCCCATTTGAAACCTACCAAACCAATTAATATGACTCTCCTTTCGTATCCAATAATTTCCCGTAACAACGAAGCTAAGCACTAGGTTACACCTTCCAAATTGAACAAAGATTATCCTACACAACGATAACCATCACCAGAACTGATTATGTTTTAATCAAATATCCAAATTTTATGTATACTAGATTTTAGCCACATGGATGCGCAAGAGGTTTGTAGAGCTTCTTGTAACGTATGGGTAAGTGACCAAACTGTTCTTTGAGTATGATCATGTGGTCTGCATATATGTGTGGATAGTAATTATAGGAGAAGAAATAATTAAAGACTGGAGTTTCGAAAAGAGAGTTGCGAAAACCTCCATCATCTATTATGAATTGCCACAAACCAAGCGCAACGCCTTCATAAAAGTTTATAATAAGTCCCACAGAAACCAAGCAACGACATTTGACACTTTTATCAACTCTCCACAACAGTCCCCATCACCCACCCAAACAATGTATAATTTGGAAATGAAGTTGATATAAAACACTTATTGTAAATTAAAACAAAATTTCATGATTGAGGCATAAGGTTTTTTTTATTTGCACGACAATTAAATCAATAAATAACTGAGCATTAAAGATTTTAACATAGACGAAAGCAACACGACAAATTATATATGAATAAGAAAATACCAAACGGTCTATTAAAAGCACAAATTGAAGCTCCGTGTAAGAGTAAGTGGGAAAACTTGAATAGTGCATAAAGTGATTGCAACCGATAAGACATTAATACGTTTGTTGGGTGTTTTTTTAAGTGTATTTGCTCCAAATGTTGCAAGGGGCAATCCTGGAAGGAAGGAAAGCAATAGTAGTCGGAGGATATATTGTGAATTTATTTAAGTTAAATTCCAGATAAAGTGTCTAATTTGAAGAAAAAAAATAGTCGATTGAAACAAGTTTTTATAAGAATGTAAATGATGTACGAGCCATTACAATATTGAGAAAATATCAACATGGTGCTAGGAATTATTAAAAACCCATAAGATAAAAATAATAGTCACCAAGCATATATTTGATTTTCTTTGATTAGATTTCTCATTCTCTTCATGCCATATCCATCCTACACACACGATATAAGAAGATAACTATGGAGACGGGAGTGATTATAATTAAATAAATTAATAAATGACTTGAATAAACGGTTATAAAATAACATGCTTACCTTCTTTCTCACATAAAAGAAGTGTGTACATATATACATACATAAATATATATTAAAGCATTAGAGTATCTCCAACAGCCTAGCCAAATTTATTACTTTTAAAATTGACACATCAGCTTTTAACTGGGCATTTACATGGTTGTTAACTTTAGCAATACAAACCTCCGTAATGGTTATTTTAATCCATAACCAAATAATGAGCATTCCCTATAAGAACTGCGCCGTTTAACAAAAAAATTGAATCCGATCGTGATGTCAAAAAATGGATTTGATCCAAATTTATAATCAAAGATAAACTATAGAATTATAATGAAACAATAAAAGAAAGACACAGGATTTTAAAGTGATTCGGCTATGTAAGAAAGCCTGCATCCACTGTTATGGTATTGATTTCAGAGATTGCAAAAAGCTAGGTACTCTTGTAAAAAGAATATCCTAGAATTTGTTCTCTCCTCCCGCTTTGATGAAAGAAATACAACGTATTTATAGTGACCTAGAGATCAAGGGTTGGAATGTCAAGAGATGGAATGCCTTTATACATTAAAGCATTTACACCCATACATAATGAATATGACTGTTGGTTACGTGACCCACCTGTGGTAAGACCCTTGGTATGGTGATACTTCATTGGTATTGATGGTCTGCAATCTTCATGTTGATCGGCATGTCTGTCGAGCTACTATATGTTGATTGGAATTTCTACCACGTAAGAAGACATTTGTCAAGTTCTGATTGGTCCACGTAGGTGGATAATTTTACGTATCAACAGAATCCCCCAATACTTCATTCTTAATGCTTTTGCTGAAAGGATGGAGTATATTTTTTTCAGAGTTGGTTGGCGTTTACCGACCTGTGGGACTTGTAAAAAATTTCTATGTTTTGGTTTTGCAATGGAATTTTTGTAAATAATTTGAAAATTAGCGAACCGCTAATGGGTAAATGGGTATTTTACACTATTTGTACTGTGAAGCCGTCGGAATGTCAATCATTGATAAAGAGTAATCATTTCTTGCACGATTTCCCAAGTAAGCTATAAAATGTGAGATTTTGCCGAATTTTCTTTATCGAATCCTTTCAAACTTTCGAAGCCTACTTCTTCCCCAAGTTCTCTATTTTTAAACTTTTCTTTGCATCCTTCCTTCGCTTCAGTCTTCATTTTCCTGTAAGCTTTCTTCTCCTCTTTCCTTTTGCTTTCCTTTTTTCTTTATTTATAGCCATGGTTTACATCGTACATGGGGATTCCTTAAAGGAATTTAGGCGGGAACGAAATATCCCTGATTGGGTTGATTTAGAGATGCTCTTGCCACCTGTAGATGTGTTTTCACTGTCTAAGGGTCACTAGATTACCTCTCTCTTCATTGTTGAGTTTGTCTTCACATTTCCCCCTAATAGGTTTTGTTTAGAATTTTGTTAGTATTTTGACGTTGTCCCAGCTAGGATAGCCCCTAATACCTGGAGGGTAGTAAATGGGATTCATGGGCTGAATCACATTCATGGGACCCATATTGGCATCCCTGAACTGATGTTCTGTTATAAATGGGATACCAGTGACAGTACATATTATTGGAAGACTAGGTTTGTGAATAGGGACTTCATTGTTAATTTACCAGACTCTAATAAGTATTACTTTGATTATGGAGTCATTGCTACAAATTGGCAACATGCTCCGTTATAAACTGGAGAAGTGTATGATGGGCCCGGGTGCCCTCAAGTGGGTCATGGATAGGTTGTCAATTTCTATAACTGTAACTTTATGTTAATTATTTACCAACCGTCTGATGATATGTTAATCAATCACTTCTTATATTGTTTTTTTTGCACGGTTGAGAGCAAGAAGAAGTGTCCTAAAGAAGAGGACGTGAACATTCGTGAATTTAAGTTCCTTTGGAGCATCCACTAGCGAATTGGCGAGGAACACCCCAGAGATGCCTCTTATCTGCTGTAGTACAAGAGCTCTATATCTTTGTTTGTTGCTCGACCCACTAGTTCTACAGTTGTTGATCCTATTAATCTTGAAGAGGATCCGTACTTCCTCTGCTGAAGAATCTGCTAGTGAAGACAAGGATTTGGGAACTTCTTCACCTTTTGAGTCTTTGGACATTTCATCCATTTCTTCCTCTCCACTTGTTGCCATGGGGAAGAGGAAAGTCCCTCACCTGATCACTGGAGCCTTATTTCCTCCTGCCAAGAAGGCTGTTGTAGCAACTAACAAGCCCAAAAAAGTGCCTAAGACTTTTGAGAAAGAGAAGGTTCCTCAGGTCATTATCCCTGAGGATGTAAATGTTGTTGCTCCTCATTTAGGAGATTGAAGAAAGGCTTGCTCGAGAAACAAGTTGAGAAAAGCTCTATTGCCAACCAGGAGTTGGTCGAGAAGATTCAGGAAGACTTGATTATTGTTGATCCATCCTCTATCACTATTTATCCTGGTGTTGCCAGGAAATTAATCAAAATCGATACCCGTTTTACTAATAGATCAGCTCTTGCTTCTCTGCCCAGACAGAAATTGGCAGACAATGCTTGCCAAAGTTTAGCAGTAGCAATCATCTCTTCTTTATCAATTGCCTTTAGATGCCTTTTTTTCTTTTCATGCTCCTTCTAATCTGATATTGTTTTGTATGTCGTTTTTAGCAAACTTTCATCAGATTCTTGAGAAGGACGAGCAAGTCCGTTCTTCTGGTGGAGAAGTTGAAGAAGCCCTTGAGGGTTTGAGGAAGTCTGTTGAGGCTTCAAGGCGATTGTTGGATTCCAAGCAAAAGGCTTGGGATGACGAGATGCAGAAGGTCATTAATATAGCCATTCTTGCTGAGGGAAAGTTGGTTACTACCAAGACCAGTTTGACAGTTGTTGAAGGCAAAGTGGCCATTGCTAAGACTAATTTATCATCTGCTGAAAATAATGCCAAGTCAATCGAGGAGAAATTAGCTACAAATGAGGACCTCTTGAAAGTTGCCGAGGAGAAAGCTGTTGGTCTGTCCTTTGAGTTGGTCGCTGAGAAGGCCAAAAATAAGAAGCACAAAGAAGACTCATTCAACAAGGGCTGGGACAAAGCATTTTTGGCAGCCTCTAATCAGATAGAATTTGTGAGAAAGAAATCCTTTAAGGATGGTTGGTTGGAGGCACTTAAGGAGGTGGTCACCCTAACAGAGTCTGAACTATTTTTTAGGCATGATCCAGGTTCTCCTCCCAACTTGGAGGAAGAATTTGATGATGAGGAAAGATCTGGGGAATCTTGCCTTCAGCCATTGATCAAGTTGCCCCTTCTCCCGACCAGCCTTCTGGAAGCAGTGCCCAGGACAAGGAGAAGGTTTAACTCCTTGTTCTTTTTCTTTTCATATTTCTCTACTATGTAATAGGACCAGGACAAGTTGTAACACGTTTTTAGTTATCAATGATATAATTTGAAGTTTCCTGCTATCTGTGTTGTACTTATCATTTTTCTACTCTTCTTGCTTGGTTGAATGAATTTTCATATTTGTGCTATAGTTGCTCAGTAATTATACTTGCTGTAATACCCCGCATTTTTTATTGAATTGAAATTGAAAAAAAAAAACCATTCCAGTGTATATATTCGTAATGTTTGGAAATGAAACTATGTCAGTATATATATTCAAAATGATTGGAAATGAAAAGTTATAATGAATTCATTGAGATACGAATGTGCGACTTAAATATTAGAAGCAATTTAACGCGTAAAAGAATCGAGAGGGTTAAATTTGAGGCAATGGCATTTTTGTAAATAAACTAACCCTAGGTATAAATAGAAAAGAAGAGAAGAAGTCTTCATTTTATCATTTCACAAAGGGAGCTAGGGTTTGGTAGAGAGAGAGAGTAAGAAGAGAAGAAAGCTAAGAGGATTTCAAGAAGATTCAACTTCTCCATACAATCCAAGGCAAGTTAATAACCTATATGTGTATATTATGTATCTATAATGAAATTTCACATGAATATGTATTTGGATCCCTAAATTAATATGAAATTGATGTTAAAAATGATATGCAATGTATTAGGATCATCATCCATGTAGATTTAACTGCAATAACATCATTATAGGGATTGAGATGTAGAACAACCTCTTGAATTTTAGAAATCTATGAAATTAAGTAAATCGTCATATTAAAAACTATTTTGAGCTGTTTTGGTTCCGAAAATGGATGTTTCGTTCGCGAAGCCCGGTAGAAAATCATATTCTAAACAACTTTGTAGTTTTAAGTTTTTCCGAAAACGGATCGAAAAAGTCTCAAATTGGCGTTTTAAAATTCTGCGCAGAAAGTTGTCGTGAACAGGTCCGAACTGTATATGTTAGTTTCGGGTCTGTTTTAATCAGGCTACAATAGCGTGCTCGCGTGTCCTTGTAGAAAATCACGTTCCGAACAACTTTGTAGTTTTAAGTTTTTCCAAAAACGAATCGGAAAAGCCTCAAATCGGCGTTTTAAAATTCTGGGCAGAAAGTTGCCGAAAACAAGGGTGAATATTATATATTAGTTTCGGGTCTGTTTTATGCAGTCTATGGAAACGTGCCAATGTGTCCTTATAGAAAATCACGTTCCGAACAACTTTGTACTTTTAAGTTTTTCAAAAAACGGATCGAAAGATCCTCGAATCTGCATTTTAAATTCTGGGCAGCACGTTGTTGAAATAAGAGTGATAATATTTTTCATGTTGTTAGTAAGATAATTGTGGTGTTGTGCCTAATATCCTAACTTGATCACATACTTATGGTTATTAGGGATATATAAGCTTGAAATGATTTGATGTTGAATTAGTAAATTAATGATACGCTGTATTATAAATAATGACTATTGTATAACTCGAGTAAGAAACTTGACATGATTGTATATATACATAAGCGTGAAATTGTTTTACATGTATATTGTTTATTATGCACTAGACTAGTCATCCGATCGACGTAGGCACATGTTGAATGCGATTTTTTTGTGATTGATCCGGTTGGGTTCCGCTCTAGTGCCGTGTTGGAGATAAACCATCAGAACCGGACACATAGTTGTAATGCGGATCGAATAGAAAGACATTAAAACGCCATGTGATTTAGGACTTAGTACGATTGCCCTTGCTACGTAATATTGGGGAGTATTCGTGTGTAGGCCTAGTGTTACGACTTGTTCCCCCGGGTAATGATAGTGACCCGATATGACTTGTTGTGTGAGATATTATGCTTGTGTCTTAAAATAATATCCCGAATCGATCCATTTGATATTATACTTGAAGGAAATATTTTGATACGTTAAATACTGAAATGAGATTAATAATGATTAATCATGATACGATATGAGACTACACGTTACTCGAGTTTGGGTTGGGTAGTCACCACATATAAACATTGGTTGGGTAATTGAACAACTTAATTACTGGAGACGAGTAATGACTAGTGTGCTTTCATTATAAGTACATCTTATAATCTTAGAGCTTGTTTTCTTGCTTTGACGTTTGTCTATCTTGCTTCTTGCTCCTCTCCTATATATATAATATATGACAGGTCCTCATCCCGATGGACAATAGACTATGGAGCTTGATGAGATCATATCAATCTTAGGATTCCTGTAGCTGTGGAGTTATTCTATTTTAATTTATGTCGCTTGTTTCCCTTTTCTTAAGGGTGGTATCAGAGATTAATATCACGTTGTTTATACTTGGTATTTGAGAGAATTGTTGTATTATTCTTTCCCGTTTTGTGTTGGGCCGCATGTATTGGCATTTTATATTTTCAGTTTGAGATTACTGATGGATTATTGCAGTCAATAGTTATGAGTTGGTTTCACTTGTTATAGTTGTTATTATATGATTTGGTTACACATATGAGAGTGTACATGTTTACTTTACTGCATTTATTTAAATTTTGTTTCTAATGCCAACATATTGACGCTCCGCTTTAATTTAATTGGGCGTAGCTAACCGAATTACATATAAAAATGTGAGAGAGTGCATCCAGCTCAGCCGACTTCCAAGGCTCAAGGAAAATGGCATGTTAAATAGCTCGTCTATTTTTGTGTTATTCATTTGAATGTAATGCAATTTATATGAATGAAAATCCACATTTTTGTGTTGTTTAACTCTTGATTATTTAATCAATCAGTCAACCTGGGATTGTAATACCATAGATTCTACTAATGCACTTAGATATATTGATCCAAGTTTAGTATTAATTATCAGTGGTTGTGATTGTAATGCCATAGATTCTACTAATGCACCTAGATATATTGATCCAAGTTTAGCAATAGTTATCAGTTGTGACCAAGTGTATGAAGAATATACGTTTGTATTCCAATGATTATGAATGTTTATATGTCTTACTGCATTTAACTTAGTCGGGTAAAACTTGTTTCTAACTTTTTTAGTTGTATACGAAGTTTTACAGACTACTTGTTCTTGACTTGTTAATGACGAAGTCATACATGAAGTAAATTGTTATGGCCGACCAAGTGTTTAGGATTGTATTCATGTAATTAACTTAGTCGGATAATACTTCATGTTCGTGACTTGTTAATATAAAGTCATACATGAAGTTTTAACTTGGTCGAACAACTATTACACCTTAAGCTGTTGGTGCATCTGGAATTTGATAAGTTCAACCTGATTAAGTATGTTTCGTTGATCGACAGATAACTTCAACTTGCTTAAGTATGTTATGTTGTTGATCGGCAAGAGTGGAAGACCAAGAGATAGTTTTACTTATTATTTCCGGGGGATGTATATCGTCGTACTCCGAAAAAAATTGAAGGGGCTGAAATCAAAATTTTATTGAAAATTGACTAATAGTTATTTTGAACATAAAGAAATACAATTATTGCAATCCCTTGAATCATTGATAATACTTTCAGAGGTGCTCGGCATTTCAGGGGTTTTTTAATTCTTCCCCTTCCAAAGTCTCCAACCGATAAGTTCCTGGTCGGATGACTATTGAAATGCGATATGAGTCATGCCAGTTAGCCTCAAGCTTGTTATTCTTTTGGATAAACTTCTTAAGGACATAATCGCCCTCTTTTAAATTGGTCATCTTGACCCTTTTGATGTAGAAAATATTTGTTAGTGTTGGTACGCAGCATTTCGCATAGCAGCATCTTCTCGGACTTTCTCCAAGATATCTAGATCCAATCGCCTCATCAAGTCACTAGTTGGAGAATCAAAATTCGGAACCCTGTGAGTTGGCAGGCCTATCTCGGCTGGAACCATGGCTTCAGTCCCAAATACAAGCATGTAAGGCGTTTCACCAGTTGCTATTCTCGAGGTTGTTCTGTACCAGTTACCCTTAGCAGCATCAAGCCTCTTCTTCAATTCGTTGAGCAAAGTCCTATTTGTTACTTATGTTTGTCCATTACTCTGAGGATGGATTGGTGCAGAATGGAGTTTCTGGATTTTAGACTGAAAATAATATGCTTTAAGCTCATCGTTATCAAATAAGGTTCCATGGTCTGTATTAAAGGCATAGGGCAGCCCATATCTGCATATGATATTGTTCCAAATGAATTGATACACTTTTTCATAAGGCATGTCCACCAACGGCTCTGCTTCCACCCATTTGGTGAAGTAATCAACATCGACTACTAGATACTTGAACCTGCCTTTGGTGATAGGCAGTGGGCCGACGAGGTCAATTCCCCAAATAGCGAAGGGCCAAGGCGAAGTTATTGGTGCTAAAGCAGTATTGGGTGCTTTATGAAAGGCGGAGAACTTCTGACACTTATCACACTTTCTCGCAAAGGCTTTACAATCTGCCATCATAGTCAACCAGTAATATCCTTGAGTGTTGATTCTTTGAAGCAATGACCGACCAACTGAATGAGCTCCACAGGAACCTTTGTGCACCTCTTTGATCAAATCTTCCACCTCCATTGGATGAACACAGTGTAGCAAGGAGATCGTTAATCCCCTTTTGTATAAAACCCCTTTATCCAACACATCTTGTTGCTTTATGTCGGAGCTTTTTGGCCTCTTTGGGATCAGGTGGTAGGATTCCATCTTCAATATAGGCTTTGATTAGGTCCATCCTGGAAGGTCCCAAATCTACGACAATGGAATTAACCATTAAGTCTTTATCAATGCTTCGATTGGCTAGGATCTCTATTAGGATGGTGCACCTGAGTTCAATTATAATTGTTGAAGCAAGCCGAGCAAGTGCATCTGCTTAGGCGTTGGCTATTCTGGGAATCCTATTCATTTGTATGACTAGAAACTTAGAAATAACTTCCATGGTTTTGGCAAAGTATCTGGTCATCAACTCTCCCTTGACTCTATACAAATGAAGCATTTAGTTGACCACAATCTGTTAATTGTTGTGCGCCATTACTTGCTCGGCGTCTAATGAATGGGCTAAATCTAGTCCAATTATCAAAGCTTTGTATTCTGCTTCATTGTGTGATGTTTTGAATTAAAACCTAAGTGCATATTCAACATCAATATCATCAGCAGTATTGAGTATTATACCTACTCACTTCCAGTCGCACATGAAGAACCATCAATGTACAAATTCCACAACGAGATATCATCATTGAAGCTTTTTTCAGACAAAATTCCATGATGGAATATTTATTACTCTCCTCTGCATATTTTTAGGCTAGTTTCTCAGTTTTGGATGATTTAGGCTGATCGACAGTAATTTCAGCTTGCTTTTGAGCTGAGCTCTCTTATTTAAATGTCTGCTCGTCAGGCAAGTTTTGTTAGTCGGGAACCTCTGGATAGGTGAACTCAGCAATAAAATATGCTAAAGCTTGGCCTTTCAATGAACACCTTGGTTAATAGACAATGTCGTATTCTAAGAGTTCTATCGCCTAGTACATTAATCTAACTGACTTCTCAGGCTTGTGAAGTGCTTGTCGTAGAGGTAGATAAGTATAAACAACTATAGTGTGTGATTGGAAATAGGGCTTCATACGTCTGTAGGCTTCAATGAGTGCCCAGGCCAACTTTTCCAAACGTGGATACCTGATTTCGGCTCCCTTGAATGCTTTGCTGGTGTAGTAAACTGATTTTTGGATCCCATTATCCAATCTAACCAAGGTCGAGCTAACTGCAGATTTAGATCCTGCTAGGTATATGTACAATTTCTCTCTCAAAACTGGTCGGGATAACAAAGCTGGAGACCCTAGGAACTTCTTCAATTCTTGGAATGCTTCTTCACACTCTGAATTCCACTCGAAAGTCTTTCACAACACCTTGAAAAATGGCAAACACCTATCTGTTGCTCGAGAAACGAATCTGTTTAAAGTTGTCACTCTTCCAGTGAGCCTTTGTCCATCTTTCTTGCAAATTTGCGACTGCATTTTTATCAAAGATTTGATCTTTGTTGGATTAGCTTCAATTCCCCTTTGATTGACTATGAAGCCGAGGAACATTCCTTCTTGGACCTCGAACACACACTTGGTCGTATTCTGCTTCATCTGATGTTTTTTCAGCTGGTCAAACGTCTGACTGAGATCGCTGATATGATCTGAGGCTTTCTTGCTTTTTGTTAACATATCATCCACATAAACCTCCATGTTCTTGCCTATTTGTTCTTCAATACGTCGCTCCGAATTTTTTGAGCCCAAAGGGCATTACGTTGTAGCAATAAGTTCCTCGGTTGGTAATAAAAGTTGTGATTTTCCTATTTTCTGGTTTCATCTTGATCTGGTTATACCCAGAATAAGCATCCATAAAGCTCAAAGGCTCATGTCCTGACGTAGCATCCACCAATTGATCCATTCTAGGCAAGGGAATGTGGTATTTTGGGCAGGCTTTATTCAAATCACTGAAATCCACACACATCCTCCATTTATCATTCTTTTTTTTTACCATCACAGCGTTGGCCAACCAGGCTGGATACTTAATATCTTCAATAAATTGGGCTTTTTGAAGCTTCTCAACTTCCTCTTGGATAGCTTGATCATTCTCCGGACTGAAAACCCTACGCCTCTGTTTAATCGACTTGGCATCCTTATTGATGTTGAGCTCATGACAGGGGAAATTAGGATCAATCCCCGACATATCCTCATAGCTCCAAGTAAATACATTTCTTCGATGCCTCAAGAATATAATCAATTCCTGTTTAAAGATTGGATCCAGTGTTGAGTCGATCTGCGTATTCTCTTTGGTTTGTCATCGTTCAGGATAATGCTTTCAGTAACTTCCACAACCTGCCCCTTGACTAATTATGTCTCATCTCGGGGATCTAAAGTTTCAACTACATAGTCACTGTTGGGCTCAGTGGTATCTACATGATAAGTGGTGGTCTTTTTCTTCAATTCAATCAAGTCCTCTTGCTCGGTTGAGGAGAAATAACATTCTCTAGACACCTTTTGGTCACCTTTCGCAACACCTACCCCAAAATGAGTTGGAAACTTTAAGCATTGATGGACTGTGGATGGCACAGCTTCAATCTTCTCAATCCTACTCAGTCGAGGATCACGTTATAGGCAGATTGAACGTTTTTCTCCATCACAAAAAAGCGTATTTTCTCAGTACGGCTCGCCGGTCAGGTGCCGAACAACACTTCTAGCTTGATTGTCCTAAGAGGGTAAACCTTTTCACCTGAAAACCCTATTAATGGTATGTGGTAAGGTTCCAGTTGGCTAAGCTTCAAGTCCAAACTCTGACAGCAAGGGGTAAAACATAATATCTGTTGAGCTCCCATTGTCAATCAAAACCCTGGCGATGACAGCATCCTAGATCCTGAATTTGACGATCAATGGATCATCATGGGGATAAAGTACCCCAGAGAGGTCGTTCTTGGAAAATTCAATTACTAGTTTGTCTTTGTTGACCTTCATGGGTCGATCATCTTCGTTCAGATTGATTCTCTAGATATAAGAACAGGCCTGGGCCTCATTCAAGTATGCTTTTCTCTCGGCAGTGTGGTCGCCTCCTCCTGCATCGCCACCTGTAATTACATGATAATCAAATGAACCAAAACTGACCATAGCTACCTCACTCTCTGGTTTCTTAGGCATCTTCGGAAGGTCAGGGTCATCTTCATAACCATCTTCATGATTTCTCTTCCTATCATCTCTGGATTTACATGGGAAATTTGACCTTCCTCTTGCTTCTCTGTCTTCGCGTCGATCAACAAATTTGTTCAATTTTCCTCAGCGGATAAGAGATTCTACTTCATTCTTCAAAGCGATATAGTTATCTGTTGCATGGTCGTGATCCTTGTGGAATTCACAATATTTAGATATGTCCCTCTTGTTAGGCGGTGCCTTCAACCTTTCAGGCCATCGCAAATCCTTATTCTGTTTGATTTCCTAGGATATGGTGAATGGTAACACTCAATGGAGTATAGGTTCCATATTTTTTTAGCTTGTCCTCCTTTTTCAGCTTCTACTCCTTCTGCTCCTTTTGATCATTTTTATTAGGCTTAGTAGCTGGATTCTGTTTTGCAGCCATTGCTTCCTCGACGTTCATTGTTTTTCCTGCCTTCGCCATGAGTTTAGCCATTAGGAGGATCTTTGGCTAGAGTATAATACTGTTCCTCAGGAAGTAATGCAGTGATGGTTGTTTTCTCCTCGTAATCAACCATTTCCAATTTCTCGTTATTAAAGCGAGTGATGTACTCCCTGGTAGTTTTCCCTACTCGCTGCCTTACGCTCAAGAGATGGGCTACTCTTTTTACTGACTTGGCTCCGAAACAGATATTGCTAATAAACAGCTCGGCAAGCTGGTTGAAGTTGGCAATTTGTCCACGGGGAGCGCTATTGTACCATATCTGGGCAAAAACCTGTAATGGTACTTGAAAATGCTCTACATCTCATCTCATCGAGAACTGAATAAATGTCAGTCGCGGCTTGATATTGCTCAATATGTAGAACTGGATCAGTTTTGCCATCATACTTGGGGGTGACTACAGGAGCTTTAAACTTTGATGGAGTAGGAAGATCCACAATCGCCTGAATAAAAGAGGATCCTTTAATAAAACTTCACTTCAAGGGATTCTTTGCTTTTGCCATCTCTCCTAATCGATCTTCCAGTCGCTAGATTGATCCTTTCCACGAAGGATTGCCTACATCAGATTTGTGCGAAGTAGCTCGGTTATCCCGACCATGTGTTTGTGCTGAGCTCTCTTCTTGAGAAATCTGCTCGACGTGTTCAGATCATCGGACGCTTGATCTTGACCTGACTGAAGCTTCACGATGGTCGGCTGGACGTTGAGTGTTCATGAACAACGCTCTAGGAGGATTTCAATTTGCTCGGGGTCCCAAACGGTCAAAAGGCGAAGATCTGCTCAATCTTTCCAGGACGCTTGGCCTTTCAGGAGAGAAAGAATGTCCATCATTGAACTCTGAGGATCTAATTAATGAACTGACTCCTAGGTGATAAGTCATATCATGTGATGATCTGGAATAGATATGTCGATTATGCCTAGGAGGTGTAGGCGGCATATCTCTCCTTGGCGAAGGAACTGCTTGCTGCCCGAATAGGGATGGAGATCTAGCTTGTAACGACTTAGCCAATTGTCTCATGGATTCTTTCATAGCGTCTTGTCCCCAGGCAATATTGGCCAGAATCCCATTTAGGTCGGCTGTTGTAGGCGGAGCAGATAGAACGGTCAAATTGCCTTCGTTTCTGGCACTGGGCTCTGGATCATTCATTTTTCCTTGAGCAAGGGTGTATGAGATTGAGAACGGTAATTAGACACACGTTCTCACAGATGATGCCAATCTGTTGATGTCAAAAAATGAATTTAATCCAAATTTATAATCATAGATCAACTATAGAATTATAATGAAATAATAAAAGAGAGACGAAATTTTAAAGTGATCCGACTATGTAAGAAAACCTACGTCCACTGTTATGGTATTGATTTTAGAGATTACAGAAAGCTAGGTACTCTTGTAAAAAGAATGTCCTAGAATCCGTTCTCTCCTCCCTCTTTGATGAAAGAAATACAACGTATTTATAGTGATCCGGAGATCAAGGGTTGGAATGTCAAGAGACAGAATGCCTTTATACATTTAAGCATTTACACCCGTACATAATGAATATGACTGTTGGTTATGTGACCCACGTGTGGTAAGACCCTTGGTATGGTGACACTTCATTGGTATTGATGGTCTGCATTCTTCATGTTGGTTAGCATGTTTGTCGAGCTACTATACGCTGATTGGAATTTCTACCACGTAAGAAGACATTTGTCCAATTCGGATTGATCCACGTAGGTGGATAATTTTAGGTATCAACGCCGACATTTATCTACATTTCTTCAAAAGCAAAGTGTAAAAAGTTCATCTCCGGTTTGTCTTTCACTTTTATTAAAATAGTTCTCGCATCTTTGAATGTTATCTCAACCCTCCAAAACATTGAATTGACATAGGTATACCCATCCAATTCTGTTTTTTTTATCAGCATGTTTTGGCCTCTGTTAACGTCTCTGAGAATCAAACAAGTTTGCTGAGAAAGAAGATAGAAAAAAGAACTCAACAGTGTTTCTTCTTGGTCCCTCATTCCCTCTTATTTTAATTTTGACAACCCCAACATATGCGACAATAAAAATATTGATTAGGAGACAAATGGAACGATGTGATCTATATATACTATATATGGATCTCGATCAAGATGATAAAAAATTTTGCCTGTGATTATGCCTGTTGTGATGTAGGTTGTTGCCGAAAAACGACGCCAGGAGAATTTCTTATTGACAAACAAGTCCCAATTTGATTATCAAGAAATGATGTTAAATTTGATTGTGGAAAAGACTAATTTTAATTATTGAGACTGGGTAATTAGTTTTTATTAGACCATTGAAGTGTTTTTTTTCAAGTAAAATTATTAAATTTAATTAGATATTCTTAAAAGAGTGTATTTTGCGCTTTATGCAACACTTAAATTAGTCAGACTTGACTGCATCTATGAATGTTCCCCATTCATATAAGGGAAACGGTTTATGTTCCCCTAAAGTAGTTAATCCTATGTTCTTTTTAGGAAAGATTGATAACGCTGAGAGTAAGGTTTCACTTATTAAAAAAAACGGTTTCACTTATATAAAAATAAATTACATAAATTCAAAAACTATATATATACCCACAAGACCACACTCGTAAGCATAATCGCTATACTAAAGAATAATGGGTGTGTTGTCCCAAAAGTGGAAGAGCTATGTTAGGTCTTATTCAAAGGTTGTCGCCAAAAATTGGCTTCTTGTATGCCATTTTGGTACTATGTTACTGGCCATGTCCTCCAAATGTTATCTTTATTTAAAGAAATAGTTATGGTAATCTTATTTAACTCCCCTTCATATAGGGTAAAGTGTCAACATATCATCACTGTAAAACTTTTTTTCTTATAAAAAAAAATTATCCTTGGATAGCAATGAAAAAGGAGTCACTTACAAGTAACATGAGTAAGCAACAATTCCCTTGAATGTTAAAGTCATCTGTGAAAAAACAAAGCACGCGTATTCTTACTTTGTCTTCACAGTGAATGTAGCTTAACAATTCACCTTCATTTCAAAATTATATATTAAAGAAAAAAATTGAAGTAAGGAAAAGGTAAAGTCGCATAAATCAATTAACTTTATAAACACACATCAAATTTATTAACTTGGTTCACATAAATTTTTATCTCTTCTTTATTTCTTTATTGCATATTATCAAACCACACATACAAATGTAGATAAAAGGAAAATCGACTATTGGTAACAATTTATTAATCTACCACACTTCAAAAAAAATTAAATGTAAGGTAAAATTATCCTTCGAAGAGGTCTTGTGAACAACACATCATTGATCCCATATAAGAGAAGATAACATTTTCTTAGAATAAAACAGAGAAACACCTGAAACAATTGGAAGAACGAAGCAAACATCAAGAAAAGACCGTATTACCTCAAAATTGGTACAATGATTAATAAAACCACTCCCATGAGATCAGCAAAACCCTTCTCATGCAAGAAATTAAGACTTGTGAATCATCACAATCATATAATATATGAACAAAAAGAATAGATTGAAAAGGAAAGGGCATGGTAGAAACTCTAGAGAGAGAGGGAGAGGGAGAGGGTGTCAAATACAATGAAACATTTGAAGTTGGGGAGTCATGTAGCGTACTTAGCTTCCAACAATCTTTCCAGACGTACCCTCTTCTCATACGTCCTTGTATTACTGATGACGTTAACTTAATTGTGTTTTCTGAAGGTGCAAATTTATAATCACAAATAGAGTTGTGAAGGCCATGAATGCTAACAATCTTAATTGTCGTTGGGACGGAAGCCGATGGGTTGTAATGGAGCGGGAGACAGTAAGAGAGACTGTCAGCTTACAATAGCCGGCAAATTAGAGTCGCCAATAATGGAAAGGAAGGGAGAAAAATGAGTGTGGGTTACAGGAGAGGTAGAGATGGTTGAGATACTGACGTAAACTACACGTCAAAAGGCTCCTAAAATATCTAAACACACTTTTAGATAGAAAAATACTCTTTTCTATTTCGAAATTTCAGTCTACCTCAAATGAGGCTTACAAGTGGATATTTAAAGGAGAGAAGTAGCATAAGCTCCAAACTAAGACACTGATTACAAAAATGTCATTACTACTCCTTACCTCTAAATAATTAAGCAAAAGAAAGAAAAATACAAACAATAAAAGAAAATAAATAAAAATGACAAATAATCCCTAAAAATGGCCTATTTCCAACACTCCCCGACTTCGAAAAGCTCGTCCTCGAGCGTAGGAGATGGACGGTAAGAAAACAAGGCACCCATCAAAAGAGCTCCTCACATGGAATAAGAGCCGTCCTCGAAAATGTCCCTTGTACCGGCTTACAAGATGTCCATGGAGAATAGGAACACAACCCAAGCATGGCCGACAAACAAAATCGCGACCCGATTCCCGTGAGCCCCCTCAATGCTACGCCGCGGAGAATTTCCTCCGAGCGCATATCAAATGTCACCAAAAATGGATCCACAAACCCACCACCACATCCAATCACCACGTCAACCCTAAGAGAGATAACCGTCAATCCAGCCTCATCAAAATCATCATACCCACTCCCAAAGATCGTAAAGAAATCTTCCTATTCAAATGTTTCCGACGCGCGAAAATGCGTGCGAGTCACCCAAATATCCTCGACAAAAATGTCCAAAAAATCCCCAATACACAATCCATTTTCGTCTTTTCTATCATTCTTGTAATCAACCGACTTGGAAGGTGAGTTTTTATCGTTGATTTGATCCAATTGGGTGTATGAGTGAGGGAGAATGATTGGGTGGAGCAACCAATCTTGGACTAGCAAACGGTAATCTTGAATTGAGCCTCGGGAGTTAATCGGGGCGAAGGCATAATTTTTTTATGTTTGGAGTTTGAAAAGTGGGTGGTGGGTTGGGGGATTCGGGTTGGTGGTGGAGGAATTTTGAGGGTTGGAGTCTATTTGTAAATTGTGGATTGGATTGTAAAATGATAGGTGAAACCCTAGAAGTATGTTCTCTTAGATCTTGAATGGAGGGTTTATGGAATGGATTTAGATTTGGGGGGAAATTAGAGTTCAAGATTTGGGTTTTCGGGGTGATGAGTTTTATGGTGGTGGGTTTGGTGTAGAGGGTGGGGTAGGACAAGGGTTGTGGGTAGAGATTTCTAAGGTTAGGGTTAGGGTTTCGAAAATGGATATAGATTTGTTGTTATGATTGTACCCACTCTCCCGTTCGTGTTTGAATCTCCTCGTATGGTTATTCTTATCTTCTTGGAGCCATTGATTGTAGCGTACGATTTTGATAACAAAAATACACCGATACACCAACACCAATGTGGAGCGACACCCGCTCTGATACCAATTTGACGTAAACTACACGTCAAAAGGCTCCTAAAATATCTAAACACGCACTTTTAGAGAGAAATACTCTTTTCTATTTCAAAATTCAAGTCTACCTCAAACTAGGCTTACAAGTGGGTATTTAAAGGGGAAGAGTAGCTTAGGCTCCAAGCTAAGGCACTGATTACAAAAATGTCATTACTACTCCTTACCTCTAAATAATAAAGCAAAAGAAAGAAAAATACAAACAAAAAAAGAAAATAAAATAAAAATGACAAATAATCCCTAAAAATGACCTATTTCCATCAAATTCAATCTCAGGGCTATTGGTGTCTTTGTGATTAGTTGAGTTCATAAATTAATTTAGGTATGTAGAATTGTATTCTCATTAATGAGGCCATGTGGCAGATAAGGGGATGCTGCCTCCATTATTATATAGTAGTATTAGATAACTTCCATCCCAAATTGATAATCCATAGTAAAAAATAATGATTTTTAAGGATACACTTAATCAACAGCAACTCAATCAACAACCAAGAACAAGACTTATTCGCTACGTGGCATTTGGTGAGTTGATTACGTCTAAAAAAGGAAAGTGGACTCTTAATTTGGGGTGTCCCAAAAAAGAAAAAATAAAGTATGATTAATTTGGGACACGAGTATCATTCATCATGATGACTCTCACTATATATACAGATATCATAGTAGCTCCAGGCTTAAATGGACCACTAAGGGTCGACATCACAAATTCCAAAATCATTATACGCTATAACGGTTTTGGAGGTTGCATGTAACATATCCACTTCGATAATTTTATGATTATAACTGTGCATAACTTTCAATTGCAAATAATCTTTGATGAAGCCCCCAAGAGAGAATGGGACATAAAAATTTATTTGGCTGTCACCATAAACTAGCATTTTTCCTAGAGTTACGATTTGAATTTTTTTTGTGTTTTACATGTAGTTTGTTATGAAATTATCAGAGGGAAAATGTTCTGAACCAACCTAATCATAAATCTACTATAAAACCCTAATTCCCTCTTCTTAATCGTGAATTGTAATGAGATCAATGACTGTTTTCGCTTTAACCAGAAATGATTTCATATTGTGTCATGACGTCAAAAAGATAGATATAGATGTACCATGAGATACTTTTAATACAATAAACAGGTACTGAAACTTACTAAATCCAAACCACCCACACCCCACCCCACCCACCACCACCACCACCCAAAAAAAAAACACAAATCCTAAATAAATAAAGGAAACAATGCAGAAGATAACAAGCAGATGTAAAGATAGACTCTAATTATCACCTTCCCAAGTTCAAATGTGCCACCATCTTGCTGGTAAAGCTATGTTTGGATGCAGCAAGCCGCCAACAATTAACAGCAATCTGTAAGATGAAGTCGCATCAATTCTAAGTTATAGGATAACCATCATAGTTACTAGTCTGGTGAAAACTAAAATTCTATGTATTTTTTTCCTCTTCATACCATTTTAAGGTGGACATAAAGAATGAAGCTACTAAAGATAATGGAGCTTCTGGCAGCATTGACAGCAACACATCAAATCAAATCTCATGCAAATCTTTGGATAGTCAAAAAGCATATAAAGTTAAGAATCAACATCAGCAATTAAACCCAATGAATAAGGATGTCAATGGGGCGGATTTTCACGGGGACCCAACCCAACCCGACCCTAATGGGGAATTTTGGGAGCTTGACAAATAAGTCATTTTTTACATAAGACATTTCCTACTAGGTCCTATCACAATATATTTTCCTCAATAGGTCCTATTTGTACATATAGTGAATATTCACTGTATATTTACAAATAGGACCTATTGGAACAAATATCTTTTTTCACGGAACCTGATGGAGCAAAAGAAAGATGTTAGGACCTATTGAACTACATACTTAGTAAACGGGACTAATTGGTAAAAAAAAAATGAATTTTTGGGTTATTAGGGGTCGGGTTCAAATTTTAATATAAAAAAATAAAAAAAACATCGAATCGGGTTTTGTATACACAAACCCCGAACCCGCCCCATTTAAGGGTATTATTATGAATATACCCTTATATATAGTTATATATAGTTATGTTTTAGGTTTTGTTTACCCATTTGTCTCATCATACTTCACTAAGGAAGACAGCTGCTCTCCCTCTTTCCCTCCTGGACCCCTCACGGCCGATCTGAAATGCCGGAGCTCTCACGGCCTATCTGAAATGCCGAAACCCTCACGCCGGAGCCTTCACAGTATGATTTTCTGCTCATACGCACACTGATCTATCATTCATAAATCAAAGCAGTTTAATCAAAAAAATATAAGGAAGATGAGAAGCGGTTTAATGTAAAAAATAAGCAAGCTGTCAAGAGATTCATTTACAGCAATCAATGCACAACAAATTTTTGAAACAAGCTGAAAAATATATGAATCTCTTTTGAATGAACAAGCTGAAAAAGAAGCAAATTCATTTTAAAAAATATATGAATCTGTTTTAAAAAAGTATATGAATCTGCTTTTAAAAAATATATGAATCTGTTTTAAAAAAGATATATGAATCTGTTTTTAAAAAATATATGAATCTGTTTTTAAAAAATTTATGAACCTGTTTTCTAAACAATATTGTAAAAAAATATTGAGTATACTTTTTATGAATCAGTTTTTTATGTAGGCTGAATTTTTCGTTACTCGCATAAATGAAGGCTGAATATTTTTTACATTGCATCAGTCTTGTAATAATGACTGAACAAGGGAGAATCAAAGCATGCAATCTGTTAATTTGAGTTCAAATCCATCAACTCGTAGTCTCATTTCAAACCCAAATTATTCAACACAAATGAAGGGGAGAATCCTACTCAAAAATCTATTGAAAACCCTTTAAAGAGAGCAAGGTCAAAAACATCTAGGGTTTGGAATGACATAAAACCAGTAAAAATAAATGGAGTTGATTATGCTATTTGTAATATTTGTGGAGCTAAACTGAAAGCAGGTAGCAAGAATGGGACAATGTCTTGGATTGACCATTTGGAGAGGTGTAAGAAAGTCCTTGGTGGAGTTGGTGATATTAGTCAACAACTACTTAAAGTGGGAGAAAAGAAAAAAATGGGAATGTTGATTTGAAAAACCATTACTTTGATCAAGATAAATCAAGGTACGAACTTGCCGTGATGATTATCTTGCATGAGTATCCAGTCCGTTTTGTTTCTCATATTGGGTTTCGGAGATTTGTTGCTAGCCTTCAACCACAAATTTAAAATGGTTTCTACGAATACAGTTAAAAGTGACGTTGTAGACACCCCATCCTAGGACCCCCCCTAAGCACCTCCTTAGGTCCCTAGCACTCACTCGTTCACCATAAACCATAAGTCATGCTTCGAGTACTCCGAGCATTAATCTGAAGGCCACAAGGCACTCCCGGGCCCCGTTCGACTCCGGTCAACTCTCCCGCTCAAGCGAAAACTCAATGAATCTGCAAAGGGCTCTGAATCCCCTTTCTAATGGTCCGTCCCGTGCGCGAATAGGCCTTATGGTTCGACGAACGGTCTGTTTTACTCCAAAAACTGATCTGGAGGCCACCGGACAACGTTTGACTCCGGTCAACTCTCCAGCTTAAGCGAAGCTCAACGAATCTTTGAAGGGCTCTGAATCCCCTTTCCAACGGTCCATTCTGTGCGCAGATCAGCCTTGTGGTTAGAACGAATGACCCATTTTACTCCAAAGGGGCATCGGGTGTTTCCGGGCCCCGTTTGACCCTGGTCAACTCTCCGAACCAAGAGAGACTCAATGAAATCTCGAAGGGCACTGAATTCCCTTTTTCAATGGTCTGCTCCGTGCACGAATCGACCTTACGATTCGGATGAACGATCCGTTTTCCTTCGAAAACCTCCCGTCCAGACACCATCGGGAGCTTCCGAGCCCCGTTTGACTTCGGTCAACTCCCGGGGTGGCTCAATGGATTCTTAAAGGGCTCTGAATTCCCTTTCCAACGGTCTGCCCCATGCGCGATTCGGATTCACAGTTTTTATTTTATGCCCGTTTTTCCGAAAAAACTGTTCCGGACTGCCTATAAGCACCCCAGGGACCCTGCCTATCGGCAGTGTGCTTGAGGTGCTATGCCGATAGGCAAGTCAAGACCCGTGTCAATCAGCACCCCTTTTGGCCCTATAAATAAAGGTCATGACCTCACTTTGAAAACAACACCTGAATACCCCTCTCAGCAAGTCAGAGAACATTCTCTCGAATTCAGAGTTGTTCCCTTTCTTTAAAAAAAACAATCTTCCCACATTCCCTTTCATCACTTTCTTACCTAACTTGGTAATTCCCCCCACCTCTCCATACCATTTTCATACCATTGCAAGATTAGCATATCTACATCTCAAGGTCACCATCAAGCATTCATAAAGATGTTCAATTCTCCATCCCTTACTCTAATTCTTCCATTTTAGTATTAATCTTCTTAATTCTATTTTAGTACTTTTGTCTCATTACATCACATCCATTAATCTCCATTTTTTATTTGTAGTATTTGCACATAATTAATTTTCATAAAAAAATCCAAAAAAAAGAAAAAAGGGGTTTATCTATAAATTCCAAAAGAGGGATTTCCATTTCCATTTCACTCTTAAAAGCACATTTCCTCCGTACAAACGCATAAGAGAAATCCCCCGTTTGGATTTATGGATTGAAAGCCACCCTATGCTATCTTCGAACTACATGAACTTTGATGCCATTGGGCTACATAGGCGTCTTGGGTCAAGCCAGAGATTCGAGTCCTCCTTTATGCATGTTTATATGTTTCTTTCATATTTTATATATATAATCTTTATGAATCTCATATTCTTACATGTTTATGTTTCGTTCGAAACACACATTCGCTCTTCCATAGCGACTTATGATTCGGCAAACACTCATACTATATTTTGAATAATTATTTTCGGGAACATTTCTAAGCATGAATTCATTTCATCATTTTCCATGACGCGAGAGTTGAATGATTCCATTCTACACCTATATTATATACATGTGCACACACTTCACGGAGTCTAAAAGGAAAAGTAACATTAGCCCATGAGAAACCAAAAGGACGGAATGGGTGCCTAACACCTTTCCATTCCATAACTTAGTCCCCGGACCTTCGAACTATCTGGTTTCGCAAGCATTAGTATTGGCCTTGATGCCGTCCTCTCGAGGCGGTGACATTCTTTTGCCTGTTTTGAGCAAAATAAGCTGGAGACTCTATCTCTTTACATTATCCCCACAACGAGGACGATCGAGCGCCCCGAGGAAGGGCGCATCCGCTCGCGCCGGAGGGAATCCGAAACCCCGAGATGGCCACAGACATAGTGAAGATATATGATTTTGAGAAGGAAAAGACAATGAATTTGCTAGATAGGCTTAGGGGTAGAGTGGCCATCACAACAGATATGTGGACTTCCAACCAAACCAAGAAGGGTTTCATGGCAGTCACAACTCATTTCATTGATGAGTCATGGTTGTTGCAAAGTCGTATCTTGAGGTACATTTTAATCTTTAATTTTATTGCTTTACATGTTGTGATCATATAATTTATATTTTATTCACTTCATTTTATTTAAATATGATATTTTTTTAGGTTAATTTATGTTCCAACTCCATATAATAAGGAAGCTCTCTGTGACGTGCTTGATGAGATAGGAAGTGAAATTGAGAGGGTGAGGGATAGTGTTGTGTTTTGGACAGCTTCGGATAAAAGAATTGAAAAGTTTGTGGAGATATCTAAACAATTGCGCATTTCTTACACTCAAAAGTTCTGTCTTAATTGCAAAACACGTTGGAACTCAACTTATTTGATGTTACAAGCAGCCTTGTATAAGGATGCGTTTGGAAGAGACTTAAGTAGCATGAGAGGCTTTATACTAGTTTGCCAACGGAGGATGATTGGGATATAGAGAATGAGAATTGTGAAAGATTGAAATTATTTTATAATATGGATGAGTTATTTTTTGGGAATCATTATCCCACTGCCAATTGTTATTTTCCTAAAATATGTGATATTAAGTTGGCATTGATTAAGTGGACACAAGATTTTAATCCAATAATTAGCTCCATGGCATAAAAAATGATGGAGAAATATGATAAATATTGGAGTGTTTGTCATTGCATAATGGGAGTTGCGGTAGTCTTGGATCCTAGGTATAAAATGAAGTTGGTTGAGTACTACTTTCCTCTCAAATATGATGCACAAGGTATATTTGAAATTCAAAAAATTCGGAATACCTGTTATGAATTGTTGGATGAATATCAATCAAATGCGAGGGGCTCATTTGCTAGGACTAGTGTTGGGGAATCTTCATTTTCTTGTCAATCTGGGCTGAGATATCTGATTATAGTATGGGTGATAGCGATCATCTTTCGAATTTTGATAAATTTGTGAATGCTAGTTGTAGTAGTGCGACGGTTAAGTCGGAGTTGAATTTTTATTTAGAAGAAAGTGTATTGTCAAGAACTCCGGACTTTGATGTGTTGAGTTGGTGGAAAACAAATGGGATTAAGTTTCCAACTTTGCAAAAAATAGTTCTGGATGTTTTAGCTATTCCCGTATCAACCGTTGCATTCTAGTCGGCGTTTAGCACTAGTGGGAAATTGGTTAGTCCACACCGTAGAAGACTTCACCCGGATACTTTGGAGGCTTTTATGTGTGTACAAAATTGGCTATGGAATGACATAAATGGTAAAATAATTCATAACTAGTTTGTTTATTTATTTTCTTATCCGATATCCATAACTAATGCTGAAAGACGCGGTTGGATCCCCGGTGATTAATTATCTCACATTAAAATAATAATTTCCTTTACAATAGATGCGGAAGCGTTGAGATGGTTTAACTTTCAAAAACAACAACAAGTTTTAATATCTTCCAAACAAGATTAAAACATAATTCAAGTCCTAGAATTTGCCTAAGTCATCATTAACAATTATTCAAAGTTAGGCGAAACCAATTTTAGCAAGTGACTTGAATAAACCAATTTTACCCAATATTTAATTTAAGTCCCAAATTAAATGAGTGTGAGAATTAAACCCAATTTTATCTTGAAATTATCCTAAGCATGGATTCTAAATTATTGTGCAAGATAAAATAAGCAAAGTCACACTACACCGCGATGTACGAGGAAAAACCCACTAACGGGAAAAAACCTCGGGACGGCCCTAGCCTCAAATCCACTAAAAACGGTATTACAAAATACAAGACAAAAGACTTACTTCCTAAACTCGAACCCTCTCAAGCCGTGATGCTCCTTCTTGTATCAACCTCCAATTAGCGGATAACCAACGGAGCTCCACCGTGGTCTCGGAATACACCGATGGGACTTTATATGGTCACCGTTACCCAAGCATGGAGCCTTTCTCCTTTTGGGTAGAATCTCAACAAAAGTCTTCTTTGTGATGGGGTGTAGAAGCAAACCCGAAACGTCTCTTGAATTCGGTAGAGAAAACCGGTGCCAAAAACTCCAAGCAATTGATATAAATATAGAAACTTGGATAAACGATTATTGGGTGTAAACTAGAGTGTGTATGAATTTTTCATTAAAAATTGACACTCAAAACTTGAACATTTTCCTAGAGTAATTTTGCTCTCAAACTCTCTTTTGGAGGTAAACAAATGTTGGAAAAGTTGTCTTGGAAAATGTGTTTCCCGCACATAATAATGCATGAAAAAAGTTGGTTGAAAACCAAGTGGAAGAGTGGGGAAAAACTGCAAAAAACTGCCAAAAAACTGTTCCCGCTGGAAGTTCGTTCGAACGAACGTGATTCTCGTTCGAACGAGACTCCTAACGAGTGACCAGCCTGGGCTCGTTAGAGGTTCGTTAGATACCTCGTTAGAACGAGCATTCGTTCGAACGACATATCGAACGACTGTCCAGTTAGGGTCGTTGGCAAAACTCGTTCGAACGAACCTGGTTCGAACGACAAAACTCGTTCGAACGAAACAGGTTCGAACGAAAAAAACTCGTTCGAACGACATTTCAAACGAACAACCAGAAAGATTGAAAAATTCGATTTTGGCCCAGAAACTTTTATATACTTATTTTAAAGTTCTTAATTGATTCTTTCTGAAAATAAAATGCAGTTTTATTAAACCTAACACCCAATACAAATTGTTCCAAGCTCCTATATACATATAATTACATTCATACCTTGGGAGCATGGAACCTTAGTTGATGACGTAGAAACGAGGCACACAAACCGGCATTTTGATGAAGCTTTAAGTTCTTTGCCGCTACGTCTTCAACATACACTTCATACGCTTGAGAATATTACAATAAATACTATCCTATGAAAAAATGTTTTTGTCCGGAATTGAGCCAAAACTATATATGGTGTGTCCTTACAAATGCAATGACTATTAATAATTTTTCTAGCTAATTGTTCGACCGCCGAAAGTTTGACATGTGCCTCCAAAATGTATCAGGAAGAGGATGATCCAACCATGGTATATTTTTAAAACTTATTAATGAACTAAAGAAGGATAAATTTTTTGTGAATTGGAGATTTAATCATTTAGGGTCCGTTTGGTTGCCATGTTTTGCCATGGCAAATGCCAAAAAGTTGGCAAATATGAAAAATTTGTTCACTTTTTGGCTGTTCGGTAGCACAATTTGCCGTGGCATTATTTGCCAGTGTACAACATCCTTTATGCATTAAGTGTTGGCAAATTTTGCTTACCTATTTGAGTGAGAAATATTTGTCAACAAATTTGCTAACTTCTTAAACGGTTTTAATGTTTTAAAAAAATTAAAAACAATTTTGAACAATTAAAAAACTGTTATGAATATTTAAAAACTGTTTTGTAATGTTTTAAAAACTGTTTTTAATATTATAAAAAACTGTTAAGAAAATGTTATACAAATTTTTTTAAAAATCGTATTATAAAAATATTGTAAAAACTGTTTTAATGTTTTAAAAAGAATTTTAAAAACTTTTAATTAAAAAAACTGTTATGAATATTTAAAAACTTTTTTGTAATGTTTTAAAAACTGTTTTTAATATTATAAAAAATTGCTAAGAAAATGTTTTACAATTTTTTTTTAAAACCGTATTATAAAAATATTGTAAAAATTGTTTTTAAAATTTTTAAAAACTGTTTAGAATATATTATAAAAACTGTTTTAAACTGTTTTAAAAATAATTTTAAGAAAATGCTATAAAAATCTGTGTTATTAAAATGTTTTGTCTAAAAAATTTGTTTTACCTCATTTGGTTGTTTGATAGCCTAATGTTTATTTTGGCAAAGTTTGCCATGACAAATATTACCATGACAAAGTTTGCCATGGCATGTACCAAACAGACCCTTATATTCTTTGGTAATGTAGGGCAAGCAGTAACATTTTGGGAGGATGGAAGATGGAGTAACATTTCGGGAGGATGAAAGATGATCAAGAAATGATGAAGGATGATATTTGAAGATGGGATCTTTATGTTGTTGGCTTTTGATTTAGATGAAATATTTTGGGAGGATTAAACATTTTGTTTGTTGGTTCTTGAAAAATTATGTGATCTTAGTGATATGTTTGGTAAATGTGTAAGTTGTTTTTAGTTGTTAGCGGGTTAAGCGGGGCGAGTTTGGGGAGAGGGTTAAACACGACGGGGCAGGTTTGAGAAAGGGGGCTGGTTGGCGGGTTTAGGGGCGGGGAAGGGTATACCCGCCCCAAATCCACCCCGTTGGCATCCCTACCAATGGAGTCCTATAGAATCTTCCTATATTATATGAAGTAGGTGGAGAAATTTGTGGAAGTTAGGTTGCATAATGGGCAACTTGGATATATGAAATTAATTTGTGTTTAAATATTTGTGTGGTTTTTATTAAAACTATGTTTGTTTATTTAACCACAATGTGTGGTGTCAATTGTATTTTCTTTAGTATAAATCCAAGTTGGCATCCCTACCAATGGAGACCTATAGCCTTAAGTGTTTATTAATTGTATTTTCTTTAGTATAAATACCTCCCTTCACTAATGTTTGTGATCATCCAAAAATAAGTCAAGTAATAAACACTTAAGGCTATAATTGAGTATTCTTTTGAGTGTTTTTCTTTTGATATGTGCTTCTCTTTTGAGTAAATTTCTTGTAAATATTAGAGTTTGTGTACTTTAATTTTTAACAATTAATATTAGAGCGATACGATCGGATACCGATTACGGGGTGAGTTTTCTTGAGTCGTGAGAAGTTCGTATTCTACAAGTTTGTATCTTGAAATCAAACTTGTTCGGTATTATCAAAATTTTGCCGATACGATGGGTGATCTTCAAGTAGTCAAGACGCTCGACAACCAACATTACAACATGTGGGCGACGTGTATGATGTCCTACATGCAAGGCCAAGATCTTTGAGAGGTAGTCGGAAGTAGTGAAGTTACGCAACCGGCACAGGACACCAACGGCACCTTGCGCAAATGGAAGATTAAATTGGGCAAAGCAATGTTTGCCTTTAAGACCACAATTGAAGAAGAAATGTTGGAGCACATCCGGGAAGTCAAAACACCGAAAGAAGCGTGGGACACATTCGTTGCACTTTGAAAAACGAAGAACGATACAAGACTGCAACTTCTCAAGAACGAGCTGTTTTTAATTATACAACGCGATATGATGATTGCTTAGTAAAATCAATATGCCGTAAAATTTCTAAATTAGATTCTACTGCTGCTATTGGAGGAACCAGGATAAAAAGAATAATTATTCGTTGTCTGAGACCTGAATACCAAGGTTTTGTTGTCGCTGTACAAGGATGGCCGACTCAACCATCACTTCTTGATTTTGAAAATTTGCTTTCCGATCAAGAAGCAATGGCTAAGCAAATCGGAGGGGTCGCGCTGAAGAGTGAGGAGGAAGCACTCTACACCAACAAAAATAAAGGCCACTTCTAGCAGCACACCAGAGGTAGATCTAAAAAGGAAGGTGACAAGACAAAAGGTTATGAAGAAGAGGTAGTCTCTCGTCGAGGGGGAACTTCAACGTATCGTGGCAATAATAGTCAATCGAAGCAAAATAGAAAAATTTTGGACAGAATGTTATAACTGTGGGAAGAAGGGTCATATAGCGAAAGATTGTTGGTCCAACAAAAAGTCCGCTGAGAGAAATGCTGTTACTTCCAGATATAAGGAGAAAAGGGGAGACGATTGGGACGCCGAAGCATTTTTCGTAACGGAGGTAGAAGGGTTAGCTCTCACGGTAACAACGCCGGAACGAATTAACTACAAGAATGACTGGATCGTTGACTCATGTTGCTTAAATCACATGATGGGTGACAAACAGAAGTTAAAGAACTTGGCTGAGAAAAAGGGAAGTCATGTGGTGGTGACGGCCAACAACTCGAGGTTACTGATAGCGCACATCGGTAAAACAGCAATTGCGCCCCGATATAGTCCTAACCATGTGCCACTTCAAGATGTCTATCATGTTCCAAGCATGAAGAAAAATTTGTTATTAGTGGCTCAGTTGACATCCTCAGGCTACCATGTCTTATTCAATCCACAAGACGTGAAGGTATATCGAGACCTCAAGATCTCAGGAATGCAGACAATGGAGGGACGGTAATTGGAGTCAGTCTATGTGATGTCATCAGAGGCCACATATGTAGACAAGACAAAAAGGAACGAGATAGCAAATCTGTGGCACATGAGATTGGGTCACACTAACTATCACAAACTAAGTGTGATAATGAAGAAGTCAATGCTTAAAGGTATTCCTCAGCTATATGTAAGAACAGACACGGTCTGTGCAGGATGTCGGTATTGAAAGGTGCATTAACTACCGTACGAGGAGTCGAAGTTTAAAGCAAAAAACCATTAGAGTTAGTTCACTCTGAAGTGTTCGGGCCTATTAAACAATCATCAGTTGGCAGGATGCGGTTCATGGTGCCGTTTATTGATGACTTCTCAAGATATGTGTGGATTTACTTTATGAAGGAAAAATCAACACATTCTCAAAGTTAAAAGAATTCAAAGAAATGATGAAAGGAGAAGTGGAAAATAAGATCATTTGCTTGTGCTCAGATAATGGAGGAGAATACAACTCAGACGAGTTCTCTCAGTATCTACGAGATTATAGAACACGTCATCAGTTTACATGTGCCGACATGCCAATATGGTGTAGCAGAGACAGAACCGACATCTTGTAGAGATTTTTCGGAGCATGCTACCTGCGAAGAATGTACCGAGAAGGTTTTGGGCTGAAGCCATGAGAACAACCACCCATGTGATCAACAAACTTCCTCAACCAAGGTTAGAGTTTGTTTCACCTTTTGAGAAATTGTGGAATATGAAACCTACAGTAAGATACTTTCGAGTATATGGTCGTGTATGTTATGTATTTGTTCCAAGCCATTAACATAGCAAGTTTGACAAGAAAGCAGTCAGATGTATCTTTATAGGATACGATGGCCAGAGGAAAGGGTGGAAATGTTGATTCTACGAGTGGAAGATATTACACATCACGAGTTGTGGTGTTTGATGAAGCATCTTCTTGGTGGTCCTCAAAAAAGGAGGTGTTACCAGATTCGAGGGAATTCAAAGACGAGTTGCAACAAAAGATGGGGGAGCTAACAGCTCAAATCCGATTGAGTTCAGACGAGCCTGAAAATTCACACAATAGTAATAATCTTTGGCAAATTGGTATGTATCAACAACCAGCTGAAGAAGATAGGCCTAGTGAAACGGAGAATCAACTCCACAAGCACAACTCATAAGGTCAACGAGAATCCGAAAGGCAAATCCCAAATATGCCAACGCAGCAATAGCAGAGAATATTACAAAAGAAACAGAGACATTTAAAGAAGCATCGCAGAATTCCGAATGGATTAAAGCTGTAGAAGAAGAAATCACTGCGCTAGAGATTTGGTGTCAAAGACAAGAGATGTGAAACCTATATCCTCCAAATGGGTTTACAAGACAAAGCGTCGTCCAGATGGATCAATCGGGAGATACAAGGCTTGACTAGTAACTCGAGGGTTCTCTCAGCATGGACTAGATTATCATGAAATGCTTAGTCCAGTGGCAAAACTTACAACTGTACGAGTCTTGCTTGCACTTGAGCCCATCTAATGTAATCAAGGGTGTGGAAGCGTAAAAGAATTATTATCTACACAACAACAACAACATGGAAAATGAAGAAGGGTTTCTTATTTCTCTCTCTAGTCTCTCAATATCAAAATAGCAAAAGTCCCACAAAAGAGGGCCCTTTGGCTATTTATACTAAAAATACAAAAGACTAAAAAAACAAAATAAAATAAAAAGAATGATAAAAATGACGCTCATGCCCCTATGCTCCTGCATCACTCTCCCTCCCTTGAGAAGACTCCGTATATTGCCGATTGAAATCAGGGTCGATGTGCTGCAGTGGCCTCTGTGATCCAGGAATCTTCGGCCTTAGGACGGCCAATTCAACGAACCAAGTATCGCGTATAATCACCCAAAGATAAAAATACGAGCTCGAAGTCTAGAATTCCCTCCACACGATCTATGTGAGAGCGAACCGAGTGGGTCGGTTGAATGGGAATCGACGGGGCATGAGTCCCCCTTAATGGAGAAAGGTCCACCACGTTGAACGTACGGTGCATGCGGAACTCATCGAGGAGATCAATCTCATAAACATTCGGTCCACAAGCTCGGATAATAGGAAAAGGCCCAAATCGGTGCATAAGAAGCTTAGTACCCTTGCCTTCTCGGCACGCCTTCTAGAGGTATACCATAACTAGATCGCCCGAGTGGAAGGAGACAAAGCGATGGTGCTCATCGGTGGCCTCCTTATAAGATCCGATAAAATCCATCGAAACATTCTGCCATGGTTTCTCAGGAATCGACAACGGAGTATAAAGACCCGCATTGGTATGCTGGCCCTTCGCCGTCTGGCAAGTGTAGCAACGCCTAATGAAGGCGTTGGTATCCCTCCTCATCGTCGGCCAGTAAAATCGGTCCCGCAGTATCGCGTGAGTACACGCTTGTCCCAAATGGCCAGCCAATCCTCCCCGGTGGATCTCATAAATGATCTTCTCCCGCAAGGAATAAGATGATATACATAAGGCCGTCCCTCAGTATAGGAATCCATCATGTAATTAATACTCACCCGAAGCACCATTGCCCTGCTGGCAAGCTGCAAAGATCGGTCCAAACTCTATATCAGTCGAACTTCATCAAACCTAAACACTTGACTCCTAAGAGTCACCAACCCATGCGCCCTCCTGCTAAGGGCATCCGCCACCTGATTCTCCTTTCCCGGCTTGTACTGCAAATGAAAAGTGTAGCGCTGAAGGTAAGCGATCCACTTGGCGTGCCTATCACTAACATGCCGTTGACTATGTAGGAAACGTAACGCTTCGTGATTGGACTTGATGACAAACTCCTTATGGAGGAGATGGGGTAACCAAAACTTCACCGTCTTTACAACTGCATAGAACTCGAGATCATATGTCGAATAATTGAGGGCGACCACTGTTAACTTTTGACTAAAGAAAGCGATCGGTTTCCCATTCTGGCTCAAAACAGCACCCACCCCTCTCTTGCAAGCATCGCAAGACAACTCAAATAGCTGATCGAATTCTGGCAATGCTAAAATAATCGTCGTCGTCATCAACTCCTTGACACACGTGAAGTCTTTATCCGCTTTTGGAGTCCACCGAAACTCAAAACACTCATCAAGTCCGTGATAGGCATCATGACCCTGCTGAATCCGTCTATAAAGCACCGATAAAACCCGACTAGGCCATGAAAGCTGCGGACCTGGGATACCGATGTGGGTGGGGGCCAATCCATTATCGCCTGAACTTTGGCATCATCCACCGACTTCGCCAGAAACCACATAAACCAAGAATGTCACTAATGGTACCATAAAAGTACACTTCTTCAACGTGAGAAAGAATCACTCGGCTCGTAGGACCTCCAACACCTGAGCCACATGGTCAAGGTGCTCCTCCTTTGATCGGCTGTAAACCAGAATATCATCAAAATAGGCCACCACAAATTTGCCCATGAAAGGGAGCAAGATTTGTGTCATCACACCCTCATAAAGGTAAATGGAGCATTGCAGAGGCCGAAAGGCATCACCGTCCACTCGTATAGCCCGTCCTCGTCTTGAAGGCAGTCTTCCCCACATCCCTAGTTTCATGGGAATTTGGTGATAGACACTCTTCAAGTCCGGCTTAGAGAAAACCCTCGCACCATAGAGTTGGTCTAGTATATCCTCTAATCTGGGCATTGAAAACTTGTACTTAACGGTGATCTTATTAATAGCTCGGCTATCAACACACATACGCCAACTCCCATCCTTCTTTGACGCTAACAGGGCGGAACTGCACAAGGAGACATACTCTCCCGATTATAGCCCTTGTCACATAGCCCTGTGACCTGCCTCTACAACTCTGTATGCTCCATGGAAGATATGCGATAATGGGGGGAGGTTGGGGAGTTGTACCCGAGGATAAAATCAATAGCATGTTGTATATCCCGAAGAGGAGGAAGATCATCTGGAGGCGTACACATGTCGGCAAAAGAATCCAACAAGCTCTGGACTCGTAGGGGAACGGACGCCTCCGAGGTGGTAATAGGACAAATGAGAGTGTAACATAACCTTGTCTTTGCGGTCTCTGTTGCTAACTCCTCATGTGAGACTACTGGAACAAAGGGCCGCGACATCGAAAATGGTCGCATGGGGCGGAGGAAAAAGTTTCTCTTCTCATGCATAAGCGAATAGGTGTTAGCTCGACCGTCATGCATGCTACGATGATCAAATTGTCATGGTCTCCACAAAAGAAGTAGCATATCCGCATATCCACCACAGTGCACAAAACCTCAAAATGGTAGTCCCCAATAGAAAAAGTCACTTGGCATTGTCGGCTAGGGGCAAGTGTGGCTCCACTACCTAACCACCCAATTCAGCACGGAGAGGTTAAAGATTCCGTGGAAAGTTTTAACTTGTCTACCATTTTTTAAGCCGCCAAATTGTCGCTAGCTCCGCCGTCAAAGATCACCGTACAAAGCCTCCCTTTCGCAGTACGAGTAAAAAATATACTCGTGCGGATCCATGTGTCATCACTAGGAGGAGGTGATTGAGTGTCCACCGAAGCCGTGATCATAACAATGTGTGTAGACGATAGAAATATCAGCAATTTTTGAATGAGCACGACAAAAAGAGTCACGTTGTTGGCAAATGGATTGAGCAGTAGGTAAGGGTACATCAATAGGAATGGGGAGGATGCCCAAGGGGGCGCATCTTTTGTATAAGGGATTAGGATTTTTAGATGGGGCGGATGTTAAGTTTCTTGGGAGTGGGTTAAATAGGGGTTGGAATTTATTTTTTGTTGAAATTGGCTAGGGTTTGTATTATAGTGAATCTTGCGCCGATTTTCTGCATTGGGCCTTCAATTTGGGTCACGACTAAAATCGAACCACTCGGAGGCTGACCCACATGGGTCGATGGTTTGGAGACGTCGACAACTGGTCCGGGCAGGTCCTGGTGATAAACCGACAAGGGTTGGTGGTGGTCTGCCCCTTTAACGTTGGCGGAGCTCTCGGTATCTTCAGCAAGGGCTTAGGCCCTGTCACCTTGTGGTTCTTGGGCAAAATCGATGGTGGGAATTAACTTGGTGCCAAGTGGCGGCGTGGGTTTTAGGCCAACGGCTACCCCAGTCTAAGTTTCCGGTGTAACCCGGCTGTCGATAGTGGTTGGAATAGACCTGTTGTCCACCGCATAGGTGGTTCGGTGCTATGGTTTGATCGAAAGTCCTTCAGATGAATCAAATTTGAGTCCTAATCTTCTATGAACGTGGTTGATCCAAGAACAAACCACGATGTAATCAAGGGTGCGGAAGCGTAAAAGAATTATTATCTACACAACAGCAACAACAACAACAACAAAACATGGAAAATGAATAAGGGCTCTTATTTCTTTCTCTAGTCCCTCAATATCAAAATGACAAAGGTCTCACAAAAGAGGGCCCTTTGGCTATTTATACTAAAGATACAAAAGACTAAAAAACAAAATAAATAAATAAAGAATGATAAAAAGGACGCTCATATCCCTATGCTCCTGCATCACCATCAAATATTGGAACTTGTGCCAGATGGATGTGAATGCTTTTCTTCATGGGGCGTTGGATCGGGAGATCTACATAATTCAACCAATGGGCTTTGAGAACAAAGTTCATCCCGAGTTCGAGTGTAAGCAGAGAAGGGGGCTCTACGGATTAAAGCAAGCACTAAGGGCGTGGTATGGTTAGATTACTGAATTTCTTACCCAAAGTGGTTATTCAATAACATCTGCAGATTCCAGCTTATTCGTCAAAGCCAATAGAGGAAAGATAGTTGTTGTCCTAATATATGTGAATGGTCTAATCATCACTAGTGATGACGAGACAAAAATTCGCCGAACAAAAGAGAATTTGTCAGTTCGTTTTCAGAAGAAAGAGTTTGGACAACTTAAGCACTTTCTTGGGCTAGAGGTTGAACACACACAAGAAGGGATATTTCTGTGTCAACAGAAATATGCAAAAGATTTGTTGCAGAAGTTTGGGATGCTTGAGTGCAAGCCAATCTCAACGTCAATGGAACCGAATGCCAAGATCTGTGCACATGAAGGCAGAAACTTGGAAGATGCAACGATGTATCGACAATTGGTAGGTACTCCGATCAACTTGACCTTGACTCGGCCTGACATTTCTTATGCAGTTGGTGTGATGAGTCGGTACATGCAAAATCCAAATACGCCTTATTTGGAAGCACTTGAGCGAATACTAAGATGTGTGAAGAGTATAATTGACTATGGTCTTTTGTACAAGAAAGGTGAAGGCTGCAAGCGATTTGGTTATGCGACGCTGACTATGTAGGAGATCATGACACCAGGAGATCAACTGTCGGATATGTGTTTAAGCTTATTCAGGAACGATTTCTTAATGCAGCAAGAGACAGCCGATTATATCCTTGTCAACCACGGAAGCAGAGTACCAAGCAGCAGCAATGGCATCTCAATGAATAATATACATCAACCAGTAGATTATGCCGTTCCGTTGTACTGTGACAACCAATCAGCAATTCGTTAGAATCCAGTCTTTCATGCAAAATTAAGTATGTAGAGGTGCACTATTTTTTTATTAAAGAGAATGTTCTGCAAGAAGAGATTGAGATGAGACAGGTCAAGACGGATGATCAAGATGCAGACTTGTTCACAAAAAGTTTGAGTACTGGCATGTTGGAAAATTTCGTTATCACCTCAATATGGTGCAAAAAATGTGAGCCGGTGTTGAGAGAAAGTGTTAAGAATCAATATCAGCCATTAAACCCAATGGAGTCCCATAAAAGCTTCCTATATTAGGTGAAGTGGAGAAATTAGTGGAAGTTAAGTTGCATAATGGGCAACTTAGATAGATGAAATTAATTAATGCTTTAATATTTGTGTGATTTTTATTAAAAGTGTGTTTGTTTATTTAACCAATGTGTGGTGTTGATTGTATTTTCTTTATTATAAATACCTCCCTTCACCAATGTTTGTAATCATCCAAAAACAAGACAAGGAATAAACACTTAAGGCTTTAGTTAAGTATTCTTTTGAATCTTTTTCTTTTTGGTGTGCTTCTCTTTTGAGTAAGTTTCTTCTTCTTGTGAATATTGGAGTTCGTGTACTCTATAATTTTTAACATACAATTTCAAATATTGGGCTCCTTTAGAGTTGTGAAATAACTCTAGAAGGAAAAGTTCTGTAAATCACAGCCCTCCAATGGAATATGAAAGGTTGTGGTTAAACCGCATCAACTAATTGTTTGAAAAAACATCAACATTCAACATTTTAAGTTTTGTATTTTATGACTCAATCTTGACCATTTGATTTTAAGTGAATGGCTATAACTCAAGAGAAGCCGGATCCAATTTCAATTGCTACAAAATAGCAGAATACATGCAATCCGGTTACTACTTAATAACATATTGAAAAATTCGTTATTATGGGATGTTAGAAGTACCCCCACCCACCCATGCCCCCACCACAACCACAATTGCACAAAAGAATCAATATCAATCATTTTTTAAACAATATAATCAATATGCAAAATAATGCAAGTCCTGGTTACCTTTACGATCATTGACCCAACACTATGGTTGGAAGGGATCACCATGTGAAAATATGAAGTTGCACATTTCGAGCGTCAGTACTCTTGACCTCATTATTGATTGGTAAGTTCATCCACCCTTGATACACTTTAGAACCACGCTATCACCAACATCAGCATTTGATTCCATGAGCCCACGGGGAAGAAACAGTGTAAACGAGAAACAAGTCCAATTCTCTTGAGTTGACTGCCCCTGACTAAGCAATTTCTCATGTTGCATGTTCTGAGACATTTTGGTGTTGATTGATTAAGTCACTTAAATTTGTGGAATTAGGAAGCCATCCAAACCTCATCATACTTTCATGGACCCCACTTACTTTGTCCTTGTATCCTCCACTGTACAACCCATGGATAAGAGTTCTGCACGTAGCAAAACTTAGCATAAGCCCTCGCTCTCCCATTTTATCAAGCAACACCAAAATTTCACAGAATGCTCCCCTTTTGCAGCGGGAATCTATTAATGCTTCAAATACATTTCTATTGGACACACCCTTGTCCAGTAGTTCTTTACAAAGCTCAAAGGCTTTCTCCAAATTTCCTTCTCCATAGTGAGCATCAAACATGCTGCAGACTATTTCATCGGGCTCAATCCCCTTTGCCACCAAATCCTCAAAAAGTGAAAACATCTTGGATTTGTCCCCTAATATGTTGTAACCATGTAAAAGAGCGGTGTAAGTTACAACAGTCGGCATAATATTCCTCTTTTGCATCTCGAGAAAGAGCTTCTCTGCTTCTGTCATCATCCCCACCTTGCAGTGGTAATCAATTAAGATTGTGAAGGTGACATGATCCGGTTTGATTTGCTTTGTGATCATGTCTTTCACCAACTCATTTGCTTCAATCAGCTTCCCTGATTTGCAGAACCCATCAATCAAAGTGTTGAAAGTAACAATGTAAGCAAACCCCTTTTGCAGCATTTCATCAAATAATGACAATGCCTTTGCTGTGTTTCCTTCTTTGCAGCACCCATTCACAAGGCAACTGTAGACAAAACAATCTGGTCGAACACCCTTTGATGGCATCTCATCAAGTAACCGAAATGCCTCAGTTAAATCACCACATTTGCAATACCCATCTATCATTGTAGCATAAGTCACACCATTGAGTTGCAAACCTTTCTCAGGAATTCCATCAAACAACTCCCTAGCTCTCTCCATATCACCCGACTTGCATAGTCCATTCATCAAGGCATTGTAAGTGACAATATTTGGATTCATACCATTTTGACACATTTCATCAAGCAGTTTGAAAGCGTCGTTTATATTTCCTTGCTTACAAAAACCAGAAATGAGAGAGGTGTAAGTGAAAACATCGGGAACCAAATCCTTATCAATGAGTTCAGAAAAAACTCCCATTGCTTCCTGCAACATGCCTTTACTCGAGAGGCCCTGGATGAGTATGCTATATATTTGCACATCGGGGACTACTCCTCGTCCAAGCATACATCTGAATGTTGAAAAGGCTTTCATTATATTCCCCTCTTTGCAATGCCCATCAACCAACAATGAATAAATGACAGAATTTGGTTCTGTACCACAGCCAAGCATGTCCCTAAAGTACTCATCTGCAATATTCATTTTTCCTGCTTTACTATATCCAGAAATGAAAGCCCCATAAGTATATGAATTGGGTTTTAACCCCCTATCCATCATTTCAACTAGATAATTATTTGCTTCTTCCAGCCTTTTTGCTTTGCAGAGGCCAATTATGAGAGTGTTATAGCAAAACACATCAGGCAAAGTGGCTTTTTCCCTCATGACCTCAAAAATCCTTATAGCCTCATCAAAATTACCTTCCTGCAGAAGACCTTTTATAATAGTTGTATATATCACATTGTTTGGTTTTAAACCTCCATCAATCATATTTTCTAAAAGTGAAGTAGCCCGTTGGAGATCTCCTGAACGGCATAGCCCATTAATTAAAACACCAAAAGTGTACACTGAAGGTGCCAAGTTTTTCTCCTTCATCTCAACAAGCAGTTCATAAGCTTTCACCATATTATCCTTTCGAGTATACCCCTCAATTATATTATTATAAGTTTGGGTATCAGGTCTAACCCCCATTGCAATCATCTCGGCCAAGAGAGATTTTGCCTTCCCCATCAGACCTAATCTACACACGCCATTTATGATAGAATTATACGTCACAAGATTTAAATTAATTCCACGACGAACCATCTCATCCTTGGTTCTAAAAGCCTCACCTAAATCACCCTGTTTCATAAATCCATCAATCAAAGCAGTATAGGCAAAGTGATCCGGACTGAGACCCATACTATACATCTCTTCCAAAACCAATTTGGCCTCTTTCGACCTCTTCTGTTTGCAGAAACCATCTACAAGTATCGCATAAGTATAGCTATCAGGAACCAACCCCTTCTCAGACATTGACTTCTTTAGCGCAAAAGCTTCATCAATCATCCCAGCTCTACACAACCCTCCAATAACCACATTGTATGTAACCAAATTTGGTTCATGACCCTTCTCTCCCATTTCAAAAAGTACCCTTTTACCCTCCTTAACATTACCAACCTTACAATGAGCACCAATCACATTTGTATATGTATAAACATCAAGCCCTATCTTAGCCTCCAACATTCCCTCATACACCTTCCAAAACAAATCAAGCTTATTAAATTTCAACAAATCCTTTAACAAAGAATTACAACACACCAAACTAGGCACCATTTCACCATATTTAGCAGCCAACAATACAGAAACAGCTTCATTCAACATACCCTTTTTCTTATAGGCATTGACCAACATATCAAAGACGGTAGAGTTAAGTTTAGAACTATCAATGGAATCTAACACTGCCGAAACCGGAGAATGGGTTTCAACCAGTTGATCTATTAAGCCATTTGCATACAAAAATTGGTTGGAGTTAGAAAGAATCGTGGCAAGGATCAAGAAAGAGTTAACAGAATGAGGGGCGCTCATTTTATGGTGAGACCAGTTGAAGAAATGAAGAAGGCGTTTGGGATCCCCAACCTGATTGTGGTGAAGAACTGAATGAATAATATGTGGGTTTAGTTTGTTGGGGATGGTCGATGAGTCTAAGAGCAATTGCCAGTTGTGATGGTTGAGAATGGTTATGATTTCTCGAGCTGTGTCATCGTTTTGTGAGCTGTGGTTGTGGAAGTATCTGAATTTGAGGAAAATATGTCTTCTTTCTTTAACTCTATATCTTCTTCCATTACATGTAAGAACCGTCCTCTGAGGTAACAACTTCATCATCACTGAAAATCATACATACGGTATTACAGAGATATTTGGGCTGCTTAGTTTAAGCTCAAACACCGGGGAGACTATTTCTATCAGACCCAGAAAGTGTAGGAAAGTTTCATGTAGTTTTGGGCTTTTGATTAGTGGTAAGCTCAACCAAGGGGGTTTGGTAGAGCGGAAGGGGGTCTTTCAACCTTAACCAAGGATGGGGGTTCGACTCCCGCCTTGGGCATGGAGAAGCTTTAAATCTCTTGGCCAGCTGTCCCACCCATCGAGGTGCCTACAAATCAGCGATCGGGGATTAGTCGAGGTGCGCGTATAGCTGGCCCGGACACCCCGTGGTATTAACCAAAAAAAAAAAGATTAGTGGTAAGCTCATCGCAATCACATTTTTAAACTTTCCTTCATAAAGCATAAAGCATGTTGCTTAGAACATCCACAATGGGAATGGGAGAAGAAAATAAAAGATTTGATAAATTTACAGAATTTGACGCTTGTAGCGGTAGATGAAAACGAGCAAATTTTGTATAAGAATTTGTAAGCGTTCTCCAAATTTAGAGAATGGGTACAAATTCTGTAAAGGGTTCCTACGAACTTTATTTGTTCGTATCAACTTTTACTAACAAATAAAGTTCGTAACAAATATATTTTAGGTTGCTACGAACTTCTGAAGTTCGTAATAATTATATTTATGTTCTTACGAACTTCTGAAATTCGTAGGAACATAAATATAATTGCTACGAACGTTAGAAGTTTGTAACAACACTTCAATCCCAGCACTTGCAAATCACCATTGTATATGCTTATTTATGTGAAAGGCAAAAGTTACTTTTCAACTTGTATTATAATTATACCTTTCGTTTCATGTCCACCGTTGGACATGCTCTTACACTTATGCCCTTAAATTTTTTCTTTTCTTTTCTTTTTTTGTGTTAATGATTTAGCCTCCAAAACTTTTATTAATTTATATATGGATTTCAACTTCATTGAAATCTTTTTTTTAACAAGTCGTATCCGTACTAGATAAAAAAAAGGTGAGTTTTGGAGATATGTCCTCATAATTCTCAAAGTGTACAAAAATAGGATGATTTTATAAATTTAGTCCTTGTATTAAAAACACCATGAAAAATGGTGCGCGTAGACAAAAAAAATGAACTCCTAACTTTAAAGGGTCCACACAAATAAATGTTATTGTACCACATGGACTAGATTTATAAACTTAAAAAGCATTGTCCTAAAAATTCAAATATAAGAAGGAACATGACATTTACTTTAATTCTCTATAAAAAAAACATGATTATGTGTTATATCGTGTCGTGTCAGGCTAAAACATATTACAAAAATACAAATATCACATCGTGTTTAAAAATAGTTCTACATTATTATTTTTAAAGTTGTATCGTAATATTTATAAGCATAATACGGGTACTTTTAATTATTAAATTCATTATGTATAGCAAAAATATGGTTACAATTTTATTTTGCGGAAAAATTATGTCAACTCCATATATAAAGCGATAAAAGTCTCCCTTTATAATTTGGCACCAAAATAGGGGCTGAAATAGACATTTTGGGATTTTTCCATTAAAGCTAATAGAATTGTTAACGGAAGGACCAATGGTATAATGTTACAATAGTCTAGAAGCTAAATCATTATTAAACAAATGTTAGAGGCCAAGATGTTAAAAATGTGAAGGTTTAGGGGCCATAAGAATAATTTACTCTACAAAAATTTTACTTTATGAGAAAGTAATAAGCAACCTTTACTATTTTTATCATGTTAAATAATATTTATTATTGCAATTAAAATATTTATTTTCACTATTCATAATAAAATAAACTGTACGTATAGATATTTTATAAATTAAATGTTTACCAATTTTAATTTGAAATTTTGTAATGTTTGAGTTATCTGGCTATTTATTATATTATATATACTTTTGGTAATTTAAATGTGAAAATATGATATATTTTCTGATGTTGTTATGAAATTCAAGAACACAAAAGACGATAATCTTCATATTATTTATATTGTAAATGACATGCAAAGAGTAACAAAGTAAAGGATACGTACAAGAACGAGAAAATCACACACAACTCAAGGATTTTTATGTGGTTTGGTTGAGCAATCAAACTACGTCCATGGAGGAGTTTTGTGCTCTTTGAATTCATTAATATATGTTTGGGTTCAATCAATTGGAGTACAACATCGTACCAAGATTTTTTCTCTTTACATAAACAATGTAAGAATGATCTAAGAACTAGACACAACTTTTCTATATATGACTTGCATGTTGATTTCTCCACAACCAGTCTCGTGCTTATATACCATGTTTTAGTGGAAAATGACATCATTTGAGGGATGTAGCCCCGTGGTGCCTTGCATAAATCAAAGCCAGATAAATGAAGCATTATATCTTTGCATGTGAAGTGTGATGTATAAGATCATTTGTCAATAATCAATATGGGGTAATTTTAGTTTTATCCCCTATGATTATCGATAATTATCATTTTTTATATATTGGAGAAGTTAATGAGATAATGTTTTATCGTACCTCGTAAATAAGGGTTAAAAAGTTTTCGAAGAAATGAAAAGAATGTCATTGTACTCAAATTAAGTGGCATCGACCTCGATCCAAGTTTTGTCGAATGGTCTCTGGCTACTACCGAGAGGATTGCTCGCTTGTGGCATTAAATAACCTAGACCACTGTAGTTGGGCGCGATAGTCAAGTTGAGGATTGATTGGAAGATTGGGTCGAGAGAAGATGCTGACTTAGGTTATTATGCTACCTTCTTTTGTATTATGTTGAGAGGAGCACGATGCTCAATCTAGAGTTGTCATAGCCTAGGGGTTATCATTCAAATGAAGTCGATGTTTAATGGTTCATATAGGAAAGTAATAGCTAAAGATACCATTAATGGATCCCCCTATTCCTATGGGTTTTTAAAGAAAAGAGTAATTCTATGTAACAAGATATCCCTACTCTAAGTAATAAATTGAGTTGGCTTATAAACTTGGAACTTAAATTTTTACCTTAGACACACCAACTCAAGTAATGTTAAATTTTGGGTGGAAACATACGTAAAAACCTCTCCAATGTATTCGAGAGGGGGTGGACAGGACTCAAATCCAATCAAGGCAGCTTTTATCCATTTCCAAAAATCTAGCAGCCTAATTTTCAAAACCTTTTAGAAAACAAATTTTAAGTGATAAAATTGTAGTTGAATATCTATGGTGATGTTTTTAATTCATAAATACATTAATGAAATGATCAATTTGATATACACACGCACACAATGAATAGCCTAATTAAACTGAGTTAACTACGTTAAAGCCCTTAAAAGTTCAATTACGTGCTTAATTATCTACCAACCCTAAATCTATGTGAATTTGTGCATGATTTTGTCTAAATTAACAATTCATCCCACAAACCACTACACAATAACAGATCTATGTGGAAAAACCCCTATGCGGGGAGAAAAACCTTGAATGTGTGCACTCTCACATTCAACTTGAAAATAAATGTTTTACAACGTGCGATTGGAAAACTCTCACCTAACATCCTCTACAGATATTTGCCTTTGAATATCTTAACTCTCATTGAATGAAAATTAAGTTATGATCTCTACTAAACTTAAGAAGACGTCCATTCTTTTTTTAGCGTCACACCTTAAGCAATCCCTTCAATGAATTGTTCAATCCTCCTTAACTCTAGATTTGTATTTGAGTTATTATCTAAATTTGACTAGAAATGTGAATTAATTTAGGTTTTAATGTTTTAAAAGAAACACTAAAATTTAAAGTCCTCACAATTTATAAATTGAGTATAAATCTCGACAATTCTCTCAATTATTTAAAGCAATGAGTAATTACAGTGAGTATATGAAAAAAAAACTCTCAAAAAAGAGTTAGAATAAACTCTTATGTATGTATAGACTTCACTAAAAGTCTGGACTATCGTGAGCACGATATAAGTCTCATTGTCCAGGAATGATCCATGTGTCAATCTACCCATGTTCATTAAAATTGTATGCACAATTGTAAATTGGCGTCATGATCACATTTGTGTAGCAATGGACCAATTTACAAAATATATAAGGTTTTATAACAAAGCCCTTGAGTGTGAAAATTTTACACATTTAAAAATATGATTTTACAGTCACTCAAATCACTAGCAAAAAGTGCATGTGTGTGTAAAGTCTAAGATGTCAATATCACAGACGCTAAAAGCATATTAAAGTATGTGTCGGGTTCAAAGCTTCAGTTGATGTTCTGAACCACTGATGTTGAACTAAGTCCAAAAGGCACCAAATTATAATTCAGGTCAGTCTCCTATGCCATCTATATGAAATCCAGCTACATGCTCGATTTATGTAAGACTCGATTTTTTTCAAGGGAGTATCCAATCTCTCTATATAAAATGATAAAATAGTAGATTACTTTTTTCATAATCATGGACTTTTTGTGTATTTCCTTGATGTCCCACGAAGGCAATGGATCGAGTTTTAAATTATTTGATATAGGTGAATCTAATTGTTAAATTTAATCATAAGAGTGACCCTTGAATCATAGACCATTTCCTGCACACTTCTTAATTTTTCATGAACTTTGAGTTTCTTTCGATCTATAAAATTTTCCAGCATTCTTATAAACTTAAAACTTCTAGAGTTTGTCAAAATTTAATGTAAGGTTGCATCCAAACTCTAAACATTTTTTCGAGTTTTATCAACACTCTCGCTTGAATCCTTCACACTACATGCATTGATGGATTTCACGAGTTTGAAGTTGTAAACGAATAAATGCGGTGTGTGATACCGATTTAAATTAGTTCACAAGTTTTCAATTAAACCTTATTTAATTAGAATCTATTTAGAAACAGACCCTAAATAAGCAACTACATGTGTGCGTGTGTCAAACCATAAATAAAGCATGCGACACGAATTTCAGGAAAAATCTTCGAAAGGCAAAACCTTTCATTTCTAGAACTCTAACAAGTTTACAAGACCATTGACTTACATACCATATTGCTTTCGCCCACAAGAGTAACGCGCGGTGTCTTCGTCAAACCTCCAAAGTAACGGCTAGAAATAACTCAGCAATGGTTCGCATGCAGCTACACCATCAGGACGCGCATTCCAGACATGCAGTCTAAAATCTTCACAAGGACTTCCTCCATAATAGCACGCAGCTGTCGGTTGCAGAGCTCTCCCCACAGAGAATGAACAAAGGCAAAATGTGTTATTGAACACCAAAACAATTCACCAAAGCATATGGGATTTTTGTGAATTGAAAACAAAAGGGATGAAAACCCTAAAAGAAGAAGTCAAAAAGAATTCTGCAGATTCGCAGTTTTTAGTCTTTCAAAATGCTGAGACTTCTTAATGAAAACGAAACCATTTAATGTGTATTTATAGAAAATTGCATCGCCTCGGTCGTTAAAACGAAAAGGAGATCTCGCTCGAGCGACTCCGCGCGATAATGTAATGTCGTTCGAACGACAGAGCAAAGTCGTTTGAACGACTGGAACGTCAGAAAATATTATTTTAATATCCGCTCCAACACTTAAAAAATACTCATTCTCAAATTTTGACGAAAAAAGGCCGCTCCAACACTTTGAAAATATTTTGTAAAAATATCCCAAAGCTCTAAGTGTAAAGTTAAGGTATTTAAAACATAACCTTATCAAAGTAAACTTTGCGGAGGCTTTTTGATGAAGAACCTTAATATATTCGGATCCGTCTTGATGTGGATTGCTCTTGAACTTCTTTGACGGTTGTAACGATATATGACATAATTAATTGTGACGGACATTTATAAAAATATGTCCTTACAAATCTCCCCTATGTCTATGCCGGAACATACATAAAAACATCCGAATTATCAAATACCAAAATGCCTATACAAATCTACCCTCCCATGAATCTCAAAACTAAAAAGGTACAAATTTTCAAGTTCTCAAACTTTTCTTCAAAAATCTTCATCAAATCTCAAAGCTTTTCTCATGAGGGTGTGCAATACAATGATCTTCAATCTTTGTACCTACACACATGAGATAAAGCAAAAACCTTCGTGATGTATCGAGTTTGAAATGATATAAGAATAAATCATTAATAAATCAAATCTCCCCTATACTCCAAAAACTCCCCCATAACATGATAATTCTTTCTCCCCCATTTTATGATGTCCCCAAATAGACAGATAAGAAGAAACAAACTAAAACATGGAGTATCACGATAACAATGCATAAAAAATATGAATCAAACTACGCGCATGCAATGGAGTATCTCAAAAAAATCCACAAACTATCTTTGATTTTTCAATTTTTTTAAACAAGGCAAAAAAAAATGATACAAAAAGCACACCATGGATTTAACTAAAACAACCAAGCCATAGAAATGGAATGAATGGGTGTGAACACATTCGATAGAAAAATCAACTCAATCAATCATATGTGCACGATGAATATGTGTACCCCTAACGAATGAACATCAAAAGTATCCTTAGGTGTAAAAATTGTTGAATTTATATGACATTGTCTTATGCAAATCAACGAATCAAAGTCAAAGTGATTTCCACGCCAATAACGTCCAAAACTATTTAACTATTTTTCAAGACTTTCAAGGACGTGCAAACCCGTTTTAAATTCCATCCAAACTCCCTCATGCGTATTTTCTTTTAGAGGTAATCTAAATTCTCAAACATTGGAGAATTGGTGCAAAAACCTAATGGCCCCTTTTTGGCATGAATTTCTTTTTATTGCCTTTAAATTTTTTTCGGGCTCTTTTAAACCTCTTTGGACTTCGGATAATAAAATTCCTTAATTTTTTTAGGTCCGATATAATGGTGGCTTAGTATTCGCAAAGGCCGAATGAACCTTTCGCAGCCCTTCCTCGTTTTCAAATAAAGCACACAATATCGCCAAACGATTCTTACATACACTACTTTCTTGTCAAGTTTTATCGCGCTTGGTTCGTTTTTAAAGACAGGATTGAAGTGAAAACACCCAACCAACATGTTATAAGACAGGCACAATAATCAAATAAATTCGTGCACGTGTGCAATAAAGGAAATCATGAGTCAAACATATAGGAAGTAACACTTAATTACATCTTAATGACTCCACACATTATAAGGCACAAAGATGACATGATATATTGTCTCAAAACACTATCAAATAGTCACAAGAAAAATGGAATGATCTTGTGACTCGGTCATCCCAAGTATCTATCCATAAAAGGTGTAAAACAAAATACAAAACTCTTTTTGGATTTTCTCAAAATTTTATCAAAATAAAATCTTTTTGTATTTTTTAATTTTTTTTTAAAAAAATAGAAAACATGCAAACAAGGTACAAACCAGAAATAAGCAAATAATATCATCATGTAAATCAACCTATGCTAGTAAACAAGTCAAACCTCAATCGTTAGGTGTGGAGAGGTTTTCCAAAGGTGGTGTCAACTTATGAAAAAACTCCATCAATTTTTATGAAGTTTTGACTAAAAATTTAACTTGTTCACCTAGATGTGCAAACTCTCTCATGTAGTCTCCAGGAGCATGTAAAGTATCATGTGTGCGTGCATGTGTGGAAGAAACACGTGTAGTAGCAAAACGTGATACATAACCCAACTTGAAACAAAATTCCCTAAGGTGTCCTTTCCTTTTGCAATGTGAACAAACATATATAGGCCTAGGAAGACCTCTCTCAAAAACTCTAGGATGAACTCTTCTAATAGGAATGGGACATCTAGGTGGGTTAGGGTGAGACTTATGTGAATCTAACACTAAAGTGGGAACCAACTCGGGTACTACTTGGGAAGTAGAAGCACCTTCATGACTTATTCCTAAACTCTCACCACTACCCAAAATAGGATTGAGAACCATATTTTTAACCTTCTTAGATGCGTTCTCTAAAGGGACTTTGACCTCCCAGACATGTTCGAGATTACTCTCGAGTTGGGATATACGTGTCGTCAGACTAGACACCGTGTTGGTCAAATCACACTTCTTCCTACCTAAAGCAATCAACTGCTCACTCAAACTCATTTTCACCTTCCAAGTTAGCTTGCTTTGGCCTCAAACTCACCCAAAATCTCAATCTCTCTTTCCAAATTTTTCACCTTGAGACTTAACTTTTTATTCAATTTTTTTATCTTTAAAGTCTCAGCATACAAATCTCTAAAAGCAATTTGGAGTTCACTTTCATCTTCACTTTGACACTCACCTTCACCCTCACTCGAAACACTCAAATCATCCTCCTCGGGGGGCTCACGAGAACTAGTCCCCTAACCTCCATCCAAATTAGGTGTGCTAACCCGACAAGCTAAAAACGCGACACACATACCGTGCTCTTTTTCATCATCCGAGTCAAAAACCTCTATGTCTCTATCACTAAGTGTGGCATGCATAGCCACTTTATTTCCCTCTCTCCTAAGTCTAGTGGCACACTCATACGCCTTATGCCTTTTATCCCCACACTCAAAACATGTCAAACTTTCTAAATTTCTTCACTCTCCATTTCTTTTTTTCTCTCCTTCTCTTTCTCACCGCTTTCTTTGGCCTTTTTATTTTTCTCAAAAATCTCTTATTGGAAGAATTATTTTTGTTCATGTTGAATTTTTTTTTAAAATTTTTCGCAAACAAGGCCATATCTTTAAAATCAAAATCTTCCTCAGACTCAGACTCACAAACTCTTTCTTTATTTTTCTTCTCTCTCCTCTCAGAATGTGTCCTAAGTGCAACTCCATTCTACTTAGTCTTAAGGGTGTTAGGAAACATGTCAATCTCATAGGTTTCAAGATCTCCTACCAACTCTTCTAACTTGAGATTTTTTAAAGTACTCATGGAATTTATCACCGTGACCTTAGGAATTAACCGTTTAGGGAGAGATCTCAAAATAGTTTTAACGACACGCATATTATTAATCACCTAACCCAAATTAAAACTGGTGTTTATAATGTCTGACAAACGTGCATAAAAATCATCAAAGCATTCAGACTCAGACATGGTGATAGTCTCAAATTGGGTGGCCAAATTTTATAATTTTGATTCTTTAATCGCGTTCGTACCCTCATGTGTCAATTTAAAAACATCCCAAGCCTCTTTAGACGTGGTACACGTCATAATTCGGCGAAACTCCAGAAATAGCACTCAGACCACGGGAAGTGACAGCTCCAGAAATAGCACTCAGACCACGGGAATAAAAATTCAATATTTTAAAATTGTTCTCAGTCCAATCTGACACAGGTTTTAAAAATGTGATATTTTCAAAGGTGACAGTGAGAGGATTCCATCCATTTTCATAAACCAACCAAGCACGCTCGTCAATGGCTTTTAAACTAGATTTCATGCGAGCTTTCCAATAGGCATAATTTTTTCCAAAAAAATAGGCACCTTATTAAATGAACGTTCCATTGGAAAATTGAGATTTTTCACAAAACTGATGTAAGGACATATTTTTCATAAGTCCGTTACAATTTATTATGTCGTATACCGCTACATGTCGTCAAAGAATTGAGAAGATTACATCTACAAAAGACGGATCCGAATTACAAGATTTCAACATCCAAGCTCCAACGAGATAATTTTGGTAAAAATATGTTTTAAGTTCCATTAGCATTTTATATTTAAAGTATTGGGATTATTTTTAAAAGGTTTAATTTTTTAAATATAAAATTTCTTTTGCATAAAAGAAGTTCTATTTATAAAAAAAAAAAAAAAGAATTCAAAAGCTTGCCTTGTTTCATACAGGTATTTCCAAAAGCCTTAAAGGCTTGCATGTAAAAAACTTTGGTGCAAAAGTTGTAGTTATCATTAGTCCATGATTAAGCCAATGATTGGCTTAAATGGCATATTGTTTTTCATGTAAGTTTTTTTCAAAAGGAACTTGCGTATAGTCATGTAAACAAGGAAAAGGTTTTTACTTGTTTCCTTTTATTTGTCTCGCGCTTTGGGTCTTAAAAAAAAAAAGGGGCGCCGAGTTTTTTTTTTATTTACCAATGATTGGCATTTGGCTATTGGCATTAAGACTTTTTGAAAAGTTTTTTTTCAAAATTAGGTTGCGTACAGAAACTTGTTTTTGTTTAAAAGCAAAACTTTTTTTTTGCCACGCCACTACTATTTTAGAACCTTACGCCTTTTGTGTTTTGGAAAAATCTGCATGTCAATAGTTATCTTCTTTAACAAAATCTTTTCTATAAAATGGGATCAAGCACGTTCAATTTTCGACAGAGAAGAAAGTTTATTTTTTTTGACAGAACACTTTTCAAGAAGAAAGTTTTTTAATTTTTGAGAATGTCTTCTTCTCACTTTTAAGGGTCCAAAATTTTTGTTCAATAAATTCATAATTCCAACTATTTTTTATGAATTGTTTTGTGGAACCCAAGATATATTTTTCTAAAATATTTTGATGGTGATTTTGGTACCGCTCTTGGTGCTAATTGAAGACTGCGGTCATTGAGGTTCGTTGCGTGTGGATCTTTGCTGAAGATAGAACTGCGTGTTCTTGTGGAGTAGCTGCGGTTGTTCCATTGTTGACGACACCGACCGACGCCTGCGGGTATTCGTGTGTCACTGTATTTCATTGTAATCCGTGTAAGTTGCGATTTACTTATTATAGTGAAATAAAAGGTTTTGCCCTGCGGGGATTTTTCCTTAAACTTATTTCGCATACTTTATTTGTTTATGGGTTGACACACGCACCGTAGATGGATGTTTAGGAGCTGAATTTATTTGATTTAAAAGTAGACTCTAATTAAATAAGGGTTACTTGAAAACTTGCGAAATTTAATTTAAATCAGTATTACACGACGTTTTCAAATTGGTATCAGAGCAGGTTACGCTAATTTATCGCGTATTCCTATTTTCCGCAAAATTTGTGTGATATTGATTTTCTTTGAAAAATCAGTTTTGTGAAAATTCGCATTTTTTTCTATGGAGCACTTATATAATCAGATGCCTATTTTTGACGGGTCTAATTATGCCTACTGGAAAGCTCGTATGAAATCGATTTTAAAATCTATTGACGAGCGTGTTTGGTTGCTTTGTGAAAATGGTTGGACTCCTCCCACGGTCACTGTTAATAACATCACCACTTTAAAACCCGTATCATCTTGGACTGAAGATGATTATAAATTGTCCAATTTTAATTCCCGTGGTTTGAGTGCTATTTCTGGAGCTGTCTCTCCTGATGAGTTTCTCCAAATTATGACGTGCACCACGTCTAAAGAGGCTTGGGATGTTTTAAAATTGACACATGAGGGTACGAACGCGGTTAAAGAATCAAAATTACAAAATTTAGCCACCCAATTTGAGACTATCACCATGTCTGAGTCCGAATGCTTTGATGATTTTTATGCACGTTTGTCAGACATTGTTAACACATGTTTTAATTTGGATGAAGTGATTGATAACACGCGTGTCATTAAAAAGATTTTGAGATCTCTCCCAAAACGCTTTATTCCTAAAGTCACTGTTTTGAACTCTTTGGGAAATTTGAAATCACTTAAGTTGGAAGAACTTGTAGGAGATCTTCAAACCTATGAGATTGACATGTTTCCCAAAACCATTAAGGCTAAGGATAATGGCATTGCTTTAAAGACTCATTTTAAGAAAAAGAAAGAAAAAGTTTGTGAGTCTGATTCTGAGGAAGATTTTGATTTTAATGATATGGCCTTGTTTGCGAAAAATTTTAAAAAATTTCTCAACATAAACAAAAATAATTCTTCCAATAAAAAGAAATTTTTTGAGAAAAATAAAAAGAAAGGAAAGGCCAAAGAAAGTGGTGAGATGGAAAAAAAGAATGACTCAAATGAGGAGTGTGAGGAAGATTTTGAGAACGTGACTTGTTTTGAATGTGGGGGTAAGGGGCATAAGTCGTTTGAGTGTCCTACGTGGCTTAGAAAGAAAGGAAAGAAAGTAGCCATGCCGGCCACACTTAGTGATAGTAGTGAAGGTGAGGGTGATGAGACTAGTGGTGAGAAGTTTGTAGCTTTTTCGAGTCGTGTGAGCACACCCACTTTGTCTCACGTTGACAGAGGTCATGAGAGCACCGGTGATGACTCGAGTGTTTCTAGTGGAGATGAGAGTGAGAGTGGAGATGAAAGTGAGCTCCAAAAATCTTTTAGAGATTTGTACACCGAGATCTTGAAAACTAAGAAGTATAATCGTGATTTAGGTCGTCGGGTTTTAGATTTGGAAAGAGAGAAGGAGGTTTTGAGAAAGGAGAAGTGTGATTTGACCGACACATTGTCTAGTCTGACGACACGTGTATCCCAACTCGAGAGTGGTCTCGAACGTGCCAGGGAGGTCAAAGTCAATTTTGTGAACGCACCTAAGAAGGTTGAAAAGGTGGTTCATAAGGGTAAAGGTGAGAAGTTAGGAATAAGTCATGACGGTGCTTCTTCTTCCCAATTAGCACCCGAGCCGGTTCCAACTTTAGTGTTTGATTCACGTGAGTCTCATCCTAACCCACCTAGGCGTCCCATTCCTATTAGGAGAGTGCGTCCTAGAGTTTTTGAGAAAGGTGCTCCGAGGCCTATTTATGTTTGCTCTCATTGCAAAAGGAGAGGACACCTTAGAGAATTTTGCTTTAAGTTGGGGTATGTGTCACGTTTTGCTTCTACACGTGTTTCTGGCACACATGCACCCACACCTATTACTTTACATGCTCCCGGAGACTACATAAGAGAGTTTGCACATTTAGGAGAGCAAGTTAAGTTTTTAGTCAAAACTTCACAAGAATTGATGGAGGTTTTTCGTAAGTTGTCACCACCTTTGGAAAACCCCACCGCACCTAATAATTGAGGTTTGACTTGTTTACTAGCATAGGGTGATTTTCATGATGTCATTGTTTGCCTATTGCTAGTATGTATCATTTTTGTATGTTTTATTTTTTTTGAAACTTTTTGAAAAATACAAAAAGATTTTAGTTTGTTAAAATTTTGAGAAAATCCAAAAAGATTTTTGTATTTTGTTTGCACCGTTTATGGATGAACACTTAGGATGACCGAGCCACAACATCATTCCATTTTTCATGTGACTATTTGATAGTGTTTTGAGACAATAGGTCAATTCATCCTTGTGCTTTATAATGTTTGGAGTCATTAAGATGTAATTAAGTGTTACTTCCTACATGTTTGACTCATGTTTCCTTTAATGCACACATGCACGGATTTGTTTGATTATTGTGCTTGTCTTATCACATGTTGGTTGGGTGTTTTCACTTCAATTCTGTCCTTAAAACGAACCAAGCGCGATAAATTTTGATAAGGAAATTGTGCATATAAAAACCGTTTTGTGAGTTTGTGTGCTTTGTTTGAAAAACGGGGAGGGGCTGCGAAAGGTAATTATCTATCCTTTGCGCAAAATCCACCGTTAAATTGGACCTAAAAAATGGAGGAATTTTAATATCCGGGGTCCAAAGAGGTTAAAAGAGCCCGAAAAAATTGAAAGGCAATAAAAAGATATTCATGCCAAAAAGGGGCCATTTAGGTTTTTGCACCAATTCTCCAAAGTTTGAGAATTTAGATCACCTCTAAAAGAAAATATATATGAGGGTGTTTGGTTGGAGAATTTAAAACGGGTTTACACGTCCTTGATATTTGAAAATGCGCTACATAGTTTTGGACGTTATTGGTGTGGAAATCACTTTGACTTTGATTTGTTGATTTGCATAAGATGATGTCATCTAAATTCAACAAATTTTTTACACCTAAGGATACTTTTGATGTTCATTCGTTAGGGGTACACATATGCATCGTGCACATATGATTGATTAAGTTGATTTACCTATCGAATGTGTTCACACCCATTCATTCCATTTCCATGACTTGGTTGTTTGAGTCTAAATCCATGGTGTGATTTTTGTATCATTTTTATTCAAATGGTATCAATTTTTTTTCAAAAAATTGAAAAAAATCAAAAGTAGTTTGTGTATTTTTTGTATACCGTGACACCCTGATTTTGCTTGTTTGATTCATTCTTCTTATTTGTCTATTTGGGGACATCATAAAAAGGGGGAGAAAGAATTATCTTATTCTGGGGGAGTTTGAATTTTGGGGGAGTTTTTGAGATTTGACTTATGCTTATCATATATTGGTATCTATGTTTATCTCATTTCAAACTCGATACGTCACTTGGTATTTTTCTTTATCTCATGTGTGTAGGTACTACATTGATGATCTCTGAATTACACACCCTGATGAGATAAGATTTGAGATTTGACGAAAATGATTGAAGAACAGTTTTGAGATCTTGCAAATTTATTCATGAGAGGGTAGATTTGTATAGGTATTTTGGTTTTTTGATAATTTGGATTTTTTATGTATGTACCGGCATAGACATAGGGGGAGATTTGTAAGGACATATTTTTCATAAGTCCGTTACAATTTATTATGTCGTATACCGCTACATGTCGTCAAAGAATTGAGAAGATTACATCTACAAAAGACGGATCCGAATTACAAGATTTCAACATCCAAGCTCCAACGAGATAATTTTGGTAAAAATATGTTTTAAGTTCCATTGGCATTTTATATTTAAAGTATTGGGATTATTTTTAAAAGGTTTAATTTTTTAAATATAAAATTTCTTTTGAATAAAAGAAGTTCTATTTATAAAAAAAAAAAAAAAGAATTCAAAAGCTTGCCTTGTTTCGTACAGGTATTTCCAAAAGCCTTAAAGGCTTGCATGTAAAAAACTTTGGTGCAAAAGTTGTTGTTATCATTAGTCCATGATTAAGCCAATGATTGGCTTAAATGGCATATTGTTTTTCATGTAAGTTTTTTTCAAAAGGAAATTGCGTATAGTCATGTAAACAAGGAAAAGGTTTTTACTTGTTTCCTTTTATTTGTCTCGCGCTTTGGGTCTTAAAAAAAAAAAGGGGCGCCGAGTTTTTTTTTATTTACCAATGATTGGCATTTGGCTATTGGCATTAAGACTTTTTGAATTTTTTTTTTCAAAATTAGGTTGCGTACAGAAACTTGTTTTTGTTTAAAAGCAAAACTTTTTTTTTGCCACGCCACTACTATTTTAGAACCTTACGCCTTTTGTGTTTTGGAAAAATCTGCATGTCAATAGTTATCTTCTTTAACAAAATCTTTTCTATAAAATGGGATCAAGCACGTTCAATTTTCGACAGAGAAGAAAGTTTATTTTTTTTGACAGAACACTTTTCAAGAAGAAAGTTTTTTAATTTTTGAGAATGTCTTCTTCTCACTTATAAGGGTCCAAAACTTTTGTTCAATAAATTCATAATTCCAACTATTTTTTATGAATTGTTTTGTGGAACCCAAGATATATTTTTCTATAATATTTTGATGGTGATTTTGGTACCGCTCTTGGTGCTAATTGAAGACTGCGGTCATTGAGGTTCGTTGCGTGTGGATCTTTGCTGAAGATAGAACTGCGTGTTCTTGTGGAGTAGCTGCGGTTGTTCCATTGTTGACGACACCGACCGACGCCTGCGGGTATTCGTGTGTCACTGTATTTCATTGTAATCCGTGTAAGTTGCGATTTACTAATTATAGTGAAATAAAAGGTTTTGCCCTGCGGGGATTTTTCCTTAAACTTATTTCGCATAATTTATTTGTTTATGGGTTGACACACGCACCGTAGATGGATGTTTAGGAGCTGAATTTATTTGATTTAAAAGTAGACTCTAATTAAATAAGGATTACTTGAAAACTTGCGAAATTTAATTTAAATCAGTATTACACGACGTTTTCAACTGATTTTTCAAAAAAATCAATATCAGACGATTTTGCGAAAAATAGGAATACACGATAAATTAGTGCAACCCACTCTGATACCAGTTTATAAACGAATAAATACGGTGTGTGATACCCATTTAAATTAATTCGTAAGTTTCTAATTAAACCTTATTTAATTAGAGTCTATTTAGAAACAACCCCTAAACAAGCAACTACGTGTGTGCGTGTGTCAAACCATAAATAAAGTATGTGACACAAATTTCAGAAAAAATCTCCGAATGACAAAACCTTTTATTTCTAGAACTCTGACAAGTTTATAAGATCATGGACTTATATACCATCTTGCTTTCACCCACAAGAGTAACACATAGTGTATTCGTCAAACCTCCAAAGCAATGGCTAGAAATAACTCAACAATGGTTCGCACCCAGCTATACCACTAGGACGCGCAGTCCAAAAACGCTATCTAAAATCTTCACAAGGACTCCATCCACAATAGCACACAACTATCGGTTATAGAGCTCTCCACACAAAGAATGAACAAAGGCAAAATGTGTTCTTGAACACCAAAACAGTTCACGAAAGCATATGGGATTTTTGTGAATTGAAAACAAAAGGGATGAAAACCCTAAAAGAAGAAGTCAAAAAGAATTATTCAGATTCGCAGTTTTCTGTCTTTCAAAATGCTGGGACTTCTTAATGAAAATAAAACCATTTAATGAGTATTTATAGAAAAGCGCACCGCCTCAGTCGTTCGAACGAAAAGGAGATCTCGTTCGAACGAAAAGGAGATCTCGTTCAAGCGATTTCGCGCGACAATGCAATGTCGTTCGAACGACAGAGCAAAGTCGTTTGAACGACTGGAACGTCAGAAAATATTATTTTAATATCATCTTCAACACTTAGAAAAAATATTCATTCTCAAATTTTGACGAAAAAGTCCGCTCCAACACTTAGAAAATATTTTATAAAAATATCCCAAAGCTCTAAGTGCAAAGTTAAGGTATTTAAAACATAACTTTACCAAAGTAAACTTTGCGGAGACTTTTTGATGAAGAACCTTAATATATTCGGATCCATCTTGATGTAGATTTTTCTTGAACTTCTTCGACGGTTGTAACGGTATACGACATAATTAATTGTGACGGACATTTATAAAAATATGTCCTTACAGAAGTCTACTTATTTCTCCTAACTTTTTTTGGTTCAAAAATCGAATCTTACATTAGTATAAATTTTATCCCAGATATTTCTCTTTAGTAACAGAATTTCTTGTAGAAAATTCGATCTAAATACAATTCATAAATTATTTTATTTTTAGAGAAGATCACACTCACGACAAGTGATAATGTCATACCTCTATCTCTCACTGGGATTCTTTAGGTATTTATCCCTAACCTTAGGCAATCATGAGGCCATTTTAGGAATTAACCCCTCCAATATCTGAAAGGCCTATTGAAAGGACTTTTAAGATTTGGCAAAGTTGTTAGGCCTATAATCTCTTTTATTCATATTGAAGCCTCCCCATCCACATCAATAGCACCAAAATCGCATCACATTAAAAATTATCTTTCTGATGATCAATTTGAGAGGTAGGTGAGAGCCTCAACATGTTTAACCTCCTGAGCCTAGTGATATAATAACTTACCCCACATTTAGGGAAATATGTGTAATACATTGTATTCTTATAGTATTTAATTAATATTAAATTGATTATCAGTTTATGATGAATTGTTACTTTCATATGACATGCGGTGTGTCATTTCATGATTCGAGATGTTGGACTTTTGATATGTTATTTAGTATATGGAGATGTGACTTTGAGATGTCACACATGTTGGATTATGTAATTGAGTTGTGTGTGATTTGACATATTGCTATTGATGTTAGCAAACTCATAATAATTTGTTAAGATAAAAAAATTAAGTGACTTGGTATTATGGGAGGTTAAGGAATGCTCAAGGGTTGGGTTTCAGAGTTTTTCTTATTTGGATTATTCCCTTGGCATGAGGGCCCACCGATCGTGAAATAGGTTCTTACAATACCAAGTTTCAATCTAATTAATTAATAATTTAGTCTAAACTTAAGCTACGTGTATTAGATATTTAATTAATCTAATAAGATGATTAACTTGTAAAATATAGTAACCTTCGCTGAGGTTCAAGAGATGTTTTGAAATTCCGATTTGAGCTTATTATTGTGAAATTTTAGTTTGTTGGGTTAGTATATAATTTGGGCTAAGTTTAAGGTCATTTAGATAATGTTTTGGAACTTTTTAGCTGAGGCTAATGTAGGGCCCTAGCCTAATTTTAGAAGTAGTCATTTAATATATCCTATTAGTTTAACCTAATTATCATATCACACATTCGGGAGAGTCTTATTTGCTAAGGAAAAGGTGAGGAACCCCTAGCTTGGGGAATAGAGGATTTGGCCTAGATAATTGGGGAAATTAGGGATTGATTTTTCAATCAATCTAAGGCTAGTTTTCTTTGTGTAAGAATATGATTAGATTTGTGTTAAAATGATATTAATGTATTTTAATCTATTAAGAGAACATTATAAATCTGATTTGTTTCATAATTAAACCTTGATTCATAATTAAGATTAATATAATAATGAGCCCTAGTTTTGTATTAAAGAACTCATGTAACTTTGTTAAGGAATTGATCAATTTAAACTTGAATCATTTTAATCTAACTTGGAAATTATTAGATGTGTATCAATCAATTCAAACTTTGTTAGTTTGGTTTAGATGTTAGTTCGATTGGGGTTTTGATGGAGTAGTTATAATTCTAATCATTTTATATAGATATTAATGTAATGGGCTGGGAGTTTGAAGACTAGTTTGGAGACTTATGGGTTCGAGTCAAAATTTGTAATGTCGAGTAGCGCTTAGCGATAACATTAGTCATATAAAATATGAGAACATATTTATGATCCATCGAGTAGGGTAGTGATTGATTTAAAATGGTTATGTAAACAACAGGTTAGTAATGATACCTAGTTTAGAAGAATTAGTTTTGAGACAGGATTGATAATACCGGTTGATGCCTAGAGATTGTGTAGGACCTATGATAGTATAAAACATGTTTATAACCCATAGAGTGGGGTAATTGTTGCTTTAGAATGATCGTTATTAACACTAGGTGTGAGATGATACCTAGAATTTGGAGTTCGAGCTAGTTTTGTATATAAACGATTATAGGTAATGTGCGTATTAACTTATAATGAAAATATATTTTATGTGTAAACCTATCGAGCAGGGGTTATGCTGATTTTTTTAACTTATGTGTAATCATACCATGGGTGTATGTGCTCTATGTGTAACTTACTAGGGGGATTTGATATGGATCGTATGATGTTGACTGCGCTTGGTAGCTCGGTGACTGAGACAGACTTTACGAGGACCTATATACCCTGATCCTACTTGTTGAGATACCCGTCCCCCAAATGATGACAGTAGGACCTGATCCTCTCGTATAACCTTGGGTATGAGGACTATTGTAACAACCCTCACTTTTGAGAAACTTATTTTATATTAATTTACTGCATGAAGTAATTATATAAAATGCGGATGATGGAGTAAATATGAACTAAGTGAGTCAATTAACCATATTTACTAGACTGTTGCATATTTACTGTTATGAGTATGTAAATATCCCCATGTTATGTTTTATAGTGTCGTATGCTTTAAAACGACATTTATGATATAAATGAAATTGAAACTTAAAATGACTTAAATATTTCCGGATGCCAATTTAGAGGGCGTAGTTAGTCCCAAAATGTGCGAGATAGTCAAAATAAGTGCCATATTGTATTTTTGAGTTTCGAGCACTTTTAACTGGTTATAGCTTAAATGCGTAGTTGCGAGTCATTTTAATGAGGTATTAACAATTTAAGTTGGGAATTTAGACTAAAGTCACGTTTAAGTCTTGCACCTCATTTATTTCTCTTAAGTGTGTTTTTACTAACCTAGAGAGTTAGAGAGAGGAAGAGAATTGTGGAGAAAAGAGGAGAAAAGAGAGAGATTGAAGATTTGTGATTTGATCTTGCATTTATCTTCTAAGAATCTGAGATTTCAACCTCAAGGCAAGTTTTCTACTTGCTAATATATGATTTAGGATGAATAAATTGTGTGATTGTTGTGTATATGTGAATCAAATGAACAAATATGGATTTTATAGAATTTGTGGTGTTTTAGCCCTAATCATAGTTTAAATTGATGATTATGTGGAGTATAGTAGTTGATAAACATGTAGGATGGTTTTGGTTAGAATAATGGTGGTTGATGTGTGTAAAAATGGAGGATAAATAGGTTTTGGGGAAAAACTAGGGTTCATAACCCGTAGCCCCTTTCTTGGCAAATTCGCCAGGCCGAATCGATTCCGCCCTAGGGCGAATCGATTTGCTAAGGGGTCAGGTTACAGGTCTGGGGACCCGAATTGGTTCGGGTTAAAGCTGAATCGATTCGACTGAAATAGAAAGTTGGGTTCTTCACCCGAATCGATTCGCTTTTAGGCGAATCGATTCGCTACTTGAGGTGAATCGATTCGGAATCTTGCTGTTTTGAGTTATTTTTCTAACTCAATTTTGACCCTTTTCTTTTAGGCTTAGGGCTTAGGAACCTTCTTGTATGAAGTAAACTTATAGTCCTAGAGTCTTAGATGAGTTAGTTAACTACCCTACATTAGAAATGGATTAAATGCGGCTTATTCCGGGGGTGTTCAAATTGATGTTAAGGCATTCTTTTTCTTTAGTTAATTATTATGAGACTAGGAGTTATAAGGTTATATTGGGAGACTTTAGAAGCTCAATTGAGGTATTCTAGACTTAGTGGTTTATAGTGAAACCATAAATTCTTGGAGTATGAATAAGAGGCTCATTAATCATTGAAGTTACAATGATGGCATGAAATATGTATGACTTCGGATAAAATGTGATGTATCTATAAATATAGAAATAAAATGGTAAATGATAATTTACTTAAACACACCTCTCTAAATGCTATCATAAGGGAAGTACGCGCATGAGGTGAAGTCCCCTGACTAGTGAATGCAGGGTGAATATAGTCCTCAGCTATATGACCGATTATTATGTATGTTGTATTTATTGTGCGATGTGGGGTAATTTCGGGTGTGGTTATGACTCACTCGCTAGTATATGGCTACTTCCCGACGTTGCGTTATGATGCCCAGGTTGTCTTGGTTGATAGGCCCTGGAAGATAATAGTCATTTAGGGGCGTGCACAGTGGGGAAACCCAGACGGGCGGTCTTAGAATCATTATATATAGATGAATATAACTATTCTTATTCAAGTTGGACTTGATTTATGATAAATGCCATAAAGAGTAAATAACGGTGATTATGTTTCACAATGAGATATGGAACGATGAAATGAGACCGTGTAAATGATGAAGGTTCTTAATTAATGATATTCATTCATATCCTCTTGCATAACTGAATTAAACTTATAATCATTTATTTGCTTTCGTTTATGCTTTGAGATTAAGTACGTAGATTCTTATCGTTATCTATCATGATAAACTGTTCATAACTGTCATACTCTTTATTCATCTGGTGATCATATAAAATCGGGCCCTGACCCGTTCATATTTCTTGTTTTGCATGAATTGTTCATTTGCTCAGGTGCTCCGCCGTAAGGATGCCTGTTCTGACTTTCCTATTCCGGTGTTTTGAGGAGCCGTAATACTTTGTGAATATTACGGAATATGTTGTTATGGACGCCTTCATTTCTGTACTCTAGTTATGATCGGGTCATTTACTCGGGCGTGTGGCCCAAGCTTTTATATTTGCTTATTGTAATGTATTATGTAACTTAATGAACTTGTTGAATGTTGTTGTATGAGACCGTTGACCGACAGCATATTTGGTCTCCTTATTGTATACTTGATGCGGATGGAATATAAGTCCTTTTGGGTATCCACTTTCCTTTTTAAATTGGGTTGTTTCAATGTTTTCCTTAACTTATAAAATAAAAATTTTGGCAACCCGTTTTTCTGAAATATTGGGTGGTTATCCCGTATACTTACTATATTATTGTGATGCTGAGAATGGTTCATCTATGATTCTCATTATTATTGGAGTATCACGCTGGCCACCCCTTATTTGGGTGAGCGGGTTGTCATAGATGGTATCAGAGCATCAGGTTCTAGAGTCTTTAGGATCTGTGCCGACTTGTCACGTTCTATCGTAGCGTTCTTTGATATAGAGCTTAATGTTAGGACTATTTTGATGCCTATGTTTGCGAACTTCTGCAAAATAGATTGTTCTATATAGTATTCTAATTCTATTGTTTCTTTGTCTCAGATTTCGCCTAAGAAAGGTCGCCCCGTTAGAAGGAATAAAGTTGTAGAAGAGGAGGTAGGTCCTCCCCCGCTGCAGCCGGGAACTATAAATTGCTGCTTAGGTAGCAAATATTGTGGCCCAAGCGGTCAACACAGCGATGAATACCATGGTTCAGTAATTACCACAAGCTTAATCGCAACGAGATCAGGAGGTACAAGCTCCCACGGGACCTTCTCCGTGGGAGAGAGATAGGGAATCCTTTTTAAAGGGCCATCCCCCAGAATTCCAAGGAGGTTCCGATGTCATAGTAGCTAATCAGTGAAAAAAGGATATGCAGCGCCATCTGCGCATGGTGGAGTGTAGTCAAGAAAGGAAGCAAATCCTTGCTACTTTCAAATTAGTTGGAGCTTCACTACATTAGTCGGAGTCGATGACTACGCCAGAGCAGAGAGATGCTATGACCATCAATGATTTCTGGGTTTTGTTTGACCGAAAGCATTTTCCTCCCGCAGTTCAAAGGGAGATGAGAAGAAAACTTCAGGATGTAATGCAAGGAGAGTGCTCAGTTGTGGAGTATGAAGAGGAATTCACTCAGTTATCTAGTTTTGTACCTAATGAGGTGACTCCGGAGGAGAGTAGGATATCCAAATTTATTGGAGGTTTGCACTGGAGGATACGACAACATTTGCTGGGCAATCCATCCTTGTAGACTTTTGGAGATGTGATGAATGCGGCGTTACTCCATTGTCAGGAACATAGGTTGTATGTTCAAGGTAGTAAGAAGGCTTCAGTTTTGGGGCAAGCTGGGAAACTCAGAGGCAATGGGATGGGAGGAGGAGCCTTTCCCTCGTCCCAATCTTTGAGAAATAAACAAAAAGAAAGGGACCCCCAGCAAGGAGACTTGTTAAAAAAGCAGCTTTTTGGTGGATTCAATATTGGTGGCAGTAATATTAGGCACGGTCAAGGTGCCCCGCAACAGCAACCAACATGTCGGGGTGGTAATGGGGGTAGAGGCCATCCAGGCCAAGGAGTTGGGCAGTTTAGAAATAACTGGGGCCAAAATTAGGAGATTATGACGAATCAATGCTTTCAATGTGGAGAGTCGGGTCACTACAGGAGGACGTGTCCTCAGTTGATTGGGGGACAACTTCCTAGGGTTTCACAGCAGCCACATGCTCAGTTATCGCTACAAGTACCTAATCCAGTTGTCCCTCCAGAACCGGGAAAACTACAATATGGTTATGCTTACCACATTCAGGATGCTATGCTTCCTCCGGCCCCGCCAGCTATTGAGGGTAAGTTTCTCATTCAGGGGCATATGGGTCATGTATTGTTTGATACGGGTGCGACACACTCGTTTATTTCTAGAAGCTTTGCTCAGTCTACAGAGTTGATTAAGTCTGTAGAGAGTACTTTCACGAGTGTTGAATCTTCTATGGGTGATGGTTCACTCATTTTCTTTGTTTGTAAACAAATAGGAATAAATCTTGGTAACTTGTGTCTTGAGGCCGATTTACTCGTCCTTGATATGGTCGGGTACGATGTAATCCTGGGTATGGTTTGGCTAGTGAAGTATCGTGCGATAGTTAATTGCTATGGTAAGAGTATAGTTTTTGCCGTTCCGGGGCAATAAATGTTTTTAGTGGCTATACCTTTTTCAGAGGGAGGTTCTAGCACTTACTTATATTGTATCGCGGAGGAGACTTCTCGAGATGTAGTTGTTTCCTTAGATTCTATTTCGGTTGTTAGATATTTCCAAGATGTTTTTCGAGAAATATCGGGTTTGTCTCCGAGTAGGGAGATTGAGTTTATAATCAATTTAGCACCGGGAACGAGATCGATTGCTAGAGCTCCGTATCGTATGGCTCCTGTTAAGATGAGGGAGTTAAGGGATCAGATTAAGAACTTGCTAGAACAAGGGTTTATTTGGCTAAGTACGTCATCGTGGGGCGCTCCGGTGTTATTTGAGAAGAAAAGGGACAGTTCTCTCTGGTTGTGTGTTAACTACAGAGAGTTGAATAAAGTCACCATCCGGAACAAATACCCGTTGCCTCGAATTGATGATTTATTTGATCAACTTAGGGGAGCGTCGTACTTCTCTAAAATAGATTTGAGGACGGGGTATCACCAGTTGCGGATATGAGAACAAGATGTGTCCAAAACCGCTTTCCTAACTAGGTATGGGTCCTACGAATTCTTGGTTATGCCTTTTGGACTAACCAATGCTCCTGCCGTGTTTATGGACCTCATGAATAGAGTGTTCCGAGACTTTCTGGACCAGTTTGTCATCGTGTTCATTGATGATATTCTATTGTATTCTCAAACAGAAGCCGATCATGCTACTCATCTACGATTGGTCTTGCAGACGTTGAGGGATCACCAATTGTATGCCAAGTTCGAGAAGTGTGGTTTTTGGTTGCAGGAAGTACAGTTTTTGGGTCATATTGTGACCGTCCAGGGTATTTCGGTAGACCCAAGTAAAGTGGTTGCGATGATGGAGTGGGGTCAGCCCACGACGCCTACCGAGATCCGTAGTTTTCTAGGTTTGGCGGGTTATTACCTCCGATTTATCAAGGTTTTTTCTAAAATTACTAGCCCTTTGATAAATTTAACCCGGAAAGGGGTGAGGTTTGTATGGGATGATTCTTGTCAGTTGGCTTTTGACGAGCTCAAGGATAGGTTGACTTCTGCTCCAATCCTTACGTTACCAAGGCTAGAATTAGAATATTTAGTATTTACCGACGCATCTCTATAAGTATTGGGAGGTGTGCTACAACAAGAGCAGCGGGCTATTGCTTATGCTTCTCGTAAGCTAAAACCCTATGAAAAGAATTATCCGGTGCATGATTTGGAACTTGCCGCAGTAGTTTTTGCCTTAAAGATTTGGAGGCATTATCTCCTAGGGGAGAAATTTAGTCTTTTCACAGACCACAAATCGTTGCAATATTTGGTTTCCCAGAGATATTTAAATATGCAACAACACCGGTGGCTAGAGTTTGTGAAAGACTATCAATTTGACATCCACTATCACCCGAGTAAGGTGAATGTGGTGGAGGATTCTTTGAGTCGGAAGCCCGAGGGGGAGTTAGCGGAGATATGGAAAACCAAATGGAAGGAGCTTAGTCAGGAGGACGCGGTTGCTAGGGCATTTATATCGGTGTTGATTGTTATGCCTACTGTGTTGGCAAGGGTTATAGAAGATCAAGGAAAGGACAAAGGTTATCAGGACCGTATACGCCAATTATTGACCGAGGGAGCAGAATCCTACTCTATAAGTTCGGAGGGTGGGTTACGTTACCACGGGAGACTCATTGTCCCGGACGAAGGGGATTTAAGACAGGTCGTGATGATAGAATCTCATGGGTCTAAATTTTCAGTGCATCCTGGTGGGGACAAGATGTACCAAGACATATGCCGTCAGTATTGGTGGGTGAGCCTGAAGCGAGATATTTTCGAGTTAGTTTCCCAATGTACTACTGGTCAATTGGTGAAAGTAGACCACCAAAGACCAACGGGTTTGTTACAACCATTAGAGATTCCGGTATGGAAGTGGGAGAGCATCTCGATGGATTTCATTACGTGCTTGCCAACGTCACAAAATGGTCACGATTCTATTTGGGCTATTTTTGATCGTTTGACTAAGTCGGCACATTTCTTACCGGTACGTATCGACTACAATATCTCTCGTTATGCCCGATTATTTATTGCAGAAGTTGTTAGACTCCATGGGGTACCGGTAAATATAGTCTCCGACAGAGATAAGATATTTGTTTCCCATTTTTGGCGAAGTTTCCAATAAGCTATGGGTACCGAATTGAAGTTGAGCACCTCTTATCACCCTCAAACAGATGGGCAGACAGAATGAGTCAACCAAATATTGGAGGATATGCTCCGAATGTGTGTGCTTGATTTCAATGGTGGTTGGGAACAATATCTCCCTTTGATCGAATTTGCTTATAATAATTCGTACCAATTTACTATTAGGATGGCACCCTATGAAGCCTTGTATGGCCGGCCTTGTAGATCGCCCACTTGTTGGTTGGCGGTGGGGGATAATAAATTTCTTAGACCTGAAATGATCCAAGATAATTCTTCCAAGATTGAACTCATCCGGAATCACATCCGAATAGCTCAAGATCGTCAAAAGAGTTACGTCGATGCGAATAGAAGTCATGTAGAGTTAGAAGTTGGAGATCAAATCTTAGTTTGAGTCTCGCCAATGAAAGGTATAAAGCGCTTTGGGAAGAAAGGAAAGCTTGCGCCACGCTATGTTGGACCTTTTCCTATTATTGCCAAGGTAGGTCCAGTGGCGTATCAACTTGCCTTACCGGAACCCTTACAACAAATCCATGATGTGTTTCATATTTCCTCTTTGAAAAAGTATAAGAGGTGTGAAGGAGCCCTTTGGCATATTCCTTTGGAGGATATCGATTTGCAACCCGATATTTCGTATGAAGAACAACCGGTTGCAATCTTAGAGCACGGAGAGCGTAAATTGAGATCTCGAGTGGTACCCTTGGTGCTAGTTCAATGGGGTCATTACGACACCAAGGAATCAACGTGGGAGCGTGAGGACAATATGCGGGAAAAGTATCCGCATCTCTTTTTGCAAGGTAGCCTGAATTTTGAGGGCAAAATTCTCTCATAAGGGGGAGTATGTAACAACCCTCACTTTTGAGAAACTTATTTTATATTAATTTACTGCATGAAGTAATTATATAAAATACGGATGATGGAGTAAATATGAACTAAGTGAGTCAATTAATAATATTTACTAAATTGTTGCATATTTATTGTTATGAGTATGTAAATATCCCCATGTTATGTATTATGGTGTCGTATGCTTTAAAATGACATTTATGATATAAATGAAATTGAAACTTGAAATGACTTAAATATTTCGGGATGCCAATTTAGAGGGCGTAGTTAGTCCCGAAGTGTGCGAGATAGTCAAAATAAGTGTCATATTGTATTTTTAAGTTTCGGGCACTTTTGACTGGTTATAGCTTAAATGCGTAGTTACGAGTCATTTTAATGAGATATTAACAATTTAAGTTGGGAATTTAGACTAAAGTCACGTTTAAGTCTTGTACCTCATTTATTTATCTTAAGTGTGTATTTACTAACCTAGAGAGTTAGAGAGAGGAAGAGAATTGTGGAGAAAAGAGAGAGATTGAAGATTTGGGATTTTATCTTGCATTTATCTTCCAAGAATCTGAGATTTCAACCTCAAGGCAAGTTTTTTACTTGCTAATATATGATTTAGGATGAATAAATTGTGTGATTGTTGTGTATATGTGAATCAAATGAACAAATATGGATTTTATGGAATTTGTGGGGTTTTAGCCCTAATCATAGTTTAAATTGATGATTATGTGGAATATTGTAGTTGATAAACATGTAGGATGGTTTGGGTTAGAATAATGGTGGTTGATGTGTGTAAAAATGGAGGATAAATGGGTTTTGGGGAAAAACTAGGGTTCATAACCCGTAGCCCCTTTCTTGGCAAATTCGCCAGGCCGAATCGATTCCGCCCTAGGGCGAATCAATTCGCTAAGGGGTCAGGTTACAGGTCTGGGGACCCAAATTGATTCGGGTTAAAGACGAATCGATTCGACTGAAATAGAAATCTGGGTTCTTCACCCGAATCGATTCGCTTTTGGGTGAATCGATTCGCTGCTTGGGGGAATCTTGATGTTTTGAGTTATTTTTCTAACTCAATTTTGACCATTTTTTTTAGGCTTAGGGCTTAGGAACATTCTTATATGAAGTAAACTTAGAGTCCTAGAGTCTTAGATGAGTTAGTTGACTACCCTACATTAGAAATGGATTAAATGGGGCTTATTCCGGGGGTGTCCAAATTGATGTTAAGGCATTCTTTTCCTTTAGTTAATTATTATGAGACTAGGAGTTGTAAGGTTATATTGGGAGACTTTAGAAGCTCAATTGAGGTATGCTAGACTTGGTGGTTTATAGTGACACCATAAATTCTTGGAGTATGAATAATAGGTTCATTAATCATTGAAGTTATAATGATGGCATGAAATATTTATGGCTCCGGATAAAATGTGATGTATCTATTAAAATGGAAATAAAATGGTAAATGATAATTTACTTAAACACACCTCTCTAAATGCTATCATAAGGGAAGTACGCGCATGAGGTGAAGTTCCCTGACTAGTGAATGCAGGGTGAATATAGTCCTCGGCCATATGACCGGTTATTATGTATGTTGTATTTATTGTGCGATGTGGGGTAATTTCGGGTGTGGTTATGACTCACTCACAGGTATATGGCCACTTTTCGACATTACGTTAGGATGCCCAGGTTGTTTTGGTTGATAGGACCTGGAAGATTGTAGTCATTTAGGGGCGCACACAGTGGGGAAACCCGGATGGACGGTCTTAGAATCGTTATATATAGATGAATATAACTATTCATATTCAAGTCTGACTTGATTTATGATAAATGCCATAAAGAGCAAATAACAGTGATTATGTTTCATAATGAGATATGGAACGATGAAATGAGACCGTGTAAAAGATGAAGGTTATTAATTACTGATATTCATTCATATCCTCTTGCATAACTGAATTAAACTTATAATCATTTATTAGCTTTACTTTATGCTTTGAGATTGAGTACGTAGATTCTTATCGTTATCTATCTTGATAAACTGTTCATAACTGTCATACTCTTTATTCATCTGGTGATCATATAAAATCGGGCCCTGACCCGTTCATATTTCTTGTTTTGCATGAATTGTTCATTTGCTCAGGTGCTCCGCCGCAAGGACACTCGTTTTGACTTTCCTATTCCGGTGTTTTGAGGAGCCATAATACTTTGTGGATATTACGGGGTATGTTGTTATAAACGCCTTCATTTCTGTACTCTAGATATGATCGGGTCATTTACTCGGGCGTGTGGCCCAAGCTTTTGTATTTGCTTATCGTAATGTATTATGTAACTTAATGAACTTGTTGAATGTTGTTGTATGAGACTGTTAACCGATAGCATATTCGGTCCCCTTATTGTATACTTGATGCGGAGGGAATATAAGTCCTTTTGGGTATCCACTTTCTTTTTTAAATTGGGTTGTTTCAATGCTTTCCTTAACTTATAAAATAAAATTTTTGGCAACCCGTTTTTCTGAAATATTGGGTGGTTATCCCGTATACTTACTGTATTATTGTGATGCTGGGAATGGTTCATCTATGATTCCCATTATTATTGGAGTATCGGGATGGCCACCCCTTATTTGGGTGAGCGGGTTGTCACAACTATACATTTGGTGTGATGGCGAAATAATTTTTCGTGTTGTTGATTTTTTGAGGCTATAGTGTCATGAAAGATCCCCAAAGGAATTAAGGATAAGCCTTCTGCATTTACTTACGGACTTGAGCATAGCCCACGTGATTTGATGTGAGTTGAGCATTCTCATGCATATTTTGTATATTTTGATTCTATATTGTTATAATTTGAGATGATTGTACCAATTATGTTTATACAAGAGATTTATATATTTGAGATATGACTTGACTATTGAGATAGAATATACTAGATATGTATATACTGAATTGTGACTTTAAAGTATTAAAGATTGTTACAATAGAGATATTCATTTGGAATCATAACTTGATATCGTTAAAGTAATAGAATAATATTTATTAAGTTGCATATCTTAATGTAAGAGATTATTGTAGAGTATTGTTAATACAATCAATGAACTTAAGGATGTTAAAATAAATATTACATGATTAAAAGATGAAACTATATCACTCGACCCTCACTTGGGTTTGGTATTAGAACTACATGCTTATTTAGGTTATTTAGGTTCGAGTAGCTTAAATAACTTAGGGTAAAATTCAAAATTAACCTTGAAGTTTGGGGTCATTTTCAATTTTGGACATGATGTTTTGAAAGTTGCAATGTTATCCCTTATATTTTTAAATTTGAGTAATTTTATCCTTTAATCGCATGTCTTTAAGAGACTTGATAGAGTGAATAACTGAGCATTATATTCCCTTGTGACATCCATTATGTTAACTCTCCTAATAAAGATGTGACGAAGGACTAAAATTGCATGAATTTTGAAAGGTTGGGGTTGACATTGCAACTTTTGAAATATCATTTCCAAAATTAAAAATGACCACAAACATTAGCGTTAATTTTGCATTTTATCTAATAACTTAATATAAACTTAAAATGGGAGGAAGATTTATTATTATTATTATTATTATTATTATTATTATTATTATTATTATTATTATTATTATTATTATTATTATTATTATTATTATTATTATTATTATTATTATTATTATTATTATGTCCCAAATGTTGTTATTTTCTTAAGCACTATAGACTTACTAGGTTTCATCCTCATTCTTGAACTCTTTTCATAGGTCTTATACCGCAGTCGTTGTTGCAGACTTGACTCGTTAGAGGAGTTTCTCCAATACCAGTTTTATTTATCAATTACAGGATGTACGCGTCAAGCACATTAGCTCATTTACATTCCTGTATTTCTTTATGTTTTAGTTTTCAACTGTTGTATTATTTCAGATTTTCCTGAGTCAGAGGTTTGTAGGAGATGTATTTATTATTCAGAATATTGTGATATTGAGTTATATTTTATATTCCGAAGTTGGAATTTGATTTTATTGTCATTTGGATGGTATCAAATATGTTTTAATTTAATCAACATTTCATTATCTTGTGTGGTATTTACTTATATCATTTTATTTATCTCGTTATGCTGAGAATATTACTAATTATTTTTTACTCCTGTGATTTTTGTATTTAAACTAATCAGTTTTTTATGGATTTTACGGGATGTTACAGTCGGTATCAGAGAATTCCATGTTCTAGTGTCCTAGGGTCTTGATTTCATCCACCACTTTTCTACGTTGGATTCTTTGACTACATAAGAGTTGTATTGTTTAGGATTTGTACTCTTAATAACGATAACCGCTCAAGGAGTTTCTTACCATTGGTTCTGACGAATGACTCGAATAGACCGATGTGTATCCAGAGGGTTCCTTATTTGGATTTGATTCGTGATATATCCCATGCATGGTATTGCTTTTCGTTAGGATTTAGGGCTTATTGGGCATGATACTTGTCTTCTTCCTTAAGTGTATGGTTTGAGGGGAAGTGTTTTCCATTCCCCATCCATAACAGCATGAGGAACAAGTCCCTAAGACCTCATAAGACAACCGCGTGGTAGCCCAGTATGAGGGTGAGATCAACGATCCTTCTCTTTTTAAACTAAGGAGAGTGATGCATAATCAAAGAAGACAGATCGCGTAATTCGCAAACTTACATAAAGGATTCAACAGATGTTGTGTAACCCGTCTTCCACCACTTGTGCTTAGGTGGTAGAAGTCGTCGTCTTACATCGTTGGGATCATCACAACTGCAATACCCCACTCTACCACCATCAATATTATCTCCAATTTAACCATTGATCACAATGGTATGGGGTTTTATTCCATCTCACATTGACAAACTAGTGCTAATAAGGTTTGAACCCCTAATATGTGCTATCATAAACCACATGTCTTACCAGTGGATTTGAAAAGGCCTTGGTGTTAAAAGAGTGAAATCTACATATATGAAACATTGCATTCCCTCAGCCAAATGATGTGGGATGTAAATCTCTCACTACCAAATCAACCATGACATCAGTTTGTTATGATAACTACCAGAAGGACAGAGTTTCTAAGAAACATAAGAATGGGGTTGGACTAGGCTCAAAAGACTATAGATGGTGGAGTGTCACCCCGAGCGTGGGGAGGCTCTCACTAGTAGAAGGGACCACACAGGTGAAAAAAAATATCACTTAAGTTGTTTAATGCAAGATTAAACTATCTAAATGGTTCTGAACAGTTTGTTGAAGAAACTCTTTTCTTAAAACAAATTTTAAACACAATATGTGTAAAACAGTATGAACGAGTTATTTCAGTTATAGGTTTACCAGTTTTCAAAAACAAAACTTAAGAAAATTAAATCAACACAGCCTGAAGAAAGGGATGAGAGGAAGAGGAAGTATACATGAACAATTTTAATGTGGTAAAACCCCACCCAATTGGGGAAACATCCATGGAGGTCTCTACACCTCAAAAGTAAAAAGTCCATTAAAATAGAGTAATAGTTTACAAACTCTATAATAATCAAGACACATAATCAACCCTAAATCTAAGTTCAGAAATATACCAACTCCTCTGGCATTTTCTGACCTCTCCCGAGGTTCTGATATTCTTGATGTTCTCCCAGCTTTGTAACTCCACTCCTTTTAGCTTTACATCGACTCTAAAGTCAAATATATCAATACCAACACTTTTCAATGTAGTAGTGTGAAGGTGTATGTCGTAATGTGCTCTAAATCACATGCATGCAACTCACACACACTTAATTACAGACAGTATGAGTAACAAATTACAAACAGATCACTTAATATGCAATTTAGTTAAAATAATCAGACTTTGGATCTTTAAAATATCCGCAAATCAAGAGGGAATATTGCCATAAAAACTAGCCAAGATCCTATGCACTTTCCTTATTTAAAAATATGTACTTATTTCACAAAACGTGAAATATTTGAAAGTAAAATCCCCAATCAAGATCTCAACTATATCTAAGTCTGAATATTTGAGTAAACTGAAATTAGAAAGAATTTTGTTAGTTTAGGGTTTGAAATCAACATATCAGTTTGAAAATAACGAACAAAAATAATATTTCTCGAAATAAGAAATCGAAACTAAGAACTATCTAAGTGAACTGTATAACAGAGGCGTAATCTCAAGATTCTATGAAAATAAAGAGATATTTAAACAATGTGATTAAGTTGTGAAAGAGATAAAGAATTATTGAGGATAAACTTCTCAAATCTCAAACTAATGTACTCTCAGAAAAGGGTTTTCTGGTGAGATTTGGGTTGAGTTAGGTTTAGGGCTTCATTTCTCTCTCTCTCTCTAACTCTTATTTTCTCTATGGTTTGGACTAAGTGCAAAAGTATCAAATGGTTGAGGCTTAGGTCGTTAATATAGTGAGTGAGGAAGGATCGAGAAATTCAGAGGCAATCTAATGGTTGAGATTGATCTTGACCAGTTGACTAAAGATCTAATGGTTAAAATAAAGCGGTGGAAATAGCCTGCAATGATTGGTCAAGAGAGGTTCACATGGATTAAGTCTAAACACATGCAGATTTTCGATAATATTGATCCAATGGTTCTCAAAGAAGCACAGTTTTGTGAGAGTAAAGAAATACATAATCAACCAATGAGAGAGCAACACGTGTTGACAAAATACGGGTTATAAAACGCGTACCAAAAGTAATTATTTTTACACCCTGAAGTCTCTAGCGCTTTTGTGTCCTACCCAAACCAATATTAAGCTATTAAAAGAATTTATACAACAGCCCCAAAGGTTTCTAAATGACCAATTTTAATTTCTAAAAATCATTTTAAAAATCTTAGAAATTATATAACACATCCCAAAATTAGTAAAAAAATAATTTAAGGGATTTAACTCCCACACAATAAAATAGAGCATGAGATAATGTATGTATGCAGTCCTAGTGTGTGGTGTTGGTATACTACCTTTAGGAACTTATAGAGGAATCCAGTGTAGAGTCTGAGGTTCTTTGGTAAACAATGATGGGACTCAAATTTTGTCACTATTTCTAAACTAGATGAGAACCTATATAATATAGACTCGAGTAAGTCAAAGAGATAGGGTGCTTCAATCTCCCCCGTTGGAAATATGAGACAAAATATCCTTTGAGTCAATGAGGACTCGTAGGGATACAAAATAAATAAGAAAATCCTATTCCTATACAAAAATTCTATCTACCCAATATCCTAGAAAGAAAAAAATTTACATGACTCAACTAGATACAAACCAATACCCTAACAAAATTCTGTTGCAACTGAAGGTACTAATTCCTAAAAATAAGATAACTAAGATCAACTTTTTAGTTGATAATACACCAAAATGTCTAAGAGGACTCAAATTTCTCTCCCATTTTGTCTAAAATGGACAAAGGGTAAAGAAAACTAGTAGAAATAATAAATCATTGTTCTGCCATGACCACACCAATAGAATTGCACAAAGATTCAAATCGAAGAAAGTCTAAAGGTTTTGTAAATAGGTCAGCTAGTTGCAATTTAGTAGGAAGGTAATTTATTTCTAACTCCTTAGATTCAACTAACTCACGTATGAAATGATATCTGATTTTAATATGTTCGGTACGAGAGTGATGAACATGATTTTTAGAAATCTTAATCGTGCTTTGATTGTCACAATAGAGATGCAACTTATCATCAGTTATACCGTAATCTTTTAGCATTTGTTTTAGCCAAAGTAATTGAGCACAACATCTTCCTCCTGCAATGTATTCGGATTAGGCAGTAGACAAGGAAGTGCAGTTTATTTCTTTTTACTCCATCCTACCAAATTATTACCAATGTAGTAACACGATCCTGAAGTACTCTTACTATCATAGGTACAACCGGTCCAATCAACATCGGTGTAACCTACTATAGTACTAGAAGTGTCTTTAGTGTACCAAAGTCCTAAATTTTGAGTGCCTTTGATGTATTTGATAATTCTTTTTAACGCACAATAGGTGACTCTTTAGGATTATTTTAATATCGGGCACACACGCAGACAGAGTACATGATGTCAGGTCATGAGGCAGTTAGATAAAGTAAGTTTCCTATCATACTACGGTACAAGCTCCCCCGTAAGTGAAATTTGAAATTCTTTGTGCATAATGTCCGAGAAGGTCTTAACTTATAAAGGGGAGGTGGATCCAAAAATGATATCATCAACATAAACTTGATCAATAGTAATGTTGTTGTCAAAATATTTGACAAACATGGCTTGGTCATTCCCTCCTCTCCTAAATTCGTTTTCTAAAAGAAAGGTGGATAAATGCTCATACCAAGCTCTAGGAGCTTGTTTTAACCCATAAAGATCTTTTTTAAGACGATAGACATAATTTGGGTGATGAGGGTCAATAAACCCTTTGGTTTGTTCAACATAGGTCTCCTCAGTTAAAATTCCGTTAAGGAAGGCTGACTTAACATCTATTTGATATAGTGTGAAACGCAAATGACAAGTTATAGAAAAAAGTAAGCGAACAGATTCGAGGCGAGTAACAGGAGAAAAAGTTTCCTCGAAATCTATTCCTTTAATATGAGAGTAGTCCTAGGCAACTAATCTAGCTTTATTCTGAATAATCATCCCAGATTCATCACTCTTATTTTTAAAAATCCAACGTGTGCTAATAACCCTTTTATTTTCAGGACTGGGTACAAGATACCAAACATCATGAATGACAAATTGAAGAATTTCCTCCTGCATAACACTTATCCACAAAGTGTCATTCAAGGCTTCATTTACAGTTTTTGGCTCAATAAGAGACATAAAACATGCAAAATGAGCAATGTTACGAAGTTGAGATTTTTTTCTAACAGGCTCAGTAGGATTACCAACTACACTATCTAAAGGATGATCTTTAGAAACCCAGTTAGGTACTTCAGGGGTCTCAGTTGGTAAAGATTCAACTATTTCTGGAGAGTCATATTTTAAAATGTTTTCGAACTCAATTGATTTTATCGTGGGGTACTCAGGTCCCAAAGTGGACCCAAAGTGACCATATGGTTATTTGGTTCATTGGCAAAAGATTGAACAAAGTTGGTTAGAGACAAGGGTTAGCAAGTTACTCGGATTAAATTATGTTTGGGACATCACGAAGGAGGTGACGCTCATTAAAGTTCGTATGAAGACTTCCAGAGTAGGCAGAAGAGTTATGGAGACAAGAGGAAGCATAGGTTATAGTCTCGGGGGGGATACTAAGTACTTTTGAAGGTCTCTCTGTTGAAGGGAACTATGAAGTGAAGTTCCAAGGGAAAGTTGTCGCCCAATAGATAGGTCATTTTAATGATCTTGGATAGGGTGTGCACAAAGTCTTCCACATGTACATGATGGAGGAAGTTCTTGAGGGATAAGTTGGCATTTCAATAGTTGGACTAAATGAGGTTTAGTTAGCCAAATGTGAGTTACGAGAAGTTGCCTCAACTTATATTAGGTAGAATAAATAGTAGATCTTATTTAGTAGTTAAAGGACATTTTATGGGTGAGATATTCCTAGACCTTCGAGATTAGGTATATCATATAATCAAATTTCGAGGATGAAATTCCTTTTTAAGGGAGGAGGAATGTAGTAACACCCCTATTTTCCATGCCTAGATGATTAGGCCAGACGCAAATTACAGGGAGCGCTAGATAATTTATATTATTCTCAGCATCAACAAAAATATAAAAATGACAATATATAAAAAACCATCCACAATAAAAACTAGATGAAGGATGATAATAAGAATATTATACTGAGATTAAATTGAAACTCTAATAAATCAGAATCCATTGTATAAATCTCTTTCATACAAATGTCTTAGCTAAAATGAAAGATATAATTGTAACCACCTCAGATCAATGCTCCTAAATACACATGACTACTATAATAAACCAGCAACTCCTACTCTAAGGATGAGAAGTTGAATCTCCACAAACTTCATGTTTAACCGAGCATCCCTGCTAAACCAGTATATGACAATAATAATACCTATGGGGAAAAAAAGATGTATAAACTTGGTTCAAAGCTCAAAATTTGCAAGAAATATCGTACGGTATCAAAATAGTAATAATCATGTGACTCATTTACGATACACATTTTAGATCGTCGACACTAACATGCAAGAGATACCTCAGCCCTTATCATAAGTGAAATACTACACGAGTTTTCCAATCCAAGGCACAATTTAATACTAAGAAGTCCCTATCACTAGACTAGCAAGTACTATCATGTAACAAAATATTAATATAGAATATAGTTAACTGCACAGGTAGAATACACCCAATACCCATATATATATATATACTCATTACGATACCTATGGTATCATAAATGTAAAACTTTTGTTGTCTTAACATCTTTTAATTAAACATGTTTGTCACTGAACTACAACATATAATAAAATACGATCCCGAAACATCCCCCACTCATGTCACCCACATAAAAATATGTGCACAATCTCATAACAAAAACACACAAATGTAATATAGTGTGTTAATCCAAATATTCATCATCAGATTAATATTATATACACGTATATAAGCCTCATAACAACCACACGAAGGCATCTATTTCGAGGGACCTTCTCGTGCTTCTATCGGGAAATGTGTAGGAGTCTCACACCTAACAGAAGGTTTCACTACCCAATTACACTATCGGGTAGTCCCATACCAAAACTCGACCGATGGATTGGATCATCCGCCTCTCTCATCACGTAGCATTGATCGACTAAACGTACTATCTAAATATATTATCACGTAATCCTACACCGCTAGCTATAACACAACTTACCCAATGGATCAGGTTGTCATGGCCCACCTCACGAAATGGCAATCGGTTGAATGTGATATATATATATATATATATATATATATATATATATATATATATATATATATATATATTGTATATATACAGGTTAACGTGTACTCTCAAGAGTACCCAAAACATACCAATCCCTGGACACTGTATTGTCCAATAAACTCTTAGGTTTATCATCTCTCAAAAACTTAATTACACCAAACTACACAGCATATCATACATATATCATAAAATAGGATAACACGTGCGCTCAAGCGTACCCAAACTATCTCAATCCCCTACGTCGAATTGTTCTAACCATAATAAGGTTTATTCACTCGAAATATACATATAAAATCTCTTCTCGATATTCTCTAGTTTAATTATCATCTTAAACTATAACATGAGTGCATAAGAATTACTCATGTAATAATTATGCTCTAAAAATATAAATCCACCTTTGTTGCCCCAAAAATGTTGCCGACAACACAACTCTTTCTAACGAACTACACTCTTCGTCTAAACAAAACTAAGAAACTCATTTGAATGACCTAACCCCCTCGTTTGAACGAAAAATACCCATTTCATTCAGATGAGACAATAATCTCGCTCAAACGAGATTGATGAACTTCGTCTCCTTTGTCCCAGAAACGTATAAACGAAACCAAAACCTCCATCAATGAGCTTTAACCTCCAAACCAGCAATCCAAACATCATTATATACAAACCTAATCATAGTTTTATGATTATAAATGATTCCCACAATGTTTTTAATATCAAGAACATCATTTAAAGGCTTAATTCCCCAAATATCCAAATCAAATCCTAATTCATTCTCTACATAATATGAGGTCAATTTCACCTATGATTTTAGCATTATTAAATTAACACAAGGATTTAACTTATAAATAAAATTAGATCCTAAACATGAGTTTTAATAAAATAATCATCTATCAATACGAATCACTTTATGGTTCCCAACAAAATTCCTATTTTTAAATCATATTATTATTACAATAATGGTTTAATTAAATAACCCGATTAAACTTAATACAAACGTGATTAAAATAAAAGATTAAATCTTTAAACATATTTTTAAATCCCAAATCAATTATATGATAATGAAAGCATAAACAAGTTACAAATTCTAATAATACAGAAGATCATGCTAAGGATTCAACTTGGTTTTAACCTTACATAATGGTGGAAGTAGTAAATAAGAGCAATTACAGTCGAAGAGATGAGCGACAAAGAAGAGACAACACACAATATAAGTTATTCGGCTATTGGCCTACATTTACTGTGCAAATAAGGGGTATTTCCATTATAATAAGGCTCTAATGGCCATAGACCATACATACTCAATCTCTCTCTCTCTCTCTCTCTCTCTCTCTAAATATATATATACAAAGTAACAATAGGGTTTCCATTGATCGATCCTTAATATATAAGTAACATGGTCCTTATATAGGCCTGGGGTGCGCAGTACCACCCTTAAGCATGTACTCCACGCCAACTGAGAGCAGAGCTAATGAGAGAGTGACAGTTGTGCAAATGACATAATTATGAATACTCCCTCATATGGGATGTTGATCTTTGATAATGGTTTTAGGAGATATTCCAATGATGCCCCTATTATGACTCCAACACGTTCATGAAATGTCTGAGGCAGAGGATCTCGACCAATCGAGACTTGTATTACCTTATACTATACTGGTGAGTCGAGACGAGACTGGACAATCATCTGGGACCTTCATTCCAATTTAGTGGTGATTACTGAGAAGGAATTCTATCGTCGTATGAGTTAAGTGAGCTCTAGTAGCGACTGAGATTGGTTTCTCCTTGCCTATTGAGGCAACTGTCCTGACTGATCGTTTGGAGCGATCTCTTTGGAAGAGTCCACTTTGGATGAGACTGATAGTGAGGGATTTGGATGGATAGTGTTCCTCTTCAAAGATACATCTGTGAGTTTCACTCTTGTTCAGTGGGTCATTATATATATCAATCACCCCTAGACCTTAGCCTTCAATGTGGGTGGCTGGGGTTTAAATATATTCTGTTGTCTTGTCTCGTCTCATGCTGGCATTATGATTTATAGTCTGTCGTCTGTTGATGGGATTAGTGAGAGTGAGAAAAAATTACTAAGAGACTTGGGGGCACATGCATAGCCAAACATTATGTTTTTCCTTTCGGTAAGCGTGCCCTAATGATGAGAAACCTTTGAGAATTGTGCAAACACTTTAGGCAGCAAAACATTGCAACCTTTCAATTTTGCATAAAATCCTTCTAGAGAAAATAACCCCCCACTTTCTGTCTCTAAATTCCTTTCTTTTTCGATATTATTTTCCTATTCTCCATTGCTTTCTTATATCTTCAACCTTCTCTTTTCATTTTTTTAGGTATTCTTTTCACCCTTCTTTTTGCTTCCTTTGGTTTGATTAACTTTTCAATAATTTTTATTTTTGGCGAACTTTTGAGTCACTCCGATGACTAAATTATGGTGGTTTATGTCTCTTTTATGGTGGTTTGAGTGGGAAGGAGTTAGATAGCAGGAAATTTTAGGTTGAGTTAGCAAAAATTTGGTGTCTTTATCGCCGTTATGGTTGATCGTTGCACTTTTTGATGTCTTCTCCAACGAGATTCAACTGAGACCAGAATTGGTGTTCTTATTGTTCTTAAGAAAAATCATTCAAAACCTACCAAACTGACTTTGTTTGATCCTTAAAAATTTCTACCTTGGTTTCCCAAGCGCTTGTTCATGTACCATAAGCTTTACGAGCTTGCTCAAGATTTTTCTAATCTGTGCAATCGCATGAGGCGAGAGATAAAAAAGGCTGAGGCCAAGTTACGATGACGTAGGCCTACCATACTTTTAACCCCCACTCCTTTAGTTATAGAAAAAATTATTCTTCTCCTAAATTATCCTTCCACTATTAAGACTACATTTAAAACTCCTTTGGTAATTACCATTAGTAGTGATTCCATGTTTTCCTTTATTACCATCAGTAGTGATTCCATGTCTTCCTCTAAGGGCTATCGAAAGTTTGGGTCTTTGTGATGGCTAACTCCTTTGATGAGGCTATGAGAATAATTGTAGCCTATCATGGTGAGGCAGAGATGAAAGATTGCGCTAAATCAAGTAATAGGTCCCATCCGTGTGCTTCCTCTTGTCTCTCTAATACTTTTGCTCTCGACTAGGCACCCGAGCCCTAGGTTTATGACATCTGAAATGATGGGTTTGAGGATGAGGCTGTAAAAAATATTCCTCCACCACATCTAATGCCCACACTTGTGTTCTCCATGACCCTAACCGAGTTATTACAACATGACACTCGTGGGAAGTCCCCTACCATTGAGGAGGAGGATGAAAAAGAAGATCCTTATACTTTAGACACGAGTGTCACCTCGATCACTCCCATTGATGTCCTTAAGACGGATCTAGTAGTTTGGAGGCACATTTACGGGATTAAAATTTCTATTAGAATAAAAGTGCATGTTGAGGATGGACTTTCCTTTGACCTTATAAATAAGGGAGAAATTACTGTCTATGAACAAATGTTTAAGGTCAGGCTTTCACCTTCTTTTTAAATCGAACATCAAGGTTATTTTCCTTAATTGGTGTTTCTCCTGCACAATTGACTCCTAATGTATGTAGGATCCTTTTTGGGTCGTCTTTCATTGGAGGATTGCCTATGAGGAGGACCTTCCAGTTGATGTCTTTCGAGCGTACTACACTATTGTTACCACGAAATCTACTTTGTGCTGCTAGCATTTTGTGTCTAGTCATCTTGACCACAAGCATGTTTATATCAATCAGACTTCTAACCAGGATTGGAAGTTTCATTACTTCTTTATTTGTAGAGACTGGGAGTTTGGTAATGGAGAGTCTTCTGATCTCTCTCAGGCGAGGGTTCCTTGCCAATGGGACTGTATCTTAGTATCGACCAAAGTTTACCCCCATCCTCAGTGCCGAGATGAGAAAAAAAAGACTAACTTAGGGGTGATGACATAATTGTCTTCGAAGACTTAATTACCCTTGAACTCCTCCTATATTCTAGCATGGGGGTGAACCCTCTGAAGACACTTCGTAATTATACCTTTTCATACTTCACTGTCATCTTTAAATTACTCTGACTCAAACATAGGCTGATAGTGATTTTTATATATTCTCTTTACAGATCGTCTAGTCGGCTTCTCAGATGAAGTTTAGGAAATGGGAGTACCACTCTCCATCAATCTTTTTGCTCATCTCCAGGGCAAAGCTACCCAAACGACTCAGACTCTGCAAAAATCAACTACCGTAGGACCTAATTCTACTGAGGGGTTAAGGAAAAAAGAGATATTCTTGGTGGAACCTCAACTTCTCTCACCCAGCAACAAAATAAAAGGAAAGAAGGCCATTCGAAATGACTCGATGAACCTTTCTTGCCCATAACAAATGATACAATGACAACTATGCGTCTAGCACAACATGGTGTTAATATTGACTTTATTTTAGGGAGTCAGTTGAACGACAGGGAGTCCATAAGCTCGATTTCTCTTAAATGCTAATCGATACTTTGATTCCCAGGATTGTTAAAGGGTTTCTAACTTTTCTATTGATACGGCAGCCCAAGTATAAACCAGATAATTTTTTTTATGATTTTCTCTAAGTGAAGTATCATCTCATATGTATTGTACTTACTTTTTCATTATTTGTGACCCCAGTTTGTCATTTTCCTTTAAAACATTCAACAGTGGATGGTGGAGGTTGAGCCTAAGGTGAAGTTCATTGACGACGCTAAGTCTCAGCTCTCTGAGCTGAGGTAAAAGCCGGAGGACAAAAAAACTGACTATGACACCAAGACCCAGGAACTCAAAAACCGATACAAAGAATGTCTTACAATTGTAAGGCAGAGTTGTAGGTCTAATATTGAAGCACTTGAGGCCGAACTTAAATAGCAGAAGGAGTCCGGGGATGAGCGAGTCAAGTTTGTTATCGAGAAGACTGTTGCTAAGTTCAAAGAGTTAGAGGAGTTTTTTTGGTTACGACATCTAGTACTTAGAGAAGGGAGCCAATGCTGCATGTCGGCGGGGTTTCCAACTAATGTGGTGAACTAGTCGCTAATAATACTGTATTGGCTGAGATCCTTAAGTCCTTCAACTTCACTGATCCAGCGAGAATTACCGCTCTCCAAGAGGTGCAAGTTGAGGCCGATACCATGGTTGTTGATGATGTTAGGAAGGTGGCAGTTGAGGATAAGACAACTCAAGTGGTTGAAGAAGATAAAATGGAGGTAGCTTGTGACCAAATTGGGAGCACTGTTAATCTGATGATAACCTGGCCATCCATGAGTCCACTATATCTGAGGGGCAGGCGACAGATGCTTAAAACTTTCTATCTTTTCTAAGCGACCACCATCCGTGGTATCCGAGCCCAAATTTGTAATCTAATATTTAATTTTTATTTCCCAACATCTACTTCGTTTTGAAATTTGTAATTATTGGCATGCTATTTATAATACAGTTTGAATGTTGGGCTCCACAACTATCTTTTTCATTACTTTTTCCAGGTGTAGTATTTTTTTTGTTACTTTCACCATACTATGTGATGTTTATTTTGGTACATTAGGATGAAACGTCTTTCCCACTAGGTTTAAGCCGTATTTTCACCATAAAACTTAATAATGATATATAAATTACTTATCCCTCAGAGATTTGATGAGAGTGGTTTAAAGATGACTTCATACCACTCTCGTACCGCTAAGAATAAGTTTAGTCATATGCTCACCATGAAATGATGCTTAGAATTTTCACTATATACAAATGATGTTAAGAATTTTCACCATATACAAATGATGTTGAGTGCTTCCCACCTCCCAGGGTTTATAAGGAGTGATGCCTTAGAGTCGAGATTCCAAAGGCATCCTCTTACCGCCAAGAGAGAGAGAGATAATTATTCAACATAAAATGATATTAAGAATTTTCACCACATACAAATGATGTTAAGCGCTTCTCTCCTCCCAAGGTTTGTAAGGAGTGAAGCCTTAGAGTCGAGACTCCAAAGGCATTCTCGCACCGCTGAGAGAGAGGTTTAATTATTCACCATAAAATGATGTTAAGAATTTTCACCATATATAAATGATGTTAAGTGTTGCCCACCTCCCAGGGTTTGCAAGGAGTGACTTCTTGGAGCTGAGACTCCAAAGGCATTATCGTACCACCAAGAGAGAGATTTAATTATATAACTACATGATTCTAAAAATTTTAATTCCCAAATTAGAGATAACACTTCATTATATTTCTCTTTTCAATTTTTCTCCTTACAGAATTTGAGTACAAAACAGAGACTACTTCTCAGCTACAACATATGAGCTATGTACTGGTAATATTTCTTCAAATGGTATGTATTCCAAGGGTTGGAGAACGGTTCCCCTTCAAGGTTTTTCAGTCTATACATTCCCGGGATGACTTCTTCTATAATTCTGTAGGGTTCGTTCCAGTTAGGATGATGCTTGTTGGTTTCCTGGATTACCCTTTTTAGTACGAGATCCTGCACTACGATGGGTCGAGACTTGACTCTTTTATTGTAGAACTTAGCGACTCTTTGCTGATAAGTTGTCTTGTCTTATAACATCATCTTCTTTTATTTGTTCAATGACATCCAAATCTAGTCTCCTTTCCTTCAAATTTACTTTAAAGTCGTAAGTTTGAACCATATGGCTCTATCGGGATGACGACGTTTGGCCCTTAGGCCAACATAAATGGAGTCTCTCCCATTAGAGTTATTTTATCAACCCATTTTCCTTTAGCATCTTCTATGTTCCTCTTTATTCCATTTAGTATATACCTATTGGTTGATTCGATCTGCCTGTTGGACTATGGTCGGACTGATGTAAGAAAGAACTACTTGATGCTGACCCTTTCATAATATGATGCTAAGGAATTTGTAGACATCACATTCTAGGACCCCCTAAGTCTCCCCTGAGGTCCCTAGAACCTCCCCATCTCACGATAGATCCTAGGTCGCACACCGAGTACCGATCTACAGCTCATCGGGCACTTTTGGGCCCTGTTTGACTCCGATTAACTCTATCGTCAGAGAAAAAACTCTTTGAATCTTTGAAGGTCTCTGAATACCCTTTCCAAAGGTCTACCCCATGCATGAATTGGCATAACAATTCGGATGAACGGACCATTTTACTACCAAAAATTGATTCGGAGGCCACCGGGCACTCTCGGGTACCCGAATTGACCCCAATCAACTTCATCTTCAGAGTGAAAGATCTTTGAATATTCTAAGTAAACTAAAATCCCTTTCCAACGGTCTGCCCTGTGCATGAAATAGCATAACCGTTCGGACGAATGATCAGTTTTCCCCCCGAAAATCAATCCAGAGACCACCGGGCGCTCCCGGGCTCAGTTTGACCAAAGTCAGCTCTTCAAATCAAATGAGACGAAATTAATCTCTAAAGTTAATTGATTACCCTTTCCAACGGTCCATCCTATGAGAGCAATTCTGACTTACGATACGAACGAATGATCAGTTTTACTTCGAAAGGTCCCCGAGCGCTTCTGAGCCCCGGTTGACCAAGGTCAACCTTCTGAACCGAGCAAAACTCTTTGGAATGTATAACTAGATCTCATAAAATTTCTAGAAGTCCACCCCATGCACGATTCAGACTTACCATGTAGATGAACTATCCATTTTCGTCCGTCGATCTCCCGTCCAAAAGTCCGACGTGCGCTTCCGAGCCACATTTGACCCAAAGTCAACTCCTGGACCCTGGAGCGGTCCAAAGGACTCTTGAAGGTAACTAAAATACCTTTCTAACGGTATGCCTCGTTCATGATTATGGTCAATGGTTTGTGTTCTACGATCATTTTTCCAAGAAAATCTACATGAGACTGCCAATTGGTAGGTCCAGATCCCTACCTATCGGCACAGTGTCTGGGATCACATGCCGATAGGTACCCCCTGGGGTAAGCCGATCGGCACCCCCATGACCCTATAAAAGGAAGGAATTACCTCAATCCAAAGGCAACCAACACAACAGATCCATCAAAATCAGTGATCTCAACAACATTTCCTCGAAATCAGCGAAGTTCCTCATGTGAATTTCCATCCAAGCTTACACTCCGATCCTTTTATTACCAATTAGGAAAAATATCCTTCTCTCTCATCAACATTCATCCACACTTAAGGGAGTTCATCCAATACCAGAGATCAAGCTCCAAAAGAAGGTCCAATTCCTTCCTTCTCTCTTTAAATTCCACGTTTTTGCATAATATACATTAGCTTCATAATCTATTTCTTACTTTAGTTCCTACACATTAATATCTACACTTTCATTAGTATATTTCACATACTTTATTTTCTATAAAAAATCAAAAACAAATAAAAGAAGGTTACACCCGTAAATTTCGAACGGAATTATCCATCACATTTTTTCCAAAACCTAAAAAAAACATTTTCTACACATACATATATAATAAAATTTCATTCGGATTTATGGGATAAACCCCACCCCCTATGATACATTCGAACTACGTGGACTTTTATGCCTTTATAGGCTACGTAGGCATCTCGGATTAAAATCCGAGATTCGAGTCTAATTTTCCGATTTTCTCCATTTCCCAAATTCCCTAATTTTCTAAAATCTCCCCTTCACACACACACACACACACACACACACACACACACACACACACATATATATATATATATATATATATATTGCTTGTTTGCGTTTCATCCAACACATATTATCGTTTCCTAATAACGATCAATATCGTGATGAACGCACAAATCATACTTTCTATAAATGTTATTTTGGGAACTTTCCTTTAGATGACCTCACTCTACCTTGTCCATGGTACGATTTGAATGATTCTGATCTCCATTATATAAACACGCTCACACACTTCACGGGGATATAAAGGAAGATTATAACTCTAGCCCTTGAGAGACTGAAAGGGCGAGGTGGGTGCCTAACACTTTCCCATTCTGTAACTTAGCCCCCGAACCTTCGAACTATTGGTTTCGTATGCATCGGTTTATTCTTGATGCATCTCTCTCTAAGTGGCAACACGTTCTTTTGCATGTTTTGTGCAAAATTGGCTGGCGACTCTATCTCTTCACAATTACCCCCATACCGACGACGACTGAAGCACCTTTCAAAGAGGGGTGCACGCTATATCGGGAGTTACTCCACGTATTACTTGACGTAAAACAGATAGTGGATTTTTTTTTGTCTTTTGTTGAATCTTTTTCAAGGCTCGATAGATAATTTGATAAGCCAATGATTTTTTTCGTGTTTCAAAATATGGTTAACCAACATGTTAACTAATTGATTACGATAAATTGGATCGAATTTTGCAATTTTTTCTTTTGTAGTACCTCGACGTGACATGAGCGTGAAAGGGGTTCAAGAATTATTTTTCTTTTTATAAGGGCTAAAATAACTTATTTTGGCTTTTTTACCCCATGGGGTGCTTCTGTAACTGGATAACTAGCACTGAAAACCGTCATTGCATTGGATGGTTTGGCGTTTTGATGTTCCCTACCCTATTGACCGCAACTTCTGTATTTATTATCGCCTTTATTGCTGCCCCTCCAGTAGATATTGATGGTATTCGTGAACCTGTTTTTGGATCTCTACTTTATGGAAACAATCTTATCTCAGGTTCTATTATTCCTACTTCTACAGCTATAATTTTGAACTTTTTCCCAGATCGCGGTGCAGCCTTCCCAAGGGGATATATCTCTCCCCCTGATGCCGCTAGGGATGGCCACAATGGCGACTCCGTTGGGGACTATTTTTAAGAGGGCTGGACTCTACTTGCATGGGTGTTTCATTTTCTTGTATATCCCCCTTATTTTTCATATTCCCCTTACTATTCCTTGTATATATGTACCTCATGCTTATGCCACTGTTCACACACTGGTAGAAATTTTCCATATACACTTCACACCACGTGCACCTAGGATCATGTATATCCACATGTTGCACACACCATGTAAAAATCCATGCTTAGGTGTCACTAACATACACCTCTACTTATGCTCATCACATACTCACTTGAAGATAATTACATATCACCCACTCTTACTTATTATTACTGCTCTACTATTTATACTTGTACCTTATTATCTAACGGGAATGATTAAGAAAGATACTCTCTCTATAAGATACTAATCAAAGAATCATGCATGATACACACAACATCACCAAAGAGCATTGCTATTGACCAAATTTTGTCCCGTAACTGGGGAGTTACTTAGTGATGGGCGTTGGTCCGACAGGTCACAGTTAGCCTAAGTGATATGACTCTCACCTTTCATTGGTCAAGTACCTTCGACGTATATAAAACGGTTCCCTCGCATCGTACCGCTTGATCGAAGTCATGATGGGAGATATATCTCAGGGAACTCGTTCACGTACATTGAGTATATCAAATTCGCTCTCACACGTACCTTCCCTAGGAGGTATATAGTGAGGCAATTCACGTACACTCATGTTATCAAATGACTTGTCCACACGTACTGATTGCCCTCAAAAGTAGGACGTATATCGTAGAAGTCATGCCAAAGGGGGGGAACACCTTTCAATTAACCCAACAACTGCATACCCACATATAGGTGTCAAGCTTAGGACACAAAAATTAGATTGCTGATTTCAACCCGAAACTCTACCAAAATTTTGGCTCGGCTTATTGCCCAAATTTTTGAGCAAATTTTAAAAATGAGACCCTTCTCGTGAGGCTATTAACAAGTCCAAACCTAACTTCTAGATATGTTGTAAACCTAATTTTTCCAGGCTCGGGTCCCGTTCGGTATTTCTTTTTTGCATCTAGGTAAACTTAATACTAGTGAGAACGTAATAAACATAATAATCATGCTGAGATTTGTCTCTCGTATTTTCCTCTCTCTTTCCAAAAGTGTCCATATGCATTTTTCCTCTTTCATAAAAAATACCCAAAACATTTTCTTTTCCTAAAAAAAACATTTCTCATCCTCATGTTTTCCAAAAATGTAAAAAAAACATCTTCCTCCTTCTCTAAAAATAACAAATTCCTTCTTTTCTTTTCCGAAAATAAATCCCAAATTTTCTGCTTATCAGGTCAATCACATACCCTTGGCATGGCTCCCTATTAGCTTCGGTCTTTAGTCGAACCGCCCCAAAGTCATGTCAGTTTCCTTACTTCTTTCGAGTCTGAGATTAACCCTCTTTCCTTGGAGAACACGGATCAAGTGCCGAATGTACAATCGAATTTATTGACAGTTCTAGCTCAGCTCACTACCAAAATTAACAACCTTCAAACTGAGGTTCATGAGATGTAAAGAAATCGATTCCCTATCCCCAAAGATCCCGAGGTCCTCTTTCCTCGTGCTATGGGTCCACTTGAACCCGAGCCTATTTGGGTTCTCGAGGAATACCAGCACGCTCCCCATGCTCCTCCTGCTAATGGGCCACCACCAACCGAGTTTCGTATGCCAAACCTTGCTCAGTCAGGGACTAACTTACCCATAAATGTTGACCCGAAAGATGAAGAGTTGAATGAGGTCAAGGAAGACCTCAAGATGTTGACCAAGAAATTTGATCAAGTCAGACTCTCTGGGAACTACATGGACTACACCCACATGTCTTCCTATCCTAAAGCCAAGTTACTAGAAAAATTCAAGATGCCCAATATCGAGAAGTTCGAAGGAAGTGGACCCCTGATCGTTCATCTCCATAGCTATCACCAAGCCATGACTCTCCTAGGGGCTTCTGAAGAAATAATAACCCAGATGTTCTAGTAGACTTTGAAAGATAGCGCTCTCCGTTGTTTCTTATCCCTTGAGGAATCCAGGATCCGTAGTTGGGAAGATGTTTCCCACGAATTCATGTCACTTTACAAGTACAACGAAGAGCTAAAAGTTACCCGTCGTGACTTAAAGATACTTAAACAGAACCCTGGGGAATCAGTCAGTAACTTCTAATCAAGTTGGACAAAAAAAGCAGCTACCACGACCAATCGGCATTACGATGAAGAGGTGAGTATCGTAAAGAAGAACTTCCTACCCCATGTCCGAGCAACAATGTGAGGATAGTATTACCCCCACTTTCGAGCCCTCCAAGAAGTAGGAATGGAGATAAAAAAAATCATTACCAAGACAGAAGTCAAACCGAGGAAGACCTATGGATAGTTTGCCCCTAAAAAGTTTAAAAAACCTAGTAGTAACACGGTTTCTACCATCAACAACATCTGTCAGTCTGCCACTTCATGGGCACAATTTTTTTTCCCAAACCCAATCTGAAAACAATACACAGAGCTTCACGCTCCTATCTCCAAACTCTACCAGGCCCTCTTGAGTCAAAATCCGATCAAAACCTTAGACCCCCGTCCATTACCAAATCCACTTCCGAAAAACTTTAAACCTGATGCCCATTATGACTTTTATCAAACTACTGGCCATACCACAGACCAATGTTTCCATCTTCAAAATGTAATCCAAGTCCTGATTGACTGGGATGTCATCGCCCCACCAGCTAATTCCAAACCAAACACTACCCATAATCCACTCCCTAATCATGCAAATGCCATCTTTTTTAGAAGAAAACTCAGAATTTGACCCATCCACCCATATCATATCGAGTAAATCACCAATCATGCCCATATACTCTCCTAAACATCTCCAAACATGCCCATATTTCCTCTTAAACCCTACCAGCTTCGCCGATCAAGCCTTATCACTTTTTACTCGTGTAATACCTCATATTTTTATTGCATTTAATTATGGGATTAATTAAATTAAATTGGGATAAATTAATTTAATATTAATCCAAATTTTAAAATAGATATTTACGAACGTGACGAGAGTTAGTAATTATTAGTGAGAATTATGTTGAATATTACTAGATTATTAAAGTAATATATGAGATTGAATTTATAAAAATTGTCGAGAGTGAATAATACGAAAATTATAGAAATTGAGTTGGGGCGCACATGTGTCGTGTCGGGACTAAATTAATAGAATAAAAATTAAATTGATTTTAAGTCACCCATATGGCCATTTCTAGTGCACCAATGTGTCCGTAAGGGTCGAGATAGTAAAAAAAGTGTACTTGGGGGTTTAATCTGGGTCTCGGGTCATTTTTAGGCCTAACCGGTAACCCGAGAGGGCATTTTGGTAATTTTCAATTTTAGGCCTTAATTATGGACTAAAATTGAGAGGCTATATCTGATGGAATTGGGAGACCTCTAGGGTTAGAAATACTGGAGTTGTAGAGAGGCAAAGGAAGAGAGAAGAGAGAAGGCTTCCCAGGAGGAAAACCACCAACCCTACACCATCCTCACCAATTCCCCCACCAACACGTAGATCGAAAGAAGGGGATCATTCCTACACCACTCTAATTCGTCGGATCAGACCTTTGATTTCCAGGAAATGATCTAACTTGCTGTTTTTTAGTTGATAACACATCGATGCTAGAGTAGGAGATTATGATTTTATGTCTCATGAAAATATAAAGGTTGTTTGGGAGACTATTATTGCAATTTGGAGTAGAAACCATGTTAGGCTGAATATCTTATTATATTTAGAATATTAACCATGAAATTTGATGTCCAGTAGAGACATAAATCTGGAAATTAAATGAATTCTTAAGAAAATTAGATGAGCTAGGGTTAAATGATAATTTCTTGAATTAACCCATTCGATGACGATTCTTGAGGAATTGATGAATGTTTTACGTTAGAAATCTTCCATGTTGGTTTATATAATGTTCATGATGATTGGTTGGTAGTTTAGTACATGTTAATGTAGGTTTGATGATTTAAATTGGATGAAACCCATAGGTTAAGAATTGCAGAAACTGGGCCATGACCTGCTCGATCGATCGATCGACTCAAGAATGTCGATCGATCGACCCCTTTTCAGCAATCGATCGACCCCTTCTGGAAACTAAAAAGGTCTCCCCCTTTTAATGTTAATTTAATACCAATGTGTAAGGACCCTTGGACATAATTTAGATATCCTAATGGGACTTGGGAAGGACTAGTATGGTATAAGTAGGGTCCAAGTAATACGAATTTATATAAGATTTAACCGTGGGATTTCAGGGGTATAAATTGAGTTGGAAATCGTGTGTGCGTTAAATTGGGCTTGTGAGGATTAAGAAGGACTTAGACCAGTAGGGTAGTGAGAATACACCTACTAATTTTATTTATATCAAGAGGATAAACTTTAAGAGTCGAAAAGTCCTTAAGGATTTGCGGTAATTAAGAAAATAAAAAGAATGATTTAATTATACATAGAACTTGGGCGTTATATGCACGCATGGTTCGAATATATTATGGGTCGTGGGCGTACCTAGCTGAATAATGTGAATATATATATATATATATATATATATATATATATATATATATATATATATATATATATATATATATATACATGGGTGCATGTATATAGGTAATATTGTATATTTGTGTGTAATCATACCCGTGCTACTTACTATCACGGAGGTTCCGTGTCGGGACAGTCTTATCTCGATTGGACCTTTATGGGGGATATTGATTTGTACCCTAGAACATAACATCCTTGGTACAGGCTATCCGAGAATGATACTCATACGATACTAAGAGACGTGAGGGTATGTGCTAACCTCTTAGTGACTTGGAACTATGCTTCACCTCCAATATGTGTGTTTTGTGTTAATACAGTTCGAGAGTGATTCCGAACTAGTATTTCCTTTTTGTAAGAGAGATATGAGGACTTGATAGCAGAGTATGCCAGCACCATAGACTTATGTCGGGTGACCTATTAGTATATATATTATGAGTGATAAATATATATACCTGTGATTAATCTACTATGATGGTAAGTAGATGAAATTGAATAATTAATATTAAATGAGTTAAGTAGTTAAGAACTTAAGTTTGTATTGAGATGAACATTTTTGGCTTAAAATATTCATAAGGAAGGTTATAAAATATAAACTATAGTTATGTGATTTCTTGAAACAGAATTTGGTGAAGGAAAATTGGGTTAGACTAGTGAATTGGGTTAGCTTTATCTAGATTAGTTTAGTAGTACGTCAGGCATGCACATTAGTTGTGGGGTGAGAATTTCTAAGTGAGTGTCGAAGTACTAACATGTATGTAATATCAACTAGTAAGCATTTTAAATACTTTTTAAACTATTTTAAAGCTGTTTTATACTCTGGCTCTGACCCGTTTTCTATTATCTTTTCCTTCTCTTGTGTATATATATATGTATGTATTACAGGTGCCTAGCCACAGAGGCGTCAGGCTTAGATCTTTGGACTGTTGATATACTGTAGCTAGTGTGGGAGTTGCTGGTCCTTACAATAGACGACTCTATTCTTGTCTTCTCAGTCTGCTATTTAGTTACTCTCAGATAGGGCATGTGTCGCCCATTTTCAGTTTTATTTAGCTCAGAGAGAGACTTGTACTCTTTATTATTTTAGTATTCAGCTATTGTTGGGATTGTTTTAATTATTTCATTGTCTTGCGATATGGGATATATTATTTTGGATTAGTTAATCTAGCTTGGTTATTTCATTTGGATAGTTGGTCTTAATATTATCATTTATGTTCATGAAAATGGTTTCATATATTAAATTATAATCATGGAACTTAATCTTTAAAATTAAATGTTTTAACACTTAGCTTAATTATTTAATAGGTGATTAATAAAGAAAAATATTTTTGACAGTGATGCTAAGAATGAACCAACCGGACACTTTGATTTAATTTAATAAAGAATTGATCACCCGGTATTTAATTAGGCGGCATGTTACAACCTGAGCATGCATCGTTGTCCGCACCCGTTCTGGAGGTAAAGATATGGAACTGTCAGAAGTTTTAAACGAACTCATAGAGTTCGGGCTAAAATTGCCCTCCCATATGACCATCAACTATCAGAGATTCAGCGGGTTGTTCGTAGAAGCTCGAAAATGGGCGCCTGAGAATCATACAATTGGATGGTGCCACTAATGAAGTCAGTCTAGATGACATGGTCCAGATCATGAAAAAATTGTTTTAACAGACTCGTGATGTTTATAGTGTATTTGAGTTACTCGATGCTTTGAAATTATAAGGGCGCCTGGTCCCTTCAGTTCTGCATTTCCCTATCGAATGGGAGGAATTATACGAAGAGGCAGTGGAAGTTGTGGAGTGCATTGACTTTGCATGGAAAGATAATATCGTTGCCACCGGATGGGGAAAAATGTGGGATGATATCATTCGAGGAGCTTCTAGGAGAAATAAATAAGGTGGTCGATATCGATAAAGAAACATGATTTCTATTTTTCCCTTCTTCTGTAAATCACATGACCAGGTCAGGAAGACGTTACCAAATCCCAAGCCCGAAACCATCAACGAGCGATAAAGGAAAGGGTGCTAAAAATCTCCCTATGCCAGAAATGAACCTCGAAGAAAGTTAGGTCCTCGATCAATTGAAGAAAATCCAAGCCAACATCACTTTATGGGGGCTTTTTATATCTTCCCAACCGCACCAAAATTCCCTAATCAAGCTACTCACAGGACCCACAGTTTCTCCCCCAACCACGCTAGAAGAAGCGGTGAACCTAGTCGGATAATTAACCTCTACTCGAATGCTCTCCTTTTCTGAAGAACAAATCCCCAAGACTGATCCTAACCACAATCATGCCCTTAATATCTCTGTCGAAGTTATTGGGAAAACTGTCCCACTCTCTCTTGTCGATAATGGATCAACTTTTAATGTTTACTCGGTGAGGACCCTCAATTGTCTGTGATTGAAAGTGAGCAACCTCGCTCCCACCTCTACTGCCGTACATTGCTACGACAACTAAAAAACAACCTTTATACAAAAAGCTTTTTGTTCACTTGATTAATAACAAATAGTTATAAGTTGAGCAAACTCCGAACAAACTTTTTGGGCAAAACTCTTTTCGAAAAATACAAGATGTGTTGTGAAATCTTTTTCTGAGTTTATGGATTAAATTCGATAGTCAGTTACCTTGAGTTTAATTTTTAGTAAACATCTACTATCTCTACTATGCAGTAATAATCACAATAAAAATTAAGAACATTCACAGAAATAAACACAAGAATTTTAATGTGGTAAAACCCTTAAATAAGGGAAACATCCAGGGTGCCCTCTACGGCACAAAACAAAAAATCCACTAGATTAAAATCAGGTTACAACACACAAGGAAACCACAAATATCCTAACCTAAGTTCAGAATGTACCTACACGAGATTCTCCACTCCAAAAGGTATTCTGACTTGGAACTTGATCCTTTCTCGCTGCTTCTTTGTCTTTTCCTTGATTTCCTTCTCTTTGAATTAAATTTCCAGCTACTCTTTCAAGTACACGATTCTCAAATAGAACCACAATCTAAGTGTTCGTGTGATGTAGTGTTTGTGATGTGTGACTACATGCAAACATGAAACTCACCCTCTCAAGATTTATACAAACTTTCCTAACAAATTACAAACAATTCTAATATGAAAGTTATTTCTGAATCTTGTTTTTTCAAGCAAAGTCTTCTTGATCTTTTATATAACTATAAATCTCAAGGATACCTTGCTAAGAAGACGGTTGAAGGTCTTATACAATTTCTGGATTTTGAAAATATTTTTGAAATTGTAAACCTCCAATTGCAGATCCAACTAGACTAGAAGTCTACTTTAACAAATCAGTTTCAGACTTAACATGCAAGTACTGGTTCAATAAGTTTTGATCTAAAACTTTATATTTTTCAGATCTGAATGCTTTTAAAACTTTAGCACAAGTTCATGTGTTCCTGTTATTTTTGTGCACTAGTATTTCATAAAATATGAAATAAAAACTTGGAAACATACACAACTCACTAGATCTGAAACTTTCTTTTTGAAACTAGAAATTTTATTTCGAAACTTATTGAAACAGTTTAGATATAAGAAATTGGATCTAAAAGAAAACAACAAATATAAGTGAGATATTCTCTTTTAGAAATACCCAGTTTCAATAGTGAAACTTAAATCTTCCTTAGAGACGAGTTCTAGAGAGAATCAACGTATTTGAAGAGGTCTTCAAACGAAGAACACAATACCAACCACACAGAAATCCTATTTAGATCTAACTCTCAAAAGGTGGGTTTTCTGATGTAGGGACTTCTAGGTTTTGGTGTTTAGTCAGGGAGAAACCTCACTAGGGTTTGGATCCTACGAAGAAACTAGGGTTTCCTCTCTCTTTCTTTTTATCCCTTATCCCTTCTCTCTTTTATCTCTACTCTCTATTTTCTCTCAGTTTTTACAAATGAGCAAAAGCCTCAAACTGCTGAGGGCACGTCCCTTTTTATACTGAGGTAAAAAGGATTGAGATCCTTGACATCAATCTAATGGCTGAGATTGAGTCTTCATAAGTTGAGTAAGATCTAACGGTTCAAAAAAAGCGATGGATTAAACTAACACTGATTGGATAAGGCTTGGGTTACACGGATCGTCTCTAAACACATGCAGAGCATTGATGAAATAGATCCAAGGGCTGAGATAGGATAAGCTTTGTCTGTCTTCGAGAAAACACAAATCGCAACGTTGAAATACAAACATGTGTACGCACCAGATGGAAAAACACACGCGTGTTAAAACTAATTACATGGCACACCCTCAAGTCTCAAGCGCTTTCGGTTTCTACCCAATCAAATAATCAAGGTAAAAAATAAGTTTCTAAAATTCTATTTTAACCCACAAAACTTTTAAAACCAACTTTTATTTAATCGAAAAATCATTTAAAAATTGATTATAAATATATAAAATGATTTGTATGGAATTAAATTTATTTTAAAAAGATTTCAAGTGATGATGAACCATTCAAGAACAAATGTAAAATGTAGGATGCAGTGCAAGTGTCCTATATGTGGTTATAGGGTTAGACTAAACTTCCCTTTGAAGATGTTCTTGGACTTGGATTTCTTCATGTAGCATGTACCTTTTGAGGAAATGGAGGTATCAATCTATACTAACCTATTTGTCTATATATCCAGTCTAGTTGGAACTCCTATATATACAGAATCAAGTGAGTCAATATATAGTGTGTTCTCAACAACACCCGTCGAGAAGTAATGGGATCTATCAAGCTTACAATAAGGGCTGGCCTTATAAATCCTGTTATTGAATTCCAAGTCATTGACATCCCAGCCTGTTTCAATCTACTGCTTGGACGAATATGGCTCCATAGCATCAAAGGGGTGTCTTCTTACCTTCATCAGAAATTGAAGTTCTTCGCCAATGGGCAGGTCATCACCATCTTGGGCGACGATGACAACACCGAGAATGCCAGGACCAGTAATCCAATACTTGAAATACAATACGGGGTGAATGATATGCTTCTATTAGGATACCAAGTTGAACCACTTTTACTCCCAGCATAGGATGACTTTAAAGACAGGGTTTATCTAGAATATGACCCTCATAGAAATGTCAATATAATCTAGATATTCATGAACATGCACTTCATGCCCGGACTGGGGCTAGGGCGAAGATAATAAGGGATAGTCATACCCATTGTGTTGAAGAAGGTCTTTGCTCCCCGTGGCTTGGGATATCATCCGTCAGAAGAAGAACTCAAATTAATCCGTTAGCCTCGACTAAACAGGAGGTTAGAATGCGCCAAAACTATCTCGAGAGATTCCCTAAATGGAAGATTCATTAGATAGGGTGAAGATTTACCCTTATGCGAATTCCCTGAACCTTGGTATGACCATGTGGATAAGAAGATGAAACCAGGAATGGATATCTTCTTTCAAGACAGCTACCCATGGGCCGAGAGTTCCCAGCACGGTGTACAAACACTCACTGAAGAATCAACAGTTGATACCAGGGATTCTGAGGGCAGTGACTCTGAGGATTCTTTTAATTTACAGATAATGGGACTGATACTCTCCATGATCCAATTAGGGGCTACATCATATAATCCATCATGCCTCATCAAAGATGCCAATGCACTGCATCTCAACTGGCATGCTGCACCTATACCACTTGCTAATGTTCAACCTAACCCCGATGTTTAGCCCCTTCCCCTCACTCTGATGTAATTGAGACCTCCTTTGATGAGGTTCTCAATGCTGTTTTTCCTATCAATGAAATAAATGAAGATTTTGAGTATCTTGTTGTGCCTTATATTAATTGTCTTGATTCTAATCAAACTCTTGACGATGATGATTTTGTAAATGAATAATTCTTAACTGATCTAAATAAGGCTAATAACAAATAACATAATCGCCTTCAAGTTAATGAAGATAAAACTGTTGTTATTAATCTCAGGTCTAGTAGCCAAATGCGCGAGATTAGGATAGGGGCCACCCTTAATGAGCATGAGCGCGACCAACTCAAAGAACTACTAAAGAAATTCGTGGATGTCTTTGCATGGTCCTACTATGATATGCTCAGCATTGACCCTGAGATAGCACATCATGAGATTCCAACTCTCCCGAAATGCAAACTGATTAAACAGAAACTGTGAAAGCTTCGCACCAAATGGTCACTTAAAGTTAAAGAAGAAGTAGTCAAGCAACTGAACGTGGGATTCATTCGGGTGATCAAATATCCCACATGTCTAGCCAATATCATACCCATGCTGAAAATAAGAGGGAAGGTTCGCATGTATGTCGACTACCGAGACTTGAATAAGGCCTCTCCGAAGGTTGATTACCTGCTACCCAAGTCATTCATTGACGGGTTTGTCGAATATAATTAGATCAAGATTCACCCAAATCACCAAGAGAAAAATGCATTCATCACCCCTTGGGGAACCTTTTTCTACACTATCATGCCACTTGGTCTAAAAAACAGTGGGGCTACTTACTAGAGGGCTTCCATAACCATTCTGCATGATCTGATACACAAGGAAGTTAAGGTCTACGTAGATGAAATGATTATCAAGTCCAAGACTAGGGAAGGCCACGTTCTTGATCTCCAAAAGTTCTTCGAACGACTGCGACAATACCAAATGCGGCTCAACCCATAGAAATGTGTCTTCGACGTTACTAAAGGAAAACTCTTGGGATTCATGGTTAGTGAGAAAGGGATAGAAGCAGATCCTACCAAGCTAAAGGCCATACTTGAGATGCCACCACTTCGAAAGGAGAAGGAAGTCCCAGGGTTACTTGGGAAATTACAGTACATCAGCCGATACAAAGTTTACTACACTGCTTTGGAGAAAGTGTGCGTTTCCCTGGACCGGGTCACATAAAAATTATGACATTACGTACTTGTCTTCCCCATCAGACTAGTATATCGTATGAATCCCATTAAGTACTTGCTAGAAAAGCCATTTTGTTCAACTGAATGATTTGATGGTTGATGTTGCTAGCCAAGATTGACATTGTGTACGTCACACAAAAACTATGAAATGGAGAGCCATATCCAACTACCTTTTCGATTATCCCAGGGAAGAAGCCGATGTTTGGGTATCTAAATTCCCGAACGAAAATATTCTTTGCACCTCTTAAGAGGACCTCAGATGGAAGATGTTCTTTGACGGTGCTGCCAACACGAAAGGTAAGACATTGGTATAATCCTTATCGCCCATGATGAATCTGACACCCCAATTTCCATCAAACTAGACTTCCCGTGCACCAACAACCTGATCGATTACAAGGCATGCAATATAGGCCTCATGATCACCCTCTAGAAAAAAATTCGGCACCTAGATGTCTATAGAGACTTTTCCCTTATTTTTGTCTAAATCCTCAAAAATGGATAGTCAAAGACGAAAAACTCCTACCCTTCCATGCCTGTTTAATGATGTCTCTCCACTACTTGCCCCATGCAAAGAACAACCTAGATAACACCCTTAACACCCTAACCTCCATGGTTGACATGCATGAGGGGAATAACAATGGCCTTTTTCCTGGTTAAGAAACAAGCTAAGCATACTCACTGCTCCTACATTGAACTCGTTCCCATGAAAGATTCTAACATGGCCGAATTATGGTATTATGACATTTTTTACCTCTTCAAACATGGTAAGTATCACCAAGATACCGATAAGAAAGACCGTGCGATCCTTCACTAGCTAGTTGCCCAATATATCATCTGCAATAAGCACTGTTCAAAAGAAACTTTGGTGGAACCCATTTACACTGCATAAACAGGGGCTGACGTTGAAGACATGATGCAAAAGATCATTAATGGGGAATGCGGGCCCCATATGAACGACCACATGCTCACCAAAATAATCATCCATCCAGGGCACTATTGGACTACTAATGTTCAGGATTGCACTGTCTATGTCCGAAGATGTATCAAATGCTAAGAGTTTGCCAATCTCCAACACTTGCCTCCCTATGAGCTATACATCATGACCTCTCCTTGGCCCTTCTCCACCTGGGGCATTGACATCATAGGGAAAATTACTATCAAAATTTAAAGAGTCACAAATTTATACTAGTCTCCATTGGTTACTTCACCAAATTGATCGAAGCCGAGTTATATGTGGTGTTCAATGCCAAGAAAGTGGCCAAGTTTGTCAGAAAGAACATCATTTGTCGATACGTAGTTCCTTATAAGTTAGTATCTGATAATGGGCTCCATTTCAAAGCTAAATTTACAGAATTGGTCGATGGGTACGAGATTCACAGACACAAATATTTTCCCTATCGACCCCAAATTGATGGTGCTATTAAAGCCACCAATAAAAGCCTCAAAACCATAATTAACAAGATGACTGAGAGTTGCAAAGATTGGACCGACCGGATCCCTTACGCCCTCTGGGGTTCTTCAATCAGAACACCTACTGGGGCTACCCCTTATTTTCTAGTATACGTCATTAAAACAGTCCTACCCGTTGAGCTGGAAATACCTTCTCTCCGCATATTTCTAAAAAGAAAAGTTGACGAAGAAAAATGGCACCAGAGCCGATTTGATGAATTATCACTCTTGGATGAAAAGAGACTAGAGGCTCTATATCATATACAGGGGTACCATTATTGGATAGTGTGATCATTCAATATAAAAGTCACGGACCATGGCATCCAAGAAGGAGACCTTACCCTTAAAGAGACCATAGTCACCGTCTAGGATCCCATAGGTAAATTTTAACAAAATTGGAGTGACCCCTGAATTGAGAAAAAAATTCTTTCAAGATCCTTCGCTATGCTCGCAGAACTCAATGGAGAAGAGATAGCACGTCCCGTCAACCTGGATCGTCTCAAGAGATTTTACCCTTAGTTCAAAATCTTGATGCCCTACGACTCTTCTCATCCCCCTTTTATTCAGGAAAAAAAGATTCTCCATCCCCCTACCCAGAACTATGTGGGACCTACTCCTCTCAAAATATTTTTTAAAATAGAACTCATGTAAATTTTCAAAACCCTCGGAGGTTCGTAGGCAGCCCACGCGCTATACATGAATCCGATCCCCTTCTTTTCACAAAATACTATTCTTTTATAAACTTTGATAATGATGATCCATTTTATCATTTACATGAACAAAATGATTATGTATGCCTTAGCGATTAGTACAGATAATTCAAATGCAAAACTCATCAAGAGGCATAACAAAATATGTTCAAAATCAACTTTGATTTTGTATTAAGGAAAATGGTGTTGTTACAAGAAGTATGAGCAAAGGGAGTCAAACAAACCACTCATCTCCGTTAACCAAATCGTTCCTAAAAAAACCTAACCCTAGACCAAGATACATAAAAATTATTCCAAAAATACAAACACCCCAATACCATAGCTTCACAAAAATCACCCAAGCTTCACAAGATATTATCCTCAACTGCCGAATGGCCCTTCTTCATCATCATTACCAGCCCTTGGAGGTCCTCAAGTTTCCCATTCCTTATTGACATTCCATATGCATTCCATGGAGCGGTATACCCTGACAAATGAGGATAAATCCACAACGTCATCTTCCATGGTGTCAAAAGCAATGAACCACCGTTGACTTGTCTCTTCCGCCATGAATTTCTTTACTACCTGCTTTTATAACCATTTTAGGTTACCCCTAAAATCATGCTAGGCCTCTCCCATGGACTGTAACGGATGGATAAATGGCCTACGGTGCTGCCACAAAGAGCCCATCATCATCCTCAGTGATTCAGTCAAATCTTTCACCGGAAAAAAGTTTATTATACGAGGAGGCATGATCTGTTCCCACCCGACTTAGAGCAAGAGCCACTAGGGGAAATAGAAAGGAGGCTGACTAAAGGTGAAAAGGAGCGCGCGTCAAGCGACAATCGTTGTTTTCTGTTCATCACCTCAATACAAAAACCTAAACTTAACAAAATATGATTATACACAAAAGGAAAAGATGCAAAAAGGTAAAGATTAATCTAGGTGAGTGTATTGAAACTAGACTAATAAAGTGAATAAAAACTATAGGTTGCGTCGAATATCCCTCACCCGAGTTAAATAGTATAAAATGGTTACATGGGTCGATGAGTTATTAAGACTGCGTCTCATTTCGACAGTTAAAGAAATCAAGAGTTGTCACACCCCTAAATTCGCATAAAAGCCTAATAAGATTTTGGCGTCAACAAATACCTCGAAAATTATGCACGCAAGGTCGTAAGTGAGAGCATACATGATATTCCCCGTCAAATCTCCTAGGCGTAATAACTAGGACAACGCACTCGAAATAAACCCGTAAACACCCTCATCAAAGCCAAGTAACATGTCAACCCGAGGTGAGTTCAATCCGACACAACCTAGACTAAATTAGCTAGAAAGCATATTAAAAACACGGTAAATGAATACGATAAATAAACGCAATAAATATACACTAGAAATCAATAAATGAAAGCATGTAAATAAAGCATGTAAACTAAATTAGAAAGTAAGAAATTAAGGAAATACAAACTATATTAATGGAGAGGGGAGAATAATAGTCAACTTACAAACCCAAATGGGTGTCAAACCAAGAGAAAATGAAGAATGAGATCTCAAACCCCCAAACCCTAACCTAAACTATCTAAAAACTAATTATATCTCTGATATTACAACAAAAAACCTTTATATAGTAAGTTGGAATTATAATAGAAAAGAAAAGGAAAAAAAATAAAAAGGGAAAATATCGCAGAAAATAGGGGATCGATCGATCGACCCCTTTGGCCGATCGATCGATCGATCAGATATTTGCCCACTGCCAAAGCTCGAAGGATGAAAAATAAAGGGTCAATCGATCAATCAAGAAGGGCTACATCAAGCTTCCTCCTGTTTTGGCTCATTTGGAATTCTCTTCCTCTAAAATCGCCGTAACTTCTTCATTGGGACTCGGAATCACGGACCGTTTGCGGACAAGCAAAGCTTGCGAAGAGGGATAAAGCTTCCATGTAGATGTCGAGCCAGTTTCCAAACTATAAATTGACCAAATTTCCCTTGCGCGTGCGGATATGTACGGAACTTAGCCGGAGTACATCTAAACTCCATACTTAGTACCTAAATACCTACAAAAGCCCAATTATACCTCATATAGCATGTTAACAATATAAATCAAAGGTTATATGGTTAATGGGCTTAAATATAGAGATTAAGGCACCCGAGGGGGCTAAAATGCATAGGTTCGAGGGATAAAATACGCAATATTTGCGTATTATCACACCCCTAACTTACACATTGCTAGTCCCTAGCAATGAAATAGGATGCAATAAGAACTACAATCAAACAAAAAGCAGGATACAAGTACAAAAATATGGTATAAAAGTATAAGTCCACTTTCGCGGGAGATTCGATTGCATTTAGCGTATGCAATAAGCCGTTAAATCCCTAGGTTACTCTAGTAGATGAGTGTCTTCTCGTGAGGGTTTTTAGGGATGAAACCCACAAACATTATGCAGTTTCCTCAAAATATTCTCAATCAAGCATGCGACAAGCTCAACAATACGAACAAGATTTCAACATGTTATTAGCATAGCAAAAGAATTCACATGAAAAGTTCGTAGTTGTTAACATTATAGAATTCACCTCATAGAATTGAAACCTTAAAATGTGGGAGGGGAGCGAGCACATGCAAAGTGTGATTTGGGAAAAACTTATATAAACCTGATAAAAGTTAAAGCAAGCGTATATTCAATCCTCACGGGCATTACACTCATCAAGTGAATTCACTCAAAACAGGGAGTTAACACACGGGACATGCGGGCATAAAGAGTAAATATAAATGGAAACTAGGACGCACACATGTCACAAATGAAGAACGCAATATATAAAATCAAAAATTGTAATCTCAATGAAAGATACCGCACATTAAAAGAGGCGAAATGCATTTTCACAGATTATCAAAACTATTTTAACTTTTAAATTAAATGCACCTTAAGATCACATAGGACTTGATAAGGTTATAATGTAGGTTTGGATAGGGTACAAAATGAAAGGAATGTATGTACGGATTCAAAGTGTTCATAATGAAAACTCGGGTTAATGGAAAAATGTGGGCAATAACGAAAATGGAAAACAAGTTCCATAATCAAGCATTAAATATAACAATTGGAGAACAATCAAAGCTTATTGAACTATATACATCATATACAACTTTCTCTTTCTCTTTCTCTTTCTTTTCTTCTTTTTCTCATTTTTCTCTTTTGTTTTGTTTTGCTTTTCACTTCTCTTTTTCTCCTTTTTCAGTACTTTCTTTTTCTTTACTTTTCATACTCTCACATGCCTAAATTGCATCCACACTACAAAAACATCATTCAATCCCAAGTAACATTCCACACATAGGCAAGGAAGGTAATATGTATGGTTTATAACTCCAATTCGGAGTTGGTTATGGGATTTTTTTTGGGGCTATGAAATGAAAGGCTAATTAAGGCTCAAAGGGGATGATGAGGGTAAACATATAAGGTGAGATCAAGGCTAATATGGATGATATAACAAAGATTGCCTATGATCATTTTCTAAAGTTTACGCAATTCTCGAGTAAAAAAAAACTTTGAAAATCATGCTTAGGTAACACATTTCATATATGAACTCAATTAATGAACGATCAAATGAAAGAATATAGAGATTACCGATGAATTCAACGTTTTCAAAGAGGAAAGAATAGTGTATACACTCACAAACGACGAAAGGTACAAAGCTTACTCGGTGTAAGTATATACAATGCAACAAAAGATTACCGAGTTATAAAAATCTTAAACCAAATAAATAAATCAAGAAAAGCACATGTGCTCATAGGATTAAAGTTTAATTCATGAAGTTATTCATAATATCAATGATATGAGGACTAAAGTCTAATAAATTCTAAAATCGAGAACATGCATCATTGAGTTGTTTATTGGATAGAGCAATTATTGAAACTTATCATCGGAAACAAAGGCAAAATGCCCCCAAAAAAAAGAAAAAAGAAAAAAAATCTTTTTGAAAATTTTAAATTTTCTAAGAGAAAATCATACTAAGTAACTAACATGTGAGCAAAAACATGTACTAAATAAAGAAATGGATAGAATATCCCACACCCCCTAACTTAAAACCTGACATTGTCCTCAATGTAAATTAAGTACCAAGTTAAAGAGAGGAAAAGAGAGATATTACCCAAAATTGGAGCGATCCCCATAAGAACAAGTCCAAAGAGTCTACAAAACAAGTTAGTACCGAGCATAGCAAAAACAAATAATAAAAAGTTAACTAATTACACTAGACTAAATTAAAAAAGAAAGAAAAGATAAAAAGAATAAAAAGCTAACTATATACAACCTACTATTTAGGCTTCACACTAATTGTACACTAGAAGTCTAAATAGTTGAGGGTCCACCATGAAAACGATTTGACTTTGGAGGATAGCCGGTGTACCCTCACTTTCAAGCATGCCTTCCGAGAAATATGAATTCCGTTTGAACAACGGAAGGCATGTGTAAGGCGGAAGAAATGAACCATCGTCAATTAAAAGTTTTGGAGGTACGATGGGGGGTTTGGATTGAACGGGTGACAAAAACATGTAGGGGCCTAGAAAAGCATAATATCCTCCCTAGGATTTTGAAATTGGAATGGGAGGTGGCGCACATGAGTGCAAAAATGCCTTCATGGAAGGCGACTCGAGCAAGTACTCCTCTTCGGCGAAAATGTTTAACACATTAAATTGAAATCGATTCATCTGGTACTTGTGACGGTGTGATAACAGAGAATGAAAATGGGGAGGAAAGAAATTCAAACTCAAGAGATGAGTCATCATCACTTGAAAATTGAGTTTTGAAGGAAATAAGACCATTTTCAATAAAATGGTCTTCTTTTGGGGCCAAAGAAGAAATCATTTCATTGCAAATGGATATTACTTCCATTTCATTCTCACTTTCAATATCTATTATGCAATGGGCAAAGTTGACAATAATTTGTTCCAAAGTAGGCACAAAGTACTCATTTGGTTCAAAACATTCCTCGACTTCAAAAGTCTCGGAAGAAAAATCATCGTCGGATTCAAATAATAAATCCAATTCATGTTCCCACCAACAATTCTCTTCACGATAACGACTTTCAATTTTCTCATTTTCAAGCATGCGTAAGCCTTCGCCAAAAGTCATAGGCCGAGGCGCGAATTCTTGAAAATGCGAACTTTGAAAATTCCCATCGAACTTATACTTAAACTCATTATTATAAGAATTTTGAAAACTATTGCAATTCGTTTCAAAATTCCTATTATAAGGAATTAGAGGGCCAAAATCGTTATCATCATCCTCAAAATTCCAATAACCCAAGTTTTGACTTTTGTTATATTCGCCCAAAGTCATTTTTGAATTTGTAATTTTTTGGGACTCTAAGTATTGACCAAAAGTCATAGAATTACGAGCATTTTTGAGAATTATAATAATGATTACCGAAAGATTTCTAATAAGACATGTTTACCCCAAAAATGGCTCGAAGTGGCGAATTTCACAAAGTAGATGCGCGCGCGAACAATTCAAGCGTTTCTTGGCGCTCAAATGTAGAAGTCCTGCAAAAATGTTAGCCAAAAAATACAAATAGAAAGAAAATATTACGAAATACTAAATCAAATAAATTCTAAAACAAACTCATCCCCAACAACAACGCCATTTTGACTAAGGGTGAAAAGTAACGCGCGTCAAGCGCTGATCGTTGTTTTCTGTTCACCCCCTCAATACAAAAACCTAAACTTATGACTACGCTTAACGGGTGAGTATAGTGGCCAAGTTCGGGTATCAAAAATCCACATAGACAAGTTGCTAGAATTTATAAGGTTTTATATTCCAGAAATAAAAGCGCAAAAAATGATTATACACAAAAAGGAAAAGATGAAAAAAGGTAAAGATTAATCTAGGCGAGTGTATTGAAACTAGAATAATAAAGCGAATAATAACTATAGGTTGCGTCGAATATCCCTCACCCGAGTTAATTAGTATAAAATAGTTACATGGGTCGATGAGTTATTAGGACTGACTCTCATTTCTATAATTAATTAAATCAGGAGTTGCCACACCCCTAAATTTGCATAAAAGCCTAATAAGATTTTGGCGTCAACAAATACCCCAGAAATTACGAACGAAAGGTCGTAAGCACGGAGCATACATGATATGGCCCATCAAATCTTCTTGGCGTAATAACTAGGACAACGCACTCGAAATAGACCCGTAAACACCATCACCAAAGCCAAGCAATATGTCAACCCGAGGTGAGTTTAATCCGACACAACCTTGACTAAATTAATTAGAAAGCATATTAAAAATATGGTAAATAAACGCGGTAAATAAACGCAATAAATCTACACTAGAAAGTAATAAATGAAAGCATGTAAACTAAATTAAAATGCAAGAAATTAAGGAAATACAAACTATATTAAAGGAGAGGGAAGATGAATAGTCAACTTACAAACCCAAATGGGTGTCAAACCAAAAGGAAATGAAGAATGAACTCTCAAACCCCCAAACCCTACCCTAAACTATCTAAAAACTAATATACCCCTGATATTACAACCAAAAACCTTTATATAGTAAGTTGGAATTAAAATATAAAAGAAAAGGAAAAAGAAAATAAAAGGGGAAAATATCGCAGAAAATAGGGGATCGATCAGATATTTGCCCACTGCCAAAGCTCGAAGGATGAAAATTGAAGGGTAGATCGATCGACACTTTTGGTCGATCGATCGATCAAGCAGGGATGCATCAAGCTTCCTCCTGTTTTCGCTCATTTGGAATTCTCTTCCGCTAAAATCGCCGTAACTTCTTCATTCGGACTCGATATCACGCACCGTTTGCAGCCAAGCGAAGCTTACAAGGAGGGATACAACATTATTATAGATGTTGAGCCAGTGCCCAAACTGTAAATTGACCAAATTTCCCTTGCGCATGCGGATATGTACGAAACTTAACCGGAATGCATCAAACTCCATACTTAGTACCTAAATACATACAAAATCCCAATTATACCTCATATAGCATGCTAATAATATAAATCCGAGGTTTTCTAGTTAACGGGCTTAAATATAGAGATTAAGGCATCCAAGGGGGCTAAAATACGTAGGTTCGAGGGATGAAATACACAATATTTGCATATTATCAGCCCACTAACTGTACATACTGATAATCTCCAATCTACAAGACAGGCAGTAAGTCCCCCCACCCCGGTAATGACCAACAAAGATATCGGGCTCTATGCTCTACAAGACAGTTTACCCATCTCTCCACAGATGGGTTGAAGCTGAAGAAAGACTGGACAAAGAAGTTGGGCACAATTACCAAAGAATACTCAAGGGGGCTTCCAGACGAAACCTCTCCGCAAGCCACATAAACAACATTATGGGGCTCCCCCTCAAAAAGTCAGAATGTCCATCCTTCTAAGAATCGAGGCTATTCAAAGTCTCAGCTAATACCACCATCATAGGATTATGGCGATAAGACATCCAGTCCTTTATTGCAGCAACATGGGGATCGAAAGTCAAGTCCCCCTTCACTAATAATAGCCTTGTGGTAAGGCCTAAGGCAACGACCCCAAAAAAGTCATTATCCTCAAAACTCCTCAGGCACATTGAATACATAACAAACTAAAGAGAAATGGCTCCTCCAGTAACCAATGGCCTAGCTGCTGTTGGAGAAATGTGAAGCAACTCCGATAAGAAAACCCAAGGAGAACGGGAGAAATCAAGCATAGCTATCGCCACACTAGGGTTGACCACCGACATGGTCGAAAACTCCTCATAAGTGGGGCATACCTCATCTAAGCTGAAACAAAAGACAATATCTTTAAAATACAAGAACTGTATTGCTGCTTCCAGCAGGTTCCAGCATATAATGTGATTACACGATAAAGAAACCCGACGCAGGTTGAAAGTGTCATAGTCCACATTATATAAGCACATGTTCTCTAAACCATCAAGGTGTGAAGAAAATCCTTCATTCATGGGAAGAGCCATTTGAAAGTGAGGAATATGAAGAAGAAAGATGATGTGGGTATTGGTGGAGAAAAATCACCCCCCTCCTTTATACTTAAAATCTTTGGCATAAGACAAGAGCCCTGGAAATCCGAGTAAAATTCAAACCCACCAGATTACTTTGATGTGCAGGAAAGTGAAATATGAACCTAAGGATGATTTTAATTAACCCCCATGTCGATAGGCAGGCCAACGGGTATGCTGATCGGTAACCCCCTATTTTGGAAAATTCTATCTTTCCTCTTTTATCAAAATCAATTTCAGAAAAATCCTTTTTTTGAAAAATTACCCCCGGGTTATTTACTCATTTTTATCTCAAAGAGAATCGTTTTCTCTTAAAATAAATTCGTACTAAAAAATCCTCACCCTAAGTTAAACACTTTTACTCATTTTAATAACAATTCTTATGCCTTTCATTCCATACTTATCTCTATCTTTGCATAAAAATATACACCTTCAGCTAAAAATTAAAAGTGCATATAGAATAAGTCACTAAATCAAGAAAAAAGCCAAAAAGAAAACGCATGTTTCTTGATATATATTGCTTAACTAAATTACATTTTGTAGATAAGAAAAAATAAAAGAAATAAATGGGACTCTGTCTGAACCCACCAACTCTCTCTATAGCTCTCAACCCCCATGGTGGATGCGCTTTCCCCTGTGGCGAGAGGTGGATCCACCACTCCCAGAACTCGAGCCCTCATCAGAAGTGGTAGGTGGCACAAAGCATGAAGATGCTGAGCTCTTGATATATGCCAACATGGAGAACATCCAATCCTTGATATCCCTCAGCCAAGTGATCGACACCCGAATATACTACAAGCAAAGGAGCAACAAGAAAAAGGCAAAGGAAAGTCTACAAAATAAAGAAAAAGGATATGCCTCAGGATGAATGGCATCGTCCGTAAGCCCCGTCGATCCAGAAACTAACGCATGAGGGCAATGCGGCACGCTTAGTGACTACTCGCTGCCTAATTATAAATTGTAAGAAGGGGAGTAACTTGAATAATTGAAGCCTCCTCTACGTTGCCCCCGTCGATGTGCCACCACCAGCACTATGGGCCGATCCCACTGGTGCACTAGTCCCCTTGTCTAAAGACATAGAGAGTGGAAGCATGTTCTCCACGTCATAGATACAAGAGGGCATCAACTAGCTCATCACAAAATCCATATAATCATATCTCTCTATTATATATATATATATAGTGTATGCAGGGCCCCCCGATCATCACCGTCGCCCGACATCATCTGACATCTCCCTCACCTGCCTCATGTACATAGGGGAACCGATGGTGGGACCTTTTCCTCCTCCTCTATAATCTGCCTAACCACCCTCTCCTCCAGGTGACAGATATACCCAAAATTATGCGCGATCAACCACTGTATCTGCGCATGTAGGCCCTTCACTCCCTATCATGCGGAGTTTCCCCCTAGGGCTAGAAGATAACCTACAATCCCCAATATAAATTCAGTATCTATCCAATAAATGAACATGCCAAAGGACTCAGAGAAGATCGAAAGATAACTGATTGGGCATAAATATTGTATATTTATCCCCCTAATTTCAGTACTTTTGTGAACCCGAATGATGTAACATATATGGATTTGATTCACTTTTATGCTTCTAACCTTCTTGGCGAGTATTGCGTGTTTCGTGCTTCTCCTATTGGTTTTACAGGTTAATTATGCAAGCAGTGCAAAGGAGGAAACAAGACTGTGCAAGAAAAGCTAAGAAGGCAAGTTCAAGGGCATGTCGGTAATTTTGCAGCCCGATCCGGAAGAAGTCAACAGGGAAGTTGAAGAGCTCGGAACAACGAGAACACTGGAAGAAACGGCACCCAAATCCGAGCTACGGTTGAAAAGTTATGCTCAGTTGAAGTTGAAGAAAAATCCAAGAAAAGAAGAGAAAAACCAGAAAAAAATCTAAGTGTTGAGAGCAAGACCAGGCTGGTACATGCGAACCCCACCCCGAACCGGTTCGGAGGGGCGAACCGGTTCGCTATACCTCCGAACCGGTTCGCATGTACCTGACACGCGAATTTTGTCTTTCATTTTGATTGGTCTCCAAGTCTCCTAATAGGTTTAAAAGACTCCAAAACTTGTGGGGGAACGAAGGTATTAACCTAGGAGCAGCTTTTAGGGCTATTTTTAGAGAGTTTTTGAGAGAACAAAAGGGGAGAAATATCTAGGAACATCAAGGGCACAAATTACTTCAAGAATTCATTGTTTCGGGTTTGTTTTTGCAAGTTTTAATTCAAAATTCTTGTTCTTTATTATTGTTCTTGCATGCTTTGTTTTCCCATTAGATTCAACTCGTTTTCGCATTCATAATACGTAGTTACATGTTTCTAGTCAGTTTTATCATGAATTCCTACACATGCAACGTCATTATTTCATGCATTAGTCAATTTAACATGTCCGGCTAGGTTTTTCAAGGTTGGGATGCATGAACCCAACCTGATGTGTTAGTGCATGCGTATAACGTCGATCCGCTGAATTTAATGATTAATTTAAATCGTATCGCGTAATTTCATAAGAATTGTAGATCTTTATATTTCGTTTGCCCATGGGTACTCGTGATGATTTAGAGTACAATTTGAGTGTAATTACCGCGATGCCGATTTACTCATCCTCAGATTAGGTATGATGCGGGCTTGAACCTCGTATACATAATGCTTGGGAGTACTAAATTCCGGGTTTGAATTAATCGGATAAATTTATGATTGACGTTGTCACTGCATTACACTAGGGTTGGGGGATTGTATTCCCATCCTGTTTTCTCATCATCTAGTTAAAAGTTTCAATTTAATTCTTCATTCTTAATCTAGATAATTTAGTTAGTTGCATATTTAATCATAATTCCATAATTGCATTTAGTTTAACCAATCCCAAAAAGCCAAATCAATCTTTTTCTTTTCTTCTTAGAGTCATCGCTAGGATTCCTCAATCTTATCCCGTCGTCACAACTTCGTTGTCCTTTTTCCCTGAGGATCGATACCCGACTTGTCGGATTATTACTTGAACGATAGGCTTGCACTTGAGCCTAGAGAGTACACACTTTAGAGACACATTCTGAGTCGTGTCAAGTTTTTGGCGCCGTTGCCGGGGAATTAGGTAGACTTAGGATTAGATCGAGTTAATCCAAAGCTTTGACCAAAAATTCAAAAATCCAAAAAAAAAAAAATCCAAAAAATAATAAAAAGCACAAAAAGATTCACCACCATCTCTCACAAACTTAATGCAAAATTCTGAAACCACTCCCACACCCCATAATACTCCAACCAGCATTCACGAAAATCCACTTGTTGAGTATAATCCTGATAGTCCCCACACTCCACAAGCCCCACAATTCTGGATCCCACCTCCCACACCGTCACACTCAATCTCTAGCAACACTCCCTTCTCCTTCGTAGGACACAGGTCGTGCACACCCAGTGAGAACGCCGAATCGTCGAGTGAGAGAGAGATGTCGCAGCACAGTAATGCAACTACCGGTGAGGAAGAGCCTCCGTACCGCCCGTTGAGAGAATTCTTATATCCCGAGCGCACTGTCACTCCGGGATGCATTATACTCCCGTATAATGCCGGGCAGTTCCGATTCAAAAATGGGATGATCCAGATGCTACCACACTATCACGGTATGGATTCAGAGAAGGCATACCTGCATATACGGGAATTTGAGGACGTGTGTGATACCCTCAACGATCAAACTTGCACACAGGAGGTGATTCGCCTCAAACTCTTCCCGTTCTCGTTAAAAGATAAAGCTAAGACCTAGCTTTGGTCTTTACCTCCGAGCTCGATTCCATCCTGGAACGAGTTACAATCCATATTTCTCAAGAAGTTCTTTCCACCACATCGAACAATATCCATAAAGGCTCAGATTCAATCGTTCAGGCAATTGGATAATGAGCCATTCCATCGATGTTATGAGTGTTTCAATGAGTTAACTGCTTCATGCCCCCATCATGAATTTGATACAGCCCAAATCATTTCCTTCCTCTATAATGGGTTGAACCTTAACTCCAAGCAACTCATTGAAACCATGGGTAGTGGTCCGTTTATCGAGCTAGATTGCCACGATGCTGAGCTTCACCTGAGGCATGTCGCCGAGACTACCCAATCCTGGGATATTTCTGATCCTAATGCTCAGAATCGAAATCGTCAAGCGACCACCACTCCATCGGCGTCCGACCTACACCAAATAGATAAGACCTCTATGTCGGACTGTCGGTTGGACTCCCTTGAGAAAGGATTTCGAGATTTATGCGAGGTAGTAAGATCTATCAAGAATCCCGTCGGAAAGGTGTGTGCGATTTGTGAGGCGGGACATTCAACTGAGGAATGCCCGACGATACCCGCCTGCAAAGTAATATTACAAGAGCAAGTTAGTGGTATAGGAGGCTTTAAGGGAAATTTTGGTGCCCCGCACGGGAATTCATACAACCCTTCGTGGAAAAATCATCCCGGATTTAGCTACGGGCAACAACATGCCGCAATGAACCCTCCTTCGCATGTTGCCCCTCGTCCTCCACAACAATTTCAACAAGCTCCACACATGCAAGTAAAGCTGAATCTACCCTTCCTTGATGCCATCAAACAAATTCCAGCCTACGACAAAGTTATCAAAGACTTGTTGACGGTAAAAAGGAGGATGAAAGTTAAAAAGAACGTCTTTCTAGCTCAGAACGTGAGCTCCATTCTGCTAAATGATCTCCCGCCTAAATTTAAAGATCCCGGTGCACCCACCATATCCTGCATCATTGGAGATAATAAAATTGAGAAAGCCTTACTTGACTTGGGAGCAAGTGTAAACCTACTTCCTTACTCCATTTATAGGCAACTTGACTTGGGCGACCTCAAGCCCACAAAGGTCACTCTCCAATTGGCGAATCGATCAGTGAAGATTCCACGAGGCATAGTCGAGGACGTGATCGTCCAAGTGGACACTTTCTACTTCCCGGTAGACTTTGTCATTTGGGACACGGAGCCCTCCTTTAACTCAAGCAATCATGTTCCCATCATCCTTGGTCGCCCTTTCGTAGCTACAGCTAATGCAATCATCAACACAAGAAATGGGCGAATGCAGCTCACTTTTGGGAACATGACCTTGGAAATCAACATCTTCCACGTAGCCCAAAATGCAGGGGAGGAAGATGATCTTCACGCGGTGAGCCTCATAGATGAGGTAGTAGAAGAGTACTTCGAAGAAACTTTTTGTGGCGACGCCTTAGAGTCATGTTTAGCGACGAGCTATGAGTGTGAGGGGACGTCTACCCACTTCGAGAGGGATGTTGGAAGGTTGATAGAATTACTCGATGAGAGTGCGTCGGACGAGGACGTGAGAGAGATTGATTGGGTTTCTAGATTCGAGGAACTACCTCCGAGGGATACACATATGGCTCCTTCCAGTGAAAAATTTCCAACCCTCGAATTAAAGAAACTCCCCTCCCATATGAAATATGCATACCTAGGAGAGGATGAGACATTTCCTGTTGTTATCTCCTCTAGCCTAGACGAAGGGCAGGAGGGCAAATTGATGAGAATTCTGAGGAAGCACCAGGGTGCTTTTGGTTGGTGTATAGCTGATTTGAAGGGGATAAGTCCTTTGATTTGCACCCACAAGATTCATCTCGAAGAGGATGTCAAGCCCTCTAGAGAAATGCAAAGAAGACTGAATCCCAATATGAAAGAAGTTGTGAGAACCGAGATCATCAAACTATTGGATGCCGGGATTATCTACCCAATCTCGGATAGCAAATGGGTGAGCCCTATTCAAGTCGTCCCGAAGAAGTCGGGTATAACTGTGATTGAGAATACCAAGGGAGAGCTTGTTCCCCAACGCACCACCACCGGTTGGCGTGTTTGCATTGATTACCGGAAACTCAATGCGGGAACAAGAAAAGACCATTTCCCCTTGCCATTCATTGATCAAATGCTTGAGAGAGTTGCGGGCCACCCTTATTATTGCTTCCTTGATGGTTATTCTGGATATAACCAAATTGAGGTAGATGTACTTGACCAAGAGAAGACGACTTTCACTTGCCCTTTTGGTACGTTTGCCTACAAACGTATGCCATTTGGCTTGTGTAATGCACCCGCGACCTTTCAAAGGTGCATGTTGAGCTTATTTAGCGACATGGTCGAGAGAGGACTCGAGGTGTTCATGGACGATTTCAGCGTTTTTGGCACCTCTTTCGATCATTGTTTAGAAAAATTGGAAAAAGTACTTACCCGGTGTGTGGACAAGAACTTAGTGCTGAATTGGGAGAAATGCCATTTCATGGTCACTGAGGGAATAGTTCTTGGTCACATAGTATCATCCAAGGGCATAGAGGTTGATAGGGCTAAGATAGATGTCATAGCTGACCTTCCCCCATCGAGATCGCTTAAAGACGTGCGCTCATTCTTGGGTCACGCCGGGTTTTATCGAAGGTTCATTAAGGACTTTAGCGCTATCGCTAGACCCTTAAGCAACCTTCTCATGAAAGATAACCCGTTTGAGTGGACCGAGGCATGCCAGAGATCCTTTGATAAATTAAAGAACATGCTCGTGTCCGCTCCCATCATGCAAGTTCCGGATTGGTCCCTACCGTTCGAACTTATGTGTGATGCAAGCGATTACGCGATTGGGGCCGTTTTGGGCCAACGTAAAGATAAGCAAGCTCATGTCATCTACTACGCTAGCCGGACCCTTGCCGGACCTCAACTCAACTACTCTACCACGGAGAAGGAGTTGCTAGCGGTAGTCTTTGCCCTTGATAAGTTCATATCGTATCTTATTGGTTCTCCTATCACTGTCTTCACCCACCACGCGGCTTTAAAATATCTACTTACGAAGAAAGACGCCAAGCCGCGCCTCATAAGGTGGATCCTACTCCTACAAGAGTTTAATCTCTCCATCAAAGACAAGAAAGGAGTAGAAAACGTCGTGGCCGACCACTTATCTCGGCTCTCGTCCGACGTACCTAGTGATCCCATACCCTTAGACGAGCACTTTCCGGATGAGCAACTATTTGCCACCTCTTCCTATCCCTGGTTTGCGGATATAGTAAACTATCTAGTCACGGGAGTCGTCCCTCCCGATTGGACACCGCAAGATAAGAAGAGGTTTCTTAATTGGTCGCGCATGTTCTTTTACGATGATCCCTTCCTTTTTAAATACTGCGCCGACCAAATCATCCGACGATGTGTACCGGATGACGAGATTCCAAAGGTCATCCAGTTTTGTCATTCGGAAGCATGTGGAGGCCACTTCTCGGCGAAAAAGACGGCCGCTAAAATTCTGCAATGCGGCCTCTATTGGCCCATAATCTTCCGGGATGCAAATGACGCTTGCAAGTCATGTAATAGGTGCCAACGAATGGGAGCCATTTCTCGACGCGACATGATGACCCCTACCCCCATACTCATCATTGAGGTATTCGATTGTTGGGGTATTGACTTCATGGGTCCCTTCCCCCATCCTTTGGTTTCCTATACATCCTAGTCGCGGTAGACTACGTTTCTAAATGGGTAGAAGCTATAGCTACTAAGACTAATGACAACAAAGTGGTGATAAAGTTTCTACAGGAACACATACTTTCTCGCTTCGGAGCACCGAAAGCGATAATTAGCGATAATGGCATGCACCTTTGCAATAGGCCATTTGAGAAGCTCATGAGAAAGTATGGGGTCGTTCACAAGGTTGGGACGACATATCACCCACAAACGAATGGGCAGGCCGAGCTAGCGAATCGGGAGATCAAGAACATTCTTGAAAAGACCGTCAATCCTACCCGGAAAGATTGGTCCCTTAGATTGACCGATGCACTTTGGGCCTATCGTACCGCGTTTAAAAATCAACTTGGAATGTCCCCTTTCCGTTTTGTGTATGGCAAACCTTGTCATCTTCCTGTTGAGCTCGAACACAAAGCGTATTGGGCAATTAAGCAATTGAACTATGCCTTGGACAAGGCCGGTGAAGCCCGTAAGCTACAATTGATTGAGTTAGAAGAACTACCCAATGATGCGTATGAGAATGCTAAAATTTCAAAGGAGAGGATGAAACTTGCTCATGATAGCATCATTTGAAGAAAAGAGTTTCATCCCGGGCAAAAAGTTCTTCTATACAACTCTCGGCTCCACCTCTTTCCAGGCAAGCTGCGGTCACGATGGTCTGGCCCGTTCGTCGTAAAGCACGTTTTTCCCCATGGAGCTGTTGAACTACACGATTTAAAAGGGGAAAACACGTTCAAGGTAAATGGACAACGCCTAAAGCCATACCTAGAGGCGTTTGTGGATGAGGTCGACACGATTTGGTTGTCGGACCCTGTTTACGGGGTCAATTGAGCTAAGCGAGTGAGGTCGTCGCACCCCCGACGCGTATGGGGTGATTTTGTGTGTAAAATAGTCGGGTGTAAATAGGTTAGTTAGGAGTCAGGAGCCTGCGTTGCATGAGAGATAGGTTAGCACGTTTTTCGAGGGTGCTAGTACGCTTTTCGAGGTCGTATTCGAGGAAGTTTTTGAGAGCCCGAGGGTCTAGAAGGTTTTTAGGGGCATTATGCACAAGTTAGGGGATGAGAGAGCACTTAGAAATGGAGAGAAGAGTGAATTTCAGCGATTGGACCAGCCTGGTACCCCCGAACCGGTTCGGAGGGGCGAACCGGTTCGCTGTACCCCCGAACCAGTTCGCATGTACCTGTCAGGTTCTTCTCCCCTTTTCTCCAAGTTCATTCCCTTTCCCTCCATTCTTTTCCCCTTCTTCCCCCTTCATTTTTCTTCCCTCCAAATCCTTCCCTCCTTCCCAAATTCATCCCAATTCATTCCCTCCACCCTCTCCTTCCCAACCTTTCATATTTCCCACCAAAAACACACCCCTTCACACCTGTAAATACATCCCAACCCTCCTCCATTTTTCACACCAAAAAATTCTCCCTCACTCTCTTCTCTCCCATATTTTCTCCCATAATTTCTCCCTCTCTCTCCCTCTTTTCCATCAAAATGCCGCGCCGCCCAGCTCCCCGCCCAAAGAAATATGATGAGACCACCATACTTGATGACCCGGGCAGGGGGGTATTCCGATGCGTCCAAGAACGCCATTGGTTCGAGATCTACTTCTCCTCCACGCGCGCCATTCACATCGAGCGCTTCGTGGATTGGAACACCCTTCCGGGCGAAGTCACCGCCCTTTTTGACCGCCGTGGGTGGTGCTCTTTCCTCGCCCCTACGTGCAATAACGTTTTTGATACCGCCATTCGTCAATTCTATGCGACCTTGGTTCGCAAATCTTCCACACTTCACGAGGCTTATCTCGACGGTATCACTATTTCCTTCTCGGCAGTTCTTATTGCACGCAAAATGCGTGCCAAAGGGGTGATCCTCCCCGTGCCCTTCCAATACCCCAACAATGGTGCCCCACACACAAAAGACGAATGCGTTGCCCGCATGTCACCCGGGGCGGAATGGACACGCGAAACCTTCCCCATTGGTGGATTGGCCGCCACGGTCCGCTTCACTCACATCATTGTTTGTGGTGCCATCCACCAAACCACCAATGACTCGGTGGTCTGGTCCCGTCACGCCAATTTCCTCTACTATTTTTTGGACCCCGAGAGCACCATCAACCTTGCCCAAGTCTTCTACGCGGATATCCTCAATGCCGCCTATGACGAAACTGGCAAGGTGGCACTCCCATACGCCCGTTTCATTACGGAGCTCTTGATGGATGCAGGAGTGGATGAACCCGGAAACCTTTTTTCTACTTCCTCGCCCCGTAGGCGGCACGTCCACAACTCGAAGTGAGCGCCAAATGCGCGTGGCTCACCCCGACCGTCCTATTCATGAGGAGGACGTGGCCGAGGAAGCTCCCGATGACCCGATGATGGATGTAGACGAGGAAGAAATTGAGGATGATGAGGAGGATTCCGATTTCGAGCTCCCGGGGGCAAACTTCGATAGGCGCTTTTCAGCGGTTGAGTCCCGTCTCGACGGGTTCATCAACCAATACAATCAAGATCAAGCGGCTTACCGGAGGGACACCCGGATGATGTATCAACTCCAAGTCCACCTTCACCAGCTCAACTTTGGTGGTCCTCCTCCCCCCTTCTTTTATGACCCATATGACCCGAATGCACCGAGCTCCTCCCACCCACCTCCCCCATGAGCTTTTATTGTCTTTATCTTTTGGTTTAATTGTTAGTGGTGGTAGGGCTTTCACATTGTTCACAGTTGTTTTTTTCCTTTTTTTTATGTAACACAGGCTTCTATTTGTTATTATACAATCTTACATTTTTTCATATTTGTTTGTTTTATTTTTCCGCACTTTTTATTCGCCTTAAGTTAGATTTTAGTCCTTTTTGCTTGAGGACAATGCAAAAGTCTAAGTTAGGGGGGGTCACAAGTGCGTATTTCTAAAACTTCACAAATTTTCAAAAATGCCCAAAATTTCCAAAAAAATCATAAAATTTTGAAAAATCCAAAAATATTTTTGTTCAAAATAAATAAAAAATTGGAATTCAAATTTTTCAAAAATATCATTAAAAGTCAAATTGGAGTCTCAAATTGTAAATACCCAACATACACAAAGCCGAAATTGACCAAAGATGGAAATTGTGCGAAAATTGACGACTTAACGAATAAATGTGGAGATTAACAAACTCGGTGAGATTCAAGCCTATCACGTTTTGTGAGATTTTAAATCAATCCGAGTTAATGGTTAACTCAAAGTTCTTTTTAGCGCTTAATAAGTTGTCAAGGATCTCAAATTTTTTCATTTGATCGGTTTTGAAAAATGTGTGCAATGTTGCCTTGAAAATCGTGCCAAATTAGTCTCTAAATTTAAATTCACCTCGAAACGCATATGGTAACGCAATTGACATTTTGGACAATGAAGTAGGCCCTCGTTTGTCACCCCAAAATATTGGCCAGAAAAAGTAGCGAAAAATTACCCTTTGCAACCCAAATTGAGCCGAATATTTTTCCCTCTCGTTTGACAACCCGAAAAACCCAAAATAGCCCGAAATTGTGAAAAATGACAAAAATTCAAAATTTAAGTCCGAAAAGTGCAACAAAAAGGGGCAAGAAAAAAAAATAGAAGAATGCTCAACAAAAATAGCAACAAAGAAAAAAAAAATAATAGAAAAAGAAAAAAAAAATGAGCAATAGCCCGGAAAATGCACAAACGGACATCACGAATGAATTTTCCAATTCCAACCTTCCATACCTCCTTCATTTTACCCTATACACCCTATAACCCGAAAAAGTCCTAACCGAGTCCAAATTGCGTAAATTGAGTACCGCGTGGAGAGTTAATACACCAAAAGATAATATAAGAGGTTAAATGCGCGAAATAGAGGCGATGTTCCCGTTTTTAAAACCGTAATCCGTTGAAGAGATCCCTTCACCATAAAATTTCCGTCTTTCTAATTGCATGCGTGTATTTGCTTCCATTACATTTACTCCTTATATCACACATGCCGAGAGAATAGCCATAATCCGAGTGATTCGTTTGAGAGAGCATTCTGTGAGGACTTGAAATCAAAACGAACTTTCGAATAAGTAACGTAGTGATCAATCGGTGGAAATTGGCGGTTATATTTTCGGCTTCGCACACACACACTACGGTTTGAGACTCGTAAATATGACTTGATGATGACTATTTTCTGGAAAAGTTTGAATTGCACAATTTTTACGTATTTTGAATTTTCTTTGAGTCGAATTTTGTGGGTATATTCACTGCAAACCCTCACGAGACACAACTCGTCCTACTAGGGTAACCTAGGGGTTTAAAGGCTTGTTGCATACGCTAAATGCAATCGCTTGCCCGCGAAAGTGGTATTCTATCCCAATAAAGTCCTTGAAGTGTCCTTAACTCTTACTCTCATTATTTTACATTGCTCGGGACGCGCAAAGTTCTAAGTTAGGGGGGTTTGATTGGGCATAAATATTGTATATTTATCCCCCTAATTTCAGTACTTTTGTGAACCCGAATGATGTAACATATATGGATTTGATTCACTTTTATGCTTCTAACCTTCTTGGCGAGTATTGCGTGTTTCGTGCTTCTCCTATTGGTTTTACAGGTTAATTATGCAAGCAGTGCAAAGGAGGAAACAAGACTGTGCAAGAAAAGCTAAGAAGGCAAGTTCAAGGGCATGCCGGTAATTTTGCAGCCCGATCCGGAAGAATAAGTCAACTGGGAAGTTGAAGAGCTCGGAACAACGAGAACACTGGAAGAAACGGCACCCAAATCCGAGCTACGGTTGAAAAGTTATGCTCAGTTGAAGTTGAAGAAAAATCCAAGAAAAGAAGAGAAAAACCAGAAAAAAATCTAAGTGTTGAGAGCAAGACCAGGCTGGTACATGCGAACCCCACCCCGAACCGGTTCGGAGGGGCGAACCGGTTCGCTGTACCTCCGAACCGGTTCGCATGTACCTGACACGCGAATTTTGTCTTTCATTTTGATTGGTCTCCAAGTCTCCTAATAGGTTTAAAAGACTCCAAAACTTGTGGGGGAACGAAGGTATTAACCTAGGAGCAGCTTTTAGGGCTATTTTTAGAGAGTTTTTGAGAGAACAAAAGGGGAGAAATATCTAGGAACATCAAGGGCACAAATTACTTCAAGAATTCATTGTTTCGGGTTTGTTTTTGCAAGTTTTAATTCAAAATTCTTGTTCTTTATTATTGTTCTTGCATGCTTTGTTTTCCCATTAGATTCAACTCGTTTTCGCATTCATAATACGTAATTACATGTTTCTAGTCAGTTTTATCATGAATTCCTACACATGCAACGTCATTATTTCATGCATTAGTCAATTTAACATGTCTAGCTAGGTTTTTCAAGGTTGGGATGCATGAACCCAACCTGATGTGTTAGTGCATGCGTATAACGTCGATCCGCTGAATTTAATGATTAATTTAAATCGTATCGCGTAATTTCATAAGAATTGTAGATCTTTATATCTCGTTTGCCCATGGGTACTCGTGATGATTTAGAGTACAATTTGAGTGTAATTACCGCGATGCCGATTTACTCATCCTCAGATTAGGTATGACGCGGGCCTGAACCTCGTATACATAATGCTTGGGAGTACTAAATTCCGGGTTTGAATTAATCGGATAAATTTATGATTGACGTTGTCACTGCATTACACTAGGGTTGGGGGATTGTATTCCCATCCTGTTTTCTCATCATTTAGTTAAAAGTTTCAATTTAATCCTTCATTCTTAATCTAGATAATTTAGTTAGTTGCATATTTCATCATAATTCCATAATTGCATTTAGTTTAACCAATCCCAAAAAGCCAAATCAATCTTTTTCTTTTCTTCTTAGAGTCATCGCTAGGATTCCTCAATCTTATCCCGTCGTCACAACTTCGTTGTCCTTTTTCCCTGAGGATCGATACCCGACTTGTCGGATTATTACTTGAACGATAGGCTTGCACTTGAGCCTAGAGAGTACACACTTTAGAGACACATTCTGAGTCGTGTCAATAACCTGATCACTTATCAGAGCATTTAGATCCCGTCGTACGTCCGTCATGGACAAAGACTAATTCGACCTTCGATTAGACTTGTGCCATCAAAACATTTGGAATAAGTCCTCCAAGCTCTCATCCTTTAGGGATATTAATCCCACGTTGTACTCGATTACCTCATAGAACCACGTCTGTAAAAGTTACGAATGAGCAAGAAAAAAACCAAAGAAGAATGCAAAGAAATGCATGAAAAGGAAAATGAATCCAAAATTACCTCAAGAAGATACGTGGCCCCCGTAAAATTATATCGGCAGTATCGGCTGAAAGCATCCAAGGAAGAATAAATGGATGCCAAGGTCAGGCTTCCCCAATCACACATTCGGATGTCAGAAATTGCCCTAAAAAGGCAAGAACCAGAGAAGGACGACATCGCCACTCGTTATCACCAGAAATCCATCGAACTCAAGCAAAATAAATAGATGGGCCGTCTACCTCACCTACCGCCCGTCAGTAACATCCACCCTCCTCATCAAGAGAGTCTCCATCAAAGAAAAAATACAAATAAAATTCCCAGATACGATCCTACTTATATATCCCAAAGCTGCCTGCACCGCCTCTGGCGTCACCCTCATCGTGTGATCCACCACTATATAAAACCCCTCACAGTCAATCTCCGTTAGTTGCTGAATGTCAATAGGAGTAACCGTCATATCCCAAAATCCAAGATGGAAAGTGTGGATAATGTCCCACCATTTCTCTCCCACAGCACACAAATAGGTAGTAGATCGCGGTATCTCATCCAAAGCCTTCGCCAAGATACCAAAACCCGTATAAGAAACCATCCAGCGTACCACACCAGGGAGCTTCTCCCAAATCTCCTTCAACCCCATCATCTCCTCAGACTATATAGTCGAAGGATCAATGTTAGTCTACAAAATAAAAAGAAGAAAAACCTTTCATTAGCATAAAAAAAGGAAGAGAAAAATGAAATGGAATACCAAAAGTCACTGCATTTACATAGCCATTAGGTTTTTTCACCTTAGACTAACGATGATATGTCACCTCACATAGTAGAGTACGCTCATCATCCACAAGCTTAAACAGATCAAAGACATTTTCGTTACCTAAAGAAAGAGGCACCCTAAACTGCCACACCAAGCTAACCCAGTCATCGACATTAAAACACGCATTGTCATAAACCTCACTTGAATAAGCCATTTGACGTATTGAAGCAAGAAGGACTTAGGAACGGTTTTTAGAGAGAGAAAGTAGAAGATTCAAGCACTTAAAGATGTGAAAAATGGGGATGATTCACCCCCTTTTTATACAAGGGTAAGGGGCCTGCAAATCGGTGCCCCCCTAACCATGCCGATTGGTAGTTATCTTTTCCCCTTTCCAAGGAAGCCCAGGAATCCGTGACCTTGACGATTGGCACCCCTTCCAAATTTCGTACAAAAAATTCCAGGAAAATAAAAAATGCCCAAAAATCCCAGAAGAAAGTCATTTTTGGAGCACTAAGCCCCTTATAAGACCCCGGAATCCCTAGTAGGATTAATCTTATGCTCTTTTTCCCAGCATAATCCCTAGCCAGATTAATCTTACAAACCTATCCTTAACATGTTCCATAAAAAGAATGAACGATGCGTCCGCGTCAAAGTCTACTACTAGGCTAAACATTCCCCCAGTGGATTCTCAAGACAACATAATCATGAACCGGATATCTCAAAGATAAGTACTTCCCCATTGGAGTACTAAAATAATGCAATCCCTAGAGGAACCGCAGGTGCGTATGTACCCCCAAGATAATTTAAATTCCCTAGGAGATCAACTCCCCATGTTATAACTTAAGGTCCTCAGAATTGACCTCGTCCCTCAGAATCAATTGTCATCAACTTAAGGTCTTTAAAATTGACCTCGGGCCCCAGAATCGGTCATCATCAACTTAAGGTCCTCATAATTTACCTCGAACCTCAGAATTGGTCGCTACAGTGTTAGATCCTCAAAATTAACCTCGACCCCTAGAATTGGTCGCTACAACTTTAGGTCCTTAGAATTGACCTCGACCCTCAGAATTGATCGCTACAACTTAAGATCCTCAGAATTGACCTTGTCCCTCGGAATGGATCATCATCAACTTAAGGTCTTCATAATTGACCTCGATCCTCAAAATCGGTCGTTATCACTTTAGGTCCTCAAAATTGACCTCGACCTGCATAATTGGTCGCTACAAGTTAAGGTCCTCGGCCCCCAGAATCGATCGTCATCACTTTATGTCCTCATATTTGACCTCAATTCGTAGAATTAGTCGCTACAACTTTAATTCCTTAGAATTGACCTCGATCGCCAGAATCGTTCACCATAATCTTATGTCCTTAGAATTAACCTCGACCTTCAGAATTGGTCGCTACAACTTAAGGTTCTCAGAATTGACCTCGACCCTTAGAATCGATCATCATCAACTTAAGGTCCTCATAATTGACTTTGGCCCTCAGAATTGGTCTCTATAACCCTAGGTCCTTAGAATCGATCTTAACCCGTTGAATTGGTCACCTTCGTCTCCTTAGGTCCTCAGAACTTACCTTGGCCTGCAGAATTGGTCGCTACAACTTCAGGTCCTCAGAATTGACCTCGACCCATAGAATTGGTCACTATAACTTTAGGTCCTCAAAATTGACCTTGACCCTCATAATCAGTCGCTATAACTTTAGGTCCTCAGAATCGATCTCGACCCGCAAAATTGGTCGCTATAAATTTAGGTCCACCGAATTAGCCTCGATCCTCAGAATCAGTCGTCACAATTTTAGGTCCTCAAAATTGACCTCAACCCTGAGAATAAGTTATCCCAGCATAGATTTATAATTAACTTCAACTCGCTGAATCGGGCTTCTTTCGTCTCTTCAGGCCCTCATAACTGACCTCGAGTAGGTCCTCAGAACTGATTTCAACCATCTAATTTGGTTATCCTCATCTCCATAGGTCCTTGTAACCGACCTTGACCCACTGAATTGGTCAACCTCATCCTCTAGGTCCTCAGAATTGACTTACAAAAACCAACGTCGATGTGGTGTCTATCATTCGATGCACTTCACTTGTTCTAAGCTAACCTGTTGAGGGGCTCTTTATAGCCACGCCATCCTAGGACCCTCCTAAGAACATCCTTAGGTCCGTATCACTTACTCACTCATCAAAAACCCTAGGTCAGACCCCGAGTATCGAACTAGAGGCCATGACCCTCCGGAGCGCTAATTGACTCCGGTCAAGTTTCCCATCTAAGAAAAAGCTTAATAAATCTTTGAAGGGCTCTGAATCCCCTTTCTAGTGGCCTACTCCATGCAGAAATTGGCCTTACAGTTCAGACGAACAGTCCGATTTACTCTAAAAAACTAATCTAGAGGCCATTGGGAGCTCTCGGGCCATATTTCGACTCCGCTCACTTCCTCAGCCGAACAGAAGATCAATGAATATTAAAAGGGCTCTGAAATCACTTTTGAACTATTCACCTCATGGGTGAATTAGCCTTACAGTTTGGACGAATGATCCGTTTGACCCCAAAAACTGATCCGAAGGCCACCGGGCACTCCCGAGATCCATTTGGCTCTTATTAACTCTTTATATAGAATTATACTTAATTAATATTCAAAAAGCTCTGAATACCCTTTCCAACGGTCTGCCCCATTCACGAATCAGCCTTACGGTAGGAATGAACGACCTATTTTACTATGAAAGGTCACTGAGAGCTTTCGAGCCCCATTGGACCTAGGTCAACTCTCTGAACAAAATGAAGCTGAATGAAATCTCGAAGATCACTGAATACCCTTTCCAATAGTCCATTATATGCATGAATTAGCCATACAATTTGAATTAATGGTCCGTTTCCTCTGAGAATTTCTTATCTACTGACCAACGGGGGCTTCCAAGCCCCATTTGATGTTAGTCAACTCCATAACCTCGGAGTGGCTCAATGGAATCTTGAAGGGATCTGAATACCCTTTTTAACGATCAACCCCATGCTCGATTCTGACTTACGGTTAGCATTTTATAACTTTTCCCCCCAAAACCTGCCTTAGACTGCCAATTGGCAACCCCAGGACCCTACCTATCAGCTGTGTGTCTAGAGTTTTATGTCAATAGGCAGGTCTAGGACCATGTCGATCGGCACCCTTTTGGTATTATACATAGAGGCCATGATCTCAGTTTGAAAAGAACCCCTGAACATCCCTCTCAGCAATTCAAAAAGAATTCCCTCGAATTCGAAGCTATTCTTTCCTCAAAAAAGCCCATTCCCACATTCCTTTCATCATTTTTCATACTCTTTTGAGTAAATTCTCACCCACCTCCTCAAACCACTATTACTTCATCTTGAGAGCAGCACACCTACAAGAAAGATCTACTTCAAGTCCTTATAAGTAGGTCCATTTCTTCCTCTGTCTTTAAATTCTCTTAATTTTTCATTAATTACTTCATTTTCGCTTAAGTACTTCTTTACATCACACATCTTAATTCCAAACTTTTTTATTATTAGTATTTGCACATACTTTATTTTCATAGAAAAACCCTAAAATAAGAAAAAAGAGGGTTCACTTGTAAATTCCAAAGGGGGATTTCTCATCACATTTTCTCATACTAAAACACGTTTTTCTACACATACACATAGAAATAAATTCCTCAGTTGGATTTAAACCCCACCCCATATTGTCTTCAAACTACGTGAACTTTGATGCTTCCGAGCTACGTAGGCATCTTGGGTGAATCGTTGACTCGAGTCCTCTCACACGTATTTCTTACTTTATTCTCATCATATATTCATGATATATACATTTTATTTGATTGTTTTCTTGTGTCTTGTCTGATACACGTAATCGTTTCTTCATAATGACTTGTGAATCGACAAACACTTTTATTATATTTTTAATTGCTATTTTGGGAACACTCTTAAGGATGACCTCGCTCCCCCTTTATCCATGATGTGAGTTAAGATATTCCATCCTTCATTTATATTATGCACATATGCATACATATCACAAAGTTCTATATGAGAAGATTAACACGTGCCCATTAGATACCGAAAGGGAGAAATGGGTGCCTAACACCTTCCCATTCGGTAACTTAGTCTCTGGACCCTTGAACTACTTGGTTTAGCAAGCATCAGTATTGTCCTTGATGCCGTTCTCTCGAGGTGGCAACATTGTTTTTGCCTGTTTTGTGCAAAATAGGGTGGCAAATCTATCTCTACACATCATCCCCACATCGACGACGACTGAGCGCCCTAATAAAGGATGTAATCCCGCATACACGTAAAAAAAGGGGAAGGAAGTAGGGATCCACCTTCAGAGACTGACCCCCGAGGATGGACACGCATCTGCTGTTGGCTAGCCATAAGTGACTTGATCTCCGCAACCACATCGTCTATTTCAGACTGCTGGGGTGATTTGATGGAACCAACCCCAGAATTTGATGATGGATTAGAAGTTATCTATGGCCAATTACAACAATAATAAAAAATGGAGAAGAGGGTAAAAACCCAAAAGCAAAATGAATCAAAGAAGCTGATGAACCTTGTAACTTAAGCTCCTTTAATGCTGATTCAGCTCTAACACTGATGGACCTGGATCACCACCAAAGATGAGAAACAGACAGTTCAAGCTGAGATAGGAAAGAAAAAATAGTCTCTTCCCACATATAGTGCCAAAATGATGATGCAGAAGATCATCATAAGGATTCAACCTAGTTTTGAGCTTAGACAATGGTGGAAACAGTAAATAAGAGAAATTGAGTAGAAGAGATGAGAGACAGAGAAGAGATAACACACAATATAAGTGGTTTAGTCGTTGACCTACATCCACTGTGCAAACAAAGTGTATTTCACTATAATTAGGATCTAATGGCCATGTATCATACACACTCAATCTATCTCTCTATAAATATAATTTTGTAGAGTAATAGTAGGGTTTCCAATGATCGATCTTTATAAAGAAGTGACATGGTCCTTACATACGCCCGAGGGTGTGTGGTACCACACCCAAGCATGTACTCCATGCTGAATGAGGGCAGTGATATGCCCAATACTGGCCGCTGCCCGGGAACAGACAAGTTGTGGCCTTATCCCCTCTTACTTTAAGAGATTGCCGCTTAGATGAAATAGGCTATGGTCAACATCAATAGTTTCATGGGGCCATACAGGCTATAACACTCATCCAATCATGTACTATGGCCTATGTTCAAATATACCATAACACCTACAACACGTGATGGATGTCCTGCATCTAGAAGGATTCCTTACTCATCCAACTTATCCACATATCACGTGCTCCATGCACATGACACCACCTTTGTGACTTCTATAAATAGAAGTTCTCACCTCACTATTGGGGGGACGAAACACTTGGTGTACCCCTGCCAAAATTTTATCCCTCTTTATCTAGAGATCACCACATCTAGGGGCTCACCCCTACCGCAGTCGCATCGGGTCAACCTTTACAGGGCACATCTCGAGCTGCCCAACTTAGCTAAATTAGTGTATTCTCCTCTTTTCTCTCTCCTATACACCTCTAATGGTATCACAATCTTGTACTATACAATGTATATAATGAGAGTAGTGCACCAAAGTGGATGTAGGCTCATTTTTATAGCCGAACCACTCTATAATTTGTGTCTATCTCCTTTTACTTTCTTTATATATACTTTACAGTTGATACGATGGTTGAGAATGATGCATGCCCAATTTCTTGTATCATCATTCTGGAGCCGTTAATGGGAAAGAAGGTTCTAAATCTAGTTTCCTTTTACATTTTAGGGTTACTTACACCTTATTTCATCCATGGGGGCCCCCGGGCCACTATCCCATGAGTGAGATCTAGGTTGTGGGACTCATACTTTTACATATGAACCCCTATAAGGGGATTATTTATTTCCAGATCTATTTATTCTTCTTCTTTATTATGACCCTAGATCTGTTTTCTATACCATATTGATGTTACCCTATCTAGATAGCATTGAAAAGCACAAAAGGCTATAGCCTCATGAAGGTGGTGTAACACTTTGTATTTTTAATGACTTTTAAAATGGAATTAATTATGAGATAATTGAAAATTAATTCGGATTTAAATATTACTCATGAGCAAGGTTCTAAAAAACGATGGGCGTGATCGAGGCGTGGAGGTCAAGCCTTAAGCCTTAAAAGCCTAGGCGGGCCTTAGGCATGAAAAGGCGTTTAGGCCTTCTTAATATATTTTAAGATTTTTTAATGATAACAAGGCGATTAAAATACTAAAATTGTACATATCATAAAAATATGTCTGAATATATGCAAATTAAAATACTATTTGATTATTTTGGATGATATAATGGTCCGGTTAGTAAAAAAATTCTTTAAAAGGCGATATCGTTTCACTAAAGCATTGTTATTTTTAGAAAAAAGTGTATGTTAAGGGTTTTACCAAGAATAAGGCGTAAAAAACTTAAGGCGGGGCATTTCTCCCAAGCCTTATGCCTAGGCGGGTTGTTTAGAACAATGCTCGTGAGTAAAGTAATATGTGATTTATGTTAAATATTACTTGGTGATTAAAAGTAATATATATGATTATGACTTTACATATGATTATGATTTTATAAATTGTCGTGAGTGATGAATATGACAATTTATGGAAATTAAGTCGGAACGCACATGTCAGTCGTGTTAGGACTAATTTAATTAAATAAAAAATAAATTAATTCTAGGTCACTCGTATGGTCATTTTGAGCATGCCAATGTGTCCGAAAGGGTCGATATAGTCAGAAAAGTGTACCCGGGGGTTTAGTTTGGGTCTCAGGACTATTTTAGGCCTAACCGACATCTCGAGAGGGCATTATTATAATTTTTATTTTAGAACCTTAATTAATTACGAAATTATTAAGGCTATATCAGATGGTGTGTCGAGATAATTGGGGTTATCCGAATCAAAAAGTGAGGGAGAATATATGAAGAAGAAGGAGAGAGCTTTCCAAGGTGTTTAAGGCCAAGAACCACCCATTTTGCACCTTCACCACCACCAAAACATACATCGAAAGAAGAGGATCGTTCCCATACCACTTAAATTCATAGGATCAGACCTACAACTTTAAAGAAAGTATCTATCTTGCTGTTCTTGAGTTGATAATGCATCCATGTTAGAATAGGAAGATTAATCGCATGTTTTCATGAAGATTTTTATGTTTTGGAAGAATAAATTCGCATGTTTAAGGAGAATCTATATAGGCTGAATTCCTTATCAGGTGTAGAGTATAAATCACGAATTTGTAATGATATTAGAGGAAGAAATCTGAAAAAATATTGAAGTTATTGAAAAATCAGGCAGAATTAGGGTTTGAGTTAATAATCTTGAATTGTCCCATTGAATGATGATTCTTTAAGGATTTATTGCAGTTTTTACGTTAGAAGTAGTTCATGCCTATTACTATAATGTTTGTGATGTTTGGTTGGGAGATTGGTTTGATTTAATATAGGTTTTGAGGATAAATTTAAATGAAACACGTAGGCTTAAATCTGCAGAATCTGGGCAATATCTTATCGATCTATCGATCCCTTCGATCGATCGACCCCTCCTAGAATTTAAAACTTGTTCCATTTTTAAATATTAACCTAACGTCTCTTTGTGGGAACCCTTATACATAATTTATTTACCATAATGGGACTTGGGAAGGACTAGTAGGGTTGTGGTTAGGGTTCGGGTAGTGCGACTTTATGCGAGAATTAACGGTAGGGTCACGAGGGTATAAAATGGGTTATGATCGTGTGTGTCATAAATTGGGCGTTGTGCAAGTTAATGACGACTTTGGATAGTGGGGTATAGAGAGTATATCTACTGGTATTACACATATCAAAAGGATATACTTCGAGGGTCTGGAAAAAGGATTAACTAATTATACGTAGGATTCGGGTGTTACATGTCATGTATGGTTAGAATATGTTATGGGTCATGGGTATACCTATCTGTATAATGTAAATATATATGAGTGTATGTATGTTTATTATATGATTATCTGTGTTGAATCATACCCGCGCTACTTGCTATCACAAAGGTTTTTGCGCCGGGACAGTCAAATTTTGTGTGTCCATTGGGGGAATATTGACTTGTACCCTAGAACATAGAATCCTTGGTAAAGGCTATCTGAGAATGATAGTACAGACGATCCTAAGAGACGTGAGGGCATGTGCTGGCCTCTTAGTGACTTGGAACTATGCTTCGCATCTAATATGCGTATTTTGTGTTAGTACAATTCGAGAGTGGATCCAAACTAGTATTTCCTTTATTTGTACGAGAGGTACAGGGACTTGATAGCAGAGTATGCCTGCACCAGAATTTAGTTTGGGGTGCCTTATTAGTATATATATCCTTATTGATAAATATATATACCCGGGATTCATCTACTGTGTTTTTAAGAAGAAATAAATTGAATAATGATATTTATTGACTTAAATGTTTGAAAATTTAAGGCCATATTGATATATATATATATATACCTGACTTGTTAGATTCAGAAGTTTGATCATGTATAAATTATAATTATGCGAAAACATGAATAACAGTTGATGAGAGGAGACTAGGTGTAGAATAGTTAACTGGGTTAGCATTAACTAGAATAGTTAGTAGTGCATTAGGCATGCACACTAGTTGAGAGGTGAGAATTCCCAAGTGAGGTTAACGCAACTAACGTGTATGGAATATCTTTTAGTAAGCATTTAAATACTTGCTAAAATGCTTTTAAAATTTTAACTATGGGGCTCTGACCCGTTTATTGCCATCTCTTCTCTACTCTTGTATATATATATATATATATATATATATATATATATATATATATATATTATATCAGGTGTTCAGCCACAGGGACACCAAGCTTAGACTGTTGGACTCATTGACGTGCTGCATCTGGTGTGGGAGTTGCAGGTCCTCCCATTTAAATGCTTCATCTTGATCATCTCAGTCTCATTCTCAGTCACTTCATATAGGGCACGTGTCGCCTATTTCCATCTTTTATTTTATTCAGAGAGATATTGTACTCTTTTGGTTTCAGCATTTAGTTTGAATTGGGTTTATGATTATAATTTACTCTGGGTTTGAGATATTTTTACTGGAATGTTTAATCCAGTTTATTTTAAGTCAGTTGGATGGTTAGAACCTATTACTATTGTGTTCTTTAGAATGGTGAATGTTTTATCTAGTATGGTCGTTAGAATTTAATTAATAAAATTAAATATTGACACTTAGGTTAATTATTTATCAGGTGATAAATAAAGAAATTATTTTTCGACAATGATGCTAAGAATGAACCAACCGGATACTTTGCTTTAATTTAATAAAGGACCGATCACCCAGTATTTAATTAGGCGGGGTGTCACAGGTGGGTAACTAGGGATGAGTTCTATTTACTCATTTATGCTCTTTTCACCCATAATCTAAGGTTTTCTACCAGATTTGTGCTTTTTTTGCACCCAATGACTGTTTGTCTTTGGTAGATTCCTAGTAAGTTTATTCTGACAGTTTCTATTGGCTAAACTTAGGCTGTAGGTCTAATTTTTGGATCACACCCTCCACTGCCTCAGATAGGATGCAGCCTAGCAGTTTGATTTCCCGTATGCCACAACCCTTCTATTGCAGTTGGTGCATAGCTTCACCTCTTCATTTCACCACCTGGGGAAAAAGGACTTATGTTAAATTGTCCTCAGAGTCAACTATGGTAAATTTCCCCTTTGATAATGTCACGGTAGTAACTACATGTGAACAACAAGCCGCAACTACAACAATATAATTTTACTGATCATCAAAGACTGCATCCTTATTACTATACTTGGTTGTTTCTCTACATTCCTTAATTTCTCACCACTATTTAGTTCATGTCAGAGTATATATTTCTAAATATTGATATAGAAGAAGTCATGGAAGGAAGATCTTGGTCAGTTTTACAACATAATGAAGAGATAACCCAACTGTTGAACTATATCAACCACCTGTATGACAGCCAGGCCTCTCTCCAAGGCCAAGTCAACCTCCTGGCACTGAGGGTTTTAATGCTGGAGTCTGCAGCCTTCACCTCCATGCAGAAGGTCGTAGCACAAGAGGTCGCGGAGGACAAGCCCGTAGCCAAAGCCCCTAAAAAGAGGAAGAAGGAAGAGCCTAAGACAAAAAAAATCTCATAAAAACTACACCCTACTAATCGTAAGTGTTGAGGACATCCTTGAGATCCTCAAGGAGGACAAATTGCTAAAGTGGCCTGAGAAGCTGAAATCCCCTCCCGACAAGAGTGACTGGGCCAAGTGGTTTAAATTTTATCATGACCATGGCCATAACACCAGTAGTTTCTTCACCTTGAAAGATGAAATTGAGAGTCTTATTAGGTAGGGGATGCTCCAGCGATTCGCAAAGGGTGCAACCTACAACTGAAAGCGCATGCCTAGTTTTATCCTAAAGCATTTCTATTTCTATTTTTGTGAAGCTCTTTGTAGTTCTTGCTTATAGACTTTGTATTTTGTAACAAAGTAAAAAATAGATATATGAATACATGAATGGTAGATTTAGTCATATTTTATTTCTTGTTCTCCCCATCTACAATCTCATGAAAGACTTACATCTTAACAAATTTTAATGGAAAATGAAAAATTTTCTTGGAAGGTCATTTATTTCGAAAGGAGTCTATGGAAAAAAAGGGGTAACAACCTTAATTGGCTCATAACTCCCCTCACGATGCACAAACATATGGAAGTATAGGATGCTCATGTTTGTAAAGCCGTTAATCTTTTGGGATGCTTCCATTAACCTTGGGGGCTCAGAATACCCTCTCCCAGCTTTCGGGATGTGTCAATCAACCTTGAGGGATTAAACGTGGATGTATTATTGACAATCCAATCTATGGAGGCTTCAATATACCTAGCTTGGGGAGTCTTTATAATGCCTAGCCCAGGGAGGCCTGGAAATAACCATCCAGCCGTGGATGGCTTATTGAAAACCTAGCCTAGGGAGGCTTGAAAATATCCCAAAACAAAGAAAGGAAGCTGTAGTCAATTGAAGAAAAGTGAGCCACGTGATAGGGAAAAGTGTTCCTTATAGTCCAACAATCCAATAGTGATGCAACAACATTTCCAATCTTAGTTCTTTAGACCATAGAAGGGAATTATTTACCCAACCATCTTTTTAATGGCAATGACATGCACATAAATGTTTGAAGAATTATCTAAAGCCTATGGGCGCAGCCTCTTGGGTCACAACCAACTTTCAATAAGATCCATATAGCTACGACTTATCACTAAAGTTTGCAGGTCTATGTTTTATTGTCTAAAAGAGTTGTGCAAACATTCAAGCATTCTAGACAATCACACAGTAAAGAAAGCGATATGCAAACAAAGGTGGTCGCAACCCTGCATAAGCAAAAATTCAATGTTTTGTATAAATTACATGACAAATATGGTCGCAACGCAGTGTGATTACAAACAGAATATGGCCGAAGCCTAAAAAATATTACAAAGAATTGAAGTAAACTATGAGGCCACTTCCTCATCTTCATCTCCATCATCTACCGCGATCATAGTCTCATCATCATCAGTAACATCCTCCATTTGCTTCCTAGCTCTCACCTCTGCAACAGACCTTAACTCTACCACACACTCCATATGCTCAACATCGCTGAGCTTCTAGTCGAGGACTTTTTCATTCGATTCAGGCAAATTTTGGCCTAAGATCTTGGAAGATGCAAAGGTATGGCTTTTTATTGGTCAGAAAAAAGTCCCTTGATGTCTTATAAAAAACCACAACATCGTCACCAAACTTTTTAAATATGTAGCATGATCATCGTCCTTCTTTGTAAGGGCTGTGTCATGCTTATTATTAAGTTTCTGGAGTGCTATGGAGTGTCTTTGAACTAGTTGATCGTGATTTTTCAACGCTAAGTTAAGGTTTTGTTCAGAGGATAAGGCTTGCCTGGCAGCCTTGGCCTCAGCAGCTGTAATGGATTATATTTCCTTAACAAAATTTTATTTGGCTTCATTTTTTTCATTGTTAGCAGCTTCAATATCATTTTTTTTCGCTTGAAGGGTTGTGACAGAGGAGCTCTTGCCGACTATAAAGGTGGAAACCCTAGTATTTTCAAGTTCAACCTTGTGGCTTATCTCCATAGCTTGGTGCTGGCTATATAGCCTCTCATATTTGGCTCCTAATGCCAAACTAGACTCCGCAGCTTAAAAAGCAAAGTGAAGTCATAATTCTAAAAATTATATGCACGGAAGGACAAAAATGAGCTAAGTAATTACCCTCAGGAAACCATGGAGGGTGAAGTCCTCCAGATCCTCCGTGTCCTCCTTTGTAAGACGAGACACGCCAGAAGCCTCCATGACCCTTTTTATACTTGAGAATGTTGTGGCCTTTGTGTCCCAATGAGATTTGGGATCAGACTGCCTTCATTGATTCCACTGACGACCATCCACAGCCTTGCTCTGTGGAGTCAACAAATTTGCATTGATAGCCATTACCCTCCGCAATAAGCTACCAGTGGTGTAAACGTGAACGGGGCTCTCCCCATGAAATTATGTGCCAGTGGCCCTTAAACCAGCTGTGGAAAGTTTATCCCCAACATCATCATCCACTAGGGGTTCAATTTGAAGACCGACGATCGTGACGTCTTCAATAGTGGATGCATATTTTCCGTAGTAGGGTTGGCCTTAGTTTCAACAGCTGCTGATCCACTAGTAGTTGTGGTTCCCTCCTTAGGTGCCCTCTTTCTCTGTTTTCTCTTCTTCCTAGGAGCGTGGTTGAGTCCAAGAGCAACCTCATCCATTTCATTCAGTTAGAGCGCAAGAAGTTTGCAGTCAATCTCCTCATCACCCCCTTAAGTGGAAGAAAATCCGTTAAGCAAGTCCAGAATAGAGGCCGTAGCAAAGCAATGTAGAGAAGTATTGAAGTTACCTTCGGCAACCATTTTCTTGGTTTAGTGCTTGGATACAAGATATCTTTGTTAAAAAATGGATGTAGAGGTAACATGGTCAAAAAATTTCTTCTCCTTGTCACTCAAGTTGTCCGTGTCCGCAACTCTCTTTATTTGCCTATTGTTGAGATTCAGGCTATCAAGAGGTGTACTAAAGTGTCATTATATACAGCAGAAAGTGAAATGAAAGGGTAAAATAAAAGTATTAGCAAGAGTAAAGGCTGCGACAGGTGAATACCTACTTTGGAAGGATGTCCCCACATTCGTGACATTTTAAAGGATCTTTACCTTTCAGCTTCCTCGGGGAATATTTCACATATGTCCTCGGACACAAAGAAAAATTCATCTTTCCAGCTTTTAACACTGGTAGGCCTGTCGGTACATAAGTATTTATCTCCATATCGCAACGTGAGGTAATAATACCATGGAAATTCTTTGAAGTTCTCCTTTGGTCTGTAGAAATATAAGAACTTCGCATGAATAATGTCTTTGTTGAAGTACTTTTGGCAAAGCACTGGAGCAACAAGGATTGCCCTCCAGCCATTGGGGTCCAGTTGGGTTGGGGATAAATTCATGGCATTTAGAATCCTCCTCACTGGGATAGAAACTGGAAGTCACATCCCTAAAATAAATGCATGAAGAGGAAAACAAATACCCTCATTGGGACTGCAAAACGTGACCTTTGTTCTGTGATAGGATGAGTGCAAATTGTCCCTTATGGGAACTCAAAGGCCGCTGCCACATCCACAATCCACTCTTTTGTCATAATGCACTGGTGGTTTAGTGCCATGGGAGCTCTTTGAGTGGATTGTCTAGAGGATCCAGCTAGATTATTCCTAGTCTATGGTGGGACAACCGAAGTCCCAGTAGCTGTCGCATCAATCACTTCAACAGTAGGGTTGTTGCTGGAGTGAGTATCTTCCTCCATTATATATGCAGCCTCCCTAGGATCCCTATAATTGGAAGATTTCATGGAGTCAGAGTCTATTGTGATGCAGTTGCGGGAGTCCTTAAGTTGGCAGGGCCTACTAGCCTTCAAGGGCTTTATAAAGGGTTTTTCGGGAGGAGCTATGCCAAAGTGTTTTTTTCTAGAAGTCCTCCAGATACTTCGAAGGGTTCCAATTCATAGAGACGTGGCAAAACCTGAAAAGTAGAATGGCTCCACAGTTAGGTACCGTAACCATAATGATCATAAAAGCCTGGTAGAGGTCGTAGTAGATACAAATGATATATTAAAAAGATGCAGAAAAATATCGAATTAGAGGGTGTAGACATCTCACCCAAAAACAAGCTATAAGGAAAATTTTAAATAGGAGCCAAGGAAAAGTAAAGGCTACTGCCAATTAATCCTATAACTAAAGACTGCAGTTAGGGGAAATCTTAGGTTTACAAGGATAAAAGGAATTCGTGGCAAGATGGTATCATCATACTACCAAGATATAACCAGAGGCAAAAACATGTAAATAGTTTGAATTAACAACCTTCAAAGATAAAAAGAAACTAGGGTTTTGGCCAAGAACACCAAGAATGTGTTCTTGATGTTCTTGGTTGAAAATGAAATCTAAAATGGGGTATAGGTATAGATTAAGTTCCCAAACATAAAATCCTAACCCAAAAAGTATCAAACCCATTCAGAAATCTTGAATCCTGAATCTCATTAACCCTAACTGCTCAAAATTTCAACCATTAAAAACCCCTAATTTCTATAAAATTATAGAAAGAAAGGGCATATATTGATTCACAAAGGGATTTTCAAAGTACAGATTTGCAAAAACGTGAAATACAAGTAGAAATTGTAATATCAGTATGAAAAGAAAAGATTAAAGCGATGATTACTTGGAAGATGATGAGAATATGGAAGTTAGACGGTTGCTCAACTTCAAACCACCACTAATCTCCTTAGAACTTTCGCCTAAAGATCATAGGAAAATGCACGGTTTGCTCTCGATTTTCTTTCAGAGTTTTTGCTAAGGTAATGAAGGCCAAAACCTAATCCCATTTATATGAGAAGGCACTGGAAAATGAAGCGTCTCTTTATATTGGGTGCAACATCTAGCCCTTTAAGGAGTTGTAAGACATAAATACTGACATCACAGTAAGGGAATAAAATACAGCTGCAACACCAACTCGCCATTTCTTGACAATACGGATTGGGGGATTATTGATATGTTCAATACTGGCCGCTGCCTAGGAATAAACATGTCGTGGCCCTATCCCCTATTACCTCAAGAGATTACCACTTGGATCAAATATGCCATGGTCAACATCAGTCGCTGCCTGGGGACAAACAGGTCGCGACACTCATCCAAGCATGAGATGTTGCCTGGGTTCAAATAGGTCATGACATCCATTCACCCATCGATCACCTAACAGTTGTCCTGTTTCTAGAAGGATTCATTTCTCATCCAACTTATCCACATATCACATGCTCCATGCATGTGACACCATCTTTGTGACTTCTATAAATAAAAGTGCTCACTTCACTATTAGGGGGACGAAACAGTTGGCGATGCCCTGCCAAACTCTCAGATCTCTCTCTAGATATCACCACCTCTAGGGGGCTCACCCCTAATTTTTATATTACACCTAATCAATTTATTTATGTATTTTTTGGGGTGCCACAGTTGGTAACAAATCATTCTAGGTTCTAGTGTCTTGGGGATCTTGAGAGAATTTGTCATTTTTTCACATTGCGTTCTTTGACTACTTTAAAAGTTTATCTTTGAGGTTTTGTATTCTTTATAATGACGATTATTTTGGAGGTTTCATGCCATTATTACCTCACGAACGAGTCGGATAAACTAAGTGTATTGGAAAGGATCCTTATTTGGATTTCTCTTACAAGATGTCCCATGCATAAGGTCGACTTTAGTTAGGAGTAGGAGATTTTGAGCGTGAGACCTTTAGCAAGTGCTTAGTGTATGGTTTGACGAGAAATGTTTCCACTCACCATTCGTAACGACATTAGCAGTAAGTTTTTGAAGACATTGTCTGTGCATCGGTGTAGTGAATAGTATGAGGAGGAGTTTATATATCATTCTCTTTCTGCACTGGGAGAGATTGGTATGAATGTGAGGAGGATGTTCGCATTATTAGTCACAATTAAAGAAAGACTTTTTAGAATTTGCAAAAATCTTGTGTGAAATGTATGGAAGGTGTTACTAGGTAACCCGATCTTCACCACTTGCTCTGAGGTGGTTGAAGTTACACTCTTACATCAGTAAGAGAATTATAACTATTATATGGATAGAGTATCTATAACTGTGAAGATCATGGACAAAGTAGGCCTGATGAATAGAGACAGTGGGGCATGGACTCGAGAAGGGAGACCTCACGAGTAGAAAGAATCATATTTTGGCAGCTGACCCCAAGAAGTCTCCAAGAGTAGACGATGTGATCTATTTTGGCCAGTTGGGCTAGGGGAATTAGGACCAGTGGATCCATGACCTATGAAAGTAGGGCGTACGATGCAAATTTTAGAAAAAACGACCAAATAAAGAAGGTGAGCAAGGTCTCTAGTGGGGATTCCATTTCGATAGTTCATTTAAAGGAAGATGTTATGCTATTGGAGAGTGAAGCTACCGAGTTATTAAATGCCTAGTGGCAACCAAGTTTTGGGGCACTTAGGAGGATGGTTAAAGAGAAAGTTTATAATTGCTAATTATATATTTTAGTTTGGCACATTTAGTTACATCTTCAACATCATGTACTTCTTAAGATCTTTAAGTGAAGACAAGTTAGTGATTGAGCAATACTCGAAGATCGAATGAGTAGATATTATCGTTACAATAATTGATATTGTATATGAATTTGATTATCCTTGAACACTTTGTTAAGGGGTTCTTTAATAAAATGTTAGAGGCTTCTTTTTAAAATGATTTTTCTTACTTTTAAAGTCGTTCGAATGACTTTATGTCTTCCTTCGAACGAGATTGAGAGTTCATTGTTAAACGAACATCAAACAGGTTTGTTCTGTTTACAGAACCTATATCATCCGAAGCTTGTTAGAAGCTGGTTTGAATGGGATTGTCTCTTCACTCAAATGAGGTTTCCCTTGGTTTGAATTAGATCATGTTTTTGTTCAAACGAGGTTTAATATTCATTTAAATGAATGTACTCAAAATTTATGCATACCGAAATTTTTGTTTTTTATAAAAAGGGTTGTTAGGCTTATCTTTTCTTAGAAACTTTGGCAAAATTTATTTTCCAATACATATTCAAAAGATCTCCAAACCCTATATTGTTTCTTTTATTTTCCAAATCAAAACCCCTGACTGATTTGTTGATCTTCATCAAACCCTAGAAGAAAACATTACATGTTCATACCCTTATAAAGTTGATTCTTTACTACTGACCTTGTGGAGTTAACCCTCTATTGCTGAAGATAGGAATACTGATTCCTTAGGCTGATCTGTGGATACCAAGGCAAGTGGAGCTTGTTGTGGGATGGTGCTGGGTTTCAATCATTTACTATTGACAACAATGAGTTAGGACATTGATGCTTCACTTAGTGGATATATATGTTTTATAAGTCTGTAATTGTCGTTCAGTAATACCCAGTTGTAAACACTGTTGAATATAACTTTTTACTAAAACGGATTTTTCCCCATATCTTATCTTCTATTTGTTGGGTTGTGGTTTGTTTTCATATAGTTTAAATATCTTGAATTTTTAGTTTCACCAAATTTAACAAGATAAAATTTGGACTAAATTAAATTTGGTTTGTGTGTGTGAACGATTCTACAAATTATTGATATAATCAGACCACTCTGATTTTTTTAAATTGGTATCAGAGCTTGTTTCTATAAGTAACTTAGATGAAACTTGGTGGTTATATGGATAACTCGTATAAAAGGCCACCTACGTTTGATGGCTCTAAGTATGAATATTGGAAATCTCAAATGAGATCGGTTCTGAAGTTGATTGGAGAGCATATCTAGATTGCTGTTAAAATGGGTGGCCTCCCCCTACTATGACAAATGATGATGTCATTAGTCTCAAACCATTCACTACTTGGATCAAGGATGATTTTTTATGGAGTAACTTCAACTCTCGAGGTGTGTAGTCACACTCGACGAATTTAGTCGTATCAGGACATCTACCACGTCTAAGGAAACATGGGATATCCTCCAACTCATGCACGAGGATACCAACACTGTAAAATATTCTAAGCTTCAGAATCTGACTACACAATTTGAGACCATTACCATAATTGAATCTTAAACGTTTGGATAATTTTATGCATGCTTGTCTAATATTGCTAACTTTTGTTTTAACTTGGGTGATGGAATTCCTGAAATGATGGTAGTTAAGAAAATTCCGAGATCTCTTCCGTCCTATTTTAGTACGAAGATCATGGTCCGTAATTCTTTAGGAATTTTAGATACTCGTAGGTTAGACGAGTTATTAGGTGATATTCAAACTTATGAAATAGATATTTCCCCAAAACTCAAAAGAATAAAGAAAAAGGGATAGCTTTAAAATCTCAATCGGATGAAAAGGCGACCTAAAAGCTCTGATACCAATTGAGAGTCCGCTTTAGTTCAATGTCCCAACTTATTTAATTAAGACTATAACATGTAACTATGTGATTTAAAGCATTGAATCATATAATCATGCAAACAAACAATTTCAGAAAAAATCTCCGCAGGGCAAAACCTTTATTTCACTAATAAAATCTAAATCGCAACTAACAAACTTACAAGTGAAACACTACAATGAATTCCTACAAAAACCCACAAAGACTGTAGCCTTCAGATAGTAATGACTCCCTTGAGAATCACAAGAACCACAGTTCCTCCTTCAGTAGTGAATACTCTTGAGTATCCCCAAGTCCAGCAGTAGAGACAACACTCCACAATAATAAACTTCGTAAAAAAAGTGTTTGGGTTCCAAAGAAGATTCACAAAAGTATATGGGATTATTTTGATCAATATAAAAAGTGTATTGCCCTAAAAAGTGAAGACTTAATTGTAATAGTTCTACAGTTCATGTAAAATAAAAGTCTTAACTAAAAAGCTTCAGGAAACATGTATTTATAGGCAAACAAATTTTTTTGAGGTGACGAAATGTTGTTTAAACGACTTCATCATGTCGTTTGAACAACATTGAGATGTCGTTTGAACGACCTAAGAAATGAACCATTAAAAATAAAAATAGTACTGGTTCGTTTGATCCAAATGAGATCATGGCTATCAAACGACCTATCTAACGACATGCTAATGTCGTTTGAACGACATAAATGATTTTTATTTTTATCTTTTAAAGTTCTCTTACTGATATCTCAGAAAATATTTTAAGTTTGAAAAATGCTTCATTTCGGAATAAAATATTTTAGAAAAGTATCCTAATACTTAGTAGAAAATCTAAGTAACAAAAAACAAAATCCATTTCAAAGTATACCTCATGTCATGTAGATGTTGAAGATGCTTGAGATTCGTATCCGTCTTTATGAACTTGTAAAATTGAATTGACTTGACGGTTGGAATGAGATACGCCATACACGATGTAAACTATGAACTAGGGACTAAATGGAAAATATGTCCTTATAAATCTCCCACTATGGCTATTCTGGTACCAAATAAAAACACCTGAATTATCAACAAAAATCCTATAAAAATCTAATGCCTCCCATGAACCCCAAAGTGGAAAGATACTAAACATGTAAGTCTTCAAAAATCTTCATCTATAAATATCTTTGCTTTGTCCTACTCTTCTTTTTGTGTGCTTTCCAAATGCTTCATCAAAGTCCTACACACAATAAACAAAGAAAATACCATTGTGGCATATCTAGTTTGAAATGATGTAAACAATTATAAATCAAATCAAATTAAATTAAATCAAATCTCAAATAAAGTCTCCCCCATAATTCATAATTCGTTCTCCCCCTATTTATTTGTCCAAAATAGACAAGGAAAAGAATAAAGCATAATAAACCGGAGCGGGTCACAAAAAGCATAGAAAATCATCACAAACATATATCAAATAAACTCATGCAAGGATAATCTCATAATATTATACATACTGTTTTTAATTTTATAAGAGAAGATTTTACAAAAATAAAACACACCATGAACTAACACTAAGATAACCAAATCGTGGAAACAGAATGAATGGGTGTGAATAAATTCGATAGTAAAATCAACTCTAACAGTGATAACATATGTGAACGGTGAATTTCGGATACTCCTAGCTAATGAATTTAAAATCATCCTTAGATGTGAAAATATGAATATATATGAAATTGAATCAATCTAATCAACAAATCAAAGTCAAATTATTTTCACACCAATAACGTCTAAAACTATGTAATGCTTTTTTAAGACTTTGTTAGGATGTGCAAATTCGTTGATTTGCAACCAAGATCCCTCATATATAATAATTCTTTTATTTTTCTATTGAGGTTCAATCAAAATAATTTATTCGGACCCCTTTTTTGGCATATTTTCTTTTTATTGCCTTAATTTTTTCTTAGTCTCTTTTCAAACGGTGGATTGCATGACGAGTTTGCACGCCTCTCACAACCCTTTCCTGTGTCTACTCATATTTTTTTAATATTAAACAAACTCTCACGGGCAATGGTTCTTACATGCATTACTTTCATTGTCTCGTTTTATCGCATTTGGTTCATTTTAAATGTAGGATTGAAATGAAAACATTTTGACTAACATGTGATAGACAAGTACAAAAATCAAATAAATTCGTGCATGTGTACAATAAAATAAATCACGAGTCAAACGTGTAAAAAGCAATCACAAATGTCATCTTAATGACTCCAAACATTATGAAGTACATAATTGAAATGATGTTGCATCTCAAAGCACTATAAAAATTATGTGGATAACGGAATGATATTGTGACTTGGTCATCCTAAATGTCCATCTATATATGGTGTAAAAAGAAATACGAAAATCTTTTTTTTTTGTTTTTCGAAAAATTTATCAAAATAAAATATTTTTGGCTTTTCAATTTTTGCTCAAAAAAATAGAAAATCTTTTTGTATTTTTCCAAAAAATTTCAAAAATAATTTTTTTTCTGGGTTTTTCAAAAAATGTATCAAAATGGAAAAAATAAATACAATGGTAGTACACACTAGCAATATGCATAAATATGATCATGAAAAGCATCCTATGCTAGAAAACAAGTCTAAACATTAATCATTAGGTCCGGAGGAGTTTTCCAAAGGTGGTGACGTCCTATGAAAAATATCCATAAAATCATGTGAAGTTTTGACCAAATACTCAACTTGCTCTCGAAAATGCTCAAAATCTCTCATGTGATGTGTGAGAGCATGTTGAGTATCATGTGTGGGAGTGCATGTGGGAACACGCATAGTATTATAATGAGGTAAATACCTATGAGACACACTACTCAACATAAAGCAAAATTCCCTAATGTGTCATCTTTTCTTACAATATGAACAAACATACACGGACCTAGGAAAAACTTTCTCAAAACATCTAGGACGATCTCTCTAATGGGGAAACGGAAGCCTAGGTGGGTTAGGATGACAACCATATGGATTTATCATAGACTTGAAAACCGTCCTGGGTGCATCATAAATTATTCCTAATCTCTCAACATTACCCAAACCGGGACTGAGAAGAATCTTTCCAACATTAGTAGATGTGTCCTCTATACTGACCTTGACCTCCCGGGCACATTCAATTTCTCTATGGACTTGGGATACACGAGATTCAAGTTTCCCATGAGTCTCCAATGAAGATTGAAGATCTCCCATAAGACTAGCTACGGTGTTGGTCAATTCACCCTTTTCCTGGCCTAAGACGATCAATTGCTCATATAAAGAAACCTTCACTTTCTCGAGTTGATTCGACGATGCCTCACACACCCTCAAAACTTATCTCTCTCTCTCTCCAAATCTAACACCATAAGACCTAACTCTTTATTAAAATTTTTCTTCAACGTCTTGGTGTACAAATCTATGAACGGTTTTTGGAGATCCCCTTCTCCCTCAATTGCGATCTCATTCTATCACCTGAATGGATTGAAATATCATCGAAACTCTCTCCTTTACAAGTGTTGTCAACTGTGAAAACCGCCATCCGAAATAGGGGGTGGCCAGCCCGATAGTCCAAAATAACGGAATCATGGATGGAATCATTTTAAGCATCACAACAAAATAAGAAGTATACGGGATAACCATTCCTTATTTCAAAAAACGGGTTGCCAAAAATTTTGATTTTTAAAGTTAATAAAAGAAAACAACTTAACAACCCCATAAAAAGAAAGTGGAAATCCTGATAAAATTATTTTACATACCCACAATTATACAATAAGGGACCGAATATGCTGTCGGTCACAGACTCATACAATAAAATTAAACAAATTCATTGATTACATAATACATTACATCAACCAAGTACAAAAGCTTGGGCCTCTCGCCCGAGTAAAAAGACCCGATCTTATCTAGAGTGCAAGAATGACAACATCTATTTCCAAATGCCCCGTAATACCCGCAAAGCATCACGGCTCGCCAAAGACATCGGGATCGGAATTCAAATCAGGCATCCTTGCGGTGGAGTACCTGAGCGGATACATGATGCAAGCACAACAAGAAATATAAACGAGTCAGGGCCCGGTTCTATATGATTACGAGATGAATAAAAAGTATGACAATTATGAATGATAAATCATGATGAAAGAGAAATAAGAATCTACCTACACAATTTAAAGCATAATCTAAGCAGGAAAATAAAATGAGTAACATTAATCTAAAACTTCATCATGTGTACCAATTATCTCATGTATCTATTCCTTAATAGGAAATATATATATATAATAACAATCTTATGCTCTTTATGGCATTTTTATCTCAATTTTACCTTTTGTAAAAATCTTTTCCTTATCAGGAAAATAATCATTTTCAAATGCTCTTTGTGGCATTTATATGTGCTCTTTGTGGCACTTCATTCTGCTCTTTATGGCATATATAATCCATCAAGTCCCACTTGATTATGAATAGTTATATTTATATACATATAACGATTCTAAGACCGCCCGTCCGGGTTTCCCCACAGTGCGCGCCCCTAAATGACCATCATCTTCCAGAGCCTACCATTATGACAACCTGGGTACCTATAACGCAAAACTTCGGGAAGCGGCCATGTGCCTGCCGGATAGTCAAGACCACACCCGGAATCTCCTACCCATCGCAGAAAAATATATAACAACAAATGCTCACATGGCCTAAGACTATATCCACCATGCATTCATTAGTCACGGGGCTTCACCTCACGCGCAAACTTTCCTTATGATGTCATTTAGAGACGTGTGCTTAAACCATTTTATTTACCATTTCCAAAAATCAAGTAAATCATCATTTACCATATTCATTACCATATCCATTTCATTTCCATTTATACACGTATGTTTCATTTTATTTGAAACCGTACTTATTTACATTATTGTAAATAATTCACCTTATTATCCATAGCCATACGATAACTTATATCGTTACTACAACCTCAAAGGAGTAAATAAACTCTTAATTATCTCCAAACATTTTGGGGTATTACTTTAAAACCCTAATACTATCATACCTCAAAGGAATAAATAATCTTTCAATTTATTCTCACAACATTCGTTTGCGGCGTTATTATGAACCATCAGGGTTAACATAGTTCAATTGATCTTCTAAAATCTCCCAAACATAACACTATATCTCCTAGTTTCATAACAATCAACTAGAAGAAATATTGACCTAGCATCAATAGGCATAACCCCGAAAAAGTCCCTATGTGAACCATTACTAATTTAGGGTAGTTCCCCAACTCATCTAGAACTCTAGGACTCTAAGTTTACTTCATTCAAGAAGGTTCCTAGGTCCTAAGCTTAAAGAAAGGAGAAAAATTGAGTTAAAAAAATAACTAAAAAAAAATAGCATGAATCCGAATCGATTCCCCCAAACAGCGAATTGGTTCGGACACAAGACCTGGGATTCTGCAAATATCGAATCGATTCTGCTTGGACCCGAATCGATTCGGTCCAAGCAGACCTGGGAACTGCCCCTTAGCGAATCGATTCTCCCAGGGGGCCGAATCGATTCGGCCTGGAGAATTTGCCAAGAATGGCTTCGAGGGTTATAAACCCTAGATTTCCCTAAACTCCAATCTCTTCCATTTTTACCCATAACCAACATCATAAATCTACCCAAATCATTCTACATGATTATTAACCACTAATATCCACAATTTCATCATCCAAAAACCAAGATTAGGGCTTAAACACCATAAATTCCATTTTTGCTCCATAAATACAAATACATAAATATCACACAATTTATTCATCTTAAATCACACATTAGCAAGTAGAAAACTTGCCTTAGGGTTGATATCTCATATTTCTTTGTGGTAGAAGCAAAAATCCCTCTTCAATCTTCCAATCTCTCTCTTTTCTCCATTTTTCTCTTCCTCTCTCTTCCTCTCCTTTTCTCTCTATGTTTTTAAGACATGAAATGAGAAATGAAAATAAGGGGGTAAGACTTAAAATCGTGGATTAAGTCTAAAGTCTCCAACTTAAGTGGTTAATACCACATTAAAATGACTCCCAATACGCATTTAAGTTAAAACCAGGTAAAAGTGCCCGAAATTTAAAAATACAATATGACACTTATTTTGACTGTCTCGGACATTCCGGGAGTAACTACACCCTCTAAACTGGCATCCGGAAATTTTATAATTTATTTTGAGTTCCAACTTCATTTAAACCATAATGTCATTTAAAATACATGACACTATAAAACATGCAACCTGATGATATTTACTTTCATATACAGTAAATATGCATCAATCTAGTAAATATTAACTTCTAACTCACTAAATTAATATTTACTCCAGTTCCAACATTTTATATAATTACCTTATTTGGTAAATTAATATAAAATTGGCCTCCTAAAAGCGAGGATTCTTACATACTCTCCCCCTTATGAAGGAATTTTGTCCCCAAAATTCTGGCATACCCTATACGCATAAAGGGTATACTATCTTAAACTATCATTCTATCTCTCTTCACAACCCCTCGTTATTACGGCATTCCAAAATGGACTTGGACTAAGGTCATCTCTATCGGTATCAGTCTACAATCTTTGTGCCTTAGCATAGCACAAAGCGTCCCTTACAACTACCAATTCTAACATCCTACGGAGAAAGATGATAACCAAGCGACTCGGCATAAATAATCTTACATTTGGATCGCATTACATCATACGTCAGGGGTACTTACACCAACGCTAAATGGCTTAACCCCAACACTACTCAACTCCTCCTCGCATAGACATATCCTTTCAAGGCATATGGCTTAAAAGCCCAATTCTTAAAGAAATGTTCCGGGACCGCTCCATGTCCAAGGAACCAATTATTCGCTGACCTCATTCAATGAGTATGAAATTTACTCACCCGGCTACACAAGGCCACTCAAAAAGCCTAATTATTGTACGGGAAATTTTCATTCCATACAAGTTACTGCCCCCGTCCATATAGTTAACCTAAGGCGTCCATTCGAAGCATGCCTCTCGGCATTAAGTCAACTTCCTCCATTTATCAATCCATTATTGTAATAGACACCTCACATAGTTTTTACCATCACTCCGTAAAGAAGCAGGGCGTACTCCTCTACATATCGTTTGCCCGCAATCTCCAAAAAAGCAACGGTTTGGTCAAACGATCAACAATTTTCTCAAATAGGATCATGACCAGAATGATGCCGGCACTTCAATGCAAACACCTATGAATATACCCTTCTTCATTTCACCGCTACTCTTTTTCACGCGAGTAGGTGAAATGGTCAATCATAGACTGGAATGCTCTCGCTACAGAGTCTTCCGAGTCATGCTCATTCTACTTGGCTTCCTATGCCATCACAAATCTCTTTGACGGGTTTCCTACTCGACGCATCATAACCAATCGCATATCCAGAGCGAATGAGAAAATCTAATAAAAAGTCCATTAAGAACTTAATACATCAACTCAATTTCTCCCACGACATACTGAAACAACTTGTTGCTTGCGAAAAGACTAAATTTCCCTGCCCAGGAAGTAGTGCCTCCATTTCTTTAAGGAGATTTCCACCGCAACGAATTCTAATTCAAGCGTGGAATAATACTTCCCACAAGTTTAAGCTTGTGAGACGCATAGACAATGGGTCCATGTTCCAGTATTATTTCTCCCCACTCTTGGCAGAGACTTATTCATTAAATTCAGCCTCGAGCTTAACCACATGAACTCGGGAGTGAAAGTCAATTCATCCATTTTAACTCCCCAAAAATTTGGTTACCAATGTAACACTTTATCTAGGAGGGTCTCATCTCCTTTGGCCTAACCTTAGAAATCTCTCGAGATTCCACACTTTTCATTCCTAGGGATCTAATCCCCCTTAGAGTTAACCCACGACCAATTCGTGATCAACTCCTTATAATCTTCCTAAATCAACATCACATGCCCTAATGGCCGTACGTCCTAATAAATCTAAGGTCAATATATATATATCCTATCTAAGTCGTATACATATAATACTAAGTATATCCCTAGTGTCCAAGACCAATCTCAACTTCCAACATTCGCTCAGTTTCGTGCGTGGGACGTCTCGCCGAAGCGAAATCTAAACAAGGAACCCTCCCGTTACACTACTACCTCGCATCGTCGGTCATTAAGATTTAACGGTCTAAAACACATAATCGGGATCGGTAAATATTAACTTGCAATTGTATTAACAAAATTTTACGTCTACGTCTTACCATAGCATCATTAAAGATTTCAATTAATCAGACATTCACTTTCTGTGAAGTCTTACAAATTTTATCCCATAACATATATACATCTTTCAAATAGCCTTCTCATCAAGGCATAACCCGAAGTCTCAATTCGACTTCATATCACAGTCTCCCTCACATCGATCAGAGGAGAGAACTATATACAGTGCTTCTATCTCGAACTTTGGTAGCCCTTAATCATTCTTCTACGTGATTCTCGGCTAAACCTTTCAACCCATCTCTCAACCAACAAAATAAAATAAAATAAAATAAAATAAAATAAAATAAAATAAAATGGAATGAGTTAGAAGAATAAAGAATAACATCTCCTCACTTCCAACGTCGTTGAGGTTCACGCGTGGAGCGTCCCGTAAAAGCGGAATCCAAACAAGGAACCCCTCCTATGCATTACTACTCAACTTGTTGGTCATGGAGATAAAGCATATCATTCACATACAATGCAAACAAGCAATCAACCAAACACACACGCAAAATAACACAACAAGTAATAAAAACCTCCTACTTACCTCAACCACCCCTATAAATTCTCAACCTGTATCCAGGAGAGACATTATAGAACATCTAGTTCCATCCTGAAACTAGAAATAGGATAGCCTCGCAATTTCATTGCTTGCTATCACCCCAAATAAACCAAAATATCTATACTTTTATAGTATACATCATACACAGAGTACATAACGTACATTAATACTTAAAAAGAAAATATATCATCACTCGCTTTATAACGAGTGAAGGAAAATATATAAAACTTCCCTACCACGGAAGTCATATAATTACTCTATTTAGTAATATCGAACTACCACAATCTCAATATACACTCCCAAATCTATAGTAGATACAATACTACTAAATCTTATCCTAAGGAATACACCACCCACTAATAAGGTGGAATTCCCGCCAATATTTTATGCCAATCACTCCGGGTCAACACTAATGGTTCTCAGACACGGCATTCGGGTCTTATCCGAACCAACATTACTTCCATCAACTCCCCAACTAGGAACTTTATCTTTGACCTTGATCTCCAATCAACATAATCAAAATGCGTGGTTCTTCCACGTCACAATAGCCCACATAGCTCCTTTTACTTTCTCAATAAAAGAGAACACGCTCTCGGCCTCTTCTTCCTTAGTTCAATGAAACCTCCCCAGGCGGATATCCACCAATGGGGTTTCATGATCACTGCTCCATCAGAAGTGTTAACGACACTTATTCTAGAGCCTATCATTTCATTAAAGGGCTCTTACTTCCTTATCTTGATGTACGGCTTCCCTAACCAGACAACTCTTTATTCACATGTCGGCCTCTGACCGATCCTCGCGTGAATATTTGAGGATCTACCTTCTCCTCCTTCCAGTTATCCCAGAGAAACTTGCTGTTGAAAATGTCCGTCGGGTTTCTCCATGGGCAAAACTTCCGGCACCCACAAATAAGGTGACTATGTTCCCACCATTTCAACACTACTCCTACAGGTGAAGGATTCTCTCCATCCTACATCAATGGGTGGCCCTTATCATCGGCTCTTTTCCACCTCAATTTAGCACCACTTGAAATCTCAAGCTTAGTACCACCCTCTACTTCTAGAGGTACTTGGAAAACTATATCCACTGTAAGTAGTAGTCGTAGTAGCAAGATATGGAAATGCCACAAAAGAGGAGCGACCTCCAATGCGGTTCTCATCCCCGACCATAAATTACAGTTCTTAGTAATTCCTTCTCATAACGCCTTTCTTCAATAGACCTACTATTCTCACACGAACACGCAAAAGATTCTATAGGGTCTACCTCATGGCAGAAGAACAAAATTTCACTAAAGAAATCAACGACCTTAATCCTAAGGCTCTATGTCAAGTCAAAAGCAACGCTGAAAGCGCAAAGCGTTCACACAGATTCCTAAGGACTCTAGAACCTGATGCTCTGATACCATATGTGATAACCTGCCATCCGAAATAGGGGGTGGCCAGCCCGATACTCCAAAATAACGGAATCATGGATGGAATCATTCTCAGCATCACAACAAAATAAAAAGTATACGGGATAACCATTCCTTATTTCAGAAAAACGCGTTGCCAAAAATTTTGATTTTTAAAGTTAATAAAAGAAAACAACTTAACAACCCCATAAAAAGAAAGTGGAAATCCAGATAAAATTATTTTACATACCCACAATTATACAATAAAGGACCGAATATGTTCTCGATCACAGACTCATACAATAAAATTAAACAAATTCATTAATTACATAATACATTACATCAACTAAGTACAAAAGCTTGGGCCTCTAACCCGAGTAAAAAGACCCGATCTTATCTAGAGTGCAAGAATGACAACGTCTATTTCCAAATGCCCCGTAATACCCGCAAAGCATCATGGCTTGCCAAAGACACCGGGATTAGAATTCAAATCAGGCATCCTTGCGGCGGAGTACCTGAGCGGATACAAGATGCAAGCACAACGAGAAATATAAATGGGTCAGGGCCCGGTTCTATATGATTACGAGATGAATAAAAAGTATGACAGTTATGAATGATAAATCATGATGAAAGAGAAATAAGAATCTACCTACACAATTTAAAGCATAAGCTAAGCAGGAAAATAAAATGAGTAACATTAATCTAAAACTTCATCATGTGTACCAATTGTCTCATGTATCTTTTCCTTAATAGGAAATATATATATATAATCACAATCGTATGCTCTTTATGGCATTTTTATCTCAATTTTACCTTTTGTAAAAATCCTTTCCTTATCAGGAAAATAATCATTTTCAAATGCTCTTTGTGTCATTTATATGTGTTCCTTGTGGCACTTCATTATGCTCTTTATATCATATATAATCCATCAAGTCCCACTTGATTATGAATATTTATATTTATAAACATATAACGATTCTAAGACCGCCCGTCCGGGTTTCCCCACTGTGCGCGCTACTAAATGACCATCATCTTCCAGGGCCTACCATTAAGACAACCTGGGTACCTATAACGCAAAATGTCGGGAAGCGGCCATGTGCCTGCCGGATAGTCAAGACCACACCCAGAATCTCCTACCCATCGCAGAAAAATATATAACAACAAACGCTCACATGGCCTAGGACTATATCCACCCTGCATTCATTAGTCAGGGGGCTTCACCTCACGCGCGAACTTCCCTTATGATGTCATTTAGAGAGGTGTGTTTAAACCATTTTATTTACCATTTCCAAAAATCAAGTAAATTATCATTTACCATATTCATTATCATATCTATTTCATTTCCATTTATACATGTATGTTTCGTTTTATTTGAAACCATACTTATTTACATTATTGTAAATAATTCACCTTATTATCCGGAGCCATACGATAACTTATATCGTTACTACAACCTCAAAGGAGTAAATAAACTCTTAATTATCTCCAAACATTTTGGGGTATTACTTTAAAACCCCAATACTATCATACCTCAAAGGAATAAGTAATCTTTCAATTTATTCTCACAACATTCGTTTACAGCGTTATTATGAACCATCGGGGTTAACATAGCTCAATTGATCTTCTAAAATCTCCCCAACATAACACTACATCTCCTAGTTTCATAACAATCAACTAGAAGAAAGATTTCCCTAGCATCAATAGGCATAACCCCGGAAAAAGTCCCCATGTGAACCATTACTAATTTAGTGTAGTTCCCCAACTCATCTTGAACTCTAGGACTCTAAGTTTACTTAATTCAAGAAGGTTACTAGGTCCTAAGCTTAAAGAAAAGGAGAAAAATTGAGTTAAAAAAAACTAAACAAAAAACAGCATGAATCCGTATCGATTTACCCTAGCGAATCGATTCGCCCAAACAGCGAATCGGTTCGGACACAAGACCTGGGATTCTGCAACTTCCGAATCGATTCGTCTTGGACCCGAATCGATTCGGTCCAAGCAGACCTGGGAACTGCCACTTAGCGAATCAATTCGCCCAGGGGGCCAAATCGATTCGGCCTGGAGAATTTTCCAATAATGGCTTCGAGGGTTATAAACCCTAGATTTCCATCTCTTCCATTTTTACCCACAACCAACATCATAAATATACCCCAAATCATTCTAAATGATTATTAACCACTAATATCCACAATTTCATCATCCAAAAAACAAGATTAGGGCTTAAACACCATAAATTCCATTTTTGCTCCATAAATACCAATACATAAATATCACACAATTTATTCATCTAAAATCACATATTAGCAAGTAGAAAACTTGCCTTAGGGTTGATATCTCAGATTTCTTTGTGGTAGAAGCAACAATCCATCTTCAATCTTCCAATCTCGCTCTTTTCTCCATTTTTCTCTTCCTCTCTCTTCCTCTCCTTTTCTCTCTATGTTTTTAAGACATGAAATGAGAAATGAAAATAAGGGGGTAAGACTTAAAATCGTGGCTTAAGTCTAAAGTCTCCAACTTAAGTGGTTAATACCACATTAATATGACTCCCAATACGCATTTATGTTAAAACCAGGTAAAAGTGCCCGAAACCCAAAAATACAATATGACACTTATTTTGACTGTCTCGAACATTCCGGGAGTAACTACACCCTCTAAACTGGCATCCGAAAATTTTATAATTTATTTCGAGTTCCAACTTCATTTAAACCATAATGTCATTTAAAATACATGACACTATAAAACATGCAACCTGATGATATTTACTTTCATATACAATAAATATGCATCAATCTAGTAAATATTAACTTCTAACTCACTAAATTAATATTTAATCCAACTCCAACATTTTATATAATTACCTTATGCGGTAAATTAATATAAAATTGGCCTCCTAAAAGCGAGGGTTGTTACATCATTGTTGTGTGACAAACCAGAAGTGCTTATGTAACTATCCATGAAAGCAACACACTTTTCACGTGGTATTTCATTCCCGGAATCGTCCAACTTGATGTCATTATCACCAAATGTGGTCGTATTAGTAATTTTCTTGCCCTTTCTCTTTAGCATAGTGGGAAACTCAAATGCTTTGTGCCCTTTTTCCTCACACTCATAACATCTTATATCTTCCTCTTTCTCACCACCATCCTTTGCCTCATCTTTCTTTTTGTTTTTATCAAAAATGTTTTTATTGAAATAATTTTCTTTGATAATTTGAAATCAATCTCGCCCTCGGAATCAGACTCACAAACTCTTTCTTTTTTCGTTTTCTTAAATTGAGTCTTTAAATCTATCCCTCTATTCTTAGGCTTAATGGTTTTGGGAAACAAGTGAATCTCATAAGTTTTAATATCTCCTATGAGTTCTTTTAACCTAAGTGAATCTAATACACCCAAAGAATTCAAAACAGTGACCTTAGGAATAAATCGGGAAGGGAGTGACCTTAAAATATTTTTCACAATTCTAGAATCATTAATATTCTCTCACCAAATTAATACTCTTGTTAACTATGTCCAATAACCTTGCCCAAAACTCATCAAAACACTCGAATTCGAATATAGTGATAGTCTCAAACGGGGTGGTCAAATATTGTAATCTTGACGCCTTAACCGCGTTGACACCCTCATGTGTCAGTTGGAGGATATCCCAGGCATCTTTTGATACGATGAACGTCATAATAAGTTGGAACTCATTGGGTGTGACAGCTCTAGAAATAACACTAAGTCCTCGAGAGTTGTAGGTAATCATTAAACTCATCGTAAATCCAATCAGACACGGGCTTGGGATTTATGACATTATTAACGGTGACAGTGGGAAGAATCCATAGTCTTTAACATATGAGCCAAACTCTTTCATCAATTTCTTTTAAACAAGATATCATGTGGGATTTCCAATAAGCATAATTAGTTCCATCAAAGATGGGCATCCGATTATATAAGTTATCCATAAGAAAAATTGCGATTAATTTTTTTTTTAAACGATTGATATCACAAAACTTTTTACGAAAAAAAGATCTCATGATATTTTGGTGAAACCTTTTCAGATATCAATTTGACAATTTGATAAGTCAAAAGGTATCAGATGGATTTTCTAAAAAAAAATCAGGATCACTCGATAACTTGGATAACCTGCTCTAATACCAATTTGTAGATGCAAGGAAGCTTTCATACCAATTTGTAAAAGCGGGCGTGATATAATTTTGAGAGTTTGCAATATTTAAATAGAGGTAACTTATATAACTTGATTTTGATCTTAAACAAACCAAGATTCCAATTTTACTAACCTCAAAACATGCATCTATGTGATTGAAAGCACAAAATTATATAAGCATGCAAACAAACAATTCCCCGCAGGGCAAAACCTTTATTTCACTAATAAAATGTATATCACAACTTAAAAACTTATAAGTGAAACGCTACAATGAATTTGTGCAAGAACCTCCAAAGATATCAACCTTCAAACAACAATGACTCCCTCGAGAATCACAAGAACTGCAATTCCTCCTTCAATAGTGAATACCCTCGAGTATACCCAAGTCCAGTAGTAAAGACAACACTCAACAAGAATAAACTTCGTGATAGAATTTTTTGGACCAAAGAAGATTCACAAAAGTATATTGGATTGTTTTGGTGAATCTAAAAATTGTTTTTGCCTGAAAAAGTGAAGGCTGAATCATTTACTATTGAGAACAATGAGTTCAGACATTGATGTGTCAATTAGTGGATCTTTATGTTTTATAAGTCTGTAATTGTCGTTCTGTAATACCCAGTTGTAAACAATGTTGAATATAGCTTTTTACTAAAAAGGATTTTTGCCCATATCTTATCTTCTATTTGTTGGGTTGTGGTTTGTTTTTATATAGTTTAAATATCTTGAATTTTTAGGTTCACCTAATTTAATAAGATAAAATTTGGACTAAATTAAATTTGGTTTGTGTGTGTGACCGACTCTACAAATTATACATATAATTGGACCACTCTGACTTTTTAAAATTTGTATTAGAGTTTGTTTCTATAAGTTACTTAGAAGAAACGTTTTGGTTATATGGATAACTCATACAATAGGCCACCTACGTTTGATGGTTCTAAGTATGCCTATTGGAAATCTCGAATGAGATCGGTTCTGAAGTCGATTGACGAGCGTGTCTAGATTGCTGTTAAAATGGATGGACTCCCCCTATTATGATAAATGATGATGTCATTAGTTTCAAACCATTCCCTACTTGGATCAAGGATGATTTTTGATGGATTAACTTCAACTCTCGAGGAGTGTAGTCACACCCGACAAATTTCGTCGCATTAGGACATGTACCACGTCTAAGGAAGCATGGGATATACTACAACTCACACATGAGGATACTAACACTGTAAAAGATTCTAAGCTTCAGAATCTAACCACAAAATTTGAGACCATTATCATGCTTGAATCTTAAATGTTTAAATCATTTTATGTACCCTTGTCTAATATTGCTAACTCTAGTTTTAATTTGGGTGAGGGAATTCCTGAAATGAGGGTAGTTAAGAAAATTTTAAGATCTCTTTCGTCCCATTTAAGTTAGAATATCATGGTCCTTAATTCTTTAGGAATTTTAGATACTCTTAGGTTAGACGAGCTATTAGGTGATCTTTAAACTTACGAAATAGATATTTCCCTAAAAATCAAAAGAAGAAAGAAAAAGAGATCTCTTTAAAAGCTCAGTCAAAGAAAAAAGAGGAGGTTTCTGACTGAGGAGGCTAAAACGTGAGCTAAAAGATCTAATACCAATTGAGGGTCTTCTTTGGTTCAATGTCCCAACTTATTTAATTAAGCCTAGAACATGAAAATATGTGATTAAAAGCATTAAATCATATAAGCATGCAAACAAACAATTTTAGGGATGTTGTCATTACTACCGGATGAGGGAATGAATTAGATAGTTCAGATGAAGAGAAAAACCCGAAAAAGACTAGCTCAATAGTTAGTATATGTGGAATGATATCGTTTGAGGAGCTGCTAGGAGAAATCAACTAAGTGGATGAACTACCCAAGATAGATGAGGAAACATGGGTTTTATTTTTCCCTCTTCTGTGAACCATACATATGACTAGATCAGGGAGGAATTACCAGGTTTCGAACCCACAATCAACAACGATCGACAAAGAAAAAGGTGTTGAGAAACTTCCTATACTAGAAATGACCCTCGACGAGAACAAAATCCTTTATTAAATGAAGAAAACTCAGGCTAACATCACTATGTGGGGACTCTTTATATCTTCTCAGCTGCATCGAAATGCCTTAATTAAACTACTTACCAATCTCACAGTCCCTCCTTCCACCACGCCAGAAGAAGCAATGAATCTGGTCGGATCTATAACCTCCAATAGTATGCTCTGCTTCTCCGAAGAAAAAATCCCTAAGTTTGGTCCAAATCACAACTATGCTTTAATATTTCTGTTGTAATCATGGGAAAGACTGTTCCACTTTTGCTTATCGATAATGGATCAGCTCTTAATGTTTCCCATTGAGAACCCTCAATTGCTTAGGACTTAAAGCAAGTGAACTTGCTCCAACCTCTACCGCGGTGCGTGCTTATGATAATAATTATTGGTAAATAATGGGATCCACAAAACTTACAATAGGGGCTGGACCTATAAATCACATTAATGAATTCTAAATCATCGACATCTCGACTTATTTCAACTTATTGCTCGGATGACCATGGCTCCATAGTATTAAGGGTGTGTATTCCTCCCTCCATCAGAAATTAAAGTTTTTTCGCCAATGGGTAGGTCATCACCATCCCGGGCGACGACGATAACATTGAGAATGAAATCACTAGTAATCAGGTACTAGAAATACAACATGGGGTAAATGATATGCTTCTGTCAGGCTTTCGAGTTAAACCGCTTTTGCTCCCCACGGGGGATAATTTTAAAGATAGAGTTTGTCCAAAACACAACCCTCATGACAACGTCAAAGTTTCTGATGCACCTCTACTCAACTAGAATTCTGTGCCAGTTCCACCCACTGAAATGCATCCCAACTCTGATGTTTATCCTATTTCCCCTTCTTTTGGTATTCCTCCCTATTCTAATCATAATGTAATCGAGACCTCCTTCGATCAGGTTCTCAATGCTATTTTTCCCAACAATGAAACAAACAAAGATTTTAAGTATCTTATTGTGCCTTACATTAATTGTCTTGATTCTAATCAAACTCTTGATGATGATGATTTTATAAATGAACAATTGTTAACTGATCTTAATAAGGTTAATAACGAACAACATAACCGCGTTCAAATTAATGAAGATGAAACTATTATTATTAATCTCGGTTCTAGTAGCGAACTGCGTTGGATTAGGATAGGGTTTACCCTTGATGAGCAAGAGCGCATTCAACTCGAGGAATTACTGAAGGAATTTGTGGATGTTTTCGCATGGTATTACGATGACATGCCTGAAATTAATCCCGAGATAGATCATCACGAGATTCCAATGCTCCTAGAATATAAACCGATCAAACATAAAATGCATAAGCTCCGCTCCGAATGGTTATTCAAGGTTAATGAATAAGTGGTCAAACAGTTGAACATAGGCTTCATCCGAGTGGTCGAATATCCCATATGATTAGGCAACATAATACTCGTTCCGAAATCAGGAGGAAAGGTCCACATGTGCATTGATTACTAATATTTGAACAAGGACCCTCTAAAGGATGATTATTCGCTAATAAAATATCGACATGATTGTAGACAACATAGCCAGTCATGCTCTTAAGTCATTCATTGACGATTTTACCGAATACAATCAAGAGAGAATCGCATTGATCACACCTTGGGGAACCTTCAGTTACACCGTTATGCCATTTGGTCTAAAAAATGTAGGGGCTACCTACCAGAGGGATGCCTCAATAATCTTTCATGATCTGATACATAAAAAAGTCGAGGTCTATCTGGATGATATGATTATTAAGTCCTAGACTAGGGAATGTCATGTTCCCGCTCTTTGAAAGTTCTTAAAGCGATTACGGTGATACCAAATATGAATTAACCCATAGAAACGTGTCTTTGGTGTTACCAAAGGAAAGATGTTGGGATTCATGGTTAGCAAAAAGGGATTGAAGCTGATCCTGCCAAATTGAAAGCCATACTCAAAATGCCACCACTCCGAATGGAGAAGGAAGTCTAGTGATTCTTAGGAAAATTACAGTATATCAATCGGTTCATCATCCTGTTGACTTCTATATATAAACCCATATTCAAACTCCTCCGAAAAGATTCCCATAAAGTTTAGAATGAAGCTTGTCAGGAGGCCTTTGATCAAATCAAGCAATATCTTACCTGACCTTCGATACTCATGCCACGACAACTTGGTTTACCCCTACTCCAATACCTGATGGTAATCGACACTGCAATTGGGGCTTTGTTAGTCCAATAACTTGAAGAATCCCGCAAAGAGATATCCATCTACTACTCCAGTCACAAATTGGTCGGGTACAAAGTCAACTACATTGCCTTGGAGAAAGCATGTGTCGCCCTTATCTGGGTAACCCAAAAATTACTGCACTACATGCTCACTTTTCCCATCAGCCTGATATCCCATATGAATCCCATTAAATACGTTCTAAAAAAACTTGCCTTGTCTAGCCGAATGGCCCGATGGTTGTTGTTAGCCAAATTTGTTATTGTGTATGTCATGCAAAAAGCCATAAAAGGGAGAGCCATCTCTGACTTCCTTACTGACTACCCCCTGGAAGAAGCTGATTTTGGGATTTTTGAGTTCCCGAATAAAGATATCCTTTGTACCTCTCAAGAAGACATCCGATGGCAAATTTTCTTTGACAGTGCTACCAATAAAAAAGGATATGGCACTAGGATACTTCTAATTTCCCCTAATGACTCTCACACTCCCATTGCCATTAATCTAGATTTTCCAAGTACTAATAACATGACCGAATAAGGGGCATGCATGGTAGGCCTCAAAGTCATTATAAAAAAGGGAATACGATGCCTTATCTACAGGGATACAACCCTCATCATCGGTCAAGTCCTCAGAAGATGGAAAGTTAAGGACGAGAAACTCTTACCCTTCTACACCCACATAGAAGAGCTAGCCTCCTAATTCCATGATATCACCTTCCACTCCCTGCCCCGGGCAAAGAAAAACTTAGACGATTCCCTTGCAACCTTAGCCTCCATAGTCGATATGCCCGAGTGAATAACGATGGCCCCCTTTTAGTCCAAAACCAAACTAAACCAACCCACGGCTACCATATTGAGCTAATCACAGAAAAATATCCTAATATAGCCGATTGATGGTACTATGATATTTGGCACCTCCTCAAGCATGGTAGGTATCCTCAATATTCTAACAAGAAAAATCAAGCAATCCTTCATAAACTGGCTGCCCAGTACATTATCTGCGAAAAGGCATCGTTTAACTGGAGGTTCGATAGAACCCACTTACACTTCATCGCAGGGGCTGACATTGAAGAGGTCATGCAGATAATCCACTACGGGGAGTGAGAACCCCACATGAATGGCCATATGCTCGCCAATAAAATTATTTAATAGGGTTACTATTGGACTACTATGGTTTAGGATTGTACCTCCTATGTTCGAAGATGTCTTAAATGCCAATAGTTTTCCATCCTCCAACACTTGCCTCCATGGGAATTGTACAACATGACCTCTCCCTCGCCATTCTACACAAAGGGCATTGATTTCATAGGGAAATTTACACACAAAGCCTCAAACGGATATGAGTTCATCTTGAAGGCTATTGATTACTTCACCAAATAGGTCTAAGCCGAGCCATACGCAGTGCTGAATGCCAAAAAGTGGCTAAGTTCATTCAAAAAAATATCATCTGTCGATATGGGGTCCCGCATGAGATAATATCAGATAACGAGTTACATTTCGAGGTAGAAGTCACAGAATTGGTCGTCGAATATGGTATTCAGAGACACAAATCTTCTCCCTACTGACCTCAAACCAACGGTGCAGTCAAAGCCGCTAATAAGAACCTCAAAGAAATTATCAGAAAAATGATCGACAGTTATCGAGATTGGGCCAATCGAGTCCTTTACGCCCTCTAGGGCTACCGCACTTTAGTTTGGGAATATACTGGGCTACCCCTTACTCTCTAGTATACGGTATGAAAGCAGTCCTAACCTGCTGATCTAGAAATACCTTCATTACGTGTCGTGCTTAAAAGAAAAGTCAGCAAAGAAGGTGACATCAAATCCGTCTTAATGATTTATCGCTCTTGAATGAAACAAGGTTAAAAGTTCTATATCATATAGAAGGGTACCATAGCCAAATCACACGATCATTCAATAAGAGAGTCCAGCGTTGTGGTGTTCGAGAGGGGATTTATCCCTTAAAGAGATAATAGAGCCCATTTGGGACCCCATAGGGAAATTCAAGCCCAATTGGAGCAGCCCCTACATTGTGAAGAAGATCATATCCGATGGCGCCGCTATGCTTGATGGAGAAGAGATGACCCGTCCAGTCAACCTGGACCGTCTTAAGAAATTTTACCCTTAGTTTGAAATCTTAGCGCGTTACGACTCTTCTCCCTTTCCTTCTATTCTAAAAAAATAATATTCATTTCCCTCAACTCAGAACCATGTGGGGACTGATCCTTTAAAACCCTTTTTACTTTAAAAAATGAAACTCAAATTTTTTTCAAAACCCCCTGAGGTACGTAGGCAGCTCATACGCTTTGCATGAGAACGACCCCCTTCTTTTTCATAAAATGCTATTCTTTTCTTAATCCCTGAGAAAGATAGTTCATTTTATCATTTACACGAATAAAAGAATTATGTATGCCTTAGCAATTGGCATAGCTAATTCAAATGCAAAAACTCACCAAGAGGCATAATAATATAATTAAAATCTTCTTTACTCCATTAATAAGAAATTTAGATATGATTACACTAAATATCAGCATAGGGAGTCAAAGAACTTCCCCCACCAACCTTATTGTCGTAAAAAACAAAACAAACCAAGATAATCCAAAACAGCCTTCGTCCCACCTTCCAAATACACAACCAAACACTTAACAACTTCAAAATATAACCAACTTCCCAAATAATCACCAGCTCCATAAAAGTCCCTACCCGCAGCTTCCAGAAGAATCATCCCCATCATCATCTACATCTTGGGCTCCCCAAACTTCCCTACTTGGATGGAATATTAAAGGTTCTCCATTATATGGTAAGACCGAACCAGCCTAGGGAAAACCATAACAGTTCCCTCCATCGTGTCAAACATGGCAAGCCACCTCTACCCGATCACCTTGACTAGAATCTTAGCCACTACCCTCCTCCATTTCCACTTCATGAAGACCCCCAAAACATACCAAACTTTTTTAATAGATTGGGAAGAGTGGGTTGACGATGAACGACTCTCCCATAAGGAGCCTAGTTGCATACACAGGCTTTTCGTCAAAGCTTCCACAAGAAAGAAGTCCAGAATACGGGAAGGCATGATCTGTTCCCATCTAACTTGACGCAGGATTCACCAAGCAAAGTAGAAAGAGGTCTATCGGAGGCCAACTAACCGAATATACTGATATTCCCCCAGTTCTATATTGGGTTGCAACTCCCCCCACCAGGGTACCAACCAATGTAGACATCGAGCCCCGTGCTCCACAAACTAGTTTTCCCAGTTCTCGACAGTCGGGCCAAAGCTGATGAAATAATAGGTGAAGAAATTTATCACAACTGCCAAGGGATATGAAGGGGGACCACCAAATGGAATCTCTTAGCCAAGCATATGAACAAAATAACTGGACTGCACCTGAGAATATCAAAACAGCCTTCCTTCTACGCATTTAGACCATTCAAGGTCTCTGCCAGTATCATCGCCATAGGGTTACAATAGTATGACATCCACACAGTGATGGAAGCAAGCTGAGGTCCACCAACAGGTCCCCGGTCACTAACAGTAACTTTAAAAGTACCATTTCTGGGGATACTAGAAATAGTATCACCAGGTCAAGATGTATGTAAGCTCAAACCAAAAAACAATGGTTTACAGAGGATATAAATGTATAGATAGAAGGAGATGATGAAAAGAAGAAGATGATACCAAATATAAGTGGTTCGGCCGGAGCCTACGTTCACTATGTAGTGTGAATGGTGGTTTTCACTATATATATATACATATATATATATATATATATATATATATATATATTTTTTTTTTTATGAAATCTGAAATTTATTAGAAATTATCTGATGGGGAAAAGCCCCCCACCGGTGGCTACATCAGATCACTGCAATGGTAGCACCTAACAAAGAAAAAGCCTCTATAGTATCAATACAATATCTAGTTTTCGGTCCCTGAAAAGGAAAATTTCTGAAAGCAACTTTAATCTCCTCACAAATCTGAATAAGAATGGACGATTCCTTCATCTGCACTCCCTCATACATACTTTTATTCCGAGCACACCATAAGTACCAACAGGTGAATGTTGGAATAATTCGACAAAGAATGCCTCTAATTTTGTCTCCTTTAGAATTAATCCACCAGCTCATCAGATTTCCATTTAAATTTGATGAATTGTGCCTTATTCCCAGAATATAATAGAATCTTTTCCAAAGAGATTGGGCAATTGAGCTTGCCCAAAATAGATGATCTCGATCCTCTTCACAAGCCATACTACAACACTATAAGTATGACACTAATGGTTTTCACTATAAGTATGACACTAATGGCCTGTAAATACAACACTCAAGCTTTTCTCTCTCTTCTGTATATTTTGATAGAGTTCTATTTGGGTTGTGAATGATGAGATCCTTTCTCATGAAGCAGATTAAGAGTATGTATAGGACTTGGGGGGTATAGTGTACCCCCAAGCAGGTGTTGAATGTTCTTAACCATAGAGACTCTTCCATCTGTCACCGTTGCATGTAGAGGATGATGAAATATTCCCTCACATGTTAGAATAATTTGGTTGCAACAGTTTCATCCATGTAAGACGTTAATCCCACGCGCACTGCTCCACGCGTCTCCCAAACCACGCGCTCTACCAACTGTCGCTATTGGCTGTATGGTTTAGGCCGAGGACTCTGGCCGACCTTGATGTTTGAGGGTGAATATATGGGATTAACCCTTGTGAAAATATACTTGTCTCGTCCACTGGTCTCGTATGCTTGTCTCGTCCTAGACTCATCGGTGTTGAGTCAACAGAGTCTGAGGATACTCAATCCCTCAGAAATAATGTAGACCCCCCATTCTAGGTGACTAATGAGGGCTGAGGATGATTTATATTCCCTAGGTCGAGTGATGACTTCTCCTTCTTGGTCATCAGATAAGGGTCGACTGAAGTCGAGGTTCATGGTCCTGGACGAGGCGATACTTGGCATATCAATCACCCCCTAGCCCTTGGTCTTTGACATATGGATGAGGCCGAGGGGTAATGATGCCACATTATCGGACTTCTCTGTTGATGATTGCTAAGGGGACACGTGTCAACCATCAGGTGACTCGGTCGCTTGAGTTGACATCTATTACACTTCCCATAGGGTTGTGTTAATTTGAGGTGTGAATGACAACTTAGATGCCAAGGGTTTTGTGCTCATTATGATGAGGCTTTTGGGAAACTGTGCACCTTTTTGTCAAGCGTGCACAAGTCATTGCTTGAATATAAATAGGAGTTGTATTTCAAACCTTTTCTTCTTACTAATCTCGCCCCTTCATCACATTTCTTGAACCGGAGACATTAACTCTTTGCACCCGCGTTCTCAGGCATTTTCTCAAGGTTGTTTCTGCACCTCCATTCCCATTTCTTCTCAGGTAACCTTCTTCCACCATTATTATTCAAGCTTTTAAAGTTTCTTGAGTCACTTTTACATTTTTTGATGAACTGAAACCCCACTCCAGCAGCTCTTCTTGGCTGTTTGGGGCTCATATTTAGGCCTTGCATGGTGGTTGTAGGAAGGTTTAGCCTTTGGGTAGCGTTTTCTTTCACTTGTTGGTTGCACCATTTAGATTTACATTAGGCTCTTGAAACTTCTCCGGTGGTGTTTTTTACACCCCCTACTGCAAATTACACTTAGTTGGAAAAATGATTGAGTTTCCCCCTTTTGATATTTAAGTCAAACTCGATCAATACTAGAATTATTTGTGGCTTCCCATCTTTATTTTCTCAAGTGTTACCTCATCCTCTGAATGTTAAGGACCATATATGAGTTAGCTTTTCAATACCCAACCTTGAGGGAGAGGTACTTCCAAGAGATACGCAGACTGGAGGATGAGGCCAAGGAGAGGCGTCAAGCCGACCCTATTTGGAGACGCCCCCTTTTTCCTGTTCCTCTCAAAGTAATTATCCCCACTCCATAAGAAATGGTCGGCTCATCCTCCACCAAAGCCGATAATAGGGACTCCTCCGAGGAAGCCATGCAGTATTATCTTACTCATCCTAGGGAGGTTGACACACGTCTCGAGCCTCATCGCCCATCCGAGCTGAGGAATTCGGCCGAGACGACACTTCTATGGAGATCCTTCCTAGACCTGTTAGGCCGATCCTGGAGACAAATATTCCCTCGGCTGTAGCTCCTTTATCTGTGATATCGGACATTAAGTTCCAAAGGACTTACTCCAATGTCGACGTCGAGGGTGATGAGGCAGAGGCTAAGGGTGAAGCTGAGGACGAGTTGGATGAGGACTCCCATCTCGATGATCCACTTGACTATTCATATGTTGCGCAATATCAGACATCTGTTCGTGAGACCAACCTCCTTTTCTTTAAACAAATCTATGGTATTAAGCCCAATGTCACCTTACAAGTTCCATTTGACTTCAAGAGAGTGTATGATAGGCAAGAGGTGGAAGTTTCTCTTTATGACCAAATGTTTTGAGTTGGGTTCCATCTTCCTGTTGACCCGACCATGTGAGATATCCTCTCCATTCTTGGCATCGCTCCTACTCAGATAACCCAAACTCGTGGAGGGTCATCTTAGGTTATGTTTCCCTTTCGAGGAATAAGTATGAGGATGCTTGCTACCACGTGTTGTCCACACCTAATCAGGGCGGGTATTATCACATGGGAGCTAGGTTTTTCTATGGTCTGGATATTGGGAGTTTTCTGTTGATGTTGACCTTGAGGGCCTAGAGGAGGAGCTGAGGGTTCCCCACACTTGGGAAAAACCTTCGAAGCTATAAGGACACAAATTTCCAATTGAGTCTTATGTAGTATCGGCTCAATTCCAAACAAAAAAATTTGAGTCATTGGATAGTGTTCATGTTGTATCCTTTCAAGTCTATGATAAGTGTATGTTGAAGATGTAGCGGTCAAAAATTGAAGAATATATCCTTATCGATTTTCGTGCCAAGTTTCACGTCATCAACATGTGGATTCCAATGTCTCCCAAAGGTAAGAATGCATTAATATATATATATATAGGAGCTAGGAAATTTATTTTGGGTGTTAGTATTATTTTATTAAACTTTTTTTTGAATTCATAGTTCTAAAGATTTTGTTCTCGGACACATTTTCGTAGAAAAATCATATCAAATCCAAAAAAAATTAGAAAAATACGAAACTGGAGACCACGCGTTCGTATCGAAATTATCTACAATCATGGCCGGTTGTTCGAATGACATTGATTCTCATTTGAACGAGATCCAAAGTCGTTCGAACGAGATTTCAAATGAGAATTTGCTTTTTTGTTCTGACTTATCGTTAGAAGTGTCGTTCGAACGAAATGTCATTCGAACGAAAATATCGTTCGAACGAGATTTGCCGGGAACATTTTTTCGATAGTTTTTCCCTCTTTCCCACATTTGTCCCCACTAAATTTTTCCCAGATTTTATATGTGCGGGAACGAACCTTTTTCAGATAACTTTTGACACACTTTGAGAGAGAAATATTAAGAAAGAATTTCCAAAATCAAAAGTTCATGTTTTTGTGTGTTTTAAGTTTTCATGAATTAATTTCTACCAAAACACATACACCCATTATTTTAAGTTTAATCCAAGTTCCTATTGTTATATTCTTGCTTGGAGTTTATTTGGCACCAGGTTCTACTCTACCGTTTGAAGAGTTGTTTAGGGTTGCTTTTACATCCCTTAAAGAAGAAGATTTGTTTGTTGCTGTGGCGTTCCCACTCGAAAAAAGGCTTCAGGTGAGGGTTGACAGTTGTCCAAAAGCTTCATTTAAGGACTCTAAGGTTCCGATGGAGTTCGGGATTATCGGCTAAGCAGAGGTTGGTACAAGAAGACGTATCCGGGACTTGAAAGGAGTCGAGTCGAGTTGTGTAAGTCATATGTCTTGTATTTGTAAAATTCTGTACTTAGTGGACTTAAGGCTAGGACCGTGAGAGGTTTTTCCTATTTGGGTTTTCCTTGTACATTGAGGCGTAGTGTGTTGTGAATTTATTTTATCTTGCAAATCACCTAGAACGCATGTTTATGATTAAAAGATAAAATATGGTTTAATTCACACTCTAGTTTAATTTGGTGCTCAATTTTAGTTTGGGTGAAATTGAGATTAATTCAATTCAAAGATAATTTAATTTGGTAAAATTTGTTTTGGCCTAATTTGCAAAAAATGAATTAATCTGGCTAGGCAAATTGTAGGACTTGAATTGAGTTAAGTTGTTTTAGTGAAAAATTTATTAGTTTCTTAATTTAATTTCACTTCGAGTTTAGTTTAAGTTTTAATTTGGAAAGGAATTAATTTTTTTTGTTTATGTTGTGTTGAGCCATCCTATTCTGCATTATAGGAAAGTTAATCTAAAAGAATTGATAAAATTTAGGGGCTTTCGCATTTTGAAATTGGTATCAGAGCGAGAGCGCTAATTTATTGCATTAAGTTCTTTTTAAATATTTTTGGTTAAAAATGGAATTTTCACCATTTTCAACATTTCCTGTCTTCGATGGTTCCAACTACGCGTATTGGAAGGCACGTATGAAATCGGCACAAAAGTCCACAAATGAGAGGGTTTGGTTGTCAGTTGTTAACGGGTGGTCCCCACCCACATGTTTCATAGAAAATGAGCGAGTCCCCAAATCCGAAGATAGATGGAGTGATAATGAATTTAAACTTGATAATTTTAATTCCCGAGGTTTAAATGCCTTGTTTAGCGCGGTCACACCGGATGAATTCTGATGTATCAAGATGTGTGAAACCGCTAAGGAAGCTTGGGATATATTACAACTCACTCACGAGGGAACTAGTGTCATTAAGACTTCGAAACTCCAAAACCTCACCACTCAATTTGAAACCATCAAAATGAATGAAAAGAAACATTTGATGAATTTTATTCTAGACTTTCCAATAGAGTTAATTAATCTTTTAATTTGGGTGAGAAAATACTTAACGACCGAGTAGTAAAGAAAATTTTGAGGTCCCTACCTAAGAGATTTATCCCTAAAGTGATCGTTTTAAATTCTTTACCCACCTTGCACTCTAACAAACTTGAGAAATTAGTAGGTGATTTGCAAACCTATGAACTAGATATGTTTTCCTCCCAAAATGACAAGAAAATAGATAAGGGCATTGCTTTGAAATCCCAAAAGGAGGAAAAACAAGTTGTGGTTGATGAGAGTGATAGTGACTCGGAGAACATGGCTATATTTTCTAGGAAATTTAAAAAATTTCTTAAATTTAATAAAGATAAATTTAAACATTATTTTAAGAAATTTGAAAATTCTAAGCATGACAAAGCCGAAAAGATCCCTAAAACTATTAATTAAAACCTTATTAAGGATGAGTCAAATTGGTGCTTTGGTTGTGAAGGGTATGGCTATAGGGCTTTTGAATGTCCCACTAAACTAAGGAGGGAGGGAAAGTAACCAATTTCATATAATTCTACCCTTAGTGATAGTGATAAGGAAGACGGACCCAATTCCCCCATTGAGTGTAATTTTACCGCGTTCGTGGCAAGTCATGTGAGTGATTGTGAGAGCTCCTCCAATGATGACACTAAAATACATGAAACTTTCGAGGCTAAAGTTTATGATACCCTTATTTTTATGGTTGTGAGAGTGAAGAAGAGAGAAAGAGTGAAAGTGAAGAAGAGGTTGATGAGAGTGAACTTCAAATTTCCTTTAGAGAGTTATATGAAGAATCAATTAAATTAAAGAGAGCTAATTTGAAGTTAGAAGCTAGTTTGAGAGAGCGTGCCAAGGTCGTTGATGAGAGTGCCTTAGTGGAAGACCTTAGGACACGTGAGAGAGCTCGTAGTAAGAAGCTTGAATATGTCGAAGGTGAGAGAGATAAACTTAGAGGATTGATGGAATCAATGAAAAAGGAGCTTCTTATGTTTGAAGAGAGGAAGAGTTTTCTTGAGTCTAGGATTATAGAGCTTGAGAAGAAAGTGAGAGACTCAAGTAGAGTCAAATTTGATTTGGATAATCGTTCGAAGAAATGAGATAAAATCTTAGGAACGGTCCACATTAAAAATGAAACTTGTGGTTTAGGCTTAGATTCTTGGAACGATTCCACAAATAAATCCAAAACCAATGTTTTAAGAGTATCACCTAGGAGCACTTCTAGAGGTTAACACTTAGATACTACTACTTTACGACGAGTTTTTACTTGCTCACATTGTGGTCGAAAAGGTCATATTAGGAAATTTTGTTTTGACCTTAAAAGGATTTCTAGGAAATCCAAAGGTAAGGAAATCGAGGTAGATAAGATCCCCAAATCCCGAGATTGTCACTCTTCATTAATTTGGGTTAGAAGATCCGACTTGGTGGCTTTAGAAAATTGGATTTTTGATTCTCATTTGCTTTCACATGCTTCCTCCCTTGCAAAATCTAAAGGTTGAATGTGTTAGTTTTGTTTTGCATACTCTACCTTTTTGTGCTTTATATCATATATCCTTTCTAGTTGTATGCATGTTTATCATTGTTCTAGTGTATAATCCATGCTTATTCACATGCTAGAATTGTGATTTGTGTATATCTTTTGTATTTATTATTATTTATTTTGTGTCTTATTGAGAAAAATACAAAAATATTTTATTTGTTTATCTTTTAAGTCATTATTTTTTATTTGGTTATTTTTTTTTTCAAAAATGGAAAAAGATTTTTTATTTTTTGTTTTGTGTGTATTTTAGTTTGACACACTCTATATGGCATATACTAGTGTTTGAATCCTTTCCTATTCGCTTCCATGTGGCTAGAACTTTTGGTTACGATTGTCAATCCTTAAAATGTTCTTTGTCATGCATGCATGGAGTAGTTGGATTTTGTGTCACATGCGCGAGCTCCCTTAAAATTTAGTCATCATGTGTATCTTTAAGCTAAGTGATATGTTCTCCTATCAATTTAGTCATCTACATTTTGCTATGACTATGGAGGATTTGTGCATGTAATAACCGTTTCTCGGATTTAAAAATAGACAAATATGTTTATTCGGTGTTGGTGTTTATCAATGGAATCGGGCTGCGAAAGACAAAATTACTTTGCATGAAAAGCCACCATTGAATTTTAGGCCTTAAAAATGTGGCATTAAAAAGAATATTGGCGAAGGCCAAAAATAGTTTAGTTAATGTGTTCAAAAAGAAAAGAAAAAGAAAATTATGAGGAGTTTGGTTGGATATATTAACGGGTTTGCACAATGACTTTGTATCCTAGTTAAGATTTTATTGTCATGACTCTATTGGTTTGTAGAATCATCGAAATCTAGGCTTGTGTGCATTGTGTATGTTTGTTCATTGAGTTTAATTTATATTGTTACATGAGACTATATCTAAATGTGATAAAGTTTTGTAATCAAATGAGAACTCCGTGAACATGCTTTAAGTGATTGGGTCAAAATTTAATTGTTACTAGTTCACACCCCTACACTTTCGTTTACCACATGTATTTGGACACACTTTTGCCATACGAGTGTGAAAAGATTAATGTATTTTGTGTCATATGTGGTGTTTATACCTATGTATATGTGCGTGTGCGTTAGAAATATTCATTATTTATACATACATATGGTATAGTTTTTAGTTTTTGAGTCTTTGCCATGCTAGCTAGTCCATATATACTTTTAATTCATAATTGGTATCTATCTTGTTGCGTATTTTGGTTCATATCCCATACTTATAATAGTTTTTCCTTATTTAATACCTTTGTTCCCACTAACTTTTTCCCAGATTTTATATGTGCGGGATCCAACCTTTTCAGATAACATTTGACGCACTTTGAGAGAGAAATATTGAGAGAGAATTTCTGAAATCAAAAGTTCATATTTTTGTGTTTTTAAGTCTTCATGAATTAATTTCTACTAAAACACATACAACCATTAGTTTTAAGTTTAATCCAAGATCCTATTGTTATATACTTGCTTGAAGTTTGTTTGGCACTGGGTTCTACTCTACCGTTTGAAGGGTTGTTTGGGTTTGCTTCTACATCCCTTAAAGAAGAAGACCTGTTTGTTTCTACGGCGTTCCCACTCGGAGAAAGGCTTCAGATGAGGATTGACGGTTGTCCAAAAGCTTTATTAGAGGATTCCAAGGTTCTGGTGGAGTCCGGGATTGTCGACTAGGCAGAGGTTGGTACAAGAAGGCGCATGAGGGGCTTGAAAGGAATCGAGTCGAGTTGTGTAAGTCATCTGTCTTGTATTTGTAAAATTTCGTACTTAGTGGACTTAAGGCTAGAGCCGTCCGAGGTTTTTCCCATTTGGGTTTTCCTCGTACATCGTGGCATAGTGTGTTATGAATTTATATTATCTTTCAAATCACCTAGAACGCATGTTTAGGATTAGAAGATAAAATATGGTTTAATTCACACTCTAGTTTAATTTGGTGCTCAATTTTAGTTTGGGTGAAATTGAGATTAATTTAATTCAAAGATAATTTAATCTAGTAAAATTTGATTTGGCCTAATTTGCAAAAATGAATTAATCTTATTAGGCAAATTGTAGGACTTGAATTGCGTTAAGTTGTTTTAGAGAAAAATTTATTAGTTGCTTAATTTAATTTCACTTCGAGTTTAGTTTGAGTTTTAATTTGGAAAGGAATTGAAATTTGTTGTTTGTTTGTGTGTTATGTTGAACCATCCTATTTTGCATTATAGGAAAGTTAATTTATAAGAATTGTTAAAATTTAGGGGCTTTGCATTTTCAGAATCTAATCACCAGATTTGACCCCGGCCTCAGAATAGTCAATAGGGACAGAGTCGACTTCCTCAAAAGTCAAGGGAAGGATGTACAACTCCTTTCTTTTGAAGATTTGATGTCACCAAAGTATTTAGATAAGTCTGGGTTGTGGGCTGATCCACTGGACGACCTTTGTAAGTGATATAGTCCCTTTCTCTCTTTGTTTAAGTGCCTTGCCTTACCTTCTACTTTCGACTGATGAATCATTTTATGTTTTTGCAGTCTCTCCTCCTCATCTGTCTGAAAAGTTTTTCAATATGCATATCCTAAGCCTTCATAATGCTTTGAACAAAAAGAAATAGCTGGCTCCCAAGGGTCAGCCTAAGAAGACAACAACCACCGGGCCGATACCACCAGAGCTCAGCCAAAAAAGGACTCAAGAATAAGTTTCCCTCGAGGGTCGGCCTGATAAGGACATCCTGAGTTCTAGGTTTATTACCCCAGGTCCATACATACCGAGTAGTTCCAGAGCGAGCTCTTGCTGAGGGGATTCCTTTCAAGAATATTGGCAGAACAACGTTGCCAATCTTAGGAAGTGCCCAGGCTCAATCATTCCTTCTGCTATAAGATCCAAGAGGGCGATGCTTGGAGTACCTACTAAGGATGACTACGAGTTCCTGGATAAGATGGATGCCCCTCAAGTCTTTGATTTGGGTCTTCATTTGATGGCTTATGTAACTATTTTCTTATTAAGCACAAGTGTTCTCTAATACTCTTTCCTCATCTGTACTGACATATCTTCCCTTATTTCCAGACTATATGCACCTTTGCCCTGGACAATAAGTGGATGATCAAGAATTATCCCAACGTTTAGGAGGCAGAGCAATCTCTTATGTTTGAAGAGTAGTAGAAGAAATGCTTGGAGTCATACCAGACCGACCTTGAGAAGGCTCATAATGATTTGAAGAGCAAGGATGATTTGTTAAAGGAGAAGTATGACCTCCTCAAGGAGAAAGATGAGGCTTTGGCTGCATCGGCTATCACCCATACCAAAGAGCTTGCTGAAGCTGTGAAGATGGGGAAGGACGAGGCTTTATCTTCGGAGGCCATTGGAAATATCAAGGCCGAGGCTGTTGAAGTATTTAAGGCTTTAAATGAGTTTGGTAGCTTTGGCATTATATACTTGGAGAGGGGGGGAAGACAGCATGTTGATGGATCACCACTAAATTTATTGATGTCGTCTCTTCCATTCGGCCAACCCTGGATGCTCCAAATTTTATCGACCCTTTATTTGATGCTGCCTTAGAGTACGTGGAGCTAATAGCGGCGGCCGAGGTTGGGTCTAAACTTCTAGCCGATGGTGGAGCAGAACCTAACATAGAGGGAACCCCCGTCGTCAACCTTGATCCTGCTTCATAGGGTGGACGCCTGTGGACAATACCCTCTTTCAATTGTAGTCTTGTTTTAACTCTGTTACGGATAACTTAAACACCCCTCACAGTTTTTTCCACCTTGATATTTTTTGGTGAAGTGGAGCTTACTGTTCTAGTATCTACATTCCTTATTCTATTTACATGCTTTTACTTAGGCTTGTTGTGTCGTTCACAAGTCTTCCCTCGTCCAGTACTGTCATCCCGGCTGAGGAATAATTCTTCCATATTCATGATCTTTTAAGTCCTCTCTCGTCATTTTGAGAGTGCGTGGAGAGTCGTCTCATCCAGCACTGTCGTCCCGACCGAGGGAGTGACTCCACCAAATTAATGATGTTTTAAGCACAAGTCCTCCCTCATCATTTTGAGAGTGCATGGAGAGTCGTCTCGTCCATCACTATCGTCCGATCGAGGGAGTAAATCCACCAAATTAATGATGTTTAAAACACAAATCCTCCCTCGTCGTTTTGAGAGTGCATGGAGAGTCCTCTCGTCCATCACTGTCGTCCCGGTCAAGGGAGTGACTCCACCAAATTAATGATGTTTTACAATGATAAATACAACTAAGTGATTTTTTAAATTTGCATCCACCAAATTAATGATGTTTTAAGCACAAGTCCTCCCTCGTCATTTTGAGAGTGCATGGAGAGTTGTCTAGTCCAGAAATGTCATCCCAGCCGAGGGAGTGACTCCACCAAATTAATGATGTTTTACAATGATAACCACAAGTAAGTATTTTTTGAATTTGCATCCACCAAATTAATGATTTTTTAAGCACAAGTCTTCCCTCGTCGTTTTGAGAGTGCATGGAGAGTCATCTCGTCCAGCACTATCGTCCCGACCGAGGGAGTGTCTCCACCAAATTAATGATGTTTTACAATGATAACCAAAACTAAGTGATTAATTAAATTTGCATCCACCAAATTAATGATGTTTTAAGCACAAGTCCTCCCTCGTCGTTTTGAAAGTGCATGGAGAGTCATCTTGTCCAGCATTGTCGTCCCGGCTGAGGGAGTGATTCTACCAAGTTAATGATATTTTACAATGATAACCAAAACTAAGTGATTTTTTTAAATTTGCATCCACTAAATTAATGATGTTTTAATCACAAGTCCTCCCTCGTCGTTTTGAGAGTGCGTGGATAGTCGTCTCGTCCAGCACAGTCGTCCCAGCCGAGGGGGTAAATCCACCAAATTAATGATGTTTATTAACTTTATTTCACCATGAATGATGTTTTACAGCTTAAGATGGGTTGGCACAAATTAACATTTGAATAATTAGACAACATATGAATCAACACTGAGCTTTCATTGAACTTCTTCCATCTGAGTCTCATACATGTGTTACAATAAAATGCAGACAAGACAGTAGACTATCATCTTATTGGCAATATTTCTTCAGGTTATCAGTGTTCCATGGGTTGGAGAATGGCTCCCCCTCCAAGTTTTCCAATCTGTATGTCCCCGGCATCACCTCTTCAACTACCTTGTATGGGCCATGCCAATTTGGGTGGAGCTTATTAGGTTTTTTCCATGTCTTCTTCAATACCAAGTCTCCTACTTTCAGTGGACGCGCCTTCACCCTCTTATTGTAGAATTTTTTTATTTTTTATTGGTAGGAGGCTTGCCTAACTTCAGCGTCCTCTCTTATTTCTTCTACAAAATCTAAATCAAGCCTCCATTCATCGTTATTCTTCTCAAGGTCATAGGTCTGAACCCTATGAGTGGGGAGATCTATTTTCATTGGTACGACTGCCTCCAATCCCTAAGTAAGAATAAATGGGACCTCCCTTATGGGGGTCTTTTTTGTAGATCTATAGGCCCATAAGACTGCAAACACTTCCTCGATCCACCTCCCTTTTTCATCTTCTAGCTTCTTCTTAATTCCATCAATAATCGTTCGGTTTATCACTTCTGTCTTCCCATTAGCCTGGGGTCGATCGGGAGTCCTAGATCAATGCTCAGCATATCCTTGTGACTCCATGCGAAGATACTCTGTCTGTCTCACAAGAATTCAATCAACTCTTCCTTAATATCTCCTCTCAGGGATTTGCCGACCTGAATAATTTTTTTTGGCTCGTCCTTATTGAGGACGATGGATTGTACCTCTTCTGCGGCCTTTCCTTTCTTCAGTTTGGTCTCATCCCTAGGGTTCAGGGTATCAATACTATAGGTGGTAGTCGATTTCTTGTGAGCTTACGTCTTTTTGGCTGAGTTAAAATAGCATTCGTTTGCTAACACTTGATCACCTTGGACTTCCCCTACCCCGTATGGGGTCGAGAATTTTACCATTTGGTGTACAGTGGATGGCACGACCTTAAACTCTTTGAGGGATACTCTACCCATGATAATTTTATAAGTCGAGTATACATTCTCATCCATCACAAAGAAATTGACCTTCCTTGTAAGCCTCTTAGGCCAAACGTCTCCCATTCTAACATCCATTTCATATATTCCCAAAGGGTGCACCTTTTCACCGCTGAACCCTATCAGAGGGTGATGGTAAGGGACAAGCCTCTTACTTATGAGTCCTAAACCCTTGAAATAAGGCCAGAACATGATGTCGGTCGAACTTCCCCCATCGACCAAAATCCTCGGTTCGTCATACCTATGCACTCTAGTCGTGATTACCAAAGAGTCATCATGAGGAGCCAAGATTCCCTTGAAGTCGAGTCTTTAAAACCCCACGATTAAGGTATCCATATCTACCTTCTTTCTATTCTCCGACTTTGTATCTGCTGCGAATAGGTGGACTGCTTCAACCTTGGAAAGGGCTTTGGCCTCTGAAAGGTGTACATTTCTGTCGGCCACCTCTGTGCCTCCCCCTACGAGGCCTCCGCAGATCATCTTCATATCAAATGAGATTATATGGAGCCGCCCTTTTGGATCATTATCTTTTGGAAGCAGATCTGGGTCGTCATCATCATTATCATCTGAGGCATCATTCCTCTTCCCTGGGACATCTTCCCTGCACTTGTCAGCCCTTCTCCTTCTGGGGTCATCTCGGACCCTCTTTGGGCCATCACTACTCAAATACTTCCTTAGTTTTCCAGCCTTGAGCATCTTCTCAATCTTATCTTTCAGGGCAAAGAACTTGTCAGTTAAGTGCCCGTGGTCTTGGTGAAATTCATACCATAAGCTCTTATTACTTTTGTGTGGGGGAGATTTTAGCTTCTCAAGCCATCTTAATATCCGATCATTCTTGATCTCGTTCATAATGTGCTCCCAACTGACCGTGAGAGGGGTATACCCAGCAAATTTATCATTATCTGACCTTTTCTTTTCGTATTTGTTCTTCTTATAAAACTTTCTCCCACTGCTGGTCCCTTTCTCATCTTTATATTTATCCGCCATAGCCTCCTCAACATTCATGACCTTTTCGGCCGTTGCCAACAGCTCGGCCATAGAGTTTGGCGTATCTTCAGCGAGTTTCCACAGTAATTTTCCCTTCAGCAAGCCTCCTATTAACGCGATCATCGTAATACTTTCCTCATAGTCTTCCACTTCTAATTTCTCCTTATTAAACCTTGCGATATATTCCTTAAGACTCTCGTTATTTCTCTGCTTAACGTACAACATGTGGATTGTCTTCTTCTGGTGTCTTACCCCGAAACAAAAGTTATGGATAAATCGTTCTGCAAGTTGCTTGAAATTATCAGTGGAGCTCTTTGGGAGTGAGGTAAACCAAATATGGGCAGCTTGAGTCAGAGTGCTCGAGAATACACGATATTTCATCTTATCTGAGATGTAGTAGATATCTGCAGCCGATTAGTACATCTCCACATAGTGCACATGGTTGGTAATCCCATTATATTTTGGGGTAACCACTGGAGGATTGAATTTGGAAGGGGTCAGAAAGTTGACTATCTTATCCACAAATGGTGAGCCCTCAGAATACCCCCGCTGAAGAGGGTCTCAACTCTGAAGGATGTCTCCTATCTTATTTTCCATCCTTTGAATTGAGTCATACCATGGTCTCCCGACTGCTTCGACAACATCATCCTGGACAATTTTATTCCTTGCTGCCTCCATAGGGCGAACCGAGGGATCCCCTGTAGCTGATCTGCATCGACTATTCACCTCTCGCTGATCCACCCCCATATCGACCGCGAGGGGTTCGACCATCTGCCCCCTCCCTTCTTGAGCCAACATTGCTCCTTGACCTGGACAATCTTTCTTTCAGATCTCTAACTGGGTCGAGCCTTTTAAAGGACGACCTTCTACTTAATCGGTCAAAAGTTCAGCCCCTTGGTTGAGCATCTTGACTCAGCCTCTACTTCCCTGCATGGGGCGTACCGTATTCCCAGATACTTCATATGGCTCCCAGTAATCAATCTAATCATCTTTAACCTCATAATCATCATACCGGTCCTCCGGGCAGGGTTAGCCTTTCCTCTATAGGTGTAATTTCCTAGGGTTAGAAACATCTCTACGCCATTGAGGAGAAGGTATGTCCTTTCTAGTCACCTGGGGTGGTCCCCTGGCCCCCGGGGGAGGCTCACCAGCTGCCGAAGTAATCATCCGTGGTGGGATTCCAGTTGTACTCACTACTACTTTCTGGCTGAAGGTAACTAGCTGCTCTTTTATTGCCTGTTGGCTTGCTACCAAGAATTTTAAGGCGGCCACCACTGCAGCCATTTCTGACTGACGAGGGGCGTTGCTGGAACTAGGGCCACTAGCTGGTAGTGGGGGTGGAAATTCTGATGCCGTGTTAAAGCCTGGTGGATAAGCTTAGAAACAAAGAGTGAAAGCATTGTATCTTAGCAGGAACTCTTTTAATGGTGAAATAGCTCCACATAAGGGGAGAACTGGTTCACCACCACGGACTCCGGCTAGGACAAGCTAAGTAAGGGAAGTGATGATGCTTATCGTTCCTATAGACGATGCCAGACTGATGATACCAGAAATGGTATCACCAGGTCAAGATGTATGTAAGCTCAAACTAGAAAACAATGGTGTGCAAAGGATATAAATGTATAGACATAAGGAGATGAGGCAAAGAACAAGATGATACCAACTATAAGTGGTTCGGTCGGAGCCTACATCCACTGTGTAGTGTGAATGGTGGTTTTCATTACAAGTATGGCACTAATGGCCTATAAATATAACACTCAAGCTTTTCACTCTCTTCAGTATATTTTGATAGAGTTCTGTTAGGGTTGTGAATGATGATATCCTTTCCCATGGAGAAGATCAAGAGTATGTATAGGACTTGGTAACAGTGATGATAAATATGACCTGGTAACGTTGGGTTGGTACATATATTTGTTTATTTTGTTCAACCAATTAGCGAGGATTATATTTGATTAGATTATTTATCTGCAATGCATACCATGTGTGAGTGCTTGTCGAGAATGAACTAGGGTTTAACTATTATGTGGCGCGTGCGACGTCGACCACTATGGTACCTCAATGAGTAGATGATATTTCTATGGTAATTTTACCCCAGGGTCCTACGTATAGGTATTTTTGCACTAAGTTATTTTCAAAGAGAAAGTTCATCATATGGCCTTGAGTATGGTAGGATGTATGTATGACATGTAGGCGTAGGAATTTATCCCATGATCATGATGAGGTGTTAGGTTTGGGGAGGCTTAATACTATACTTATTACGTGTGAGTGATCTCCGAAGGTGATAGGGATAGACCTTCATCATGTGCGTGCGTGCGAGTAGCCCATTTATTTATACACACTGGGGGCTGTACCTATGTATGGATGTTAGACATAGAGATTATATTTATCCCACCTTATGTGATTATATGTTTTGTTTCTATATTAGAGATGTATATGACTTATAGTAGGGATGCGTACCTACATACTTATGACTCGAATTTATGTAATACATTTACTATAGACGTGTATATTGAGTTCTTGGCGTGTGATAGCATAATATGGATAGACTTACGATATAAGCCTTTTATTTTACTGAGACATACCTTTGGCTTGAGACCTTAGTACATCATGTGATACATAATGAAAGAGACTTATCTAATACTGTAATGGTAAAGATTAAAGAATGAAGAGGTAAAAACTTTAATCATATGGGATACATATGGGTTCGAGAGTTAGAATCGCATGTTATTTTAAGATGTTGGGTTCGGTAACTAAGAACTTAAAATCCACTCAAAGATGAAAGCAAGGTGTTTAGATATAATGTGACCCACATTCAGTTATAATCTTATTTTACATGGACTTGTTTTTTATGTTGTTATTATATATGTTTTCACAGGTCTTCGGTTATTGTAGTTCTAGTAGGCTGTATTCATTAGTGGAGAATCTTTAGCAATGTCCCATTCATTACTCCTAGGCTATAGGAGTTGAGCAAGTGCGACTCATCCTCTTCTTGTACTTTTTAGTTTCAATCATCTTGTAGGGTGGTACTTATATTCGGAGTTGGACTTTTGAATGGATTTATTTTTATTCCAATGTTGGTTTACTTATATTGTCAGTGATTTTTATCAGAGTTGGATGATAAGCACCCAAAACTATACAATTTATACCCCGAATAGATGTATTTTAGTTTCTAATTCTTGGCAATTTGGGTCTTATGAGCTTAAATGTTTATCTTATAGGTCAAACGTTCATTTGCGGTGTCAAAAGCTATATATAGAGGCAAATGCATATTGAATGGAGCTAAATACCTTATCCCGTAACCCTAACCTTCCCCGAACCCCGTGTGTGTCTAATTTGTCCCTTTTTAATATTTTTTAGATTTTTAGTTTGAGTCATTTTCATTTTTAGGATTTATTTAGGATTTCTAGGTTTTATTTTCTATTTTTTATTTTATTACTGTAATTTTATTTTACTTTGATTTTGATTAGTTTTTATTTTATTAGGATTAGAAAGTTTTAGGATTTCATTTATTTATTAGTTTTATTAAATTTTATTTTTCTAGGATTTTTGTTTTTAGTTTAATAGTTTCTAATTTTCATTTTTATTTATTTGTATTTCTTTTTATTTTCATTTTTTTTATTTGAGTCTTGGTTTTAGTTTAGAATAGGATTTTATTTTTTAGGTTCTTATTTTATTTTATTTTAGTTTTATTAGTTTTATTTTTAGGTGTCCAAATTAAACACACATATAACTCCTCACACCTCACCATTTCCATGCACACTCATGCCCGTTTTACCCAAAAATACCCCCATGCTTCATGTGCCTACTATAAATGAAGATGAAGACCCCATTTGAAAGGGAGAGCTTTTTAGATAGGAATTTTTAGAGAGAGAATCGTAGAGAGATAAATACCATTTTGTAAATAGTTTTTGTTTTTATTTTTTAGAGATTTGGTGAGATTTAATTGTGAGTAATTGAATTGTATGGAAGATGATAGAATTCAAATTGCCAATTTCAAGGAGACTTGTTGAAGATTTGTTCTCTTTCTCTACTCTTTTATTATATATGCCTTTGATTATTTATTCATCATGTTTAATATCATGTTAGGCTAATTCCCTTTCAAGGGGTGGGGGGAAACCCTTATTTGATGTTATTTTAGTTTAATTAGTCTGATTACTTGAAAATTCCCTTTGAATGTTATTTTTGATCCCTCACCCTTAAATTTACGCCTCGAGAGAGGGTAAATGATTTTTGAGAGAAAATTGAAATTCTAGTTATAATACCCATTTTAGATTCGAACTAGAGATAGGGGTTTCTTAAGTGGGGTATTATAACTTGAATTTCAACTCTAAATTTATTTTCTAAGATTGACATAAATTTTAATTGATCGATCCTAGTGGATGATTAATTAAAAGGAGTGTGGATCTATTTTCTAGAGTTGTGGGGTGTTAAACTTAATTTTCTAAAAGGTTACTATTAAAATTACATTTGCAACGAGAGTTGATTTGTAATTTTGATATTAATTTGGGAGAATTCAATTAATTAAATTAATTAGTTAGAATAGCTAAAATTTGTTGTGTAATCCCATTTCTTGATTGTTCTCACAATTATTTACCTCACTTTATCTTTTATTTTAGTGTTAGACTTTATTTTTCACTTTAGTAACTTTTTATTTAGTTGTTATCATATCACATTTAGTTTAGTTTAGTTTAAATCATCACCTCACCCAATTGTTTTAATATTTGAAAAAGCTAAAAAAAGTAAAAAATGAAAAAGCACAAAAATAAATAAAAAGTGAATTACAATTGAATTTGTCTCTAGCTTACCCCTTGGAAGTGGATTGATACTCTTACTTACCTCTACACTTGAGTTTGTTTTATTTTGTAGGTATTTGAGGTTTTGACTAGCTTGGCTTTCAACAACGACGTACAAAAAGCAAAGTTATCAAATGGTGCTGTTGCCATTCTTGGGAGCGTGTAGCACTTGGAGCGGATTTCAATTTGTAGTTCATTTATTTTTTGCACTTAATTATTTTTTGTACCTTTTTTATATCTTTAGAAGGCTTGTATTAGGACTTTATTATTTTTCTTGTATTGCGGTGCATAGGGACACCTTTATTTATTTTTTTTCATTTTAAAAGTTGTAATAATCGAAGCAAGCGTGATAGGGAAACCAGACAAGGTAGAGAGAGGGCGTCCAAAAGCGAGAATTTAGAAGCCTCTCTACCTTGGGTCCGTAGGACTCCCGGGGACGACTGAGATAGGCGTAATCTCCCCCCGATCGACTCAATTTTTTTGGCACCCCACGGCCTAAAAACCGTGGGAGGTACATTTCTCAACCCTCGCGCCTCTCTTGTTAGCGAGTCAATTATTGTGTGTACTTGTGTGCTCTTGTGTGATTTTATTCTCGCATTTATTTTTTGAATGGTGTGATGAATTAAATTACTAAGACTTTCACCCGGTCACTCATGAGAAGGGATTTCATCACCCGACTCACTCTCTTACCAATTGTGTGCTACCCTAACCATCATTAATTTAAAATCAATCAACTAGGTAGCCCACTAGGAGAATATTTTGCAAAGGCGATCATAAAGATATTTTCGTGATTTTTTATCGCTCGAGGATTTAATTAAAATTTGACTACCCTTTCACTAAATTCAAAGATAAAAATCGGCTATGTGCTAGTTAGAAAATTTTCTTGACTTGTGTGTGTGTCCACTTCCATTTTCGATAGTTGGTTTTAGTTGGTTCGTCCAAATCAAGAGTCCATACTTTTTTCCCCACCCTTTTTCTTCCAAAAAATCCAAAAATATTTTCTTTCATTTTAATTAAAAAAAATCCAAATATATTTTCTTTCATTTTTATGAAAAATCCAAAAATATTTTCTTCCATTATTTTTAGAAAATCCAAAAATATTTTCTTTCCTTTTGAAAAAATTTAAAAAAAAACTCAAAAAAAATATTTCTCTCCACATGGCCGAAGAACGTCCTTTACGGGACTACTTTGGTCATTTTCCATTGACACATGACACGTGTGAGAGTGATCCCGAGCCGTCTCTTTATGATATTTTTAGTGGTTTCACCTCTCTCACGAGTGCCCTTGATACTCCTGACCCATCTATGCACGCACCTCCTACTCCATCGCCCTCGGTGTCAAGTGTCGACGTGTCTCATCCTTTGTTGTGCACCCACTGTTATTATGCCGATCACATGTCCCATGAGTTCCCTTACATTCCATATCCCTTCGAACCCACCACGGAACATGTGTATCCATATGACACTGTTCCGGAACCCACCTCGGCCTACTATTTCGATACACCCAATCTCGAGTTGTGTGAGTCCCCGAGTTATTCGTGGAGGCTTGATCACCCTTCCACGCAATACAAATCCCAACCCGATGTTGTAGTTCCTCACACGTTCCAACACTCGTCATGACAACCTTGTGCACCCGTTCATGATCAGTTACCTCACTACACACCCACTGAATATAAACCATTTGTCCATCACAAAAGTGATCCTTTCGTGTATGATGAACTTGGCCCCACTCCACACACTTCATTTGAGTATTCTCCGTATAGTACTGACCATAACGCATTGTGTCCACTTCAACCACCGCCACCACCCGTCACCCCTCCACCACCATCCACATCCGCTCTCGCAAGCCTCTTGCAAAAGTTCATACTTAGCAAGATCAATCCACTCAACTTCAAAATGAAGCTCTCTAAAGGCTTGAACAACGCTTAAATGAACTTGAGTGTGAGCGAGAGTCGAACATTCCCATGCATCCACTCATCGTTGGAACCGAGTGTGATGATGATGTGTCTTCTTGTGACACGAATTTTGAGTGTGATCAACCCTATCCTCCCGAGAATCTTGAAGTTGAGACCATTCCATGGTCCGGGCCTCAAGTCGACAATTGTGTTGACTTACCTTTCATTAGTGAGACTGATCCAATCCTACCATGTCCACATGAAACCATCATTGTGGTTCCAATTTCCACTTTCGAGATATCCAAAAAATTTCCAGAGCTTTTACCTTATTCCCCAATTGCATATGTCTCTGAGATGCCCATATCTTTTAGGTTAGCTCCGGCTACGAGTGATCACCATTTTCTCAAGATAGAATCTGTGCTAGTTCCTAACTATTCGGATATGGATGATGTCCCATCATGCATAGCTCCCTTTGAGCCCGATATTTCTAGTGATTCCTCTATCTCTAATCTTGGTACCTCGTTGAACCCTTTCACCACATCGGATGACGACATAATGGTGGATAAGTTGATCACTCACTCGTTTATTTTCACACTTCCTCCTACGAGTTCCCTTGTGGATCACTTCACGCCTCATGAGGAGTGTGTGTCTCCCACTCTTGAGTTGGATGATCTTCCCCCACCATTTATCCCACCCGATACACTATTTATCCCACCCGATAAACCATTTATCCCACCCGACCCGCCCATTTTCCCTTCTACCCCACCACCTGGTTTGGATCTTGACTTTACACATTTCAAGTTTCCATCTACATTTTTAGATCCTCACCTGACACCATCATCCACCACCTATGAGAGTATTTTTGGTGCTACTCTCCACTGTGACACCGAGCTTGTTACTCTATGCCTTTCACTCTCCTGTGGTGTTTATTTTTTCCATCGACAACTCCCTGGTGTGTCACGGCGCGACCATTACCATCGTCCATTTATAGAATGATCGTGTCCTTTCTATGAGCCCCACCCCATCACTATTTCCACACCATTTCATCTCCCTCACCAACTTGAGCACCATGCTTATAGGGCCCTTGTTGCCCTCACCTTTAAGCTCAACAAGGCCCGTGGCCGATATCTCTTCACCCTTTCCACCCTCACCTTAGCCATTTTTCCCACCCTCCCTTGGTCCACCGATGCGTTGCATCGTGTCTTGCACTTTTCCATACAGGTGCATTGACCCGTTTTAGCCTCTATCCAACAAGGCTGATGCTTCAGTCTTATTTGGGGGTGATTCTCATCACCCAATTTTTCTGCCACCCCGCACTTTAATATATCTTATCTTATAGTGAGAATGATTCGGTCTGGTTGAAGACATTAAACTTAGCGCTACTGGGAGGCAGCCCGCATTTCTTGTACTAGTCTCATCCTGTTTGGGGATGGTGTTTCACATCACCCTATGTTTTTCTATGTTTATAGACTTGTACACATTTTTTTCTCACTTCTTATTCAGGTTTCATTTTGGCTTCATCTGTACACTTCATTAGTGGTTCATTCTGGTAATCTCTTTCCTACCTTATGCTCTCAATTTTAAAAATTATTTTACTTATCATCGAGGAGGATGTTCCTTTTTGTTTTGGGGTGGGAAATTTTATCAAAATTGTACCTCTTTTGAAAAAAAAAATGATTTTTAAACATGATTTTTAAACATGATTTTTAAAATTTTCGTGCAGTTTCTTTCATCTCATTCATTGATGTGAATTTTCAATCATCCATCTTTTTCAGTCTAGGAATCAAGCTACAGGATTATATTTTTCTAAATGGCTTACGTAATACATAACAGGGCATGTTGCATCATGAATTTCTAGACTCAACAAAATTTGCGCACTTATCATGTCACTACGGTTTAGAGTTGAAGAGTACTACAATTCTCAAGAAAACCTTAAGGATCACTAGTAGAGACTTTAGCTTGTGAGATTCGTACCTTTCACCCTTTCAGAGTGTTTTACGCAATCTCTGAGTCACAAGTTGATTCAACTTCCTTTGGGTCCGCACTATAATAGTTGTATGATCTCATTATTCTTCATTTTTGACTTGGTCACTGAGAATGACATCTTTTTCGAGTTGTAAGAAACGTGTGTCTTGAAATTTGTCCCGAATACTAGATTTTCACCCATTCACTTCACCAATTACATTACCATATTCTACCCTATTCCCATATATTCCCCTCACCATCATTCCCCACTCATTTCACATAGTGTTGATTCAAAATGTTAAATGTCTTCATTGTTGGTTTGAAAAGTGAGAGAAAAAGAAAAAAACAAACCAAAAAAAAAAGATAGAGAAAAAGAAAAGAAAAAAAAGAAAAAAAAAGTTTGTAGTTAGTAGTTGGTTTTAAAATAAAGACATTTGTGCCTAAAGTGTATACACTCTCTCACATCGCATATCCATCCATTTCCCATCGCATCATACATCCATAATTTCACACATCCATCTTATCCTACTTCACCTCATACCATATCCCATTTCATTACCCCCTCACCCATTATCATCCATGTTCCCCTAGGTGTTCGGGCAAATGAAAGTCGACGTGGTGAATAACTCGACGTTCTCACTATAGTGATTAACATTTCTTCTTGAGATCATTTTTCTTTCTAGATTGTTCGTTCTTTCTTATATGTGCGTGAGAGGTTTGAACTTGATTACATTTACTCACCTCCTCACACACAAGAGCGATACACTAACCCTAATCTCGAGAGTTTGTTTGAGGGAGAGATATCTGTGAGATTTTGAAGTTGAAGCGTTGATTCCGAAAAGGCAATCTAGGAATTACTCTTATGATACTCGACCCGTTTTGACTGATTCACGCTACACACGTTGAGTTCTAGGAAGGATGTGCCTTGTGTATTTACTTAGATATACTTTTTACACATTCTAGCTTGTATTTCTGAAAAAATTTTCTCATGTGATGGATTGTGCGATTATTCTATGTCTAATAAGAGATTGAATGCCCTTCAATAATTTTTTGCAAATAAGAATTTTGTGGGTTTATTCCCTGCAAATCGTCACGAGACACAACTCGTCCTGTAGGGCAACCTATTGGTTTAAAGGCTTGTTGCACATGCAAAATGCAATCGCAAGTGCCCGCGAAAGTGGTACACTTTTGGTTACTTATCTTTCTCTTTCTCTCTATCTTATTGCTCGAGGACTAGCAACGCTCTGTTTGGAGGTGGTGTGATAAGCACCCAAAACTGTACACTTTATTCCCCGAATAGATGTATTTTAGTTGCTAATTCTCGGCAATTTGGATCTTATATGCTTAAATATTTATCTTATAGGTCAAATGTCCGTTTGCGGTGTCAAAAGCTATATATCGAGGTAAATGCACGTTGAATGGGGCTAAATACCTTATCCCGTAACCCTAACCTACCCTAAACCTAGACTAAACCTACCCCAAATCCCGTGTGTGTCTAATTTGTCCCTTTTTAATATTTTATAGATTTTTAGTTTGAGTCATTTTCATTTTTAGGATTTATTTTTGATATATTTAGGGTTTCTAGGTTTTATTTTCTATTTTTTAATTTTATTACTATAATTTTATTTCACTTTGATTTTGATTAGTTTTTATTTTATTAGGATTAGAAATTTTTAGGATTTTATGTATTTATTAGTTTTATTAAATTTTATTTTTCTAGGATTTTAGTTTTTATTTTTTATTTTAATAGTTTTCTAATTTTTATTTTTATTTATTTTTAGTTTCATTTTTTATTTGAGTCTTGGTTTTAGTTTAGAATAGGATTTTATTTTTTAGGTTTTTATTTTATTTTATTTTAGTTTTATTAGTTTTATTTTTAGGTGTCCAAATTAAACACACATATAACTCCTCACACCTCACCAGTTCCATGCACACTCATGCCCATTTTACCCAAAAATACCCCCATGCTCCATGTGCCTACTATAAATTAAGATGAAGACCCCATTTGAAAGGGAGATCTTTTTAGATATGAATTTTTAGAGAGAGAATTGTAGAGAGATAAATACCATTTTGTGAAGAGTTTTTGTTTTTATTTTTGTAGAGATTTGGTGAGATTTAATTGTGAGTAATTGAATTGTATGGAAGTTGATAGAGTTCAAATTGCCAATTTCAAGGAGACTTGTTGAAGATTTGTTCTCTTTCTCTATTGTTTTATTATATATGTCTTTGATTATTTGTACATCATGTTTAATATCATGTTAGGCTAATCCCCTTTTAAGGGGTGGGGGGAAACCCTTATTTGATGTTATTTTAGTTTAATTAGTTTAATTACTTAAACATTCCCTTTGAATGTTATTTTTGATCCCCCACCCTTAAATTTACGCCTCGAGAGAGGGTAAAATATTTTCGAGAGAAAATCAAAATTCTAGTTATAATACCCATTTTAGTTTCGAACTAGAGATAGGGGTTTCTTAAGTGGGGTATTATAACTTGAATTTCAACTCTAAATTTATTTTCTAAGACTGACATAAATTTTAATTGATCGATCCTAGCGGGTGATTAATTAAAAGGAGTGTGGATCTATTTTCTAGAGTTGTGGGGTGTTAAATTTAATTTTTTAAAAGGTTACTATTAAAATTACATTTGCAACGAGAGTTGATTTGTAATTTTGATATTAATTTGGGAGAATTCAATTAATTAAATGAATTAGTTAGAATAGCTAAAATTTGTGGTGTAATCCCATTCCTTGATTGTTCTCACAATTATTTACCTCACTTTATCTCTTATTTTAGTGTTAGACTTTATTTTTCACTTTAGTAACTTTCTAGTTAGTTGTTATCATATCATGTTTAATTTAGTTTAGTTTAAATCATCACCTCACCCAATTGTTTTAATATTTGAAAAAGATAAAAAAAGTAAAAAAATGAAAAAGAACAAAAAGAAAATAAAGAGTGAATTACAATTGAATTTGTCTCTAGCTTAACCCCTTGGAAGTGGATTGATACCCTTACTTACCTCTACACTTGAGTTTATTTTATTTTGTAGGTATTTGAGGTTTTGACTAACTTGTCTTTCAACAACGACATACAAAAAGCAAAGTTATCATTGGATTTATATTATTCAGTATTTCATTATCTTGTTATTACTTGTGCGATTGTAGTTATTTTTTTATGCTGAGGATGTTACCAACTATTTTTAATTCCTATAATTTTTATATTAGATCTAGTCAATCTATATATAGATTTTGTGGGGTGTCATAGTGCCTTCCTTAATAGGAATTTTTATATGTTAATGTTGGGGTCAGGATGATAGGTTTACATGCCTGACCCTCGTAACTTATTCCTACTATTTTTTGGGTACAAATTATTCGTCTAAAATAACACATGAACATCGCACGTCTATTTTCTATCTTTTACATTAAAGATGGAAGCAAATAAGCTGAGGAATATAATGCACTTTGATTATGACTTATATTATGTCTAATTATTGTGTGTGCCGTCATTCATGAAATTATTGGATTAATAGAAAAAAGTGTTCATGTCATTGGTGCAAGGTAGTTGGTTTTTTGTACATTTCAAAATGTATACTTTTATTTTGTGTTAACAATACATGCATTAGTTCGTCGGATGTTGCACATATTATCACGTGTGGTGAAATTATCAGATTAATACAGAGGAATGTTGATGTCATTCGTGCAATCTAGTAGGTTTCTTATATATTTCAAAATGTATGCTTTGTATTTTGTGTGAACAAATACATGCATTAGTTTGTAAGACATTGCATGCATTATCGTGACTGTCATCGTTCGTGAAATTTTAGGAATCATATTTAAAATTTAAATAAATCTTCCCAAATTTAAGGACACACCAATTTGGGTTTTTTGTAATTTTTTTATTAAAAGAAATGATTTAAAAAATAATTCGTTGAATAAAAAAATTAATACCAAAAGTTGTTTTTATATAAAAATTGTCTTTAATTTTAAAAAAAAAGTATTTTTTTTAAAATGGATTCTTTAATTAAAAACTTTTCTTACAATTTGTTAAAAAATAACTGCCATTTAAAATTTTTAAAATTATTTTACACAATTTATTTTTTTAGAAGAAGTTTATTTATATTAAAGATAAAAAAAAATCGATTTTTTTTCCAGACCTAGCAACAACATTTTGTTTAAAAAAATTTACTATTTTTTAAATAGTTTTTTTATTACAGTTAAGTCGTTTTTCTATTTTTTTATTATAGTGAAAACATTCAGAACAATTTCTTAATTGTTACACACATTTCTTATTTAAAAATATTTTTTATACAAAAAAATAATTACCGATCATTACAGATTTATATAAACATCAACATTTATATGGGTCATTGTATAATATATAAAAAACAATTTATGGCAGATCATTACACATTTAAATATAAACAATATATTAAAACATCACAAAAATATCAGCATACATATACAACAACAACACATTAGCAAAATCTTTACAAATCAGTTATCACTAAATTTAGGAATAAATTAAACAACTAACGGTTGCTGAAAGAGGAGAAGGATGTATATCTGAGTATGTAGTTGCCAAAAGTTGAGTAGAGATGCTGGAAATTGAGAATGGAGGCTGGAAACTTGGAGTCACTAGAGATTTTTCCAAGTATTTTTTTTTTCTTAAAATGGTGAGTATGAAATTGAAAAGACGAACGACTATCTTTATTGGTTTTAATAATAGATTAATAACTATGTATTTAATATTAAATTTAATACGCAGTTACCAACTACACATTCAACTTAAATTTACTGAATACATGTTTATCAACCGAAGTTTAACTTTATGTGATAATTAGTTGTTAATTAATGGCGGTATTAATCCAAGTGGAATTCGCGATTACCAATCGCGAATTAAGTATAAATACTCTGTTGGTAACCGTGAATTTAAGAATTGTAATATTTTTGTAAATATGTTTAAAAGGGCATTATATTCACTAATATAAATTCATAATGCTTTATTTTAATTAAAAAAACTCAAACATTTCAACTAATTTAAAGAAAAACAGTAACAATAAGAACCTACGCTACCTATTGCACAAATGTAACATATAGTTTAAGGGGAACCGTCGCCCCTCCTGCCATGCTGTAGCTTCGCCCATGCCTCTAAAGGTTCTAGCCCTTTATTAAAAAGACTACGACCCCAATTTCTTTAACTCTTTGATTATACAATATTTTATTCTCCACTCTACGACTCCTGCATAGAGATGAAAATTAACCCAATCGGTTGGATTTCCAACCAAACCCAAGCTGACCGCAATGAGGTGGGTTTCAAAATCCGTTTTGACAATTAGGGGCAGGTATGAGTTTTTTTTAAATCCATTAATTAAATGGTTTGGCTTTGGGATTTGTATATAAAGGCCCTCCCCGCCCCGTTCCGCCCTATTTAATTCATATATTTACATAAATACCCTTATTCGTTATATTATTTACAGTATATATATATATATATATATATATATGTGTGTGTGTGTGTGTGTGTGTGTGTGTGTGTGTGTCTGTGTGTGTGTGTGTATTAATTAACAAAACCCTAAAACTAACATTTATACACAAAAAAAGGGCTGACCATTTTCTCTTCTCCGTCATCGCCTTTTTAACTCTTAACCTTCTCCCCTTTTATCTCTCAATCTCCTATGCTGCGCTGACCATCTCAACTAAGGGTGGAGCAAGGATTACACGAAGGGGTGGGCTAACAACAAGTCAAAGTTCATTAAAAATTAAATAAAAAATTAAGAAAAAAATCATGAAAAAACTTAGTTCAATATTCGAATTCATTCACAATTAAATAAAAAAATTACCAAAATTGTTCCCCCTAGTCTTTAAATATTCACATTCCTTTATTGGATAAAAAAACTAACGAAATTTGTCCAGATGAGTCTTTAATGATTTAAATTCATCGATCACAGTCTATCAATCAATACTCAAAGTGATGTCCCATTCAAGGAAGGGATACAAGTAATCGACAAGAAATTCATCCTCCATTGAGTTGCGAACTGATGTTTTAACATTTTTCATATCAGAAAAATCCCTTTCAGTTGTCGCTGTGGAAACATGAAGCATGAGGAGGAGACAAGTCAATCTAGCAATAAATAGTAGTCATCAATCTTTCTTCTTACATGAAGTTGTCGACATAACTCGAAACTTTTTCAAACTTTGGATCACTAACTATATCAAGATGGTAATGCATCAACTAACATAGTAAGTGATAGGTAGTTTGTCTGTTAAAATCTTCAGGATAAATTTATTCTATAAGCTTGTAAATATCCTCAACATTAAACAATGAAAAAGAATAACTAGGATCCAAAGTCAAGCTAAGAGTAAGAACTTCCACTACCCTTCAGAAAATCGATGTTCTAATTCTATCAGCTGAAAATCTATTGTGGCATTTAAAACATCATAGTGATAATAATGTTCAACTGTAATGTGATCTTGATAATGACATTGACGACCTGTACCCTCGTCAAAATAAAAACTCATATCCGGTATAGGAATCAAATGTTTAATAAAAAATGACTTAACGGTCTCAAGAAAAGTTCCACAACTGTCTTGTCTCAGTTTTTGAATAAGATCTTTTGTTGTAGAGACTAGCTTCATAGAATTTAAAATGTCTTGAGTTTTTTGTTTTAAGGCATGGCAGAGCATGTCAGTGATTCCCTTGATTTTGTACGTTAGGAACATAATAAATATAAATTCAAACTCCCTCATAGCTTTGAACACATTGCATGCTTGCCCGTGTATTTGTGGACTTTATTAACTCTTTTTAAGAGCCTCAACAATGGTGAAGTTGCATCATACATATCCATCAAGTCCTTCATTGAATCATAATGTGAGATCCATTGAGTATCTACAGGTCGATGCAAAGTACCAATCTGATTAGCCCCTTTTCCAGATTATCGTTCAGCACTGGCCAACATATATTTGATGTCATTCTTATGTTCAGATTTTAAATCCAACAGGCGTTTGGGGGAAAAAGTAACAAGATTCACAATACAAGTCAAATGAGACAAGAATTGGCAAACATTAGGCTCTTCTTTTACCTCCGTAATTAAAGTTAGTTAAAGTTGATGAGCAAAGCAATTCACATAACATACAAATTGTAATCCTTAAGAAATAATGCTTGCAATCCATTCCATTAACCACACATATTGCTAGCATCGTTGTACCCTTGACCTCGTAAGTTTTTAATAGGGATATTGTAATGAACAAGCATATCACGTCTCCTTTTAAAGATTTGGCGCTGATGTGTTTTCAACCCCCATGATATCAAAAAATCATCTAGATATTAACTCATCTTCCTTAACATATCTAAAAAAAGGGTCATTTGTTCCTTTTGGACTCATCTTGCGATTCGTCCGCAAGAATACAAAACTTTCATCCCCCTATTTCATCACATATTATTTTTCTCACTCTATTGGATAAGATACTAATAATCTCTTTTGGAATAAAGTGATAAGTGTAAATGGCATTACTTGGAGCATTATTAATAATTATACTTGAAAGCTCATCATAACCTTCAACTTTGAACTTCAATAATTCAATAACATTCTCATGGTTCAATGAATTTGGGCATTCATCATGACCTCTAAAACCCACTGCTTTAAGTGAAAGAAATTGAATGGATCGAATGCTTGTCATAAGATGCATTCTATTCTTCATAACTTCCTCCAATGATTGTGTATTAATGACTTTGTCAATATGTTGTGCCGAGTTTTTTAAATTGTGAAAACATTCCACAGATTTGCTATGTGGTAAAGATAGCTGTGACAACCTGAATATAATTATGATAAATTATGTTTAAATCATGATTAGCTTATGTGATATGGATAATATGTTATTAGTATATATAATGTTAAGTAATCATGTTTAGTCTAATTCTACTTTCATAAATCGTGAAATGTCAAGTTATGTATAAAAATAAAATTTTGTTAATTTTGGTAGAAATGTCCCTGTTTAAGACTAGTTTTGATCGTTATAACATAACAGCTGACTTGAGGTAAAAACTAGATAGTTGTAGACAGGTGAGTTAAGGTTGTAACACAATAAACGGTGCATCAAATGGATTTCCGAGTAAGAAGTTGGGCCAAATTTACGAACAAGGGGCAAATCTGTCCATTCCCTTTAAGTGGTAAATTGTCTTTTATTAAACCAAATGGTTTAATTTGATTGGTTGGCATGGGAGGCAGACTTGGCCGACATTATACCCTTCAAATAACCTTATCCTTCAGACAAAATCATCCTTGAAAGTGTTTTACCTTGAGGAAAGATAATTAGGGAGTTTAGGAAGGCAAAGTGAGGAGAAAAAGTGTAGAAAAATCCGTACAAATTACGTAAAAGTTCCGAAGGTAATACTAATCTCAAATCTTGTTATTTTTATTATATTACTGATTTAGATGATATAAATCATCATCTTTTTACTAAAATTTCAGCCCTTTATATATGTGTGTGGTTAGATGAAAGTTTAAGTTAAATTGAATGTACAAACCCTTAAAATTGCTTTGTATTGAAACCCCTTGCATTCAAACTTGAATATATTTTTGTGTGCTTACTGGAATTGAGAAATTCAAATTGGATATGAAAGTCGACTCATATTCATAGAATATCCAAGAATTAGAATTTAAATCCTTGTGGTTAGGCCGTAGTGATGGTTGTAAGTTGGTATATAGTTGCTGTTTGTATATTTCATTTCGGTATGCCCTGAGTTTTGTCAAGATTTTGACATAGTAAATGAAGTCAAAAATTTATGAAACTTTAATTATGTACTATTCAGTATGTTTACTGAAAATGGGTTGAAAATCATGGAAAGTTATGCTGTAAAAAATTATGAAAATTCTTGGAAGTTGAAGAAACAGTAGAGGAGCTTGTATGGAAGATTTCTTGTGTTGTAAAGAAATGGTCATAACTTGCTCTAGAAAGCTTGAAAAATTACACCTCATTTGTACTGAAAAGTATATTCATATATGTTTTCATATTGATAAGGTTGGACACCTGTATTTATACAATTTGGGAATATAGGATGGTTGACTATAGAAAAAAATAATTTAAGTACATGTTTATTAAATTAATTCAAAATGACACGTTGGTCCAGTTAATAGCATCACTGTCGAAAACATTTTAATGATTACTAACCACCTAGTATTTAAAAAGTAAGTGCCAAATTTTAATTTAAGTCTGATTAACATGCAACAAGTGTAATGAAGAATAATAACACCATTCACCATACCGAAGTAAAAAGAATAACCATCACATAATGTAAATAAAGTCTGGAGGAAAACTCCTCACTACAAATTCCACAACTGAAATAAATAAACCGAATACTAAAACAATACATGCCAAAGTCTGAAAACTGAAATGGAAATGTAACTCTAATAGAAATGGGCAACATGCCCTACAACTGATGGATAATGAATCTGGAATCCAAGTGAAAGAAGCATCTACAAGCAAATCCCTGTAGCTTCCACAAACAGCTACAGCTCGTTACCAGAATGAGTATCCTATGCATGGTGTCCTTGTGGCTGGGCACCTAAAATGGTTTTACAAGAAAAATAGATTTGAAAGCAAACGGGTCAGAGCCCGAATGTGGAGATATTTTAAAAACCTGCAAGTGCTTTAAAAACATTTAAAACATTGAATGCAAAGTACATGTTAGGACGTGCACTCACATGATATTCTCACCTCTCGTCTAACTGTGCACTCCTACCGTAAGTACCCATCTACAACGACACAAACCACTAGCTAAGTGATATCATATCTAGCTAGACTATACTAGGTCCTACCCTTATTACTCGGTTCTATTAACATTATAACGCTTGTAATTAAATAGGTGTTTAACGTAAACTCAGATGTTCAATATGCAATATATTACTCTATCAGCTAACCCGTTATGTTTATCTCGAAACAGTACCATAATTATATTCACAACATTAACATGAAGGTTCCCATTAATTAAGTGTATATTAATCACAACGTAAATATACAATACAAGCACCCCGAGAACTAAGCTGTGGTGCACACATACTCTGCTATCCATCCCGGTACATCACGTACATAAGGATTACATATTCCGAATCTCTCAGGAATAGTTCACAGATAACAACATCACAAATAATGGAGGCGAACACAGTCACATCACATGGGTCACGCACATACCTACGCTCCCACGATCAGCGGACTTATTAATATCCCAATAAGTCTTTCTTTGACCTATGTTCATCAAGGTAACCAGTCTAAATCCGGGCAACACAAGGATTAGAGGGCCCTAAGCGAACGTAAACCTCCCGTGATAGCAAGTATGGTAGGTATGTTATACACATAATTCATATACTAATACTAAGTAAACACACATCTTAGTAATCCCGTAGTTTAATCGTAGTACTATTCTCATTCTAGTACCAATATGTAATTTATACACTATATACGAATTCGGTTTATAATCATACGCGCCAAAATCTATTCTCACGTCGTAGTAGACACTCACGTCTCAACCCAAACGGTTCATTGATATAAATCACTTGTATATAATTTACTCCTCATAATAACCCAAAAGTCCCAAATCTAGCCATACATCATCAAAGGAATGCTAACTCTACCCTCGAACAAGTTTACGGGACTCCAAAAATCAAAACAGTCTAAAAAGGCCCAGACTGCCAACTCGTTAGAAGTCTCGTTCGAACGAGACTACTCGAATGAGATTCCACTGTCAGCTCATTAGAAGTCTCGTTCGAACGAGGCTGTTCGAACGAGATCCAGTTCGTTCAAACGGACTGTACCTTCTAACGAGATCTCGTTCGAACGAAGTTATCGAATGAAGTTCCCTTTCATTAGAAGAGACTGGTCAATTCATTAGAAGCTCGTTCGAACGAGTTCGTTCGAACGACCTGGGGAGGGGCTTCTAACGACCTGCCAGTTTCGTCCCAGATTTGTCTTAATCTCGTTTTTCACCATTTTTACTCCTCAAGTCTCAACCAAAATTCGTCCAATCAATGTTTTAAGGTCTCCAATCATCCTAAAACATACTAGGGTCATATACTAACACCTTTTAAGTAATTAATACATCCAAAACATCATTAGATCACAAGATTCTACACTTTTCTCCAATTCTTTTCAAGAACACAAACCCTAACATTTTAAATCATGAATTAACCGAATATAAATCCGTTTTAATTTCTTCCAATCACAAATATGATGAGAATAATCATCTACCTATCATTCTACATGCAATTCTCCTCAAGATTTTCAAGTTCTAAGTTCCAACTACATGGGTTTTCATATTTCACCAAGAACAAACATAAAATTGGAATTATCTAATCATGGAAAGAACATTCTCTGAAATTAAATGGAATTAAGTCACTTGCCTCGAGTTTATCTCTGATTTAGATGTTGGTTTGATGGAGCTTTTCTGCAGAATTCCCTCTCTCCAAGCTTCTTCTCCAATGGTGGCTATGGTGGCTAGGGTTTGCTTTGGGAAGGTATTAGAAAACCTAATTCTAATAACCTACGTAGCTTGTTGGGTTAATATGGGTTGGTTAGTGGCTTAGTGGGTCAATTCCCAATCAGATTAAAACTCCCAATTTTCGTCACTTTTAATTCTCCAAAAATACAAAATTACTAAAATGCCCTTTATGTTGCCGGTATGGCCTAAAGATACCCCGGGACCCAAACTAAACCCCCGACAAGTGTTTTCTGACTATCTCGACCCTTCCGGACGCGTTGGCTCACTCAAAATGACCATACGGTTTATAGAATTTAAATTCACTTTTATAATCAAAATATTACACCGTGACGCGGCGGTCTCACACGTCTCAACAAAATTTCTAAAATGCCGTATATAAATCTCACGACAAATTTTTCATAATTCAATATTCATATAAAAACATGTATGTACATAATCAAATACCAACTCGCATCTCGTTAGTATTTTTAACCCGGATTAATTTCTAATTAATACGCATTTAATTAATAATCCCAAAAATAAATTATAGCCAAAAGTACGGGGTATTACATACTTCCCCCCTAATAACTGAATTTCGTCCCGAAATTCGAAACTAGAAAGTACCTGCTAAAAATAACTCTGGATAACGTTCGCGCATCTCATCCTCGCGCTCCCATGTGGACTCCTCGACATTGTGATGTCGCCACTGAACACACACTAATGGAACTATCTTTGACCGCAGTTTCCTCTCGCTTCGGTCCAAAATAGCAATTGGCCCCTCCTCGTAGGAGCTATCCGACTGGAGATCGATGCCCTCCACATCAATGTGAGAATGAGCCAAATTATCTCTAAGGTATTTCCTCAGCGAGGAAATATGGAACACATCGTGAATCCGATGCAAATGCTCCGGTAACCCAAGTCTATACGCAACCGGTCCGATCCGCTCAATAATAGGAAACGACCCCACATACCTTGGTGCCAACTTCCCCTTCTTCCCGAAACACATAATCCCCTTCATAGGAGATACCTTGAGCTAAACCTGGTCCCCTACTTGGAACTCCCTGAAAAACCTCTTCGCATCAGTATAACTCTTCTGCCTGTCTTGAGCTACCCGAATGCGACTCCGAATCAACTCAATCCTTGCCAAAGTATCCTGAATCACTTCCGGTCCAAGTAGTTTGTTGTCCCCCACCTCTAACCAACATGCTGGGGAACGACAAGGCCTACCGTACAATGCCTCAAACGGAGCCATGCCAATAGTGAACTGATAGGAGTTGTTGTAAGCAAACTCCACCAGTGGAAGGTACTGCTCCCATCCACCCCCAAAGTCAATAATGCACATGCGTAGCATGTCCTCCAAAATCTGATTTGTGCGCTCGGTCTGCCCATCGGTCTGCGGATGATAAGCCGTACTCGACCGCAATTCCGTGCCCATGGCCTCCTGGAAACTCTCCCAAAACCTCGAAACAAATATCTTATCTCTGTCAGACACGATATTTAGGGGCACACCGTGAAGTCTCACAATCTCTGAAATGAAGAGCTGGGCATATTGTCCCGTAGTGTAGTCAGTCCTTACGGGTAAAAAGTGAGAGACTTTGGACAACCTGTCCACAATTACACAAATGGAGTTGTGACCCCTCTGCGACGTAGGCAAACCCGTGATAAAGTCCATGGATATGCTCTCCCACATCCACACCGGAACCTCCAACAGCTGTAGCAATCCTGTCGGTCTCTGATGGTCCACTTTTACAAGCTGACAAGTGGCGCATTTCGAAACAAACTCAGCGATATCTTTCTTCATACCGCTCCACCAATACTAGCGTCTCATGTCGTGGTACATTTTGTCCCCTCCGGGATGTACCGCGAACCGTGAGCCGTGCGACTCTGCCATCACATCGTGTCGCAATGCCTCCCCTTCCGGAACTACCAATCTCCCATTGAAGCGTAATCCCCCGTCTGAGCTGACGGTATAGGACTCGGCTCCCTCTGCTAGTAATCGAACTATCTTCTCCTAACAGAACGAGTCATTAGCCTGTGCCCGTACTACCTTCGTGACAATCTGCGGTGTAACGGTCATCACAGACATGAAAGATCGGGCCACTGCATCCTGGTATCCCAATTCCTTCCACTTTGCCTTCCACACCTCTGCCACCTCATCTGCTGGCCTACGGCTCAACGCGTCTGCCACCACGTTAGCCTTACCCGGGTGATACTGGATGTCGAACTGGTAGTCTTTCACAAACTCAAGCCACCTACGCTGCCGCATATTCAACTCTTTCTGCGTGAACAGGTATTGTAGGGACTTGTGGTCCGTGAACAGTTGGAATTTCTCCCCCAAAAGATAGTGCCTCCAAATCCGTAGGGCAAATACCACAGCTGCCAACTCCAAATCATGCGTGGGGTAATTCTTTTCATGAGTCTTAAGCTTACGGGAAGCATAAGCTATGTCCTGTCTCTCCTGCTGCAATACACCTCCAAGTCCTTGCAAAGACGCGTCGGTGTAAACCAAATACTCAACTCCCGGTCTCGGCAATGCTAACACAGGTGCTGAGGTCAATTTGTCCTTTAACTCATCAAATGCCAACTGACAGGCATCACTCCAGATGAATGGTACACCCTTACGAGTCAGATGTGTCAAAGGACCCGCTATCTTCGAAAATCCCCGAATGAACCTCCTGTAGTATCCTGCCAAGACCAAGAAACTACGAATTTCAGTCGGTGTCGTGGGCTGTCCCCACTCCCTCACCGCGGATACCTTCCCCGGATCAACAGATATCCCCCGGTCGGAAATAATGTGTCCCAAAAATTGGACCTCCTTCAACCAAAACCCGCACTTCTCATATTTTGCATACAGCTCGTTCTGACGCAGCGTCTGCAAAACCTGCCTCAAATGCTCGGCGTGCTCCTCCTCTGTCTGAGAGTAGACCAGAATATCATCAATGAAGACAATGACAAACTGATATAGGAAATCCCTAAACACTCTGTTCGTCAAGTCCATAAACACAGCTGGAGCGTTGGTCAAACCAAAAGGCATAACCCGAAACTCGTAAAAACCATATCTCGACAAGAACGCAGTCTTCGAGACATCCTCCTCCCTGATACGCAACTGATGGTATCCCGATCTTAAATCAATCTTTGAGAAGAAAGAAGCTCCTCTCAACTGGTCTAATAAGTCATCGATGCGAGGCAACGGATACTTATTCCGTATCGTGACCTTATTCAACTCCCGGTAGTCCACACACAATCTCAGTGAACCGTCCCTCTTCTTCACAAACAAAACTGGAGTGCCCCAAGGTGAGGTACTTCTGCGAATAAAGCCCTGGCCTAACAGCTTCTCTATCTGATCCCGTAACTCCCTCATCTCAACTGGAGCCATACGGTACGGTGCGCGTGCTATAGGTCTCGTACCCGGTAGCAAATCTATAACAAAGTCTATCTCTCGAATGGGGGGTAAGCCTGGTATCTCCTGAAACACATCCGAATACTCCCTGACAACTGGGATCGAATCTAAAGGAATCACAACCTCCTTAGAGGTATCCTCCTCTAGGTAATACAAATGAGCGGTCGATCCTCCCTCTGGGCGAGGCATCGCCACTACGAACATCTCTTGCCCCGGAATGGCAAAAACAATGCTTCCGCTGAAGCAATCAATCATGGCCCTATAAGATACGAGCCAATCCATACCGATGATCACATCGTGAACATGCATATCTAATACCAACATATCTACAGGTAATACCAGACTACCAATCCCTACTCCCACTCCCCGGCATATAAAGAATATAAGTGACCCACTCCCCAATGGTGAGTCGACACACGTCACTGTGCTATCTGCCGTAGCTAACAATCCTAAAGCTTTCGCGAAGTGTGTAGCTATAAAACAATGTGTAGCCCCCGTATCAAATAATACCCGACCTATAGTGCCATGGATAGGAAACGTACCCTCAATCGCGGGCGGTGCCTGTGGAACTGCAGCCTGGTGGACGTTATAGACACGTACATACTGTAGCTGCCCCTGCTGAACTGGGACTACTGGAATGGGTGGCAATGCTGCCATCTATGGCAGTGCGGGGAGAGCGGCGGGAAACATAGGCCTCTGTGGCTCCTGGCGAGCACCCTGCTGCTGCTGCTGTGGGGCCCTGCCCCTATCAGGACAATCCTGTCGCTTATGGCCAGTCTTTCCACAAACAAAACACTTCCCTAGGAAGCTCCCTCCTCTCTGCCCTTGCTGTCCCCGGCCCTGGTGGCCGTTACCGTTCCTCCCTTGGCCCTGCTGGCCCTGGTGAAACTGCTGCCCATTCTGTCCCTATTGGCCCTGATGGCCGTTTGGACCCTGATGGCCCTGATGGAAACCTCCCTGTCCCTGTCTGTAGTTCCCTGATCGGAACCTCTTCTGATCCCCCTGCTGAGAACCCTGCTCACCCTGTCTCTGCCCCTGAACAGATTGTGCCCCACCGGCACCATGTCCTCCAGTCATGCCCTGATGTCTAGACTCTCCCGACCTCTTGCCCTCAGCCATATGAAAGCGGTGGTCCTAGAAGTGTAACAAAGCAGCGTTAACCACATCAGAATACGTGGCCAACGAAAGGTTCCCCAACAGATGCTGACGGATCCTCCAAGTCAACCCGTCGGTGAATTTCTCAATCTTCTTCTTCTCTGTTGGTATCTCATCTGGAACGATATTCAACAGATTTGTGAACTCGGCCTCATACTCGGCCACAGTCTTACCCTCCTGCTTCAGACTCATCAGTTTCCTCCTCATTTTCGTGTGAACAGCCGACGGAAAGTACTTGCGATCAAACCTCACCCAGAAGTCCTGAATAGTGAGAGTATCCCTCTCCTCCATGGTGGTAATAGACTCCCACCACTGCAGTGCAGATCCAACTAGCTTGAAAGTAGCTAGCACCTGCTTCTGAACATCCGTGCACTCATACATCCTCAAGTGCCTCTGCATATCCTTCCTCTATTGGCTCGAGACTACCACATCTGAGCTACCTGCAAACTCTAGCGGATGCGCTTTCTGAAAAGTGTCACGTACACGTTCCCAAGCAGACGTGAATGCATTTGTCTGTACTGGCGCGACAACCGGCGCCTAAGGTGGTGCCTGCTGAACAACGGCAATAGCGGCATTTACCGCTTGGGCTACTATAGCCGCAACCTCAACGGCGTTCATCATGCCCTGAACTGGAGCGGGCTGGGGTTCGGGCGTTGCATCCCTGGGAACTCGTCGTGCACGTCGTGGAGGCATCTGAAATAAGAACAAAGTTTATAAGTTCGCTGTTTATAAACTTAAAATAGCTGAAGAACGAAGCATACACAAAAAGAATACAACAGTCCTAAAATATAGGGCTCTATATCAAAGAAACTTAGCGAAAACATAATAAGCCATCAGATCCTAAAGGACACTAGAACCTGATGCTCTGATACCACCTGTGACACCCCGACTAATTAAATACCGGGTAGCTACTCCTTTATTAAATTAATTCAAAATGCCAAGTTGGTCCAGTTAATAGCATCACTGTTGAAAACATTTTAATGATTACTAACCACCTAGTATTTAAAAAGTAAGTGCCAAATTTTAATTTAAGTCTGATTAACATGCAACAAGTGTAATGAAGAATAATAACACCATTCACCATACCGAAGTAAAAAAGAATAACCATCACATAATGTAAATAAAGTCTGGAGGAAAACTCCTCACTACAAATTCCACAACTGAAATAAATAAACCAAATACTAAAACAATACATGCCAAAGTCTGAAAACTGAAATGGAAATGTAACTCTAATAGAAATGGGCAACATGCCCTACAACTGATGGATAATGAATCTGGAATCCAAGTGAAAGAAGCGTCTACAAGCAAATCCCTGTAGCTTCCACAAACAGCTACAAATCGTTATCAGAATGAGTATCCTATGCATGGTGTCCTCGTGGCTGGGCACCTAAAATGGTTTTACAAGAAAAATAGATTTGAAAGCAAACGGGTCAGAGCCCGAATGTGGAGATATTTTAAAAACCTGCAAGTGCTTTAAAAACATTTAAAACATCGAATGCAAAGTACATGTTAGGACGTGCACTCACATGATATTCTCACCTCTCGTCTAACTGTGCACTCCTACCGTAAGTACCCATCTACAACGACACAAACCACTAGCTAAGTGATATCATATCTAGCTAGACTGTCATAGGTCCTACCCTTATTACTCGGTTCTATTAACATTATAACGCTTGTAATTAAATAGGTGTTTAACGTAAACTCAGATGTTCAATATGCAATATATTACTCTATCAGCTAACCCGTTATGTTTATCTCGAAACAGTACCGTAATTATATTCACAACATTAACATGAAGGTTCCCATTAATTAAGTGTATATTAATCACAACGTAAATATACAATAAAAGCACCCCGAGAACTAAGCTGTGGTGCACACATACTCTGCTATCCATCCCGGTACATCACGTACATAAGGATTACATACTCCGAATCTCTCAGGAATAGTTCACAGATAACAACATCACAAATAATGGAGGCGAACACAGTCACATCACATGGGTCACGCACATACCTACGCTCCCACGATCAGCGAACTTATTAATATCCCAATAAGTCTTTCTATGACCTATGTTCATCAAGGTAACCAGTCTAAATCCGGGCAACACAAGGATTAGAGGGCCCTAAGCGAACGTAAACCTCCCGTGATAGCAAGTATGGTAGGTATGTTATACACATAATTCATATACTAATACTAAGTAAACACACATCTTAGTAATCCCGTAGTTTAATCGTAGTACTATTCTCATTCTAGTACCAATATGTAATTTATACACTATATACGAATTCGGTTTATAATCATACCCGCCAAAATCTATTCTCACGTCGTAGTAGACACTCACGTCTCAACCCAAACGGTTCATTGATATAAATCACTCGTATATAATTTACTCCTCATAATAACCCAAAAGTCCCAAATCCCAAATCTAGCCATACATCATCAAAGGAATGCTAACTCTACCCTCGAACAAGTTTACGGAACTCCAAAAATCAAAATAGTCTAAAAAGGCCCAGACTGCCAACTCGTTAGAAGTCTCGTTCGAACGAGACTGTTCGAATGAGATTCCACTGTCAGCTCGTTAGAAGTCTCGTTCGAACGAGGCTGTTCGAACGAGATCCAGTTCGTTCGAACGAACTGTACCTTCTAACGAGATCTCGTTCGAACGAAGTTATCGAATGAAGTTCCCTTTCGTTAGAAGCGACTGGTCAATTCGTTAGAAGCTCGTTCGAACGAGTTCATTCGAACGACCTGGGGAGGGGCTTCTAACGACCTGCCAGTTTTGTCCCAGATTTGTCTTAATCTCGTTTTTCACCATTTTTACTCCTCAAGTCTCAACCAAAATTCGTCCAATTAATGTTTTAAGGTCTCCAATCATCCTAAAACATACTAGGGTCATATACTAACACCTTTTAAGTAATTAATACATCCAAAACATCATTAGATCACAAGATTCTACACTTTTCTCCAATTCTTTTCAAGAACACAAACCCTAACATTTTAAATCATGAATTAACCGAATATAAATCCGTTTTAATTTCTTCCAATCACAAATATGATGAGAATAATCATCTACCTATCATTCTACATGCAATTCTCCTCAAGATTTTCAAGTTCTAAGTTCCAACTACATGGGTTTTCATATTTCACCAAGAACAAACATAACATTGGAATTATCTAACCATGGAAAGAACATTCTCTGAAATTAAATGGAATTAAGTCACTGGTTTCGAGTTTACCTCTGATTTAGATGTTGGTTTGATGGAGCTTTTCTGCAGAATTTCCTCTCTCCAAGCTTCTTCTCCAATGGTGGCTAGGGTGGCTAGGGTTTGCTTTGGGAAGGTATTAGAAAACCTAATTCTAATAACCTACGTAGCTTGTTGGGTTAATATGGGTTGGTTAGTGGCTTAGTGGGTCAATTCCCAATCAGATTAAAACTCCCAATTTTCGTCACTTTTAATTCTCCAAAAATACAAAATTACTAAAATGCCCTTTATGTTGCCGGTATGGCCTAAAGATACCCCGGGACCCAAACTAAACCCTCGGCTAGTGTTTTCTGACTATCTCGACCCTTCCGGACGCGTTGGAGCACTCAAAACGACCATACAGTTTATAGAATTTAAATTCACATTTATAATCAAAATATTACACCGTGACGCGGCGGTCTCACGCGTCTCATCAAAATTTCTAAAATGCCGTATATAAATCTCACGAATTTTTTTTCATAATTCAATATTCATATAAAAACATGTATGTACATAATCAAATACCAACTTTCATCTCGTTAGTATTTTTAACCCGGATTAATTTCTAATTAATACGCATTTAATTAATAATCCCAAAAATAAATTATAGCCAAAAGTACGGGGTATTACAACCACAAATTAACAAAACGGAATCCTCCATAGAAAACTATCTCCTTTTGGGGTAGAGAATGAAATCCGATGCCAACAAGATGATCTCAAAGGAATATATATATATATATATATTGCAACTTGGATCAAAATAAACTATATGGGTGTAAACATGCTTTTGGTTGAAAATTAAATCATTTGGATTCATAGAAACAAAAGGACTTTTTGGTTAATTTTTTTTTTCTATTCAGAGCTCTTGGAAAGTAAGAAAAAGTCACTTACGAAAATGTATTCCCGCACTATCAACTCAGGTAAGAAAGAAGTGGGGTAGTGGGAAGGTTTTCGAAAAAATTGACAAAAATTTCTCGAAACTACAATCTCGTTCGAACGATATTCCAGGGTCGTGACACTTAAAAAATTTCGTCCAGTTTGCAAGGTCGTTCGAACGACATTTGAATCTCATTCGAACGAGATTCCAAAGTCGACATTTCAGGCCATGAATCTAGAAAATTTTGATATGAACGCGTGACCACCAGTTTCGTATTTTTTGTATTTTTTTTAATTAGTGATAATTTTTCTACGGAAAGGTGTCCGAGAATAAAATCCTTAGATGTAATGAATTCAAAAAAAATTTGATAAAAATTATAACACCCAATAATAAACTTTCAAGTCTCAATATATCATATGTATTCATACCTTTAGAGACCATGGAAATATTGAAAGGTTGATGATGTTTAATCATGGAATGAAAATCGAAAATGATGATGTCTTCAATTTAGGCTTGGTCTCTACGTCTTCAACTCAAATGTCATAAGGCTTGAAGGACAAAAGCTTTTATCCTACGACTTAAATAGTTTTGTTCGGAATTAACCCAACACTTACAAATTGACTCAATTGGAAATTTGTCCTTACAAATATCCTCCGTTGGCTATTCCGGGACAAAACCAAAATGAAAACTCCCGTGGGCAGTCAAGCTCATCTAATAAGACACAATCCCACCCAAAAAATAAAAAATACAGACTTGACTGTCACATAGTTGATAAGATTTGCTTGCTTTAAAAATATTGTCGCTTAAGATGAAAACCTGCACACTTAAACACACCATCAAACACATAGGGAATGTGACAATATAAAGTGCATAATTAAATTCTCCCCCTTTATCTAACATGACCTATTTAAGAAAGTTACATCTCCTCCCATATAGATCTCCCCAAATTAAAAGGTTTAGATACCATTTCTCCCCCTTTTTATTCAGGAATAGACAAAGATAAAAATGCATAAAATAACTCATTTCTTCCCAATAAAATAAATTCTCCCATTAAATAAATCAAGGGATAAGAATAGAGGAAAAACAAGTATATCATGCAATGGTGTATCGAGTGAAAAGTATAATCAAAGTAACATGTCAATAAAAGAGCAACTAATCCACACAAAGATTAATAAATACACACTACAATGCGATAACAAAAGATACCAATAGGAATGTCCTAATATAAGCATGGGATATCAAACAAAAGTTGCAACAAGATAGATGCCTATTGGAGCAAGAAACATACATGGACTAGATAGCAAGGTAAAGACTAAAAAACAACTGATACCATATATATACATATGCAAAATATACCAATAACGTACAAACACATATATATAGGTATAATCACCATACAAGACATAAAATATATTAAGCTTTTCACACTCATATGGCATAAATTCTTCTAAATAAAATGTGGTAATTGAATTGAATGGGTGTGAACTATAGACTAAATAATTATGACCAAATCACTTAAAAATGTTCAAGGAGTTCTATTTGACTGCAAAAAACTTTATCAAACATAGATTTAACCTCATGTGACAAGATAAAGTGAACTCAAAGAACAAACAAGAACAATGCATACAAGCCTAGAATTTTAATGATTCTACAAACCAATAGAGTCATGATAAAATAAGCATAACTAGGATACATTGTCATTGTCCAAACCCGTTGATATTTCCATCCAAACTCCCTCACAAATAATAATTCTTTTTTTTTTCTTTTGAATGAACATATCAAACTAAACTATGTAGGCCTTGGCTATTTTTTTACAATGCCACACTTTTTAGGCCCTTTTTAAAATCTTTGGGTCTTGGCTGCTTTTTACAATGCCATACCTGTTTAGACCCTTTCCGTGCACCCTCATATATGTTTTTTATACAAATCAAACAAATCTCATGTGAAATGTTTCTTACATGCACAAATCCTCCACAATCATAGCAACATGTAGATGACAAAATTTATAGGAGAACATCTCACTTACCTCAAATATAGATGTGAAGTTAAAGTTCAAAGAGTTTGTTCCTATGTGTGAGAGTCATATAAAAAGAGAATCCATTAAGAAAATCAATATCAAACAATTCCATGCAAGCATGATAAAGAGCACTTTAAGTATTGAAATTCATAACTAAAAGTTCTAGCCACATGGAAGTGGAGTGATATAGGATTCAAACACAAGGATATGCCACATAAAATGTGTAAAACTAAAATACATAAAAAAATCTATTTGAGTTTTCAATTTTTTAAACAAACAAGAAGGACAACTCAAAAGACAAACAAAATCTTTTTGTATTTTATTATTCAATAAAACCCGATGAATGAAAAAAATTAAAATACAAAAGATAAACATGTAATAATTCTTACAAAATTTACATAATGAAGCATAAACTAGAATATGACGAACAAATATACAACTAGCGATTTTATGAAGCACAAAAGCTAGTGTATGTAACATATGCAAGAAATTACTCATAAGATATAACAAGTGAGGAGTCATGTACTAACATGTGGAAATCAACAATTCTAAAAATCATACGTGCTTTTCAATACACGTATCAGGAACCATCAAAAGTAGGAAACATAAAAAATGATAATTTTTTCATATTATCCCACAAAAATCCTTAAAAATCAGTATCACGCAATAACTTAGTGTAACCCGCTCTGATACCACTTGATGGAACGTAGGTTTCAAAGTGAATATGGTTCACACAATATTGCAAAATTTTAAAGTTCTTTCAAGATTAACAATTAAAGTCCTCAAATTTTAATTTCTTCAAAATTAAAATTAAATTCAACTAAACAAATATTTAAATTTTCACTTAAACAAAAATTAATTCAATTTCTAACTTTTCCAAACAAACCAAGTATGAATATTTCCAAATTAAATTCCTTGACTTGCATTAAACTAAAATTAACCAAATTTAAACTAGCACCAATTTACACAAAAGTAGTGAGTTAAACCAATTTTTATGTTGTTAACCTAATCATGCATCTATATTATTTTTGCAAGATAAAAATAAAAACAAACACAACGCCGCGATGTACAAGGAAAACCCACAACGGTAAAAACCTCACACCGCCTAGCCATGAGTTCACTAAGTATGGTTTTACAAGGACACAAAAGAAAGACTTAAACAACCCGACTCCCTTTTAAGCCTTGACGCTTACTCGTTCCTCCACCACCGCCTAATCGACAACTCAGGAATCCAACTTCATCTCGGAGTTCACTGATGGGGTAAGACTACCGTCAACACACGAAGTCCGCCTCCGTATGTACACAAAAAATTAACAAAACGGAATCCTCTGTAGGAAACTATCTCCTTTTGGGGTAGAGAATGAAACTCGGTTCCAACAAGATGATCTCAAAGCAAATATATATATATTGGAACTTGGATCAATATAAACTATATGGGTGTAAACATGTTTTTGTGTGAAAATTAAATTATTTGGATTCATAAAAAGAAGAGGACTTTTTGGTTAAAGAATTTTGCTCTCAAGATCTCTTGGAAAGTATGAAAAATTCACTTAACAACATGTATTCTCGCACTATTAAACTCAGGTAAGAAAGAAGTGGGGTAGTGGGAAGTTTTTCAAAAAAACTGACAAAAAAAGCTCGAAACTGTAATCTCGTTCAAACGACATTCTAGGGTCGTTCGACGAGTATCGTTCAAACAACCTATCGAACGACATTTCAGGCCATGAATTTAGAAAATTTTAATACGAACGCGTGGCCACCAATTTCATATTATTATGATTTTTTTAATTAGTTATGATTTTTCTACAGAAAGGTGTCCGAGCACAAAATCTTTAGATATAATGAATTCAATTTTTTTTTACAAAAATTCTAACACCTAATAATAAATTTCCAAGTCTCAATATATCATATGCATTCATACCTTTAGATACCATGGAAATATTCAAAGGTTGATGACATTTAATCATGGTACGAAAATCGGCAATGATGATATCTTCAATTTAGACTTGGTCGCTATCTCTTCAACTCAAATGTTATAGGCTTGACGGTCACAAAATTCTATCCTTTGACTCAATTAGTTTTGTCCGAAATTAAGCCAACACTTACAAATTGACTCAATTGGAAATTTGTCCTTACGAACACACTAACTCGAACCAAACATGAAAATGCTTTAGAGGTTAGTTGATTCCTTTTTGTTGTTGCCAATTAGAATATATAATATTGCATATTAATTTTATTATCGATTCTTATTCGTTTTCACTTTTTCTTCATTCATTATACTCGAAATTTATACACAAAAAATGAATACAATCAAGATGCTTAGAAATATCCACACTTATTGACTTGTATTCGATAAATATCTATGTGTAACTAAAGTTCATGACTTTTCTTTAAAATATTTTTGTAAATACTCCTCTGGCCATGTCATGATAATATATTTTGATATAAGTAAGGCTGATAAATTACATTCGTAAACAATAGATAAATGGGACATTTTTTCAAATTAGTTGACATTTTGTCATCGTTAAGAGTTAATATAATGTGAATGTTAATTTTTTTAAAATTAGTTGGCAGTTAGTATTGAGGATGCTATGTGATATCAATTATATGTGGATTCACAAATTTCCAATTTTAAACTTATTTAATTGGATTCAATTTTAGATAGCCTTAAAACATTCATTTAGTGGGTAAATTAAACCATCACAAATAAATTGATGACACACATATTTAAGGAAAACCCCCCAAAGGGAAAACCTTTTTATTTTACTATGTAAAGGTAAATCGCAACTTACATACACAATGAAATCTGCAATGAATATCCACAAACACTCACATAGACACATAGCCTAGAGTCAACAATGGATCAACCGCAACGAACCTACAAGAACACACAACTCCAAATCATCCAGGAACATCCACAAATACTCCCAATGACACGCGGTCATCAGTCATAGATTTACCTTATCTACAAGAGAAACATCAACAAAATCGTATCTTGGATTCCAAAACAATTCACTAAACTATTGGGATTTTCGTGAATTGAAAAACAAATGCTTAAAACCCTAAATGAAGAAGACAAAAATGTTCTGCAGTTTGCAGTTTTCGTGAACTGGAAAAACTCAGGTCTTCTTAAGAAAAAATGACTCATTTAACAAGCTATTTATAAAACAGTTGAGTCGGTGACTTCGCTCCAATGAATTTAAATATCGCTTGAAGCGACTTTGCGCGACGTATCAGACGACCTTAGAAAACTTAAAACACTGTGTGTCGTTTGATAAAACTCTTCACACGAGCTACTCGCGACATAACATGTCTCTTGAAGACTTTGTTCGCGTGACTTTTACCTGTCGTTTGAATGATATAGACATTCCATTTGAACGACCAAAGCGAAAAATTCCCTTTTATAAAAAGTTAGCCTCAATAGTTGGAAAAATTCTTTTGACGAAAAATGACGCCTCAGATGTTTAAAAATAGTTTAGAAAAATTATCCCAACACTTTAAATGAATAGTTAAGGGACTTAAACACAACCTTACGAAAATATATCTTGCAGAGGCTTATCCGCCTTGATGCATGATTGAACTTGAACAAATCTTCGATGGTTGTATTGGTATATGGCATACTCTAATGTAAACGGACAATATAAAATATGTCCTTACAAATCTCCTCCTATGTCTATGCCGGTACAAAATAAAAACATCCGAATTATCAAATCAAGCGTCCTATAAAAATCTCATACCCTCCCATGAACCCAAAACTGAAAAGGTACTAAAAATGTAAGTCTTTAAAATTTCTTCAAAAATCTTCAACATCTTCAAATTGCAGATGTCTCTTTGTAATCATCAGGGTGTGAAAAATATTGATCTTCAACTTTTATACCTACACACATGAGACAAGAAATAAATACCTTAGTGATGTATCGAGTTTGATATGAGATAAACATAAATCAAAACTATGATCAAATCTTAAATCTCCCCCATAATTAAAGTCCCCCATTAAATCATAATTCGTTCTTCGCCCTTTTATTTGTCCGAACTAGACAATAAGAACAAAATAAACATGGAGTGTCACGACAATCAAAGCAAACAACTACGATCATCAAGGATAAAATTGAAAGCATTCACCAACTATTTTTATTTTTTTTAAAACATTTTTTTTACAAAAAGAACATCACACACCATGAGTTTACACTAAGATAACAAAATCGTAGAAACTAAATGAATGGATGTGAACATATTCAATAGGTAAATTAACTCAAACATACATAATAAATATGCATGAAGAATATGGATACTCCTAATGAATGAACTTCACAATCATCCTTCGAGCCAAACATACTTAAAAATATTCCGGAGCCGAAATAAAACTCAATGACAGTCATTTTGACTATCTCGACCCTTCCGGGATCAATGGTACCCTCAAAATCATCATCCGGAATACTTTAAAATATTCTATATTTTTGGGCCTTAAATTCCCAAATTTTAAAATTCTCCGATTTAAATTAAATTTTATTTTCCCAAAATTTAATTTCTCAGTCTCAAAAATCGTGGGGTGTTACATTATAAAAACGTTGAGTCAGTGAATTCACTCTAACGAAATCTTAATGTCATTCGAACGACTTTAAATGTCACTTGAAGAACCTTCGCGTGACGTATCAAGCGACCTTAGAATATTTAAAACAGTATGCGTCGTTCGATGCAATTCTTCACGTGAGCTTCTCGTGAGGCTTCACGTGACATAGCATGTCTCTTGAAGACTTCGTTCGTGCGACTTTGCCTTGTTGTTTGAATGACATAGACATGTCATTTGAACGACCAAAGCGAAAAATTCCCTTTTATAAAAATTCCACCTCAACACTTAGAAAAAATTCTTTTGAAGAAAAATGACACCTCAGATGTTTAAAAACAGTTTATAAAATTATCCCAACACTTTAAATGAACCGTTAAGGGACTTAAACACAACCTTAACAAAATTTATCTTGTAGAGGCTTGTCTGGTGAAGAACTTTGATATTCAGATCCGTCTTGATGCATAATTGAACTTGAACAAATCTTCGACGATTGTAACGGTATATGACATACTCTAATGTAAATTGACCAGATAAAATATGTCCTTACAAGTATAATGTCAATGCCTATGTATTTAAAAAAAAATTAGTTGGCATTTAGTTGACAATTTTTTTCATCTTTGACAGTTAACGATCCTAACAATTTTTTGTCTTTGTTTTCCTATTTTCTCTGATGATCTAATAAATAATAGTTATAAAATTTATATTTATCTAAAAAATGAGCACATCAATTCAAGGTAAAAACACCATTTTGAGACAATTTACTTATTTTGTTGTATGCACTAGTTTCTTTGCTAGACGGTGACTTGCTATATTTTTATATTTTTTTGCATTACAAATTTTGGATGTAAAAGGTGGTTGCATTATTTGTTTGAGAAACTGTTATATAAACTCTTTATTATTATGTGATATATAACAATAATATTTTTTAGAAGAAAGTGAAAAGGCGAGTTTTAACCTACCTCGAGTGGGTTTTTGACCCGTTTAATATAAATAGTGCATGGTGGGGCAGGTTAAGTGGATTTATATTTAAAAGGGTTTGGGGATTAAAAAAAACCTTTCACGGGTTGCCGGGCAGATTCGGGTTAGTTTTTTTTTCTCGTGGGGCAGGTTAGGATTTTAACAAACTCACGCCGTACTTGACCGGTTGCCATCCCTTCTCTTACAGTCATACCCCTAATGAGGGTCTTTTTAAAACAATTATAAAAAATGGCACTTAATTACCAACAAAGTATTTATCATACTACTTTGTCTCTAATGCCCGAGCAAGCATTAATTGCACTGCCACTGCTCCATTTCATATATGAACGCCTTGTTTCGTTGTCCCAAAATTAAAAATTAGCCCATTTATATATTGGTCCATTTACAAATTGAACACTAAGTGTGTTTGGTTTCATTGACAAAATGATTCATTAATTACCCCTTTTATCTCATGTGTAAAATATGAAATTAGATGATTTCACAAAAAACGTAAAATGCATCCATTTGAAATAGGAGGCACATAATGTGCATGCTCCTCTCTCTCTCTCTCTCTCTCTCTCTCTCTCTCTCTCTTCCTCCCTCCCCCCACCTCCCCTCTCTCTTAATTTGTTTGTATCTTCTCTCTCTCTCTCTTCTTCCCTCCCCCCACCTCCCCTCTCTCTTAATTTGTTTGTATCTTCTTTTACCTTATAAAACCTGAGCATCAATTTTAAATATCAAACATTGCATAAAATTGGATTTAAACTCATTTCAAATCCACTCATTTACAATTCACTAATTCACAACGAACCAATTTACATAATCAAATTAATTTCACAACCAAACAGGACCGAAACGAATCATATGAGTATAATTCTAAGATTATATATAATGTTCCTTCTAATTAACTACTATACATAACGTTTTATCAAAAGTTATGATAAAACTTTATCATGCCCCAGCCCTACCTAAATTAGGCCCTGGTATGTAACTCATCTCAACTCAAACGTTAAGAGAGGAAAATGTAAGTCCCCGGCCATGGTCCTATCCTTACTAATATGTCAACACGGGTCATGAAATCCTCAACCTATAATTATGTATTGCCATACTATTCCATTTTAATTCATTCATCATCTCATATTCAGAAATTGGAAATCAAACTTCAAGTAAAGTGACATTCATCCATTCAAAACAAACTATTGTTCACTACTATAAGATCACATTGCAATATAGTTAAATGAAAAAAATTATTTCGCCATGGGACAAAACTAATTAAATATTAAATGTCTACATCTGAATAAATATAAAAAAATAAGAAAAGGCCCATGGCCTCCTACATACAAAAAAACATTATCAATATATTTATTACGATACCAGTGATCTAACATCTTAGACTACTCTTAATGATATGTGAACCTACTATTGAAAAATATGTGTTTTTACACATATTAATATTTTAACCAAACTAATATAATGGTCAACTTTGAGTCATTATAAAAGTGGTATCCACACATCACACATGGTAGAACTAAGTCTATATGTTCTTTGTAGCAAGACGAGTCACGTGGTATCTTCATTTTAATGAAAAATTTGGTTTAAAAGTTCCCTATTTATTTGTGAATTGGGAATTTTATTTAATTTTTTGGGACGAATTTTTTGAACTGCTACTAAAGGTTATGACGGTTCCCTATATATAGTGACTATTTTTCAAAACTGTCACTAAAGGTTGTGACTGTTCACCATTAGCTGTGATTTGTAATACCCCCGAGATTTTTGGGACAATAATTTATTTATTTTGGGAGAAATAAATATTATTTTAATTGGAGAACAATTAAATTGGCATTGAGGTAAAAATTTGAAGATGTTAGAAAGTGATTCGAATAACAATTCTAAGGGTGCGGTTGATTTCGGAAGGGTTGAGATAGTCGAAATGACTGTACTTGGGGCTTATTTGGGTTCCGAGATATTTTAATTTTGTTTGGCTCGAATTAAAGTTACCAAGTCATTTAAAGTGTGTATTGTCATTTAAAGTTGTGTATTTTGGCAGACAAGGCTTATTAAGCCTACGGGAGAACAAATCTCCTTAGAGAGAAAGAGAAAGAAAGAGAGAAATAGAGAGAAGAAGAAATGAAGAAGAGAAAAAGAGGAAAGTTGGGTTTTCCGGCCAATCCGCGATTTCGAGGACGAATCAGACTCTACAAATTTGAGGCAAGTGATTAAACTTGATAAATAATTGTTGTGTATCATTTCTTTCATGATTTACGGATAAAATTATGAATTTTGCGATAAAATGTCAAAACCTAGATTTTGGGTAAAATCTTAGATATGTTGTGTATATAATGGATTGGAGGATACAAATTAGTTGAGGTGTGCTATTTGATGAGTTTTAATGTTATACATATGTTTGGGTTGAAGACAAGTGGAGAGAAGATGAGAAATATGAATTTTTGGGAATTTTGGCTTTTGGAGAAAATAGCCTTTTCCGTAGCCCTTGAACATGCCGAATCGATTCGGCCCCAACTCGAATTGATTCGGAATGTTCCAGCTTGACAGGTATGAGTGACCGAATCAATTCGAATCCAAGACGAATCGATTCAACCTGAGACAGAAGACTTGGTCTTTGGATCCGAAAATCGATTCGCCATGGTGGTCGAATCGATTCGCTGGGCCGAATCGATTCGGATTGGGCCCGAATCGATTCGAAAAAAGGGCAGTTTTTTGGGATGTTTTTCATGGGTGAGTTTCATCCTGTTTAGTTTGAGGTTATTGATTGGGAACCTCTATAGGAGTTATGAGAAGTGTGTTTTGGAGACTTTTAGGGAGTTTCCCTTACGAGAAATTATTGGAGTCATATTGATTTAGTTCGAGAGAATACCTAATAGAGAGTATGGTATTGACTAAGTGGGGAAGCGCACTATCATTGAGAATTCGGTGTGGAGATAATTATGGGTTTATTAGAAAGAGTTAGGATGCGCTTAATGATAATGGATTGTAGGATTAAATCCCAAATGGGATAAATTTAAAGATTCATATGATTGATTGAACCATAATTATGGATTGAAAATAATAAATGCTGATAGATGTGCATACAGATATAGAGAATAACCTTAACGTAAATTGAATTGGGATATGTTTCATAAATGATAAATGCTGATCGGGTGCATTAGGATATAGAGAATATCCTCAATGTAAAAGGAATTGAGAGACGATTAATATAAATTGAAATGAGGTGTGAACTTCAAGTGAGAAATAATATAGTGTGTACTAAGTGGGGAAGTTATGTGAGTTATTGACGAATAGTATATCGAGAGTAAAATATACTAAATAATGAGATTATTTCACTTACGCCTAAGAGCGTACTAGGAGTATGTAAATAGTGTGATATATATACCTTGTGTGATGGTATACATTTATATGATGTGATGATGTATGTATATCTTCCGTGAATGATATATATATATATATATATATATGAAGCATACCCCCTCTCTGCTATCATGGGAAGTTGCACGATGTGGGTGAGGCCCCTGTCTTGAGGAGAAGGGCGCGTATAGTCCCCAAGTTATAGCGTCCATTTATTATTGTGTGATTTTTATTAGGGGTGAGATATGGTGGGTTTGTTTTGTCTCATTTCCCGGGAGGAACTATGATCGCTTCCCGTACGTTGTGATATGATTTTTGCCAAGGCGGTGTGAGATTTCGACCATTGGTACCCAAGATGATATGTGAGTGATTCCCTGGTAAATGATAGCATTGAGAACATGCATCATTGAGTTATAGTTCATTGGGATGGTTATTATTATACTTGTGTGAATAGTATACTAATTGTATATGATTATGTGATATCATTTATCTCTAGAGTAAAGAGATATAAAAAGATTGATTGAATCTCATTCCGGGAGATTTTAACCGGACAATTTGTGATGAATATATTAAAGTGGAATTGTAGAGTAAATAATTATATGAGTATATATCGTAATTTGGGTATCGAGGGCATAATGGACCTCAACGACCAACATTGCCAAGGACTAGTGTATCGGGGGGGGGGGGGGGGGTGGTTCCTTGTTTGGATTTCGCTTGCGAGACATCCCACATATGAAACACAGTGCAATGTTGGGAGCGAGGAGAAGTTAGACCTTAGTGCTCATATTTATATTAATATGTATCTCGACAATCGATAGTGCCAAGGAGTAGTATATCAGGGGGGTTCCTTGTTTGGATTTCGCTTGCGAGACATCACACACACGAAACATCATGCACTGTTGAGAATTGATAATTATAAAACATTTATTGTATAAGAGAAATTGGGTTATATGCATCATGCATTGAGGGCATAATGAATCTTGATAATCAATACTACCAAGGAGTAGTGTATTGGGGGGGTTCCTTGTTTGGATTTCGCTTGTGAGACGTCCCACGCATGAAACACAAATGCAGTATTGAGAATTGGAAGAAGTTTAGTCCTTAGCACTTACATGCTATTAACTCATATATATACTTATGTCAATAACTAGAATATGGGAAATTCTAGTAAAATAGAATGTTTATGTATATTTTATATGTTTAGAAAGTGGGCGAATATTTGAGATTGGAAATAGTAGAAGTTGAGAGATCATGTAGATGGATTTTAATTGAGTATAAATTCCGAGTGTAAGTTAGATTACTTTGCCCCTAGATAGATTTGGACAATTATTTGAAGGTCATGTGCATACGTCTAGTTACGCGCTTTAGTTGAGAGGTGAGTTGGATTTTATGGAGAGGGTCACTCCACCTTAATCATGTCATAATGCATTTATAATTATTATGCATTTTAATGCACTTGCTATAAAAGGTTTCACACCTAGGGCTCTGACCTGTTTATATTTTATCTTGCTGTGTATATATATTGTATTATTCTAGGCGTTCCTTCGTAAGGACGCCATTGATGTGATCCATCCAGTTTAGTCGTGGAGCTGTGGCTGCAACGGACTGTTACGTTATTTTATTAGAGTCGTTTCCTATCTTTCGTGTATTTAGATCAGGATTCCGTTTGTGTATCGGGTTTATACCCAAGTATTGTAGAGTAACCCTTTTATATTTTCTCTCTCAAATTATTGTATTGTCTGTGACCCGACAGCATATTCGGGTATTTTATTTTGTACATTGTGTTGTACTCTTTTATATCATTTGAGCATGCGTGTGTCTCTTATCATATATAGTTATTTTGTTGGTTAGCTGTTGTATGGTTTGTTTTAGTAATGAAAATAATTTTTAAAAAAATTTTGATACCCTCTTTTTGTGGTAATGGGTAGTTAGTTGTGTCTATTTTTAGTATTGTCAGTAGATGCTGAGAATGATCCACTTGAGATTCCTGATTATTTTAGTATAGGGCTGGCCACCCGTTATTATTTTGAGCGGAGTGTCACAGGTGGTATCAGAGCATCAGGTTCTAGTGTCTTTAGGATCTGTATGGGTTTCCTGCGATCTTCCGTAAGCGTTCTTGTTGTAGAGCCCTGTTATTAGGACTTTTGTGTTCACACGTCCATATTTTCTTCTATGATGAGAAAATAGTTGAAAGGCGTTCTGATACAATAGTTTTTGTTTCAGATGCCACCGAAGAGAAGTCGTTCAAGCAGGGAAAATAAAGGGGCTGAGAGTGTGGAACCCCAAATGCCTCAAAGGACTATGACTACAGATGAAGTTGCCAGTATTGTGGCATAAGTAGTAACTGCTGCCATATCTGCGATGGCGCATCAACCTGAAGTTCAAGCAGCCCAAGCCCACCCAGGATTGTCTACGTGGGAAAGAGTACGAGAAGATTTTAGGAAAGGGCATCCTCAAGAGTTTTCAGGGGGATTTGATACGATTGCTGCAAGTCGATGGAAGAATAGTATACAGAGGCACCTTCGTATGGTTGAATGTAGTGAGGTGCAAAAGCAATTTCTCGCCACCTTTAAGTAAATGGGTGAAGCTCTCCAGAGGTGGGAGTTTGTCACCACATCAAAACAGAGAGATACATTGCCCATAACAGATTTTTGGGAACTCTTTAATCGAAGGTATTTTCCTTTTGCGATTCAGAAGGAAATGAGGAGGAAATTAATGGATGTGTTTCAAGGTAATAGAACAGTGGCCGAGTATGAAGAAGAATTTACTCGATTGGCTAATTTAGTACCTGAGGAGGTAAATACATAAGAGAAATGAATATCGAAGTTTATGCGAGGTTTAGATTGGCAAATTCGACAGCATTTGTCAGGGAACCCAGCGTTAGTGACTTTCGCCGAGGTAGTGAATGCGGCACTGTTATAGTGTCATGAATATCATCTTCGTTCGCAAGGGGGTAAGAACTTTAGAGATTCGGGTTCATCAAGTAGGTCTGGCGAAGAGAATGCGAGTAATGCCAGTGGGTATAAGTCAGACTATGGAGGGTCGCAATATCATTATGTTCCTCAAGTGGTTAATTGTTGTGATTTTAAATTGATGATAATAAATTCATACTATGGGAGGTGTAAACCAAAATTCGTTTTGGGTGGGTATTCATGTAAAATTGGGATTTTAGTAATTGATACACTTTAATGGGATTAAGGGTGAAATTTATTATGTTTATGATTCTGGAATGTAGAGGCGTGAATCGTATGTTAAAATCAGTAAGAATCGATGGTTAATTTCTGTTAATAGGAATGAAAATCGTATTGGAGATTTGAAACCCGGATAAAACCCAAATTGGGAAAATGTTGGAATTATTGGAAATTAGTTGATTAATTAAGGTCTTTAGGATGTTTAGACCCTTTTATTATGTGGAGATAAGGTTGGTTATGATTGGGTAAGGGTTTGGAATGAAACAAAAAGCTTGAGGGTTCATCAATGGCTGAAACAGCAAGCCAGAGAAGACAAATACATGTTCAATCGATCGATCGATGGTCCCAAAATTTTGGCAGTTCGGCCTGTTTATATATATAAGGGAAACTAATTTAGGATTTAATCCCCTACTTTTATTTAGTGATAAATTCTTATGTGACACATATTCCTTAATAATTATAAGGGGATATAATTGGGTTTAGGAGGGTGATAATTGTATATCACGGGACGATTAAATTTCGGGAATTAATTCGTAGGTATTAGTTTTGGACCGAGGGAAAAGGTTCGGATATTGAAATTGAGTGGCACTACATTATTAAAGGAATCGAGGTGTAATTAATTAGCTAGGGGGAAATATAGAATCGGGTATTAACGATGGTACGGGCCAAGTGAGCGAGTCCGGGTATAATGGTTGGGTGACACCACGTATTAAATTAATTAATGTGTAAATTAATTAAAATTAGAGTCGGACCATAGATTCGGATTGGTATAATTAATTAATGTGTAAATTAATTAAATTAGAGTCGGGCCATAGACTCGGATTGGTAATAATTAATTAATGTGTAAATTAATTAAATTAGAGTCGGACTGTAGACTCGGGAAATAAATAAATTATTAAGGAATGAATTAATTAAATTTGAGTCGGTCCATAGACTCGGGAAAATATAGGCTTGTGTTATGGGTTTTAGTACACGGTAAGCCAGAATTTATATTACATATATATATATACGGTGTGGTGATAGTATATATATACATGTGTGTACTTTTTGTGTGTTATTAAATATTAGGGACTAGATATTTATTTAAGTTATATACTCTAGTGTTATCAAGGGAGGTTGTGCGATGTGGGTGAATCCCCTAGCTTAAGAAGTAGGGTGAGTATATCCCCATGTCATAGCGTCCGGTATATGGGTGAGGGGTTTATCTCACTTTCAGGAAAGGAATATGACCGCCTCCACTACATTTATATTTTAGGCTAGGTTGGTGAGCGATTCCAACTTGGAGAACTAGGTTATGTGACCACACCTAGTGAGATAGCATTTAGACGGAATCATCCAGTGACGGTATACTCGGAGGGATGGATATACATATGAATTACGTGTGGATGTTTTAGTAAAGGTACGTATATAATGGTAGTAAATATTATATGCGGGTAATAATACAATGTGTGATGTAATTATTTTATATAATTTGTGTCACAGTTATATGATATTATTTAAAGGAAATTAATTAGGTTAATTAGTGAGATAACTTATAACCCATGGATAATAATACTCGGTTTAGAGTGGAAAGGCAAGGGAGGATTACAAGGACGAGATGGACGAGGTAGTATAACTAGGTGGGGTCAGGATAATCGTTAGGTGTGCACATTAGTGGAGGGGTGAGAATGTCCTCAAGAGAGTGCGACACTAACTTAAATATGAAGCGCATTCATGCATTTTAAATTACTGCAGTTAATTCACTTGCTAAATATTTTCAAAATGTTTTGGGTTCTAAACCTTTCTATGAAAGACCACAGTTGAATCCCCGGTGATTAATAATAATACCAATTAAAAATATTTAATTTCCTTTTAAATAAATAAATGCGGAAGCGTATATTAAGTGATGGTGGTTCAACAAAACAACAAGGCCGGGTTTTAATATCATAAGAAACAAATTAAAACAACATAATTCAAGTCCTAGAATTTGCCTAAGTCATGATTATTCATTTAAACAAAGTTAGGCGACACCAATATTAGCAAATGACTTGAATAAACCAAATTAACCCAATATTTAATTTAAGTCCCAAATTAAATGCGTGTGATTGTAAAACCAAATTTTATCTTGAAATTAATCTAGCATGCGTTCTAAGTGATATAGAGCAAGATAAAATAAACAGTCACACTACACCGCGATATACGAGGAAAAACCCACTAACGGGAAAAAAACCTCGGGACGGCCCTAGCCTCAAATCCACTAAAAACGGTATTACAAAATATAAGACAAAAGACTTACTTCCTAAACTCGAACCCTCTCAAGCCGTGATGCTTCTTCTTGTATCGACCTCCAATTAGCGGATAACAAATGGAGCTCCACCGCAGTCTCGGAATACACCGATGGGACTTTATATGGTCACCGTCACCCAAGCATGGAGCCTTTCTCCTTTTGGGTAAAATCTCAACAAAAGTCTTCTTTGTGATGGGGTGTAGAAGCAAACCCGAAACGTCTCTTGAATTCGGTAGAGAAAACCGGTGCCAAAACAATCTCCAAGCAATTGATATTTATATAGAAACTTGGATAAACAATTGGGTGTAAACTAGAGTGTGTATGAATTTTTCATTAAAAATGACACTCAAAACTTGAACATTTTCCTAAAGTAATTTTGCTCTCAAACTCTCTTTTGGAGGTAAACAAATGTTGGAAAAGTTATCTTGGAAAATGTGTTTCCCGCACATAATATTGCATGAAAAAAGTTGGTTGAAAACCAAGTGGAAGAGTGGGGAAAAACTGCAAAAAACTGCCAAATAACTGTTCCCGCTGGAAGTTCGTTCGAACGAACATGATTCTCGTTCGAACGAGACTTCTAACGAGTGACCAGCCTGGGCTCGTTAGAGGTTCGTTAGATACCTCGTTAGAACGAGCATTCGTTCGAACGACATATCGAACGACTGTCCAGTTAGGGTCGTTGGCAAAACTCGTTCGAACGAACCTGGTTCGAACGACAAAACTCGTTCGAACGAAACAGGTTCGAATGACAAAACTCGTTCGAACGAAATCTGGTTTGAACGAAAAAACTCGTTCGAACGTCATTTCAAACGAACAACCAGAAAGATTAAAAAATTCGATTTTGGCCCAGAAACTTTTATAAACTTTTATATACTTATTTTTAAGTTTCTAATAGATTCTTTCTGAAAAATAAAATGCAGTTTTTATTAACCTAACACCCAATACAAATTGTTCCAAGCTCGTATATACATATAATTACATTCATACCTTGGGGGCATGGAACCTTAGTTGATAACGTAGAAACGAGGCACGCAAACCGACATTTTGATGAAGCTTTAGATTCTTTGCCGCTACGTCTTCAACATACACTTCATAGGCTTGAGAATATTACAATAAATACTATCCTATGAATAAATGTTTTTGTCCGGAATTGAGCCAAAACTATATATGGACTCAATTGGAAATTTGTGTTCTTACAAATCTCCCCCTTTGGCTATTCCGGGACAAAAACCAAACAAAAATCCTAAAGGGCCGTCAAGCTCTACTGGACTCAAAACATACTCAAAACATAACCCGCCCAATCTTGACTCAACCCAAGGATCAAGCGCTTTGCCATAGAAAGATGCCGCTTTAGAATAATTACTGCACACTTAAGCAAACTCATCAAATGCATAGGGAATATCAAAAGTATTAAATGCAATGAATTAAATACTCCCCCTAAATGAATTATCCCTTTAAACACATGACCTACTTAGAAAGACGTCTCCCCCTAAGATAAATCTCCCCCAAACGAAGATACGATAATAATAGGATTAGATACCATTTCTCCCCCTATCATCATTCTCCCCCTTTTTGTTCGGGAATAGGCAAAGGATAAAGAACTAATAAACAGCATGACAGCATATGGGCAATAAAAACAAGGCAAAGACAAACAAATAACATATATATATATACTTTAAATATACCAATAGAGCACTTGCATATATATATAGATATAAACACACACATGACACAAAATACAATAAGTTTGCACACTCGTATGGCAAAAATGTGTCATATGGAAACGAAAGTGTAGGGGTGTGAACTAGCAACAATTAAATTTAGACCCAAACACTTAAGAAACGTTCACGGAGTTCTCATTTGATTGCAAACTTCATCACAGTTAAATATAACCTCATGTGACAATATAAAGATTGAACTCAATGAACAAACATACACAATGTATACAAGCCTAGCATGATGATGATTCTACAAACCAAATAGAGTCATGACATTAAAGACAACTAGGATAAACGGACATTGTGCAAACCGTTGATATACCATCCAATTCTCCCTCAATGAGCATATATATTCTTTTGTTTGTGAATGAATATATCAAACAAACATAGGCCTTGGCAATTGCTTTCTTTTAAATGCCAAATATTCTGTTTTTAGGCCTTTGGATCACGTATTTCTTTTAGATCCAATCAACGGTGGCTTACTATCGCAAAGGATTTAATTCATCCTTTCGGAGCCCTTCCCCGTGCATATATTAATTTATCATGTTTTCATTTTTCACACAAATCTCACATGCAACGGATTTTGACATGCACTAGTCCTCCTAGGTCATAGATATGTAGATGACTAGATTGATAGGAGAACACCTCAAAAAGCTCAAATATAACATGTGACATTAAGATTTCAAAAGAGCTCGTGCATGTGTGAATAGAGGCATATAGAAATAGAATCCATTTAAACAATACAAAATCCAACTACTCCATATAAAACATGGTAAAGAACATTTTAAGGATTGAAAATCTAAACCAAAAGTTCTAGCCACATGGGAGCGTAAACGATAGGATTCAAACACAAATATATGCCACATAAAGTGTGTCAAACAAAAATACACACAAAACAAAATCTTTTTGAGGTTTTAACATTTGTCAAAAATAAATATTTACTCAAAAGGACAAACAAAAATCATTTGTATTTTTCATTAAGCTTAAATGAAATAAATAAAACACAAATGATAAACAAAAAATCTTTTTATATTATGCACTCAATTCAAACACAAAATATAATACAAAAAGATAAACAAGTCATAGTTTCTAGCATGTGATATGAAATAAGGCAATGACTAGAAAATGACTAAACAAGCATACATTTAGCATATGAATATAGCATGAAGTACAAACGCTAAAGTATGCAAACACTAACACATTTATCCTTTAGATTTAGCAAGGGAGGAGGCATGTGTAAGTAAATGAGAATCAAAATCCCTATTTTGTAAGGCAACCAAGTCGGATTTCCTAACCCAAATTAATGAAGAATTACTATCTTGGGGTGTAGAAACATTAGCTATCGTGGTTACTTTACTATGGGATTTTCTAGGAATTCGTTTAAGATCTAAACAAAATTTCCTAAGATGACCTTGTCGACCATAATGTGTACAAGTAAGAGCATGTCGAAAAGATTTATCTAAGGAGTGATCATTAAATGCATTCCTAGAAGATTCTCCTAAAACATTGGTTTTGACTTTAGGGTTAAAATCATTACAAGAATTGAAGCCTAAACCAAAAGTGTCATTTTTAATTTGGACTGTTCCTAACATTTTATCTAGTTTTTCCGAACGACACTCCAAATCAAATTTGACATTACTAGAATCTTTTAATTTATTTTCCAATTCAACAATGTTAGATTCGAGTAAAGAATTACGCTCTTCAAAAGCAAGAAGCTCCTTTTTCAAGGATTCCATTAAACCACTAAGGCTATCTCTCTCGCCTTCTACATATTCAAGCTTCTCTTGAAGAGTCCTCACATGTGTCCTAAGGTCTTCTATTAAGGCACTTTCATCAATGACCTTGACACTCTCTCTTAAACTCGCTTCTAACTTCAAATTAGCTATTTTCAATTTAATAGATTCTTCATATAATTCATGAAAAGCATTTTGAAGTTCACTCATATCAACCTCATCTTCATTTTCACTTTCTCTTTCTTCTTCACTCTCACTATCATAAAAAATAAGAGAATCATGTACAATGACCTTGGAAGTGGCATGTGCTATAATTTCATCATCCGATGAATTCTCATTATCACTCACATGTCTAGCCATAAAAGCCACAAAATTTTTCTTAGTGGGGGAATCGGGCTTCTCTTCCTTATCACTATCACTAAGGGTCGCATTATATGAAACGGGTCGTTTACCCTCTTTCCTTAGTTTAGTGGGGCACTCAAAAGCCCTATGGCCATAACCTTCACAACCAAAACATTTATTAGACTCGTCCCTATCAATATTTTCATTACTAGGTTTAGGGATCTTATCGGCTTTAGAAATCTTCTTGTTTTTATCATGTTTAGAAGATTCAAATTTCTTAAAATCATTTTTAACTTTATCTTTGTTAAATTTAAGAAATTTTCTAAATTTACGAGCAAACAAAGCCATATCTTCCGAGTCACTATCACTATCGCTCTCTACTACTTGGTTAACCTCTTTGCGGGCTTTTAAAGCAACGCCCTTTTCAATTTTCTTTTCAGTTTTAGAGGGAAACATATCTAGTTCATAGGTTTGTAAATCACCTACAAGCTCTTCTAATTTCGTAGAGGCTAAAGTGGGTAAAGAATTTAAAACGGTCACCTTTGGAATAAATCTATCGGGTAGTGACCTCAAAATTTTCTTTACAACACGGTCGTCAGGTATTTTCTCTCCCAAGTTAAAGGATGAATTAACAATATCAGACAGTCTAGCATAGAATTTATCAAAAGTTTCTTTTTCATCCATTTTGATAGTTTCAAATTGAGTAGTGAGGTTTTGGAGTTTAGAAGCTTTAACGACACTCGTTCCTTCATGAGTTAATTGTAAAATATCCCAAGCTTCTTTAGCGGTTTCACACGTCATAATACGTCGGAATTCATCCGGTGCGACAACGCTAAACAAGGCATTTAAACCTCGGGAATTAAAGTTTGCTAGCTTAAACTCATTTTCAGTCCATCTATCAACGGGTTTGGGAACATGTACATTTTCAATTAAATGTGTTGGTGGGGTCCAACCGTTAACAAAAGACATCCAAACACGTTCATCGATAGATTTAAGTGCCGATTTCATTCGCGCTTTCCAATACGCGTAGTTAGAACCATCAAAAATAGGAAATTTTGAAAATGGGGAAAAATCCATATTTAGCCAAAAAGTAAAGGATCTTTAACAAAATAATTTATCGTTTTTGCCTCTGATACCAATTTGAAAGACCACAGTTGAATCCCCGGTGATTAATAATAATACCAATTAAAAATATTTAATTTCCTTTTAAATAAATAAATGCGGAAGCGTATATTAAGTGATGGTGGTTCAACAAAACAACAAGGCCGGGTTTTAATATCATAAGAAACAAATTAAAACAACATAATTCAAGTCCCAGAATTTTCCTAAGTCATGATTATTCATTTAAACAAAGTTAGGCGACACCAATATTAGCAAATGACTTGAATAAACCAAATTAACCCAATATTTAATTTAAGTCCCAAATTAAATGCGTGTGATTGTAAAACCAAATTTTATCTTGAAATTAATCTAGCATGCGTTCTAAGTGATATAGAGCAAGATAAAATAAACAGTCACACTACACCGCGATATACGAGGAAAAACCCACTAACGGGAAAAAAACCTCGGGACGGCCCTAGCCTCAAATCCACTAAAAACGGTATTACAAAATATAAGACAAAAGACTTACTTCCTAAACTCGAACCCTCTCAAGCCGTGATGCTTCTTCTTGTATCGACCTCCAATTAGCGGATAACAAACGGAGCTCCACCGCAGTCTCGGAATACACCGATGGGACTTTATATGGTCACCGTCACCCAAGCATGGAGCCTTTCTCCTTTTGGGTAAAATCTCAACAAAAGTCTTCTTTGTGATGGGGTGTAGAAGCAAACCCGAAACGTCTCTTGAATTCGGTAGAGAAAACCGGTGCCAAAACAATCTCCAAGCAATTGATATTTATATAGAAACTTGGATAAACAATTGGGTGTAAACTAGAGTGTGTATGAATTTTTCATTAAAAATGACACTCAAAACTTGAACATTTTCCTAAAGTAATTTTGCTCTCAAACTCTCTTTTGGAGGTAAACAAATGTTGGAAAAGTTATCTTGGAAAATGTGTTTCCCGCACATAATATTGCATGAAAAAAGTTGGTTGAAAATCAAGTGGAAGAGTGGGGAAAAACTGCAAAAAACTGCCAAATAACTGTTCCCGCTGGAAGTTCGTTCGAACGAACATGATTCTCGTTCGAACGAGACTTCTAACGAGTGACCAGCCTGGGCTCGTTAGAGGTTCGTTAGATACCTCGTTAGAACGAGCATTCGTTCGAACGACATATCGAACGACTGTCCAGTTAGGGTCGTTGGCAAAACTCGTTCGAACGAACCTGGTTCGAACGACAAAACTCGTTCGAACGAAACAGGTTCGAATGACAAAACTCGTTCGAACGAAATCTGGTTTGAACGAAAAAACTCGTTCGAACGTCATTTCAAACGAACAACCAGAAAGATTAAAAAATTCGATTTTGGCCCAGAAACTTTTATAAACTTTTATATACTTATTTTTAAGTTTCTAATAGATTCTTTCTGAAAAATAAAATGCAGTTTTTATTAACCTAACACCCAATACAAATTGTTCCAAGCTCGTATATACATATAATTACATTCATACCTTGGGGGCATGGAACCTTAGTTGATAACGTAGAAACGAGGCACGCAAACCGGCATTTTGATGAAGCTTTAGATTCTTTGCCGCTACGTCTTCAACATACACTTCATAGGCTTGAGAATATTACAATAAATACTATCCTATGAATAAATGTTTTTGTCCGGAATTGAGCCAAAACTATATATGGACTCAATTGGAAATTTGTGTCCTTACATTCTATAAAACTATTTTCAAAACCTTTTAGGTGTCCAGCCACAGGGACGCCAAGATTGATATTCTACTCTAGGGACACGGAGCTGCGACATATATGGATGTTAGAAAGAGCTTGGATTAGACGCTTCTTTCATCCTTTCCTAGAGTAGGAATCATTTCTCAGTTTCAGTTGTCAGATTTAATTAACACCCTGTATTTTCATACATTAAATATTTAATTAATACGGAAATTCAAAATTTCTTATGTGTCGTAATTTTAATTGAATTAATTATGGTAATTTATATTTAAATATTAATCAGGGAGTGAATGGTTAATATTTAGGGAAACTTATTTACTAAGTGAATAGTAAAAATGTATTTACGTCATCTCGGGTATTGATGATGGGATATGTACTTATTTCAGCCGGGAGTCGGTATAGACTAAATTGGGTGTGAAATAAGGATTTTCATAAATTAATTCGGATGCCAATTTTGAGGGTACGGTTGAGTCCGGATGGGCCGAGATAGTAAGAAAAATGTACCCGGGGTAGTAAACGGGTCACGGGACGTTTTTAGACATAGTCAGGCCCACACGGGGGCATTTGGGTCATTTGGGCATGGCCCATTTGACAAAAAATGGGATTAAAGTTAATTAAATAAATAAAAGAAACAAGGGAACGATTGAATGCATTTTAGAGAAGACTTAGAGGGTTAGGAAACCCTAACAGCAACCAAAGTTAAATTTGAGGATCACAGGAGAGCCAAAAAGAGTCATCTTCAACCTTGAACACTCACGATTCCAAATTTAGACTCTACAAACCCTAAGGCAAGTGGTTAACTTGCTATAGCATGTAAAGTGTATTTCAATTCATATTCATGTGATGTGTGTAATTAAAGAAATTCGTTTTGGGATTTAAAGGGGTATGAACATGGGGTTTTGTAAACCATGAATCTGATTGCTAAATTGATCAGAAAATCATATATAATTTGAATTGTATATTCGTATATGATAAGATGTGTAAATCCGGATGAATTGGAAACGAATTTTTTATCAAGAAATTGATGTTTAAATGGGTTAAAGATTAAATGGAATTTTACCCTAATTTGTAAAAAGAGTAGAGAAAGTAAATTTACTGATGTTGTGGAACTTTATAGATGTTCCCCAAAAGGTTTTTGGTGTCTATTGTCAAGTGGAAAGCTTGGTTTTCAGTGTAGAAGAAACTAGGGTTTGGAAGTGGGCGTCCATGGCTGAAACAGCCAACTCGGGGAAGACGAGGACCTGCTCAATCGATCGATCAAAGGAGGACCATCGATCGATCGATGGTCCGGAAATTTTGACAGTTCGCCCAGTTTTTAATGTATAGGGAAAATAATTAAAAAAAATCCTTCCATGCCTTAATTGTTGAGTAATTAATACATGGGTTTAAATCTAATTAATTGTGAATCAAGGTTAATTAGGATTTGAGGGCGGCTTAGTGTGACATCATAATTAAAGTTAATTGGGATTTGGAGAAATTAGGTGTGACACACTAGAGTTAAATTTTGGATAGTTTATTTCAAAATGATTAAATACGGATGTGGTAGACAAGTCCGGAAATAATGGTTGTGCGATACCGAAATGTAAATTTATTTAGGTAAAGGCTAAATAATTTAGAGTCTGGGATTTAGACTCGGGTGATGTTATTCCGGGCCACGAGAGTAAGTCCGAATATATTGGTTGGGGTGATACCAAAAGAAATTAATGTGCAAATTAATTTATAATAACAGTTGGGCAATAAACTCAAAATAAAATGGAATAGGCTTGTGTCACGGACTTAGTGCACGGTGTAGCCGGGATAATTTATATTTATATATATACGGAGTGTGATAGTATATATATATGATGTGTACAATTAATATCAGTGAATAAATATTATAATTATATACTCTAGTGCTGTAGGGGGAGGTTGCGCATAGTGGATAAATCCCCTAGCTTGAGGAGTAGGGCGAGTATAATCCCAAGTCATAGCGTCCGTTAAATGGGTGATGGGCATATCACTTTCAGGGAAGGAATATGACCGCCTCCAACATGTACGTATTAACCAAGTTAGTGAGAGAATCTAACTTGGGGGTAACTAGGTTATGTGAACATACCTAGTGGGATAACACTATAGAGAATTTATGCCCGGTGAGAATTTACTCGGAAAAGTACTATTATTAAATGTTATATTAGTATGCTTGTGAATATTATAATGTGATTGAGTATATAATTAGGTAAATAATTATATACGAATTAAGTCATACAAAGCATGAGTTGTATTATATGTATAAGAGATGTGGAAGTTATATGAAATTTAAAAGGAAAATGATTTAATTAAGTTGATGATGATAATAACTTAAAAATCATAATTAAGCATACTCGGTTAGAGTAGGGTGGTTGCAAGGAGTCGTATAATTTATCTAGTCATAAGATAAAGCTCTAGGTAAATTTAATTAAGGCATTAATAGTGCACATTAGAGGAGGGGTGAGGATATCCTGAAGGGAGTGCGGAACTAACTAAAATATGGAAAGCATGCATATTTATTTATTACTTCAAGTTAATAATTTGCTAAATGTTTTTCAAATGTTTTTGGGTACTAACCCTTGCTATAAATTTTTAAAAACCTTTTAGGTGTCCAGCCACAGGGACGCCAGGCTTGACTCTATTTCAGGAATCCGTTGCTGCAGCATATGTGGATGTTGCGGGAGTTTTGATAGACGCCTCACTCTTTCATTACAGTTTAGAGACTTATATCAGTTATTTCGAGCATGTCGCTCACAGTCCATTTAGTTTTGTCGGATTTGTTGGGATTGATTACTTGTCTTTATTTTATATTTTTTGAAGTTGGGCCGATGGTTTATTCGGTCAGTCATTTAATTGTGAATGGTTATTTTAGTTAACTAAGATTATTATGTTGTTTTATTTCCGCATGAATTTAATTTGAGTTAATGAAGGATAAAACTTGGCACCAGACTAATTTTCTCACTTAGGTGGTTAATAATTAAAAAGGCGGTAGTGATGCTAAGAATGATCCAACTGAGAGACCTGTTCTAACTTAATTTAGGACTAATCACCCGGGGTTAATTAGGCGGGGTGTCACAGATGGTATCAGAGCATCAGGTTCTAGTGTCCTTAGGATCTGTGCGGCTTTCTACGTTTCAGCGTATCACTCAGTTGTTATAGTGCCCTACTATTAGGACTGTTGATTCATTTTTCGCTCGTGAGATATCGTATTTCTGCTGTGAATATTTTTGTGTGTAAATTATGTACTTACATGATTCAATCTATTTCAGATGCCACCGAGGAGATTGAGAGCAGAGAGGGCTGAGGCTAGGGATGAGGTCATGGAGGCTCATCAGGAGCCACAGGTACCGCCACCACAACCCTCACCCGAGTTGATTTCCACTACTCAGGTGTTAGTGATAGTGGCCCAAGCGGTCGAGGCAGCGATGTGAGCTATGGCAGCTCACTTTCCATAGCCCCAGGCACCGCCTCCAGTGGAACCGGTAGTTTAGGCTCCAGTGGGGCCACCATCTTGACAGAGAGTTATGGAGACCTTTCAGAAGGGTCACTCACCTGAGTTTTGAGGTAGCACAGTTGTAGTAGAGGCTTGTGACTTGAAGAAGAACATTCAGTGCCATCTGCGCATGCTGGAGTGTACCGAGGTACATAAATAAATGCTTGCTACCTTTCGTCTATCAAGGGCAACCTTACAGTGGTGGGAGTCAGTTACCACCGCCGAGGAGCGGGATTTGATGCCGATAGCAGAGTTCTGGGTGCGGTTTGACTGCAAATACTTTCCACCAGCGGTAGAGACTGAGATGAGAGAGAAATTCAGTGATTTAGTACAGGGGGATCGATCAGTGGAAGACTATGAGGAAGAGTTCACCCGTTTGGCAAACTTTGTGCCAAATGAGGTGAGCGATGATGAGCGGAAGAAATCGATATTTATGGATGGTTTAGCCTGGCGAATCAGGCAACATTTGATTGGGAATTCGACATTGGTGACTTATACAGATGTCGTCAATGCCGCACTTGTACATTGCCAGGATCATCGCTTCCATGCGAAGGGGAGCAAGAGAACAAGGGAGCCAAGCCAACAGGACAAGGCGATTACTAGTGGTGACATGAGTGGTACTCAGCAGTAGACTGGCAGTCAGTAAGGGAATCAGGCTAAGAAGTTTAAGCCTGGTGGATTTCGACCGGGAGGACAGGGGTTCAGGCAGGGGCAGTCGGGCCCGAATCAGTAGCAGCAGCAGGTTCCTCAGGGCCGTCAAGGCCAAGGGAACAATGGGGGAGGCCAGCAGGGCCAGCCACGTCAGGGCCAACAGGGCCAATGACAGGGAGATGGTCAGAAATGTTGTTTTATTTGTGGCTAGCCAGGACACTTCAAGAAGGAGTTCCCACAAAGGGCCAGAGGTCAACAGCAGGAGGCCCAACAGGGGCAACGGGGGCAGATACCGCCAGCAGCACCAGCCTCACTTGCCCCACCGCAGCAGGGGCTAATGCACTACGGGCGTTTGTATAACGTCCGGGATGTTCCCAATCCTCCAGCACAGCAAGCACCGCCAGTAGTTGAGGGTATCTTTCTCATTCATGGTTATGAGGGTAGTATTCTTTTTGATACGGGAGCATCGCATTCATTTATTAAATATAATTTTGCTAAACGGGCTGAGTTACTAGAGACCGCGGGTAGTCTTCGGATGTGTGTTGAGTCACCAGTAGGCAGAGGGGCTTCGATTCACTCAATTTGTCGGGGAGTGGACATTTTGATTGGGAGGCTTAGTTTAGCAGCGGATCTCTTGGTGTTAGATATGGAGGGGTACGATGTTATCTTGGGTATGGATCGGTTAGCAGGTTATTGGGCAACGGTGGATTGCTACGAGAGGACGATCGTGTTCTCCATTCCAGGACAGGAGATATTTTTGATAGAGATGTCATTACCTGAGGCTGGGTCATGCACGCATCTGTATTACCTCGAGGAGGAGACCTCACATGAGGTGGCGATTCCGTTGGACACAATCCCAGTAGTGAGGGACTTTGAGGATGTATTCCAGGAGATACCAGGGTTGCCACCTAGCAGAGAAATCGAATTTGTGATCGATTTAGCACCGGGGACGAGGCCGATTGCTCGGGCCCCATACCGTATGGCCCAGTCAGAGATGCGTGAGTTGAGAGAGCAGATTCAGTAGCTTCTGGGTCAAGGTTTCATTCGGCGGAGTACATCGTCGTGGGATGCACCGGTGTTGTTTGTAAAGAAGCAGGACGGCTCACTACGGTTATGTGTGGACTATAGGGAGATGAACAAGGCGACGATACGGAATAAGTATCTGTTGACTAGGATTGATGATCTGTTTGATCAATTGAGAGGGGTGTCTTACTTCTCTAAGGTCGACTTGAGGTCAGGATATCATCAACTACGTATCCGAGAGGAGGATGTTCCTAAGACTGCTTTCCTGTCGCGGTATGGATCTTATGAGTTCAAGGTGATGCCATTCGGTCTCACCAATGCACCGACAGTATTCATGGAACTCATGAACAGGGTTTTCAGGGAGTTTCTCGATCTGTTTGTCATCGTGTTCATTAATGACATCCTGATCTACTCGCGCACCGAGGAGGAACACGCAGAGCATCTACGTATAGTGTTACAGACATTGCGGAATCACCAGCTCTATGCCAAATTCGGGAAGTATGGATTTTTTCTAAGGGAGGTTCAGTTTCTTGGCCACGTGGTGTTAGACCGGGGTATTGCGGTGGATCCAAGTAAGGTATCGGTGGTGAGGGAGTGGGGACAGCCCACGACACCGATCGAGGTGCACAGTTTTCTGGGATTGGCCGATTATTACAGGCGGTTTATTAAAGGATTCTCAAAGATTACGGGCCCTTTGATGAATATGACCCAGAAAGGGGAACCTTTCACTTGGAATGATCATTGTTAATTATCTTTCGATGAGCTAAATGACAAGTTGACATCTGCACCTGTACTTGCATTTCCGAAGGGAGGATTAGAGTATCGGGTTTACACTGACGCACCCTTATAGGGACTTGGGGGTGTGCTTCAGCAAGACGAAAGGGCTATAGCTTATGCGTCTAGAAAGCTAAAGTCCCAAGAGAGGAATTACCCCACTCACGACCTGGAGCTAGCAACAGTCGTTTTTGCTTTGAGGATATGGAGACATTATCTTTTGGGAGAACAGTTCATGTTATTCACGGATCACAAATCACTTCAATATCTATTCACACAGAAGGATCTGAATATGAGTCAGAGGCGATGGCTAGAATTCGTGAAGGACTACTAGTTTGATATTCAGTATCATCCTGGTAAGGCTAACGTGGTAGAAGATACATTGAGCCGGAGACTGACTGGGGAAATATCAGAAGTCTGGAAAATGAAGTGGAGAGAGCTTTGACATGAAGATGATGTATCTAGGGCTTGCATGTCAGCATTATCCATCACACCTGAGATCATTATGCGGGTTGTGAGGGCTCAGGCAAAGGATCAGATCTTCGAGGATAGGGTGAGCTAGTTTCTAGCTGAGGGAGCCGAGGGTTACTCGGTCAGCTCAAAAGGAGGCTTACGCCTTAATGGGAGGTTAATTGTGCCAGAGGATGAGGTGTTGAGGCACGTTGTTATGACAGAGTCCCATGGGTCGAGATTCGCGGTACATCCGGTGGGGATAAGATGTACCAGGATATGAGGAGGCAGTATTGGTGGGTAGGAATGAAACGAGACATAGCAGAGTTCGTTTTAAAATGTGCCACATTTCAGCTTGTGAAAGTTGATCACCAGAGACCATTAGGGATGCTACAATCGTTGGAGATTACGGTGTGGAAGTGGGAGAGCATCTCCATGGACTTCATTACATGTTACCTACATTGCAAAGGGGTCACGATTCCATATGGGTCATTGTGGATCGGTTGACCAAAATGGCCCACTTTCTACCAGTTCGCACAGACTTTGAGACGATGCGATATGTGCAGCTATTTATAGCTGAGATTGTTAAGCTGCACGGGGTATCGGTTAATATTGTGTCTGACAGAGACAAGATCTTTGTGGCCCACTTTTGGCAAAGCTTTCAGGAGGCCATTGACACATAGTTACGTTTGAGTACAACCTACCACCCACAGACTGACGGGAAGACTGAGAGAGTCAATCAGATGCTGGAAGATATGCTCAGAATGTGCATATTAGACTTTGGGGGAGGTTAGGAGAAATATCTTCCTTTGGTAGAGTTCGCGTATAACAACTCTTACCAATTCACGATTGGTATGGCACCATTCGAGGCACTATACATGAGACCTTGTAGTTCACCCACTTGTTGGTTAGAGGTGGGAGACAACAAACTATTGGGGCCGGAGATTATTCAGTAGACGTCTGCCAAGATAGAGCTAATCCGAGGGAGGATTCGAATAGCTCAGGATAGGCAGAAGAGCTACGCTGATGCTTCCTGGAGACATGTGGAGTTAGGGGTTGGGGATCAGGTATTGGTCCGGGTGTCCCCTATGAAAGGGGTGATGAGGTTCGACAAGAAAGGTAAGTTAGCACCGAGGTACGTGGGACCTTTCCCTATTATCGAGAGGGTGGGGCCAGTAGCTTACATGCTAGGATTTCCGGAGCACCTTCAACAGATACACGACGTATTCCATGTGGCATCGCTGAAGAAATATCGCAGAAGCGAGAGGGCTTCTGGCACATTCCACTAAAGGAAATTGATTTACAGTCAGATATCTCATATGAGGAGAGACCGATGGCTATTCTGGATCGTAGTGAGCGAAAGTTACGATCCAAGGTTGTTCCGCTAGTTAGAGTACAGTGGGGTCATCACAACGTTGACGAGTCTACCTGTGAGCGAGAGGAGGATATGCGAGAATAATATCCAGAGCTTTTCACCACAGGTACGACCAAATTTCGGGGATGAAATTCCTTTATAAGGGGGGGAGTATGTAACACCCCGTATTTTCATGCATTAAATAAATAATTAATTCGGGAATTTAAAATTTCTTGTGTGTCGTAATTTTAATTGAATTAATTATGGTAATTTATATTTAAATATTAATCGGGGAGTGAATGATTAATATTTAGGGAAACTTATTTACTAAATGAATAGTAATAATGTATTTACGTCATCTCGGGTATTGATGACGGGATATGTACTTATTTTAACCGGGAGTCGGTATAGACTAAATTAGGTGTGAAATAAGGATTTTTTATAAATTAATTCGGATGCCAATTATGAGGGTATGGTTGAGTCCGGATGGGCCGAGATAGTCAGAAAAGTGTACCCGGGGGTAGTAAACGGGTTACGGGACGTTTTTAGACATAGTCAGGCCCACACGGGAGCATTTGGGTCACTTGGGCTTGGCCCATTAGACAAAAAACGGGATTAAAGTTAATTAAATAAATAAAAGAAACAAGGGAACGGCTGAATGGATTTTAGAGAAGACTTAGAGGTTAGGAAACCCTAACAGCAACCAAAGTTAAATTTGGGGATCACAGGAGAGCTAAAAAGAGTCATCTTCAACCTTGAACACTCACGATTCCAAATTCAGACTCTACGAACCCTAAGGCATGTGGTTAACTTGCTGTAGCATGCAAAGTGTATTTCAATTCATATTCATGTGATGTGTGTAATTAAAGAAATTCGTTTTGGGATTTAAAGGGGTATGAACATGGGGTTTGTAAACCATGAATCTGATTGCTAAATTGATTAGAAAATCATATATAATTTGAATTGTATATTCGTATCTGATAAGATGTGTAAACCCGGATGAATTGGAGACGAATTTGTGGTCAAGAAATTGATGTTTAAATGGGTTAAAGATTAAATGGAATTTTACCCCAATTTGTAAAAACAGTGGAGAAAGTAAATTTACTGATGTTGTTGAACTTTATAGAGGTTCTCCATAAGGTTTTTGATGTCTATTGTCGAGGGGCAAGCTTTGTTTTCAGTGTATAAGAAACTAGGGTTTGGAGGTGGGCATCCATGGCTGAAACAGCCAACTCGGGGAAGACGAGGACCTGCTCGATCGATCGATCAAAGGAGGACCATCGATCGATCGATGGTCCGAAAATTTTGACAGTTCTCCCAGTTTTTAATGTATAGGGAAAATAATTAAAAAAATCCTTCCATGCCTTAATTGTTGAGTAATTAATACATGGGTTTAAATCTAATTAATTGTGAATCAAGGTTAATTAGGATTTGAGGGCGGCTTAGTGTGACATCATAATTAAAGTTAATTGGGATTTGGAGAAATTAGGTGTGACACACTAGAGTTAAATTTTGGATAGTTTGTTTCAAAATGATTAAATACGGATGTGGTAGACAAGTCCGAAAATAATGGTTGTGCGATACCGAAATGTAAATTTATTTTGGTAAAGGCTAAATAATTTAGAGTCGGGGATTTAGACTCGGGTGATATTATTTCGGGCCACGAGAGTAAGTCCGAATATATTAGTTGGGGTGATACCAAAAGAAATTAATATGCAAATTAATTTATAATAACAGTTGGGCAATAAACTCAAAATAAAATGGAATAGGCTTGTGTCACGGACTTAGTGCACGGTGTAGCCGGAATAATTTATATTTATATATATACGGCATGTGATATTATATATATATGATGTGTACAATTAATATCAGTGAATAGATATTATAATTATATTCTCTAGTGCTGTAGGGGGAGGTTGCGCGTAGTGGATAAATCCCCTAGCTTGAGGAGTAGGGCGAGTATAATCCCAGGTCATAGCGTCCGTTATATGGGTGATGGGCATCTCACTTTCAGGGAAGGAATATGACCGCCTCCAACATGTACGTATTAACCAAGTTAGTGAGTGAATCTAACTTGGGGTAACTAGGTTATGTGAACATACCTAGTGGGATAGCACTATAGATAATTTATGCCCGGTGAGAATTTACTCGGAAAAGTACTATTATTAAATGTTATATTAGTATGCTTGTGAATATTATAATGTGATTGAGTATATAATTAGGTAAATAATTATATACGGGTTAAGTAGTACAAAGCATGAGTTGTATTATATGTATAACAGATGTGGAAGTTATATGAAATTTAAAAGGAAAATGATTTAATTAAGTTGATGATGATAATCACTTAAAAATCATAATTAAGGCATAGTCGGTTAGAGTAGGGTGGTTGCAAGGGGTCATATAATTTATCTAGTCATAAGATAAAGCTCTAGGTAAATTTAATTAAGGCATTGATAGTGCACATTAGAGGAGGGGTGAGGATATCCTCAAGGGAGTGCGGAACTAACTAAAATATGGAGAGCATGCATATTTATTTATTACTTCAAGTTAATAATTTGCTAAATGTTTTTCAAATGTTTTTGGGTACTAACCCTTGCTATAAATTTTAAAAACCTTTTAGGTGTCCAGCCACAGGGATGCCAGGCTTGACTCTATTTCAGGAATCTGTTGCTGCAGCATATGTGGATGTTGCGGGAGTTTTGATAGATGCCTCACTCTTTCATTCTAGTATAGAGACTTGTATCAGTTATTTCGAGCATGTCGTTCACAGTTAATTTAGTTTTGTCAGATTGTTTGGGATTGATTACTTGTCTTTATTTTATATTTGTTGAAGTTGGGCCGATGGTTCATTCGGTCAGTCATTTAATTGTGAATTGTTGTTTTAGTTAATTAAGATTATTATGTTGTTTTATTTCCACATGAATTTCATTTGAGTTAATGAAGGATAAAACTTGGCACCAGACTAATTTTCTCACTTAGGTGGTTAGTAATTAAAAAGGCGACAGTGATGCTAAGAATGATCCAACTGAGAAACCTGTTCTAACTTAATTTAGGACTGATCACTCGGGGTTAATTAGGCGGGGTGTCATAATTTATTTATTCTATTATTGGATATTTGTATTGGACTATTTACTTTGGTGGCCGATGGTTTATTCGGCAAGTAGTTAAAGTAATTACTCAGTTGATTTTATTCAGTTGTGTGAATGGTTTATATTTTCCGCATGTTATTGTTTTGTTTAATTAAAAAGATAAAATTTGGCAGCAACTTTTTTGAAATACTAGATGGTTAGTCATTTTTAAAATGGTTTTCGATAGTGATGCTAAGGATGAACCAACTGAGATTCCTATTTTAATTTGGTATAGGACTGATCACCCGATATTTTATTAGGCGGGGTGTCACAGATGGTATCAGAGCATCAGGTTCTAGTGTCCTTAGGATCTGTGAGGCTTTTCACGTTTCAGCTTAGCGTTCTTTGATGTAGAACCCTACCATAGGATTGTTGTATTCTCATACGTATGCGCATTTATGTTCTTCTGCCAATTACTTTATATTTTAGGGTGAACTCATATGATTCGATTCTCATTTCAGATGCCGCCCAGGAGGGAGAGAGCAGCTAGGGCAGCACGATGAGGTGAGACTAGGGAGGCTCATCAAGAGCCAGAGTTATCGCAGCAACTGCCAGAGATAATTTTGGTAGCACGGGTAACTGAATTTGTGGCACAAGTAGTTGAAGCGACGATGATCGCAATGACAAGGTACTTTTCATGAGATCAGCCACAGGCGTTAGTGGTACCGGATGTTCAGGACCACCCGGGGCAGTCGGAGTGGCAGCAAGTATGAGAGGTCTTTCAAAAGGGCCACCCACCAGAGTTTCGAGGGGGGTCAGATGAGTTGCTAGTGTGTCAGTGGAAGAGAGATATCTAGCGTCACCTACGCAAGGTAGATTGCAATGAGGTGAAAAAGCTAATGCTAGCCACTTTTAAGTTAGTGGGAGTACCGCTACAGTGGTGGGAGTCGATCACCATAGTTGAGGAAAGGGATACATTAGCAATTGCAAAGTTTTGGGTGCGGTTCGATTGCAAGTATTTTCCGCCAGCGGTGAAGACCGAAATGAGGAGAAAATTTAGAGAGGTGTCTCAGGGGGACCGTTTAGTGGCCGATTACGATGAAGAATTCACTCGTTTGGCAAATTTTATATCGGATGAGGTAAGAAATGGAGAAAGAAAGAAATCAAGGTTCATGGATGGGTTAGTCTGGAGGATCAGACAATATTTGATTGGTAATCCCGCATTAGTAGCTTATACAGATATAGTTAATGCAACGCTCCTTCACTGCCAGGCATATCTCTTCCACGTGAAAGGAAGCAGGAGGGGAGTGGAAACCAGCCAGTCAGATAAATCAGGTGGGAATAGTAATAGTGGGGTATACTAGCAGCAGATAGGGGGACATCAGGGGCAGGATTTCCGGCAGGGGAATCAGGCGAAGCAATTTAGGTCTGGAGGCTATCAACAGGATGGCTAGGACTTCCGGTAAGGTGAGCAAGGAAGGGATCAGTGGCAGGATGAATTTATTAGGAGGTGTTTCATTTGTGGGTAAGCGGGACACATGAAGAGAGATAGTCCTCAGTGAGGAAGGGGTCAACTACATGACGAGGTCCTGGATGTGTAGCCACTACGACAAGTCATGGGTGCGTTCGGGCAGGGGGAAGCTTCTCAGGAACCCGAGGATCAGCCATTGCATCTAGAGTATGGAGGTAATTATTTTTTATCCTATGGGAATGGGGTATGTTTTGAGTGGCAGTGAGGGTGCACTGGCTATAGCAGCCATAGTATGTAGATAAAATTTTCCGTGGGGTAGCGGAGTCCTTTGGTGTTAACCACGAGAGAGTTGAGGTGCACACTGAGAGAAGGTTTGAATAATGCGAGGGGTCGCTACTTTCGAGAATTATGTAAGTAGGGTAGATGATTTTTAATATCGGCTGGATAGCGATAGATTTGAACTATTATGAATAGTGGGGGTAAGTTTTGGTGTTCACGACACCAGGGTATGAATGATTTTTTTTTACTAAGTATCACCTGAGAGGGCATTTAGCCTATATATATATATGTTGTATTGTGTGGTGCGATAGACACATAATGAGGTCTTGTGTTCTCATATTTTATCCCAATAAGTAAGGGAGTCTACTGAAGTGAATCAGGGTGGCTAAATTTATTTTCGGGCAGGGAGAGATAACTCGGGATTTATTTTGCGCAAGAACTAGTGATAGTAAGGGCGCGGTATTTTATGTTGTCTTTTGTAGCATAAGAGTAGGCGTGAATGTTTTTGTGTTAATAGACAAGTATTTAGGGCTACGTACTATGGACTGAGGGTCAGACAGATCTCAACGACCGACAATGTTAAGTAGTAGTGTATTGGGGGGGGGGTTCCTTATTTGGATTTCACTTGCGAGACGTCCCACGCATGAAACTTAGCGCAACGTTGGAAGTGAGGAGATGTTTGTTCATTAGTACATGGGTTGGGTACCCGGGTTATTATTCATATACGTGATATGACTACGGGTTGAAAGCTATATTATGGTTCACGACTAGCATAGTCGGGTAAATTTCGTGCGGTAAAGCACGCGGATAGGGTGTATGGGCACCCAGGTTAATTAAGACAACTTTTGTGTGGTCAAGCATGGGTAAGGGTGTATAGGTGCCCTGATTAATTAAAATGCATATTTGTGTAATTTATAGTTAGAAGCGGGAGAGATAGATATAACGAACTTAGAGGCACATGTCTAGAAAGTGATATTCAAAGCTTGCAGCACTAGGCTCATCTTAATTTCGAGGACGAAATTCCTTTGTAAGGGGGAAGTATGTAACACCCCGTAATTTTGAGGATTTAGTATTTAATTATTTTTCGGAGAAATAATTTTGAGGATTTAGTATTTAATTATTTTTGGGAGAAATAAAATATTTAAATTGGAGAAACTTAAATTTATGATTTGGAGAATTTATTTGAGTGGGAAGAATTATTTATAATTGGCGACTTTAAGTTTAATTGTTCGAAATTTCATGTGTCGCATTTTGAGGTCAAAATTGGAGAATGTTATAAAATATTTCGGATGACAATTCTAAGTGCGCGGTTGAGTCTGAATGGGTCGAGATAATCATTAAAGAGTACTCGAGGGTAGTAATCGGGTCTCGGGGTATTTTTGAGCATAGCCGGACCCACACGGGGTGATTTGGGCCATTTTAATTAGGCCCGTATGGCCTAAAACGGGATTAGGTGTTTTAAACCTAATTGGGGGAAAAGTTGGACGTCAGTTAACAAATTCTAAACCTAGGTTTTGAGAGAGACAGAGGAAAGAAAATCAAGAGCGAATTGGGGATCTTTTGGAGCCAAAAGTGAAAGTTTGTCATCAAACCATTCCCTATAACGGATCAGACCCTATGAACAATTCCAGGAAAGTGGTTAACTATTGTGATTTTAAATTGATGATAATCAATTCATACTATGGGAGGTGTAAACCAAAATTCATTTTGGGTGGGTATTCATGTAAAATTGGATTTTCAGTAATTGATACACTTTAATGGGATTAAGGGTGAAATTAATTATGTTTATTATTATGGAATGTAGAGGTGTGAATCGTATGTTAAAACCAGTAAGAGTAGAAAGTTATTTTTTGTTAATAGGAATGAAAATCGTATTGGAGATTCGAAACCCGGATAAAACCCAAATTGGGAAAATGTTGGAATTAATGGAAATTAGTTGATTAATTAAGGTCTCTAGGATGTTTAGACCCTTTTATTATGTGGAGATAAGGTTAGTTATGATTGGGTAAGGGTTTGGAATGAAACAAAAAACTTGAGGGTTCATCAATGGCTGAAACAGCAAGCCGCAGAAGACAAATACCTGTTCGATCGATCGATCGACCTAAGGGATCGATCGATCGATGGTCCCAGAATTTTGGCAGTTCGACCTGTTTATATATATAAGGGAAATTAGTTTAGAATTTAATGCCCTACTTTTATTTAGTGATAAATTCTTATGTGACACATATTCCTTAACAATTATAAGGGAATATAATTAGGTTTAGGAGGGTGATAATTGTATGTCACGGGACGATTAAATTTCGGGAATTAATTCGTAGGTATTGGTTTTGGAACGAGGGAAAAGGTTCGGATATCGCACTTAAGTGGCACTACATTATTAAAGGAATCGAGGTGTAATTAATTAGCGGGGGGGGGGGGGCATATAGAATCGGGTTCTAACGATGGTACGGGCCAAGTGAGCGAGTCTGGGTATAATATTTGGGTGACACTAAGTGTTAAATTAATTAATGTGTAAATTAATTAAAATTAGAGTCGGACCATAGACTCAGATTGGTGTGATTAATTAATGTGTAAATTATTTAAATTAGAGTCAGACCATAGACTCGGATTGGTAATAATTAATTAATGTGCAAATTAATTAAATTAGAGTCGGACTAACTCGGAAATAAATAAATTATTAAAGAGCGAATTAATTAAATTTGAGTCGGACCATAGACTGGGGAAAATATAGGCTTATGTTACGGATTTTAGTACACGGTAAAGCAAAAATTTATATTATATATATATATATATATGTTGTGGTGATAGTATATATACATGTGTACTTTTTGTGTGTTATTAAATATCAGGGACTAGATATTTATTTAAGTTATATAATCTAGTGCTATCAAGGGAGGTTGCGCGATGTGGGTGAATCCCCTAGCTTGAGGAGTAGGGTGAGTATATTGTGACACCCCGACTAATTAAATACCAGGTAGCTACTCCTTTATTGAAATTAATACAAAATGTCGAGTTGGTTCAGTTCATAGCATCATTGTCGAAAATATTTTTAACAATTACTAGCCACCTAATATTTAAAAAGTAAGTTGTCAATTTTAATTAAATTAGATTAACATACAACCAAATTAAATTATGAAATACTAATACCACAACCACATCACATTCGCAATAGAATAACAATGTAATAGACTGGATCTGGAGGAATACTCCTCTAAATAATCCGAATGCTGAATACAATCAAATAAAAAATTTGAATTACTAATTAATAAAATCGAAATCTGAAATAAAACTGAGTAAATAAGATGTCTCTAAAAGAAAAGGGGCGACATGCCCTACAAATGAATAAATCTGAAATAGAGTCAAGGTAGAAAGTGGAGGCGTCTACTATCGAGGTCCTGTAACTTCCAAAGCAGCTACAACACGTCACTGGAATGGAACTCCTACGCTTGGTGTTCTAGTGGATGGGCACCTAAAAGGTTTTTAAAATAAAATAGATTTGAAAGCAAACGGGTCAGAACCCGATTGTGAAAATAGTATAAAATATAGCAAGTGTTTAATATCATTAAACAGTGACTATAAAATACATGATAGTGCGTGCACTCACATGAGTTCCTCACCTCTCAACTAATTGTGCACACATATCATACCCGTACCCGTCTTAGTTATTCTAATACCTAACTAGTCCAATCCGTAACCTGACATTACTTTACAATTCAAAGTTCGATTCTTAACATCTTAATATAATCTGAAAGTCTTACTGTTATTACTCAGAATTAGTTATAATACTTTATAAGAATTTCTCCATCGTTAACTCTACTAAAAATGTTACAATTATTCACACTTACACTTTAATAAACAATTCATCTCAATTATCAGTATATTAATCTCATCACAAATATACAATAATAGAACCCCTAGGCTAAGCTGCGGTGCACACATACTCTGCTATCGAATCCCGGTAGATCACGTACATGAGGACCACGTATTCCGAATCTCTCAGGAATCGTTTCAATAAGCAACAATCACACATAATGGAGGTGAACATAGCTCACATACCCATGGGTCACGCACATACCTACGCTCCCATGGTCAGCTGACTTATTAACTCACCAATAAGTCATTCTCTGACCTATGTCCTTGAGGTACCAATATAAATCCCCCCGTAGGCACACAAAGATTAGATGGTCCTGATCGAAAGCCGACCTCCCGTGATAGCAAGTATGGTAGGTATGTTATACACATATAAGTCCATACACTAAGAATTCACACATCTTAGATATCTTATAATAATAATAGAGGTATATTTTATATTCTTATACCGTCATTAAATGTTGTGCATTTACAAGTTTCCGAATAATGTACAATATAGATCGCCAACACTTCGCAAATTCGAGTACTTACAACCTAACCCATAGAAGTTATCAGGCCTTTGTATAATTTCAGGTTTAAATCCTCGACGTACTCCAATCTCACAATTATACCCACTAATTAATAAGGGAAGAATCACACTTAATTAAATAAGCCTACGGAAAGTTCGAAACTAAAATCGGCCAAACAAGGTCATTCTGTCAACTCGTTAGAAATCTCGTTCGAACGAGGTGGTTCGAACGAGTGTTCGTTTGAACGAAAGCCTTCGAACGAACTCGTTAAAATCTGTACTGGAATCTCGTTAGAAGCTCGTTGGAATGAGGCCGTTCGAACGACCTGGGTCGGTCTTCTAACGAGATGGCAGAAAATGCCCAGAATTTCCCCAACTTCATTTTTCACCAAATTCATTTCTCCAAATCCATCCTAAGTTCGTACTAATTAAGTTTTTATATCTTTGAACTACACTAAGTCACCCTAGGATGCTTCTCAACATATTTTTGGGTTCAAATCTTACTAATCAACATGTAATAACCATAAATTCCCAAATCTTACCCCAAACCCTATGAACATGAACCCAGAATTTTATTGTACATAAATACTCATCATAAAATCGTTTTCAAAACATCAAAGTTATGTTTTGGGTACCAATTTCGTCCATAATCATTCTACATGCAATCCCTAACCAAAATTAAGAGTTTCTACAACAATCGCATTGGGTTTTCATCAAAACTTTCAAAGCATATAAAGTTTCTACACTAAACATGGAGGAAATATTCATTGTAATTAATAACATCAAATCACTTGCCTTAGGCTTGTTATTTAGATTTGTTGTCGGTGATAATAGGTTGATTCTCTCCTCTTTCTTGTCACAAATCCTTCCAGAATGGTGGTGATGGTTGATGGTTTTGGTTTGGACCTCTTGAAACCTCTCTCCAACTTCTCTCAAAACCCCCGTAGCCCACTCTTTTATCTTTTGATGATAATGGCCTTAGTGGCCTTTCTAATAATATATAATTAAACTCTAAAATTCGTGGGTTTTATTTCCTCAATTTTTTAAAATTACCAAAATACCCTTCTGGGTTGCCGGTTTGGCCTAAAAATGCCCCGGGACCCAAACTAAACTCCCGACTAGTGTTTTCTGACTATTTCGACCCTTCTGGACACGTTGGTGCACTCAAAATGAGCATTTGGTTGATAAAATATAAATTACTTTTTAATCTAATTAATTTCATTCCTGACGCGACTGACACGCGCGTCCCAACTTAATTTCCCAAATTGTCGTATTTCTGCCTCGCGATAATTTTAATATTTTCAATACTCATATATTACCATATATTCTCAGTTATATATTATTCTAACATCATAATCAAATACCAATTCACATCTTACTAGTATTTATCTCCGAATTAATTGATTAATTTCCAAATTAATTCTCATTTAATTCAATTAATCCATTAAATAAAAATCAATAAAATTACGAGGTATTACATACTTCTCCCCTGATAACAGAATTTCGTCCCAAAATTTGGAACTAAATAATACCTGGTAAAAATAACTCTGGATAACGCTCGCGCATCTCATCCTCACACTCCCATGTGGACTCCTCGGCATTATGATGCCTCCACTGAACACGTACTAATGGTACTATCTTCGACCTCATTTTTCTCTTGACACGGTCCAGAATGGAAATCGACCCCTTCTCATAGGAACTATCAGGATCTATATCGATGTACTCTAAAGTAATGTGAGTATGGGCTAAATCGTCCCTAAGATATCTTCTTAGCGAGGAAATATGGAACACGTCGTGAATCCTATGCAAGTGCTTCGGTAACCCAAGTCTATACGCTACTGGTCCAATCCGCTCGATAATAAGAAATGGCCCCACATATCTTGGTGCCAGTTTTCCCTTCTTCCCAAAATGCATAATCCCCTTCATCGGAGACACTCTGAGTAACACCTGGTCCCCCACCTTGAATTCTCTTAAGAACCTCTTGGCATCAGCATATCTCTTTTGTCGGTCTTGAGCTACCCGAATACGGCTCCATATCATCTCTATCCTTGCCGAAGTATCCTGAATCACTTCCAGCCCAAGGAGTTTGTTATCCCCCACCTCTAACCAACATGCTGGGGAACGACAAGGTCTACCATACAACGCCTCGAATGGAGCCGTGCCAATTGTGAACTGATAGGAGTTATTATAGGCAAACTCCACCAGTGGAAGGTACTGCTCCCAACCACCTCTAAAGTCTAGGATGCACATACGTAACATGTCCTCTAACATCTGGCTCGTCCGATCGATTTTCCCATCTGTCTGCAGGTGATACGCCGTGCTCAGTCGTAACTCCATACCCATGGCCTCCTAGAAAATCTCCTAAAATCGTGAAACAAATATCTTATCTCGGTCAGACACTATATTGAGAGGTAACCCGTGAAGTCTCACTATCTTCGCTATGAAAATCTGGGCATACTGTCTCGTAGTGTAGTCTGTTCGGTCTGGCAGAAAATGAGCAACTTTGGTCAAACTATCCACGATTACCCATATGGAGTCGTGACCCCTCTGCGAAGTAGGTAACCCCGTGATAAAGTCTATAAAAATGCTCAACCATTTCCACATCGGAACCTCTGACGGGTGTAGAAGTCCTGCCGATCTCTGATGGTCCACCTTTACCAGCTGACAAGTGGCACATTTAGAAACGAACTCTGTAATATCTCTCTTCATCCCGCTCCACCAGTACTCTCACGTCATGTCCTGGTACATCTTATCCCCGCCAGGATGTACTGCAAGTCGCGAACCGTGCGACTCTGACATTACTTCGTGCTGCAAGTCTTCCCCTTCTGGAACAACCAGTCTCCCATTGAAGCGTAAGGCCCCATCTGAACTAATGGTATAGGACTCGGCTCCCTCTGCTAGTAGTCAAACTATATTCTCTTGACAGAACGAGTCTTTTGCCTGGGCCTGTATCACTCTCACAACAATCAGAGGCGTAACGGTCATCACAAACATGAATGATCGAGCCACTGCATCCTGGTGTCCAAACTCCTTCCACTTTGCTTTCCACACTTCGTCCACCTCACCTACTGGCATACGGATCAACGCGTCGGCTACCACGTTAGCCTTCCCTGGGTGATATTGGATATCGAACTGATAATCCTTCATGAATTCAAGCCACCTACGTTGACGCATATTCAGTTCTTTCTGCGTGAAGAGGTACTGTAGAGACTTGTGGTCCGTGAACAAACGGAATTTATCTCCCAAGAGATAATGTCTCCAAATTGAAGAGAAAATACGACTTTCGCTAACTCCAAGTCGTGGGTGGGGTAATTCTTCTCGTGAGGTTTGAGCTTACGGGAAGCATAAGCTATAGCCTGACTCTCCTGTTGTAGTACACCTCCAAGTTCTTGTAAGGATGCATCAGTGTAGACTAGATACTCAATTCCCGGTTTGGGCAAGGCTAACACTGGCGCTGAGGTCAACTTGTCCTTCAACTCATCGATTGCCAACTGACAGGCATCGCTCCAGATGAATGGCACACCTTTGCGAGTCATATATGTCAAAGGACCCACTATCTTAGAGAAAACCCGAATAAACCTCCTGTAGTATCCTGCTAGGCCCAAGAAACTATGGATCTCAGTCGGTGTCATGGGCTGTCCCCACTTTCTCACCGCCGATACCTTCCCCGGATCAACTGATATCCCCCGGTCTGAAATGATGTGCCCTAAAAACTGAACCTCTTTCAGCTAAAACCCACACTTATCGTACTTTGCATATAGCTCGTTCTGACGCAGTGTCTGCAAAACCTGCCTCACGTGATCGACGTGTTCCTCCTCTGTCTGGGATTAAACCAGAATGTCATCAATAAAGACGATGACGAACTGGTCTAGGAACTCTCTGAATACCCTATTCATCAAGTCCATAAACACGGCTGGGGCATTGGTTAGGCCAAAAGGCATAATCCGAAACTCATAGGAACCATATCTCGTCAAGAAGGCAGTCTTCGAGACATCCTGTTCCCTGATACGTAACTTATGGTATCCCGATCGCAAGTCAATCTTTAAGAAGAAGGAAGTTCCTCTCAACTGGTCGAATAAGTCATCGATTCAGGGAAATGGATACTTATTCCGTATCGTGACTTTATTCAACTCTCGGTAATCTACACACAACCTCAACGATCCATCTCTCTTCTTCACGAACAGCACAAGGGCACCCCATAGCGAGGTACTCCTACAGATAAACCCCTGACCCAATAACTGCTCTATCTGTTCTCGTAACTTCCTCATTTTTTCTAGAGCCATACGATAAGGCGCGGGGGCTATTGGCCGAGTGCCCGGCGTCAAATTGATAACAAAGTCTATCTCCCTACTAGGAGGTAACCCAGGAATATCCTAAAATACATCAGCGAACTCACTAACAATGGGAATCGAATCGAGTGGTATTACCACTTCCTTAGAGGTCTCCTCCTCTATATAATACAAGTGAGTGGACGATCCTCCCTCAGGACGAGGCATCGCCACTAAGATCATCTCCTGCCCTGGTATGGAAAAAATAATACTCCTGCTGAAACAATCAATCATGGATCGATACACAACTAGCCAATCCATACCAACGATCACATCGTACTCAGTCATATCTAATACTAATATATCAGCAGGCAAAGTAAACCTCCCAATCTCTATACCCACACCTCTACAAATAAGAGAAATCACAGAACCCCTACTCAACGGTGAATCTACGCAAGTAATCATACTCTCTGCAGTGTCTAACAACACTATAATGCGTGCAAATTCTGTGACAATGAAACAATGTGTGTCTCCTGTATCAAATAAAATACGCCCCATAGTCCCCTGAATAGAGAACATACCCTCAATAGCAGGTGGATCCTGTGGGACTGCAGCCTACTGGAGCTGATAACTCGCCCGTACTGAAGCTGTCCCTGCTAGACTGGGACTGCTGGGATAGGTGGCAAAGTAGGCATCTGCGGTGGTGCCGGGAGGGCGACGGGAAACATAGACCTCTGGGGCTCATGTCGAGCACCCTGTTGCTGCTGTGGGATCCTGCCCTTATCAGGACACTCCTGGAACTTGTGGCCAATCTTGCCACAAATGAAACATTTCCCCGAAAAGTTTCCCCCTCTCTGACCCTGCTACCCACAGCCCTGATGACCGTTGCCATTTCTCCACTGGCCATGCTGGCCCTGCTGAAACTGCTGCTATTGGCCATGCTGACCCTATTGACCCTGATGGCCATGTTGACCCTGCTGGCCATTAGAAAAACCTCCCTGACTATTTATGAAACCTCTAGATCGAAATCTCTTAGAATCCCCCTTTTGGGAACTCTGATCACTCTGCCTGTGCTAACCCTGAACTGATGGTGCCCCGTTGGCACCATATCCCCCTGTCCTGCCCTGATGTCTAGACTCTCCTGATCGCTTACCCTCTGATAAGTGAAAGTGTTGGTCCTGGAAGTGAAGCAGTGCTGTGTTAACCACATCAGAATAAGTGGCCAACGAGATATTTCCTAGTACATGCTGACGGATCCTCCAAGTCAACCCATCCATAAACTTCTGTATCTTATTCTCCTCTGTCGGAATCTCATCGGGGACGATGTTCAAGAGATTTGTGAACTCGGCCTCATATTCAGCAACTGTCCTCCCCTTCTGCTTGAGTTTCATTAATTTTCTCCTCATCTCGCTGTGAACGGCTGAGGGAAAATACTTGCGATCGAATCGCACCCAGAACTCCTAAATAGTAAGAACATCCCTCTCCTCCGCGGTGGTAACGGACTCCCACAACTGCAACGCTGAACCTACCAGCTTAAAATTAGCCAGTATCTGCCTCTGTACATCTGTACACTCGTACATCCTCAAGTGTCTTTGGATGTCCTTCTTCCACTAATTGGACACAACGATGTCGGAGCTACCTGCAAACTCCAGAGGGTGTGCCTTCTGAAAAGCATCACGAACACGTTCCCAAGTAGATGGGAATACATGAGCCTGTACTGGTGCTACTTTCGGCGCCAAAGGCAGTGCCTGCTACACAACTGCTAGAGCGACATTTATCGCTTGGGCTATAATAGCGGCAACCTCGGCGGCAATCATGGTGCCCTGAACTGGTGCAGGCTGTGGATCGGGCTGAGCATCCCTGAGGACTCACTATGCACGTCGTGGAGGCATCTAAAATGAAATAGAAGTCGTATAAGTCTACAGTTATTATCTCAAAGTAGCTGAAGAGCGAAACATACACAATAGAATACAACAATCCTAAAATATAGGGCTCTGTATCAAAGAACGCTACGCGAAAACATAACAAGCCGTACAGATCCTAAGGAGACTAGAACCTGATGCTCTGATACCACCTGTGACACCCCGACTAATTAAATACCGGGTAGCTACTTCTTTATTGAAATTAATACAAAATGTCAAGTTGGTTCAGTTCATAACATCACTGTCGAAAATATTTTTAACAATTACTAGCCACCTAATATTTAAAAAGTGAGTTGTCAATTTTAATTAAATTAGATTAACATACAACCAAATTAAATTATGAGATACTAATACCACAACCACATCATAGTCACAATAGAATAACAATGTAATAGACTGAATCTGGAGGAATACTCCTCTAAATAATCTGAATGTTGAATACAATCAAATACAAAATTTGAATTACTAATTAATAAAATCGAAATCTGAAATAAAACTGAGTAAATAAGATGTCTCTAAAAGAAAAGGCGCGACATGCCCTACAGATGAATAAATCTGAAATAGAGTCAAGGTAGAAAGTGGAGGCGTCTACTATCGAGGTCCTGTAACTTCCACAGCAGCTACAACACGTCACTGGAACGAAACTCCTACACTTGGTATCCTTATGGCTGGGCACCTAAAAGGTTTTTACAAGAAAATAGATTTGAAAGAAAATGGGTCAGATCCCGATTGTGAAAACATTTTAAAATATAGCAAGTGTTTAATATCATTAAATAGTGAATATAAAATATATGATAGTGCGTGCACTCACATGAGTTCCTCACCTCTCAACTAATTGTGCACACCTATCGTACCCGTACTAGTTATTCTACTATCTAACTGGTCCAATACGTAACCTGACATTACTTTACAATTCAAAGTTCGATTCCCAACATCTTAATATAAACTGGAAGTCTTACTGTTATTACTTAGAATTAGTTATAATAATTAATAAGAATTTCTCCATTGTTAACTCTACTAAAAATGCTACAATTATTCACACTTACACTTTAATAAACAATTCATCTCAATTATCAGTATATTAATCTCATCACAAATATACAATAATAGCACCTCTAGGCTAAACTGCGGTGCACGCATACTCTGCTATCGAATCCCGGTACATCACGTACATAAGGACCACGCATTTCGAATCTCTCAAGAATCGTTTCAATAAGAAACAATCATACATAATGGAGGCGAACATAGCTCACATACCTATGGGTCACGCACATACCTACACTCCCATGGTCAGCTGACTTATTAACTCACCAATAAGTCATTCTCGGACCTATGTCCTTGAGGTACCAATCTAAATCCCCTCGTAGGCACACAAAGATTAGATGGCCCGGATCGAAAGCCGACCTCCCGTGATAGCAAGTATGATAGGTATGTTATACAAATATAAGTCCATACACTAAGTATTCACACATCTTAGATATCTTATAATAATAATAGAGGTATATTTTATATTCTTATACCGTCATTAAATGTTGTGCATTTACAAGTACCCGGATAATGTACAATATAGATCGCCAACACTTTAGAAATTCGAATACTTACAACCTAACCCATAGAAGTTACCAGGACTTTATATAATTTCAGGTTTTAATCCTTGACGTACTCCAATCTCACAATTATACCCACTAATCAATAAGGGAAGAATCACACTTAATTAAATAAGCATACGAAAAGTTCGAAACTAAAATCGGCCAAACAAGGTCATTCTGTCAACTCGTTAGAAATCTCGTTCGAACGAGGTGGTTCGAACGAGTGTTCATTCGAACGAAAGGCTTCGAATGAACTCATTAAAAGGGGTACTGGAATCTCGTTAGAAGCTCGTTCGAACGACCTGGGTTGGTCTTCTAACGAGATGGTAGAAAATGCCCAGAATTTCCCCAACTTCGTTTTCACCAAATCCATTTCTCCAAATCCATCCTAAGTTCGTACCAATTATGTTTTTATATCTTTTAACTACTCTAAGTCACCCTTGGACACTTCTTAACATATTTTTTGGGTCAAATCTTACTAATCAACATGTAATAACCATAAATTTCCAAATCTTGCCCCAAACCCTATGAACATGAACCCAGAATTTTATTGTACATAAATACTCATCATAAATTCGTTTGAAAACATCAAAGTTAAGTTTTGGGTACCAATTTCGTCCATAATCATTCTACACGAAATCCCTAACCAAAATTAAGAGTTTCTACAACAATCCCATTGGGTTTTCATCAAAACTTTCAAAGCATATAAAGTTTCTACACTAAACATGGAGGAAATATTCATTGCAATTAATAACATCAAATCACTTGCCTTAGGTTTGTTCTTCAGATTTTTTGTCGGTGATAATAGGTTGATTCTCTCCTCTTTCTTGTCACAAATCCTTCCAGAATGGTGGTGATGGTTGATGGTTTTGGTTTGGACCTCTTGAAACCTCTCTCCAACTTCTTTCAAAACCCCCGTAGCCCACTCTCTTGTCTTTTGATGAAAATGGCCTTAGTGGACTTTCTAATAATATATAATTAAACTCTAAAATTCGTGGGTTTTAATTCCTCAATTTTTTAAAATTACCAAAATACCAGTCTGGGTTGCCGGTTTGGCCTAAAAATGCTCCGGGACCCAAACTAAACTCCCGGCTAGTGTTTTCTGACTATTTCGACCCTTCCGAACACGTTGGTGCACTCAAAATGAGCATTTGGTTGATAAAAATATAAATTACTTTTTAATCTAATTAATTTCATTCCTGATGCGACTGACACACGCGTCCCAACTTAATTTCCCAAATTGTCGTATTTCTGCCTCGCGATAATTTTAATATTTTCAATACTCATATATTACCATATATTCTCAGTTATATATTATTCTAACATCATAATCAAATACCAATTCACATCTCGCTAGTATTTACCTCCGGATTAATTGATTAATTTCCAAGTTAATTCTCATTTAATTCAATTAATCCATTAAATAAAAATCAATAAAATTACGGGGTATTACCTATATGCCCATGTCATAGCGTCTGGTATATGGGTGAGGGGTTTATCTCACTTTCAGGGAAGAAATATGACCGCCTCCACTACGTTTATATTTTGGGCTAGGTTGGTGAGTGATTCCAACTTGGGGAACTAGGTTATGTGAGCACACCTAGTGAGATAGTATTTTAGAGGGAATCATTCGATGAGGGTATACTCGGAGGGATGGATATACATATGAATTATCTGTGGATGTTTTAGTAAAGGTACGTATATAATGGTGGTAAATATTATATGCGGGTAATAATACAGTGTGTGATGTAATTGTTTTATATATCTTGTGTCTGAGTCATATGATAATATTTAAAGGAAATTAATTAAGTTAATTAGTGAGATAACTTATAACCCTTGGATAATTGTAAGGACATATTTTCATAGGTTCGTTATCAATTGATTATGTCATATATCGCTACACCGTCGAAAAGCCTTCAAGAGACATCTACATCAAAGACGGTTCCGAATTACTCAAGTTCTGCATTATTCAAGACTCCGCAAAGTTTACTTTGGTAAGGTTATGTTTTAAATACCTTTACTTTTCACTTAGAGATTTTGGGAGATTTTTACAAAATACTTTCTAAGTGTTGGAGCGGAGTTTTTCGTCAAATATTGAGAATGAGTATTTTTCTAAGTTTTGAAGCGGACCTCGATTTTGACCCCCACGTCGTTTGCGCGAGATAATCATCTCGTTCGAACGAGATTGGAAGTCACGCGATGTCGTTTGAACGACATGCGTACTTCGTTCGAGCGCCATATGCTTCTCGTTCGAATGAGCTCGAATTTTGAGGCGGTATGTTTTTTTATAAATACTCATTAAATGGTAACGTTTTCATTAAGAAGTCCATACGTTTTCCAAAACAGAAACACTGCCAAAGTAGTAATCTTTAGGCTTCTTCTTTTAGGGTTTTAATCCCTTTTTGATTTACAATTCACAAAACTCCCATATTGCTTTAGTGAATTGTTTTGGTGTTCAAGAACACATCTTTGCCTTTGTTTATATTTTGTTGAGTGCATCTCTACACCGTATGGCTGCGTGTCATTAAGGATCTTGCTGCGTGAAGATTCTTTGCTGAAGATAGGACTGCGAGTCCTTGGAGGGTGCTGCAGGTATTCTCTTGCTGAGTTCAAGACTGCGAGTCTTTGTGGGTTGGTTGCGTGTTGATCCATTGCAGATTTCTCTATGTAATTGTTAGTTGCGATTTATAGATTCATAGTGAAATAAAAGTTTTACCCGAAAGGAATTTTTTTCCTGAAATCTGTGTCTCAGTATATTTGTTGTGTCGCATGCGGTATTTGTTTATGGTTTGAAACACGCACAATAGATGCATGTTTAGGGGCTCAATTAATAGACTCTAATTAAATAAGTGAGCCAAATTAGATATTTGTGAATTTAATCAATTATCACACACTCGCACTCTTTCTCAAATTGGTATCAGAGCGGGTTGCGCTAATTTATCGCGTATTCTTATTTTCCACAAAATCGTGTGATATTGATTTTTTTGAAAAATCAGTTTTGTGAAAAATCGTATTTTTTTTCCTATGGATCACTTATATAATCAGATGCCTATTTTTGACGGTCTAATTATACCTATTGGAAAGCTCGTATGAAATCGATTTTAAAATCTATTGACGAGCGTGTTTGGTTGCTTTGCGAAAATGGTTGGACTCCTCCCACGATCACTGTTAATAACATCACCACTTTAAATCTTGTGTCAGCCTGGACTGAAGATGATTATAAATTGTCCAATTTTAATCCCGTGGTCTGAGTGCTATTTCTGGAGCTATCTCTCCTGATGAGTTTTGCCGAATTATGTCGTGCACCACGTCTAAAGAGGCTTGGGATGTTTTGAAACTGACACATGAGGGTACGAATGCGGTTAAAGAATCAAAATTACAAAATTTGGCCATCCAATTTGAGACTATTACCATGTCTGAGTCTGAATGCTTTGATGATTTTTATGCTCGTTTATCAGACATTGATAACACGTGTTTTAATTTGGATGAGGTGATTGATAACACGCGTGTCGTTAAAAAGATTTTGAGATTTCTCCCAAAACGCTTTATTCCTAAAGTCACTGTTTTGAACTCTTTGGGAAATTTGAAATCACTTAAGTTGGAAGAACTTGTAGGAGATCTTCAAACCTATGAGATTGACATGTTTCCCAAAACCATTAAGGCTAAGGATAATGGCATTGCTTTAAAAACTCATTATCAGAAAAAGAAAGAAAAAGTTTGTGAGTCCGATTCTGAGGGAGACTTTAATTTTAATGATATGGCCTTGTTTTCAAAAAATTTTAAAAAATTTCTCAACATGAACAAAAATAATTCTTCCAATAAAAAGAATTGTTTTGAGAAAAATAAAAAGAAAGGAAAGGCCAAAGAAAGTGGTGAGAGGGAAAAAGGGAATGGCTCCGATGAGGAGTGTGAGGAGGATTTTGAGACCGTCACTTGTTTTGAATGTGGGGGTAAGGGACATAAGTCATTTAAGTGTCCTACGTGGCTTAGAAAGAAAGTAGCTATGCCCGCCACACTTAGTGATAGTAGTGAAGGTGAGGGTGATGAGACTAGTGGTGAGAAGTTTGTAGCTTTTTCTAGTCGTGTGAGAACACCCACCTTGTCCCACAATAGTGCACACGAATGCGATAGTGATGATTTGAGCGCTTCAAGTAAGGGAGAGAGTGAGAGTGGAGATGAAAGTGAGCTCCAAAAAGCTTTTAGAGATTTTTTACACCGAGACCTTGAAAACAAAGAAGTATAATATGGATTTATGTCGTCGGGTTTTGGATTTGGAGAAAGAGAAGGAGGTTTTGAGAAAGGAGAAGTGTGATTTGACCGACACATTGTCTTGTCTGACGACATGTGTATCCTAACTCGAGAGTGATCTCGAACGTGCCAGGGAGGTCAAAGTCGATTTTGTGATCGCACCTAAGAAGGTTGAAAAGGTGGTTCATAAGGGTAAAGGTGAGAGGTTAGGAATAAGTCATGACGGTGCTTCTATTTCCCAATTAGCACCTGAGTCGGTTCCCACTTTAGTGTTTGATTCATGTGAGTCTCACCCTAACCCACCTAGGCGTCCCATTCCTATTAGGAGAGTGCATCCTAGAGTTTTTGAGAGAGGTGTTCCTAGGTCTATTTATGTTTGCTCACATTACAAGAGGAGAGGACACCTTAGGAAATTTTGCTTTAAGTTGGGGTATGTGTCACGTTTTGCTTCTACTCGTGTTTCTAGCACACATGCACCCACACATGACACTTTACATGCTCCCGGAGACTACATGAGAGAGTTTGCACATTTAGGGGTGCAAGTTAAGTTTTTGGTCAAATCTTCACAAGAATTGATGGAGGTTTTTCATAAGTTGTCACCACCTTTGGAAAACCCCTTTGCACCTAATGATTAAGGTTTGACTTGTTTACTAGCATAGGGTGATTTTCATGATGACATTGTTTGCCTATTGCTAGTATGTATCATTTTTGTATGTTTTATTTTATTTTTTGAAAATTTTTGAAAAATACAAAAAGATTTTATTTTGATAAAATTTTTAGAAAATCCAAATATATTTTTGTATTTTGTTTGCACCATTTATGGATGAAGACTTAGGATGACCGAGCCACAACATCATTCCATTTTCTTGTGACTATTTGATAGTATTTTGAGACAATATGTCAATTCATCCTTGTGCTTTATAATGTTTGGAGTCATTAAGATGTAATTAAGTGTTACTTCCTACATGTTTGACTCATGTTTCCTTTATTGCACACATGCACGGATTTGTTTGATTATTGTGCTTGTCTTATCATATGTTGGTTGGTGGTTTTCACTTCAATCATGTCCTTAAAACGAACCAAGCGCGATAAATTTTGAGAAGGAAATTGTGCATTTAAGAACCGTTTTGTGAGTTTGTGTGCTTTGTTTAAAAAACGGGGAAGGGCTGCGAAAGGTTCATTTTGCCTTTGAGAATACTAAGCCATCGTTAAATTAGACCTAAAAAATGGAGGAATTTTATTATCCGGGGTCCAAAGAGGTTTAAAAGAGACCGAAAAAATTTAAAGGCAATAAAAGGGAAATTTATGCTAAAAAAAGGGGCCATTTTAGGTTTTTGCACCAATTCTCCGAAGTTTGAGAATTTTGATTACCTCTAAAAGAAAATATATTTGAGGGAGTTTGGTTGGAGAATTAAAATGGGTTTGCAAGTCCTTGAAATTCTTGAAAATGCGCTAAATAGTTTTGGACGTTATTGGGGTGGAAATCATTTTGACTCTGATTTGTTGATTTGCATAAGACGATGTCATCTAAATTCAACAAATTTTTACACCTAAGGATTCTTTTAATGTTCATTCGTTAGGGATACCCGTATTCATCGTGCACATATGATTGATTGAGTTGATTTACCTATCGAATATATTCACACCCATTCACTTCGTTTCCATGACTTGGTTGTTTGAGTTTAAATCCATGGTGTGATTTTTGTATCATATTTTTCAAAGTGGTATCTTATTTTTGTATGAAAAATTAAAAAATCCAAAAATAGTTTGTGAAGTTTGTGAGATACTCCTTTGTATGCGCGTAGCTTGATCTTTGTTTGCTATGCATTTTTATCGTGACACTCCATGTTTTGATTATTTATTCTTATCTGTCTATTTGGGGACATCATAAAAAGGGGGAGAAAGAATTATCATGTTATGGGGGAGTTTTGCATTACGGGGGAGATTTTATTTTTAATGCTTTATTCTTATATCATTTCAAACTCGATGCGTCACGAAGATTTTTGTTTTTTCTCATGTGTGTAGGTACAAAGATTGATATGCTGCACACCCTGATGAGAAAAGGTTTGAGATTTGACGAAGATGATTGAAGAACAGTTTTGAAGTCTTGCAAATTTATCCATGGGAGGGTAGATTTGTATAGGCAATTTGGTTTTTGATAATTCAGATTTTTTATGTATGTACCGGCATAGACATGGGGGGAGATTTGTAAGGACATATTTTCATAGGTCTGTTATCAATTCATTATGTCATATAGCGCTACACCGTTGAAAATCCTTCAAGAGACATCTACATCAAAGACGGATCCGAATTACTCAAGTTCTGCATTATTCAAGACTCCGCGAAGTTTACTTTGGTAAGTTTATGTCTTAAATACCTTTACTTTTCACTTAGAGCTTTTGGGAGATTTTTACAAAATATTTTCTAAGTGTTGGAGCGGACTTTTTCGTCAAATATTGAGAATGATTATGTTTTCTAAGTTTTGAAGCGGACCTCAACTTTGACCCCCACGTCGTTCGCGCGAGATAATCATCTCGTTCGAAAAAGATTGGAAGTCGCGCGATGTCATTTGAACGACATGCGTACTTCGTTCGAGCGATATATGCTTCTCGTTCGAATGATCTCGAATTTCAAGGCGGTGCATTTTTGTATAAATACTCATTAAATGGTAACGTTTTCATTAAGAAGTCCATAAGTTTTTTAGAACAGGAACACTGCCAAAGCAGTAATCTTTAGGCTTCTTCTTTTAGGGTTTTAATCCCTTTTTGATTTACAATTCACAAAACTCCCATCTTGCTTTAGTGAATTGTTTTGGTGTTCAAGAACACATCTTTGCCTTTGTTCATCTTTTGTGGAGTGCGTCTCTACACCGTATGGATGTGTGTCATTAAGGATCTTGCTGCGTGAAGATTCTTTGCTGAAGATAGGACTACGAGTCCTTGGAGGGTGCTGCAGGTATTCTCTTGCTGAGTTCAAGACTGCGAGTCTTTGTGGGTTGGCTGCGTGTTGATCCATTGCAGATTTCTCTATGTAATTGTTAGTTGCGATTTATAGATTCATAGTGAAATAAAGGTTTTACCCGAAAGGAATTTTTTTCCTGAAATCTGTGTCTCAGCATATTTGTTGTGTCGCATGCGGTATTTGTTTATGGTTTGAAACACGCACCATAGATGCATGTTTAGGGGCTCAATTAATAGACTCTAATGAAATAAGTGAGCCAAATTAGATATTTGCGAATTTAATCAATTATCACACAGTCGCACTCTTTCTCAATAATAATAGTCGGTTTAGAGTGGAAAGGCAAGGGGGGATTACAAGGACTAGTTGGACGGGGTAGTACAACTAGGCGGGGTTAAGGTAATCATTAGGTGTGCACATTAGTGGATGGGTGAGAATGTCCTCAAGAGAGTGTGACACTAACTTAAATATGAAGCGCATTCATGCATTTTAAATTACTGTAGTGAATTCACTTGCTAAATATTTTCAAAATGTTTTGGGTTCTAACCCTTGCTATAAAGCTATTTTCAAAACCTTTTAGGTGTCTAGCCACAGGGACGCCAGGATTCATATTCTACTCCAGGTACACGGAGCTGCGGCATATGTGGTTTCTAGCAGGATCTTGAATTAGACGCTTCTTTCATTCTTTCCTAGAGTAGGAATCATTTCTCAGTTTCAGTTTACTTAGGGCATGTCACCCAGAGTTTTCAGTTTTAGTTGTCAGATTTATTTATTCTACTGTTGGCTATTTGTATTGGACTATTTACTTTGGTTGCCGATGGTTTATTCGGTAAGTAGTTAAAGTAATTATTCAGTTGATTTTATTCACTTGTGTGAATGGTTTATATTGTTCGCATCTTATTGTTTTGTTTAATTAAAAAGATAAAATTTTGCACCAGCTTTTTTTGAATACTAGGTGGTTAGTAAGTTTTAAAAAGGTTATCGACAGTGATGTTAAGGATGAACCAACTGAGATTCCTATTTTAATTTGGTATATGACTGATCACCCGGTATTTTATTAGGCGGGGTGTCACAGTTATATATATATATATATATATATATATATATATATATATGTGTGTGTGTGTGTGTGTGTGTGTGTGTGTGTGTGTGTGTGTAGAGTATGCTTGTCATTAATGCACATCTGTATGGTGAAATTTTTTAGATATGATTGCTATTTTAATCTCTTTTGACTTTTTAGAAATGTATACATAAGTTAGTAAAGTTAAATCGTATAACTTTTAAAATGTCACCCAGAAAGGAAATGACCAACTTCTAAGTCGGCATTTATTAGAATGGTCGGAAGACTTATGACTGTTAATTACGGGTTTGTTAGAAAATTTTAATTTTTTTCTTTGACTTAACAAACAAGACATGAGCGGTAGTGTTCTTGTCCTTTATGCAAATCTCTGAAACGATATGTCTTCTGCAACTGAATTCCAGCGAGCACCTAAATAAGTATTTTAATATAATAATAAAATATAGTGGTCTCCTGCTTCCTATTAGTCTTCGTTATTTTTTTTAACAATTGTGACTTTTCACATGTATTGAAGAGGCATTGCCTATTTAAATAGAAAGTTTATTTGACTCCTTTAGATTTCTTTATGAAACTTGCCCATTTGAAGAATCAAATTGGCGCACGTTATATTTATGACCTTTTTGTGGGTTATTTTGTCATGTGATGCTCATATTAAAAACTTTTATAGGTTTTTCTATGAAATTTTGTATTTATTGATCCAAATATTACATTCGGTGTGTTTTCCCTTTCAATTGATGGTAAAAATAATTAGTGTCATTAACAATAGTGGGTTTATTTATTAGTGGAAGCCACTTTGTTAATGTATTATCTTTACAATTAAGATGGTTTAGAATTACGATGAAGATGAAGGGGATTGGGCCACGATGAAATGGTTTGCAACTCTTGAAATTTGCTAATAGTAAATAATGTCAGTTTGAAAATCTACATCAACTTTTAGTTATTAATGGAGGATTTCATTATTCCTATCACAAGTTACAACCAAATTATTTGATATGACAAGAAGATAAATTTTCCCCAAATAAAACCTTGTCAATTTATTTAAATATGGAACTATGAAACGAATAGCAAAGGAATTTTTTTTAATAGCGATTTGATTTCAAGTCTTTGGTAACATCTACATTGACATGTCTTATACGGGGGACTATAAGTATGGTAATGTGTTTATAATAAATGTGATGATATAACGGTCATGTGTGTTGTCACATATATATGTGATAATATTATTTTACTCTCATGATTTCAAATATTTTCTCGAGATATTTTTGAATGTGTGAAAACATGCATATTATTTCTTCATTTCTTTGACATATGAACACACAATTTTTTTCAATTATTGAATCCTCGATGAGTTGGACAAGACATTGAATAAAATAATGTTTGATGAAGACTACAAAAGATATGTGAGTCTTTAATAAACATAAGGTGAAATATTCCATTCCGAAAGGATTAAATTCATTTTTTTATGTGATTGCCAATTGTACTCTTTAACGTCGACAAACTAGTATGGTGTGATTGCAAATCTATTCATTGGATTTATGATTTAAGGTTAAGAACCGAGAGATTTAACGAATGTTTTAAAGATGGTAGAATTAAATTATAAATCCGTATAAATGATCAAGGGATTTAGAAACGAGCGATTTCACGACTTCTTTAAAGAAGGTAGAACCAAATTATGGTCCCATTGGAGACCTAGATATAATCTCAAGATTCAACAACTAGTGAACTCAAAGAAGGGACAGTAACCAAATTACATATTTTATTTTTATGACTTTTTTTATAAATCCATAATTATAGAATACGTTCAAATGGTTTTGAGGCATATGTGTTACACAACTTGAGTCTAATCCTAAGAATTGACAAAAGTTCATTTATAGATCTATGGAACGATAATGAATGAACCAATAAATGTCAAAATTACTAAAGTAGAGAAACTTATCTCAACCATTTTTTTTGGAATGAACATATTGGTTTACCTTCTAAATGGAGATACTGGTTGGTCCAAATTTATGTTAATGTAGTAGCACATGGTTATATGTGTCAAAGTCATTTCACTTTAAAGGAAAAATAAAGCCTTTGGAAGTTGAGAATAATGTAGCAATTTTGTATAATTTCAAATTTATGTTAGAATAATTGGATGATGAATATGTTTGAGAATTTAAGAGATACATAATAGTTAAGGCCTGAAGTTCTGGGTGAATATATTAAAATGTGTAAAAAACGGGGGTGGTCCCTATGCGTGTGTTTCAAATCAAAACAATTTCTACCAAACATTATCCAACTTGTAATGAGCACCAAACCAAGTTGTGAAAAACCAATTCTTACTTTAAACCAATTTTATCTTGATTAATCCTAAACATGCATCTAGTAATTAAAGCAAATAAAGTAAAGTAAAGAATACTCACAACGCCTGATATACGAGGAAAACCCAAGAAGGAAAAAAACCTTGGACGACCCAAGCGAGACAATCACTACGAATGTGGAATTACAACAAACAGACAAAAGACTCACTCAACGACTTGATCCCCATGGGTCTTGACGCTCTTATGATCTTCTACCATTCTTTAACAGTGCCCACGAAGAAAGTCCTTCTTCCACTATACCTGTCCACAACACACGAATCCATATATGTCTCGGTGTCCACCGAATGGCTTTAATTCGACTAGGATGTCGAACAAGAAGTCCTTCTCTTTTCTTCAATGAAAAACCCTGATGTTCAATTGTAGAACAAACCTTATTGGTGCAGCAAGATCATATAAACATATAAGAATGATAACTCGGATCTTTGCAAACTCTAAGGATGTGTTTAAGATTTGAAACCTTAGAAAAACATGTGCAAACACATACTGGATCGTAAACTGTTTTTCCAGAATACACACACTTTAATTCTGACGAAAACACGCTTTAAATAAGAATTAAGCGCCGCCTCGAAAACTGTGTCGCTCAAATGATATTGGGTTGTCGTTCGTGCGACATAGCCATCTCGCTCGAACGAAGGACAAATGTTGTTCGAACGACGCCGCGCCAGTTTCACATTTTGACTTATTGTTTAAAACGTCTCTTCCAAAAGAGATCCAAATAAGTCAAACTCTTTTTCGAGCTTATCAGAATAAAAACGTAGTGTAATCATTTAAAACACTTTTAAAAACATTTTAAATATTTTCCTTATAAAAATTACATCCTTATCTTTTATAAAAACAATTCCGAGCACCATTAATTATACGCATTCATATCTGTGTGATCTCGAAATGCAATTATCTTGAAGACGAATAAACTGGCACCAATTAAACTTCGGCATGATTAATTCTTTGAATCTTTGTCGCAACGTCTTCAATTTCTTCAATACATCATAGACCAAGTGGGATCATGACAAAATAAAATCTCCCTATGACATATTAAAAACACAGTTTTGTTCAGGGAATTAAGTCAAAACAATACAGGGACTCAATTGGAAATTTATGTCCTTACAAATCTCCCCCTTTGACTATTCTGGGATAAAACTAAACCAGTGAAATGCCTAAGTCAAGCCATCAAGCCATATGATGCCTAAATCCCATCCCATAAAGCCAGAGTAAAAAATTACAGGACACGGACTAGTATATGTAGCACCGACAAACATGAACTGTCTGAATGTGATGTAGACTTGAAATCTCAAATCGCTGAAGCATACCTACACACATGAAACAGACAAACAAATACCAAGTTAAGTATGGAGGAACAAATGAAACCAATATATATCCAAATGATACCAAACGACAATAGATACCAATATGAATAAACTCTGAAAAATCATTCGTTAAACAATTTGAGCAACAAAATGATACCAATTTGTACTACCAATCTGTAATACCAATATGTAAAATATGTAAATAAAAACATGCTGAAATCTCCCCCTACATCACATACATCTCTCCCCATTTTTGTCTCAAATAGACAATCCGGTGAAAATATAAACCAATCAACAAGTATCTAGCATGAGAATATACCAATTTGAGATTTAAAATCTCTAGATAATCATGAAACAACCGATAAATATGATTAAGTAATGAAAAATCACTAGCTAGGAAAACAATGAATCACACAAAGAATATAGCAATATAATCAGGTGTGATAAACGGACTATATGCAAAAATATCAATATGAGGCAATAAAACCTGCATATAAACCAGTCAGTCCAGAAAACTTCCAGCAATACCAAAAATATTATCAAAATAAACCAGTGGACTGCAAACCGAAACGAAGCACAAAAACCCAGACTGTCGTTCGAACGAGCCTGGGACGTCGCTCAAACGATATGGGGACGTCGCTCAAACGAGACTTCTCGTGACAGAGGGATGTCGTTAGAACGACTTCTCGCGACAGGCCTAATTTTCACAGATTCCCAGAAATATCATATATTTTTGCCCAGTGAAAAAATTTTCAAAAAAAAAATTCCAAGAAGGGACTGACAGTAGCAAAACAGTGCTAAAATAGTAAGCTTTTAACACAAAATGCAAAACGCATAAAAACTAACAATGTGAGTTACATGAAAACATGGTACCTATGTGCTCAAACATGGACATGGAATGTATAGACGTGAAACTACAACAAATGAGTCACAATTTCAACACATCAAAAAGGTCAAGAAGCTTTAATTGATAGCGATAAATCATCAAAATTTATCATAGCCATATGACAATTAAAGTGTGAGCTTAATGAACTAAACATACTACATGAACACAAATCCATAATTTTGACGATTCTACAAACAATAGCGTCAAATTGCAATATTTCAACCTTAGGATTAGTTGTGCAAACCCGTTTAAATTTTTTTCAACAAAACTCCCTCATAAACAAACTTTTTCAAGTTCTTTTGAGGTTTCTATCATTCTCAACTTAGAGAAAATCTTATTGGTCCTTTTTCTTAATATATTGCCTTTCTTTTGGGCTCTTTTAAATAGTGGCTTTCACGAAGAGTTAATTTTAAACTCTCGCAGCCCTTTCCCGTGAATCACTCATCATTTTTTAATTAGGTAACAATTTAAATCCTCACGGTAAACGATTCTTACATGCACACTTATCCTTAAGTCTACAATGCATAGATGACAAGATTGAGATAAGAATGCCTCACCAAATTCAAATATGCAAGAGAAGTCAAACATCCATATAAACCCGTGCATGTGTGCAATGTTGGCATATATACAAAGTCGAATCAAAATGCATATCAACTTCGAAACAACCCCATACAAACAATGGTTAAGATGATTATAAGCATCGATAATAATGACCAAATGTCCTATCCACATGGATAATGAAATGATGGGGTGGGGGGACCAAGCACACCAACTTGCCACATCAAACATGTAAACTCAAAAACAAAAAATGAAAATCTTTCTATACTTTTCAAATAAGACTCAAACAAATGAAAAATATAATACAAAGAGATAAACATGTCATAACACTAGGAAGAATATATCATGAAACAAAACTAGCGTATGACAAATAATATCATGCAAGCAACTATCCATAAGAAATAGCATGTGACGAATCTTGTGCAAGCATGTGAGAATCAACCAACGTAGCATTTAGCATCTCCAAAATGTATTTCCTAACCCAAACAGGTATATTCCTAACAAAACGGGTTTTGGGAATCATCGGGACACTACGTTTAAACTTCCTAGGGTCTTTTCTAAGATCATTGCAAAAACTCCTAAGGTGACATTTCCTACCACAATGCGAACATGTGTAAACTCGATAAGACACGGGACCTTTATGTTGACCTTTTCTAACACCCTCGGATGTGATTGATCCTCTAAAATAAGTAATGGTTTTGGCATTAGCAACGAAAGCATTAGAACAAGACGAGCCATTACCATCACTACATAAACTATTCGAGTCATTTGAAACACTTTAAGCTTCAAAACTTTGGACTCAAGCAAAAAATTAAGCTCCTCAAATTTTAGGGACTCCTTCTTTAAATTATTAATTACCCCTAGAAGGTTATCTCGCTCCCCCTCAATGTGCGCAAACTTATCCCTAAGAGCCTTTTCTCATGCATAAAATCATCAATCGAATTATTTTCCTCAACGAACACAAACCCTAGAATTTCTCAAATCCTCTAACTCTTTTTCTAAAATGAGGACTATATCATCACTCTCCTTTTTGGCCAATTTTAACATATTAAAATCATTAAACAAGGAACCAAACTTCTCACGACAAATATCTCTTTGAATTTGAAACGTTTGAAAATATTAAATCATATTTTTAAAACAGGAATTTCTTTCTCCAAAACTTCACTATATTTTACAAACTTTAAATTCAAACGATGTAAATCGTCAAAGCTTAGAGAATCCATTGAGAGAGAACAAACACAAGAGAGATAAACAAACACACGGGATCAAAAAATAAATAAATTATGTGAAAGAGTTGGCGCTTGCGTTCAATTAAGAAATAATATAATAAACACCTTTTAACCCAAACAAACCCTAAACATGCAACTAGGTGTGAATGAAACAATATGAAATCATGCACGAGTTATTCAAACACACATAATTGAGGAAAAATCCCCCACAGGGGCAAAACCATTTGTATATCACTATAATTTGTAAGAGAAACGGCTTACAATCGGATTACACTGAAATACAAGTTTTTGACTAAGAATTACCCTCAGGTATCGGATTCTGTAGTCGCGGCTGGAATTATCCCTTTCCAGTAGGGCTGCAATGAAGAGGAAGAAATGGTCCACTTCATAAGGGTTGAACAACAGCAATGGTGTTCTTGGGTTACCAAACTTAATTCACATAGATATGGAAGATGTGTGAATCTAAAAACCTAGCATCATAGGACTCAATAGGTGAAGAATTTAGGGTTGATATGCTCTAAAAAATGTGGGTAAGTCTTATCGAAACCAACTACTGATCGTGGTTTAAATAAGGAGTCAAAACCCTAAAAAATCTGCTACACGATCTGGCAGAGTTTATCCAGGGCGGACCGGTCCGGGCCTTAGGCGGATCGGTATGATAGTGGACCGGTTCTTTTAATTTGAAGCTGATTCGATTCTCATTCGGTTCGAGGCTCACTGGCTTCAAAGTGCAAGGCGGTCCGGTCCAATCCTGGGCGGATCGGTCCGCAGTCGGATCGGTTCTTTTTATTTTGGGGCGGACCGATCTGGGGTAGTCAGAGGCGGATCGGTTCGTTTTAATTTCAGGCGGACCGGTCCGGCTAACTGGATTTCTGAATTCTTCCTTTCTTTTGATCTTCGGATTCCGTTGATGATGAATGGACTTTGAATCTTTGCAACGGTGTTACGGCTAATGACATATACAAGCATGTTGGACAAAAATGTCCTTACAAATCTCCCCCTATGTCTATGACGAAACAAACATAAAAAATCCGAATTATCTATAATCACAATGCCTATACAAATCTACCCTTCCATGAACCCAAAAACTGAAAGTGGTACAAATGACTAAGGCTGCATCGTTTGTTCTTCGAATCTTCAGAAATCTCACCGCTTTTCTCATCAGGGTGTGCAACATGGGATTATCAAAAGATGTACCTACACGCATGAGACAAAGCAAATACCAAGTGACGTATCGATTTTCAGATGAGATAAACATAAGCATATATATCAATTTAAGATGATATTCTCAGAATTTCAAAACTCCCCCATAATCAGATAATTCATTCTCCCCCTTTTTATGATGTCCCCAAATAGACAAATGAGAGAAATAAATCAAGAAATCAAGTACCGGGGTGACACAAGGCATAAATCACACCATGAATGAACATAAAACAACCAAATCGGTGATAGCGTGAAAGAATGGGTGTGATCAAAATTCGATAGGAAAATCAAAGCATACAAACATGACATATGTGCACGATGAATATTGGATATTCCTAACGAATGAACTCAAATGCTTCCTTTGGTGTAAAAGAGTGGAAATATAAGATATTGACTATATCAAATCTACAAATCAAAGCTCAAAGTGATTTCTACACCAATAACGTCCAAAATGATTTTCATGCTTTTTCAGGACTTTCAAGGAAGTGCACACCCGTTTTTCAATCTCCAACCAAACTCCCTCAAATTTATATTTTGAATAGAGGAATACTAAATTCTCAAACTTTGGAGAATTGGGTGAAACCTAAATGGCCCATATTTGGCATGAATTGCTTTTTATTGCCTTATCAATTTTTTTGGGCTCTTTTAACCTCTTAGGACCTCGGATATTAAAATTCCTCCATTTTTAGGTCCTCTTTAACGGTGGCTTTTGCGCAAAGGATAAGAATCAACTTTCGCAAACCCTCCCCGTTATGAAAATATACACACAGTCTCACCAAAACGGTTTTTACATGAAATCCAATCTTGTCAAGTTTTATCGCATATTGTACATTGTATAGACAGAATTGAGATAGAAACACTCAAGCCAATATGTGATAGACAAGTCCAATAATCAAATATAGTCGTGCATGTGTGCATTAAAGGATATAGGAGTCAAACATGTAGGAAGATATCACTAATTACATCTCAATGACTCCAATCAATGTTAAGCACATGGATGAAATGATGTAGCGTCTCAAATCTCTACCAAACAGTCAGATGGATATATGAAATGAAGTTGTGACTTGGCTATCTTAAATGCTCATCCATAAAAGGTGCAAAACAAAAGAAAAAAAATATTTTTGGTCTTTTTCAAAAATATTTCTTAAAGGAAAATCTTTTTGTATATATTTTTTTAAAGAATTATAAAAAAGAATACATAAAAGCTGTACAACAAAGCTATGGTACATAAAAAACAGACTAGCAATAGGAAGCATATGATATGAACATGAAGAAGCATCCTATTCTAGACATAGACCAACCTCTCAGTCAACTATGCAAATCCCCAAAGACTTCCTAAGACTCTCAAATCTAAGGGCATCTAAAGGTTTCATGAAAATATCGGCTAACTGACGGTTGATAGGAACAAAACTCAGGGATACGACTTTCTCTTCAACTAGCTGACGTATAAAGTGCTCACGTATCCTGATGTGTTTTGTGCGCGAATGCTGAACTGGATTGCGGGATATGTGTATCGCGCTCGTGTTATCACAGGAAATGGTCATGGTGTCCTGTGATATCCCATAATCCTCCAGCATTTGCTTCATCCATAAGAGTTGTGTGCAACAACTCCCGGCGGCTATGTACTCAGCCTCCGCAGTGGACAAAGAGATGGAATTTTTCTTCTTGCTCAGCAAGGAGACAAGAGCAGAACCAAAATAGAAACACCCACCAGACGTGCTCCTATATCCATCTACATCCCCAGCCCAATCGGCATCCGAATAGGCGGACAGACGGTCATCGGTATCAAAGGAATACCAAATCCCGTATGAGAGAGTCCCACTTACGTATTTAATAATACGTTTTAGAGCAAGTAAATGTGACTCTTTTGGGGATACCTGATATCGCGCACAGACTCCAACACTAAAGGCGATGTCGGGACGACTGGCAGTCAAGTAGAGGAGACTACCTATCATACTCTGATATAAGGTTTGCTCTACGTCCTTGCCTGATGTGTCCTTACTAAGCTTGGTAGTGGTACTCATAGGTGTACGTGCATGATTAGCGGAGTCTAAACCAAATTTCTTCACTAGGTCTCTAGCATACTTGGATTGGGAGATGAACATCCCATCCTCTAGCTGACGAACCTGGAGACCAATGAAGAATGTAATCTCACCAACCATGCTCATCTCAAACTCACTTTTCATCTCCTCCTGAAAGTGGTGAGCATGCTGGGAGCATGTGGATCCAAAGACTATGTCGTCCACATAGACCTGGGCAACCAAAATAGCACCATCATCTCTCCTGACGAACAACGTCATATCTACTCCCCCTCTCTTGAAGACACGAGCTAAGAGATAGGAAGTAAGCCTCTCGTACCAAGCACGGGGTGCTTGCTTCAAACCATACAAGGCTTTCCTCAGATAGTAGACGTGCTCAGGGTGCTGAGGGTCTTCAAACCCTTTTGGTTGTTCCACATAAACCTCCTCCTGTAGGATGCCATTCAAAAAGGCACTCTTGACATCCATCTGATACACCTTGAAGCGCAGATGACATGCGATGGCGAGCAGAAGACGGACGGACTCAAGCCTCGCAACAGGAGCAAATGTCTCCCCAAAGTCTACACCCTCTATCTGTGTGTAGCCTTGAGCGACCAACCTAGCCTTATTTCGGATTATGGTACCATTTTCATCCATTTTGTTCTTAAAAATCCACCGGGTACCTATCACATTAATCTCACTAAGTCGGGGGACAAGTTCCCAGACATCATTCTTTTTAAACTGAAGCAACTCGTCCTGTATAGCAGATATCCAGTGTTCATCCTTGAGTGCTTCTTTATGGTTCTTGGGCTCGACTTTGGACGTGTAGCAAAGATGGATAACAACGTTCTCTAGCTGATCACGAGTCTTGACCCCTAGAGTGGGATCACCAACAATGGAAGAAGGGTCATGATTCTTGCGAACCCAAGCAGGTGTGTCCCCTAACACAGGAGTAGGGTCCACAGAGTGTGAGAAAGGAACAGGTAAATCACTGTCAGAACAATCCTCATCCTCACACTGAAGGTTAGGATCAATAACCGTCGGAGGTTCGTCATCTTTCACGGTGACGTTTATTGATTCCATAATCCTAGAGCTCTTTAGGTTAAAAACCTGGTATGCTCTACTATTCGATGAATATCCTAGAAATATTCCCTCGTCGCTCCAGGAGTCGAACTTTCCTAATTGCTCTCTATCCCGTAGGATGTAGCATTTACTCCCAAAAACACAAAAATACGCCAGGTTGGGCTTCTTGCCGGTCCACAACTCATAAGGTGTATATAGTGTGTGTGGACGCAAATAAACCCTATTCACCGTGTGGCATGCAATAGACACTGCCTCTGCCCAAAATCTCCTAGAAACTTTACGACCTAGAAGCATAGATCTAGCCATCTCTTGGATCGTTCTATTCTTTCTCTCAACAATCCCATTTTGCTGAGGAGTTCTCACAGCAAAAAACTCATGTTTGATCCCAAGGCTATCACAATAAAGATCTACTTTTGCTTCCTTAAATTCAGTGCCGTTGTCACTACGTATTCTGTTAATAGTGACACCGTGTTGATTTTGCAGGACACGGCACTTGGTCGTTAAGAAATCTACAGCATCGGATTTCTCTCTCAGAAAACCTACAATGGAGTACCTGGAGAAATCATCTACCATCACGAGGATGTACCTCTTACCACCTAGACTCTCAGTACGAGTGGGACCCAAAAGATCCATGTGAATCAACTCCAGAACATGAGAGGTGGTAATGGAATGCAACTTCCTATGCGGACTACGAATTTGCTTTCCCAACTGACAGGGTCCACAAATCGTGGAAGTTGGCTTTCCGAGAGATGGTAAGCTACGTAGTAGGTCTTTCTTAACAAGATGAGTCAAATCTCTCACGTTCACGTGACCTATACGTTGGTGCCACAGATCCATAGGAGTGATAGTGGTGCTGTTGCAGACAAGTGAGGATTTGGGATCAGTCCCATAACAGTTATCCTCTGTCCTCACCCCTTGCACTAATAGTTTACCGGCTTGATTATAGACCTTACAAGCTTCTCGATCAAACTTTACTGCAAAGTCATCGTCGCACAGCTGGCTGATGCTGAGAAGGTTTACTTTTAAACCTTTGACGTACAAGACATTTTCTAGCTTAGGACGTCCTGGTAACTCTACAGTACCTCGTCCTACAATGCTAGATTTACTCCCATCTCCAAAAGTAACTCTCCCATCATCATAATCCTCAATCTGAGTAAAAAGGGAGACATCACCTGTCATGTGTCTGCAGCATCCACTGTCAAAATACCACTGAGAGGTATTATGTGCTTTGAGAGCAACATGAACAACAAGGGCCTTTTTCTCTTTCTTAGGAACCCAAGAATAGGTAACCTTTTGTTTACCGTTGTTGTTGTTGGTTTTAGCCAGAATGCGGGAAGCTTTCATTGACGGTGAGGACATTCGTCAGAATTCCTTCATCAAACTCTGTGATGTGGCGGCTAGAAACTCAACTTGCTCTCTCAGACTAGCAAACTCATCAGTATGATGTGGAGGAGCAAAAGTACGTCGTGGCCGACCAAATCTATAGCAAAACTCCCTAAGGTGTCCATTTCTTTTGTAATGGGAGCAAAAGGGCACAGTATTAGGAGGACCTTGGTTTGCTTTTCTTGGTCGAACTCTCCTTCTTGGTTTTTGATGACGGCCATACGGAGTCGTAGTAAACTCAGGAATTGGTCCCGGTGCAATTTGAGACGTGGAGGCACCATCAAAACCAATTCCTTGCATGTCACCAAAACCTAAAGCGGGACCGAGGAGCATCTTTCCCATCTTCCCAGATTTGTCCTCGATTTGTACCTTGACTTTCCTAGCTCTCTCAAGGTCATGAGTAAGCTGAGCAACAAGGGCTTCAAGTTTCTTCCGAGTCTCCATGGAGGAATGGAGCTCACTAATAAGACTAGCCACTTGTTTAGTCAAGTCCGCTTTCTCTTTCTCAAAACTGCTCTCTCTCTCTCTCTAAGCAAATTCTCTTTACTAATCCAGGCAGACTCTCTCTCTCTCTCATGGCGGTGCAGGTGGAGGACTCTCTCTCTCTCGTCTCTTCTAACTCTTCTTCTAACGCGGTGATCCTAAGAACTAACACCTTGTTACATTTTTTAGTTTTGAAAGACTCATTATATAACTCGGCGTAGGCGCGTCGAAGGTTACTCTCGTCCTCACTACATTCCTCCCCCCCTCACTTTCTTCGCTCTCATTGTCGAGGTGTCCCTGTGAAGCATCATCCTCATTGTCGTGAGGAGAACTAGGAGTATTCACATGACTAGCCATGAACGTGGTGAAGTTACGCTCATGCGGTGACTCATCTCCCGAGTCCACCGACTCGACCTCACTGTCGTCACTAAGGGTTGCATTTAGAACAGCTTTCCCTTTCTCTCTATTCAGACGATTGGCACACTCAAAGGCTCTATGACCCCTACCATCGCACTCAAAACATCTCTCACTTTCTTTCAGAGGAGGATTTTTGGAAAAATTTTCATTTTTTTTTTCAAACTTATTTTTCTCAAATTTCTTTTTATCTTTAAAATTACCATTATTCTTAAATTTGAGAATTCTCTTGAAATTTTTTGCGAAAAGAGCCAAATCATCCAAGTCAAAATCGCACTCAGAATCTGACGTGTCAGTCTCTCTCTTTCTAGATGACTCTACTCTCCTTTTAGCTGAACCCTCACTCCTTCTCTCTTGGGCTTTAAGTGAAATTCCCTTATCTTTAGATTTAACATTTTTAGGGAACATATCAATTTCATAAGTTTGCAAATCTCCTACAAGTTCTTCCAATTTTAGCGTATTTAAATTTCCCATAGAATTTAGCACAGTGACTTTAGGGATAAAACACTTAGGCAAAGAACGAAGAATCTTTTTAACTACTCTAGCATTCAGAATTTGTTCACCAAGATTAAAACTAGTATTCACAATGTCAGAAAGTCTAGCATAAAATTCATCAAAGCATTCAGAATCATGCATGGTGATTGTTTCAAATTGAGTTGTCAAGTTTTGCAATTTAGACTCTTTCACAGCATTAGTTCCTTTATGGGTGAGTTGTAAAACATCCCATGCCTCTTTTGACGTGGTACACGTCATTATGCGTTTGAACTCATCAGGTGTGACAGACCCAGAAATAGCACTTAGACCCTTAGAATTAAAAGATGACCATTTAAGTTCTTCATCAGACCAAGAAATGTCAGGTTTCAAGTTGGTCACATTATCAACAGTCACGGTGGGAGGAGTCCACCCTCGTTCAACCAAAATCCAGACACGTTCATCAATGGCTTTTAAAGCCGACCTCATACGGGCTTTCCAATAAGCATAATTTGTCCCGTCAAAAATAGGCATTTTATAATATGACTTCTCCATTTGAACAAGCACTTTTTCAAAAATCAATTTTTTTCAGATGATTGATATTTTAGAATTTTTTTACGGAAAATAGGAATACGCGATAGATTAGCGTAACCTGCTCTGATACCAATTTGAAAGAGTTGGCGCTTGCGTTCAATTAAGAAATAATATAATAAACACCTTTTAACCCAAACAAACCCTAAACATGCAACTAGGTGTGAATGAAACAATATGAAATCATGCACGAGTTATTCAAACACACATAATTGAGGAAAAATCCCCCACAGGGGCAAAACCATTTGTATATCACTATAATTTGTAAGAGAAACGGCTTACAATCTGATTACACTGAAATACAAGTTTTTGACTAAGAATTACCCTCAGGTATCGGATTCTGTAGTCACGGATGGAATTATCCCTTTCCAGTAGGGCTGCAATGAAGAGGAAGAAACGGTCCACTTCACAAGGGTTGAACAACAGCAATGGTGTTCTTGGATTACCAAACTTGATTCACATAGATATGGAAGATGTGTGAATCTAAAAACCTAGAATCATAGGACTCAATAGGTGAAGACTTTAGGGTTGATATGCTCCTAAAAATGTGGGTAAGTCTTATCGAAACCAACTACTGATCGTGGTTTAAATAAGGAGTCAAAACCCTAAAAAATCTGCTACACGATCTGGCAGAGTTTATCCAGGGCGGACCGGTGCGGGCCTTAGGCGGATCGGTTCGATAGCGGACCGGTTCTTTTAATTTGAAGCTGATTCGGTTCTCATTCGGTTCGGGGCTCACTGGCTTCAAAGTGCAAGGCGGTCCGGTCCGGTCCTGGGCAGATCGGTCCGCAGTCGGATCGATTCTTTTTATTTTGGGGCGGACCGATCTGGGGTAGTCAGAGGCGGATCGGTTCGTTTTAATTTCAGGCGGACCGGTCCGGCTAACTGGATTTCTGAATTCTTCCTTTCTTTTGATCTTCGGATTCCGTTGATGATGAATGGACTTTGAATCTTTGCAACGGTGTTACGGCTAATGACATATACAAGCATGTTGGAGAAAAATGTCCTTACATTATGTTTTCTAGCTTTGACACCAATTTGTAAAAAACGAGGGTGGTACCTATGCGTGTGTTTCAAATCAAAATAATTTTTAACAAAAAATTTCCAACTTTTAATGTGCACCAAATCAAGTTGTGAAAAACCAATTCTTACTTTAAACCAATTTTCTCTTGATTAATACTAAACATTCATCTAGTAATTAAAGCAAGTAAAATAAAGTAAAGAATACTCACAACGCCTTATGTATGAGGAAAAACCCAAGACGAAAAAAAACCTTTGACGGCCCAAGCTAGACAATCACTATGAATATGGAATTACAACGAACAGACAAAAGACTCACTCAACAACTCGATCCCCACGGGTCTTGACGCTCTTTTGATCTTCTATCGTTCTTCAATAGTGCCCACGAAAAAAGTCCTTCTTCCATGATACATGTCCACAACACACGTGTCCACGTATATCTCGGTGTCCATCGAATGGATTTAATTCATCTACGATGTCGAACAAGAAGTTCTTATCTTTTCTTCACTGTAAAACCCTGATGTTCAATTGTAGAACAAACCTTCTTAGTGAAACAAGATCACATAAACATATAAGAATGATAACTCGGATCTTTGCAAACTCAAAGGATGCATTTAAGCTTTGAAACCTTAGAAAAACATGTGTAAACACGTATTGGATCGTAAACTATTTTTCCAGAATGCACACACTTTAATTCTGACAAAAACATGCTTTAAATAAGACTTAAGCACCGCCTCGAAAACTGTGTCACTCGAACGAGATTGGCCTGTTATTCGCGCGACATGGCCATCTCGCTTGAACGAAGGATAGATGTCGTTCGAACGGCGCCGCGTGTCAGTTTGACCTTTTGTCTTATTGTTTAAAACGTCTTTTGCAAAAGAGATCCAAATAAGTCAAACTCTTTTCGAGCTTATCAGAATAAAAACGTAGTGTAATCATTTAAAACACTTTTAAAAAAAATTTAAAATATATTCCTTATAAAAATTACATCCTTATCTTTTATAAAAATAATTTCGAGCACCATTAATTATACGCATTCATACATGTGTGATCTCGGAATGCAATTATCTTGAAGACGAATAAACTTACAGCAATTTAACTTCGGCATGATTAATTCTTTGAAGCTTTGCCGCAACGTCTTCAATTTCTTCAATACGTCATAGACCAAGTGGGATCGTGAATAAATAAAATCTCCCTATGACATATTACAAACGTAGTTTTGTTCACATAATTAAGTCAAAACAATACCGAGACTCAATTGGAAATTTATGTCCTTACAGAATAATTAGAAGCATTAATGTTTGGAAATCCTCTTATGATGGAATATGAATATTATTTCTTAGTGTAAGGATAAATTTCCAATGGAGTCAATTTGTATGTATTTTGGCTTAATTCCTTATTTGGACAAAATCGTTGAGTCATAGGTTAGGACTTCATTTAGTGACAGTTCAATCCTATGACGTGTTTGTTGAAGATGTATTAGCCAAGCTAAAGAAAACACATCATCATGTTATATTCCGTCCCACGTTTCATCATCAAAGTTCCAAGGATCTCTCAGGTATGAATGCATATTTATGTTGAGCCATGGATATTTTATTATTAGGTGTTAGGATTATTTTAAAATGTTTTTTAAAAGTGTTTTAAAAATCCTTATTTTTCCACAGTCGTTCTATCGACATTTCACAGGTCTTTCGAACGAGGTCCTTAGCTCCTTTGAATGAGATATCAAATGAGGTTAATTTTTGAAAGCTCTACCTTGTCTGAAATCTCGTTAGATAACTCATTTGAAATTCCAACGAGATTGGTACCCTCATTCAAACAATATCTATCGAACCAATTTTTGATACATCATTAGATTCATGTTCGAATGAGATATGTTACGCCATTCGAACGAAGTACCATGTCATTTGAATGACCCGAGAATTTTTTTAAGAAAAATCATTTTTCGTTAGTTTTTGCCACTAACCCATGTTTCCCACATTTTTAAGGAGTGCAGAGCATAAGTTATGGAAAAAGACTTTTCCATACGTTTGAGTTTTAAAATCTTCCAAAAAGCTCTACAAGTTTTTCATAATCAATCATGATTAATTTTTCAAAATACAAATCCTAGTTTACATCCAACTAGTTTAAGATTCATAATTCATCATATATATGCTTTGAGATAATGTTTTGGCACCATTGTTTATTCTCTAAATATTGTTGAGAATTATTTAATGTGGTAGATTATGTGCTTGTTGGTTTACATATGGTGAACTCTGTGTTCGTGATGGTTATTTAGCTTTATCGGTGGATTCTGAGGCGTGTGTAGACTCACATGTTGTTGCAGCTACACGGGTCGACTCTTGCGTGTCACTGAGTAAATGTTGAACTATAAAACAACCTCAAGGCTTTCAAGGGAGTCGAGTTTGTGTTGTAAGTCTTATATCATGTCCTTTTGTAATTATGTACATAGTAGATTTTGTATGGCGGGGTCGTTTGAGTTTTTTCCATTTAGGTTTTCCTCCACATCATGCATTATGGTTGGTTTATTTTATCTTGTCACACTCACCTTGACGCATAATTAGGTTTAAGATAAAATTAGTTAACCTCAAAAGTGTTTAATTAATTTTTTTAATTAATTTTAATTAGTTTTGTTTAAAAAAAAGGTAATTTGAAAAATTCTAAGTAATAATTAGTTTGTGTGCATATGAACCATCCCGTCTAATATTATTCCATATTTCTTAATTTTCCCCTTCAAATATGTATCAGAGCGTGTGACCTAAGTTATTATGTTAGATGTTTCTTAGGACTAAATATAGAAAATCCGTCATTTTTAGGTTTTTAGTTTTTGATGGTTCTAACTATGCGTACTGAAAAACATGTATGAAACCAACACTTGAGAAGTCAAATGAGAAGGTATGGTAAGCGATAGTTATGGGTTGGTCCCCACCCACAACCTTTCCTGGTGATTATAGGATTCCCAAATCCATAGAATCCAAGAGTGAGGATGAGCTTAAACTATCAAACTGCAATTCTTGTGGTCTAAACGCTTTATTTTTTGCTGTTACACCGGTGGAGTTCTACTTCATTATGACATGTGAAACGTCTAAAGAGGCTTGGGACATACTCCAACTCACTCATGATGGTACTAGTCTTGTTAAGTCTTCCAAAATCCAAAACCTCACTAATCCGTTTGAAACCATCAGGGTGAAGGAGAGTGAAACCTTCGATGAGTACTATGTTAGTATGTTAGATATTGTGAGCTCGTCTTTTAACTTGGAGAGAGCATAATCAAAACTCGAATAACCAAGAAAATCTTAAGGTCCTTGCCTGAAATATCTAATTCAAAAGTGATAGTTTTAAACTCCTTGGATACTTTAGACTCTACAAAACTTAAAGAGCTTGTGGGTGATCTTCAAACCTAGGAGCTTGACATGTTTTCCTCCAAAAGACGAAGAAAGATAAGGGCATTACATTGAAATACTGGAAGGAGGAAACACGAGTTTCGAATGGTGAGTCTAAAATAGATTCCAACGATATGGTTGCATTTGTAAATAAGTTTAGAAAATTTCTCAAGTTTGAAAAACAATCGAAAGATGTAAAGAAGTTTGAGAAAAATAAGTATAACAAGGCCGATCAATTTCTTAAAAATCACAATGACAATTTGAAGTTGGAAGAGCCAAGTAGATGTTTTGGTTGTCATGGTTATGACTGTAAGGCAACTGAGTGTCCCACTAAACTAGGGAAGGAGGGCAAGAAAACTAAGGTGTACAATGTCACCCTTAAATATAGTGATCCGAAAGAGGAACTTGATTCCCCCATTGAGCATAACTACACTGCATTCATGTCTAGTCATGCGATCCCTAATGAAAAATCTTCTCATGAATATAATTCCGAGTATGACACTTCTAAGCCATTGTTTTTTATTCCCAAGTGAGTGATGGTGGAGAGAGTGAAGAAGAAGAAGAAGAAGAAGAAGAAGAAGAAGAAGAAGAAGAAGAAGAAGAAGAAGAAGAAGAAGAAAAAGATAAAGAAGAGGAGGAGGAAAGTGAGATCCGAGTTTCCTTCCACGAGTTATATGCAACAATGATGAAATTAAAAAAGGCAAACTTGAAGTTGGAAGCTAGGTTAAAAGAACATGTTGTAGGTAATGATGAGAGTGTTTTGATTGAGGATCTTAGGGAATGTGATAAGACTCTTAGGGGAAAAACTCACATTTATTGAGGAGGAACGAGATAGAATTTGAAGATTAATGGATATTTTGAAGATGATTCCCCAATTTTTAAAGAGTCTCATAGTTTACTCAAGTTTTGGATAGTGGACCTAAAAGAGATATTGATAGACCAGAGTCATATCAAATTTGATTTGAAATCTAGGCCAAGAGTTAGATAAGATGTTAGGCACCGTTCGAATCAAAGATGACACATGTGTGATTGTCTTTAACATTCCAAATTATTCTACTACTAAATCCAAGACCATGCTTTTGAGAGAGTATACCATTTCTTGGAATGTTATAAAAGTTCAACCAAAAGGTATCATTCCTCGTGTCTTCACATGCACATATTTTCATAGAAAAAGTCACATTAGGCGTTTTCTCTTCGATGTTAAAAATGGACCTAGGAAGTATATGTCTAGAGTCACCTAGGTTCCCAAAATCCTAGAGTGTCATGTCACACCTATGTGGGCCAGCAAATCAAATTTGGAGTTTTTTTTACATTTTATACTTGTTAATTCTCTAATGGTTGCACATGATACTTCTCATGGTATATCTAATGATTGATTGTTTTTGCATGTTTACATACACTATCTTTTATACTTTATGATATATGTGTTTTCTACTTGTATGTGGTTTGAACCTTTTGTATTTTGATTTTTCTTTTATTGGGTCTTATTGAGAAAAATACAAAAAAATATTTATTTTGTCTTTTGAGTTGTCTTTGTTTTAAAATTAGTTTAAAAAATCAAAAACATTTTTTATGCGTAGTTTGGTTTTACACATTTTGTGTGGCATATCCTTTTGTTTGAATCCACTTCATTCCATGTATCCACGTGTCTTGAACTTTTGGTTATGACATTCAATGTTTCAATTATTATTAATCATGCTTTCATGGAGTAGTTTGACTTTGATTTGCTTAGTGGATAAAATTTGAATATGCCTCAGCGCACACATTACATGAGCTCGTTTGGATTTTATGTTCATATGTTGCATGATCTAAGTGAGGTATTCTCCTATCAATCTTATCATTTTACATATCTTTTGACTATGGGGAAGTTTTGCATGTAAGAATTATTGCTCGTGAGATTTTGTTTTGACAATATGAGTGTGAACAAGATTGGGTTTCAAAGAAAGAAATCTTCCTTGCATGAAAGGTCACCATTGGCAAAAGCCTAAAAGAATAGAGAGGCAAATGAAAAATAAAAATATTGTCAAGGCCAAATTTATTTTTTCATTTATTCTTGAATAAAATTGGTATTTACAAAATGAGAGAGGAAAGGAAAAGTTTTTATATGTTTATTTTAAGGGAGTTATATTGATCAATGGTTTGCACAATGTGTTCTAGTTAATTCATATTTGACGCTATTGATTTGAGAATCATCAATATTTTCTAGGCGAATATAAATTTTGTTTATTTTTACATTTATGAGTTCGATTGATCGCCATTATGAGGCTAAATCTATGGTTGATAAAGTTAATGCAGTTAAATAGAACTCCCTAAACACGTTTAAGTGAGTGGTCCATAATTCGTGTGTATATAGTTCATGCCCCTTCACTCAGTTTACCACATGTTTGTTTAGATAGATTTATGTCATAAGAGTGTGTAAACATTATTGTATTTATTATCGTGTGTGGTGTTTATACCTATATATATATGTGTGTGCCTATGCTTAATTGGTATCCTTTGCATATTTATATATATGGTATCGTTTGTTTTAAGTATTTACGATTGTATCAAGCCCATGTATGCCACCGATTTAATCTTATATTTCAAAGTAGTATGCTATATTTTCATATGGGTATCTCTTTTATTGCTTATTTACATTAGTATCCTATGTTTATTTCGAGGGAGTTACACGTTAAAGATAAATGGGTTAGCACAATGAGTCCTAGTTAATTCATGTTTAACGCTAGTGATTTGAGAATCAATAATATTTTCTAGGCCAGTGTACATTGTAATTGTTTATCCATTTGTGATTTATCTTTATCTGTCACTATAAGGCTAAATCTTTGGTTGGTAAAGTTAATATAGTCAAATAGTACTCCTTAGATATGGTTAAGTGAATGATCCATAATTCTTTTGTATATAGTTCATGAACTTCTCGTAGTTGATCACATGTTTGTTTAGACACATTTATGTTATACAATTGTCTAAAGATTATTGTGTTTAGTGTTTTTTATTGTTTTTATACCTATATAATTGTTCATGTGCTTCGTTGGTATCCTTTGCATATTTTTATACGCGCTATCATTTTTTTGTCTTTTCGGTTTCATCTAGTCCATGTATGCCATTGGTTTAATCCTATACTTTCTAATTGGTATGCTATATGTTCATAAAACATCTCTCTTTTTGTTTGTTTACAATGGTATTTTATTCTTCACTTAGTGAATTTTAGTTGGTAACATTTATTATTGCATCAAAGTTGGTATCTTTTTCATTATTTGGATTAATTATGCTCGGGTTGCCGAGTTGATTTGTTGTTGCTTGTTTCATTGTACATCATTGCATGGTATAGTTGTTTTTCCTTTATTCTTATCCCTTGTTTCATTTAGAGGGAAACTTTGTTTAATTGGGGAAAAATAGTTATTTTATGGACCTTAATCCTTGTCTCTTCATGAACAAAAAGTGGGAAATATGGTATCGTATATTTCTAGTCCAGTGGAGATTTTTTCCTTAGGGGAGATGTCGTATCTTAGGCACATATTATTAAAGGGAGGGGGTTATTCAAATGAGGATTTATATTGTTATATTTTCCTTTTGTATTTGATATTCAAATGCATAATTATATTGTTGTATTTGTTCTTTGCATTTGATGGTGTGTTTAAGTGTGTAGGTTTGCAACAACGAGGTAAAGTTTACACAAGACCAACACTACTCAAAGTACGTGTCTATCAAGTTTTATTTTTTTACTTTTTGGGTTGGGGTTGAGTCTTTTAAATGAGCTTGACAGACCATAGGAGTTTTTTGTTTTGTGTTTTGTTCCGAAAAGGACAAAGTGGGAGATTTGCAAGGACAAATTTCCAATGAAGTCAATTTGAAAATATTTTGGCTTTATTCCATGTTTGGATAAAACTGTTGAGTCCTAGGTTAGGACTTGAGTCAGTGACCTTTCAATCCTATAACGTGTTTGTTGAAGACATAGCATCTAAGATAAAGATAACACATCATCATGTCATGTTTCATGCCATGTTTTGTCATCAATGTTCCAAGGATCTCACTGGTATGAATGAATATTTGTGCCGGGCCTTGGATATTTTATTATTGGGTGTTAGGATTATTTTGAAATAATTTTATAAATTTTTTTAAAACACCTTTATTTGTTTAAGGTCGTTCTAATGACATTCCATAGGTAGTTCAAATGAGGTCCTTAGCTCGTTCGAATGAGACATCAAAGAGGTTATTTTTTGAAAGCTTTAGCTTCACTGGAATCTCATTAGATAACTCGTTCAAAGATCGTCCCAACAAAATTAGTACCCCGGTTCGAATAAACGTCAAACGAGATCTATTGAATTTTTTTTATACCTCCTTAGATTCATGTTCAAATGAGATCGGGTACATAGTTTGAACGAGGTACCATGTCATTCGAATGACCCAATACATTTTTCAAGAAGAATTATATTTTGTCAGTTTTTCCCACTACCCCATGTTCTCAGAATTCCCACCTTTCTAAGGAGTGCGCAGAAATAGTTAGGGTAGAGATTTTCTCCATGCTTTTGATTTATAAAACTCTTCAAAAATGCTCTCCAAGTTTTCCTTAATCATTCATGATTAAGTTTTACAAACACACACACTAGTTTACACCCAACTAGTTTAAGATCCAAGATTCATCTTATATATTAAATATTCGAATTCTATGTATTTAGTCGCATCTTAGGCCAAACACACACAAATTAAATTTTTAATAAATCATATCTTAATTTAATTTAGTGTGCATGCAATGATGAAGTCCAAATTAAATAAGACAGACCAAGCAAGCATGCCAAGAAGTAGGGAAAAATCCATTTTGGGCAAAATCTCTATTTCAACACTGTATCGAAATTGACAGACACTATACGGCTTACAGGCTACTGAGCCCACTAAGTATAACTCGTTGTTCTTCAAGTTTTCTATAGATACTACGTAGTCTAGAACCTTCCACAGGAAGTAGTCTTCCCTTGGTGTCCACCGATCAACCTTCTTCTTCTTCTTCTTCTTCTTCTTCTTCTTCTTCTTCTTCTTCTTCTTCTTCTTCTTCTTCTTCTTCTTCTTCTTCTTCTTCTTCTTCTTCTTCTTCTTCTTCTTCAGTAGTAGGCCCTCTACCCCCCAAATATGCAGTAAATATGAACTCTACAAGGGTTTTTGAACATAGATTGTGTTCTTCTTGATTTGATAAAGTGATCTATAAATTTCTAAGGGGTTTTGATGAAAAATAATAGAGTTTGATCACAAAAGGAACTCCAAAATGTCTTGGAAAATGATTAAAAGGAGTTCGATGAAACTCTAATCCCGCATATCTATTTATAGGGAAGTTTTTTTGTAAATGGATAAGTATTAGAGATTTGGATGATATTTGTTTAAAAAAATAAAAAAAATTGCGCTCGTTCCAACGACCTAATACCTCGTTCGAACGGTGGAATGGATTACCCTTTTGCATTCGATTAGGTTTCCAATGTAACTTTAAACGACATCCGGTGCTTGACAAAAAAGCCTCTCGTTAGAACATGTGAAACTTGTTCAAACAATGTACACAATCTCATTTGAATGACATCCAATGAAACTTCGAACGACATTCCAAAATTGGTCAAAAGGCTCCGTCCTAGATTTAATTCGAACGATGCAATCTCATTCTAACGACACTGTGTAAACTCATTTCAACGACCTATCAAAATCATCCTAACGAGCCATACAAAATTACAAAGAACTTTTAAAAATCAGTTTAAACATTTTGAAAACCTTAATACAAACTCTAATTATAAAAATCCCCTAGATAAATAAAGACCCTACCAAACTACTTTATACCACTTCAGAATGATGTTGAGACGAATGATCTTCAATATTCTAAAATGTCATCAATTTCTTATCTTCGAATATGTGAAAGTAGTAATGCAGGTGCAATTTAAGCCAAATAAAACTTTAATTGATCAATTGTAAAACATGCTCTTATGAATCTCACCCATTGACTATTCGAGTACAAAACACAAACCGAGGACAAATTAACCCCAAAGACTAATACAACTAAGTCCCTCCCAAATCAAGAAACGAAAATGCACAAATGTATAAGTCTTCAACTGAAAAGTCTTCATGTCTTCATCTTGTGTGGTCCAGGAAATCATCAATGCAAAAATACTTACACACATAAGACAAAAGAAATATCATGACGTGTACGAGTTTTAAATAAAAATAAATAACCCCCCCCCCCCACATAATTTTTTCTCTCCAATTCTGTTCATAATAGACAAAGGAGTAAAATATAAACATGAATAATAAGAATCACGTGAAGAATCAAATATATCATAACAAAGATAATCAATACGTAGAGTTAATGATAATCCAAAAGTCATAATGTGTTTCTCTCTTATCAAACAATTAGTTTTAGATTTTTTCAAGTTTTCAAGTATAACGTATAAGCAATACATATAGGTACAAAACACATAGACACCATGGAATGAATACCACTAAAATATCTGAATCGTGAAAACGGAATGTAATTATGTGAACATTTTCTGTAGGCAAATCAGCATAAACATTCATAACATATGTGTACGCACTCATGATATAGTTCTAAAAAAAAGAACTCAATTTCAAACTTAGGTGTACAAACGTTGAACTTAAATGAAATTTACTCTGCTTTATCCAATATGCCATGAATTTTAATGATTCTCAAATGAATAACGCCGAACTATTTAATTCTTTTAAAGAGAGTCCGTTGTACAAACGCATTGATCTTCTACTATATAATTCCCTCAAAAAATCACATATGTAAGAATTCACTCTCAAATATTTTGAAGAGATAATATTAATCATATGTAGTGAAGCATCAATGAATATAAAATAAATGGCCATGCCACAAGTGTTTTTGTGTGCCATGAATCTTTTTAGGCACTTTTGAAAATGACGACTTTTAATGCAAAGAGAATTTTTATTTTTCGTAGCCCCTTTCCATTGCTTAACATTTAACAATATTTTTCAATAAACAAAATCTGGGTAATGAATCTTACATGCACAACTTATCTCTTTTTATATTTGGTTCGGTATTAAGTAGGATTGATATGAGAACATAAAATTTGACATATCATAATCCAGTACAATGTTTAAAACGTCCATGCATGTGTAAAATAAAGGTTACGAAAAGTCTAACATTTAGAAAGCAATCAACAATGATCAACAAAATATTATGCACACATTATTAAGCACACTAACGTAACAAAGTCATGTATCAAAGCATTATGAAAAAGTCACATGAATGGATGAAATGTAAGGGTGATTCGAATATCTTAAACATTCATCCATCTACGGTGAAAAATCAAAAATACAAAAATCCTTTTTGTGTTTTTAAAATTTTTTGTCAAAATAAAATCTTTTTTAATTTTTCCAACTTTTTCTTAAAAACCAAAGTACTTTTTGGAATTTTCAAAATATATCAAAATTAAAAAAATATGAATACAATGATAATACAGTCTAACAATAGGGACATAAGATATAAACATGATAATAACCTTATTCTATATACAAGTCTCAACCTCAATCATTTGGCCCGGAGGAGTTATCAAAAGGAGAAGACATCTTATGAAATTCCACCATCAAATATTGTAAAGTCTTAACTAAAAATTCTACTTGCTCTTTAAAACTAGAAAAATCTCTATGGTGATGTGCAGGAGCATGTGGAGTAACACGTGTGGGAGTGCGTGCGAGATCATGCATAGGAACTCGAGTGGGAGCATACAAGGGAACATGCATATAAGAAACTCTCCCTAGATTAAAACAAAACTCTCTAAGATGACCTTTTTATTTTCAATGGGAACAGACATACACAAGTTTGGATCCACCTTGAACAAATTAGGTTAGGACAAGGGCCATATGGATCCATCACAAACTCAAGAACCGTCTCGGGCGCGACACGGGAAGAGGATGCATCGTCATAACCTATTCCTTACCTCTCAACGTTACTTAATGCAAGACCGATGAGCATCTTACCAACCTTCTTTGATGTTTCCTATAAAGTGACCTTGAACTTATGAGCATGTTCAACATCAATATCAAGTTCTAATACACGGGCTTCAAGTTTTTCACGAGTCTCCAATAAACCTTGAGGATCTCTCATAAGACTATACACAATGGTTGTCAAATTGGTCTTCTCCCTACCTACAACAATCAACTTCTCACATAAAGAAAATTTGACCTTCTCGAGTTGACTCACCGATGACCTACACTCTCTTACAACATTCACCTTTTTCTCAAAATCATACGCTCTTAGTGACAACTCTTTATTAAGATTTTTCATTATTAAAGTCTGAGTGTAAAGTTCAGGAAAAAGCCTTTTGGATTCCACCTTGTCCATCGCTCAAATTTTCATCTTCACTCTCATAATTCGAAACATCTCCAAGGATATCACATTTAGCTATGTCTTCATCGTCGTGGGACAAACTATAAGTACTCACATAACTGCTCATGAATGCAACACAAGGACCATGTGGTGATTCATCCTTAGAATCCACTGACTCGAGGTCACTACCCTTAACTGGCCTTGTGAGCAATTTTCTTTCCCTGTCTCTTTAGCTTAGTGGGATACTCATGTTCCTTGTGCCCTTTTCCCTCACACTCATAGGATCTCACATCATCTTTATCACCATCATTCTAGCCCTCGCTCTCATTTCTATTTCTCTAAAAAATTCTTTGGAAGAGTTTTCTTTGTTAAATTTGAGATTTTTTTTTATTTTTTTTACAAATAAGGCAAGATCATCAAGTTTAAAATCAAACTCAGATTCAGAATCATAAACTTATTCTTTCTTATTTTTAGACAAGCCTTCAAAGAAATCTCTATTTCCTTTTTCTTTTTAATCTTGGGGAACATATTGATTTCGTAAGTTTGAAGATCTTCTATGAGTTCTTCTAACCTAAGAGTATCTGAAATTCCCAACAAATTTAGTACGATGATTTTAGGGATAAAAAGGACTGGAAGTGATATTAAAATCTCTTTCACAACTCTCGTCTCGAGAATTTTTTCACATAACTTAAAACTAAAGTAGACTATGTCCTCCAAACGTGCACAAAACTCATCAAAAGTGTCAGACTCATTTATGGCGATAGTCTCAAATTTGGTGATGAGATTTTGATGCTTAGATGCTTTCACGACATTAGTACCCTCTTGAGTGAGTTAAAGGACATCCCACACTTCCTGATGCATAATGCACATCATGATGCAACAAAACTCGTCAGGAGTGATAGCTCCAGAAAAAACATTTAAGCCACAAGAGTTGTAATTACTCCATATACATTCATCTTCTGTCTAAGCGCAAAGACAGGTTTTAGAGTTTTGACATTGTCATTGGTCACAGTGGGTAGTGTCTACCTTATTTCACAAATAAGACAAACTCTTTCTTCAATAGATTTTAAAGAAGATCTCATCCTAAATTTCCAGTATGCGTAATTAAACCCAAAAAAAATAGGTTGCCTATTATATGAATTATCCATAAAATCCAAACTTTAATGGATCACACAAAAACTTAGTGTAACCAACTCTGATACTAATTTAAGAATGTGGACTCTATGGAACTATTCATATCTTAGTCCAAAACCAAACAAATTCATTTTTTAATAAATTTTATCGTACTTTAATTTAGTGTGCATGAAAGGATGAAGTCCAAATTAAATAAGCCAAACCAAACAAGCAGGCAAATAAGTAAGAAAAATTCCCTTTCGGGCAAAACCTCTATTTCAGCATTGTATTAGAATTGGCAGACACTATACAACCTACATACTACTTAGACCTCTAAGTATAACCAGCAGTTCTTCAAGTCTTCTATCGATACAACACAGTCCAACACCATCCATAGGAAGCTGTCTTCCTTCGGTATCCAATGATCAACATTTTTCTTCAATAATATATCCTCTGCTCCACAAATCAGCATTAGAGATGATCTCTATAAGGGTTCTTGAACATGGTTCTTCTTAATTTGGTTAAGTGATATCTAAATTTCCAAGGAGTTTGATGAAATGGTAGGATTTTATCACTAAAGGAACTCTAAAATACCTTGAAAAGGGGTTCAAAGGAGTTCTACAAAACTCTGATCATGTGTCTCTATTTATAAGGAAATTTGATGAAAATGGATAAGCATTAGAGATTTCGATCAGATTTAAAAAAAAAAAACTCGCGTTCTTGTTCGAACGACTTGGTAGCTCATTCAAACGGCATACCCTTTTTCATTTGAGAAGGTTTCTAACATAACTTCGATCAACATTCCAGTGCTTGACAAAAAATCATCCTGTTCAAACATGGAAAAATTGTTCTAATGATGTACTCAATCTGGTTTGAACAACATCCAACGAAACCTCGCACGACATTCCAGATATGATCAAAAGGCATCGTCCCATATTTATTTTGAATGATGGAATCTCGTTCTAATGACATTATGTACACTCATTTGAACGACTTATCAAAATCGTTCTAGCGAACCATCAAAATTTTTAAAAACTTTTAAAAATCATTTTGAACATTTTAAAAACTTTTAATGCAAAGTCTAATTATAAAAAATCCCCCAGATAAATAAAGACTTACCAAACTGCTTCTAACCACTTCAGAATGATGTTGAGACGAACGATCTTCAATCTTCCAAAATATCGTAAACTTCTTGTCTTCGATTACGTGATAGTAGTCATGAAGGTGAAGTGGTGTGCAACGAAATAAGCCAAATAAAAACTAAATTGAGCAATTATAAAACTTTCTCTTACATATATGATTTGAGATAGTGTTTTGGAACCATATTTATTCTCTACATCTTCTTTAGAATTGTTTCATGTGGTGGATTCCGTTCCTATTGTCTTACATACGGTGGACTCCATGTGCGTGGTGGTTACTGAGCCTTATTAGTGGATTTAGAGGCGTATGTAGACTCACACATTTTTGTGGCTACGCGGGTGAACTCTTGTGTGTCACTAAGTAGAAATTAAAGGAATGAAGTGTGTCAAGGCTTGTGAGGGCGTCGAGTCTATGTTGTAAATATTTTGACGTGTGCTTTTTTAATTCCATAGTGGATTTTTTGTGGCTGGGTTGTTCGAGGTTTTTCCCATTTGATTTTTCCTCATACATTGGGCATTGTGGTTAATTTATTTAATCTTACAATAGTCACCAAGATGCATGCTTAGGTTTAAGATAAACTTTGTTAATCTCAAAACTATCTAATTAGTTCTTAACTAATTTGAAATAATTTTGTTTAAATAAAAAGTTTATTTGAAAAATTCTAAATAAAAATTGTTTTGTGTGTATTTGAACCATCCCATCCAATATTATTCCATATTTCCTAATTTGTTCCTTTAAATTGGTATCAGAATGGGTTCACTAAGTTATCATGTTAGACGTATTTAGACTTGAATTTGGAAAGTCAGTCATGTTTTATGTTTCCATTTGTTTATGGTTCTAATTACGCGTACTGGAAATCATGTATAAATCGGCATTTAAGTCATTATATGAGTGGGTATAGAAAGTGGTAGTTAAAGGTTATTCCCCACCCACATCCTTATCTAGTGATTATAGAATTCTTAAACCTATAGAAATCTTGAGTGAGTATGAGCTTAAAATGTCCAACAACAATTATCGTGGCCTGAATGCTTTATTTTGTGCTGTCACATTGGAGGAGATCCGTCGTACTATGATATATGAAATTCATAAAGTGGTTTAGGACATACTCCAACTCACTCATGAGATTACTAGTGCTGTTAAGACTTTCAAACTCCAAAACCTCAACACTTAATTTGAAACTATTGGGATGGAGGAGAGTGAAATATTCAATGAGTTCTATGCTAGACTGTCAGATATTATGAACTCGTCTTTTAACTTGGGAGAGAGAATATCTGAAACCCGAGTAATTGAGAAAATGTTAATGTCCTTGCCTGAAAGATCTAATTCAAAAGTGATAGTTTTAAATTCCTTGAGTACTTTAGATTCTACAAAACTTCAAGAGCATATGGGTGATCTTCAAACCTATAAGCTTGGCATGCTTTTCCCCAAAAGATGAAGAAAGATAAGGGCATTGCTTTGAAAGCCCGAAATGATGGAATACAAGATTTGGATGATGATTCTAACATCGATTATGAATATATGACTACATTTGCAAATAAGTATAGAAAAATTCTCAAGTTTGAAAAATATTCGAAAGATGTAAAGAAGTTTGAGAAATTGAAAGAGTCATATGACTGTGTGATAATTGATTAACTTCGCAAATTTGACACACTTATTTACTTTCAGCCCCTAATTATGCATCTAAAGAGCAAGAGTCAACCCATAAACAAATAAAACATTTGACACAAACTTAAGGAAAAATACCCGTAGGGCGAAACCTTTTATTTTTAGAACTTTGAATAATTTACAAGACCATTGACTTACATACAACCTGATAATCTCCCACAAGTGTAATGCAATATGTCTTCGTCAAATCTTCAAAGCAATAGCTAGAAATAGTGTCGGCCGGAATCTCCCACAGGAACTCCAGATGGTCAGCAATGAAGAAGAGAGACGGCTTCTCCACATGGGTTGAACAAACCAAAGTTGTGTTCTTGGGTTACAAAAGGATTCACAAAGATATGACAATTCTATGTGAATCAAAACATGAGTTTGGGACTCAAAAATGTGAAGACTTAGAGTATTTAAGACTCTTAAAATCGTCTATGAAAGTCTTACAAAACAAATCCCCGAAGTTGGTTTTTAGGAAAACCTGGGCTGAAAAAATCTCAACACGATGTGTTCGATTTTATCTCAGGCAAATCAATCCACTTCTGATGTCGGACCAGTCCGATAGCGGATCGGTTCTTTTTTTAACAGGGCCTCTTCGATTTGCAATCGATCTGGGGTTTACTGGTTTGAAGCAATAGCGAATCGGTCTGACTTGAGGCAGACCAGTCCGGAGGCGGATCGGTTCTTTTTTTAAATGGGCGGACCGATCCGGTTTACCAAAAATGATATTCCATGATGAAGATTCTTTGATATTCGGATCCGTTGATGTAGATGCGATCTTGAATTTCTTCAATGGTGTAACGGCTTACGACATACAAATATATAATGGACACAAATGTCCTTACAAATCTTCCCCTATGTCTATGCCGGTACATACATAAAAAATATTCGAATTATCAACTAATGGCCTATACAAATCTACCCTCCCTTGAACCCTAAAGATGGAAAGATATATATGTTTAAATCTTCATCGTTTGTTCTTCAATCTTCAACAATCATCAAAGCTCAAAGCTTTTCTCATCAGGGTGTGCAACATATTGATCTTCAGTCTTCATACCTACACACATGAGACAAAGAAAATACCACGTGACATATCGAGTTTGAAATGAGATAAACATTGATACCAATTTATGATAAAAACATAAGTTAAATCTCAAAACTCCCCCAAAATTCAAACTCCCCAATAATATGATAATTCTTTCTCCCCCTTTCTTATGATGTCCCCAAATAGAAAAATGAGAAGAATGAATCAAATAAGCAAAATTGGGGTGTCACGGTACACAAAACAAGGCATCAAACAATATGGCAAACGTGCACCTTGCAAGGAGATGCAAAAATAATTCACAAACTCTTTTTGATTTTTCATTTTTTTATACAAAAATAAGATACATTTGAAAAAAATATGCTATAAAAATCACACCATGGATTTAGACTCAAACAACCAAGTCATGGAAATGGAATGAATGTGTGCGAACACATTCGATAGGTAAATCAACTCAATCAATCATATGTGCACGATGCATATGTGCACCCCTAACGAATGAGCATAAAAAGTATCCTTAGGTGAAAAATTTGTTGAATTGAGATGACATCGACTTATGCAAATCAACAAATCAAAGTCAAAGTGATTTCCACACCAATAACGTCCAAAACTATGTAGCGCATTTTCAAGCATTTCAAGGACGTGCAAACCCATTTTAATTCTCCAACCAAACTCCCTTATATATATTTTCTTTTAGAGGTGAATAAACTAAATTCTCAAACTTTGGAGAATTGGTGCAAAAACCTAAATGGCCCCTTTTTGGCATGAATATCTTTTTATTGCCTTTCAATTTTTTCGAGCTCTTTTAACCTCTTTGGACCCCGGATAATAAAATTCCTCCATTTTTTAGGTCTAATTTAATGGTGGCTTAGTATTCGCTAAGGCAAAATGAACCTTTCGCAGCCCTTCCCCGTTTTTCAAACAAAGCACACAAACTCACAAAACGGTTCTTATATGCACAATTTCCTTATCAAAATTTATCACGCTTGGTTAGTTTTAAGGACAGGATTGAAGTGAAAACACAAAACCAACATGTGATAAGACAAGCACAATAATCAAACAAATTCGTGCATGTGTGCAATAAAGGAAATATGAGTCAAACATGTAGGAATTAACACTTAATTACATCTTAATGACTCCAAGCATTATAAAGCACAAAGATGACATGATATATTGTCTCAAAACACTATCAAATATTCATATGAAAATAATGGAATGATGTTGTGACTCGGTCATCCTAAGTCGTCATCCTAAGTCTTCATCCATAAACGGTGCAAACAAAATACAAAAATCTTTTTTGATTATTCTAAAAATAAAATCTTTTTGTATTTTTCAAAAATATTTCAAATTTTTTTTAAAACATACAAACATGATACATACTAGCAATAGGCAAATAATGACATCATGAAAATCAACCTATGCTAGTAAACAAGTCAAACCTCAATCGTTAGGTGCGGAGGGGTTTTCCAAAGGTGGTGACAACTTATGAAAAACCTCCATCAATTCTTGTGAAGTTTTGACTAAAAACTTAACTTGCTCACCTAAATGTGCAAACTCTCTCATGTAAACTCTGGGAGCATGTAAAGTATCATGTGTGGGTGCATGTGTGTCAGAAACATGTGTGGTAGCAAAACGTGACACATACCCCAGCTTAAAACAAAATTCCTTAAGGTGCCCTCTCCTCTTATAATGTGAAAAAACATAAATAGGCCTAGGAACACCTCTTTCAAAAACACTAGGACGCACTTTCCTAATAGGAATGGGACGCCTAGGTGGGTTAGGGTGAGACACTTGTGAAACTGTCATAAAAGTGGGAACCGGATTGGGTGCTAATTAGGAAGTAGAAGTACTGTCATGACTTATTCCTAAATTCTCACCTTTACCCTTAAGAACCACCTTTTCAACCTTCTTATGTGCGTTCTCAAACTTGACTTTGACCTCCCTGGAACGTTCGAGATCACTCTCGAGTAGGGATACACGTGTCGTCAGACTAGACAACGTGTTGGTCAAATCACACTTCTCCTTTCTCAAAACCTTCTTCTCTCTCTCCAAATCTAAAACCTGACGACCTAAATCTCGATTATACTTCTTTGTTTTCAAGGTCTCGGTGTACAATATCTAAAGGTTTTTGGAGCTCACTTTCATCTCCACTCTCCTCCTCGCTTTCTTCCTCACTCGAAGAACACAAATCACTATCATCGCTCTCGTGTGCACTCTTGTGAGACAAAGTGGGTGTGCTCACATGACTAGAAAAGGCGACAACCATCCCATGTGATAAACTTTTATCGGACTCATCTCTCACATCACCCTCATCACCCTCACTATCACTAAGAGTGGCGGGCATAGCAGTTTCTTTGCCCTTTCTCCTTATCCTAGTAGGACACTCTCTAGATATGTGCCCTTTTCCCTCACACTCAAAGCACCTGATCTCATCTTCCTTGTCACTATCTTTTGCCTCCACTTTCTTTTTATTTTACTCAAAAGATTTCTTTTTATTGGAAGAATTTTCTTTATTCATTTCGAGAAACTTTTTAAAAAATTTCGCAAACAAGGCCATATCATTAAAATCAAAATCTCCCTCAAAATCGGACTCACAAACTTTTTCTTTCTTTTTCTTAAAATGAGTCTTTAAAGCAATGCCATTATCCTTAGCCTTAATGGTTTTGGGAAACATGTCAATCTCATAGGTTTGAAGATCTCCTACAAGTTCTTCCAACTTAAGTGATTTCAAATTTCCCAAAGAGTTCAAAATAATGATTTTAGGAATAAAGCATTTTGGGAGAGATCTCAAAATCTTTTTAACGACACGCGTGTTATCAATCACCTCACCCAAATTAAAACATGTGTTAACAATGTCCGACAAACGTGCATAAAAATCATCAAAGCATTCAGACTCAAACATGGTGATAGTCTCAAATTGGGTGGCCAAATTTTGTAATTTAGACTCTTTAACAGCGTTCGTACCCTCATGTGTCAGTTTCAAAACATTCCAAGCCTCTTTAGACGTGGTTCACGTCATAATTAGACAAAACTTATCCAGAGTGACAACACCAGAAATAGCACTCAGACCACAGGAATTAAAATTGGACAATTTATAATCATCTTCAGTCTCGGTTGACACGGGTTTTAGAGTGGTGATGTTATTAACGGTGACCGTGGGAGGAGTCTAACCATTTTCGCAAAGCAACCAAACACGCTCGTCAATATATTTTAAAATAGATTTCATACGAGCTTTTCAGTAGGCATAATTAGACCCGTAAAAAATAGGCATCTGATTATATAAGTGCTCTATAAAAAAAATTGCGATTTTTCACAAAACTGATATTAAAAAAAATCAATATCACACAAATTTTGCGAAAAATAGGATCACGCGATAAATAAGCTTAACCCGCTCTGATACCAATTTGAAAGAGTCGTATGGTTGTGTGATAATTGATTAACTTCGCAAATTTCACACACTTATTTAATTTCATCCCCTAATCATGCATTTAAAGAGAAAGAGTCAACCCATAAACAAATAAAACATTCAACACAAACTTAAGAAAAAATCCCCGCAGGGTAAAACCTTTTATTTCTAGAATTTTGAATAATTTACAAGACCATTGACTTACATACAACCTGATAATCGCCCACAAGTGTAATGCACGGTGTATTCGTCAAATCTTCAGAGCAACAGCTAGAAATAGCGTCGGCTGGAATCTCCCGTAGGAACTCCAGATGGTCATCAATGAAGAAGAGAGACGGCTTCTCCACAAGGGTTGAACAAACCAAAGTTGTGTTCTTGGGTTACAAAAGGATTCATGAAGATATGTCAATTATATGTGAATCAAAACATGAGTTTGGGACTCAAAAAGGTGAAGACTTAGAGTATTTAGGACTCTTAAAATCGTCTATGAAAGTCTTACAAAACAAATCCCCGATGTTGGTTTAAATAGGAAAACCTGGGCCAAAAAAATCTCAACACGATCTGTTCGATTTTATCTCAGGGGGATCGGTCCTCTTCTGATGCCGGACCGGTCCGATAGTGGATCGGTTCTTTTTTGAATAGGGACTCTTCGATTTGCAATCGATCTGGGGTTTACTGGTTTGAAGTAATAGCGGATCGGTCTGACTTGAGGCGGACCGATCCGGAGGCGAATGGATTCTTTTTTAAAATGGTTGGACCGGTTCGGTTTACCAGAAATGATATTCCATGATGAAGATGCTTTGATAGTCGGATCCGTTGATGTAGATGCGATCTTGAATTTCTTCAATGGTGTAACGGCTTACGACATACAAATATATAATGGACACAAATGTCCTTACAGAAATATAAGTATAACAAGCCCGATTTATTCCATAAAAATTGTAATGATAATATTAAGAGGAGTCAAATAGATATTTTGTGTGTGATGGTTACATCCATATGGCATCTAAATGTCCCACTAAACTAAGGAGGAAGGGCAAGAAATCAAATACGTACAGGATAACCTAATTATGTATGAGTAGAGATCCCAAGAAATATGTTCAACGAGGAAACCTAATTATGTGTGACTCAGTTATCACTGAGATGATAACTACATGTTCTTCTGATTCCTATGATGAGTCAGTGCACATCTATCGTGTGTAACATGATAAACTTTGTTTTTAATAATTTTTATAAATTGAACGTAAGGGTCAAGTAGGGTACAAGCAGGATAAGTTTAATAGAAATCACCTAAGTGAGTGATAAGGGACCACTTCTGTGGGATTAATGAAAGGATAAATTCTCTAACACACTCATGAAACTAGGAGGTGTCCGAGGCCAAAACATACACAACAATGAGAAATAAGAATGTTCGGAGAAAGACTGTGTGAATTCTATTATCTCGGTTTACACAAAAGGTTGATCAATTAAAAATATTGCGTTCATTGATTGGCCAGTAAACCTGATAGTCTCTCACTAGGGAAGATTTAAGGCCAAAAGCTATCTTTATTGATGCACCTCTTTTCCAATGATATTGTCTTTAATTTGTCTTCATGTTCATTTAAAATTTCACCCACATTTCATTCAAGTGGGGGATTTGATATTCGAAAAATTGCTTCTAAGTTAGTGTAATCGTTGTTACAAAGACTTTTCAATCAAAATTCCCTTGAACCTACAAATATATGATTTTTCATGTGTGAAGAACTAAATATGTGAAGACAAAAGTGTAAAATCATTTTCATATTATTCTTTTTTTTTTATAATTTTTCAAGGGATTATTAATTAACTAACTATGATAATTTTTAAAATACTAACTAAGAAGTAATAGCTAATTAGAGAAAAATGATTTATTATTTAAATTAAAACAAAATGTTACAATATGAGTTGTAATTGTTTTAATTAAAGCTAATCTAAATTAATTAATTAAAAGAAAATGCAAAAAATAATTAATGAAATATAAAAGTCTAACAAAATAAAATATTCATATATTTTTCTCTCAATAAGTAACAATCTCAAAGAGAGAAAAATTAAATTAAAAAAAAAGAATATCTACAATATGTACAAATGTGTGAACTTCCAAATACTCATGAATGTTTGAATTAAATCTCCTCAAAATACAAACAATCCTAACAATAATTTGCATCTAAGTATTTCTCCATCCAAATGAACTCTCAATGCACTATTGAATAATAAGAAACATTTGCTAAAAATACAAACCCTCCCACTACAAATTTGTACATAAAAATTCATAAAAGTGAGACAAATTCTACCACACCACTCTATATTGAGATGCTTGCTAAAAATGAAAACACTCTTTATAGAGTGTTGAAGCATAACTTATCCCATGTTTAAAACTGAAATGGAGATCTTCTCAAATGTCACCAAGTCTTCAATTTAAGGGTGAAATGAGTCTAGGGGTATAATTGGAAGATATAATGGATGAGGGTAGTTTAGGAAAATGGGGTAAAAGTCATTTGACATTTATTTTGGGAGAATGGGTAGTTGTTTGGGTTTTTAGGTATTAGTTTTGCCGGATTGGGTAAGATTATGATCACGGGTTATTGTTGGGTCTTGGTATTGGAATAGAAGCAGGGGTCAACATGGGAGTAGGGCACAAAGATGTTTGAGGTAGGATCGAAGGTTAGCATGTGGTAGGTATGAACGGAGATGGGTTGCTGGCTTTGGAGTTAGGTTAGTCCGGTAAATTAAATGGGCAACTCCGGGTTGGATATAGGGTAGAGGGAGGTAGGAGGAGGTCGGATTATGATGGTAAATGGGTGGTGGGTTTATCGTTGAGGTTATGGTGGTATAAGGTTGGTTGAAGATGTGGGTGCTAATGGAGGTCTAGGTGAGAGAAAGGATTGAAGGTTGAAGATGATAAGGGATGAGAGAGGAAAGAGAATCTGATGGGGTTATTGGGTGTGAGTGTGTATTTGGTGTAGGTGAGGTGTATGGGATGAGGGTATAGTTAGGGAGGGAGTTAGGTGTGTGTGAGTGTAGGGGAGTATTGTGTGTAGGTACTTTATTATATAAAATAAAAAATATCTATCTATCTATCTATCTATATATATATATATATATATATTTATAACACACACACAGAGAATAATATAAACATGCACATCTAAAATATAAAAAGACTCATAATAAAATTAAAAAATAAAATAAAATATAAAACAAAGAACACTAAAAAAATATTATAAACAAAATATTAAACACACACCTCAATATAAATAGACATTAACATGACGACACGCACGATATAATATTTATAGAAAATAATATACTAAAAATAAAGACCCTATAATAAAAAGAACTAAAAATGACACAACCTAATATATATATATATATATATATATATATATATATATATATTAAAAATAATAATAATACCACACACAAACTAAGCAACTATAGGGCAGGCTAGGGTTGGTCTGTAATAGGTAGGGGGACTGTATTAGGCTCTTTTAACTGCATCACTGCCACATTTGATGTACATGACCACTTATTTATAGCAATTGCCTCGAATTAAGCTTGTTTGACACCACAAATGCTTATCAACCAACAAAATAAACAAATACCAACATAAGTCTGAGTTTATTGAGAACTAGCAAGTAAAATGTATCTATTTGAGGTATAATATGACACTTTTGGGTTTTTATCAGGATTGTTGAAAATTTTTGTGTTTTACACAAATTAATATTTTGACCTAATTAATATAATGGTCAACTTTGAGCCATTATAAAAAAATTGGACCCACACGTCAAACATAGTTGAACCAAATATGCATGTGTTCTGTGTAGTGAGATGATTCACGTGGTATATTAATTTGTTAAAAATGGATAAGTTATGAATGAAAAATATGGTTGAAAGTGACCCGTTTATTTATGAAATTATTAATACTTTTAGTCAATTTTCTGGGACAATTTTTTTAACCATCTCTAAAAGTTGTGACTGTTCGCTATATATAGTGACTGTTTTTCGAAACTGTCACTAAAGGTCTTGATTGTTCATGAAACGCCCCTAAAGTGACTGTTAACAAAAAGACATATCTTTTCATGAAAGAACACTTTGTGTCCTATATATACATGACTTGTCTTCATTTTGAAAAAAGGAGAATAAATATTTTCAATACTTTCCATTCCTAATCATGTCGGAGATTGTTTAAAACATAATTGTTGTGTCAAGATTGTTTCATCCTGGGATGCAGACACTAAATGTTCATTGCCGTAGCACGGTAGCAGGAGCACATTTTATTTAAGTTGAGAGTGTTCAACACTCGACTAGGTAATCTTCTTCATTTGTAAATTTTCAATCGATGGAATTTTATATTGCATAAATATGATTTGTTTCAAAATTTAAATTGATAATACACAAATGCTGCATGTGTTAGACACCTCACAACTCAGCGTCTTATTTTAAGCGTGTTCTTATTGCGTTTAATTAGGGATGATTTTCAGTCGGTTTGGTCGGGTTACAGAACATACCAATACCAAAACATTTTTAATAAACTAAAACCAAAATTACCATTTATACCACTCAATACAACCTAATTTAAACCAAAATCGTATCACATATTTTGCAGTAAACCGTAGTAAAATCAGTATTTTTGGTATAATTGCAAAAAATTTAAAATAACATTAAATTTTGAATTCTCGCCATTAGGCCTTCTATTTACATAAAGCCTAACTCAAAATATTAGATTTAAAAAAAAGGTTATGGTACTTTTTATTTAGTTAAAAAAATTGATCGAAATAATGTTTACCAAACAAAATGAAAGCTAAAAGCCTACAAAATGCTATAACTATAGAAACCTCAAAATGCAAGCTTAAACTTGAAGTAATTAAAGATTAACTACTTATTTATAGACCTTAACTCCCATCCATTTTGGTATCTTTTCCAATGTGGGACTCAATTGATTTTCAAATGCATACAATTATGTTAGTGTTCCATCTCAAGGAGAATTCTGTAAAACAAATTAACAGATGATTTTTTTAAAATAGTAAAAAAATATTTTTGACCAGGTTTTTTATGGGTTCTTAACATATCAGGGTACTCCCCAAAAAATTTCAACTAAAAATGAATTGTTTTGTTATTTAAAAAATAGGTAAAAAAAACTATCACTTCATAACTTCTTATAAATTGACAGTTGTTTTACCTATTTTTTTTAAAATAGCAAAAAAAATCATTTTGAGCTTATATTTTTTTGCAGGGGTTCCCTTAAATAACAAGAGCCCATAAAAATATTCAGCTCAAAATTATTGTTTTTACTATTTTAACAAAATTCGTCATTTAATTCGTTCCATCAATAGTAATATGTTTAAGAGCCTACGTGTCCATTTTAAATCACTTTGCCCCAACTTTGTATATTCATGTACAAATTAATAACAACACTTTCAGTTTACCCAAATAATAAACTACAACATTATTTTATATAATTTTTTCAATGTTACTGTGGGGACCAAAATATAATAGGACCTAACTCGGGGTTGTATGACAAAGCCCAACAGCCCTTGGCACATGCCCGAACCAGTATACTAATAAAGAGGATTGATACAAACATTTATCACGGTATAATTACGGAGTAGATATCATTAGATAAAGATCACATCAATTACCTAAAATCTCAGAAGAGATATTTAAGGAATCACCACCCGAGCCAATGGCAACTCAAGGAAGTTCTTTGAACAATTAAACCACTATATCTTTACGCAGCTATAAATATAACCCCCACCCCAGGGCCAAGGGAGATGCTATTTTCGTACTTTAAGAGAAGATAATAAAAATCTAGTGACCTCTTCATGAACATAGGTAATTTTTTTAACCACATATATTTATGTATTGTGTGTGACATTTGCATAACCTTTCTTTAATTACTTTTTAGAATTCATTAATTGTGGTTATTTTCACCCACGATTGGTGTCGTCTGTGAGAAACGACTTCCTTTCTATGAAAGAATCTCTATAAAAGAATAGATACAATGTCTCACCACCCAAACAGTGCACCCCAACATGGAGATTTGTGAGATGACTTGCCTCTACTAAGGGTCAGATCTGAGGTCCTTCAAGATGGGAACACAAGGTTTAGACTAGAGCAACAACTTTTTGAAGAAAGATACGGGTAGCCTAGATCAACCAAGATCTCACGGCTAGTTAACATATACAAAGCAAGGCTTCATCAAGAGGAGGAGGCAACTTACCTCCAGATTGAGAAGAATTCTCGCCTCCAGCGGTGATTAGAAAAAATGGAGACAACTTCACCAGGGCCAAAAACATCGTGGTCAAACTCCTAGACCTCAGGCAAGTAAGACTCGTAGCCGAGGAAAGATCACCGTGTGTGACCAAGAGCATTCAGAATATGGAAGTCATTTAGGGAGGCGCCACCGATATAATAAGCATCACAAGTATAACATAAGGAGTTTGGTTCAAAAGGAAATGGACTTGCACCCTGCTCACCGAGGAGCTAGATTTACAAAAGAGCTGGAAATGAGAGCTTTAACTACCCAAATTATCTACTTTCTCAAAGGCCATTGATGAGGAGGAGCCCCCGAAGAAGTTTGCATCACCTTGGTTCAAAAGATATAATGGCAAGACAGACCCTATAAATCATGTTCGTCTATATAGGTAGGCTATAACATTATGGAGTCATAATAACGCCTATATGTGTGTTGTATTTTCCCTTCTAGGTTGCGCAATATTGCCTAGAAATAGTTTGAGAGGTTTCCTTATAAATTCGTTAAGCGTTTCAAGGTCCTAGATGAGGCCTTCACTGCTCGCTTCATAATTAGTAGCTCACTCGTTTCTCACAATGTGGAAAAAGCCGCATGAGACTCTACGCGATTACACCAAGCGTTATTGGGAAGTGTGCAATAAAGTGGAATATTGCTCCGAGAAGGTTATCGTGGCATATTTTAAAATCAGATTACCCCTACTTCAATGTTGCACTAGTCTCTCACCAAAAATAAGACTGACACCATTAACGATCTCATGTCGTGTATTGAAAAGTATGCCAAGGTAGAGGACGTGGTCTAAACTATCTAGGCAAAATTTGGTTGCACTATATCAAACTAAGGAGGTGACAAGGAGAAAAATCCCAATAAGGAAAATAAGAAGCAAAACGGTTCCAATAACGGGGGTAAAGAGTAATTATCCAAAGCTTTTCAATCCTTTAACATAGTTTTTAAAGAATCGATCTATAAAATTTTGTGGAAGATCAAGGATCAATGGTCTCTTAAGTGGCCAAAGAAGATGGAAGGGGATCCAACCAAGAGGAACAACACACTCTAATGTGCATTCCACAAATAAGGTATAAGATAGAGAACTATAAGTCACTAAAATCTCACCTAGAGGAGTTGGCCCAGGCTGCGCATTTGAATGAGTATATGGCGAAGAAGTCTAACCATGTCATCGCTAATGAGAACAAAAAACTAGATAGCATCTTGGACGATAAGGTAGGACATGAGTTTACATTGATACATGGGGTGTCCTACCTCAAGAAGATTCAGGGAAATGGTGTTCATATGGATCTCAAGAGGGTCACATCCATGATAGAAGGCTTCCAGATAGAGTCCACCAAAATCTAGTTTGGTAAGCATCGACGAACAGAAGGCGTCGACTACAACAAGCATATTATTTTTACAGAGGAAGATTTGGTTGGGGTAAGAACCCCACACCCCGATGCACTGGTAATCACTCTCAAAATTATAAACTGGGATGTGGATAAGTTACCGGTGGACAAGGGTAACTCCTCTTAGGTGATGTACCTGGATCTCTTCCACAAGCTCAAGCTTAAGATCACGGATCTAAAGGAAGCATATGCCCCCTGGTCGTCTTAGCAGGAAAGATGACAACGTCATTTAGGAAAATGATCCTGCCAGTGAGGATAGGGAATATTTCAAAGCTCATAAAATTTTTAGTGGTGGATATTGATTCCTCCTATCAAGTCATGCGAGTCGTCCCTTCAACTTACGACCAAAATCTCAAATGTATCACAGATTGGGGCATAATGGAGATAAGGGGCGACCAAGCCATAGCTCAAAAATGCTACATCGCCACTATTAGGCCCATGCAGGAGAAGAAGAACGAGAAGGAGGTTCTTCTAGAGATGGTATAGAACAGGGACACCCTATCAAAATAGCAGCTACGGCATAGCCGACTAGGGGTGGAGGAAAACATGATCCACCCCGCTAATAGGGTCATTGCAAACCTAGAGGAGGTTGCTTTTGATGAAAGTCGTCCAGAAAGGAATTTTTTATCAAAACGACATTGACCGACAATTAGATAAGGGAGTTGATTGCCTTCTTAAAACTCAAATTTGATGTATTTGCATGGGAACTATACGACATGCCAAGGATTGATCCTATGGTTAGCTGTCATCATCTCCATGTGGATCCATTATTCAAACTGATCATGTAAAAGTATCACTGAACATCCCCAAAAAAGGCAAAGAGGGTAGAAAAAGAGGTAAGAAAACTTCAAGAGGTAAAGTCCATCAGAGAAGATCAATTCCCAAAGTACTCAATTGTAGTCCTCAAAAGCAATGGTAGCTATAGAGTCTGTATAGACTTCACAAACCTCAACAGGGCTTATCCCAAAGATAGTTTCCCTCTGTCAAAGATCGATCAACTGGTGGACGCCACTACAGCCCATAAACGGATGAGTTTTCTAGATGCTTACTCAGGATACCATTAAATTCCTCTATTATCAAGACAAGAGTTCATTTATAACACCATTGGACTTGTATTGTTATGAAGTCATGCCATTCGGCCTTAAGAACACTTGAGCCACATACTAGAGACTGGTCATAAATGTTCAAACACCAAATGGTGCAAACGATAAAGGTATATATTAATGACATGTTCATCAAGAGCAAGGATAAGAGCAACCATCTAGAGGACCTGGCCAACACCTTTGAAATCCTCAGGCACTGCTGGATGCAGCTTAATATAAGAAAATGCTCATTCGAGGTCTATTCAGAGAAGTTTCTAGGTTATCGAGTGAGTAAGAGAAAATTGAGGACAATCTAGATTAGATACAGGCTATTAACAATGTCCAGCCATCAAAGACGTCGTACGAAATCCAAAAGCTCACTAGGACGCTAACATCACTTAATCGCTTTATTTTGAAATCTTTCGAGTAGTGCTGGTCATTTTTTCAGATGCTCAAGAAGGAGACCGACCTCACTTGGAAGGACGAGTGCTCAAGGAACCTTGAAAAAATCAAGCCCTACCTGAGCAAACCCCCATTATTGAAAATTCCCTATCAAGGGAACCCCCTCTACCTCTACCTTACAGTTTCAAACCATGCAGTCGGCTCGGCCTTGGTCTGCGTGAAAAAGGAAAAGCATATTGTTTACTATGCCAGCAAAATGCTCCTAGACGCCTGTCATTGGAAAAATTAACGTATGTATTGGTGATTAATTCTCAAAAGCTTAAGTATTACTTTGAGTCCCACTCCAATACTATCATTACTTCCTTCCCCCTTAAAGTTTTCCTTTACAAAGCCGATCTTTCTAGATAAATCTAAAAATAGTCGATAGAACTTGAAAGGATTGACATTCACTTTCAACCATGGACAGTAGTCAAGGGGCTAGTTCTGGATGACTTTATTGGAGAGTTTATAAGAGATGGTCCGACTGACCAATAGGTGGCCAAGCAGTCAAAGGGACATGAGTAGGCCCATTCCAAGAGTTGGACGTTATATGTTGATGTTACTCTAATTCTAAGGGAGCAGGAGTAGGAATTATCCTCGTAACTTCAAAAGACACAATGATCGAGCAAAGAATCAGATTGGGCTTTGAAGCCTCCAATAATGAGGCCGAGTATGAAACACTTGTAGCCATCCTGTGTAAGGCCCATTTGTTAGGGAAAATTGGCTTAAAGTATACTATACTCCAAACTTGTGTCCAACCAACTCAGTGGGGACTTCAATGCCAAGGATGATAGGATGGCATCCTCCCTCATGGTAATGCATGAGATGATGAAAAAAATTCGAGGAAGTCAACGTTCAATAGTTCCCCCAAGGGCACAACAGTCATGCAAATGCCTTACCAGCCCTAAGCTCAGTAGTGGAATCCGATCACAAGAGAATAATTGAAGTGGAATTCCTTCCAAGTCTATTATTGACAAAATAACATCCACCGAGCACATTCTCTCCATTGAGAAGGGTCCCAGCTGGATGTACCCAATCATTGCATACTTGCATAATGAAACACTACCGATCGACAAGAAATAATCCCATTATGTCAGTGTGAAAGTTGCTCGCTTTTACATAGACCATGGAGGTAAACTTTACTCGAGATCTTTCATACGCCTTACCTCCAATGTGTACACCTAAAGGACATTGACAAAGTTATTTATAAACTTCACGATGGGGTTATCTAGAGTCACATAGAAGGAAGGTATCTAGCATTCTCGAGCATATCGAGAAGGTTAATGGTGATCATATATGTAGAAGGGGAAAAAATTATCTCTCATGCTCCATCAACTGTATAGCGACCTGAGGCCATTGACGAGTTCATGGTCATTTTCACAATAGGGGTTGGATTTCAAAGGACCGCTACCTACTCCTCTAGGGAATCGTAAATACTTGTTGGTTGGAATAAAGTATTTTACTATGTGGATTGAGGCAAAGCCATTGGCGAACATCAGAGATGCCAACATGATAATGTTCATTTAGAGGAAGATTATAACTCGCTTTAGGGTACCAAGGGCCATCATAATGGATAATGGCACACAATTTGAAAATGGACATTTTCATAACTTTTGTGGAGCACGGAGTTAAGCACAACTTTAGTTTTGTGGAATATATCCCCAAAACAATGGACAGACAGAGGCCTCGAATAAAATGATGCTCGATCGCCTAAAAAAGTGGCTAGAAAGGGTAAAAGGGGCTTGGGTGAACGGACTCCTTCATGTCCTCTGGGCATATCAGACCACGCTAAGGAGACCTACCGGGGAAACACCCTCTGCACTCACATATGGAATGGAAGATGTTATTCCACTTGAATCAAGCCTCCTGATCATGAGAATAATGGTTGTCAATCAAGGACTAAACGATGTGTAACACCCCGTATTTTTTATCATTTATTTTTGAGAATTTTTAAATTACACACGTGGATGTAATTTAATTAAAATTGAGAAATAATGAGAATTAAATAAATTTTAATTAGTGAAAAAAGATTAATATTTATGTAAAAATATATTTACTTGTGGGATAAGTTACTAAAATTATGTCAAATAATATTACGTCGTAAGTGAGTAAAAATCAACTGGTTTGATGGTATCTCATTTGGGATGCACGTGTGGGGTCGTGTTAGGAATAAGATGGGAGAATTATGTTAGATAACTCAGACGGAGATTTCGAGTGAACCAATGATCCAAAATGGGTTGAGATAGTCCGAATCAGGTACCTGGGGGTAGTAATCGGGTTTTCAAAACTTTTTAGACTAAATGGGACTCGTATAAGGGCCTTCGGGTCATTTTACACTTAGCACTTAGCCTAATTTCGGGACTGAGGTTATATCTAGGGAAGGTGGATGGAGTAGGAAGCTATTCCAACATTTTAAAAGACCTAGGGTTGAGAGAGAAAATAAAAGAGAAAGCAAAACTCAAGAGAAAGTGAAGAAAATTATTTTGGGGATAGAATTAGAGAAATTTCAGGTATAGGACTCTTGTGCAAAGAAGATTCATAGAGAAAAATCAAAATTTCAACAATCTAGTGATATCTTGCTTTGATGTTCTATTTTGTTTCAATATTTCGTATCAAAGTTGGTGCAATCTTGAATGAAATACAAATTTTGGGGTGGGATTCACATGTAAAGCAGGCTTTTGGGAATAAAATCATTTGAGAAATTATTTGGTTATGATCTCAAGTTAAATATGAGATTGATTCATGTAAAAAGATCTGATCTTGAATGGTTATTCTAAGAATTGAAATAATCTTGATGTTTAATTTAGAAAGTAAATGATTCTTGAATAACTATCTTGAATCCCATGAATTGAAATGTTATTGGATGAATTCAAATATAATAATGAGTACAATTACATTTAGGATTGGTAGGAAGATCAAATTATGTGTTTAATTGATGTTGGTTTTGTATATAGTTGATGGGATGAAGAGGAAACCCGTCAAAAATTAGACTCTCCGCTTAGGGGAACCGAACCAGTTCACTGGATAGGGGCGAATCAGTTTGCCCACCGAACCGGTTCGGGCAGCCTCGGGAACTGGTTCGCTGGGTAGGGTTGTTCCAATTTAGTTAGTTGTTATTTCATTGTCACACCCCGCGTAATTCTGGTGTCGGTCGCCACCAAAACTAAGTCGGGCGTGAGTAAATAAAATACCATTCTTAGCATGAGACAGATATGAGACATATAAAATTAATCCAAAAGATAAATAATTGAATCAATCCCAAATGAAAATAACAACAGAGCAATAAAAGATCCATCACATGTTAAACTTCGAATGAATCCAATCTCCAATAATGATTTAACTAAAAACTGATTAATAATCAACTGTGAATAATCCAACTGAAATCCTCTATAAATTTTGGAGCCGAATGCCTGAATAAAAATCCAAATGAAGTTTCATAATGAATTACGACTGAAAAGAAAGTCTAACTAAATAAAGCAATAAAATGAATAAACTCCAGCTGCACCTCCAAACGAGAAACTCCGATAATCCTATGCAGCCTCTTCAAAACTTATCCTGAAAATGTTAGTCAACGCATGAGGTCAGAGCCCCGAGCATGAATACACACTACTCCCCTCAAATAGGATCTGTGAATTTAGACAGTAGAATTATACACAATAAGTATCACAATAGAGTATTTTAATTAAGAATATAATTAGACGCGGGAAAGATAAATTACTAACCACCCCTAAAGATTCTGATAAAAATATACCAATATCATTTGAATTATCCCACAGCCCCAAAGCGTTAATTTAATTAAATTAACCCAAAATTATTATTGATCTCACTTTTTATTATGGCGGTCCTCCCGCCCCGGGTAGTAATACACCAAAGTGTCACACTTTCCCTTATCAATAACTAGTCGAATCCATTTAAACTGTCGATCCCCCACAATATGGCTAGGTTCCATACACGACACGACATAAATCGTCCAAGCTAACCCATTTAAACTTTCGGTCCATGACACATTATGTCACCACAAATTTTAATACCCGTTTTTATCTTAGGCATTAATTCTCATCTTCTCAAATTAGGAAGTTATCAATTTACCCCACCATTTTTATCGATGTGAGATCCTCAAAATACCCCTTAGTCCCATACCTAAGGGTTTCCAAAGGAAATATACGTCCTATCCTACGTATAAGATGAATTTCCAACATTTATTCGTCCTAGTCTCATGCCTAGGCTAGCGTGACGAGGATAAAACATTACAAATCCGCCCCACCCCGAAATATAAAATCCACACGAATCTACACTCACTTGTCCCATACCTAGCAGGCATAAATTATAACCAAGGCCTACCCACTAGTCCTATACCTAGTAAACATCCTATAATCAAGGTGAGCAATATACTACCCAAAATACCCTCCTCCCCGCGATGGCAAAAGTGAATAAATCAATTCACACAATATCGCAAATCATAATCACAATATGGAACTTTAATCACAAATGTCACAATTCAATTTAATGCCATTAATAATATAGTCGTCGTTTTCAACATAATTATTTCCGTCCAAACTTGTTAATTTATTTAACATGCGATATTATTCAATATTACATAATCGTTCTCTTTTATAAATCTTCTAATTTTTATAAGTGTGTTCGCATCCCACATAACATATAAATAATCCCATAACTTATACATGCGAACCTACACCCCCAAAATAATAAAAACTCAATAATCTAACTTACGCACCCAGGGGTTTCAATGATTAAATCATATTAAAAAGTTTCATCAAAATAGCCCTAAAATTTAGTGTCCACTTTCTCTAATTAAGTTGCTAATTGATTTTTAAAAAAAATATGTGATTAAGAATTCAGGCGACACTTAAAATGCATAATACCAAAGGAAAGGAATAGAGTATTCATGCCTGTGATTTAGATGAAGAATATCCGAGTTGACAGTTAGTTTCCTCTCGAAAAATTAGCAAAGAGATGTTCTTGAACAATCTTGAGAAAACACGATTTAAAGCTTCAAAACTTGGATTGAAAATAGCTCTCCAATGGAGTTAAAGTTTTGAGGGAGGAAGAAGATGTAAAAGAGGAGATTGCTGCTCTTAGGGTTTTGAAGAAAGTGTATTTAAAAGTCCTAAACCCATCACTTTGTTTATATACCAAAAATAATTTGAGTCCTAATCATATACAACACTCGAAAAATTATTACGGACGATCGGACCGTCATAATGGCTTGAAGTTTTTATATGTAGTATCGAACGGCGAGACAGAGCTACTGTGAAAAATTCAGCTCGATCGGACGGTCGGATTTCTAAAAATATTATTTTTATCCTCCTTAGCTCGGATCCTCCCTCGATTTTTTATAAAAAAGTTATAATTTCCAAATTTTAATCCCGATTTAAATTCCACTTAAAACCTTATTTTTATACATAAAACCAACATATTTAATCTCTATATACTATAAAATGCAAAACAAGGCATTTATGAGCATTTAAGATTCCTCCTCATTGATAGTGTCCACGTGACACTCTATATTTTATATTTCTATAAAATACTATACAAACAATTTAATAGATGCATTGAACTATTGAGTTTTCTCTCTCTCTCCTTCAATTTAATCCAACTACGAAACTAAGTCAAAAGCAATTAAAAAGCAGTTTATATAATAACGTTGAAAAATACTATTTTTTTTAACGTTTTTAACATTTTATATGAAAACTGTTCATATAAAAAGTTGTTTTTAATAGTTAATAAAAACTTTTCTTTAACATTTTTGATGTCTTTTTATAAAAAAAAAATTGATTTTATAAAAAACAGTTAAAAAGAGTTTATTAGAAAACCTTTTGGTGTTTATAACTGTTTAAAAACTACAAGAAAAATGATCATTTATGTCAGTCAAAAACTGACATAAATGACCATTTATGTCAGTTTTAGAATTTTTCAAAACTGACATATAAAGCCCTGACATAAATGTTCGTAAAACTGACATAAATAAGATCACATTTATCTCAGTTTTTAAGAACACACATAAAAACTACGTTATTCACCATGTTTTTAATCACATTTTCACAAAAACTGATATAAATAACATCACATTTATGTCAATTTTAGTAATTTTTATGAGAGTTTTATCAAAACTGACATAAATGTTGATATAAAAATAAAAAAAAAATCATTACTCCATCAATAAACAACTATTATTTATAGTTAAATCAACCCTTGTAAATAGATAATAAATAGTCGAACAATATTCAAATAGTCTAGATTTCATCAAACAAATTCATATATAACTTGAAATATACAATATTCATTAAAGAAAATTACATTGTGCCTCAAATAAAAAAAATCTCAATTTAAAAAAAAAATGGACAGAGTCTCCTTTATTTATTGGACTATCCACCCAAAGGGTAACAACCAATCCAACAAAATGTAAAATTGAAATACAGGGCAACCTTTTAAAAATTCTCCTACAAAAGGTAGTTGCGGCCATCTTTGAATCAACACTTGGCAGTGCTTGTTCCCTTTTCACTTGGCAGTGCTAGGTCAATTTTCACTTCGCAGTTCTTGGTCCGTTTGGTTTCACTTGGTAGTGCTTGGTTTTGCTGCGGTTGGTCTGATTTCAGTCATTGGGTTGCTGGTTCATTCTGCCCCATTTGTTATCTGGCCCGTTCTTCCCCATTTGTTATCGGGTTAATCTTGAGTCGGTAAAATCAAACAAATAAAAAAATGGGTAAAAATGGAATACAAAAACTGCAGAATCCTTACCTGAGAAAAAATTAAACATATAAGTAAGCATTAGAAGATGAATACATAAACTATGTATTTAAAAGTAAAAGAGGGTAACCGAGAGTATACATGATGGTGTTGATGAAAGCATGATCCATAAACTGTGTAATTGAAAGTTTAAACTTGAACAGGTATTGTTTAATTAACAGAGAATACACTTTGTAATTGGAAAGAGCATACATTGTGTTCAGTGTGTAATCAACTGGTGAACCATTAAGATTAGAGTGAAGGCTACACATTGTATGCCTCAATTATAATGAAGGTTGCATAGTGTTTGCCTCATTCAAAGCCTCTATGAACCTCTGCGTAGAATGAAGGTAGATATATGCCTCAAATATGAAATCAAATATGCCTAGGTAGATGTAAAGTGGTGCAATCAAATATACACTAAATATAAGGATAATGCAAACAATGTGGCCTTCAAATTCAGACTTCAACTGATTGAGGGGGCTCTTTAATATAAGGATAATGCTAAGAAGCTTTTTACAGGTGGAAAGAATAATGTTTTAAAGGCCCAAACACTTTTCCCTGAAGTAGTCCCGAACACTCCAATATGCATCTAATACATGTCGAAGAATCTACTTTCAAAATAGAGTACAGATTGATGAAATGTAATTTAATGTAATGTAATGTAACCACTTCTGTATAATTAAAATCTTACCAATTGGAACTTAAATTTTGTGTCGTATGCTTCTTGAAGTGATTGTGGGATCAACTAAGCATTGAATCCCGGATCCCGTGACTTATTTTTTTGAATTTCCACATTGATGCTTTGCACTCTTATCTTCAACCCGTCTCACCCTTTCTTCATAGCTACATTTACAACATTAAAAATAGAATCAGTATTGGAAGATATGGTAAAGATCTTATCGAAAGAAAGGGACAAATACCAAGCTCGACAAAATAATGACTCAACGTCGCATGCTCCGATGCATGTTTTCTTGATCCAACTGCTCGAACAGGAGGCTAGGTGCATGACAAAGGCTAGATGATTTGGTGTTTGTACTTCGGTGCTCTATGTAGTAGACCTTGTGCTACATCCCTAATGCTCAAGTATGTATTGGGTCCCTCTGTCGACATTTTCCTCGACTTTAGATCCAAGGGTGTTGAAGAATGAATGAATGATATTGCAATTCAGATTTGTGATGCGATTGGAAAACTACATGATGGTCAACTTGTCCATAGTGACTTGTTAATTCATAGCGATACTAATCAGCTGGTGGGATGCTCTAACTTTAATATAGTTTTAGAATTTTTTTGATCCATTAAAGTTCTAACTTTAATATAGTTTTAGAACTTTTTGTTTTCAATGCAGTAGATACAATATCCAGTAACTTACCACTCTATACGGCTAAGGCCCAGTAGTAAGCAATCCAACACCTCTTCAGAACGACCTCCTCCTAAAATGTAGGAAAAAGGACAATTTCAGTATAAAAAAGTACTGTTTAAACAGCTACTCACAAATCATGCCAACTTTAAAGGACACCTATCTCTTCATGAGTCAAAATCATTCTCTACGTCATTGTGCGAAGAGCTTTTGCTTCAGATTCAGCTTCATGAAGTTGTTCTACAGCACTTGCAGTCTCATCTTTAACCGTCTGATTCTAACAAATAATGATCAGAAGAATATTATTAGAATACAATGGAACCTAAAAGTGAACCAGAATTAGTATAAACTACTCAATTTCTTATTGAAGAGTAGCTACTTCCTCATCTCTCCCATCCTTCGTCTGTTTGCAGCTTTAAGAGTTGCATGTGATAGAAAATGATTAGTAGACTCCCACAAATAATCAAATTTATTGAACAAAATAAAACACCCTAGCAAGTCACAATAAAACTAAATCCACTCATTAAAAGAATGGAATATTTTACATTGCAGTAAATAGTCAAATGACCTGCAATCAGAGAACCAATAAGGGATATTCTGACCTTCAATCTCATTTTAGGTTCTTTTTTCAGTTGCCCCACAAATTTAAAAACATATGTATGACACTCTCAAAAGTACTGATTTGAGAAGAACATGGATCAAGTGAATAAAACTTTGGCTAAAACCAAACTTGGATAAAACTTGAAGAAGATAGTCCCAATTGAGAGTATCAAAAGCTTTAGTGATATCCACCTTTAAACCAAGATTCCCACCAAAAAATTTATTTTTCATAAGGTTGAATCCTTTAGAAAACACTCCAATGCAATCAGTAATGTTTCTACCTTTAATGAAAGCATTTTGTTGATGGGATATGATTTTGGAAGCAAGGGGGTTGATTCTATCTGTAATGATTTTGGGAATGATTTTGAATATGAAGTTGGCTAAAGAAATAGGTCTAAATTGGGTGATCTTGTTAGCACCAATATCTTTGGGAATGAGAGTGATTAAGTTGGAATTAAAATTTGGCAAGATCCATTCATCAGAGAAGAACTGCTGGACTGCTTCGACAACTTCTTTCTTAATGATATCCCAACATTTTTGGTAAAAAAACTCCAGAAAAACCATCAGGTTCAGGGGAACTTCTATCATCCATACCAAAGATTGCATTGTGAATTTCCTCTTCAGATGGGATGGGGGTTAACATCTCATTTTCTGAATCAGTAATAATAGCTGGGATATTGCTACAAATGAAGTCAATAGAGTCAACTCGATCACAAGAACTTTCTTTATAGAGGTCGGAGTAAAAGTTGAGACTATAGTTGGATAAGAGGGTAGGGTCTGATATTTTGGAGCTCTCATCCATAATATGGTGTATAGAGGACTTGGATATCTTGACTTTGACATAGTTATGAAAGAATGCAGTACATTTGTCTCCTTCTGGGAGCCATTTAACATTGGCTTTTTCTTTCCAATAGGAATTACAGTCCTGTATAGCAGCTTTTAAGACCATTTTAGCATTGGCCTCAATGTTGAAATTATGATCATCAAGACCTTCCACGCTGATTTTCTCTTGAATATCTTTCAGATGGTTCCTAACCATATCAATATTAAATTGAACATGGCCAAAAGTGTTTTTATTCCAAATTTTGAGGTCTGCTTTTACAGCTTTGAGTTTTTGGACGAGTTTGAAAATGGGGCAGCCATAAGATTGGGAAGAATTCCAAGAGGTAGATATCACACTCAAGAAGTTTCTACTTACTACGCTATATGACATTGTTTAGTAGGCATTAAGGATTAATTCTTATCATTGATTAGTAGGGCCTCAAATTAATTCTTATCATTAAGCAGTAGGATGATAGTGCAACACCAATTAAAAATCGAAAGAAGAATCGATGCAGAGAGAGTTGTTCCCGATGTGATTTTTGTTGTTGATGTTGGCAGTATGTTAGGAAGGTGTGTAAATCCTGGAGAATGACGCAATGATTAAAGTGAAGAATGAGTTCATGGTGAATTGGGACAATTTGCGAACAAAGGTTAAAGAACATGTATTGGTACTTGCTGCAACTAATAGGCCTTTTTACCTTGATGAGGTTGTTATTAGGAAGATTCCGCGGAGATTGATAGTAAATATATATATAAAAACTTCTATATATATAACAGTTGATGTGTATGTATAGATGCTATTATATGTCGTAGATAACACCATTAGTAAGTGTGGTTCAAAGGCATAACAACCGTTAAAAAAATTAATTCCAGATTTCAGCTATGCTGACAATTATATACATAATGTGTACATATATGTATAATAACACATAAAGATGATGACTGAAATCTATCCTATTAGTTTATAGCTTTTGTCAAAACAAACACAAAAAATCAAATACGAAACTTAAACCTGCAAAACCCAATGCATAGACTTGAACAGTTTCTCGAGTTCATTAATGATCTCAACTTTGTCTCAGACAGTGAGCTTTCCTTTTGGTCTTAGAATCCGATCAACCTACGCAACTAAAGCTATTAGACTACATCTGCAAGAATAAATACAAAAACCATCATAAGGTAAAATCTTATTGCATACAAAGATGACGTAACAAGTTTCTAAAGTAAATCGCGTTTATGGATACGTACTTTTCTTTGATCTTCGAGAAGAGATGATCTCCATGGAGAAGATCATAAGATCTAGGGTAAGTGCTAAAACATTCGCACCAGTTGTGATAAATTCCAAATAGAACTCGTTCATAGATTATGGGTAGTGTATCAGGAGAGTCAATTGAGACCTATTCATGACCCAGATATTCATTTCTCTTAAAGCAGACGCAAATCTGCAAGCACAACTAATAGGGAAAAAATAAGTGTAGTAATTGATTAAAAGATGACTGATGTAGTAATACAAAAAATGACATAAATAAGGTATAATGAAAACTTTTAGCTATACAATCAACTACATATTATGGGAACCATAAATGTTTGCACTCACCCTCCATAATGGCTCTCATGTCCATGACAATGCACAAAACAGGGGAATGTTAAATAGTTCGTCAAAGTAAACCAAATGAATGCAAAAGCTGATAACGCCATTGCAAATTCCCATTGTCTTAATTGTAAGGCATCGATATTAAAACTGGATATATATCCCATCTGCCATATATTCACGTGATCCATATGGAACCAATAACCCATTAATCACTGAATATACAAATCCCAACATCAATAGCAGACCCAATTGAAAATCCCATATGTTGATGAAATCACCATAGCTATCCAACACGTGATGCAATATCCTAAATTATAACCAATGTTAAAATCCAATTATGCAGTGATACAATGAGAAAAAGGGATTTAATCAATAACCCTAAGAGAATCTATTATCAATGAAAAGGGAAAATTAAAAACCCATATGAATGAAAAGACCAAACTAATCAAATAGCACATAAGTCTTTGTGAACAAAGAATTGTTGATGCAGTCAGCAATAAAGTAAACGTGTCTCATCTTTTAACAGCCTCATGACGTCTGTCATCTCTTATGCTTGATCCTGTCCAACCATTAAGGATTTTGTGTTCACTGGAATGATCATCTTAGCCAATTAAAAATGGACTATATTCAATAACAGATCTGGCACCATTCATTGGACCATATATGAATCGCCTATTACCATCAATAAACCTCTAAATCCTCACCCACCTAAGTATTGACACTTGACATTTCACAATCCAAACCGAAGTTGACATTAATAATAATGTTTGAATGTGAGCACCATCTACATCAGCATTTGTTAATGTGTGCAAAGTGTACTTATTTGATATTAACTGTTTAACTGAACTCGTTCTAAAACAATCACATGAGATCATAAATATGTCATATAATGTCAATAACCACACACACATTATGGCAGAGGCCCAATGAGCGACACAATAATCAGAGTTCAGTAATATTGAATCAATGAATCCAAGATAACAGTTGAAATGGAAGCTTGGATTGTATTTAAGGTCATTTAAGAAAAGTTCAAATGAAATCTTTTCATTTGAAATGTTCAAACAATTCAAATGATAACATTTACAATTGAAAAGTAATCTCGATAACTGTTTCTTAACCCAAGCATTTTGTAATTGGATCATAGTTTCTTAATTACTTTTCATTTGAACCATTCAAACTGTTATCAAATAAAACTGCGCACAATATTTCATAAAAAAAGATAACAGTTTAAATGAAAAGTAATCGGGTACCTAAAAGGTTGAAATGATTCTATACATGAACTTGATGTATACCTGATAAAAAATCACCAAAGGTTTTTCAAAAACTCAATGTGTCGTTGATTGCACTAAAAGGATCGTTAATTTTGGCATTTGAAGCAACTAATAAACCAGTACATGTATTATAAAGAACTAGGGAAAATCATACAAAAGAAAAGTTTAAAACTTGAGAGCCGAGAACACATTGTAACACCTCTACTATGTTACAATTTCTATACAATAAACATATTGAACTATGAGATTGAACAACAATAATAAAAATATATCACGCAACATAAATGTCATCTTCAATGTAACATACATATTGAAGATGCTAAATTTATATTCGAGTATAAACTCCTTGGGGCTAATATATATGAAAGAGGAAACAAAAACGATTGTTGCAAATATGAACAACAGTAACCCAAAATCAAGCGACACCAGAGTACTAAAGAAAATAAAGGGAAAAATAGTGAAGAGAATGATTTAAACATTAGGGTTTCAAAACCCCAAATTTCTTAAATTCATAGTAAATTAAAACGAAGTCATATGAAAGAACAAACCTTCGAAACTTTTCAATGGTGGTTGTTGTCCATTAACACAAAACCCTAACAATTTCTGAAATCAAAATAAATAAAAGAGAAAGCTATTCAGATGAATTTAATTCGAACTTAAAAGAATGATTGTGCATACTTTAATATATCAATCAAAACTGGTAAGGACAAACACACTAATATTACGGCATTACTGCTACAATAACTTACAACTCTTTACTTTAATCCTGTAAAAAAGTTTCAGAAAAAGTTTCAACTTCCTAAAACTAATGTCCAACATTTGCTTGCATTTTCACCAACAATGTATTAAGCATATGTTCCTCTCATTCCTTAAAATGATAGCACCCAGATGTCATATCAATCTTAGGTGAATCGGATGAAGTTGTACAATGGGCCAGTGCAACTGCTCCAAGAGCATCCATGATAAGATTTACCCAAACAAGCAGTACGGAATGAAAAATGCACAAAATGGGGGACAAGAACAATATTCAAAACTAAAATTTAGAACTAATACCACATCGAAACAACACAAATAAATCGAACCACCCAAAATGGGGGAGAAGACCTAATTTGAAACCCGATTTGAAACCCAATCTGAAATAAAGCAAAAGCTCCACATGAAACCTATCTGGAACAAATCAAACCTAAACCTAAATCACATACATATATTAAAAATAAGGGGGTTTTGGGAAAAGGTCTCATAATGCTTAAAGTATATAAAAATAAGACACTCCATATAATTTTATAAATTTACTCTCTGTATTAAAAACATCGTGAAAAATGGTAAAAAAAGGTGCCGCGGACGCGGACCAAAAAAATAAAGGCAATGGTACCACATGGACTAGATTTATAAATGATATTGTACCACAGGGACTAGATTTATAAACTTGAAAAGCATTGTTCTAAAAATCCAAATATAGGAAGGAACATGACATTTACCTTAATTCTCTATAAAAATAAATACAATAAAAAATCGAAAAAAAGATTGCTAGAAAACGAAATGCCCTAAAATCCAATCCAAACCAAATAAATTCAAAATAAATGCCGTAATTTGAAGAACCATATTTCAGAACTGAAATCAAATATCCATTTAGAACAAATACCACACCGAAATAACACAAATAAATTGAAACCACCCAAAATGGGGGAGAAGCCCTAATTTGAAACCCGATTTGAAACCGGAACCTAATAGGGTACAAATCAAACTTAAACCTAAACCACATTTATATATTAAACATAGATGCAACAAATAATAAAAAAAAAATAAGCTTGAATTGAAGGATGTACCTAAAACAATCGAAGATGTTGGAGCTGACAGCGGGTGAGGGGGAGAGGGGGTCGCAACGGGTAAAAGGGCGGCAACGGGTAGGAGGGGCGGCAACGGGTAGAGGGTGGAGGGCCAGGTAGGGGAGTTTTGCAGCTGCTAGAATCTAGATCTTGCAAATGAGATGTGAAAGAGCCTCCCTTTTTGGGGGGAGAATGAGTATGATATGGGCCAATTCAATGGGAGCGGGAAGGGGAAAAAAAGACCCCGCTTTTTTTTTCATTTATGTCAATTTTTAACTCAACTTTAAAATAACTAAAACTATAAAAGGGTAATATATATGTCATCTTTATATAAATATGAGATAAATAGTTTATTTTTTTATCTCAATTTTACTTAAATTAAAATAAAAATTCATCTTCAAAGTCAAACTGACATAAATGTATATGAATTATGTCATTTTACATTTTTCTGACATAACGTTAATTTTCAAACTGACATAAATGATACTTTTTCTTATAGTGACACCCTGAAATATGTCATCATAGTGAAATAGAACTCAAGTAACTCTTACTGTTAAAAAAAAAACTTTATACTATACATGATTCTTAAAAGTGTCTAGTTATTACTAACATCTTCTAATGAATTATGATGATTTGTTACCACCCGCCTTAATAGCTTCTGTTTTGCTTGTTGTCATGAAAGATTCTCCACATCCACACTACCCTTTAGAATTTGGGTTAATAAATATGAATTCTGATCTGAGTTTGTCATCAACAAAATCCATCTTGGTTCCAATGACATGCATAAGGGCCTTTGCCTCAATCAACTCATCAAACTTCCCTTTCTCATCTGCGTAAGTGAGGGTGTAGGATAAGTCGTTGCAGCCACGAGCTTTGACGCCGATCTTGAGAAAGGGCGTTGGCGTTGTTGTAGAAGTTGGCATATCCTACCAGCCACCGCTTTGGTTAGGCTTACGGCCTGGAGTAGGAGAGCAGGGTCCGCCTTCTCCGCTGTTGCCTTTACAATTGAACAAGAAGTTGTCATCTATTTCAATTTCGAATTCGATCTCTATTTCTATTTAGAATTGCAGAGCTTTTCTATTATGACCGAACCAATCGACTTATATATATATATATATATAGCAGGGTTGCTATATACATATACTAGTGAGTGAACGTGTTCAGCCCAACTTACTATTTGTAGCATACATTATAAATGTTGGGAGTTTAGAGATTGATAAAATTCCCCATCAGTGTCCACCTTTTCTAAGGAATAAAGTCTCTCAAGTCCCAAGATTTCAGTCAGTTTCACACATCCAAAAGCTCTTACTTCTTTTAAATTTGTAAAGCCTGAAAATTCGGGAAATTCTTCAATTGAGTTGCATCCTTGAATGGCCAATTGTTCTAAGGAATTCAACTCCTCAAGTCCCGGGATCTCAGTCAGTTTCCCACAACCAGAAACATCTAATGTTCTTAAATTTTTAAGGTTTGACAAATCAGGTAAATTTTCAATTGACTTGCACCCTTCAATGTCCAATTGTTCTAATGACTTCAGCTTCTCAAGCCCTGGAATCTCTATTAATTTCACAAAACATGAAACATTTAATATTTATAAATTTTCAAGGTTTGACAAATCAGGTAATTTTTCAATTGACTCGCATCCATCAATGCTCAAGGATTTTAAGCAATTCAATTCCTCAAGCCCCTCTATCTCATATAGTTTAACACAGCCAGCGTGCTTATTTTTTCTAAATTTTTAACGCCTGACAAATCAGGTAATTTTTTAATTGACTCACATCCATCAATGATCAAGGATTTTAAGAAATCCAGGTCCTCAAGTCCACGAATCTCAGTTAACTTCACGTAGCAAGCAACGCTCAATAAAATCAAGGATTTTAATTCCTCAAGTCCCCGGATCTCAGATAGTTTCACAGAATAAAACTTCTAGTATTTTTAAATTGATATGACCTGAAAAATCAGGCAATATTTTAATTGACTCGCATCCTTTTATGTTCAACAATTCTAAGGATTCCAATCCGTCCAGGGCTTCAAGCTCAATTAAATCACAGGATAATTTAATCAACATTTTTAAGTTTGAGTGATCCGATAATTTCTTTAAGATTCTACAAACAAATGTATTCAAATATTTTAATGATTTTAATTCTTCAATCCCATAAAGCCTGCGTAGATTTTGACACATATGTAAGTCCAAACTCTCTAGATTTGTAAACATGCAACACTTGGCACTTTTTAAGTCCCTACAATGTGAGAGATCTAAAACATTAAATTTTCTTAGATTCCCATTTGGTGGATGTCCACATTGATCAAGAAACATGAACGCTGTGTAAAATAGATGTCTTATAAGAAAATAAATGCCTTCATAAATTTACCTTCATATTGCGTTTTAGATTGTAAAATAGATTTTTGGTACATTTGTAATGCATATTATAAAGAATCATATTATGTTATCCAAACTTATATGTATCTTACATCTACCTGTCAACTTATATGTAAAGAATAGAAATGACCTGGATATATCTTCTGTAGGTAAGACAAAATTGATGATCCATCTTCATTTTTCTTGAGGAGTTCAGGCATACTATATAACACAACCTCGGAATAAAATATGGAGTGAACACACTGCATAAAAACAAAGACAACTAATAAGAAAAAATAAGCAGGAAACAGATTAGTAGACAACCACTTGAAGGCAATATGATGTATGAGGAAGTGCTACCAGAAGGACAACATCTCACGGACTGGCTTGGGTATGGGCATCTCCATGAAAAGGGAATTTGTGAAGAACTCCAACCTATGCGTGGCCTCAATATTTCGTGGGATATTTGCAACCGAGTCTTTAATAGTTGAAAGTGAATACAATCTTCTAATTTGAGACAACTACATACATGAAGGGGTGATATTAGCTTTTATTTAAGTATATAATTCTTACAAAGAACTTATATTGGATAGGGACAAACACAATTTTTATCTAAACAAACATACAAACTCAGCATCATTAGGCCAGTTTAACTTTGAAAACAGACGACCGTCACTCCTTGCTTTAAATAATGTATTCCATCTCTTATAATCGTCCCTATAATAACCCAAACATGATATATAGAACAGTGACAACCTAGAACCCAAAATAGTTTTAAGAAAATGACCTGATAAAGTGACGTACAATGCATTAACATTAACTATGATAGACAGAATAGGTATCGGTGCTGTGAACAGATAGGATTGAATATGATCGTCACAGATAGGATTGGCCATTTTAACATCTTCACAATGGAATCTAAAATACATGTAATCAAATGAGACAAAAATGAAAAATGTTGTGGAGGATCAAATCATGGATTACAAAGGAGAAATGATTTGGAAACCATCACTTACTGGTCTTTTTTATTTCAAGACTGCCTGGGATCTAATTAGAGAGGAACATAATTTTTCAATCAGTATGTCCTTCATTTTAGATAAGATTATCACTATTATAATTTCAATTTCCATAGAAAGACATCTGAATGCAGCAAAATTCCTCTTGATTAAAAAATTCAGAGGTTAGGGGGCCCAAAATAATTGCAAAAAGACTTTGTTGAGTTATCAAGTTGACCTTAGGGGCAGCTATAGCTTCAAGAAGTAGGTGTTGTTTAAACTCAATTGAATCCACTGATCAACATTTTTAGAATAGTCCAGTGGCTAAGGCAGTTTGGTCTCAATATGGAAGTATCATGGGTATAAAGTTATATTCCAACTACTTCATCATCATACTAATGTCACGGTGGTTGAGAAAATACATAAAAGGCAATAAAATGCTTACTAAGGATTCTTATTGTAATTATATGTTGGAGTTATACATGAGCAGGCTTTTCCCCTTAAGTGGTATAATAGGATGGATAGCAAAGTCGCGTTCGGCCCATCGTTTACTAACCCCCCTTCGAGCCTCTACTGAATTTCTCTCGCCCAGTCCTTTGTAAAATTGTCAAGGTCAACCGAGCCAAACCGAAGTGTCATAACATCCAAAAGTTGACTCTTTTGCTGTTTAGGTTGACATAAGAAGTGTTTTTTTCTTTAAATTCTTTGTCTAGGGCTTCACGCTTTGCTCTCTTCTTACATAAGGTGGAGAATCGATTCTTCACAGCATTATCCATTTTATATGATCAGAGAAGCAATAAAATTATACAAATTTACTTCACATATCTTACTGTAAAAAGAAAAAAAACAATCACTTGCAACTTCACTTACCTGCCTGAAACCACTTTTGCTATTTCAGTCCATCTGTTACCAAATATCCTCTGAGCCTGCATACAGTTTTAGATTTCGGATCAATCATTTAATAACAAAGAAGTTCTTATCAAGATGAAATGTAGTGGTATTCTCTGGTGGACTTTCGAATTTCGGATCAATCATTTAATAACCCATTGAATTTGAATTTTTTTTATTATTAACTTTAATCCCCTATAACAAAATCTCAAGGTGATCAAACAATACTGTAAAATATAAGACATAATGTTTAGGAGGCTTCAATTAACATATAGAGGGCATCAATTTACCTCACATAAAAGTATATCTTCATGTGATGACCATCCTCTTTTCTTGAAATTAGAATTCAAATAAGTGTACCATCTGCAATAATATTGGCACATCCAAATCAAATGGAACTAAAAGACAAGATGGATTAGAAAAACAAAGCCAAGGATAAGTTTATATATTAGTTGAAGCTATAACCTTCTTCTGCATTGTCTGGTTGTTTTATGTTTAAACTTTGATGAAACAATCGCCCAACTGCACAAATTAAAAAAAAGTAAAATCTTAACTTTTAGTTCTATAAAATAATATTGATAAATAAAACACATAATCAAAATAATTAACAACAACTGCTGTTATATATAATATGTATAACAACAGTTGTCATTATACATATTATATATAAGAGCTGCTGACACTTTATTAAACAATTAGCTATATTCTATGTTCTTTTGTGTAAACGCAACTGGAAGTTGAAGTAATATTAGCTCAATAATAATGCGATTTGTGCAAGAAAAAAGCATTACAGTACTATATTTTTTTAATCCAATAAAGTGTGTTTAATTCGACAAACATAAAGTATTAACATATGAAAATTGGGAGAAACAGAGACTGAAATTAATAGAGCAAAATCATTGAGTTATTTGGGATTCAAGAAAGCAATTTCTCTGACAACTTGGGCTTTCTCTGCCTCAAACTTTTCATCCTCTTTTTCTATCTTCATATTAGCAAAGAGAGCAGCAACTTTTTTTTATTTACAACAAATATGCTAACAATCTCTGTTGTCTTATTCTGATTCGCAAAAAATAATTTGAATACATGTTTCAAATTTTGGGGCTCAAATTTTGCGCTAATACTATTGTAGGGGATGAAATGTTAAGAGGTATATATGGAGGACAAAAAACAAGACACACAACAACTCTTATTTCTATGCATGTAGTATGTTTTGGAAACTATCATTTGCGGAAGGCTACAACATAATCATGTAGTAATTTATGATTTTGACTCTTAAGTTATATATTTGGTTTTGGTAACTATGTTTGGCTACTACTTATTTCAGGTAATGAGGTCCCTTTAACTTACTACACTTAAATATCAACAAGATGGATTGAAAGATAATTCCTTTTATTAATTGTCTATTGGACTCAAGTTCCAACTGATTGGTGGGTAGCTCATTCGATATGCTAATTTGGTATGCAGCTAATTCGATATGCTAATTTGGTATGCAGCTGATTCATTAAGTATTATGTATGTCTTCTCAGTGTAATGTATGCCTATTTTGTTCGGTATTGGTTTTGAAAGTTGTTTTTCAAATTTGGTATGCATGTTTTTTGTAGGTAAAACAACACAATTGGGCATCGGTCGATCATGCTTTTTCATACATGCAATGCATATCAAGTCAGAGTTTTATGCTAATGATTTTCATATATGTTTACGGATTGTTTCATCTTATCAAATTTTATCCGACTTTACTAATATCAAAAGTTATCGTACTTTCTTCAAAAGTTATTCGAGTGATCATCAACGCATGTGACTAATGGACACTAATGTATGTACGTTCAACGTTGGTATTATTTTTTTGCTCAGTGCAATGTATGCCTGTGAGTAATGGTCACTATTGTTGCATATCTACACGCTAATTATTTTTTGTTCTTGGTTGTTCCGTGTCGCAGGGCCATTTGATTTCAAGTGAGGCATTAGCTAGTATATGATATACATACTAAAACAATACAATGAAACTTCAAAAGAAAACAATAACATATCTTGGCGCACCATATGATACTGAAATCGTTGAGATAAACAAACATTAACATAAAGTTGGAGCTAAAGAAAATGCTTTGACCATCATATGGTACTAAAATCGTTGTAAACTTTCTGAATAAGTTTCATCTTCCCGAAATCAAATGTCACTTTGAACCATGGAAGCACAAGGATTTACGTGGCAAACAAGAATGTTTATGTCAACGACGATTTATTTGTACCTTTTTACTTAGTTTTAAACGATATACGAGTGCTAGTTGAGAGCTAAACTTTGGCACATTGGCACCTTTTTCTAATCTACTCCATCTCAATTTTAGATTCTCTATATTAAGTTAACCATATATCCACTTTGACACATTAATGACTCAATTAATTTACAACAATTCATAATTAATGATCAGTTATAACGCAATAAAAGATGTAATTGGATTCACATCACGCTTTGTTAAACAATGAAGAGTAGGGGGATATATACATCACACTTTTATATAAACGATCATAAATTGTATATCATTTACCTCATCTTTACTAAAAATGTTTAAAAAGATCACCCCATTCTACAACTGTGATATATGATATTATGTAATTGTTATTTATCTCATACGAAATAGCAAGTCTAAATATGTTACAAATGCGTATGAAAAAACAAATTTATGGTAGAGCAAATCAAAATATTTCAAAACGAAATGTAAAAACATATTAACCATCAGTTTATAGAAAAACAAACACACCCCAACTGACTATGAAATCAATCCTACAATGATCTTTTATCTATTCTCACCAATGCAATCTCACCAATGCATACCAAATTGTATATCATTTACCTAATGAATCTAGATGTTAATTTAACATCATTGTAGGATTGATTTCATCTAGATTGCATTGGTGAGAATAGATAAAAGATCCGGTTAATTTAACATCATACCTCACCAATGCAATTTCAGATAAGTTCAAAAAGATGAAATCACCATCCAAATGTCTAATCACAAAACACTAGGTCACAAAACACAATAGTCATTGAGTGTATAAGAATATTTAAGAATCCATACAATGATTTTATTAACAGACTCTTGTTTGACAATATTTCGAAAAAAAGGAATTTAATAATTAGCACCACATAATTTGATAATATAGTACCACAAACATGCACTTACCCCTTTTCAAATGAGAATCAAATGACGAAAATTTAACCAAATACTAACTAATAATCAAATGTTATTTAAATATTTCAAGGGAGTCCAAAAACAATCAGCGCATAATTCCACCCTTATACACACTGAAATTATTTGCAATCTAGAGACTAAAGACAAAAGGATCTGAACATCAAGGCTGAACATCAAGGCTGATACACACACACATACACACTGAAATTAATTTCAATCTAGAACATCATACACACTGAAATTAATTGCAATCTAGAACACTCAATACTGAAGGATCTGAACATCAAGACATACACACACACAAACAAACACACACACAAATCGAATCAACAAATTGCATTCTAGACAAAAACAATCTTCCAAATTCATATATATATACAAATTTGGAAAATCAGTACATCTACATAAATTCAAATCGAAAAATAATAACAAAATCAAAACCAAATCAAACATAAATTAGAACTCAATCTGAGAACCCTAGAAATTTAAGACAAAATGTGAACTTTTTGTTCCAGCGTGATGGAGCTTCACCATTTCCCTAGAAATATGCGTGATCTCTCTAGAAGGAAGAGAGATGTACGAGCGAGTGAGAAAGGGAGATGTAAAAGAGAGCGACAGAGAGACAACGAGAGTGAGAGACATGAAAGAATTTGATGAGCCAATTTTGGAGCGGGAGGGGAAAAAAACAAGCCCGCTTCTTTTTTCCATTTATCTCAGTTTTCAGTTAGAGTCTAAAATAATTAAAATTACAAAGGGTATATTTATGTCATCTATATATAAATATGAGATAAATGGCTTAATTTTTTTATCTCAGTTTCACTTAAATTGAAATAAAAATTTACCTTCAAAGCCAAATTGACATAAATGTATACCATTTATGTCAATTTACATTTATCTGACATAAAGTCAATTTTTAAACTGACCTAAATGATACATTTTCTTGTAGTGTCAAAGCCCTTCGGAACTTTTCCGCTGTCCAAAACCTCCCAAACAAACCCTGAACCTAAAACAAATTAGATGAAATACAATAAGTAGTATGGAATAAGGTACAGACTTATACAACAACAAAATGTAACAATACAATAAGCAGCATGGAACAATACAATAGGCAGACTTATAATGGAATAAGTACAAACATACTTATACAACAACAATAAGAATACTTACAAAATGTGGAAGGAGTCAAGTAATAATCTAGCATAACAAAAGTTAACATACTGTCTTAATTTTCTACAGTGATGACACAAATAATTAGAACAAACTTAGTGTCAATTTCCATATTTTTAGCAGAGGCACATACAATTTAAAACGATTAAAACAAACCTAGAATGAAAACATACTATACCAAATATAAACAAAGACAAACCTTCATGACAATGCAATCCTCCAAATCTCTAAATTTTCTACTGTATTCCTTCAAAGCATCCGTATCCACATCCCTGGGATACCCAAAACCTAAAACATATACACATAAACATATATAATTTGGGACAACTTTGGGAGGGAGAGAGTATTAAACAATCTAAGCACGATATAAATCCAATATGACAAAATAAGAACTATATACAACTATTAACGAATTGACTATGAACCCAACACTACAATGCATGAACACGACCCAATAATACCAGTTGCACACATATTTCATTGAGCGTTTAAACATTAATTATGATAATACATGCTAATATATAGTTAAAAAGAGATAATGAGAAACATCCTCTCCATTTCTAATTAACTTCGTATCAAAACAACCAATTCGAAATAATAACAAAATTAGATCACACAACTACTAAAAATAAAAGCCCTAGTTTTTTAGGTAGCATGTTTTCAAAATTGACACACAGACATGGAAATAAAACAGAGCAAATACCTTAGTTTGCTAAAAAAAAGGAAACAACATGAGTTTATGATAGCCAAGAGTAAAAAAAAACAGTAATTTTTACAAAATCACATTTTCAAAATTTATGTATATACGGATAAAAAAATAATCAAAAAATTATCACTATAGAAATCTTACATTTGAGAAGAAGGATGACAACCGTTGAAGAAGAAGAAATATCCTACATAAGCACTGCTCAGAAATACCAAGCAAAAACATAAAATCGGTATTCATAAAGTAATCAGTATTCAAAAGGAAGAGAAATCGATTAGGTTTTGAAACATTTTCAAATCCATATATATACATAAATTTGGCCAATCCATATATCTACATAAATTCAAATCCAAAAATAAAAACAAAAATCAAGAACAAATCAAACATAAATTAGAACCCAATCTGAAAAACACTAGAAATTTAAGATAATCATGAGTTTCTGTACCTACCGGCGCCGGAGGTAGAACGAGAGAGAGTTGTACGTCTGAGCGAGCGAGCGAGCGAGAGAGAGAGAGAGAGAGAGAGAGAGAGAGAGAGTTGCACGAGCTGTGTGTAGAGATAGAGCCGGGAAAGAATTTCGAGGAGCAAAATTTGGAGCGGGAGTGCGAAAAAAAACGCCCGCTTCTTTTTTCCATTTACCTCAGTTTTGACTCAAAGGCTAAAATAATTAACATTATATTTATGTCATTTATATATAAAAATGAAATAAATAATTCGTTTTTTGTGTCAATTTTATTTAAATTGAAAAAAATATGTACCTTTAAAGTCAAATTGACATAAATAAATATCATTTATGTCAATTTACATTTATCTGACATAACGTCAATTTTTAAATTGACATAAATGATGTTTTTTGTTGTAGTTGTATAAGCAATTTTTTAACGTATATACAAAACAGTAAAAAAAATAGTGTTTTTTTAACCTTTTTAAAAAACAGTGTTTTTATATAAACTATAAGAGCTTTTCTCTCTCTTATTCTTAGTTTCTCTATTTTTTGGATTATTTTTTTAACACTTTTTTTAAACGTTAAAAAAAAATTGTTTTTTATAAACATCAAAAAACAATTTATATAAAATCAATGTTTTAAAAAAAATCAGTTTATAATCGTTAAGCGGTTTTTTTATAAACAATTTTTTCTACTTTTTTATAAAATTATTTTTTTACGTAAAACATTCAAAAACAGTTGATATAAAAATGTTAAAAATACTATTTTTTATATATGTTAAAAAACTGTTTATATAAACCACTATTTTTTAAGGAAAAAACATTGTTTTTAAAAAACGTTACAAAACACTGAATTTTTAACTATTTTTTATAAACATTCAAAAACATTTTTATAATTCTCTAAAAAAAAATGTTGTTTTTATATAAACCATTTTTTAATATTTTTTTTAAAAGAGTTCTTTTTTTTTTAAGAACAGTGTTTTTACATAAAAATTTTTAACGTTTATACAAAAAAAGGTTAAAAAACAGTGTTTTTAATGTTTTTATATTAAGTGTTTTTTACGTTTTTAATTTATTCATATAAAGAATTGGTTTTATGAAAAAAGTTGAAAACAATTTACAAAAAACTTTTGACATTCATAAACTGTTTTTTATAAGATTGTTTTTATATAAAGTTTTTTCAACGTTTATAAAAACAGTTAAAAACAATATTTTTTAATGTTTGTAAAAAAAAGTGCTAAAAAAAGTTTATAAAAAAAACTTTTGATTTTGTAAAACTTTTTGATTAAAAAAAAAATACTTAATAAAAAAAGTGTATAAAACTTTTTCATTTTATAAAACTTTCTCATTTTATAAAAAAGTGTTAGTAAAAAAAGTTTTACTATTTAAAACAATAAGATATAATGTAAAATTTGTTTTAATACACTAATAAATACTTATACTAATGGGTAAAATAGTCTTTTTGATCGAAAAATGAGTCAACTGACCATCAAACTAGCTAACCAACGTTTTTTGTCGATTTTGAATTCCAAACGAGTAGAATGTAAACAAATGAAATAAAACTCTAAATAACTATTGGACCCCAAATAGTAAAAAATCCTTATAAAATTGACAAGGAGCCATAGAATAGACTGTGATTTTGTTTAAGTAGAATGTGTTATGTGAAGATTGAAATAGTGTTTTTCTTAAGATAATTTCGATTGAATCTTTATATAGAAATGTGAGTTTAATTAGTTAGAAGCATATGATGTGAATTTAGTAAGTTAGAAGCATATGGTGTATGTTGCTCTATTTTAAAGGAAGTGATGTATACTTCCGTGTTTAATAACATTGTTTTTTAAATAAAATATATAATATTCCTTTTTGGATTTTTCTCTTTTTATATTATGATTGCACAATTATTTTTGTGCTTTGTTATAAGGTTTGATATTTTTATTTTGACTCATTTTCAGATTTTTTTATACAAATTATACCCTTTATGCTTTATTTTCTTAACACACAAGTTCTAATTGTTTGTCATTTCTGTCTATCATATCCATGATACTATTCATTATATTTTTTAAAAATTAGGGGTTAAAGTATAATTTATGTAAAGTTGATTAAGTGCCTAAGTAAAATATTTTGAATATATATATATATATATATATATATATATATATATATATATATGATAGTAATTATCGTGATTATATATGAGTGTCCATTTTCTCTCCATCTATTATTAATTAATACTTATATAATGTGTCAAATAGACATAAGAATATAATTATGTCTTAAATAAAAAAAGTATCTCGGTGTTTAGTGTATACTAATCATAGAACTACCATCTGTACTAAAAAATATAAATATATAGTTAATTTGTAATTTTAAAATAAAGGCATGTCCATATGTCCCAAATTTTTTATTCATTTTTTCATCTCATATTAACATTAGTTTAAATGTAATGATAATATTATTTATGTGGCATATATTTTACGAATAAAATTATACTACGCTCGCGCATCGCGTGGGGTTTAAAACTAGTTACTAAGAATAATTAAATCCAAAATTTTATTTTTTTCTCAAATTTTCCAATTAATTAATTAAATTAATTAATAAAAACAAGGGGTGTTGCATTCATGTGCTGTTGAGGTTTAGGCTTGGTTTAAGGAGTTATCTAGATGATTTAGGACATCTAGGAATACATAGGGGGACTATAACCTAGCTAGGTTTAAATTGGAAATACATTTGGGTTCGGGAATACAGGTGTTTTAGGGTGAATGACACTCGAAATATAATTACCGAAATCAGTTTGGGATTTCAGAGATAGTTAGACTACGGACTGGAGTAGAATATCTTAGTGGCCAAAATTTTGATATTTATGAATTTATTATAAGCAACTAGCAAGTGTAAAGATTTTATGGATACCTTAAAATAGATAAAAATCAACATAACATGAGTACAAGAAACTAAATGGAAGGGTGAAAAGACTAGAAAGATAGGATAAGGTTATAAATTATTTTACTCGGGAGAGAGAAATAATCGAAGAAATGGGGTGGGTATTGTTGTTGATCACTATATGGAAGATAAAGTAGTGGATGTTAAAAGATGGGGAGATGAGCATTAATATTGTCTTAGATAAAATAATTTTGAATATTATAAGTGCTGAGCCGCCCTAAGGAGAATTAGATGAAAGTGTAAAGAAGCTATTTTGGGAATTATTGGATGAAGTGTTACAACAAATTCCTATGCATGAAAGCATATTTTAGGAGGTGACTTGAATGGACATATAGGAGTAGAACGGGACGATTATACAAGGATACATGGAGGTTGTGGTTTTGGTAGGAGATATAAAGGAGGGGAAACTATCTTAGAATTTTCTAAGGCATATGATCTAGCATTAATAAACATATTTTTTTTAAAAAGGGAAGAAAATTTTAATAACATTTAAAAGCGGAGAAAATAAAACTCAAATAGATTATTGCTTACTTAGAAGAAGAGACTTGAACACATGCAAAGACTGTAAACTTATACCAGGTCAAAGATTAACAAATCAGCATCTCCTATTAGTAATAGATTTAGCCATTAAAGCATTTAAGTACCAAAAAGAGAAAATAGGTCATAAAAATATAAAATGGAAGGATATAAAAGGATGCAAAGAGATAAAATTTAGGTAGAAGCTCCCGTTAAACATTAAATGAGATTGGGATGACAATGTTGACAACCTTTGGCCAAGAACAAAGAATGATATTGAGAAAATAGGTAAGCAAAATTTAGGTGAGACTAAAGGAAAATGGTTCAACAAAAAGAGACTTTGTGGTGAATGAGGAAGTGGAAAAGATAATACCAAAGAAACGAGTAACTTTTAAAGAGTGGAAAAAAAGTAAAAATCAAGAAGATTTAGAAAGGTATAAGAAGTTAAAAAGTGAAGTAAAAAATATTATTAGAAATGCGCAACAAAATGCACTAGATAATCTTTATAGTAAATTAGGTACCAATGAAAGTGAAAAGTAGATATATAAATGGGAAAAAGTAGAGATAGATTGATAAGGCATATAAGTCCAGTTAAGTGTATAAATGGCATAAATCAAAATATATTAGTTAACGATAAAGAAATTCTAAATAGATGGGAAGAGTATTTTCAAGGATTATTGAATGAAGAATAACCCAAAAAAGATGTCAAGAACATAGAACCGAATATAGGAATGATATTTTCGATTATCGAAAAAGAAATAGATATATTAATAAAAAATGGGAAGGAATAAAAATATTGGCACTGATAAAATACCCATAGAGGTATGGAGGACAATAGGAAGTCGGGGTCGAATGGTTAAATTATTTATTTAAGAAAATTTTAAAAGAAGGAAACATGCTAGACGAGTGGAGGAAAAACACCATAATATCTTTGTATAACATAAAAGGGGATACACAAAACTGCGGTAATTATAGAGGGATCAAATTGATGAATCACATTATGAAATTATGGGAAAAGATTATATAACAAAGATTAAGAAATGGGAACTACTTTGGAAAACCAATTTGAATTTATGCCAGAGCGATCCACCATGAAAGCTATTTACTTATTAAGATAGTTAATGAAAAAATGTAGAAGTAAGAATAAAAATTTACATATGATCTTTATACACGTAGAAAATGCGTATGATAGAGTATGTAGGGATATAATATGGTGGGCTTTAAGAAGCAAAAGAATCCCTATGATCTATATTAAAGTTATTGAAGACATGTATAATATGCAAGGAGAAACTAATGATTTTACGATTAAAGTAGGGGTAGTCCTTACTTATTTATTATAATATTGGATGAGATTACTAAGGACATACAAGAAGATGCCCCATGGTATATGTTGTTTGAGGATGATATAGTTTTAGTAGACACTTCAAAGGAGGCCTTAGTAATGAGAATAAATAGTTGGAGAAATGCCTTAGAGTCTAAGGGACTAAAAATCAGTAGAAATAAAACTAAATTTATGGAATGTAAATTTAATAATGAGACGTCGGATAGCAGAATGTTAAAGATTGAAGAAAAAGTGATAAACCAAACTAATAAATTTCGTTATTCAGGTTCAGTGATAAAAAGTAACGAGGATATCGATGAGGATGTTATGAGTAGAATATCAGTTGGTTGGATGAAATGATAACAAGCTAGTGGGGTGCTATGTGATAAGAGGATAAATAATAAATTAAAAGAAAAATTTTATAGAACAATTATTAGTCCAGCAATCCTATATGGAGCAGAGTGTTGGGCTTTAAAGAAAAAATATGAACAAAGCATCCATGTTAGTGAGATGAGGATGCTCTGATGGATCATAAGAGTTATTGGAAACGATAAGATTAAATAATAATATGTGAGAGAAAAGTTAGGAGTAGATTTCGTTAGCGATAAATTAAGAGAAAGTAGATTTAAATAGTATGAACATGTGTTGTGTAGACCAATAGATGCACCTATAACAAGAGAAAGAATATTGGAAATAATGGATAAAAGAGAAAGGGGCCACCCTAAGCTATCATGAAAGGAAATTATTAGGAGAGACCTTAAGGCATTAAACTTGAATGACAATATTGCTTATAATATATTAGAAGTAAAAGGAAAGACCATGTGACTGACCCCCCATGTGATGAAATAAGGAAAGGATGATGATGATGGTGATGATGATGATGAGAGATAATATATATGGATATATCTATGTGATTGATATATGTAAACATACCTACTCTACAAATGCAATCATTAGAGATTGTGCATAAAGGGCGGCCCACCCTAGCATGGACCAGCAGGTCTTAGGTTGATTCCCCATGTCAATGGACTGTTGCTTAACCACTGTATGTGAGTTTAGAGTCTAGTGAGGTAATGTTGTATGTTTATGACCAAAAAATGTATGTCTATGACCGCCTCTAGTTATGTTTTTATGATTTAAGTTTGGTGGTGAGATTCCGACTTGGTCGCCCAGGAGTGGTACATGATGCACTCGGAGCTTGATAACATGCTAGTGAATGCCTATGTGAGGTCTTAGCTCTGGGAATGCGATAATACATATATAGGGAGTGATATATTTATGTGTGTGTATGAGATATGACACGCATATACGTATATAAGAGTGTTATATATATGTATGTGAATTAAATGAATGTGTGAACATCAAAATTATAACTAGTGCAAAGTTATATGAATTAGTTAATGATAAGATTATAATTGAGAATTACAATGTTATAGCTTGTGTGAAAGTTCATTAAGAATGAAATTAAAGTAAAATACATGTAGCACAATTTGGCTAGAAGTGTAGCATGTGGACTAATTTAGATGATGGTACTAGTTAGGTGGGGTAGCATAACTAGAGTATTAAAACACATGCATTAGGTGTGCATTGTAAATGAGGGGTGAGAGTTACCACATGTGAGTGCGGCACTAACGATTATCCTGCATTCGCATCATTGCATTTTAAATACTTGTAAAATATGTTCAAATGGTTTTGGGCTCTGACCCGTATAAAAATCTTTTTAAAAACCTTTTAGGTGCCCAGCCATAGGGATGCCAGGTGTAGCTATCTTTCAGGTCATACGATGCTGCAGTAGCTATCGATGACTGTAGGCCTCAATTAGACGCTTCCATACTTACTTCCTAGATAGTATCTCATTTTAGTTATTATTCAGGTCATGTCGATCATTATTGGACAGTCTTTGCTTTATGAAGACTTTACTTCATTCCAGTTTCAGTCAGATTATTGTGTTGGGATTCACCGAGAGTTTTTCGATTAATTTATTTATCTTATCCTTCAGCATTTATTTTATTCGTGTGGTGAATGTGTATTTATATCATTTGGAATGGTTTTTTCCATGATGAAAAGTCTTATTAAGTCAAGTCAATAAGTTTTTTTTTAAATTGACATCGGGCTTAATAGGTTATTAGTAATCAATATGGTTTTTAATAGTGATGCTAAGAATTAGCCAATCTGAGATTCGTGTTTTATTTCAGTAGAGGACTGACCACCCGTTATCTAAATAGGCGGGGTGTCACATATGGTATTAGCGCATCATGTTCTAGTGTCCTTAGGATCTGTTCAACTTATTACGTTTTCAGCGTAGCGTCCCTTAATATAGACCCATATTATTAGGACTGTTACAACCACTTGCATTTATGTTCTTCTGTTGTTATGATATATATATATTACTTGTGATCTCATACAATTTCGTTTGGTTTCAGATGCCACCCAAAATAGAAGAACAACCAACAAGGGCCGACAGAAGGGCTAATGGAGGATAGGATCAAAAGGGACGGGTACGGGGATGGCTGCCAAGGTGGCCACTATAGTTGCTCAAGAAGTTAATTCTGCCATGACCTCCATGGCACAACAGTTCCCATAAACCCAGCCACAGTAGCTGGTGGAGCCAGTCATCCAGGCCTGCCCAGAACCATCGACGTTGGAGAGAGTTAGGGAGGCCTTTAAGAAAGGGTATTGTCACACCCTTCCTTTTGGTATGAATGAATAATAAGTACACATAAAGCAATGAATCAAATCTAAGGCCGAACAACATAACTTTATTCATTATTAATATGTTTACATGGGGTTGTACCACCGCGGGGGTGAGCTACATGTTTTTAGTACAAACTATAATATAGAAAATTGAAAAGCGACACTCCTTGCTCCCATCTGGCTTATTTTTCTGCCCATACGATCACATACACAAATAGGTGACGGGTATTTATAACCATTATGGAAGAGATATTATCCTATTTCTCCAAGAACATCTGGAGAAGGAAGGAATTAGCACAAATATGCTAAGCAGGTTCTACCAGTTATATAACAAGTATATATATATATATATATTAAATGAGAGTTGGAGTGTGTATAGAATCAGTGTTTAATAATGCTAACAACAATAATCTAATAATCCCATACTTATCATTTTTTTTAAAGAGAACATTACAAGTTTTGGAACTAATAATCCCATACCTAGTACTCCATTTAAGAAATGAGGTTCATTACCAGTTTATCTAGGATCATGTAAAGAAAGTAAAAAAGTCTTGGACTAAAAATCAGGGTACTTACCAGTTCACTAAAGGGTATAAAAGTAGTTAAGCTATCAGTAAAACCATAATAATTAAGCAATCAACCCAAAACCTTTGGATAAAGGTAACTTGTTATGCACACAATTAAAGTGGCACTCATATGTATGCATCAATAATCATGGCTCTCAATCATCTGAGATCAACGAGCCAAGTATAAAGTTTTGTGGGATAACATGTCAGTCTACTCCCTATGCTTATAGTAAAATGGCACTAAAGTGCTAGGGTAATGGAATCAATATAGAACATGATACCAGTTATTAGATGAGAAGGGTTAAAATTGATCCTTTAGTTAAGTTAAAATACTTGGTGATAAATTCAAATACTGATGATGGTTAACAAAATATGTAGTATGACAGTATAATAACATGCACACACTAAGAGTAAATAGGGGATATCACATAGTGATATCAATAGTAGTGTATCAAATACACAAATAATACTAATAAAAAGGTAGGAAGAACCTACTTGTTTGGGTATATAAGTATTTGGGATTTAGTTTTGTACTAAAACTGTATCTTTCAAAGTTCTAGGGGTATATTTGTATTTATCTCGGGACTTTAAAATACTGAACTTAAGATTAATGTTGAACTTTGGTGTAAGAGATTTTTTATTTTAAAATATTTTGAAGTACTCATAGACAAGTTTTGGGGATCAAATTAATGAGTTGGAAAAGTTGAGAGGGGTCAATTTGTAAATTTGGAAAAATATTCTTAAGTTAAAACCTTAGTTTTTCATAACTTAAGCTAGGAATATCCAAACATGGCCTTACCTTATACCATTTTGACCGGAAAAAATTAATAAAACTTTTAGGAAAATAATCAGAATTACCTTATTGGCCACGCGCCCTCACACGCGTGCTCAAAGTTCCTGGTAAAAGTCTTCATCTTCAACCTCTCGAATTTAACTTTTTAGGGTTTCAGTTTTTTACCTTGATTTTATCCTTCATTGTTATACCATTTGAGAGGATTCGCTAACCAACCTAGCCTAATTATTTATGAGGAATCCGAATATATAAGTTTCATGGGTTGATATTCAGTATGTAGGGGGCTTGAAGGTAATCTACTAATTAGAGAGAGCTTCTACAATTAACATAAGAGACTCAAGAGAAGGAGGCAGCATGAAGACAACTCAACAGCTCAACAAGGTAGCTCAGTGAGGCAACTTAGCGAGGAAGCTTAATGAGGAAAATTGATGATAGATTTCCTTTTTATCTTTTTTTTTCCTTAGTCAAATTGTATCTTTTAAATACATTGATTATAATGCTGTAATGATTGTAATATTGAGTGTGAGGTCAAACAGTACTCATGAGAGACTAGACCTGGCTGGGCCAGGGAGAGATCACATGCTCTATCGAACTCTCCGTGGGAACTTCAGAGGGACTTGGTTTGGAGGATTGAGAAGTGAGGCAGCGTTAAGTCTTGTCTTCACCATCTTAGATACACATGGTAAAACACTGAGAGATCTTTCGTCTTGGAAGCTTGTGCAGAGTAACCTCGAGTTCCATTGTATATTGAGATTTGAGACAAACATCCCTCTACCAAATGTCACATCTACTTTAGGTGATGTCACTAGCCAGCTAAACACTGTCCAATCCGAACTTGAGTAAACCATTGTATTATTGGGGCTATCAGATAATTTGGTGAGCCAACTCTGTTGTGACAGTCCTCTGATGCACAGTTCGTAGGAAAAAGGCATGTCCTAACATTTAATGATTACCATGTTGGGTGTACTAACCCATCATGAGTTTAATGCTTGTGATGTAAAGTGTGAGGGGGATGTCTTTTACGCTGTGAAGGATTGAGACATCTCGAGAAAGGTGTGGGTATATTTATGGGACTCAACCACTTTAGAGAAAGGGGGTTCTTTCTACAGAGTTTATTGCTAGAGAGAGAAGTTATTGAAGAGAAGTTATTGCAAACCAGAGAGTTCACTCACCCACTATTGCCATTTATTATGAAGCTTTTAATAGCTAACTAGAGAGATAACATAGGTTGTTGGCGTGTTGTCTACCTGTCAAGGTGTATTCAGGGTGCTTATTTCTCTCTTTCTTTAAATGAGTTGTTTTCGAGTTTTTTTTATTATCATTTGAGTTATACATGAGAGATTTATGAGTTCAACCTGAGTGTTTATTATATACAATATTAGGTGTTCATTTGTATTTGTTAAAGATTACTTGGATTATCATTTATTACCATACCTATATGGGTTACGCCTCTATTAGTATTACTATACTCCCAGGCTTCAAGGGGACTACCCTCTTACAATTGGCGAATCCACTGGAGAGGTATTCTTCCAGAATTATAGCGCAAGATAATGTTAACTGTACCCTTGACTTTGATTCTATTCAGATAAATGAGGAACAATTGGTGAGGGAGCTTGAGGCTTCCAGTGATGGGGTACCTCGGGTAGAGATTCACCAAGTTCAAGCAACTATAGGAATCTAAATGGTCACACATACTTCTACTGGCTCGTGATGGTACAGGCACAGATGGACCTTCTCAAGGGCAAATTCTATGATTTCTTGCAGACACCTATAGCTGCAGTGGTTTTTGGAGGGGTACTAGACCCCAACTCTTTCGTAACACCAATAGAGGCTCTGATAGCCCCATCAAACGTAGCTCCAACGGGACCTTTCTCCTCGAACACTGTCCCTACCCCTGTCCCAACAGTGGGTACCCTATGTATGGAATGTATTCCACCTATGGTCCCTCATCCCATTACTTCAATGGCTAAGAAAACCCCTGCATCTACCTTAGAATAAATGAGGAAGGAGATGCAGAAAGAAATGCTAAAGTTGATAGCAGCTTCCTCGCGTCATCCGACGAGGTAACATCAGTATATGATGATTTTCGTACTCCCTATCCTAAGGCGTACAACGAGGAACCTTACCCGAATAGCTAGCTATTTCCATTTATTGTAAACCAGAGAGTTCATTCACCCACTATTGCCATTTATTATGAAGCTTTTAATAGCTAACTAGAGAGATACCATAGGTTGTTAGTGTGTTGTTTACCTGTCAAGGTGTATTCAGGGTGCTTATTTCTCTCTTTCTTTAAATGATTTATTTTTTAGTCTTTTTTATTATCATTTGAGTTATATATGAGAGATTTGTGAGTTCAACCTGAGTGTTTACATACAATATAGGGTGTTCATTTGTCTTTATTAAAGAGTAATTGGATTATCATTTATTACCATACCTATAGAAAGGGAGGAAACCTGAAAGAGCATATTAAGCAGTTCATTGAGAATTTAGGGGCTCATTGGAATAATAAGAAGTTAAGGTTGAGGGAGTTTTCTAAATTTCTCACCGATAAAGCATATACTTGGTACTTTCACTTTGTACTGAAGACCCTCTCAACATAGGAGGAGATGAACCTTCTTTTTGTCCAGAAATTCTTTCTGGAATGAGATGAATTTATGTTGACATGGATGGGCATGGAGAAGCAATGACCAGGAAAGGAGGTTGTGGCGTACTTTCGAAGATTCATAGAAACGTCCCTCGATGTGAGGGATGAGGATAAGGAGTCCAAACTGCTTTAGATTTGTGTGGAATGTTTGCTCTCGGAGTACATCTATCACCTCATAAAAGAAATGCATGAAGGAACTTTTGTGGCATTTCTAAAAGCAGCAAGAAATATCTCGTTGGTCGTACGACCAGACCCGATCGCAGTGCCTATAATATTCAGGCATCCATTATAACCCCTTGTGGGGCGTGGTCATGAACCGATGGAGGGGAGGGGGCCAAGAAACTGAAAAAGGATAACAAAAGGAAGTTTATTAGAGATAGAGAGGATCCAACACCATTACCTTACACCGTTAAAGAGGCCGTCAGTTGCTACAATGCCATGGTGCAAGGGGATAGTCTATGAGCCCAATGATACTCCAATAATGGCGCCAAACGTAGAAGTAAGAGCTAATACTAAATATTTCTAGATCTATCGAAAGATTATTCATTTAACAGCAACCTATTTTACATTGAGGAAGATTATAAGCAAATATATAAGGAAACAAACTTGGCAGATCCCTCAAGAGAACGTCAAAAATAATCCACTATCAGCACATACAGCTAACATAGTAGTTACTTATGATAAAGAAACTGATAGGGAAGCGAGGGAGCTAATGGTGGAGCAAGAATAGTTTGAGGAGGCATTAGAATACTTCATGAGAGGAATGGCTAACAATGTGATAGCCTACAATGAAGTAAGTGCTAGGGCTAGAATACCATGTTGTATCGCAGTTGCCCAGATTCTCATGGTTCTTCAACCAGGTGGGAATGATGAAGGAAAGCATACTGGAGATGAACCAAGAAATTTTGGACATTGCACGAAAGAATTCAGTTCCATCGCTGAGATGGAGGGGGCCCATTGCCAGGCTGGTAAGAAAATTCTGGTGCGAAGTAACTTTTAGTGATGTCGATAGAGCTGTAAGGTTCCCACATAACAGACCCTTATACATGACGATAAGTATCAATAGTGTAAGTTTTACAAGGGCTCTAAAGTATGGGGGAGAATCCATAAACATCATGACCATTAACTCAATCCACGTATCCAATATCTATTAGGCAAGATTGATATCAATGCCTTTGGTGATCTCTAGTTATGACAACTAGTCCTCCAAATTGATTGGGTATGTGAACGTGGGGATTTTAATGGGAAATCTCACTTCACACATCAAGTTTCATGTGATTGAGAGTGCTACTTCTTACCATTTTCTGATAGGAAGGGTGTGGATGCACAACCATAATTTAATTCCTTCAATATATCACCAATGTGCTAAGGCAAATTTGAAAGGGACTGAGATTGTTATACAAATACTAAAGAAGCCTTTTACAATCGAAGAGGCCCATTTGGTGGATGAGGCATTTTATACGGAGCTGGAAGAGGATGCAAGAGTTCTAACGAGATGAATAAAAGGAGCCAGAGTTTCCTCTATCAGAGAAATGATGGAGGCTATGAATGGCCAAAGCAGCGAAGGATTAGATAGGAGAGAAGTAGATAAGGAGGCCAACCACGTTAGTACCAAACCTTAGAATATATATAAACAACTAAGAGATCGGATGAGACCAATGATGGAACATGAGGTCCAACGATAAAGTGTACTAAGCAGGTTTTTAGGACATGGGTTAGCAGAAGCTTCAAGAGATAGGAAATGAAAAGCTACTATGACGGCTAATAGTCAATGCAAGAAAGTGATAATGGAGGATGGAAATGTGATCTATCTCCTTTGAAGTCATGAGTGGGCAGTCGAAGGAGCTATTACAAAGGCTGACAAAGAGTCTGACCCAGTGTATAATGTTTTTGGTAGACCAATAGGGGCAGTGCATGGTCATAGACAACTCAAACATACAATAATTTATGGAGGAAGTAGAAGAATAACCAAATTTCATGTTGGACCGCCCAAAGTCACAGTTACAGGATCTGGGATAACTTGATCTAGCCGAAGAATGAGATGATTCAAGGCCCATTTCATTTTTAAGGATCTGAGCGTAGAGAAAAGAAGGGCTTTGATTGAGCTGAATTGGGAATATAGAGACGTCTTTGCATGGAAGTACATAGAAATGGAGGGGGTAGATGAATAGGTAAGTTTCCATAAGGTGAACATTATGCCTTTATCCATACCGGTGAAGCAAGCTGCAAGAACTTAAAATCCTGAGTTGGATTTGAAAATTAAGGAGGAGGTTTAACAATTTTTAGCAGTGGGGTTTATCAAATCGATACAACACCCACTTTGGTTGTCTAGCACTCTTTTATTGGGAAAGAAGGACAAGAACCAGATACGAATCTACGTGGACTTCAGGGGATTTAACAGAGCTTACCCAAAAGATGAATTCCCTCTGCCCTCCATTAATAGTTTGATCGATGCAACTATTGGGCATGAAATATACAAATTCATGGATGGGTATGTGGGATACATCCAAATCAATATGAAACCAACAGATGTAGAGAAAATAACATTCATAACTCCATTAGGAAATTTTATGTACAAAGTAATGCCTTTTGGGTTGAAGAATTATGGAGAAACATATAAGAGAATGATGATGGCTATTTTCCACGACTTCTTTCATAAATTCTTAGAATTTTATGTGGATGATATGGTCATTAAATAGAAGAAAGAAGAGTCCCATCTGGATGATTTGAGGAAGGTGTCCATTTAATGAAGGAAGTATAAGTTAAAGATGAATCCACTAAAGTGTGCCTTCAGAGTTACAAGAGAAAAGTTTTTAGGCTTTGTAATGGATCCGCAAGAGGTGAAGATGGACCATGACAAATAACGAGTGATCCTAGGGATGCCATGTCCAAGAACGATGAAGGATCTCAAGAGTTTCCTTCATAAAGTCTCCTACCTCAGGAGATTTATTCTAGGGCTAGCCGAGATAACTCATCCACTGATGGAGTTGCTTCGAAAAGTCATAAAGTTCAAATAGGAGGAAGTTCACAAAAAATCTCTCACCAATCTAAAGAATCTTTTCACTTCTCCACAAACGATGGTTCCTCAAAGAGTAGGGATACCGTTACAGCTCTACCTCACGTCTACCATTAGGTCTGTGGGAGTTATCTTAGCATAGGAAATTAATGGGCAGCAAAGGCCAGTCTACTATCTGAGAAGGATCATACATGGGACAGAGATGAGGTATAGTATTATAGAGAGACATTGTTTAACCTTAGTGTTTGTAGGACAAAAACTTAGACATTATATATTGTCTTTCACAATTCATATTGTGATAAGATGTGATCCCATTAAGTTTTTATTAGAAATAACTATTTTGATTGGAAGGGTATGTAAGTGTTTCCTCATTGTTTCAGAATATGACTTGAAATGTGTGGTCCCTTATGCGATCAAAAGCTAGGCATATGTAGACTTATTGGCAATCTTTCCATCCAGGATATTTGAACCACCCCATGAGAGCATTCCTGGAGACGATTTGCAGGCCAAATTTTTAGATGCAAACCTTGAAGAGTGAACTATGCAGTTTAATGGTTGTTTGGAAGAAAAGAGGGGGATCAGGGGTTATTCTTTCAAAAGGGAAGGAAAAGATTCTCCTTTATTACAAGTTAGGTTTCTCTTACTTCAATAATGAAGCAGAGTATGAGGCGTTAGTGCTAGGATTGCTAGAGGCCCTTCGGAGGGGCATCCATTCGTTGTTTATCAAAGGGGACTCGAACTTGGTGGTCTAATAAGTGAATGGAGAATATGGGTTGAAGCACCTCTGCCTAGATACCTATAGAACAATCATCCAAAGGTTGATCAACCAGTTCCATCTAGTCAAGATAAGGAGACATCTTAAAATGATGAACATGCATGTTGATGCTTATGCCACCATTGCTCAAAAAATGGCGGTGAAGAGAAACATGACAACGATTGTGATACAATGAAGAACAACTCCCTTAATGGTACAGATGATCTTACCGGTGGAAGAAGATTCGGATTGGAGAGGCGAGATCAGGAAATAGTTAGAGTTTGGGGAAGGCAAGATGGATCTCAGAGAGCTAGCGCAGTATTTTACAAGCCAAGGAAGTCTTTACTTCAAGAACATGGGAGGATGGTTATCAAGGTGCATCGGGCCATAGGAAGCATAGAAAAACTTAAATAAGACACATGACAAACATTGTAAAAAAAACCGAGATCCCTTTGTCCAGAAGAATACAGATAGAGGGATACTTTTGGCCAATAATGAAACAGGATGTAGCGGAGTTACAACGAAGGTGCGATAAATGCCAACTTTTTTCAGGCAGTTGAATTTTACTTCATTAAAGCTCATGTCGATTGGAAGAAACCTTACATTGATTTCATCTAGGATGGAGTTATTCCTACGAATAAAATTGACGCAATGGGACTCACGCGAAGGGCCCCATGGTTCTACGTCCAAGAGGAGCAGCTCTATCGCCGAGGATACTTCAACAAGACTTTAAGATGCATCACAAAGGAGAAAATTATAGAAGTCTTAAAGAAATCTCACGAACCATCTCACATTGGAGGGGCAAAGTTATATAACTAATCAATGACCTTGGGTTATTATTATCCAACCATGGAGAAATATTCTACTGAGTTTGTTCGAAAGCGCAAGGCATACTAAATGCATGGAAACATGATCCATGCTCCCTCGATTGATTTAAACTATTTAGAGGATCCTTACCCATTCCACACTTGGTCATTTAACCTGGTAGGGGAAATATATCCATCTTCGAGAGGAAAGTTCTGGATATTAGTAGCAACGGAGTGCTTTATAAAGTGGGTTGAGGCAATTCCACTAAAGAGAGAAATAGTAGGTGTGGTGGCTGACTTCATTAGAGAGTACATAATTTGTTGATTTAGGATTCCAAAGGTTATCCTCTCCTGTAACGGTACCCCATTTGTTAATAAAGAAGTAATAGTGCTAACAGATAAGTACTCCATTATCCATCATATCTCAAAGGTGGCGTATCCCAAAGGCAACAGTCAAGTAGAAGCAATTAACAAGACCTTAGTTAATATCTTGGCTAAAATAATGGAAGACTTATCGGGTTCATTGGATGATAAGATTCTAGCAGTTCTGAGGGCCTATTGAAAAACAAAGAGGAAACCCACATGGTATACGTCGCTCTCTCTTATATTTAGAGTTAAAGCAATTCTACCACTAGATATAGAAGTTCCCTCGGCTCGATATGCCTTATGAAGTAGAATGCTTCCCCAGAGTAGACACGTATAGTTAGAAGCAGTGGGTGAACAAAGGGACAACGGGATATAACACTCCCAAATGTACATGAAGTAGATCTCCAGACCATATAATAACTTCGTGAGGCTAAGGAAGTTTATAGAGGGAGATCTAGTCCTAAAGGCAACTATTAAGCACATTAGAGGGCTCCCATTGCCTAAATTTGCTGCAAATTAGGAGGGACCATTCATTGTGAAGGAGGCTCATGATTCAAGTTATTGTTTAATCTCAAAGATGGAAGAGGATAAACCTTTCAAGGTTAATAAAAAGTTATTACAGGTCTATCATATTTGAGTGAGTAACCTCAGTTAGATATTTATTTTGTGTTAAACTGTTGAAGTTATATTACCATTCATTACGAGTCATCTATTTTGTTGTGATTCTTCTCATGAGTTAAGAAGAAAGAGTTTGCTTGTAAATTGTAAGAGTTTCATCTTTGCAATGAATAGAAGAGAGTTGTAACAAATCACAAGGCATGCCATGGTAACAAAGGATTTTTTTTCATTCATATACTAAAAAATGGATTATAAAATTGGGAACTATTTCCTAAGAATTGCATATGAGAAAATGAAAAGTTACATGAAAAAAGGACTTCAATCCAGAAGGAACCACATGTTAGGAGAAGAGAAGAAATCCCCAGGCAAGCCTGAAGAGGATTCCAAGCACATTCGTTAAGCAGCAATAGAAACTTGAAGTCTAGTATGGACTTGGTCACATTCAATAACCGAAGCTTCACATTTTTTCGTGGGTTAGAGTAGCGCTTCGTCGGCAGCCTTAACTTCCTGATCAACTGCTTCCAACAGAGGGGAGAACTCCACCAACCTAGACTTCTCATCCCGTTGGACCTCTAGATGTTTTCGATAAAGCACCTTCTGGTTCTCCAACTGATTGCTCTTTAAAATCTTCAAGTGGATAATCAACCAGTTCAGTTGGAAGCCATCCTTGACTAACTCCCTCAAGTTGCCTAGATATCAATTGAGGAGGGGCCTAGTAAGACTTAAGGTTTTGGTATTGATAACCTTAGTAATAATGGTTGCCATACCCTAGAGCCAATAGCTCATTACCACCAGCTTTGAACGGAGGTAGTCAATAGTAAATGTTTGAGGGTGATGAGTGGTAATTTTTTCGATGATAAAATGATTACGCATAGAGACTTAGGGAGACCTAGCGAAGGACCATGAGGTAAAACTCGTAAGTAACCTTATCGGGTTAAAAAATCTCATAACTGGACTCATTATCAGCTGGCAGATCGGTAGTTGAACCATGATAATTATGACTTATTTTCTCCCATGAGAGTGGTCCTTGATGAGAAGAGGCAACAGATGAGGCACCATACTGAGTTGGATATTTGGTAGGAGTGGGTTCCCTCGCCACCTGAAACGCAATAAAGAAGAACGAGTTTGATAAAAATATTAACAAATGTGTTTTTATTGTTAAGTCATCATTATAGGTGGAGTTTGAGAAAAATATTAACAAGTGCGTCTTCGTTGTTAAGTCACCGTTATAAATGGAGTTTGAAAAAAATCTTAACAAGTGTGTTTTCGTTGGTAAGTCACAATTATAGGTGGAGTTTGAGAAAAATCTTAACAAATGTATTTTCATTGTTAAGTCACCGTTATAGGTGGAGTTTGAGAAAAACCTTAACAAGCGTGTTTTCATTGTTAAGTCACCATCATAGGTGGAGTTTACGAAAAATCTTAACCAGTGCGTTTTCATTGTTAAGTGAACATTATAGGTGGAGTTTATGAAAAAACCTTAACAAGTGTGTTTTCATTGTTAAGTCACCTCGAAGGTGCGAATTTGTAAAGAAACTTAAGAAGTGGTTTTCATTGTTAAGTAAGCTATATTTTGCTTTTTATTCTTCATTCTAACAGGCATAATGATAGAAGTTATGCAAAAGAGGGAGACAACAGTACTTACCTCGACAGTAACTGCAGGAATAACAACTGTGGGAGTGACAATTGCAGGAGTAATTTCAATATTCCTCTGGGTTTCAGTTGAAACATCGATATGAGGAACCTCATTCATTGGCGAATCACTTTCCTTGTGAAAAGGCACAAGGTTTAAGATTGAGGAAGGTTCTATGGAAGTCGTTTGAACTCCAGCTGTATTAACCATGCCAAAAGAACCCCTCGGTGAGAAGATGAACTAATTATAGCTTGAGGAACCCGTGGAGTCCCAAAATGAGTGGGAGGAGTGAGACTTGGAGAAAGTTGAAAATAATACTAAAGGTTTATACATAAGAAACACCACATAAAAGAGGGAAAATGCATAAAAAGTGATCTTACCTTAGTAATGGTAGATAAAGGGGCAAACCCAATGACAAACCTCACTAGTGGGAAGTGAAGAAGTGAACCAACAAGAGATGTGGCTAGGTTAGAAACAGATACAACCTAGAATGCAACAAAATACCAAGAATAACAAAATAACTAAGTGGAAAATATAGCTAAAAGTGACAAAGTTATTAGCTTTGGAGGACTTGAAGAGAATGGAACAACATTTAAAGGAACCATAGGCAAGGGAGATGCCCCAAAAGAATCCAAAAGAGTCTTGTCTGGCTGATGGGAGTCTTAAATAGTTTCCAAGGGTGCAACAGCCTTTAAAGCATCCTCATCTGCACGTTGAGAGGCAGAACAATGAGAATAGGTCAGCCCAATCATGGGATAACGGGGAGAAGATGCAATAGTCCTAGGAATACAGAAACGTCCTCCCACGAAAGGGCTCACGGGTGGAGAAGGTCTATCTGCTCCATCCTCCTATAGAGACAAAAGAAATTTGCACAAATGTTAGAGAATATACCTCACTAAGGAAAGTTAGAAATTTCTAAGTGTTGGAGAACACACCCTTTGCTCTGGAGAAGAGTGGGATGAAATAACTATGAGCGAAAAAGGCGATGGAAGTACTACAGAAGCTCCTTCAGTGGGACCACATTCAACCTCGGGACTATCGTCAAGGGTAATAGTCTCAAGGGGATATGGAGGAAGATAGGTCTTGGGAACAGGGGCAGTAGGTGGTAGTTGCACTTTGTACGCATGTTTCTTTTGGGCTTTTGTACCCAAAGTCTTATTCCTTGTACCAAAACCACCAATAGCAGAAGGGACTTTAGAAATCCTTCTTCTTGATGTGTCCCCCTCAATTGGATATTCTTGGATTGTGAGAAATACTGCAGGGGGAGGAACGGGAAGAATGTGTCAATAAAACTCACGTTGAACCCGTTCAAGCTTTGCTTGACATTGCGCTCGTATCTCCTTACTTAGATTTACAGATATTAGACGGGGAATATAGGCAATAGGAAAGTCATCAACGGGGACTTGGGATTTGAACTTAGATTTTGAGGAAGTCCCACTTTTTGAAGTCCTTGATCTTTTGGCAGGGGGTCGAGAAGGCCCCTGGCCAGTTTCACCTGCAATAACGGCACCTTCTCCACAGGAGTACTTATTTTATGTGATGGAGATCTTTTGGGCCTAGGGACAACTATAACAACCAGGGTTGTTAAGGAGGTAACTTAGTGGGAGAATCTTTAGGTTCTTGACTTGGAGGAAACCCAACTCCCAAAATTGAGTTACTTTTTAGACCTAGATTAAGAGGTGCAAAGTTAAGAATAAGGGGGTAAACAGGTGGTCTTTCGATAAACTTATGAATCTTTCCTAGATGCATTAACCAATATTTTGTGGTAAAGAGAGAAGTCACGTCTCCCTTACTTGTTATCTTGGGGATGGGGATTCGGCCAATTATCATCGAACAAACTGTAAGGACATTATTTTATTGTTTGGTTTACATTTGAGTATGTCATATACTGCTACAACCGTCGAAGACTTTTTTTAAGTTCAATCACGCATCAAGACGGATCCGAATATTAATGTTCTTCAACATTCAAGACTCTGCGAGATTAATTTTGGGAAGGTTGTGTTTTTATACCTTAGCATTTCACTTAAGGTGTTGGGATTTTTTTTATAAAATATTTATTGGAGCGGAGTTTTTTGCCAAAAATATTCTTCTAAGTGTTAAGGTGAATTTTTGAAATAAAAACAAAGTTGTATTTGGTCGCTTGAGTGACCACAACTGTCGTTCAAGCGACCAACACTGTCGTTCAAGCGACATGGGGATCGCGTGTGAAGCTCGTTCGAGCGATGCATGTCATCGTTCGAGCGACAGGGAGTTTTCATCTGAGCAATTCTCCACCAACAATTTTTATAAATAGCGTGTTAAACAACTTCGTTCTTCTTCAGAACACCAGATAATTTCATTTTACAAAAATTTCTTTGGCAGAAATGTTTGTTTTCTCACTTTTAAGAGTTTAGCTTTGTTTTCAATTCACAAAACATCCCAATCTGTATGTGAATTGTTTTGGAACCCAATAACACAACTTTTTGAACTTTCTCTAGTAGAGAAGATCTCTACTGCTGATCTAGGTACAACTTGAGGGAGGTGCTGGGTAACGTGACTGCATGTCAAAGGGTGTACTCATGGGTGTTCCTGGCCTGACTGAACTTCGATTCTTATGGAGTTGTTGTGGAATTACATTACTAACATAGGTTACGGTCCATGTGGGTTTACGAAGGTTAATCTATTGCAGATTTCACTTGTAATCATTGTGAGTATTATTTGTGAAATAAAAGGTTTTTCCCGAAAGGGATTTTTCCAGAAATTTGTGAGTTAGCTATTTTATTTGTGATGGTTTGACACACACACGTAGTTGCATGTTTAGGGGGTAAATTTATTTAGTTTAGAAATTAACACCAATTAAATAAGGTTAACACAGAAATTTACGAATTCAGTTTAATCAAGTATCAAACATACACTTTTTACACAAACAGAGGAGGCAACTGATGTGGTGTATAAGGAAAATGCCTAAAAAAAAGTAGCCTTAGCATGGGATTCTTAAAAAATAGGTCGAGGATCCCTTTGATCGAAGCCAAATTGCCTAGGACAGCAATTGGGGTTATAATGCTCTAAAGTGTATACCGACTTAGTGTAAGAAGAAAGATAACATGGGGTTAATGGGAGCACAAAGAAAAAGTGAGGATCTTCATTAATGAGCTCTTCTGATGAGGCTTGAACCATTTTATTTTCAGGGGTAAAAAAGGACCAAGTCTGGGCAAAAAAATCTTCGTCGTAGGGATGCATGACAAAGCAACTCAGTTTGTCAAAAATTGAAAGAACATCCTTTCGGCTTTGTTTTTTTTAAAGCAAAAAAATGAATGGGGCTTGAGATCTTCATGAACTGGGTAGGGTTTTTATCTAACATCTATCTCTGGGTAATGGCTGTTGAGGAAACTGGTCAAAATTATGGTATTAGAAAATTGGCCAAGTTGTAGCGACCAAGGGATCGTTCCATATCTAAGTGAGTCCTTTCTAACCAAGTGTAGAGGGACCCTAAATCCATTGCCGATAGAGGGAGCTTAAACCCCTTGGCTAATCGAATAGAGATATTGATTATATCCTGACGGGGCTGGTCGTTGGATTTGCTAGGTAGCACAAAATGAGAGAGGATAACAAGAATGTAAGATAGTTGCTCTAACGATTACCTCTGCCTTTGCCAAATCTAGAAGAACCACCCTTTTTAGAGGAGGCTTAGAAGAAATAGTTGATATGGGGGTGAAAGTGGTTTTGTTTGAAGTTCATATGCACCTTCGGCATATCTGATCCAACTTTGTATGGGCAGTAGTATATTCGACATGTAAAGCCTTGTCGAAATAAGACGAGGTACCTATGGGCTCAAGCCTAAGCAATTCACATACATCTTCCAACATCACGGTAAACTCTCCGCACGCAGCCAAAAAGGTGTGTGTTATAATGTTCCAACGAGATAAAAGTACTTATAGTGCAGTATTATGTTTGGACAGAGTGAACTCACCAAACCAGGTCGCTCGATTAAGCCCACCCTTAGTAAGAGCATATGCATAAGTGGATTGCATATAACTATTACAGGCAGTAAAATGGACTTGGGAGACTCTAGGCCATTTGAAGTCTATCTGGTAATATGAGGACTCACCTCGGTCAAGGTGAAAATGCATAGTCCCCTCTGGGGGAAGAAACCCCAAATGGTAGTATCATCATCCGCATCGCCTAGGGTCAAGGAGTCACACTGAGCATTTAAAACGAAGGTCATGTATACATCTGAGAATTCGTTCCCCTTTCCAAAAATAGGTGAACGACGGTAGAAAATCTACTGTTCCTTGCGCGCCGCCATTATAGTGGTGGCGTTCATGGCTACAGAAGGAGTAGCAGCAGGGGTGGACATAGTGGCAGTGGATGGGGTAACTGGAGCAACAGGGGCATCAGATGGAGAATCCATTAGAGTTTGAAGCAAAGTAAGGGTGGTAAGAAGAAAGAGTAGATTGGAAATAATGGATTAACAGTGGGTGAAGATGGCAAAGCGAGAAAGAAGCAGGCGAAAATCTTGAGCAACAATGGCAGAATATCTCTTTGTCTTTCTAAAAGCTCTATAAGTATGAAGGCAAAGAAAAAGGTGAAAGAGAAAAATAGCTAAGTGTTGAGGTATTAGACGCTTGAAAATCAATTGGGTGTTTGAGTTTCCCATAAAGGCACATGTTAATCTATCAAAATGATTACAAATGGACACATGGAACTTCAGGGAGTGCTCTGATAGTTGAAAAGACAATCTCACGTCATTAATGAGGTGATGCTTGGGGGAGAGAGTGTTTCTTTCAAAAGAAGTAATGATCTTTTATAACAAAATTTTTGAAATAAGTTTGAAACCAAAAAGACCAATTAAAGAAAGTCCTCACACTGTAAGACCGAATGATGGCACAAAAGGTTAAAGGTTCATCAGGGAGAATTTCAATCTTCCAAGAAAAGGGGGTTGCTCACAGCACACTTAAAAAAATTCACGATGTCCCTTCGCCATAAGTCTAAATGGGGATAACTTTGACTCAGGAACATCGGGGAGAATTATAAAATTTAAAACGTTGAGAATGTCTCAATCAAAGAAAACAGAGAGAATTCTTGTTACTAGGGGAAATCCTGATGAAAATGTCCCCTCACTACAAGTTCACTCAATGGTGGAACGAAATGAAGAAGGTTGGAAGATTTTTCTTTTGAGCAGTCAGAACGATGACGGAAATGATCACAGGAACTTTTGGAGAATTCCAACAAGCAATGAAGAAGAAAAAACAGATGGGATCTAAAAATAAGAAAAAAATTTACGAGATCCTTGTAAGGCGTAAATATTTTATAAAATGCAGACTCAACTGAGTCAAAGATATAGGGTGCTTTATTCTCAGATAGGTCTGGGGATTGACCCCCTAGTCGAGCTACACAATTCATTGATTGAAAAGCTCCTAATTAAGGAGGAACATCTAGGAGAGTAATTTACAAGTTTTTCACCTTCAATTCAAAAGCTTTTCTGGTTTTTATTCAAGCTTTTATTCTTCTTTCATGTTGATGTTCTTCAATCTTGGTAAACTTAATTTCTAGCGCTATTATTATTATTTCATGATGTTTGCATGCTTGTTAACATATTCTTACTTTTATATTTTTAGCATCATGTCCGACTAAATAATTAGAGGGTTGGGGTACATGAACCCAACCTCAGTGTTACGAATAGATTTAAAAACGAATAAGATTTAATTAACAATTCAAAGGTTTATTTTTTATCGAAAGGAGTATTGTAGATATTTTAATTCCGTTTTCCCCAGGTTACCGGAATATTTAAGGGTGTAATAAGAGTTTTGGTAAATTGTCATTCTCCTTAAATATAATTATTGATTTTATATTGTGAGGAGTAAAATCCACATATGTTAAATGCTTAGAAAGTATTTGATGTTTCTTTGAATTGAGAATTAGTTTTTTGAAGTTTTTATGTCCTAAGTAATTACCAACGGTTCAGGGGAGTCAACCCAAACTCCATTTTCTCACATTGATTTACAACCACTTAGTTATTATCGCATGCATAGTAATTCACTAGTTTAACTATTTTTCTTTAAGTAATTGAAAATTCTCAAAGAAATCATCTTTTCATTCTTTTTCAATAGTCCATCGTAAGGTTAATCATCTTCCCTATCCATCGTCACGTCTTACGTCCTATTCCATGTGTTCGATACCCGACTTGTTGAGATTATTACTTACGTGATCAGCTTACACTTGAGCTGATATAAGCACGCATTAGATACACTTTTAAAGTCATGCCAAGTTTTTGGCATCATTATCGGGGAGTAGATAAACATCTAGGTTAGGTTGCACTAATATAAGAATTTGACTGAAATCCTAAAAAGTAAAAAAATAAATATATCTAAAAATCCCAAAAATAAAAACAAATTCCAAAATATCCCAAAAACATAAAAAATAAAAATAAAAGTATAAGTCTTGAGAACACCCCAAGGGATAGTGACATAACCTAATTACCTTTAGATATAGGTATTGATAATTTTGAGAAAGAATTTGGCCCGGTGGATGAGGACCTCACTCTTGAAGTCCAATCATTTTTGGACTCATTTAGTCACCTAAATAAGAGCAACTAGAATGAAAGGATTGACAAATTCCTTCTTTATGAACATGCACCCAAGCCTTTTGAATGTATGTTGAAATGTGAGGTTTTATCTATTAGTGATCAGATTGAGAAAATAATCCGAGCGTTTCTACCCAATGACTCATGGTTTCTCATACCACATTGTCATTTTTCACCACGTTTGCCCGTGAGAATTGAGTTCTTGGATATGATCGAGGACATAACTAGAGTATCATCCTATTTGAATCCCAATTTATGCATTATTGAGTTTCAAGAAAATCTAGGCTTACTGTGTCAGTTGGAATTTCAACATGATAGCATCTTCAGGTCTGACCATTTATGTTATGATGTGGCGGTTCATGTCGATAACTTCACTCACTGCATTCATTATGTGCCTCCACATGTATAGTGTTCTATTGGGTCGATTTCCAATTGTTTTGACTTTTGATTTATGATGTGGGGAAAGTGGAGATAAGTTTATCGACCCTCGTACACGGGGTCGAGTAGGTTTTGAGAGATAGGTCTTCGCACCTCCGACGCGTATGGGGTGATTTTTTATTGTATTTTTGAGTCGTTAGTTGGTGTTATATAGTGTCTTATTTCATTTTAATATTTGTTCATTTAATTTTTTCACTCTACTTTTCTTATTTAGATTTTAGTACTTTTTCTTGGGACAATGCAAAAGTCTAAGTGGAGGGGGTGACAAGTGCGTCGTTTAAACATTTTACAAAATTTTAAAATGCCTAAAAAAAATTAAAAAATGTCAAAAAGTTAAAAAAAATAAAAAATAAAAAATTTCAAAAATTTTCGCAAAAGTCAAAATATTTTTTTTCAAAATAAATCTCTACACAAAGCGGCAGATATATGGGGCTTGAAGGTAATCTTTGAATTATAGAGAGCTTCCCCAATTAATAGAAGAGAGTTAAGAGAATAAAGTAGTATGGAGACAACTCAACAGCTTAGCGAGGCAACTTAACGAGGAAGCTCAATGAGGAAACTTACTGAGAGAGCTCCTTTTTATCTTTCGTTCTTACTTAGTAAAATTGTATATTTTAAATACATTGATTATAATGCTACAATGATTATAATATTGAGTGTGAGGTCAAACGGTACTCACGAGAGACCACGCCTGGTAGGGTGTGGGAGAGCTCACGTGCTCTATTGAATAACCTCGCCTTGGGAACTTCAGAGGGACTTGGTTTGGAGGATTGAGAAGTGAGGCAATGTTAAGTCTTGTCTTTACCATCTTAGATACACCTGGTAAAACATCGAGAGATCTTTCATTGTGGAAGCTTGTGCAGAGTAACCTCGAGTTCCATTGTATATTGAGATTCGAGCCAAACAACCCTCTACCAAATATCACATATACTTTAGGTGATGTCAATACCCAACTAAACACTGTCCAATTTAAACTTGAGTAAACCACTTTAGTATTGGGGTTGTCAGACAATTTGATGAGACACCTTTATTATGATAGTCATGTAATGCACAATGCATTGGCAAAAGGCATGTCGTGGCATTAAATGATTATGACGTAGAGTGTGCTAACCCATCAGGCATTTAATACTTGTGACGTAAAGTGTGAAGGGGATGTCTTTCACACTGTGAAGGACTGAGACATCTCGGGAAAGGTGTGGGGCTATTTGCGGGCCTCAACCAATTCTAAGAAAAGGTGTTCTTTATATAGAGTTTATTTATAGAGAGATAATATATTGAAGAGAAGTTATTGCAAACCAGAGAGTTCACTAACCCACCATTTTCATTTATTGTGAAGCTTTTAATATCTAACTAGAGATATATCAGAGGTTGTTGGTGTGTTAGCTGCCTCCAAGGTGTATCAAGGGTGCTTACTTCTCTATCCCTTTGAATAAGTTATTTCTGAGTTTCTTTTATTATCGTTTGAGTTATACAGGAGAGATTTGTGAGTTCAATCTGAGTGTTTATTATATACAATATTCGTTTCTCATTTGTCTTTGTTAAAGAGTACTTGGGTTATTATTTATTACCATACCTATAGGAATTACGCCTCTACTGGTATATACTCACAGGCTTCAAGAGGACTACCCTCTTACACAGTATAACTCGAGATTCATAACAGTGGGTTTTTATGAAATTTTGACCAGATATTCGTGGATTTCTAGAGTATGGCAAGCTTTCTTATGAACTTGGGTTGGTTTCTGCTATATATTAGAGTAGTCTGGTTTTGGTTTCAAAGATTAAGATGGATTATACATGAAGAATTTCAAATTTTCAGGTTTTGAGTATAAAATACACTTTTGATTAATTTGAGCTCTATATGCTCATTCATGTATTTTAACCATTACACTCGAGATCCTTAGGTTATAATAAAGTTATACGTAGCTTCAAATAAAAGTTTAAGGCATTGCATCAGGATTCACCATTAACGCTCAAGATTTAGTGGTATTTCTTCCTGTTTTTGTTATCCTAAGATATTCTACATGTAAAAGATTACATATTATGATTGTTCTAACTATATTGACTACACACAAATCTATTGCAATTAAAAGAACTGAAAATTAAGCCTAAAATCATAAGGTACCTGATTTGAGAGGATTTTTAAGTTTTTTGAACTGGGCTGTAAGGTGTGTTTTCACTACTAAGTTCATGGAGTATTTATACTACTTCTTCAGGAGATTTGATTGGAGCCTTTGGGTGGTGGATTTGTGCCAGTTTATGTATAGTTTTCCTTATAGGTAAGTGTAGATCATATGGTTACATGGTGTGTTCATGTGAAATTTTACCTCTAGTGATGAGGTGTAGCACTAGGTGAACAGGGATTTAAGTGTAAATAAAGAAATTTCCAAGTTTGGTCCTTAGTTGTTTGTATAATTACTTTTATAGCCTTAAGAGTATACTTTTTATAAAATATAGGGTTATTTTGGTAATTTTAGAAAGTTTACAGGGTTCAAATTATAATTTTGTGTTAATTAAGATCTAAAGGATTAATTTGACGTAAAGTTGGGGTTTAATATAGATCAAGTTATCTTACTTTGAAACTTTTAGGTGCTATTTTATAATTTACTAAATCTTCAAGGGGTCTAAGTTAATTAACAAAAATGTAGGTTTCTAGTATAACTTCTTTCTTGTTTAGAATACTTTTGATTTTGCCCACATTATAAGGATTTAAACAATGGCCAGAGGTAATTTAGGGTTAAAAATTCTCGATTCTTGCGGGCATCCACCAAAATGCTAGGGTAGTACAGATGTGGTTGGTGCCAGTTAGTAGAAAAAAGATATAAAGCGTCATCTCCACATGGTTGGGTACAAAGAACCTCAAAAACAAATCTTTGCTACTTTTAAGTTAGTGGGAGCAACATTACTGTGGTGGGAGTCAGTCACCACATCCGAGGAGAGAGACACTCTAATGATAGGAGTGTTTTGGGTTCGGATCGATCGCAAGTTCATTCCATCTGCGAATTAAATCGAGATAAGAAGGCAATTTTTAGACTTAGCACAAGAGGTCCAGGTTGTGTCTAATTACGAGGAGGAGTTCACTCGTCTGAGGAACTTTGTGCCTGATGAGGTGAATAGTGAAGAGAATAAGATGTTAAAATTTATAGATGGACTCAACTGGAAGATCCGACAACACTTTCTAGGTAAATTCTTTTGTAGAAACCCCATACTAGGACCACTCTAAGCAACTCCTTAGGTCCCTATCACTCAATCATTCATCACAAACTCTAGGTCATACTTCGAATACCGATCTAGAAGCGACTAGGCGCTACCGAGCCCCGTTTAACTCTAATCAACTTCCTCACCTGAGAGAAAGCTCAATGAATCATCGAAAGGCTCAGATTTAATTTTCTAACGGTTTGAACCATGGGTGAATTAGCCTTACGGTTCGGACAAATAGTCCATTTTACTATAAAAAAAACTGATCTGAGACCAACGAGTACTCAAGTCCCCTTTGACTCAGGTCAACTTTATCACCTGAATAAAAGCTCAATGAATCTTCAAAGGGTTCTGGATCCCCTTTCCAAAGGTCTTCCTAGTGCACGAATCGGCCTTTTGGTTCGGACTAACAATACATTTTACTATCGAAAACTAAACTATAGGCCATCGGGCGCTTTCAGGCCCCGTTTGACTTAGATCAACTTTCTTTCTTGAGAGAAAGCTCAATGAATATTCTAAGGGCTCTGAATACCCTTTTCAACAGTCCACCATGTGCACGAATCGACCTTACGATACGGATGAATGACCCATTTTACTTCAAAGAGTCACCAAGTGGTTTCAAAATCCTCTTGACCATGGTCAACTCTCCAAACCAAATAGAGATAAATGAAATCTCAAACGACACTGAGTACTCTTTCCAATGGTCCGTCCCATATATAAATCGTTTTTATGATTCGGACGAACGATCTATTTTCCTTTGGGAATTTCCTTTCTAGTGTCCAATGGGCGCTTTTGAGACCCATTTGACTTCAGTCAACTCTCAAACTCAAGAGTATCTCAATATATTCTTAAGGGTATCTGAATACCCTTTCCAACGGTCCGCCCCATGCACGATTTTGACTTACGATTCGTATTTTACGACAGTTTGTAAAAACACCTACCTCAGACTGCCGAATGGCACCTCCACGACCCAGCCTATCGGTAGTGCGTCTGGGGTTTTATGCTGATAGGCAGGTCTAGGACCATGCCAATCGGCACCCCCTTGGCCCTATAAATAGAGGCCATGTTTGAACATCCTTCTCAACAAAGCAGAGAATATTCTTTCGAATTCAGAGTTGTTCCCCTCTTAAAAAATCCATTTTCCACATTCCTTCCATCCTTTCCATACTCTTTTGAGTAAATTCTAACCCATCACCTCAAACCACCATCATCTTATCTTGAGATCAACGCATCTACAATCAAGATCCATTTCAAGTCTCTATAAGGAGGTTTAATTCTTCCCCTTTGCCTTTAAATTCTCTTATTTTTGCATTAGGTACTTTACTTTCACTTTAGTACTTTATTTCTATACATCACATACCTTAACTTCAAACTTTATATTATTAGTATTTGCAAATACTTTATTTTCATAAGAAAATCTAAAAAACATGATAAAGTGGGTTTACTTATAAATTCGAAATGGGGATTTCTCATCATATTTTCTCACACTAAAATACCTTTTTCTACACAGATACATATAATGAAGTCTCCAGGTGGATTTATGTGTTAAACCCCACCTCGTATTGTTTTCAAACTACGTGGATTTTGATGCCCTCGGGCTATGTAGGCGTCTTGGGTAAATCCCTATACTTAAGTCCTCCCACACACATTTGTTACCTTGTTCTTAATACATACATATATATGTTTGCTTGCTTGTGCCTTGTCCGATATCTGTATTCGTTCTTCTATAACGATTTATGAATCAACAAAAACTTACATTATACTCTAAATTACTATTTTGGTAACACTCCTAAGGATGACCTCACTCTGCCTTTGTCGATGATGCTAATTGAGAGATTCCATCCTTAATTTATATTATTCACATAAGCACACACATCACGGAGTTCAATAAGAGAAGATTAACACATGTCCATGAGATATCTAAAGGGTGGGATAGGTGTCTAACACCTTCCCACTCCATAACTTACTCCCCATACCATTGAACTACTTGGCGTTATAAGCATCAGTATTTTCCTTGATGTCGTTCTCTTGAGGCTGCAACATTGTTTTTACCTATTTTGGGCAAAATAGGCTGACGACTCCATCTTTATATATCACCCCACATCGATGACGGTCGAGCACCCCGAGAAAGGGTGCAATCTCATGCACACACCAAAAAATGAAATGAAATAGCAATCCATCTTAGGAGAACCCCCTGGCCCCTGAACCTCGAGATGTCAATAGTGGCGACTATGTCGGGGATCACTATAAGAGGACTAGATTCTATTTCTGCATGGACATTTTTTTTTTCTGCATGTGTGCGTATGCACCCACCTGTATATTCCCCTTTCTCCTCTATTTACCTTTTTGTATATATATCTCATGTATATATCACTTTCCTCTCACTTATACACTTCAACACTTGTATATACTCTCCATGTACAGTTCACACACTTATACTTAGCTTCACTTTAAACTCACACGCTTCACACACCACTTAGAATATCCATGTTTAGGCTTCACTAGCACGCACCCACACTTTCTACACTTGTATATATGGTCACTTACACATATCACAGATCACTAGTAGTTGATCCATATATAGGCTCACTATCACACACACTCCCTTGTATATATTCCCACGTCACTTACTCACTCACATTTATCCACTCATAGTATAGTCCCCATTCTAGATTTACTTTTCATAATACTTGTATATGCTCCCCATTAGTGTAGCATTCCCTTTACTCTTCATGCGAATAAAAAATGATAAAAAAATACTCTATGTCCATAATATGTTAATTAAGACTCATTCATTTTAGCACGTTACATCACTAAGAGCATTATTATATTGAATAAAATTTTATCCAGTACTGGGGGGTCACTTTAAGATGGTCGTTGGTCTTGTAGGTCGCAGTTAGCCTAAGCAATATGACTCTCACCTTCCATTGTCCTCGTACCTTCGATATATATCGAACGGTTCCCCCCGTATTGTACCACTTGATCAAAATAATGTCGGGAGGCATATAAAAAGGAAATAATTAACGTACATCGAGTATATCTAATTCTCTCTCACATGTACTTTCCTCACGAGGTATGTAGTGAGGCAATTCACGTACACTCAGGTATATCAAATGACTTGTCCACACATACCGATGAATGATTGACCTTATAGGCAAGAGGTATATCATGAAAGTCATGCCAAAGAGGGAACCCTTCCACTAACCTAACAATTGCATAAACCTCATATAGGTGTCAAACCTAGGACACTCACATTTATTTTGTCGGTTACCAAGAGAAACTCTTTCAAAATTCTCGGTCAGCGCACCGTCCTAACTTTCGCACTATTTATCTATTTTTCAAAATAGGACCCCATCTGTGAGCCTGGAAACAAGTCCAACCATGTTTTACATAATTTCAAACCTTATTTTCATAGGCTCGGGTCCTGTCCAGCTTTTTTTTTTAATCTAGGAAATCTTAATATAAGTGAGAACTTAATAATAACATTAATAATTATAATCATGCTAAGATTCCTCTTATTTTTCCTTTCATTTTCAAAAAATACTATAAACCTTTTTTCTCTCTCTCCTCCTTACAAAATACCAAAAATTTTCTCCTTTCTTCTTTTAAATTAAAATTCAAACCATTTTCCCTCTCAGGTCGATCGCATACCCGATTTAAGCCTGGCTCCCTATTGGCTTCGATCTTTCGTCAAATTGCCCTAAAGCTTTACCGGTTATTCTGCTACTTCATACAAGTTTGGGATTTAGATTCATGAGCTCTTCATAGAGAACATTGATGAAGAACCAAATGTGCTACCCTATCTGATGATCGTCTTTGCCAAGATAAGTGCCAAGATTGACAACATTAAAATCGAGGTCCATGAGATGCAGCATCACTGGGCCCAGATTCTCGAAGAACTTGAGGTTCTTTTTCCTCTTGCCATTGGTCCACCCTTTCCCAATACTGTTTGGGTCCTAAAAGAGTATCATCATGGTCTACGTGTCCCACCTACCAATGGGTTGTCGCTAGCTCAACTGCCTATTCTGAACCTTGCACAATTAGGGGCTCACTTGCCAGTACCCATAGATCTTAAAGGGGAGGATATGAACAAGGTCAAGGAATACCTCAAGATACTAGCAAAGAAGTTTGACCAAGTCAAGATATTCCGAAACTACATGGACTACACCCATATGTCTCCCTATCCCAAAGCCAAACTTCTAAAAAAGTTCAAAGTGCTAGACTTTGAGAAGTTCGAAGGAAGCTAACCCCAAATTATTCACTTTTGAAGCTATCACCAAGCCATGACCATCCTTGGTGCCTTAGAATAGATAATAGCCCAGATGTTCCATCAGACCTTAAAAGAAATCTCCCTCTGTTGGTTTCTGTCCCTCAAAGAATCTAGAATCCATAGTTGGGAGGATGCCGAACGAGAATTAATATCTTAGTATAAGTACGATGAGGGTCTAGAGGTTACGGGGAGATATCTAGATCTTTATAAGTAGAACCCTAAAAAAATAGTTAGTAGCTTCATAGGAAGGTAAATAGAGAAAGCTAATACCATGACCAATAAACCCGTCCAGGAGGAACAAGTTAGTATCATGAAGAAGAACTTTTTACCTCATATTCGAGCATCTATGGGAGGACAGTACTACCCACACTTTTGAGCCCTCTGGGAGGTTGGTGTAGAAATTGAGGAAGGCATTACCAAAGGCTAGCTTGAGCCAAAAGTGAACAGACAATTCATTCTATCTAAGTATAAGAAGACCGCCAGTGATACAATCTCAACCATCAATAACATTTTCCAACCTGCTACATCTTGGTTACTGAAAAGTTGCCCTAATCTTACCAAGAAGGATTACAGTGAGCTCCATGCTCCTCTGTCCAAAGTCTACCAGCATATGCTGAAATGAAACCTCATCAAACCCTTGTACCCTCGTCCATTACCAAATCCACTCCCTAAAAACTTCAAAATTGTTGCCCGCTATGATTTCCACTAGTTCGCTAGCCATACTATTGACTAGTGTTTCCATCTTAGAATTGTGATCCAAGGCCTAATTGACTAGGGTATCATCACCCCACCAACCAATCCTAAACCCAATACCACTCATAACCTACTTCCAACCCATACAAATGCCATCTTTCTAGAGAATGACCTAAAATTTGACCCATCTCCTCAAATCGTTCTCAATAAAGCACCCATCAAACCTATAATCTCACTTAAACTTCTCAAAGTTTCCAATATTTTCTCCTCTACCCTACCTGCTTCACCGATCAAGCTTTATCACTCCTTATAAGGGCCTTTATTACTATTTATACCAGATTTAAACGAAAAGACATGGAGTTGCCATCTGTGTTAAACCAACTCTTAGAGTTTGGGCTGAAATTGCCCGTCGAGATGACTATTGAATGTCGTAAATTCAATGGCTTATTTATAAAATCCTGAAATGGGCTCGGGAATCAGATAGATGTGTGGAACATATTTAAAAAATTAGTCTAGATGATGTGGTATGAATAATGGCCGATACATTTTGATAGATAAGTGAAATTTTTAGCATAAATGAGCTCCTCACCGCTTTGAAGATTCAGGGACGGTTGGTACCTTTAGTCATACACCTCCCCGTTGAGTGGGAAGATTTGTACCATAAATAAGTTGAGGTTGTTGAATGTATTAATTTTTCTTGTCTAGAGGACATAGTTTCCATTGGATGGGAGTAAGACTTTGACAATTCAAATGATGAACGTAGTCGGGAAAAAACCAGTCTAGTAACCAGTCTGTATGGAATAATATCCTTCGAAGATTTATTATGAACAATCAATAAGGTAGCCATTCATCCAGAGGTAGATAAAGACATGGGGTTTTTCTTCTTCCTCATCTCATTAAATCACATAACCAATTCAGGGAGACACTATAAAGATTCGATTCATCATGTGATCGAGACAGATAAGGGAAGGGAAGTTACCGAAGAACTTCCCATGCCTGAAATGACCATCAAATAAAGCAAAGTCCTTGACCAACTTAAGAAAATCCAATCCAATACCACCCTATGTGATATTTTCATATCCTTCCAGCTACATCGGAATTATGTAATAAAAATCCTCACCGGGCCTACAGTCCTTCCTTCTACCGCTCTCAAAGAAGCCGTAAATATAGTTGGGTCCTTGACCTCTTTTATACTCCTCTCCTTTTCTCAAGCAGAGATACCAAAGATCATCCCTAGCCACAATTATATTCTTAAAATATCTGTTGAATTCTTGGTAAAGACAGTCCCACTCTCACTTGTTAATAACAGATTTGCTCTTAATGTTTGTCCTTTCAGAACGTTCAATTTCTTAGGATTAAAATTTAGTGATCTCACTCCCATTTTCACTGCCCTACGTGATTACGGCAATACTCGCTGAGAGGTAATGGTGTCCATGAAACTCACAATAGTGGCTGGCCCTATTAATCCTGTCACCAAGTTCCAAGTCGTTGACATACCTGCATGTCTCATTCTTCTCCTTGGTCATCCATGTCTCCACGGAATTTGAGGGGTATCTTCTTCTCTTCATCAAAAACTAAAATTATTCTCCAAATGACAGTTTATCACCATCTTAAGGGTTGATGATAGTACACACAATGCCAGCACTAGCAATCCCGTATTAGAAATTTAGCATGAGTCGAATGACATGCTCCTCTCTAGTTTCAGAGTTGACCCATTTCCCTTTTTAGTAGGAAAAAATTTCAAAACTTGAGTGTGTACGGAACACAACCCTCATGGTAACGTCAATGTGTTCCATATATTCAAAAATATGCACTTTATGCAGAAATGGGGCTAGGGCGATGCCAGAAAGGGATTCTTAAGCCAATAGCCCTGAAGGGGCCCTTTTTTCCATGTGACCTGGGTTACCAGCCCTCACAAGAAAAACTCAAATCACTCTGGCGACCACGACTGAAAGAATCTTACAAGAAGAAATAACTATTTCAAGAGACTTTTTGAATATAAGGTTTATCAAGAGGGTGAAGACTTCCTTTTCTATGACATTAGTGAACCATAATACGATCATGTCAACAAGAAGATAAAATCGAAGCTGGAATTCTTCTCTTGAGGCATCAACTCTTGGACCAAAGACTATAACATGAAGTGCAACCTCTCAAGGAGAAAGATGTGATAATTAATGGGGATTCTTAGGAAAGTTATTTCGAGGAACCGTTCACCCTGTAAACATTGTGAAAATTCTCTACATGATCCGATCATATGCCACACCATCGGACCCATTTACTCAAATCAAAGTTGCTGACATGCCTCTCTTCAACTGGAATGCCATGCTTATCCAACCTGATCAGATTCAACCTGAACCAACTGTCTACCTTATCTAAGTCGCTTCACGTGATGTTGTTCCTTTTTCTGATATCAATGTTTCTGATACCTCTTTTGATGAGGTTCTCAATGTTATTTTTCTTAAAACTTAAATAAACAAAGATTTTGAGTATCTTGTGATGCCTTACATTAATTGTCTTGATTCTAATCAAACCTTTAATGATAATGATTTTGCAAATGAACAATCTTAACTGATCTTAATAAGGATAATAGCAAACAACATAATTGTGTTCAAATTAATGATGATGAGATTGTTATTATTAATCTCGATTCTAGCAGCCATCAACACGACACTACGATAGGGTCCACCCTTAATGAGAATGTGCGTGCATAATTTGAAGAACTATTGAAAGAATTCATGGACGTCTTCACATGGTCCTACGATAACATGCCTGGTATTGACCAAAAAATAGATCATCACGAGATCCCAATATTCCAAGAATGCAAGCCAGTCAAACAGAAGCTAAGGAAACAGCGCGCCGAATGATTGCTCAAATTCAAAGAGGAAGTGATCAAGCAATTGAACGTGAGTTTCATTCGCATACTCAAATATCCTGCATGGCTCGCTAATATCATCCCTGTGCCAAAATTGGGATGAAACATCACTATTGGGATTTGAAAAAGCACCCCAAAAGACGATTACCCATTGCCCAACATTGGCATGATTGTGGACAACATGACTAGCCATTCCCTTAAGTCATTTATCGATGGATTTGCTAGATATAATCAAATCAATATGTACCTTAACCATTAGGAGAAAATCACCTTCGTCACCCTATGGGGAAACTTCTGCTATACTATCATAACATTCGAACTCAAGAACGTTGGGGATACCTACCAAGGTGCTTCCATAACTATACTACACGACCTTATAGGTTGAAGTTTATGCATACGACATGATCATAAAGTATAAAACTCGAAAAGGTCGTATTATCACCCCCCGAAAGTTCTTCAAGTGACAACGATAATACCAGATGTGGCTAAACCAACATAAATGTGTTTTCGACATCACAAAAGGGAAAATCTTAGGATTCATGGTCAATGAGAAGGCAATCGAAGAAAAATCCACCAGCCTGAAAGCCATACTTGAGATGCCACCACCACAAATAGAGAAGGGAGTTCGAGTACTCCAGGGAAAACTACAGTACATCAGTTATTTTATCATCCACCTAAATTCTATCTGCGAACCCGCTTTCAAAATTCTCTAGAAGTATATAACGAAATTTTGAAATGAAGCCTGCTGAGAAGCCTTTGGCCAAATCAAGTGATACCTCACCCGACCTTCGGTGCTTATGCCTTCTTAGACAGGTCTCCCCCTCTTTATATACTTGACCATGAAAAATACTACAGTAGGGACTTTTTTAGCCCAATACATTAAAGTGTCCCATAAGGAAAGAGTTAATTATTTACGTCAGTCAAAAATTGGTTTGGTACAAAGTCAACACACTACTTTAGAGAAAGCATGTGTCACCTTGGTTTGGTTCACGCAAAAGTTATGGTGCTACATGCTTGGCTTACCCATTAGACGAGTATTCTGTGTGGACCCTATTAAGTACTTGCCTGAAAATCTTTCTATGTCCATCCAAATGGCACATTGGTTGATATTTCTAGCCGAGTTCGATATTGTGTACGTCACATAGAAATCTATGAAAGAAAGAGCCATCTTTGACTACCTTACTGATTACCCGATGGAAGAAGCTGGTGTTTGGGTCTACGAAATTTCGAATGAAGATATTCTCTACACCTATCAAGAGGACCTTAGATGGCATATGTTCTTTGATGGATCTGCCAACAAGAAAGAATATAGCATTGGGATACTCCTAATCATCCCTGATGACTCTCACACCCCCATTGCCATCAAAATAAACTTTCCATACACCAACAACATGACTAAGTTTGAGGCATGCACTATAGGCCTCAAGATCTCCCTCAAGAAAGGAATCTAGCACCTAGATTTCTATGGAGACTCTACCCTTATTGTCAGCCAAATCCTCAGAAAATGGAAAGCAAAGATGAGAAACTCTTACCCTTTCATTCCCACTTAGAAGAGCTAGCCCCCTATTCAAAGATGTCACCTTCCACTACATGCCTTGTGCAAAGAACAACATAGATGATGTCTTTTCTACCCTGACCTCCATAGTTGACATGCCTGAGGAAATAATAATGGCCCCCTTTCGTGGTTCAGAAACAAGTTAAGCCCACTTATTGCTTCCATATTGAACTCATTTTCGAGGAAGATTATGATATGGATGGGTTATGGTATTATGACATTTGGCGCTTTCTCAAACATGGTAGGTATCCCCAACACACCGATAAGAAAGACCATGCAATCCTTTACAAACTTGTTGCCCAGTATATCATCTGTGATAAATCACTGTTTAAGAAAAACTTTGATGGCATGCATTTGCATTGTATAGTAGGGGTTGATATTGAAGAAATGATGTAGAATATCTATAATGAGGAATACAGGTCCCACATGAATGGTCATATGCTTGCCAAAAATATTATCCATCAAGGATACTATTGGGCCACTATAGTTCAAGATTGCATGGCCTATTTTGAAAATGCCTTAAATTTCAATAGTTTGACAATCTCTAAAACTTGCTTGCCCGAGAACTATAAAAAATGACCTATCCTTGGCCTTTCTCCACCTGAAGCATTGACATCATAAGAAAGGTTACTCCTAAAGCATCAAGCAGTCTCAAGTTCATCCTTGTCTCCATAAATTACTTCACCAAATGGGTCGAAGCCGAGTCATATGCGATGCTGAATGATAATAAAATGGCTAAGTTTCTCGGAAAGAACATCATCTACTGATATAGAGTTCCCCACAAATTAGTATCAGATAATGGGCTCCATCTCATAGACAACGTCACATAACTAGTCGATGAGTTTGGGATTCATAGATGAAAATCTTCTCCCTACCGGCCTCAAACCAATGGTGTTATCGAAGACGCCAACAAGAGCCTAAAAACCATAATGAATAAAATGACCAAGATTTATAGAGATTGGGACGATCGTATCCCTTACGCCCTCTGTGCATATCACACTTGAATAAGAATGCCAACTGGGGATACCCCTTATTCTTTAGTGTGTGACATGGAAGCAGTCCTACCCATTGAGCTGGAAATGCCTTCCCTTTGCATCCTACTCGAAAGCAAAGTTGGCAAAGAAGAATGGCATCAAAGACGTTTTGATGAATTATCACTCTTAGATGAAAAGAGACTGAAGGCTCTATATCATATACAGGGGTACCATTGCCCTTAAAGAGATCATAAAACCCTTCTGGGACCCCAAAGGGAAATTCAAACCGAATTGGAGCGGCCCTTACGTCATTAAAAAAATTCTCTCAGGAGAGGCCGCTATGCTCACATACCTCGATGGAGAAGAGATGGCGCGACCGGTCAACCTGGACCGTCTCAAGCAATTTTATCCCTAGTCCAAAATCTTGACATGCTATGACTCTTCTCATCCCCCTTCTATTCTAAAAAAATCCTTCATTTACCCAACCTAGAATTACTTGGGACTTGATTAAAAAAATCAGCAAAGGGAGTTAAAAAAAACACCATCCCTTCCACCGATTAAACTATACTTAAAACAAACCTAGCCCTAAACCAAGTTAGAACACAAATTATTCCAAAAACCTCCCAAAATCACAATACACCAATATTACTATAGCTTCACGAAAATCACCCATGCTTCATAAAACATTGCCTTCAACTGTCGAACGACCCCACTTCATCATCGTTACTAGCCCCTAGAGGTCCCCAAGTTTTCCACTTTTAGTTGACATTCCGTATGCGCTCCATGAAGTGATACGCCCTGAAAATCCTGGACATAACCATAACATTATTTTCCATAGTGTCGAAGGCAACAAACCACCTTTGACCTGTCTCTTCTATCATAATTTTCTCTACTACCCGCTTCCATAACCATTTAGGTATTTACCAGACACATACGAGGCCCCTCCCACAGACTATGACGAATGGATAGATAATCGACGGCACTGCCATAAAGAGCCCAGCATTATCCTCATAAATTCAATCAAATCCTCCACTGAGAATAAGTTTGTTATGTAAGGAGGCACAATTTTTTACCACTTGACTTGGCGCAGGAGCCTCCAGGGGCAATAGAAGGAAGTCTTCCAAAGCGCCACCAACTATACATACCAAAACTCTATAAGATGCAAGATAGACAGTAAGTCCCCCCACTATGTAATTGACTAGTGAAAACACCGGGATCCATGCTCTATAAAAAAATTTAGACAACTCTATACAAATGGACCAAAGTTGAAGATAGGTCGGACAAAGAAATTGGGCACAATCGCAAAGGGATACTTCGGAGGAGCCGCCAGACAAAACCTCTCTGTAAGACACATATACAACACTACTGGGCTCCTCCTCAGAAACTTGGAGCGAACCTCTTACCAAGAATCTAGACCATTCAGGGTCTCATTAAGCACCATCATCGTAGGATTGTGATGTTACGACACCCACATCATTATCGCAGCCACCTGGGGATTCGTTGTTAAGTCCCCCATCACCATCAATAGCCTCACAGTAAGGCCTAAGGAAAAAGCTCTGGCAGAGCCAACATCCTCAAAACCCCTCAAACACACTTAATACATAACTTCCTAAAGATAAATAGACCATCCAGTCATCAACGACCGAGTCATTGAGGAAGAAATATGAAGAAACTCTGCTAGAAATGCCTGGGGATAATGGGAAAAATCGGCATAGCCGTCGCCACACTGGGGTTGACCCCCAATATGGATAAGTACACCTTATAGGTGGCAAAACTCGTCCAGGATGAAATGAAAGACAAGGTCCCAAGATACTAGAACTGTACCGCCATTGGTAACAAGTTCAATTTTATGGCTCGATTAAACCATAGAGAAACTTGGTTCAAGTTAAAAGCATCTTAATCCACAATATATAAGAAGATGGCGCCCAAACCATCAAGGTAAGAAGAAAATCCTTCATACATGGGAAGAGCCATTTGAAAATGAGAAATATGAAGCAAGAGGAGAAATGTGGGTATTGGCGGAGAAAGCACATCCCACACCCCTCTTTTATACTCAAAACCCTTTGCAAAAGATACGAGCTCTAGAAACCCGATTAAATTACATCCCTACGGCAGTACTCTGATGAGTAAGAAAGGGAAATCAAGGCGTAGGGATGATTTGACTTTACCCCCATGCCGATAGGAAGGTCAAGGGGTATGTAGATTAGTAGCCCCTCTATTTTGGAAAATTCTATCTTTCCACTTTTATCAAAATCAATTTCAAAAAAATCCTTATTTTGAAAAAAACTACATCCGGATTATTTACTCGTTTTCTCTTAAGAAAAAATCTTTTTTAATTCTCAAAATAAATACTTACTCAAAAATATTTTTCTCGAGTTAATTACTTTCACTTCCCTTATCAAAATGAATAAACATTGTGCCTTTAATTATCATTTTCATACTTATCTCTACTTTTTCATAACATAAGTAGGCTCGACAGAAAATTAAAAGCCATATAGGATAGGTCACTAAATCAAGAAAAATACCAAAAAGAAAATGCACATTTCTTTTTATATTTTTCTTTAATTGGTTACAATTTACAAATAGAAAAGAAAAACAGAAAATACAAGCGAAACTTCGCCCAATCCCTCAACTTTCTCTCTCTCCATCCCTTACCCCCCATAGTGGATGCGCTTTCCCTTGCGACGAACGGTGGATCCTCCACCCCCAGAACCCGAACCCTCATCTGAGGTGGCAACGAAACAAATCATGAACGATATGACTTCTTGATATAGTCCGACATGAAGGCCATCCATTACTTGATGTCCCTCAGCAAGGTGGTTGAAACCCAAAGATATTGCAAGAAAATAATAAACAAGTAAAAAGGCAAATGAATCATTAAAGAAGTAAACAAAATTGAGCAGAACAAGCGAAGGAAAGAAGTATATACCTCAGGCTAAAAGGTCTCATATGTAAACCTCATCAATCTAGAAACTGATGCATTAGGACGGTGCAGCATGCTCAGTGACTCCCCACTACTCAGTAAAAAATTATATGAAGGGGGAGTAACCTGAATGGTCGGAGCCTCCTCTCTCGTCACCACCGTCGATGTGCCACCACCCCTATGTTGTGGGTCGATCCCACTGGTGTGCTAGTACCCCTGCCCGAAGTCGTAGTGGGTGGAGGCATGTTCTCCACATCATAGATACAAGGGAATCATCCAAATCATCACAAAATCCAGATAATCATAGATCTCTATTATATCTGTATAGTGCGTATAGGGCTCGCCAATTATCTCCACCGCTCGAGCGTCATATGATATCTATCTCACCGGCTTCATGTACACAGGGGGCACCGACGGTGGGACCGAATCCTCCTCCTCTATAATATACCTCACCATACTCTCCCCTAGGTACTAGACGTACCCAAACTTATGAACAATCAACCGCAACATCTGTGCATGTGGGCCTGCCACCCCCGTATCCTACGGAGTCGCCCCTATAGGTAGAAGGTCACCTGTAATCCCTAATAGAGAATTAATATCTTCTCAATAAATAAAGATTCCAAAGGAAAACTTAAAAAAGATGAAAGATAGCCTGATCACTCATCAGGGCATTTAGAGCCCATTGCACGTACGCCAAGGACAAAGACTGATTTAACCTCCGATTAGACTTTCGCCACCGGAACATCCGACAAAAGGCCCCCAAAACCTCATCCTTGGGGATAGAAACCCCGTATTATACCTATCACCTCACAGAACCACGTCTTCCAAAGACAGGAATTAGAAAAAAAGGAACAAAAGAAGAATGCAAGGAAAAGCATAGAAAGGAAAATAAATCCAAAATTACCTCCAAAAGATACGTGGCCCCCATAAAAATTTGCCAGCAGCACCGGGTGAAAGCATTGAAAGAAGAATAAAGGGATGCCAAGGTCAGGTTCCCCCCAGTCTTACAGCTGGACATCGAAAATCATCCTCAAATACAGCAAGAACCAAAGATGGAAGACGTGGCCACTCGTCGCCACCAAAAAGGCACCAAACAAAAGAAAAATAAACAGACATGTCGTTTATGTCACCTTCCGCCCATTGGTCACACCCATCCTCCCCCTCAAGGCAGTCTCTCTTAAAATAGATATTCGGATAAAATCCCCCGATACAATTTTACCCACGTTTCCCAACGCCTCCTGCACCGCCTCTGATGTCACCCTCAATATGAAGTCAACATCTATCTGAAACCCCCTCCCCTATCAGCTGCTGAATATCTATAGGATTAACCATAATCTCCCTGAAGCCAAGAAGAAAGGAGTGGGTAGTGTCCCACCACCTCTCTACCCAGAGCGCACAAAATTGCAGTAGAATGCGGTGTCTCATCCAAGGCCTATGCCAAATAGCCAAAATGGTCATAAAAAACCATCCAGTGCACCACCGCATGGAGATTCTTCCAAACCTCCTTCAGCCCCATCGTCCCTTGAGACTGAATGCCCAAAGGAGCAATGTTAGTCTGCAAAAGAAGAAAAGGAGAAAATCCTTTCATTAAAAAAAATAACAAAGAGAAAAATAAAATGGAATGGCAAAGGTCACCAACTTATGTAGACACTAGGTTCTTCACCTTAGACAAATGGTAGGATGTGGGATCGTGTAGTAGGATACGCTCATCAGCTACTGGCTCGAAAAAATCAAAGTAATTTTCATTCTCCAAAGAAAGAGGCACCCTAGACTGCAAATCTAGGCTAGCCCAGACATCAACGATCAACCACTAAATGTTGTATCCCTCATTTGAAGAACCAATGATTTGAAGTCTTGAAGAAAACTGGACTTTGGAATGATTGTTAGAAAGAGAAAGTAGAAGATTCAAACACTTGAAGGCATGAAAAATAGGGAAGGATCTCCCCCTTTTTATAAAATGCTAAGGGCCCGCGATCGGCAACCCCCTAACCAACTTATCGGTACCACCTTTTCCTCTTCCCAAGGAAGCTCAAGAGTTCATGACCTTACCAATTGGAACCCTCCCAAGACTGCCTATCGGCACCCCTTTTAAATTTCATATAAAAAATTCCAGAAAAATCTAGAAATTTCTTACAAAATTCCCAAAAACCCTTGAAAAATATGGATCAATTTCCTCAAAAAAATCATTTTTTGAAGCACTAAGCCCCTTTAAAAACTCTCGAAATCCCCATACAGATTAATCTTAAGCTCTTATCCCCAGTATAATCCCCACATAACTAATCTTACACACCTATCCTCAATAATTTTCACATGCAAAACCAACGATATGCCCGTATCCAAGTCTAATACCATTCCTTGTCAAAATCCCAAAAATAAAGCATATCCTAGTGGAGTTTAAAAATAACACAATTCTTAGTGAAATCGCAGGAAACTTAAATTCCCCAGGAGAACAATTCCCCACAATACAACTTAAGGTTCTCAGAATTGACCTCGACCCTCAGAAATAGTCATCACAACTAAAGGTCCTTAAAATTGACCTTGACCATCAGAATTGGTCATCCTAACTTAAGATCCTCAACATTAACCTCGAATCTCAGAATTGGTCATCCCAACTTAAGGTCCTTAAAATTGATGACCCTAGGAATTGATCATCACAACTTAAGGTTCTCAGAATTGGCGTCCCTTATAATTGGTCATCAGAACTTAAGGTCCTAAGAATTGACCTCGGTCCTCAGAATTGGTCATCACAACTTAAGGTCCTTAAAATTGACCTCGGCCCTTAGGATTGGTCATCCCAACTAAAGGTCCTCAAAATTGTCCATGACCCTTAGAATCAGTCGTAAAAATTTAAGCTCCTCAGAATTGACCTTGGCTCTGAGGTCATCCCAACTTAAGGTCCTCAAAATTGAGCCCGGCCCTTAGAATTAGTCGCCACAAATTAAGGTTCTCAAAATTGACCTTAACACTCATAATTGGTCGTCACAACTTCAGGTCCTTAGAATTGACCTCGATCCTTAGAAATAGTCAGCATAACTTTAACTCCTCAGAATTGACCTCGGCCCTCAGCAATGGTCGTCACAACTTGAGGTACTCGAAATGGATCTCGACCTTCAGAATCGATCACCATAACTTAGGGTCCTCAAAATTGACCTAGGCCTTCAGAATTATTCATCACAACTAAAGTCCTCACAATTAACATCGACCCTCAAAATTGGTCGGGTCAACTTAAGGTCCTCAAAATTAACCACGACCCTCATAATTGGTTGTTATAACTTAAGGTCCTAAGAATTGACCTTGACCCTCATAATTGGTTGCCACAACTTAAGGTCCTCATAATTGACCTCGATCCTCAAAATTGGTCATCCCAACTCAAGGTCCTCAGATTTGACCTCGATCCTCAGAATTGGTCATCACAATTCAAGGTCCTCATAATTAACCTCGACCTGCTGAATTTATCATCTCCAGCATAACTTTTGAATTAACCTAGACATACTGAAATCAGTTATCCTCCTCTCTTTAGGTCTTCAGAATCAACCTTGACTCATTGAATTGGTTTCCCTAGACCCTTAAAAATAATCGTAACCCTTAGAACTAATAGTAACACATCTTTGACCCATTAAATTGGTCATCTTTATCTCCATAGGTCCTCAAAACTAGCCTCGACCCTCTAAAATGATCAATCCCTCCCTTCATGTCCAGAAAATTGACCTAAATATCGTCTTCCCCAACATCGATGTGGTGTCTATAATTCAACAGCCTTCACTTATTCCAAGATCACCCGTCGAGGGGATCTCTATAGACACCCCATCCTAGGGACACCCTAAGTACTTTATTAGGTCCCTATCACTCACTCAATAACCACGAACACTAGGTTATACTCTGATTACCAATCTAGAGGCCACCGGGAACTCCCATGCCTCGTTTGACTGCGATCAACTTCCTCACCTAAGAAAAATCTCAATGAATCCTCAAAGGACTCTGAATACCCTTTCCAACGGTCTACCTTGTGCACGAATCGACCTTATGATTCATATGAACGGTCCATTTTACTAACGAAAACTGATCTGGATGCCACCGAGCACTCTCGGCCCCATTTGACTCCGGTCAACTTTCGCGCCTGAGCGAAAGCTCAATAAATATTTAAAGGGCTCTGAATACCTTTTTCAACGGTCCGCCTCATGCTCGACTTGACCTTTTGGTTTGAACGAATGGGCCATTTTACTATAAAACATTTATCTAGAGGTCATCGGGCACTCTCGAGCCCCATTTGACTTTAATCAACTTTCTTGCTTGAAATAAAGCTCAATGAATCTTCGAAGGGATTTAAATACCATTTTTAACAGCCAGAACCATGCGTGAATTGACCTTACGATATGGACAAATGACATATTTTACTTTGAAGGGTCACCGAGCGCTTTCAGTCCCCATTTGACCATGGCCAACTCTTCGAACAGAACGCAGCTAAAGGAAATCTCGAAGGGGACTGAATCTTAAAGGTCCTGTTCTCAAAGGGAAAAGAACAAAGATGATTGAAATCTCGAATGGTATCTCTAGGACCTTGCCTATCGGTAGTGTGTCTGGAGTTCTATGCTAATGAGCAGGTCTAAGACCATGCCGACTGGCACCCCCTTATCCCTATAAATATAGGACATGCCTGAACATCTTTCTAAGCAATTCAGAGAACATTCTCTCGAATTCATAGTTATTCCGCTCTTAAAAACCCATTTCCCACATTCCTTTCATCCTTTCCATACTCTTTTAAGTAAATATTCACACATCTCCTCATACCACCATCATCTTATCATGAGATCAGCGAATCTAGAATCAATATCCACTTCAAGTCTTCATAAGGAGATCTAATTCATCCCTTTGTCTTTAGATACTCTTATTTTTTCATTAGTTACTTTCATTTCACTTTAGTACTTTATTTTATTACCTTACATACCTTAACTTCAAGTTTTTTATTATTAGTATTTACACATATATTATTTTTATAAGAAAAACCAAAAAATAATAAAAGGCAGGTTTATTTGTAAATTCTAAACGAGGATTTCTCATCACATTTTCTGACACAAAAACACTTTTTTCTACACACACACATATAAGCAAGCCCTCGGTTAGATTTATAGGTTAAATCCCACCTTGCATTTTTTTCGAACTATGTGGACTTTGATGCTCCCGGGTCTACGTAGGCGTCTTTGGTAAATCCCTAGACTCGAGTCCTACAACACGCATTTTTTTTAGCTAGTTTTTATTATATCTTCTTAATATATATTTTATATTATTTCTTCCTTGTGTCTTGTTCGATATGCGCTTTCGTTCTTCTATAACAATTTGTGAATTGGCAAATACTTACATTATACTTTGAATTACTATTTTGGGAACACTCCTACGGATGACCTCACTCCGCCGTTGTCCATCACATGAGTTAATCGATTCCATCCTCCATTTATAATATGGACATAAGCACACACATTAAAAAGTTTAACAGGAGAATATTAACCCATTCCCATGAGAGATAGAAAGGGCGTGATGGTTCTTAACACCTTTCCATTTCGTAACTTAGTCATCGAAGCCTTAAAGTAGTTGGTTTGGCAAGAATTAATATTGTCCTTGATGTCATTCTCTCGAAGTGACAACATTTCTTTTATTTGTTTTGTGCAAAATAGGTTGGCGACTCCATCTTTACATATCACCCCACATCGACGATGATCGATCGCCCCATGAAAGGATGAAATGTCGCGTCCACGTTAGAAAAGGGAAAGAATGAGGGTTACACCTCAGGAGAAACCCCCGAACTTAGGGATGGCCACACCAGCATTGAATAATTACACTAAGGCCATCAGTCTCGCACTTCTTCACTATCATGATCATTGCTTCCATGTAAAAGGAGACAAGGGAGTTTGAGAGTCTAGAAAATAAAGCAAGACGGGAAGAAATGGTGCTAGTAGAGAGCCGCAGCATTCGGGCAGACATCATGAGTGGGATACCCATTAGGAGGATCTATCCAATAGGTTCCAATCAGGGGTATTCATACCACGCGATAATGGATTTAGGTAGGTCCATCCAGCAAGGCCAAGGAAATAATGGGGGTGGCCATAAGGGCTAAAAACCAGGGAAACTTGACATGTCGAGCAAGGCTAGAGGTAGGGACATTTCATGGCCCGATGGTTTGTTTATAAGGATCATTTCCAAATGCAGAGAGTGAAGTTTTCGATCCAGATGCTTGATTGTTTTCATATAAGACATTCTGCTCTATTCTCGGACTAAGAGAATTGCCCTATAACCCCCAATAAGACCCCGCTGCAGAGCATTTGCGTATGGTTCTGCAGATATTATGAGACCATCAGTTGTACGCCAAGTTCGAGAAATGTGGGTTTTGGTTGCGGGAGGTACAGTTCTTGGGCCATATTGTGTCTGACAGAGGCATTTACTAGATCCAAGTAAGGTAGTAGCGGTGAGGGAGTGGAGTCCGCCCATGATCCCGATAGAGGTGCATAGCTTTTGGGGATTGGTCGGGTACTATCACCGCTTTATTAAGGGATTTTTGAAGATTGCGAATCCGTTGATGATCCTGACTTATAAGGGGGTGCTATTTGTGTATGATGACAACTGTCAGTTGGCTTTCAATGTGCTAAAGGAAAAATTGACTGGGCCATTTATAATCGCACTGCCTAGGGGAGGAGTGAAGTACTTTATATTCACAGATGCATCTTTATAGGGTCTTGGGGGTGTGTTATAGTAGGAGGACTAGGCTATACCTTATGATTCTTGTAAGCTTAAACCCCACGAAAGTAATCACCCCATTCATGATCTAGAGATTGCAGCGGTAGTTTTTTCCTTGAGGATATAGAGGTACTATCTCATGGGGGAGAAATTAAGTCTATTCACAAATCATAAGTCGTTGTAGTATCAGTTCACACATAAGGATCTCAACATGCAATAACGTAGGTGGCTAGAGTTCGTGAAAGACTATCAGTTTGACATCCAATACCACCCGAGGAAGTCTAACGTGGTGACGAATGCGTTGGGCCGATGGCCTGAGGTGGATTTAGTAGAGGTATTACAAGCGAAGTTGAGTTAACTTCGACAGGATGACACATTATTCAGAGCGTGTATATCAGTGTTGAGTATCACACCAGAGATCATTATGAGAGTTATGAAGGCGCAGGTAGGGGATCAATTCTGTTAGTACAAGGTGCGTCAATTATTGGTAGAGGGGGCAAAGTCTTATCTATCAGTTCAAAGGGAGGCTTAGGCTTAATAGGTTAGTGAAGGCAGACCATCAGAGACCAACCAAAATGTTATAGGGAGAGTATATCGATGGACTTCATTACGAGGCTACTGACATGACAAAGGGATCATGATTCCATATGGCTCCATTTGTTTGTCAGGAAAGTTAAGCGAAAAAATGATTCCCTAGAAAAGTGAAAGAAGTGAAGTAAAGGAAAAGAAAAATTAATTTCTTGTGTGCATTTGGTTAACATGAGAAAAACTGCAAGAAAATAATAAACAAAAAATAAAAAATTATACACACACACACACACACACACACACATATATATATATATATATATATATATATAGTTATAATTTTACAATAAATATAAGTATTATATATTTATTATTTCAATCACCAGAAAATATGATTTCTATAATAAGCATCCATTTAACTCAAACATTAGTGAATATGAATAAAAAAATGACATTGAAATTGTAAAAATCTCAATATATTGGGTATTATTGTGAATATTTATTAGTAAATATTTTAGTACTAGTTGTAATAATAATAATAATAATAATAATAATAATAATAATAATAATAATAATAATAATAATAATAATAATAATAATAAAATAAAATAAAAAAATTATAGTAATAATAATCTACATGGTAACATGCCAACTTTCCTTGAACTTTCCTGCAAAATCCTACGTCTTTGGTAGGATGTGTTTGGTGGAAAAGTTTTTTCTGCAAAAAAATTTTAGGATCATTTTCCCACAACTTTCTTGCAAACCAAACTCAACAAAAAGTGCAGGAAAGTTATTTTCCTTCACTTTTTATTTCCTTTCCTAACAAACAAACGCAACCTATGGGTTATTATGGATTGCTAGACCAAGGTGGCCCACTTTTTGCCAGTTCTAACGAATTATATGAGAGGACAGTACGCTCAGCTATTTATAATCGAGATAGTGAGGTTTCACGGGGTTTCGATTAATATTGTTTTCGATCGGGACGAAATCTTTGTGTCCCATTTTTTACATAGGTTCCAGGAGGCTATGGGGACTGAGTTGCAGCTGAGTATGGAGTACCACCCGTAAATAAATCGGCAGATTAAGAGGGTTAATCAAATGCTGGAGGATATGCTGAGGATGTTCATAATGGATTTCAGGCGAGGTTGGGAAAAATACCTTACACAGGTAGAGTTCTCTTATAACAAGTCTTACCAGTTCATTCTAGGCATGGTGCCTTTTGAGGAATTAAATATTCGGCCTTGTCATTCTCCCGCTTGTTGGTAAAAAGTGGGGGATAACAAGCTTCTTGGGCCGGAGATGATCCAGGACACTTATGCCAAAAGAGATCTAATTCTAGGTCGTATACGAATAGCTCAGGAAAGGAAAAATTATTACACATATGCATATAGGAGGAACATAGATCTTGAGGGGGTGACCAGGAATTATTGTGGGTTTCTCCTATGAAAGGAGTTATGCGATTTGTGAAAAAAGGGAAGCTAGCACCGAGATAAGTGGGGCTTTTCCCTATTATTGATAAATAGGGCTAGTTGCGTATAGACTCGCCATGCCATATCATCTGTAGTGGATTCACGATATGTTTTATAGGTTATCGTTGAAGAAGTGTCATAGGAATGAAACGTAATACTAACACATTCGTCAACTGCGATGAAAGGTGGTGCCCTTGGTTCATGTTTAGTGGGAGCATCATAATGCCAACGAGTCGACATAGAAGTGGGAGGATGATATGAGAGATATATATCTGGAGCTCTTTATGCCAAGTATGCCCGAATTTCAAGGATGAAATTTTGTTTTAAGGAGGCAGTATGTAACACCACGTATTTTTTAGCATTTTTAAATTACACGTGTACACATAATTTAATTAAAAACGATAATTAATGAGAATTAAATAAATATTAATTATTGAGAAAAGGATTAATATTTATGTGAAAATATATTTACTAGTGTGATAAGCTAATAAAATTTTGACAAATAAAATTACATCGTGAGTATAAATCGATAGGTTTGACGGTATCTCATTCGGGGCATGCGTGTGGGGTCTTGATGGGAATGAGATGGGAGAATTATTTTAGGTGACTCGAATGGTGATTTCGAGTACGCCAATGATTCAGAATGGGTTGAGATATTCAGAATTAGGTACCCGAGGGGTATTAATTGGGTTTTAGGGACTTTTAAGACTAAATGAGACCCGTATAAGGGTGTTCGTGTCATTTTATACTTAGCACTTAGCCTAATTTCAGCATTAAGATTAAATCTAGGGAAGGTGGATGGATTGGGAAACCATTAAACCATTCCAAAAGACCTTAGTTTGAGAAAGAAGAGAAAGAAAATGGAGAACTCAAGAGAAAGTGAAGAAAATCATTTTGAGGAGAGAATTGGAGAAATTTCGAGTGTAGAACTCTTGTGCAAAGAAGATTCATAGAGGAAAAATAGAATTTTAACCATCGAAAGGCAAGTGTTTAACTTTCTTTGATGTTCTATGTTGTTTCAATATTTCATATAAATGTTGGTGTAATCTTGAATGAAATATATATATATTTCAGGGTAGGATTCACATGTAAAACGGGCTTTTGGGAATAAAATCATTTGGTCATGATCCCATGTTAAATTTGAAATCTAATCATGTAAGAAGATGTGATCTTGAATGCTTATTATGAGAATTGAAAGAATATCGAAGTTTAATTTAGAAAGTAAATGATTCTTGAATAGTTATGTTGAATCCCAAGAATTAAAATGTTATCGGATGAATTCAGACATAATAATGAGTACAATTACGTTTAGGACTGGCGGGAAGATCACATTATGGGATTAATTGATGTTGGTTATGTATATGGTTGATGGGATGAAGAAAAACCCATTAAAAATCAGGCCCTCTGCTCAGGGAAACCGAATATGTTCACTGGGTATGGGCGAACCGATTTTCTCACCAAACTAGTTCGGATAGCCTTGAGAACCAGGTCGTTGGACAGGGCAGTTCCAATTTTTGTTGGTTATTTGTCACGTGACGTTGAGGGTTCAACTTGGTTTAAGGAGTTCTCTAGGTAATTTATAACTTTGGGAATACATAGGGGAGACTATAACCTACCCAGGGTTAGATGGGAAATAGATCCGTGTACGGGAATACGAGTGTTTTTGGGTGAATAAAACTCAGGATATTATTAATGAAATCAGTTTAGGATTTTAAAGAGAGTTAGGCTATGGGCTGGAGTAGAATAACTTTGTGGCTGGAATTTTGATATTTATGAGTTTATTATAAGTGAATACTTGAATATTCGAGAGTCGGGGGTAGACTCGAAAATTATGAGTTAGTGCTACGAGTGATTTACGCATGTTTAGCTGGTTGTACACACACTGTGTGTGTGTGTGTGTGTGTGTGTGTGTGTGTGTGTGTGTGTGTAAACATGCCTACTCTATGGATGCTATCATTGAAAAATGGGCATAGTAGCTAGCCCACCCTAGTGTGGACCAACAAATGTTAGGTTGGTTCCCCAGGTCATAAGATTGTTGCATGACCACTGTGTGTGAGTTTAGAGTATGGTGGGGTAAATGGTATGGTTATGAGATGTATGTTTATAACCGCCTCTAGTTATGCATTTACAATTTGGGTTCGATGGTGAGACTCTAACTTGGGGGCCCCAGAGTGGTACACGATGTACCTAGAGCCCGATAGCATACTAGGGAATGCATCCGCGAGGTCTCAGCTCTAGAGATGCAGTGTGTGTGCATGTGTGTGTAAACATGCCTACTCTATGGATGTTATCATTAAAAAATGCGCATAGTGGACAGCCCACCCTGGCGTGGACCAGCAGATGTTGGGTCGGTTCTCCGGGTCATAGGATTATTGCATGACAACTGTATGTGAGGTTAGAGTATAGTGGGGTAAAATGGTATGGTTATGACCCATAGATGTATGTCTATGACCGCTTGCAGTTATGCGTTTACGATTTGGGTTTGATGGTGAGACTTTAACTCGGGGCCCCCGGAGTGGTACACGATGTACCTAGAGCCTGATAGCATGCTAGGGAATGCATCCACAAGGTCTCAGCTCTGGGGATGCGGTTATATGTAATAACGAGTGATATATATGTATGTGTATGAGATGTGAGATATATATAAAAGGGTGTTATATGTATATATGTGAATTAAACGAATGTGCGAACATTGAAATTATAATTAGTGTAAAGTTATGTGAATCGATTGATAAGATTATAATTGAGAATTATAATGATATAGCTTATGTCAAAACTCAATGATAATGAAATTAAAGTAAAATATGTGTAGCATAGTTTGTCTAAAAGTGTATCACATGGGCTAATATAGGTGATAGTACTAGTTAGGCAGGATAGCATAAACATATGTATTAGGTGTGCACTCAAGATGAGGTGTGAGGATTATCTTATTTGAGTGCGACACCGGTTTAAATATGAATGGTTATGTTTTATTGCATCATTGCATTTTAAATACTTATAAAATATTCTAAATTGGTATCAAAAATATTTTTAAAAACCTTTTAGGTGCCCAACCACAGGGACGCAAGGTGTAGCAATCCTTCAGGCCAGACGATACTGCAGCAGCTGTGGATGACTGCAGGTCTAGACTAGACACTTCCATCCTTGCTTACTATATATGATGTCATTTCAGTTATTATTCAAGGCATGACCCTCAGTATTTTACAGTCTTTACTTTATGCAGATTTTACTTCATTCCAGTTTCAGTCGGATTATTGTATTAGGATTTACCGAGAGGCTTTCGGTAATTTATTTATCTTATCTCTCTGCATTTATTTCATTCGTGTGGTGAATGTGTATTTATATTATCTGGAATGGTTTTCAGTACGATGGAAACTTTTATTAAGGCAAGTTAATAAGTTTATTTCTAAAATTTGACACCGGGCTTAATAGGTTATCAGTAATCAATTTGGTTTTCGACAGTTATGCTAAGAATGAGCCATCTGAGATTCTTGTTTTATTTTAGTAAAGAGTTGGACATGCATTATTTAAATAGGTGGGGTGTCACATGATGATGCTCTTTGCGCTGAACTTGATCTAGCCGATGAACGATGAGAGCAAGCCATGATCAACGGCTATCAAAGCAATACAACAAAGGTGAGGAAGTTCTACGCCTGGGATTATGTCCTTGAAAGGTTCTCGATATCACCATAAGTCCGTCAGTTGACAAGCTGAGACCTAACTGTGAGGGACCATTCAAAGTAATTAGCGACGATTTACAGGGAGACTATCACTTAGAAACAACAGAGGGTAGAGAGATACCAAGATCATGGAATGCAACCAATCTAAAAAAGTTCAACTTTTAATTTTATTTTTCAGCACTTAGTTTTTGCAAATTTTTATTTTAAAACTCTTGTTGCTCGTAGTTTATTATTTCAGTTATGAATAAAGGCCTTTCTCATTCAATTAAATTCTTAATGTTCACTTAATGCACATTATTTCTAAATAACAAGCATAAAATTGACATTAATCTTTAAAAGTACCGATCAGGCTTTAACTTAATTAAAATGGCAACTTTGCTTATTACAATTAAAATTAAAGTCCCCGGGTCCTTGTTACAATCAACACAAGCGACCTCACAACTGGACCAGTCAAGGTAAAGCCCTACGGGGGATCCATAGGTAGTAAACCAACTTTGTTTAGTCGAATAAAATCTTGAACGGGTGGACTGCCCATAGAAGAGGTGCATTTTTGTCATTGCCTATTCTAGGCCTAAGGGAGTGTGAAGACAAAACCTAAAAGGAAAGAAAGAAAAATGTAACAGATGTTCGACATAAAGGAATTAAAAATGAGCAAAAGTTGGTAATGACTTAAATTTTTGACAAATGCTCGATAAAAAAATTATTATAGGTAGTACAAAAATTATCACAATGGTTTATGGTGAGCTAGCCAAAAACTTCTTGATTGGATTTCTCCGACTATCGTCAAGATCAAGTCGGTATTCATCGTCACTATCATGACCTTCCAAGTAGCTCTTAATTAGTGGAAAGGTAATGACGTCTAAGCGTACCCGCATCTCATCTCGCCCAAAGGGCTGGATAATCAATATGATATATATACCAGAGCTGAGAATCCTTATAATCTTTTACAGCCATGAGGGAATTTATCCAACTTTGCTTATAGGCCATATCTTGAGCTTCCTATAGCCACACAGGGGATATTGCCATCCCTAATCATAGCCAACTGACCAGGCAGCTTGGGGGCCCATTCTGAATAGATATCAAAGCTTCTTCACTTCAAGATTAAGTACCATAAACATGGCTTTTCCCCTATAAACCTTATTTTCAAACTCTTTCAGCGTCTTTTTCAGATCGTTATATTTGGACTGAAGTAGGGCGCTAACCTCCCCCACATCCTTTGTCCCAACAAGTTGAACTTATAACTTATTTATTTCCTCCTACATAGATGAGACCATATTTTTAAGTCTTCAAGGTTCTTCCTTGAGCTTGGCAACTAAGGTAGACTGATCCTTATTATCCTAGGTTATCTTATTCAAGGCTTTATAAACATACATAAATGCTCAGCAAACTTGGTCACTTATATCCTACCCGAGCAGATTATCTAGATTTCTAGAAAAGAAGGGAATCTCCTCAATAATAGGCTACAACAATAAAAAAACTATAATCAAGAAAAGATTCAGAAAGTAGCATTCAAATTAGTAAAAATAGATTATGAAAAGAAATGACTTCTTCATTAATGTATAATAAAACAGTTTGAGCTCTTATAGTCCAACAAAAAAAGAGGAGTACAAAGTTCAAACGAAAATCCTAAAAATTAAAGGCATTATTCCTTCACATGCTCCTCAGCCTCAACTTCCTCCCCCTTTGTCGCTACCTCCTTGGCCTGATCGTAGGGTTACTGATGGAGGACTCCTCATCGAATAATAAGGGAGGGCCAGGGTGATGCTCAAGAAGAGCTATGACTCAACAAGAACCTCGACCTTCACCAGGGCTAGATCCCAACCCTTTTTGAAGCTATCCTTTTGGATATAGTCCAGCTGAAGCCTGCCGTCAGCGTAAGGCTCCACAAATCCCTTTCTAAAGATGGCATCCTTGGCAATAGGGAACTCAACAACCTCGGTGGCCAATCGAGAATTCACTATTTTCAGCTGAGTATTCTCAACCTCTAACAAGTTATTCTCGATCTTCAGTGAGTCCATGACCTCAATGGTGGCCTTCTTCTCTCAGTCATAGCCCTCCTAGGACTTATCTATGGCCTCTTCACTTTTATTGAGAGTCGAGCTAAGTTCATTATTAATATTGGATTATTTTTTGTGACTATCCAAGAGACTAGTAAACTATACCACAAATTGCAAAACCAAACCACATAGCAAGTGTTAAATAAACTTACAGTAACATGTGGAAAGATCAAACGAAGACAAAGGGAAGTAAAATTTTTACCACGCACAGAGTTTAAGAAGCGTGAATAGTGAGCTTGTCAGGTCCCAATAACTTCAGTTACTCGCGATCTATAGCAAGCTCAGCAGACTATAGGCCAAATATGTATTTTGGGCCACAGATATGGCCTGGGAGGATCTAGGGAGGGGTAGGAGTAACATTACTTATTTTTAAAGAAGGAGGGACCATAGAGGCCTTTTACTTCTCCTTCTTCTTTTATTTTATGACCAAGCCTCGATCATGAACTTTAGAGGCTTTCAGTTCAGTTCTCTTCTAGGACTTAACTTTAGGGGAGATGGGGACATCAACATTGTCTTCAATCAGAAGAACCCTCTTTCTAGGAGAAGCCATATAATCCTTTTCACCTGAAAGGATGGAACTAATGTCGAGGTTCTCAAATGAAGATAAAACTTCCTCATCTGGAATGGGAAGCTCAGGAATGTTGCCCACCAGGCGAGTAGTGAAATTGTCAGTAGTGTTGGTGTATTCCATGAGAAACAATGTTGATCATGGGTGATCACCTTTAGGAAGCTATTCTCTTATTATTCGAGCCTTCAATAGCTCTACACCATTGATATGATTGATAGAAGGCTCCTTGTTCTCCCTGCGATTTGCTTAAAGACACAACACGAGGCATTATCAATAATAATAGAGCAAAATAATAAGCAAAAGGAAAGTAAACAACAAGCAATCAATAACCTATTTCACTCCCCTAATATGGACACAAGAACCTAGTGTATTCTTCGTGGATGTTGCCAATTTTTGGCAATAAAACCTTGATCCTAATATCCCTTAATTGAATCAGGGAGGTTCACGATTTGGCATTCCTTGCCTTCAAGTAAAGAATGTCATCTATGGTATGAGACCAAGTGTAACAATGCCTGATCTCTGGGATACCAAGGTTGCTCCTATAAAGGTCATTGATTATATTTACACCATTAATGATACGCCATGAATTGCGTTGTAACACCCCGCGCGCCCAAAAGAGACACGCGGCGTGCTACTACGATAAAACTAAACTAAAACCATCAACAAAAGTATAGAGCATCTAAATGTCCATAATTTAAATAAAACAAATCCATAATTTTTGTTTCCACAATAATGATTACAATAACGCTTCTCTCAAATACAAAATTCTCCAGCTAAAATTACACCACTAGTTTATACATCAAAAAATAAATCTTCCAAGTCATGCTCTAAAATATTTCTCCAAAATAGTCTATAGCATCCCAATCCACGCTAGCCTGCCACTCAAAAAATATACGGGGAAGTACACAATATGACGGGAATAGATGCTAAAAAATAATTAACACGATGAATAAATCGCAACAAAAATTAAATGAATTTTTGGACGTATAACTCGCGTATATTGTGTAGAGATAATGAAATTAGAAATATGATGTATTAATGATGAAATCTCGGTGTATTTAATTTAAAATAATTAAATAGGATTAATTGGGTATTTATGATGATGTGAAAATTTAATTAAGATTTAATTAAATTGGACTATCATGCGTAGTTTTGTGTGTTGATTTAATTATGCTTGTTTATGTGACTCGTTGGTATTATTAAATTGTCATTGTGACAACGGATTGTTGGGTATTTCTGCTCTTCCGATGTTTTAGGATGCCTTCTAGGTAACTAAACTAAAACCATCAATAAACAAGTATAGAGCATCTAAATGTCCACAAGATAAATGTAACAAAACCCACAATTTCTATTTCCACAATAGCGATTACAATAAAGTCTCTCAAATATAAAATTCTCCAACTACAATTACACCACTAATTTATACATCAAAATATATCTTCCAAATTCATGCTCTAAAATAATTCTCCAAAATAGTCCATAGCGTCCCAATCCACGCTAGCCTTCCAACTAAAAGAAAATACGAGGAAGTACACAATATGACAGGAATATATGCTAAAAAATAATTAACACGATGAATAAATCACATATACAAATCAAATGCAATACTCAAGCAGTATATCAATATTAATTTCTCAACAACACATCAATGGGTTACCAGGCCTCACCTCACCGTGCCTATGCATTCTTAAGCATATCCGAATTTTGGACTATTGACGGGTGCTCATTCTCCGTGCCATATTAAAATCTCATAACATGATACTCAAATCACAATATAATATACCACAATGAATCAATATTTAGATTCCAACAATTATTTCATATTTCAAATGAATCACAATTCAGTATGAGTAAAATCGACACAGAAATACAAACGGAATACTCTCGAGAGAATTTAAGAGCATACTGTGTAAGTCTCGTACCTCAAAATCATCACATGAATCACCACATAAATGCAGCCTCAAAATCTGACGTTCCTCTCGCGAAAATAATCAAATCACGTTTTAGCCCCAACACAAGATAACCCCAAATAGACCTCCAAATATAAGGTTGGACATTGAATAAAATAGGGTCTAGTGTTTGTATAAAGAGGGAGAGGAAACATAAAGGGTCTAGTGCATAATGGGGATGGTAAAAGTTGGTTTAAAACACTCACCCACGATCTCTATTTATAAGGGAAAACAAATGAATTTGAAAGGAATCAAACTCTTCAAAAACAGGCTGCCGACTCAAAATCTGGGCACAGTCGATCGATCGACCCTACAGATATGGCGACAGTTCCCCCGCAAAATGCCTATAAGGTAAAAATAATTAAAAACTTAATTAAAAATCCATTTTAAATCCAATTTCAATTCCGCTTAAAGTTTTATTCTTCTAAAATCATAACCAATATTTTTAACCAATAAAAAATATTAAATCCAAAAATTTATTTTTTCTCGAATTTTTCAAAATTAATTTAAAAATACTCATTTAAAAAACCGGGTTGTTACAGGGGTCACACTGAGCTGGGACCATCCCAGAGAACTCATAAAATTCCAAGAGAAGAGGGTTTGGGGAAAAGGTTAATCCCCCCTCGACTACAGTAAGGGTACAAATCCAATGTCCTCCATTAACGACAATGGCCTTTCTGGGCATGGGGGCACAGTCAATTGTAACCCATTAAGGAATACAATATGTTTTTCCTAAATTCATCTACGTTTTTTTCCATGAAGAGTGTTTGCCATTTTTAGAAAAATAAATTACGACAAATAAAGGAAACAGAGATGGAAAATAAGGAAGTTACGAAGATAAAGAATGATAAGGAGGAAGAGAAAAACTTACAAAACGAACGAACTCAAATAGGAGAAACTCAGAAGTGTTTTGTTAGTAGAGGAGAGAGCAAAATAATGGTTTAAGATTGAGTGTGGAAACAAATAATGTTTGAAGAATGTCTACAATCATAAGGAACTAAAATCGAAGCATTTTTTGGCACTTCATTACCCTCCAAGACGAGAGTATCCCTACAATTTGGTGCCTATTTACAAGTTTAGCCTACCGACATATTTCATTAGGGTCAATCAGATGAATGGACTTCTGGAAAATATAAAATCCTCTGGCCAAATTCTGGCCCAAACTTAGGTAGAAATTTTAGGGGCAATTGTGGGGATCAAACCATAATTGGACATAACTCAGGCCCGTACGACCACGCCGAGCAGCGGTTGGCACATGCTCGGTCCAATTTACTGATAAAAAGAAGTAATACAAATATTTATCACATGGATAATCATGGAACAACTATCATTTGGATAAAGCTCACATCAGTTACCCAAAATCTCGGACGAGATATTTAGGGAATCACATGAGCCAATGGCAACTTAAGGGAGTTCCTTAAACAATTAAACCACTATAGTTTTACGCAGTTATAAATAAAACCCAAGCTCTAGGGCTAAGGGGGATGTAGTTTTCGTACTTTGAGAGAAGCTAATAAAATTTAGTGACCTTTCCATGGACGTAGATAATTTGTCGAACCACGTATATATGTGTGTTGTGTGTGTGACATTTGTATGCTCTTTCTTTAATTGCTTTCTAGAATTCATTAATTGTGGTTATTTGAACCCATAGTTACTATACCGCAAATTTTGGTATGAAAATTATCGTAAATCAGTTTTTTAGATGTGTAAACCAAAACCAACTACAAAAAATTCGGTAAATTTGATTTCTGTAGTTTTGATTTTCGATAAGTAAAAAAGGTATATCATTATCATTTTTTATCGATACAAAACAGTATAATCTGAGTTTTTATCGTACCCCAAATATCCCTAGGTTTAATGGCCGATATGTGCTTTGCTCTATTGGTGTCTTGTTTCGGTGCTTAATCCTTTTGGCTACATGTGTTCCATGATGCTTGTAATAAAGAATGAGTTGTTTTTTGTTGGGCTGAGTTTGAGTTTTGCTTGTTTGGGCCTTTTATTTGTTTGATTGGTTCAGGCAAGAGTTTGGGCTTCGGCTTTGTTGTAGTCAGCCAGTTTGTTCCGGTCTTTAGTTTAAAGCTTTGGTCTTTAGTTTTGTTGGCCTTTGCCTTGCATTTTGGTATATTAATCTTATATTTCACCGTGTGAAAAAAGGAAAAAAAAAAGGTCGGGAATGATCTTCGAAATGGCCCAGCAATGGAGTATATCCACCCATACTCAACTGAAGGCAAAGAAATCATGTTAATGCTCCTTTATCTGATGAACTCTACTCTACCGCCTTCTTGTTTAGGACAAAGAAAAACAAGCGTTGGGTCTTGGGCCTTACAATAGACATATAAATCATGTTACTACTTTTAAGCATGCACAAACAAACAAGAGTAATGATATTCTTATCGGATCTAAATATCGATTTAATACCAATAAATAAAACAGTACCGATACTAAACCGGTACTAACACCTGATGTGTCTAAGATTTTCCAACAAACAAACACGTATGTATATGAATGGATGCGCAATAATGCTCCTTTAATGGCCTAAAATAAACACTTAAAAAAGGACCTGGAAAAGAATTATTAAATGTTTAGATGTGTGTGTTATCTTTGAATAGGTAAAGCCCCTCAACTACCAACATAACTAGGCCAATCATATAAACTTAAAGAAAAACCCACTTCAATTAAAAAAAAAAAAATACTATGGAGATACAATATGGGAACCTTGAGTGTCTTTCATCTATTGATAGATGTTTTGGGTAGATTCCACGAGTCTTCATGGATCTTCAATTATTTTTGTCCACATATCAAGTCACTGTAAAAGTACACTCATATTATTTATTCTAGCATTGAAATTGATTTTTGGACACTATATATTGCCTTAGTTTATCCTTCTTTAATTTTGAAAATATTAAAGTTTTATTGAATGAGTCCCACAAAAATTGAAAAATGCATAAATTATTTAAAGGATTATTTTGACAAAATCTCAGTTTAATGTTGCGTTATTTGACTTAATCCCAACTTTTACAAATATTAGACATCACACTAATTTTATGAAGAAAAAGAACTATTGTTATGCATGCAAAAAATATCGATTTGCATTTAATATCTATGGTTATCCATGAAATGTGTATAGTAATTGATTTGTATGAAACAGTTGTCAATTTGCATCATATAGGAGTCAATTTGCATTAAATAATGCAATATCTAATTATTTGCAAAAATAGTGAGGTTAAGTCAAATATTATATTATCAAAATGAATTTTTGTCAATATAAACCATTATTAAATTTTTCCATCTAAATGGGAAAAATAATACTAAATGTGTCACTTAAAAAAATAGATATAGAAAACACATATTTGAATAATTATAGTTAAAAATGTAGGAGGCCTAAACCGTCATCCCTATTTTCTTAGAAGTTAGTTGATTTTGTCAAATCAACTTCCCAAATTACAAAAAATTTCACAGAGTATTAAATGTTTTGTAAAATATAAAAAAAAAACTACACAATACAAACCATGTGTAAACTTCTGAAATATCAAATGCACCCTAAAAATCACAATATACTGTAAGCACAACTCACGGACATACTATACGCATGAGTAGACTGACTGATCAATATTAACGATGATGGTTTGAATTTGTTATATTGGGTGTGATACGTGTGCATTGTGTTGTAATGGGCTTCTGAATTTGATATGTATGTACTATGTACTAATGCCATTTTTATTTATTTTTGCTTGCATGTGGTCTCATTTTTTTATTTTTGTGGATAAGTCCAAATCGACATTCATGCTGGAGCTGGACCTAGCCTCCAGTCTAGGTTTCCCACTACTAAAACAAACTATCACTGAACTATTCTTTAGGTTAACGCCATGTCTCTGTCTTCTTTTGTCTTCTGGTTCCTTTCCCTTCGCTTGAATAATACATATATCTACTTCAGTACTTCTCCCTAACCCATCCAATCAAATATTAATCATTTATTCAATGGAGAAATCTTCTCTTATGTGTGAATTGTAAAGTTGGAATTATTTGTGCAGTCTGCTAAAAAAATAAAAACTAATTGGTTTCTCCAATTAAATTTGAAATAGCAATCCTTGGAACGTGATCAATATGTCATAATGTGGGTCCTGAGAACTCTGCGGCATAGAAATAAATCAATGGATAAAAAGTCGTTAAACATTTTTCTTAGCGTCAGAAATGATATATGGGTCAATTACATTTTAAGGGTGAGACTAGTATTATTGAGATAGGACCAATTTAAACATGTTCAAAATTAAATAACATATATAGTTTTGCCAACACGGGACATGATGGTATCATTCATTTATCTATTGGGTGAGGTTGTTGAATAGTTTGTTCAATGTTAGACTGTAACATTATTTTATATGTTATATTAATAATTGTTAATACTAATGGCATGTAGTCTCTGTTGGAAATAATAATTACAGAATATATGAAAAAATTTAAATACGAAATAGGTAAAATTGAAAGGACTTATCGATCGAGGTTTGTGTTTGACACAAAGTCCTAAACGCAAAATTGCTCGTTGATATTTGTAGTTGTCAGCCTCGTGAACATGCACCTCCCAGGATTCAACGATCAAATTTAAACACCAGCGTTGTGTTAAATCTTTGAACTCTCAGAATACTCCAGCACTCCCAAAAGAATAACGAACATAAGTGTATAGTAGAAAATAGTAAAATTATTTTTGCAGAGAAAGTGAGAGAAATTGATTTTTTCTGTGTGTATCTCAAAGCTGTAGCCTGTGTTTTATATAAAAAAAATGATAAAAAAATGTTGGTAGTGGTTTTAGGGAACTAACCCACTAACATCTCCATTGAAACTTATATTTTAAGAGATGGAATACATAGCCAAAGTCTGAAAAACGGGTTAATTAAAAATTAAAACGATTTTGAAAAGATTTAATACACATTAGAAATTCCCAAGAGCTCGAGGCCCAATGCCCAATCTTTGACCCTTAATAATTAGTGTGTCTCCTAGAGATTGAACCCACAATCTCAAGCACACACCCCTACTAACTTACCACTTGACCACTTAACCTAACTTATTTACTTCATTCAAAATAAATATATATACTTATACCCAACAGAGTCTTCCACGGGTCAATTGAGAGAGATACATAATGAAATGGATATATCTAAGAGAAAATTAGGGGACATCATGTGTTATTCTCGTGAAATGTTGACATCAAATAAACATTCTAGACAGATATATCAAGTGCCATAACATATATTTTTATGTCTCAAACTAGCAGTTATGTTCTCAAAATAGTTTATAAAAATAATTGTGATCGCAAAGTTATCCATTCCATCACTGCACAAGAGAAAACAAATCTCCATGTGCATGTGTTGCATTCAAAAGCGTTCATAAAATTTAGGAGGATGAATTTTAAAAGTTATTTTTTTATGACATATTTGCTTTTTAAAAATGAACTATTAATTTATAACTGAAGAAGTATTTTTTACTTAACAATACTCCTTTTGTGTCAAATTAATTGTGATGTTTTCTGTTTTAATCCATCATAAATTAATATTCTAATTTTTTTAAATATTATACAAACTAAGTAATGTTACAAAGTTACTTATTCTAATAATATTCATGTGAGAACAATGATCTAAATATATATATATATATATTGCATTTGAATATATTTGTTATTTTTAAAGGAATACATTTATAAATATTTTTATCTTAAAATGTTTGATTTTCAATTAGTAACTATTAATTTAAGACGACATAGTATAACATATTAAAAGTGTATAATATGTTGCTCGTCTGTTTAGTGATGTTTGTCTAAATGGATGGATCAATCAAATGAGAACACAGGAGAACTTTGGTAGTCTGTGTCATTCTTAATGGAACCCTATAAAAGTGGCTTATTACATTAATAAGCAACTAATATTTTTAAAACTTTATTCAATTGAGTTGCTGGTTAGGGAGGAGTTTTGAACCTAACTTGTGAGTGAGTGGGACACTATTATTTTCTAATTAAGACCAAACTAAACAGGTTCAAGTAAAGTGATGGAGCAGTATATAAACAAAATGTCCAAGCAGGTCCAGGTCGGATGTTTGATTCATCTGCGCACGTCTTCATGTCACTTAGTTTTTGTTTATCCTACTCTTATTTTGAGTTTGACTGCTTGATAATAATGTAATAACATAGTGTTTCAATGATGGACCATCATGACTGATTTTTTTTTGGTTACAAGAGGGAAAAAAAAGATGAAACTCTAGAACACGGGATTAACAGTAACGGCGCGTTCAAGAATCTCAAGGAGTCGCTTTGGGGTGTGATCATACTCTAAATAGAGCTCCTGTCAGTCTTTTGCAATTTTGGCCATGCAGTCCGTTCGAGTGTTCTTCTCTATCGGAATGTGAAGGACCTTGGTTTTAAGGCAGTTGGCGAGATCACAACAGTCTTCAATGATATTTGCGAGGGGGTGATTCTCGTTGTCCTCCGACTTCAAGAGCTGGACGGCATCAAGATAGTCAGTCTTGAGTTAGACACCCTCCCAATTCTCCCTGAAGGCAATATTCAGGCCATGGAATATACCTTCTAGCTCTGCCCTAAGTGGGCTAGCCGTTCCTTGAATACGACCAGTGAAGCCAACAATCCATCTTCCTTCCCCATCACGCACGATACCTCCGAAAGCTCCTAATCCACTATTAATGTCAAAGCTCCCGTGGGTACCTGAAAAGAAATCACTATCATTAGTGCACGGATTAGAGGTTTCCCCTTCTTGGTTAGTAGTCTTATTATGTACTTTAAAGACATCACAACTAAAATCATAGATAAGCTTATTAACCGTAGAAGGGGAAATGCTAACATTCTAAAAAACTAACTTATTATGGGCTTTCCAGATACACCAAAGGTAAGAGATGAAAGTAACATACCAGTAGTTTTCCGCATTATTCCAAACATTTGTAGTCACCCATGGAGTAAAGTCAGAAATCATACCTTGGGGGTGAGTGAGTGGGGTGCTGAGGTTTTCCCAAACATGGGTGGCAAAAGAGCAATCTCTGAAAAGATGGTTGAGATCTTCCCTGCAAGAGCATCGAGGGAACGTGTTGTTCGTGGTGAAACTCTGTTTCTCCCTATGCACATTAGTGAGCAATTTACCATGAAGAAGGGTCCAACGAAAATGATTCAACTTATGAGGGATCCCAAGCTTCCAAATATTCTTCCAGCCATTCCAGCGTGGGGTGGGTTCGTCTCCCAAAGAGATAATGTTGTATTATGATTGAATAGAGAACTTAACTTTGCTGCTAGGTTGTCAAGACGGTTTATCCTCCCATACCCCCCTTTTGGGGAGTGGCATATTAATTATATCATCCACAATCGTGCCATCGAATCCCTACTGAATCCTATTATGGTCCCAAACACCGTTATCGGTTAAGCGAGCACTAACATTATCATCCAAGGATGTATGGCCACCTCGAGATGCAAGAGGTGCGTCGCCACACCACCAATCTTTCATGATGTTTATATTATTACCCTTGCCCACGTTCCATTTGGTGTTCTTAATAAGGACTTCTTTACATTTAAAGATGCTACGCTAGATGTGGGAGGTGTTAGATTTCTAACACCACAATCTAGGGTTTGGACCAACTTTATACTTATTTGTGTTGACATTGGCCCATAAGGAACCACAATTATTCATGATATTCCAGCCAAGCTTGTCAATTGTTGCTTTATTATTATTATGGGTTGTTCTAATACCCCCCGGTCCTTGAGCCTGCACACTTTATCCCAACTAACCAGATGAATTTTTTTATTGCTCTTGTTACCTCCCCACAAGAAGTTTCTATTAAGCCGATCAAGAGTATCGCAAGTCTTCATAGGGAAGATAACGATTTGCATATTATAAGTCAGGATCGTAGACGTAACATCTTCAACAAGAGTGGTTCTACTCGTAAAAGACAACAGTTTGGATTTCCACCCAAAAAGCTTCTTTTGAACTTTTTTCACGACATTTTTAAAGCAGGCATTATTGAATGTACCGTGAACAAGGTTAGCACCCAGGTATGTACCCAGACTATCAGTGAGGCTCATCCCAAATTTATAACTAAGATCAACTAGTTTAGATCTAGGGATATTAGGCGAGACAAAGATCTTTGATTTGGAAAAACTAAATCTTTGGCCCGAAATGTGGAAAAACTCTTCAATCGTGTCCAAAACAGCCTCATAAGAGCTAGTTGTCGTGTTAGAGAACAGGATGAGATCGTTCGCAAAGAAAATGTGTGATATACATGGGCCATTAGGGGACGTTTTAATTCCTTTCCATTGACCTTTTCCCACTTTATCAGAGATGCTAGCAGAGAGGTATTCCATGCACATCACAAATAAATGAGAAAGCGGATCCCCCTGTTTGAGACCCCTGGTGGGGGGTGAAGTTGGGAAGCGGGGAGCCATTCCACAAGATAGCGGTAGAGGTATCTTTCACACAACTCATGATCAAATTTTTAAAACCACTCTCCACATTTAACCAATTTAGAACTTCCTCAAGAAAGTTCCAACTAACTTTGTCATAGGCTTTTTCGAGGTCAATTTTCAAAATAACACCACCGGCTTTACCCTTTTTCTTCATAAGGGTATGTATAATTTCCTAGGTAATAATGATGTTGTCCGACGTCTGTCTGCCTGGGAGGAAACTAGCCTAATAAGGGTCAATGATCCGGTAAAGGATGGGTCTCAGTCTATTAACTATAACTTTAACAAGGATCTATAAGAGACATTACAGAGAGTGATAGGGATATTGACTAATATTCTCGGGATTATCAAGTTTAGGGATCAAAGTCACAAAACTATTATTCATATTGGGGGGGGGGGGGTATTTATTCTGGTTCCAACACTTGTTATTAAAGTTGAAAAGGTTGTCTTTTATATTACTCCAAAACTTTTGGTAGAACATGAGTTGGATCCCATCAGGGCCCGGGACTTTGCTCGCTTTCATGCTGAAAGTGGCACGTCGAACTTCATCAAGCACAAGAGGGCAGGTAAGGCTAAAATTATTCCTGATTGATGCATATTACCAATCAATTAAAGAAATGGGAGTATGTATGGTCATCCAAGTGTTCATCGATATTATATATACTATTTTTATAGATTAAATGTTTATAAATTAAATATGAACAATATATTTTTGTGAAGAGTTGATAATATTTCTCCTCACTTTAATGTTGCATAATTACTTCAAAATCATACCTCAAAGATTCAGAATTATAAAGGGAAAAACTAATTTTTGAAATTTAGAATATAATTGTGAGTTAAAGTGTGATAATGATGGAATTAGTCTATTGATTATATGGGTGAAGGTGGGCCGAAATTGCCCTTGTCCCATAATTGCACTTTCCATCAAAATGGGCCAAATATAATGAAAAAAACTACTCACTAACCCACTAATATTTGACTGCCAAACCTCTACTAATTCAAATTAAGTTTTGACTTATTAAGAACCATAATAAGTGGGATAATAATTAATTTCGAAATTACCTAATTACCTAATTCCTAATTAATTTAGTAATTTCCAACAATCGAAACCAACCTGAATTTTTGGGCTGGGCTTATTTTTCCAAGTAATGGATTGGTTCTGATTTTAAAAATCAAGAAATCGAATAGTTTGGTTCTAATTTTGGTTTAAGTAATTAAAAATTCAAATTTGAATCAAAATCATAATCAAACCAACTAGATGATAGAACTAAACACAAAAATAACTATTTAACATCTAAAATACATATTTATTGCATTTATTTATCTTATGCATTTTTATCTCCTTTCACATTTTGTTTAACATTTTTAAATTATATTTCAAATGTTTATATGTTAGCATCATATGACATTGCTACTATTTAATTTTTCTAAAGCTATTTTTGATAGTTTAAAATTTGTATAATAATCTCTCATTTGTTAAAGCTTAATATTTGAACTTTAAAAATAAGCATTGTGTGATTCTTATCTTCTTTATACAATTTTAAACAAGATAAAACTTTTTTATGATAGTTGTTTTATTTAAATTAAACGTGAGTATAAAAAAATAAGTGGAACCAAGAATCGAACAGAATCGAACCAACCCGAGAACAGATGGGTTAGATTGGTTCGGTTCCACATAGGTTTGGTTCTTATTCTCGTTCCAAAATCATGGAACCAGACTACATTGGTTCTGAAAATCGGTTTTTACTATAGAACCGAACCAAAACGACTCATGAAAAGTTGTACTTTGAACAAATTTCTTTGAAAATATATTAGGACACCCAAAATGAAATAATGAGGAATAATTAGCCAGGCATCAAAAAATTGTTTTTAATTTCTAAAATAAAATTGTAGTTATAATTTCTCTTTGGCATGTTTATTTTTAAACATGGAGTTTAAAAAGTATTGTGTTTAAATTGCTATATTATGAAAACAACACAATATATTTATAAAAAAAACTTTTTTTAACTCATAATGATTCATTATTCATAACTTTCATGCATTTATACTTTAATATAACTTACATGAAATACACACACAGTGTATGTGTGTGTGTGTGTGTGTGTGTGTGTGTGTAGTCTATAATATATTATATTTATATAATATGTTTGACATATAAATTTACATATAATTATGCTTATATAAAAGCGTATACATATATCTATATTATATGAGAGGGGGGTGTTTTACTGTTCCAAAAAATTAACGGTTGAGATCGCATTTTTTTGGGCGATCTTATGGTGTGGGATTGTGCCACGTAGGATTGTATCCATTGTGAGGTGGCACTTGGAAAAAAAAACCTTCTACGCGGTGTACCCCGTTTTCCTTCTTTCCCCTACCCTCCGTTTCCCTTCCCCACGATCTGCAAATCGCCTCTCTCTCCCCTCCTCCACCCTCTACCCTCCCCGCTGCACTCCTTGGTTCCCCCCTCCCTCTTTCCACTGCCGACCCGCTCCCCTGCTCCGCCCCCGCCCCTGCTCCGATGCCTCACCTGCTCCACATCACCTTCTTCCACGATTAGGTACGTCCTAAGATTCAGGTTTTGATTTGATTGTTTGTTCCATATTAGGTTTAGATTTGTTTCATACATATATGTGGCTAACTAGGTTTAGCTGTTTCATACATATATGTCGATAATTTGTTCCATATTAGGTTTAGATTTGATTATTTGTTGAATGTGTGTATATGGCTTAAGTTTTCAAATTAGGGCTTCTTCCCCATTTTTGACCTAATGTGGTTCTAAAATTCAGTGGCTTAGGTTTTCAAATTAGGGCTTCTTCCCCATTTTTGACCTAATGTGGTTCTAAATTTCAGTTTCGAAATATGTACCTAAGGGTTTCAAATTCGGACATTTCGTTCTCTCCCACTCTTTTTTCTCGAATAATTGTTGCATTTATGTTCCATATTAATTTGTTACATACATATACGTGGCTAACTAGGTTGAGATTTGATTTGTTCCATATTCGGTTTGATTTGTTCTATATTATTGGGTTTCAATTCGGTTTTCAATTTAGGGCTTCTTCCCTATTTTTTATGGTACGTTGCATTTATGTTTAATATGTACATAATAAATATGGTTCTAATTATGCAGGACTGGAATCTTATATTGGCAATGGATGATATAACCAATTCTGACAAAGTATGTTTCACGAACTGTATAATGTTATTCCATTTTGTGCATGATTCGTATTTGTTTTCGTATTTGTATTTCTTTCACTTATCTATGTTGTTGATTCTTATTTTCCATGATTAACTTTTGTATGCGTTATTACACGTATTTTCTTTTGATTATACTTCATATGTTTTGAAACTATCAGGGAACGACACCTACTTCTGCATGCATCTCGGGTCAGAGACGCCGACGCGAACGAGAAAGATCCCAATAAATATTGTTTCCCCATAAAAAAACTCCAACTATGGCTAAACCATCTTCTATGACTTCTCCGTCATTAATCACCCCTATACCGCAATGTTTCCCTCGGCATAACCAAACCCCCTTATCAAACAAGGGTGTTGTCATCCGGGATGTTTCAGAAGCGGACATCATTCTTAGAGAGGTATTTAAACAAACTTTAATTAGGGTGGAATATACATCACATTCTTGGTCTCTTTCCCATTTAACTTGACTAATATAAGATTTGTATTTTACTTTTTCAGAAGAGAAAATACACGGATCAACTTTCGGTTAACGAAAAGGGTAAAGGGAAAGAAAACCACCCCCTCACTTGGTGTGATTTCTTTCTTCTGTAATGAATTTCAGTTTAATGAATTTCAGTTTATAGTTTTAAAAATGCCGTAATTGCGAATCTTAAATATTTTCATCTATTTAACATGTCAGGAATTATCTTATCACATCTCGGGTCAGAGACGCCGACGCGAGCGAGAAAGATCCCAACAAATGTTGTTTCCCTATCAAACAACTCCCACTATAGATAAACCATCTTCTATGACTTCTCCGTTGTTAATCACCCCTACAACGCAATGTTTCCCTAGACGTAACCAAACCCCTTTAACAAACAAGGGTGTTGTCATCTAGGATGTTTCGGAAGCGGACATCATTCTTAGAGAGGTATTTAAACAAGCTTTAATTAGGGTGGAACACCCATCGCATTCTTTTTCTTGATGGTCCTGACAAGATTAAAACACCTGTACAAGTTGATAAGATTGTTTCTGCAGAGTTTCCTAACAAAGATGAAAATCCAGCCCTTTTTGAAACAATTTTGGGTTGTATGGTCCATGGGCATTGCGGCTTACAGTCTCCTCATGCTCCGTGCATGGAAAATGGTAAATGCACAAAGAAATATCCTCGAGATTTCTCACAGTCGACCACTATGGATAACGATGGGTATCCAATTTATCATCGTATAAATGATGGTTGCGTCTATACTACGGAAAATGGAAAACATGTTGATAATCGAGATGTTGTGCCGTATAATCCTCATCTTTCCAGTATGTTCAATTGCCACATTAATGTTGAAGTTTGTGCAGGTTTGAGATGCGTCAAGTACATTAATAAGTATATCTATAAGGGACATGATCGCACTACTATGATCTTGGGAGGTGGTGATGAAATCCAACAGTACTTGGATGCTAGGTACATTCCCCCCCCCCCCCTCCCACCCCCCGAGGCAGGTTGGAGAATATTGGGTATTCCAATGCATACAGAAAAACCATCTGTTACCCGATTGGAACTTCACCTACCTGGAATGCATCATGTTGTGTTCAATCTAGATGAGTCGATGGATGAAATAGTGCGTCGGGCTTCGACTCAGCGATCTTCTTTGACGACATTTTTTGAATATTGTGCATCGAATGAATCCGCCCGTGCTTTCACTTATCAAGAGTTCCCCCAACACTTTCTTTGGCACAAAGTAACAAAGACTTGGGTTCCAAGGTCACCTACATCACCTTTTTCAATTGGTAGAATGTACTTTGTGAGCCCAAATTTGGGAGAAAGGTTCTATTTGCGTTTACTTCTAACCGTTATAAAAGGTCCGCGTTCATTTGAGTGATTACGGACGGTAAACAATGTCTTACACGATTCTTTCAAGTCCGCATGTGTTGCATTGGTACTTTTAGAAGATGATGATGAATGGGTACAATGTTTGCAAGAGGCGTCGGTTATGCAGACAGGCTATCAACTTCGGCGTGTTTTCAATGTTATTTTAACCCAATGCTCTCCGTTAGATCCTGCTTTATTAGTGGAGCAGTTCGCATCGTGCATATGTGATGACCTTGCTCACAAGTTGTGTACCTCATTTGGAGTTGCATCTCCAACAGATTCTGAAATCAACGACTACGGATTGTATCTTCTAAACGACTTGCTCCAGGAAACCGACAAATCTTTGTCTGATTATCTACCCATGCCTCTCCCTATAAAAAATTGGAGCACTACGGGGGAGAATAGGCTAATATGGGAACATCGACAACTTTAGCGAGATACCGACAATGCTATTGTGCATTCTAACATAGGACGTCTTAATCCGGGGCAATGAAGGGCTTTTGATGCAATTAAGACTTCCGTATTAGTGGCTAAAGGAACAACTTTCTTTTTGAATGGCGGAGCGGGTACGGGCAAGACGTTTTTGTACAATATAATTTCATCCTATTATCGAGGTTGGGAGAAGATAGTGATTACCGTTGCTTCTTCGGGTATTGCTTCATTACTATTGGTTGGTGGTCGTACTGCTCATTCTACGTTTTGTATTCCCCTTGACATTTTCGAAAATTCAAATTGTGGGTTTACAAAGCAATCGATTCAGGCGGAGTTGTTTAAACTATCCAAGTTTATAATTTGGGATGAAGTACCAATGTAACATCGATTCTGCGTTGAGGCTGTTGACCGTACTTTGCAAGATATACTAGATAATAAGAAGCCTTTTGAAGGAATCAGAGTTGTTCTCGGTGGTAACTTTCGCCAAATCGTACCCATAGTACCCAAAGCCATTAGAGAGCAAATAATTGGAGCATCTTTACGTCGATCAATGTTGTGGAAAGATATTGATGCTCTTTCCTTGGAGTTGAACATGCGGCTCAATGGTACCGATGTTGAAACTTTACAATTTTAAAATTTCCTAAATGAGGTATTTCTGTTCCCAATTAATATCACATCTACATATAGATTATTTTTTAATTCTTTACTCAAGAATGTATATTTTTATTCTTTACCAGATTGGGACAAACCCTGAGGAAACTGTCAGCATGCCATCGAAATTACGCCGTTGTAAGAATGTTGAGGACTTAATAGGGATCGTATATCCATTGTTGCACGTGGAGGGCACTGTTACATCTGCCTTCCTTAATGAAAGGATAATTCTCTCTGCTCGAAACGATGACGTAAATGCCATTAATACTGCTGCACTCAATACTTTCCCAGGCGATGCAGTTACGTATTTCGCTACGGATAAAATGTGCCCCGATGCAACTAACCAAGGCATAACCAACCAATTTCCCATGGAGTTTTTAAATGCTCTTAACCCATCGGGGTTGCCACTTTTTAAGTTGGAACTCAAAGTTGGATGTCCCATAATGTTGTTGCGAAATATTGCGCCCAAAGATGGACTTTGCAATGGAACTCGCTTAATAGCCACAAGGTGTGCGGAGCACGTTATCGAGGCCAAAATCCTAACGGGGGATAAATTCGGTACAACTGTATTCATTCCAAGAATCTCCTTAACACCATCCTCTGCTGAAATGCCCATAAAGATGACTCGCCGCCAATTTCCAATCAAGTTAGCTTACGCCATGACTATGAATAAATCGCAGGGTCAATCTGTTAAGTATGTTGGGGTTGACTTGCGAACCCCCGTATTCAGTCATGGCCAGTTGTACGTCGCTTTGTCACGTTGCACGAGTGCTAATCGCATCTCGATCCTCCTTCTAAGTGACGAAGGAAATTCAACAACAAACATCGTTTACCCGGAAGTTCTTTTATAATTACTTGGTGAATAAGGACTCGATATATTCTTTGCTTCGAATCAATTGTCATTCTTTTATAAATTAGTGTTCTTTCTATAAATTTGATCTAATTTTTATTCTTATAATAGGCCAGCAGATACCGCTCGAAGAAGCCCATGTTCATCTGAATCGATCTTGCTAAGAGGTACATTACGCATCAATCATCACTTATGAATAAATATGTTGCATATATGCAGAAGCTGTATGCATATATGCAGCATACTGTCTGGTTACTCATATATGCAACATATATGCATACTCATATGTGCATACAGTGATGGATCGAGCAGGTCTAAATTGGATCGTGTATTTATGGATCGAGCAGGTCTGAATTCGTTTAGATCTTCCTTTTTCTATTTTCTTTTATTTCGGATCGAGCATTTTTTGATCGAGAGATTACTTATTTATCACTGTATCTTCCTTTTTCTTTTTTCTTTTATTTCGGATTTAGATTGCTTTTATGCATATATCTGCATATATGCAAGCTTCATATATGCATATATCTTGCATATATGCTGCATATATGCAACCATATATGCATATATGCTTGCATATATGTAACCATATATGCATATATGCAAGATATATGAATATGTGGCTGCATATATGCATATATGGCTGCATATATGCAAGCATATATGCATATATCTGCAGCATATATGTAGCCATATATGCAGATATATGCATATATGCACCCATATATGCATATATGCACCCATATATGCTGCAGATATATGCATATATGCAGCCATATATGCATATATCTCCAGCATATATGCAGCTATATCTGCATATATCTGATAAATCTTTCGTCAATGGTTTCTCCAAAATTCCTTAACCATGGTATGAGGCAACTTGGATTCTCTATAATTTAAATAAAAAATTCTTAATTTTCGCTTTTACTTTTCTTTCCATCCAAATTTTCTTAACGACCAAACAAAGGAAATGGTTTCCTTCAAATTTGCATATATTTTCAATCATGGATTCTGAGGTCAAATAGGATGTCAAGTTTTTCCTTTTTTAATAGTAACATGTTTACCCAACCATACTACTGTGCAGCATATAGTTAATCAGAGTGAACTAGGTTCATGGAATCTCTTCCACCAATCAACTTATTAGAGAAAAGTATTCTTGTAGAGAATGTACAGAATGTATGTGCCTTGATCACAAGTTTTCCTCATGAGCGGATATGCTTTATATGACTTTGGTTTCAAAATAATTATATTTACTTGGTTAAAAATCAACTGCTTGACAGGTATTGATGGTACGGTTGGAGTTCGATCTGGCTCAATTCCTTCTTGCAGCATGTAGGGGACAACTGAGTCGTGTCACTCACAATAGCGAGAAAAATTCTTATACTAAAGAACCAATTTGTTATCTTCAATATAAACGTTACGAGGCAATAGTGTATTTCACAATGCTGTCAAATTGTTATACTTTGACCCTGTTTTGAGATACACTTTACTGTCATATTGGTATACATGTTTAAATCATACAATGTGTACACCAATTTCTTATAATGAATATCAATAGTGTATCTCAAGCTTTCAGCAGTGTGTATATAAATCTAACAACAAAGTGTGTTCCGATTTAAACACTGTGTATATGCTTCATTATTTGTTTATGATGCTACATTGATTGAGTTTTACTCACCTAAATGCAGAGCCTACAATTCACTTCACCCAAATGCAGACTCTGCAAATGCTTCAGTAAGTGTGTTCCGATTTAACCGTCTTTAACCCCAACCATGTTCATGCCACTACTAGCAGTTACAATCCCTTCAAGTTTGATTGTAATTTCTTATTTGATTCATTATTAATATTCAACATTATATACATGTGTTATCTTATGGACCTTTTATTGGGCAGGTATTTTCATTGACTGTGCAGGTCCGTTAGTTATTGGCATCCTATCTACTTGGGAAACGCAAAGGTGGACATTTTTAGTATGTTTTTCAACCTCTAGCGGTATACAATTTACTAATTTTGTGTTTTTTCTATTATAGCTACTCCCTGTTTCTAGCTCACATATGTTTCTTCGAAGACTAAATTTTTCATTCTTGCTTTATTATTCTTTAGGTTTTCTTTGAAAAGTTTTCATATTTGTGAAAATACCAGTATATATGTAATACACTCTCTCTTTTGATATCTAGAATCAAAACTAACATTTATCCCTATTTCATTTCATTTTATTCTTTTGATATATCTATATATACACAAGTAACTAATGTTTTTCTAACTTGACATGATTGCGAGGTTTTCTCCTTTCATCAGTGGATGACTATGCAGCCTAACAATTTTTACAAAATTGCGAGCTCTTCAAAGATATGTATATAAAAGAAAGATAATATGTTGTTGCTTATGGAAAGAGGAAAACTCAGACTAAATCAAGAAATTCCATCGGCCAACAAGCCCTTAGCCTTGGCGAATGATGATCATCAAAAAATCTACCAAGGTTCAAACCCGAGGTGATAACTGACTTTGGGTCAAATGAAGGAGCTCCTCGGGCTGCAGCTAGGAAGTAAAGGGGTAATATTAAAGCCAATCAGTTTCTGGATTTGGCCTTGGATGCTGTAGCTGATGGAGAACCCAAACAGCATGTTAATCCAGAAATAGAGATTGTACCACATGCTTCTGTGAGGAAAAATTTGCATCACCCATAGAGGTGTCAAATGAAGTCGAAAAGACTCCGGAGGACCAATTTTTAAAAGAAGTAGATTTACACCTAGCATGTACTTATGCCTCATGAGATTCTCCGTTGCTTAATACTAAGATAGGTAATACTGAAATTACACCTAGCATGTACTAAGACAAGATATTTTGATCGTTGATTTACATATTTTTATGCTCTCCCTTCCCCGTACTAATTTACTTTTTTATTAATTCAACCGTTCCCACTCAGATATTAATTTTCAAGTAAGATTGAGTTCATACTTAAGAAGTTTGTTTCGTTGTATAATTTGTTAGAGGAATTTGAGCTTTTTAAATATTGTTAGATTGGTCGTTACCCCTTAAGGTGGGTGGATAGTTCAATAAATAGAGGAGATTATGCCCGTTTTTTTTTAAATTGACACTTTCTATATTTCATGTTATATCTGAATTTATAGGATGAATTTAGACTATTTGAATATTGTTGGACTATTTATTATTTGTTAAGTAGGGTGGATGATCCTATAAATAAAAGATATTATGGCCAATTTTTTTAAAATTACACTTTGTTTTGTTGGGGAGCGAAGTTATTGTCGTTTTCTGATTACGTAGTTTGAGAATTTTCGTTGTGCCTTCAGGCACGGGCATTCCGCTAATATATATATATCATCATCCATACTCATGACCATATGTACATATCATATCTGATATACAATGGCTATGCACATAAAATACCCGGCTATATATATCGCCGATAAAGCTGCACCATGCTATCATCTTCCCAGTGCCCGACTCACGTAGCAATACTGGGGACCACCATGGTGGGGCTGAACGACACCCATCTCGTGGTAAACTCACACATACGACGTCTCGGGAAGCGGTCATAGCTCCTAACCTCCAATGAGATGAAACATACCCACCACGTCTCATCCCAAAAATATAAATCACATAATAACACACAGGACGACTATGACCTGGGGAATATCCACACCCTACTCCTCGAGCCAGGATGCTCACCCTCTGGGCGGAAACTTCCGAATGATAGCATGAGCGGGGTATGCTTAACCACATAAGTATATATATCTTTCACATACACAATATACATGCATCCATATGATCCCATCATATGATCAAACATTAAACCATTACATAAGGTTTAAATATTCATACCATGTATATACACAACATAAATATATCCATATATTCATATATATATAGATATATATACATATATTCACATATCTTTATATCTATATATAAAAACTAATTCTCGTTCATATGTATAAGATATCTAAACTCGGCTATAAGTATACATAATCCTCAATATACAAGCCGTCACCACAAACTCATTTAATTTACCTCGATATGTGAATACAATCCCTCACTTGAAGCATATTCATTCATTTTTCCTATGATGAATAGTCTCCCAAACAACATACGGATACATACATACATATATATATATATATATATATATATATGTATCCAACATTAGGGTTATCACCCAAAGTTTAGTGTAGGAAACCATCACTACACATACCATCTATACCCGAAAGCATATTAATACTTCCAATACAAATTTTGACTAAAGGTACACACCTAACCAAAAGTTTACAAACCTCAACTTATCCCTACCTCATTTCAAGTGTTGGAATTCCAATGATTATTTCCACACAATTATGTGTATACTATCTTGACTAGAATTTTACTACCGTCTATTCTAGTTGATAGTATGATCCAAATCGTTCCCAATTTCATCTACGGTTCAATTGATCTTTTGAACCCTTATTCCTATTGGGTTTACCAATTGTTCCTTAATTCAACCATTTCTAAGGATACGTGACCCCTCTCTCTCTCATTAGTCCCTAATTGTAACTTAATAGAATCCTATCACTATAAGGATTCAACGTTGAATATCGGCCTAGAAATTTCCAACGTACCCTCACAACTCTCTCCAAGAGTTCTTAACCTCCCATCATATCTATACTCACCTTTGATTTATAATTAGGATTTCCAACCCCAATGAGGTTTCCCACTGTCTCCATAAACATACACAACTCCAATGTATACATGTTAACATATACCTTCCTTAAACTATTTAAAGAAGTCCCCAAAATCATAATATGTGAGAAACCCCCTATAAATATCCAAAACTTATCTCTTACATCAAAAGAGAAAGCCCCAAATCAACAAACCCAACCAAAAAGGGTTATAAATCCTTCTATAAAAAAATTCCTCAAAATGCCCTGTTTCCGAATCGATTCGGCCCAATTCCGAATTGATTCGGCCTAGCGAATCAATTCGGCCTCCAAGGCGAATCGATTCGGGTCCAAAGACCTGGGCTTCTGTCTCAGGCCGAATTGATTCAGCTTGGGTCCGAATCGATTCGGTAACAGAGACCTGGGACTCTGCAACATTCCGAATCGATTCAGAAAGAGGTCGAATCGATTCGGCCTGTTCAGCAGGCTACGAAATGGTTATTTTTCTATAAAAACCTAATTTCCCAAAAATTCCAAATCAACAATTTCTAAGTATAAATTGTAACCCAACCATGTTTCCAACATCAAAACACATCCTATAATTTCACCTCATTAATTTATACCCCTTAAACCCATGTGTAAACATCAATTTCAAGATTTAAACCCAAAAATCTAGGTTTTGATATTTATACCCAAAAACCATTTCTTTAACCCACAAATTATGAAATCAAATACACAAATGACTTATTTAGCAAGATTAAACACTTGCCTCAGATTTGTAGAGGTTGGATCGTCCTCGATGTCGCGGTTGGGCCGTAAATCTCCAAGCTTTCCTTCATCTCTCTCTTCCTTTCTTCTTCTTCCTCTTTCTTTCTTCCTTCTCTCTCTAGGGCTTTTTCTCTCATTCTCTCAAATGAGAATGGCTTAATCCGTAAGCCTCTTAAATCCCTTAAAACATAAGTCCCAATTTTAATTGTTAATACCCACCTTAAATGACTCGTTTACTCCAATTCGAGTCAAACTGACTTAAAAATTGTAGAGGGGGCTTGAAGCTCAGCGTGGCAACTCAAGCGTGGCATCTTGGCGAGGCAGCTCAGCGTGGCAACTCAAGCGTAACATCTTAGGAAGGCAGCTCAGCGTGGCAACTCAAGCGTGACATCTTGGGAAGGCAGCTCAGCGTGGCATCTTGGCGAGGCAGCTCAGCGTGGCAACTCAAGCGTGACATCTTGGGAAGGAAGCTCAGCGTGGCAACTCATACTTCAGCTTGTTGTGTTAATCATATTGTACCTTTGATTACATTCACTGTAAGGCTGTAACGGTTGTAATGGCATAACGATAATGATAATGCAGTTTGGGTGAGGTCAAACGGTACTCACGAGAGACCAGGCATGGCAGGACCTGGGAAGGCTTTCATGCCCTATCGAATGACCTCACCATGGGAACTTTAGAGGGACTTGGTTTGGAGGATTGAGAAGTAATGCACCGTTGGGGCTTGTCCTGACCATCTTAGATACACCTGGTAAAACACCGAAGGACCCTGACCGTGGAACCTCAAGCGGAGCAGCTTGGAGTTCCATCGGGCATTGAGTTATGGACCAAACGACCCTCTACTTAATGTCACATCTACTGTGGGTGATGTCACTAGCCATCTAAACAATGTCAGACATGCACTTGAGTAAACCACCGTGGTATTTGGGGCTGTCAGGCAGTTGGTGAGCCACCTCTGCGACAACAACCCCCTGACACACAGTGGTTAGGCAAAAGGAATGTCTTGGCATTTAATGTTTATGACGTGGAGACAACTAGTACATCAGGCATTTAATGTTGTGACATAAAGTATGAGGGATGTCTTTCATAGTCTTTAATGACTGAGTTGCCTCGGTGGTGGTGTGGGGGGGCTATTTAAGGACCCCAACCACCTTTGAGGAAGATATAGACTTTAGGAGAATTCAGAAGTTATTGCAAAATCGGAGAGCTTACTCACTCACCATTGTCATTTATTATAAAGCTTTTAATACTTGACAGAGATTCTTGAGGGTGTTTGGTGTGTTTCTACCTGCCTATCAGGGTGTATCTAGGGTGCTTACTTCTCCCTCCCTCTAGCTAAGCCACTTCTAAAAGTCCATTAGCATGACCTGAGTTATACACGAGAGATTTGAGAGTTTAAACTGAGTTCATCTTCATTGAGTTTGTGTGTGCATTTCCTATAATTAATCCAGGGTTTTGGCTAATTTAACTTGTGATTACCATACTCAATAGGGGTTACGCCTCCATATATAATCTAAAGTACCCTCTTACATTTGGCGACTCTGCTGGGGAGGCATCCTTCTAGAGAAGGAGTATGGCGCAGGATAATGCTACTAGAAGACTCAATTTCGATGACATACAGCATAATGAAGAACAGGCTGCGAGGGAGCAGGAGGCCCTAAGAGATGGGGCTCCTCGAGTAGAGGTACCGCTGGCTCCAACAACGATAGGCGTCCCAGGGGTGGCACGACCTTCCACGAGCGCGGGGCTGGGACCGGCCCAGATGGCGCTCCTCATGAGCAAATTTTACGAGTTTTTGCAAACCCCAGTAGCTTCAACTATACTGGGAGGATTGGAGACTAATGCCTTCGTAACACCAGGAGTGGCCCCAGGGGCCCCACCAGGGGCAAGCATTACGGGAGCGGTCCCAGCAAGTGTACCCTCTGTTGTGAATCCCACTGCGGCGGCTCAGGAGTTTCAACGGCGCAACCGATAACGTTCGCTCCGGTTGCAACGAGCGCTCAACCGTCTGCTCCGCTGCAGGTGGCCCCTGTAGCCTCGCCCTTGGAAGAGATGAGAAAAGAGATGCAGAAGGAGATGCTGAAGTTCATGCAGTCTTCCTTGCAGGCTGTGGGCGAGGTGGCAGTGGTCTACGACGACTTCCGGACACCCTACCCCCAGGAGTACAACGACGAACCCTACCCGAAGGACTATATTCCCCCTACCTTTGAAAAATACTCAGGGAAGGGTGGGAACCCGAAGGAACACATTAAGCGTTTCGTTGAACACTTGGGGGCGCATTGCAATGATAAAAAGCTTAGGCTGAGGGAGTTTTCCAAATCCCTGACTGATAAAGCATACACTTGGTACTCTCACCTACCGCCCAATAGTGTTTCCACGTGGGAGGATATGCATGTATTGTTCGTTCGAAAGTTCTTCTTGGCAGAAGATGAGTTCACCTTGACCCAACTTGGCAGGGAAAGGCAAAGGCCAGGAGAGGAGGTAGTGGCTTACATCCGAAGGTTTAGGGAAAGGTCCCTCGACGTGAGGGAAGAAGCCAAGGAGGCTAGGTTACTACAAATTTGTGCTGAGGGATTACTTCCTGAGTATATTTGTCACCTGATCAATGAGACATGCGAGGGAACATTTTCAGCATTCTTAAAATCCGCAAGAAATATATCTTTGGTGGTGCGACCTAGCCCGGTAGTAGCTCCCATGATGTTCAGACAGCCGATACAACCCGTCGGGCAAGACCTCAGGCCCCACGGGTGGGATATGTCGAGAGAGAGGATGGGGGCAAGGCCTAGAGGAAGGACAACAAAAGAAAGTTTGGAAGGGATAGAGAAGACCCGCCACCGTTGCCTTGTACGGTGGAGGAGGCTGTGAGTTGCTATAACGCAATGGTACAAGGCGGAACGGTTTACGCACCGAAAGGCGTCCCGGAGGAAGAACCCGACGCGGCAACCAGGGCCAATCCCAAATATTGTCAGGTTCATCGAAAGGTCCAGCATCCAACAGAAAGCTGTTTCACGCTACGAAGAATCATCGACAAATACATGAGGGCGGGAACATTACAAATCCCCCCGCGGAACGTTAACAATAACCCGCTCCCGGCGCATGAGGCCAATGTTGTAACGGCCTATGATAAGGAGGCAAAGCGGGAGGGGAGAGGGGCAACAATGGAGTTCGATAAATCACTGGAGTATTGCACTAGGGGAATGGCTAACGTAGTTCTGGCGTATGATGAAGCAAGTGCTAGGGACGTAGAAGACGCCTATAGCGTTGAGGGCGAGGAAACGGACCCAGTCATAGAATATAGCGCAGTTTCAAAATCCCCAAAGTTCGCTTGGTTCTTCGATCAAGTGGGGATACCAAAGGAGAGAAGACTGGAAATAACCCGAGCAATCCTTGACATCGCGAAGAAGGACGCGGTTCCCTCGTTGAAATAGAGGGGACCCATGGCAAGGCTGGTGAAAAAGTTCCTATCAGAGGTGACCTTCAGCGATGCAGATAGAGCTGTAAGGTTCCCTCATAACAGGCCCTTGTACGTAACGGCCAGTATCAACGGGGTTAGTTTTGCAAGAACGCTTATGGATGGGGGTGCTTCCATCAACATTATGCCGATCAACTCCTTCCACGCAGCTAATATCCCAGAAGAAAGGTTGGTCCCCATGCCTCTGGTAATCTCAGGGTATGACAACCAATCTTCCAAATCCATTGGGTATGTGAATGTGGGAATTGTAATGGGAAATCTGAGTTCCCACATCAAGTTCCACGTAATAGAAAGCGCAACTTCCTATCATTTACTAATAAGAAGAGTGTGGATGCACAATCAAGGTTTAGTTCCTTCAATATATCATCAATGCGCCAAGGTGAATGTCAAAGGAACAGAAGTGACCATTAGGGCTACAAAAAGGCCTTTTGCTATCGAGGAAGCTCACTTCGTAGATGCAGCCTTTTATACGGAGTTGGAGGAGGATGCTCGAGTCCTAACGAGAAGAATGGAGGGGGCATGGGTTCCCTCGATCAGAGATAGAATGGGGACTCTGAACGAGCAAAGCAAAGAAGCCGCGAGTAACGAAGGGGTGAGGGCCGAAGAAACCCATCAGGTGATCCCTCGACCCCAAAGTACCACGAAGCAGCTCAAAAACAAAGTAAAGCTTAGAGTGGATCCGGTGGAGCATGAGGTCCAACGGCAAAGCGTACTGAGTCGCTTTTCAGGGGGAAGAATCGCTGAGGCTTCGAGAGAGAGGAAAAGGAAGGCCGTGGCGACAGTTACCAACAGGCAATGCAAGAAGGTGGTCACTGAAGAGGGGAAGGTGGTATACCGTTTATAGCGATGTGAGCGGGCAGCCGAAGAGACTGAGGATGGGGCTGACCCGTTATATGAGTGTTTTTTGGTGGATCAACAGGGACAGTGTATGGTGATAGACAACTCCAACATACAGGAGTTCGTGGTAGAGGTCGCCGAAGAACCAGACTACATGGCAAATCAACCAAGGCCCCAGGCACAAGAGTTGGAGCAGTTGAACCTGGCAGGAGAAGGGGAAGACCCAAGGCCCATCTTCATCGCGAAGGATCTCGGTAAGGAGAAACGAGAAGCCTTGGTTGGGCTAATCCGGGAGTTCATAGATGTCTTTGCATGGAAGTATACCGAAATGGAAGGACTAGATGAGGAAGTGAGCTGCCACAAGCTAAACGTGATGCCTTCAGCCATCCCGGTGAAGCAGGCAACAAGGACTTATAAACCGGAGTTGGACTTGAAGATTAAGGAAGAGGTTCAGCGTTTGTTGGCAGCAGGATTCATCAAACCAATACAGCATCCCATTTGGCTATCTAGCATTGTGCCAGTAGGGAAAAAGGACAAGAGTCAAATAAGGATCTGTGTGGATTTTAGAGATTTGAACAGGGCTTGCCCCAAAGTTGAGTTCCCTCTACCCTCCATTGATAGCTTGATAGATGCCACGGCTGGGCATGAGATGTATAGCTTCATGTATGGGTACGTAGGGTACAACCAGATCAAGATGGACCCCGCGGACGCAGAGAAAATGGCATTCAGAACCCCGTTGGGCAATTTCATGTACAAAGTAATGCCGTTTGGACTTAAGAATGCGGGAGCTACTTATCAAAGAACAATGATGGCCATTTTTCACGATTTCTTCCACAAATTTATAGAATTCTATGTGGATGATTTGGTCATCAAATCGAAGAAGGAGGAGTCCCACCTAAACGACTTAAAGAAGGTGTTTACTCGATGTAGGAAGTATAAATTAAGGATGAACCCATTGAAGTGCGTCTTTGGAGTAACAAGCGGGAAGTTTCTAGGCTTTGTGGTTGATCGATAAGGGGTGCAGATGGACCAGGATAAACAACGCGCGATCTTAGAGATGCCGTGCCCAAGAACGGCGAAGGAGCTAAAAGTTTCCTCGGCAAAGTCTCCTACCTCAGAAGATTTGTACCGGGATTGGTCAAGGTAACACACCCGTTGATGCAGCTGCTGCGAAAGAACACAAAGTTCAGGTGGGAAAAGGATCACCAGGAGTCTCTTGATGAGATGAAGAAGCTGCTCGTTTCACCACAAATCATGGTTCCTCCACAGGTAGGAGTACCGTTGCAGCTGTACCTCACCTCCACTACAAGGTCCGTTGGAGCTTTGCTGGCACAAGAGATTGACGGGCAAGAACGGCCAGTGTATTACCTCAACAGGATCATACATGGGCCAGAGATTAGATATAGCAACCTAGAAATGCATTGTTTGGCCTTAGTCTTTGTAGCACAAAAACTTAGACATTATTTTATGTCTTTTACAATTCATATTGTAACTAGACGTGATCCTATTAAGTATTTGTTGGCTAGAACTATCTTGATTGGCAGGGCAGCTAGGTGGTTCCTTATTCTCTCCGAATATGATTTAAAGTGTGTGGTTCCTCGTGCTATCAAGAGCCAGGCGTATGCTGATCTGTTGGCAATATTTCCATCAGGAACGTTTGAACCACCTAAAGAAAACATTCCGGGAGACGACTTACAAGCCAACTATCTGGATGCAACCAATGAGGAATGGACGATGCAGTTTGATGGGTCTTCGGCAGAGAAAAAAGGAGGGGCAGGGGTCATCCTTTCAAAAGGAACGGAGGAGATTTGCCTTTCCTACAAACTAGATTTCCCTTGCTCCAATAACGAAGCAGAATACGAAGCGTTGGTACTAGGGTTGCTGGAGGCTCTTCGAAGGGGAATTCGTTCACTCTGCATCAAGGGTGACTCGAACTTAGTAATTCAGCAAGTTAACGGAGAATATGCGTTGAAGCACATGAGTTTGGTGCCGTACAGAACGATCATTCAAAGGCTCCTCCGCCAGTTCCATCGGACCAAAATTAGAAGACAACCCAGAACGATGAACCGTCATCCAGACGCTTATGCCACTATTGCTCAAAAGATGGTCATGAGGAGCGATACGACTATCGTTACGATCCAACGAAGAACAGCTCCTTCGGTGGTGCAATCAATACTACCGATGGACGAAGACGCGGATTGGAGAAGAGACATTAAGAAGCAACTGGAGTCTGGTGAGGGGGCGATGCGGCTAGGAGAGCTGGCCCAATATTTTACATGCCAGGGAAATCTCTATTTCAGAAATACAGGAGGATGGTTGTCAAGATGCGTCAGCCCCGAGGAGGCCGAGCAAATATTGAGGAAAACGCATGAGGAGCATTGCGAGACGACTGAGATACCTCTATATAGGAGAATTCAAAGGGAGGGCTATTTCTGGCCTAGAATGAAGCAGGATGTGGCAGAGCTACAACGAAAATGCAACAAGTGTCAGCTATTCTTCGAAGCAGCTGAATGCCATTTTATTGAAGCTCAAACGGACTGGAGGTAGCCCTACATCGACTTCATTCTGGAGGGGGTTGTCCCAACGGAGAAAATAGATGCAGTGGGTCTAAGGCGAAGGGCTCCAAGGTTCTACGTCCAGGAGGGGCAGCTTTATCGAAAGGTGTACTTTAATAGGCCCTTGCGATGTGTCACGAGGGAAGAAGCAGTGGAGGTCCTCAAACAAGCACACGATCCAGCACACATAGGAGGGGCTAAGTTGTATGATCAGTTGATGACGTTGGGGTATTATTGGCCAACGATGGAGAAAGACTCTGCTGAGTTCGTCCGAAAATGCAAAGCTTGCCAACTTCATGGAAATATGATCCATGACCCATCGGTGGACTTACACTCTCTGTCAACACCCTATCCATTTCATACTTGGGCATTTGACCTAGTGGGGGCAATACACCCTTCTTTAAGAGGTAAGATATGGATACTGGTAGCAACAGAGTGTTTTACAAAATGGGCCGAGGCAATACCACTCAAACGGGCAACGGCTGGGGTGATGAGCAACTTCATCAGAGAATACATCATTTGCCGTTTTGGGATCCCAAAAGTAATTCTCTCAGATAATAGGACCCCCTTCGTCAATTCTGAAGTAACAATGCTCACGGACAAATACTCCATTGTTCATCACACTTCAACGGTGGCATATCCAAAGGGAAATGGTCAGGCCGAAGCAACTAACAAAACCCTGATTAATATTTTGGCCAAAATGATGGAAGACTTTCCAGGGGCATGGGATGACAAGATACCAGCTGTCTTGTGGGCCTATTGAACAACCAAGCGAAAACCCACAGGATACACGCCGTTCTCTCTTGTCTATGGGGCTGAGGCAATCCTCCCAGTAGAATTAGAAGTTCCCTCTGCTCGTTATGCCTTGAGAAGTAGCATGCTCCCTCATAGTAGGCATGTACAGCTGGAAGCGTTGGATGAACACAGAGATAACTCGATGCAACACTTTCAAATATATACGAAACAACTCTCCAGGGCATATGACAACTTGGTGAGACCAAGGAAGTTCGTGGAAGGAGACCTCGTATTGAAAGCGGCAGTGAGGCACATCAGGGGACTTCCTATACCAAAGTTCGCAGCCAACTGGGAGGGACCTTACGTTGTGAAGGAAGCGCATGACTCAGGTTATTGCTTAATTTCGAAGATAGAAGAAGACAAGCCATTTAAGATTAACAATAAGTGGCTGAAGGTTTATCATGTGTAAAATAACCAAGTTTGAGCTGATGTTATATTGTTATAAATATACAAGTTTTGGGTGACATTTTTTTTTAGAATAAATAATTGCAGAAACACAAAACTCTATAGCACACAACAGCAGTCATAACACATGAAGGGATTGAAAAGTATGCGTTCTTCATTCATAAACAATAGAGTATTACAAAATTTCCTTTGGAAGCTATTGTCCAAGAATTACATAGAGAAAAAGAAGTAACTAGCCTAAAAGAAAAGATAAGTCCGAGGAAGAGAAAAAATCTCCAGGCAGGCCCGAAGAAGCTGCTGTGAAAGCCCGTTGGGCGTTAATGGAAACCTCCAGCCTCGTTTGAACTTGCGTACGTTCGATCAGAAGTCTCTCACGTTTCAGTTTGGCCAGGCACAAAGCTTCTTCGGCATCCTTCACCTCTTGATCCACGGCTTCCAAAAGAGGGGCCAATAAGACCAACCTAGCCTCCTCAGCTTCCTGGTCCTCCTGGTGCTTTCGTAACACTTCCCTCTGGCCAATCAGTTGCTGGTTCTTCAAAGTCAGATACGTTATAAGCCAGTCAAAATGGAAACCATCATGTCCCAACTCCTTCAGAAAACCTAGAAATTGGTTGAGAAGGGATCTGGTAACACTGGCAGTGGGGGTACTGGCAATTTCAGCAACAACGATCGCCATGCCTTGCAGTCTGTGACTCATCACATGAATATTTGAGCACAGGCAATCCGGTGTGAAGGTCTCAGGATGGCGATCCACCAATTGTTCAATCACCAGGCGATGGTTGACGGGCATTTGAGGAGACTGCTGAAGCACCATGAGGCAGAACGAGTGAGGAGCTAGGTCAGGAAGAGGCAATTCGCACCCAGATTCGCTCTCGGCTGCAGCACCAGTCGTAGAACCTTGATCATCATGAATATAATTTTTTGAAACATCAGGTTCTTGGAAGGGCGAACCTACAGGTGAGAGAACCGGGGGCGAATTTTCTCGAGCAACCTGAAAAGAAAAAGCCCAAAAGGTGGAGATTATATAAAAATCTTAACAAGCGCTTTCGTTGTTAAGTCACCGTTATAAGGTGGAGTTTATGAAAAATCTTAACAAGTGTTTTCGTTGTTAAGTCACCGTTATAAGGTGGAGTTTGCGAAAAAATCTTAACAAGTGTTTTCGTTGTTAAGTCACCGTTATAAGGTGGAGTTTATGAAAAATCTTAACAAGTGTTTTCGTTGTTAAGTCACCGTTATAAGGTGGAGTTTGCGAAAAAATCTTAACAAATGTTTCCGTTGTTAAGTCACCGTTATAAGGGGAAGTTTAAGAACAATCTTATGAAAAATCATAAGATGGAGATTATGGAAAATCTTAACAAAAGATAGCAAGAAAAATATACCTCAGTCACAACGGGAGCATTTGAGGCAGCCACAGGGACAGGAACCGTTGGGGGAGCGATTATTACCTCAGATGGCATAACGGGGTCCCTGGATGCAGAAGCCTCCACGCTTGACCAAACCTGATCACCCGTATAGGGCACAAGGGCCAGCATATTGGGTTCATCATGAGAAGACACTGAGCCCTCAAACAAAGCCACGTCCGGAGGGGGTGTAAACACACCAACCTGGGCCCTCACTACAGGAGTTGGTGCAAGATCAGGAGAAAACTGCGCACAAAGCCAAGTGTTAGAAAAGAAGAATGGGCACAGAAAATATGAAGAAATATCTCGACGTGTTACTTACCTCGGTTATGGTGCTAAGCAAAGGAATGACAGTCGGGGGCCTCATCAGCATCGTTGGAAGAAGAATGCTTGCCAACAACGAGGACATTTCCACCTGGGGTACCCAAAACATATCACACTTCAGTAAGCCAATTACGAAAAGAGTATGACCGAAAGGACTACAACAAATAAATTATAGATCACATCATACCTCGGGCTCACTCTCCTCAACAAGTACAATGGGCAGAGGAACCTCAGGTGAGGCCTGTAAAGCTGAAAGGACCAAAGGTGTTATCTCGGGATGTGCCACTTCGGGCAAGGTTACCACTTCAGGCGAGGAATCACTCGCATGATCAACATCATCACCTCCCACAATAACTTCCCTCGCACGTTGGCTGACTCCACGACGAGAATACGTAAGCCCTGTCATGGGGGAACGGGGAGGAGTCACATCGGTATGAGATGCACCGAAGCGTCCCCCCATAAAAGGGCTCACGGGAGGGCTGGAAGGGTCTGGTCTTTCTACTTCAGCTCCCTGCACCCCCTGCACCACAATTGTCAAAGTATATGTATAAGTAAAGATAGTCCTCCTTAAGCAAAAGGGCAATAATAACTAAGTCAGCCATACATACCCCCGATTCAGAAGGAGAACGAGAAGACACAACCACGGGCGAAGTGGGAGGAGTGGCAGCAATTAAGGGGGCAGGGGTGGATTGCACCTCAGGGGTCAGGTGTACTTCAGGAGTCCGTTTCTTCTGGGACTTGGTGCCCAGAGTCTTCTTCCTCGAGCTAGCTGCACCAATGCTGACCCCTTGAGGAACCCTGGAACTCCTCCTCTTTTTAGCCGTTGGCTCTGAAGGATCCACCACCACCGTGGGTAAAGCAACGGAGGAAGGGACAACGACTGCATGCCGTTGATACTCAGCATTTATTCGGTCCAGTTCTGCCTGGGCCTCCCTCCTCACACGCTCAGCCATCTCAACGGGCATGGGAGGAGGAACGGAGGCTATGGGAAGAGCTGCCACGGGAGTTTGGGGCTTCTGGGACTTCGACTTCGATTTCGATGTCCCACTCTTGGCCGTTCTTGTTTTTTTAGCAAGAGGTTGAGAAGCCCCCTCATCGGTAGTAGCTGCAGCAGATGGGGCAACCTTCTTTACAGCAGCAGTTTTGGACTTTGGCGTGGCAACTGGGACCATGGCACAAAGTGGGGGAAGCTCGTTGGGAGGTGCTTTGTGGGTTGAACTTAGAGGGAACTCTATCCCAAGCACAGAGTTTCCCTTTAGCCCCAACTCTAGGGCCGAAAATGAGCAAACAGGAGGGTACACCGGCTCTCGCTCGATGAACTTAGCAATTTCAGCTAGTTGTCTTGGCCAATATTTGGTGGCAAACAGAGGGGTCACATCCCCATGCCTAGTAATACTAGGAACGGTGACACGCCCAGCCATTGCTGAGGATATCCCCCACGCAGCAGTTGAAGAAAACAACGAACATGACTCGCCAAAGGAAACTTTGGGGTTTGATGATTGGAAAACTGGACGTGGCACCCCCTGGTCAAACCCAAACTGACGGCTGCATCGGTTGGGGTTATAATGCTCGCTCGAGTATCCCCACTCGGTGTAGGAGGGCAGATATCCAGGAGAAAGAAGAAGAACTATAGCCAGCGAGGGGTCCTCGATGTCAGGAGAGGGATCCCGTATCATTCTGGCATCAAGATGAAAAGACTTACAAGTGTGGAAAAAGGCCTCTTCTTGATAAGGCCTCATAACGAAGCTCTCAAAACGGTCAATCACTGAAATCAACTCCTTTCGGCTTTGCCTCTTATGGTAAATGAAGGACCGAGGAGGCAGAATCGATTCAGCCGAAGGAGGTCTGTTGGACTTGGCCGCTACGGCAGGAAAGCGGAAGTAAAGAAAGCTAGTCAGAAGCACACTATTGGCAAAATTGGCCAAGTTATAATGACCAATGGAGCGTTCCATATCGAATAAAGTCCTGTCCAACCAGGTGTACAAGGATCCCAAGGCAATTGCAGCCAGGGGAAGCTTTATGCCTCGAGCTAAGCGAAGGGACAGGTTGATAAGGTCCCTTCGGGGTTGGTCGTTGGGCTTTCCCGTCAAAAAGAAGCGGGAAAGAATCACAAGGATGTAGGCGGGAAGTTCCAACGGTGTACCTTGACCAGGAGCACCTGCTGAAGAACTGCCTTCACCAGAACCCTTGAAGAAATAACTAATCAAGGGAGAAAAAGTAGCTTTGTTGGATGAGCCAATGCAACTTCGGCATATACGATCCAACTCCAAACGATCGACAGTCTCTTGGGTATCAAGGGCCTCATCGGTGTAGGGCTCATGACCTGTTGCATCGAGGCCCAAAAGCTCGCACACGTCCTCCAAAGTGATGGTGAACTCGCCCCACGCAGCGATGAACGTATGAGTAGTCACGTTCCATCGATAGATCAAGACAGGAAGGGCAGCATTGTTCTTTGAGATAGTGAACTCACCAAACCATTTATCCCGTTGCAGCCCAATCTTGGTGAGGATATCAGCATAGGAACTCTGCATGTGAGAGTTCCAGGCAGCAAAGTGGGCGGGGGATCCCCCGGGTGCTTCGAAATCAATGTGGGACCATGGAAAGTCCCCTCGCTCTAAGCGAAATCTCAGAGTTCCTTCTGGGGGAAAAAATCCCCACTTAGACACCTCTTCGTCTTCATCACCCAGCAAGAGGGTGTCAAACTTGGAGGAAAAGTAGACAGCCTTACAGGCAATAGCAAATCCATCACCCTCCCCAAAAATGGGAGAGCGACGGTAAAATCTCAGCTGTTCTTGGCGAGCAGCACCCAGGGTGGAGGCAGCAGTGGTGGTGGCAGACGGAACACTGGTGGAGGAAATGGTGGGGTTGCTTGAAGACGCCATGACAAACAGTGAAGCTGTAACAAAGAAAGCTTCAAGATAAAAGGGATTGAAAGCAACAATGGAGACGGACGATCACAAGTAGTGTTATAGCTCTTTGCAATAATGGCGTATCTCTCTCTCTCTCTCTCTTTATAAGAAAACAAGCGATAGGCTGAGGAAAAAAGATAAATAACGAAGTAAGGAAATAAGTGAAGAAGAAGGAAGAAGTAGAAACAGACCCCTCAGGCCCACGTGTTTAAGGTTCAAAGTATTTTGAAAATGGCTGTTGAGACTTTCGAGTTTGGCGTTTAGATTTTTCCACCCTCGCACGTGCACGGCCGCCTGTAATCATTTCACAAGAACACGTGGCACTTCCGGAAGTGCTGCGACAGTTGAAAAGACAGCGCACGTCATTAATGAAATGACGCATAGAGAACATGAAGCGTTGCCTTCTTCAGCAAGCTTGAGTTTTTGGCGCCAATCTTTTTGTCAGACTTATCTAACAAGGCCCCAACGAAGAAGATGTTCCAACGGTTACACAAATAAACATCCATCAAGTTGAGTCATTTCGTGCAGACATTTCTTGTCCCAACAAATCTCTCCACGAGGGGGCAAATGTAGAGGGCGCTTGAAGCTCAGCGTGGCAACTCAAGCGTGGCATCTTGGCGAGGCAGCTCAGCGTGGCAACTCAAGCGTAACATCTTAGGAAGGCAGCTCAGCGTGGCAACTCAAGCGTGACATCTTGGGAAGGCAGCTCAGCGTGGCAACTCAAGTGTGACATCTTGGGAAGGCAGCTCAGCGTGGCAACTCAAGCGTGGCATCTTGGCGAGGCAGCTCAGCGTGGCAACTCAAGCGTGACATCTTGGGAAGGCAGCTCAGCGTGGCAACTCATACTTCAACTTGTTGTGTTAATCATATTGTACCTTTGATTACATTCACTGTAAGGCTGTAGCGGTTGTAATGGCATAACGATAATGATAATGCAGTTTGGGTGAGGTCAAACGGTACTCACGAGAGACCAGGCATGGCAGGACCTGGGAGGGCTTTCATGCCCTATCGAATGACCTCACCATGGGAACTTTAGAGGGACTTGGTTTGGAGGATTGAGAAGTAAGGCACCGTTGGGGCTTGTCTTGACCATCTTAAATACACCTGGTAAAACACCGAAGGACCCTGACCGTGGAACCTCAAGCGGAGCAGCTTGGAGTTCCATCGGGCATTGAGTTATGGACCAAACGACCCTCTACTTAATGTCACATCTACTGTGGGTGATGTCACTAGCCATCTAAATAATGTCAGACATGCACTTGAGTAAACCACCGTGGTATTTGGGGCTGTCAGGCAGTTGGTGAGCCACCTCTGCGACAACAACCCCCTGACACACAGTGGTTAGGCAAAAGGCATGTCTTGACATTTAATGTTTATGACGTGGAGACAACTAGTACATCAGGCATTTAATGTTGTGACATAAAGTATGAGGGATGTCTTTCATAGTCTTTAATGACTGAGTTGCCTCGGTGGTGGTGTGTGTGTGGGGGGGGGGGGGGGGGGGGGGGGCTATTTAAGGACCCCAACCACCTTTGAGGAAGATATAGACTTTAGGAGAATTCAGAAGTTATTGCAAAACCAGAGAGCTTACTCACTCACCATTGTCATTTATTATAAAGCTTTTAATACTTGACAGAGATTCTTGAGGGTGTTTGGTGTGTTTCTACCTGCCTATCAGGGTGTATCTAGGGTGCTTACTTCTCCCTCCCTCTAGCTAAGCCACTTCTAAAAGTTCATTAGCATGACCTGAGTTATACACGAGAGATTTGAGAGTTTAAACTGAGTTCATCTTCATTGAGTTTGTGTGTGCATTTCCTATAATTAATCCAGGGTTTTGGCTAATTTAACTTGTGATTACCATACTCAATAGGGGTTACGCCTCCATATATAATCTAAAGTACCCTCTTACAAAAATATTCCGGAGCTGAAATAAAACCCAATGACAGTCATTTTGACTATCTCAACCCTTCCATGATCGATAGTACCCTCCAAATCATCATCCGGAATACTTTGATATGTCCTCTATTTTTGGACCTCAATTCCCAAATTTTAGAATTCTCCAATTTAATTAAATTTTATTTTCCCAAAAATTTAATTTCTCAGTCTCAAAAATCATGGGGTGTTACACCGTTTTCTTACAAAATTATAGTGAAAATAAAAGGTTTTGCCCCTTTGGGGGATTTTTTCTCATTTGTGTGTATTTAAATGATTTTGCTTGATTTTATCATCATCAATCACACCTAGATGCATATTTAGGACTTAATTGATAAAAACTGAGTTTAATTAAATAACTTCCTTATTTGAACGCAAGCGCACTCTTTTCATTAATAATAAGAATCATCCAAAAAAATACAACCCAATTTATTAAATAATGTCGTTAAATAAAGCCTTGATTAATAAAAAAAATTACAGAGACAAAAAATAAATTACACGAATATAAAAAAATACACGGATAAAAAAAAAACCTTTTGAATCTTGATCTTGAATATATTTGGATTGGAAGTCGAGTGAGCTTGAGAGTATTCAGATTATTAGATGAGATATAGGACTTTAAAGGAAGAAGAGGGGTTAAGAAAAAAACAGTCGTCATTTGGTTAGAATAGAAGGAAACAAAGTGGTTGGCTAGTAGGGTTTACTTTTAGTCTTGTACATACATAGCAGACCTACAAAAAAATTGGGCCTAAAAAAATATGTCATTTTTGGGGGCCTAAGGCGGTTGCCTCATTGGCCTACCCTTGGGCAGGCTCTGGGTATTACGAGTCTTCTCCATGGTTATTTCACACTTTTATAAATGTGTAGGTTTTTTAATTGGTTTTTAAGTTTTAGTTCTATTTAAATTTTTATAATTGTCACCCATACCAAATTGTTTTCTAGATTATATTCAATTCCATAGCTGCTAATGAATTCTCCATTTCATTTCCTTAGAAAATAACACTTGTTATATTTTTGTTACAACATGACTAATAAAAAAATAAAAATAAAAACTTCGTATAGATGGCAAATGAATCTCATAAATGGGAGAAAGTCTATGTTCACCCTACTTTTAAATATACATGTCTATTATATAATACATAATAATTTGTTTTTAATTAAATAGTCCGAGAATTAGCAGAAGTAGATAAAGGCATTTTTTTTTCTCAATTTGAGTAACTTATGAATGCTTCTCTTGCTGAATAGTTGAAGTTTGATCACTGAAATGATAAATTCTAAATGAATTTAAAATACTATTTAGTCTAGAGTAAAGTACCCCAATAGTCTCTTACCTTTCTATTGGTTTCAATTTAGTCCCTTACCTTTTTATTGTCTCAATTTAGTCCCTCACCTTTCGAATTGGTTCAATTTCATCCCTGTCCTTTTTTTTTGTTTCAATTGCATCCCCAACCTTTCATTTTGTCTCAATTTAGTTCATTTGTTAATTATTTTGAATACAATTGACTATTTTACCCTTCTTTATTGAAAAATAATATAATGAATGTTATAAAATTTGAAAAATAAGCTATTTTATTATTTGGGGAGATAAAAAATAGTTGTTTATCCGAGAATAATAAAAAAAATAGATTTCATTTTTATTCTATCCCAGTTGTTTTTAATTTTTCAAAAAAAAACTTGAATTATAATTTTAATAGTCTTAGTTTCTTTATTTATAAAAAACTCTTTTTTTAATTTTAATTAAAAATATAAAATTTAATGTTTTAGATTCATAATTTATTACTGCCGGTGGCGCGGACCCACATCATATGAATTTTTTTATTTATCCATTATATTACATAGATAGGTGGAAAATTGATGTCTTAGATTCGCGATTGATTAGTTCGCTTGATCAGATCCACATTCATTAAAAAATAAAGGGCTTGACTACAGTGGTTTATTCTCAAGCCCCTTATGTTAATGAATGTTGGCCCGATTCAACGAACTAACCAATCGCGAATCTAAGACATAAATTTTCCCCCAATCTATGTAGTATAATTGATAAATAAATATTTTCATGTGATGTGGGTTCACACCAGCGGCACTAATCAATTGTGAATCTAAAACATCAAATTTTACATTTTAATTATAATTAAAAAAAGAGTTTTTCATAAAAAAAAAAACTATGTTGACTATTAAAATTATAATTCAAGTTTTTTTTTGAAAAATTAAAAACAACTGGGATAGAATAAAAATAAAACTATTTTTTTATTAACCTCAGATAAAAAACTATTTTTTATCCCAAAATAATAATAAAATAGCTTATTTTTCAAATTTTATAACATTCATTATATTATTTTTCAATAAAGAGGGGTAAAATAGTCAATTGTATCCAAAATAGTTAACATGTGGACTAAATTGAGACAAAATGAAAGGTTGAGGATAAAATTAACACAAAATAAAGGATTGGGACGAAATTGAACCAATTTAAAAGGCGAATGAGTAAATTGAGACAATAAAATAATAAGAGACTAAATTGAAACCAATCGAAAAGTAAAAAAGTATTGGAGTACTTTACTCTTTAGTCTAATACAAATTGAGAATTAACCATAATACTATGAATTTCTTTTTTTAAATTTTCTATGATCGTTTTAGCACTTGAATCTATATGATTTTTTAAATATGAAAAAAGTATTCGCCTAGGCCGAGTGTCTCTTGGTCCCCTTTGGTTTTATATTCAAAATCAACTTAACAATTAATCACGAGTTTTAGGAGCTTATTCAGGCGAGCCTGAATAAAAAAGTTAAATAAGCCTTTCCTGCCACATGCTGTAGTTTGGAGGTGATTTTGGCCCAATTGATTGCACCCACAAAATGTTGATATGATTTTTTAGGAGGGAGAAATATTGATATGATGTTATAACCACGGAAAGTGATGTCATAGGCATAAGGTTCCAAATGTGGTTACCAAACTGTGGTTGGGACGTAACCAATTCTGAAACGCGGTGGTCGTGGTCCCTCATGTCGCAAACAACACGCGGCCATATCCCATTGTTGCTTGTAAAGGTGTCTGTCTGTTGTAATGTTGTTAGGGTAACCATATTCAATACGATGTCCGTCCGGCATATATAATTGTAATGTAACCTAGTTTCAACTCCATGACCTTTCGGTTCACCATCGATATATATATATTTTTTTGGTATCATAGTATAAGGTGTTTAGTAAGTTTATACGCATTTCAATTAATTTTTATTCGTAGTTCGTGATTTTTACTGGTTAAATATTATTTTAACAGTATTGAAAATGGAACTGGGACAAAACTCAATCCACCCTCAAGATTGTTCCAGTGACAGCGTTATACCACTCGGCGAAGTTCACCATCATTATATACAAACAAGGACTAGTGGGGACTATAGCTTTTACAGATTTTTGAAAAAAAAAATAGATTTTTTTATTTATATAAATATTTGGATGTAAATTAATTTTTTAATAAATACTGAACATAAGTGATATTTTAAAAACTTAATCTAAATACTAGTACACCAACACCAACACGCACCACACTCACATCTGCTGCTACACTGCTCGCTGCTCCTCCCTCCCTCCTCATTTGTTACTACACGACCCCAACAACTCTTTCGACGCCCGTGATGCTCCTTCCGATCAGCCCTGCTAGGGTGCTAACCTTCCTCTATTCGGCCCCTGTTGTTCTCCTCCCTTCCTATTCTAGTTCAACAATAGAAAAGTAAGTAAGAATGATTTAGTTTTTTTTGTTTTGTTTGTTTGTTTAAAAAAGTAAATGATTTAGTTAATGAGTGTAAATTTGTATTAATTGTAATGAGTGTCAATTTATATTAGTTTTTGCAGTGAGTGTCAATTTGGTTTGAGTTTGAATTGAAATAAATTTGAGATTTAAATTTGGGGTTTGTATTAGTCAAATTATATATATATAAATTTGGAATGAATTGAATTAGTTAGTTTGCGGTCTGTATTAGTCAATTTGTAGATATAAATTTAGGGTATTGTTTCACTTTCTACTTCTTATGCTTTAAATGCCTTAAAAATACTCGTAAATGGTACTTAGTTAATTTTATGATTATTAGAGTTAAATTTGGGGTTAATTGTTGTTAATAATTTCACCAAGTTATGCTATTAAATATTGGTGGTTTATTTTAGGGTTATAATATTAATGGTTGTTAGAGTTTGCTTTAATGTTATTCTTGATTTTTATTTTAGGATAATTTTATGGGATAATTAGGGCTATTATTGTTTTAAATTTGGGACCCAAATGTTGATTTAAATATTTTTCTCTCCTTCTTTTATAGATTAAATAAATTACGTTGTTTTTGTCAAATACTCAAAAACAACCTAAAAAATTAGCCCCCATTAACTCCAATTCCCAGCTACGTCAAAGGTTACAAAACGGGTGGTGGTAACGTGGATCTTAGGTTTATTTAACATGTAGTTCCTAGTTTAGAGAATAACCTTGTTTCGTTATAACAATTTTTTTTTAAAAAAAATAGGGTTATTTTAATTCTATATTTAGAAGGAAATTTAATTTAAATACTATTTTTAAATATAATTTAAAAATATAATTTTTTATATTTATAAATATTGACGTTCGTTTAGTAAACTTATTTTTAAATACAATTTTTAAAATATTTGACAAAATTGGTAAACATATATATTTATATACATATGTTTGTGTGTGTGTGTGTGTGTGTGTGTGTGTATATATATAAAATCACATACATAAAACTTCCATACATACATGATACATGAATATATACATATATACATACATACATATATCATAAATGTATTAATATATCATGTGTTTTTATATATATTTAATGAGATATGTTGGAGAGTTTGACTACTTTTTTAAGCAAAGAGGGACGGAATCCCCACGCATTTTATTTATATAAAAATGGAGAAAAAGCCTCTTCAAAACTTATAAACCCATACTAGCATAATTTCTAGATGTTGGGCCCAAAACTCTAGAAAGAAATAACGATAAATTTGGGATTTTATATTAACCCCATTACAAAATAGGTAACTTGAAATAAAATTTGGGAATTTATCTTATCCCCATTACAATTTTTTAATCCTATGCCTAATTTGAGGAGTATGAAGTCTATCCATTTTTAGCAGGCCTTCAATCATTCTAGGAAGAGAGTTGAAATTCCAATACACAGAGTCAATGGTGGGGAGTTTGACTATATATATAAATATAGAGTAAGGATAGGTAGACCTGATTCGTGGACACGTTTTGTGGACCCGTGAATAAGACAAAAATATGTACAAGTTTTAAATGCATTGGTGGATGCCCTGGTGGGACCCAAAACAATAAGGTATAAGTTATTAATACAGTATGTTTACGAAATGTGTCCATGAACCGGGACTCCCTAGCATTTTTCATAAATATAAAGACATAATAAAAATGTACAGATACTTAAATGTGCGTGTATATATATAATAATGCTCTTGTGCAGATTGTTTAGCATTTTAACAGTGCGGATCAGACATGTGTCGCCTAGCAGTGAGGGCATAAATTATCGGCACTCTCTCTCTCTCTCTTTTCTGAGCTCACCTCCAGGTGACACATTTCCAGTTCTCCGTGCGAACTGGACACGTGTCAGTTGGCGGTGAGTCTAGAAGAGAGAGAGAGAGAGAGAGAGAGAGAGAGCCTATAATTTAGCCGATAATTTATGGGCTCACCGCCAGGTGACACATGTCCGGTTCGCACTGTTAAAATGTTGAACAATCTGCACAAGATTATTATTTTTTAGGCTCACCGCTAGACAATACATGTTCGGTCCGCACTGTTAAAATGCGGAACAATGTGTACAAGAGCATATATATATATATATATATATATATATATATATATATATATATATATATATATATATATATATATATATATATATGCACTTGTCACATTGTTCCGCATTTTAACAGTGCGGACTGAACATGTGTCCGCTGGTGGTGGACATGTGTCCCCTGGCGGTGAGCCCAAAAATTATCGGGTAAATTATAGGCACTCTCTCTCTTTTCTGGGTTCACCACCAAATGCGAGACAGTCCGCACAAGAACAGTACTGTATATATATATATATATATATATATATATATATATATATATATATATATATATATATATATATATATATATATATATGTGTGTGTGTGTGTGTGTGTGTGTGTGTGTGTGTGTGTATAATGATATTGCATGCACGATTCATAGTAAAGTTTTATACATACATGAATTGATAATATTTTTTAATACATATGTACTATGTGTATATTTTATATTATTCCATACATTAAGAATATACGTATAAAAGTATATATAAGTATCATCTATCTATTGATAATATTATTTAACATATGAATCTTAGTATATTATATAATTTAGTAAAATATAAATATAGGTAATTTTGTGTACATGTAGATGTATATTTTTTATTTATAAAAATTACACATATATTAATGTATTATATATGTATATTATATATTAAGTTATAAATGCATTAAAATATTAAAAATGAATAATTCTGAGTTAAAACATAAAAAAACAAAAGTTAGAAAAAACATCATTTTGGAAAAACTTGATCATGATATAAAAATATTATAATTCACTATTTAAAAATAGGAATGTCAAATATAATTTTTTATCAAAATTGTATTTAAACGTGTACTGAACATGATATGTAATTCTTGCGTCCTTGATTTATATAAGAAGAAATCTTAATTTATCATTTTTTTTTAATATTTGTTTAGTCATGATATTCTTGAACAATTGTTTAATACATTTTAGAACAATACAATGTCAATATTGATAACATTGGTCATAATCTCACATCAAATCAATAAGAAATCCAAGGTTTTATTAGAGCATTAACTTAAGTTGCTACTTAGTTGCCACCTTTGAAGGTTGTTACTTAGTTGCTACTTTAGAACCATAACACAGGTATTGATTTTATAAAGTATGTAGTTTGTGTAGTAAAATTGATGGAGTCCGAGATAAGCATGACATATTTAAGGAAAAATATAAATTTAACTTCAAGATTTAGGATAAATTTAATTTATACTTTATATTTTTAAAAGTTACAAACTTAATAATTATATATGATATTAGTACAATATATAATTAAAAATTGTTTTTAATCCATATGATTCTGATATTGTATACTGTTCTAGTACTATATATAATAATGACACAATAACAACAAATGATAGATTAAACCTTGTACAAGCCAAATGCTCATTCTCTTTCTATTATGTGATTTAACCTTTGACCGGCCAAATGCTCATTCTGCTTCCATTCTGTGTCCTTTCACCCATTTGATATTTATACACAACATAACTAGAGATGATCCTAAATTGTCTCATGCAATTGTAGGCTATTCACGACAAATTTCTCATGTAGGGTGGTAGCCCAACTATTCTACTCTACTTAAAAATGAGTTCACAAGATTTTAATAATATTTTCCTCACTTATTATTGTTTTTCATAAGGGGCGGTCGAGTTTCCTCATTAGTAGATATTTTGTTTTCGGTTTAAGACTTGACTAGTTGTAAACTCGCGCGATGCGCAGATCAAATGATTGAGCAACAATCGATTTCTGTATTCCTTCGATGGCTAAAGAGATCGTATGGATATCGTTCGTACAGAATTTGTGAATCGATCAAATAATTAGTAATTCGTTCAAGCTCAATTTCAAGTTTAAATTCAAACCGTTAAACATTAGTAACTAAAACACCCAACAAAAAATTCTAACTAAAACACGTGGAAAAAAACATTAACAATGCATATGAGTTATTCCAAATTAAACTCAACATTGTGGACTAAAGATAAATATTTAAAATTTAATGTGAATATGAAGTTGTTTTATAGCATTAACATTTGGCAAACTTTATTTAAAAAAAAATAACTTTAAAAAGAAATGGCAAACTTTATTTAAAAAAAATAAACTTCAAAGAGAAACATAAATGATACTTACGTATTTCACTATAATTAGTTTTTTTCTTAATGATCTAACCTATGCAAAGGGTTTCGCTCTAGACCATATGTCGTGAGTTCGATCTCTCCCCATGGATATCTGTCATGAGGGTAAGGGCGGGCTCTGAGCCGTGCGGGTATGCAGTAAGGTGTTTGGGTTCGATTCTCCCTCGGGTGCCAGATTTAAATTGGGGTGTGTGTTAGGGTGGCTCTGACACTTGCACCTCCACTGTTTAGCAAACACAAGAGAGTTCAATGGCTCGTTTGCGTGGAGGTTCAGGGCTTCCAAAAAAAAAAAAACTATGCAAAGATAAAGAACCAAATAATTATGTAGTTTATGTTCTCCCAAAAGCAAGAGCAGATTGTATAGAGAGTATGGACACAGGGAGACTAAAAAAGCATATATCATTCTAAATATGCCCAAAAAAAAAAAATGATAACCTATTTTTTTTGTCCATATTCTCTAATAATTGAATTGAGTAAGAGCCTTTCAAACACTGCACAACACTCGGCACAACGGACTACTCCAACACTAAAATTCCACCAAATGTTGTCAACACATAATAATAACATTAGTATTTATGCAACCGTAGCTGGTTAGAGTAACTTACAATTTCAACTATGTAGAGGAACTTAGGACAGTTAAATATAACATCAAGAGAGAATTTTTTTTATTAAAGACCCATGAATCTCAAGGGGATAAAACAGAATACCCCAAACTCATAATATGTATAATTTGCTATCATAAGTCAAATTATAGAAACCTTAAAAGAATATCAATAAAAACCCATGAAAAAACAAATCGGATACAAAAATAGTATATATATATATATATATATATATATATATATATATATATATATATATTAATGAGAGAAAAACTTCAGATAAATAAGTGAATCTCCATACGCTGCACAGAAAATAAGGATAGAAAAGAGGTGTTACCTCTCTCTAGCCCTGGCAAAATTATGGGTTGGGTTTAATTTGGGCGGGTCAAATATGGGTTGGGCTAAATGTGGGTTGGGCCAAATATGGGTTGGGTTAAATGTGGGCTGGGCCAAATATTGGCGGATCAAATATGGATTTGGCCAACCCATTATTTTTCTACTAAATTAAGTATTACAATTCGAGGTATATATAAAAAAAAACTTATATTTTACTCATAACTTTTTAAAATGAGTATTATATTTGATTTGTATCTTTTAAAATTGGGCCCCATATTTAACTCATAGCTTTGAAATATGGGTCCCATATTTAACTCACAATTTTTAAATATGGACCCCATATTTAGATACTTGGACTAATATGGACTGTTTTATTATTTGGACCACATTTTTCCACTACTACCTCTCTCTTGGTCACTCTAAAGTAAAAGGGATGCCTAAAATCTAGTACCTTTTGGGTCCCCAAGAAAACCAAGGAAGATATCTCCAACATAATACAACATCTCTCTATTTTTTGAAATACTATTGAAGAGAAGGCAAAATGGGTATTCAACCAGCTTAAAGGTAATCCATTAAAAGCATTGCCAGATCTCCTCCGAGTGTAAAACCTTCCCCTCGCCCATTTCCGAAAACATAATATGTTATAAATTTGATGAGTCCAAGGCCAAGTTCATTGTATACTTGCTCTCTGCATAAGTGGTCTTCTCCAAGGACTCGTCTGTTTTAAGGTAACCACGTCAAAAGGATATTGTCAAGAGGAAAGCTTAGTGGTATTGAAGTGATGAAGACCAAAGTTCTTGTATGGGTCAAAGTTACCAGTGTATCCGTTGAGGTTTACATGTCTAATAAGGTTTGATTCACTGCTAGTTTGAAGAAATTGAGGACCAATGATTCTAATGAGATGCCTCAAAATGCCAGGCCCTGTTTGGTTGTCCCAAAATTGTAAATTGAATCATTAATAAATTGCCCCATTTACAAATTGACTTATTAATTGTGTTTGGTTTCATTAATGAAATGATTCATTAATTGTCCCATTTTAACTCATGTGCAAAATCTGAAATTGGATCATTTCATAAAAAATGTGAAATGAATCCATTTGAAATAGGAGTCACATTAAGTGCATGTCCCCTCTCCCCCTTCCTCTTCCCCTCCCTCTCTCCCTCTCTCTTTCCCTCCCTCCCCCTCTCTCTCTTGATTTGTTTTTATATTTTTTTCATAGAATCTCAACATCAATTTCAAATTACCAAACATCGTGTAAAATTGGATTTAACTCATTTCAAATTCACTCATTCACAATGAAACAATTTACATAATCAAACAATTTGCGCAACCAAACTGGGCCGAAGAGTTTTGATCCCAAATGGTTTAAAATTTCATTTGATAGTGTAATCCAAAAAGAGCAATTATTTATATGTTCTCCTTAGAAACCCAATCGGTGGGAAAATGGAACGACAATTAATAAATGCTTTTATAGAGAACCCAACCGGTTGGAAACGGAAAGACAGATTATTAATGCTTTTACAAAGAACCAATCTGTTAGAAACGAAAAGAAAAATCTTACTAAAAACTTCTTGCAAACATGTTAAGATGGGAATGTGAAAGAATAGATGATATTAAAAGGGTTCTTTTACACCGACACACAAAAGTAGATACGTTTTGTAGACAAATTGACGTATCTAATTTGTATTGGTTCGTGTCTGGGCTCCACATGGGTCCCACTGGCGTAGACCCCAGACACGAGCCAATGCAAATGCGACTCGTCAGTGTATCTACAAAATACAAACAGGTTATGGTGGGAATGTAAAAGAATTGATGGATTGGGTGCCACATGGCACAACAGGGTGGAAGTGAATCAAGACCATGTATAGCGTTTTATAAGTATTATAATATATAAGATTAAAATGAATAAATATTAAGTCCAACAATATTGTATACTTTACTGAGTCATTATGTATTATGCAATCGTCTAGCGCAAAGTCCATCTCGCCATTTTTTAATCCTTTAGCCCATTTCACTTATATCTCAAACCCACATCCACCAAACCCAAATCAGATTACTATGGAACTCTAACGGTGTTATTCACACGTCATTTATTTTTTATATTATCTTTTTAATAATATCTAAGGTCACTATGCTAAAAATCGAAAATGATCACAAAAAGGTGGTCATGATTTTTTACCATGACCATGCCTTTTAAACCGTGGCCCAGTATGTGACTCCATCTAGGGTTAATCTACACCAACAGTTAGTCATGGGTTGGCCACGATTCAAAATCATGAACCTTATGGTCACAATTTAAAATCATTACCAAACTCTGACCCTAATGGCAGGAAAAATTGTTATGTCTACTATTTATTAAATACAATTGTACAGAATAAAGAATTATTATATAATTACAAAAATAAAATGAATTTACAGAAAATTATAACTTACTTGAATTTGCAGAAATAATATTAGAATAGAGAAGAAATAATCTGAGCCCTGTTTAGAACAGTCTCCTTAAGGCAAATTTATTCCCTCCAATGTGCTTATAGGTTAATGAATAATTGTCTCCCAAGATAGAACGGATTTCTCGAATCAATTATATAGCACAACAATAATTAATTGCAACGAACACAAATCTGTGTTAATACTCAACTGGAACAGTAACATGATATGCAGAAATGAAGAAAATATTTTTCTGGATGAAAGAACAGTTTCGAATTTTTTCTGGAGGGGTTTTGTTGACACAGTGATTAAAAACTGGAGGGAAAGGTTTGTATTTATAGATTTTGTGTTGACTGTTGGAACAGTCAAAACTGAAATTAAATGTCAAAAATAGTTAATTTGTTAACTGTTGACCTTTGGTAATTGACTATCAAATAATTAATTAATAATTAATTAATTCCGTGATTAATTAATACAAGCCCAAAAAGTTTAATTAATTCAGCCCAAAAATATAGGAGAGCCGAGCCGAGCCGACAAGACGGCGCGCGCGCGCGCGCACGTGTGAGCTTTTGGCCCAAACCCAACGCATGCATAGTGTAGGTCATCTCCCCTTCAAAGAGTTGGGATATCCCAAAGACATCCAAGCCTTAGTCCATACTTGGGGTGTTATTAACTCATCAACTTTCCACTATTCTTTCAATGTGAGACAAGAGTTAAAACATACCCAATTCATTAACTTTCATTACTTTGTGAGTCACTTTGGGAACATATTTATCATTCATAACTTATTGAAATTGGACATATGAATATACTACGTTAATCTCCTTGCGGAGGAGAACGCGTTCGTATATGGTCCCACAATTATCGTAGTGTGGGTCCCACCTGAATTTGAGCTCAAAGTTGCTCAAAAACTTCTGTCCAAAATCTGGACATCTCCAATTTTCCAACAATCCCCCACATGAATGATATATCGCTATAAATAATATATAACAGATGCTAATGCAGATGCAGACACAGGTTGAGTAATACTGAAGACTTATTGCATTAGGAGAATTAGCCTAGTGGCCTTGAACTTTTCTTACTGATATACTATCGGATTTACTTGGTTAATCAGTAGACTTCACGTCTTTGAACCGTCAATCATTTCTGTAAACCTAGACAATAGTATTCGCACAATAATTCTTCAACACGGTTGGTTCTCACGTTTGTGTTCATTTTGGCCATGAACACCACTTGGTTTCGTGAGTATTTTAGAGAATACGCCTTTCATTATTCTCATAGAAGTGGCCCCCTTATTACTCACGTAGGTGACTTCCATAAAGAGTATCCTGCAATACCCCACTTAGACATACTAAGATATGGATGTCATTAAAAGCATAACTTATCCTAATTTCGGGCAGATATGCACTGTCTCATCTTTGGAATGGATAGGATTAAATCTCCTCCAGTGCTTACTAAATACAATGTAGTTCAGTTTGCCCATTGAACCTAGATCTTGGGATCTCCAGTCAGCTAGGTTGGGTTGGCACTATATTGATTCTAATTTATTTATAGGCTTTAGACCCATTCCTCTCGATGATCTTTCAACTTGCTCTCGGTTTAAACCTTTTGTAAGTGGATCCGCTATATTATCTTTTGACTTTACATAGTCAATTGAGATAATTCCGTTTGAGAGAAGTTGTCTAACGGTATTGTGTCGACGACGAATATGTCGTGACTTTTCGTTATACATGTGATTTTGTGCCCTTCCAATTGTCGATTGACTATCGCAATGTATACATATCGCGGGCACATGTTTAGACCAATTTGGAACATCCTATAAGAAATTTTGAAGCCATTCAGCTTCTTCTCCAGCTTTGTCTAGTGCAATGAATTTGGATTCCATTGTCGATCTAGCAATGCACGTTTGTTTTGAGGATTTCCAAGATACGGCTTCACTTCCAAGGGTAAACACATACCCACTCGTAGACTTAGAGTGTTTTGTATCTGATATCCAATTTGCATCATAATGTCCTTCAAGAACAACAGATATTTTGAGTAGTGTAGTCCATAGTTTTGAGTATATTTCAAATAACCCAAAACTCGTAATATTGCTTTCCAGTGATCTCTCCCTGAATTACTCGTAAATCGACTTAGCTTACTTATTGAGTATGCTATGTCAGGTCGTGTACAGTTCATGATATACATTAAACTGCCGATAATACGAGAATATTCTAGTTGAGATATGCTTTCACCATTATTTCTTACTAGATGTAAATTTACATCTACAGGTGTCTTGATAGGACTAATATAATACTTCTTGAATTTTTTAAGTAATTTCTCTATGTAATGAGATTGAGATAATATAAGTCCATCCGATGTTTTAGAAATTTTAATTTCTAATATAACATCGGCGATTCCCAAATTTTTCATCTCAAATCTACTACTCAATATTTGTTTTGTAGTTGTGACAATTTCCAAGTTACTACCCATGATAAGCATATCATCAACATAGAGGCATACAATGACATATCCATTTTGAATGTATTTAAAGTAAACACATTTATCATATTCATTAATTTTGAAACCATTTGATAACATTGCATTATCAAAATTTTCATGCCATTGTTTAGGTGCATGTTTTAATCCGTAAAGTGATTTAATCGCTTACATACTTTTCCTTCTTGTCCGGGAGCCTTGAACCCTTCAGGTTGCTCCATATAAATTTCCTCGTCTAGTTCATCGTTTAAGAATGCAATTTTTACATCCATTTGATGTATTTCAAGTCCATTAATAGAAGCTATTGCTATTAACATCCGAATGGACGTTATTCTTGTTACCGGTGAATATGTGTCGAAGTAATCCAACCCTTCCTTTTTCCTATAGCCTTTAGCTACAAGTCTAGCTTTATATTTATCAATTGATCTATCGGCCTTCAACTTCTTTTTTAAGATCCATTTATAACCTAACGGTTTTGAACATGGTGGAAGATCCACTAGTTCCCATGTATAATTTTGTAATATGGATTCAATTTCACTATTAATTGCTTCTTTCCAATTCAAAGCATCGGGTAAGGATATGGCTTCTTTGTACGATTGAGGTTCATTTTCTAGCAAATATGTTAGAAAATTCGGACCGAAAGAAGTCGATGTTATTTCTCTTTTACTACGTCTTGGTTCATCCTCTATTGGTTCAATAGGTTGATGAGTACCACTTATAGTAGCTTGATTTGTCCTTTTAAAAGGACAAGATTCTCGGGTCATGTTATACGGGAATTCATTTTCAAAAAATGAAGCGTCCCTCGATTCAATAACCGTATTTACATGAATATTCAAAATCTCAGATTTACAAACTAGAAATCGATATGCACTGCTATTAGTAGCATAACCGATGAATACACAATCCACGGTGTTTGGACCTATTCTTACCTTTTTAGGTTTAGGAACCATCACTTTGGCTAAGCACCCCCACACTCGTAAATATTTATAGGAAGGTCTTCGACCATTCCATAATTTCTAAGGTGTCTTGTGAGTCTTCTTGTGATGTAATTTATTGAGAATGTAATTAGCAGAAAGTAAGGCTTCCCCCCACAAGTTTTGTGGAGCTCCTGAACTTAATAACATTGAGTTCATCATCTCTTTCAAAGTACAATTTTTGCATTCAGCAACACCATTCGATTGAGGAGAATAAGGAGCGGTTGTTTGATGAATAATTCCATTTTCAAAACAAAATTCCTCAAATGGATATTCATATTCACCTCCTCTATCACTCCTAATAGCCTTTATCTTTTTGCTTAATTGATTCTCAACTTCATTTTTATATTATTTAAATGCCTTAATAGCCTTATCTTTACTATGAAATAAATTTACATAGCAATATTTTGTGCAATCGTCAATAAAAGTAATAAAGTACTTTTTCCCACCTCTAGTTTGAACAAATTTTAAATCACAAATATCAGTGTCAATTAGATCTAAAGGTTTAGTTATCCTTTCAACAGAATGTAAAGGTAATCTAGCTAATTTAGATTCCACACAAATTTCACATTTATGATTTTTATCAATATTAAGTTTTAGCAAAAAATCCAAGTTAATTAATCAACACAATGTATCAAAATTAACATGTCCTAATCTAGCATACCAAATATTAGATGACTCAATCAAGTAATAAGAACTATCAATTTCATTCATTGAAACATATGTTTTTGGGATTACAGTAAGAACATTGATTTTTAACTCATCAACTTTTCACTATTCTTCCAATATGGGAGAAGAGTTAAAACATACTCAATTCATTAACTTTCATTACTTTGTGAGTCACTTTGGGGACATATTTATCATTCATAACTTATTGAAATTGGACATATGAATATACTACGTTAATCTCCTTGCGGAGGAGAACGCGTTCGTATAGGGTCCCACAATTATCGTAGTGATATTCATATGTCCAATTTCAATAAGTTATGAATGATAAATATGTCCCCAAAGTGACTCACAAAGTAATGAAAGTTAATGAATTGGGTATGTTTTAACTCTTCTCCCACATTGTAAGAATAGTGAAAAGTTGATGAGTTAAAAATCAATGTTCTTACTGTAATCCCAAAAACATATGTTTCAATGAATGAAATTGATAGTTCTTATTACTTGATTGAGTCATCTAATATTTGGTATTCTAGATTAGGACATGTTAATTTTGATACATTGCGTTGATTAATTAACTTGGATTTTTTGCTAAAACTTAATATTGATACTCAAAAAATTCTGTACATCTCCAATTTTCCAACAAAAATGGCGTCAAGTTTGTTACATAATGGGTCATGGCCACAACCCTGACCAATGGAAAAAGACCGTGACCAAAACATGTAAAACATGGTCACGGTGACCATATTCCGTAATAACAATGAGATTCAAAACGATAACATAAATAGTATCACGATTGGGGATCGCGAACCGTTACCAGTGATTTTTTTTTATCACGGTTCTGAACTGTGACCAAGTTGACTAAATCGTGATCATTTAAATTAATCCAAATTGGTTATGGACCGAGTCATGAGCTAAATTGTGAACCAACTTAAAGTATATATAAAATCCTTTAGGATTTTATTTTCATTTACACTCAACTCATTCGCTTTCTCTTTCGTCTACGAACTCTCTCTGTCTCTATTTGACTAAATCGACCGACTATCTCTCTTTCTCTCTCGAACCACCACCAACCGCCAGAAGGCACCACTAATTCAACTCACCACACCGGAAGGCACTACAACTCTTTCTATCTCAGGTCAATATCTCCCTCTCTCTCTCTCTCTCTCCCTCTCTCTCTCTCTCTCTCTCATATTTGGCTTGTGTTTTGATAATAAAGGTTTGAGTGTTTTGATTTGTATGTATTTGTGTGATTTCACATTTTTTTAGTTATCATCTAGGGTTTAGAATTTTCGTTCCAATAGGATTTTGGTTATGTCAAAAATAAAATAATGGGTTGTTTGGGTTATCAACTGGGGTCGGTTTGATGGGTTGCTTGATTATCTTATTTTTGTTATGGGAATATATTTTTTAACACGTGTTCAACCTACATTACATACACATACACACATGGGAAGAAATTCCTAAAAAAATTCTACAAAAAAGTTTCAGATTTTTTATTTTTATTTTTATTGAAAAATGATTTCGCTATAAAATCAAGAAATATAACTTGAAAAATGGAGGGGGGAATTTTAAAAAAAGTTTCATTTTTTTTTTACTATTTTTCATTTGCTCTCATTATTGTTTGAATTTGTTTTTGTGGTTAAATTTGTTTGGGTTTCTAACTTGAGTAGATGATGTTATTTATGTGTATTTGCAAGGGATCGTTGTATATATTTTTGTACGTATTTGTAGATGCATATGTTCTTATGGTGTATTTGCAAGGGGAGAAAATCAGTAATGTTCTTATGAAGTATTTGATTTCTAAAATCATCATATCACAATGATTATGTTATTACCATGAGGCACATGATGTGTTAGTACTATACCAAGATAAAATAGACATAGTGTCATTAACATTGGCATTAAGAATGATAATTTCTCAAATTATAACCTAAACAATTTCTTAAATTTTAATCTAAATAATTCTCATTCTAACATGTAATACCAATCAAAATGAAAATTAAATTAATGTAAATGAGGCAAGTAAATTGGTTATTAATTAGTATATCAAATTCAAATTTGGAAAAATTATTTATTTTTTTGAGTTATGATATCAAACCTTAATTAGAGATAAACAAGTTAGGAACTCCCAGACTTGATGAGATTATTAGTAATTTGGTTAGATATGGATTGGTAGGATTATAATTAGTGAATGTAATGGTTGTTGATTAGTAAATTGAAAAAAAGTTACTCGGCCCTAAATTTACATCATGTGATTGATTAATATGTTAACATTTTAGATTGAATAATATGTTACCATTTTTTTCTTTTCGTTTTGTCTGCGCATGAAATTGGAGAATAATTATTAAACCTCAATTGATTCTAGCTTCTTTCTTTATTCATGTAATTTTACTTTATCTTTTCTTTTATGTAACATAGTCTTATATATAGTTATAACTTCTTCGTTGACTGTTGTGGTCATATTCATCCCTTCCTTTAGTGATCGTTATTTAGGTGAGCGAAAATTGGTGGAAGGGCGTGCACATTGGTACACACATACTAATTTTAGGATTAATTTAATTAAAAGGAACTAAAATTGTACTAGTCGTGTATGATTGATTAATCGAAAAATATTAATTAGTTGATGTTGATATTTTACAGATGAATATTAGTCAATATATCTCTGTGATTAACTGTTGTGGTCATGTGCACCCCTTCCTTAAGTGGTTACTATTTGGATAAATAGAATTTGGTGGAAGGACTTAGTGCACTTGGTGGACACATGTTGTGGTTATTTTCACCCTTTTATATTGGCCCAAGAAATATACCCAAAGGGGGCGGGTGGGTGAATAGGGTATATGGTTTTTAATAATAATTTTCAAATTTTCTTAACTTCGTGTAAAGATTAATTATAATATGATAAATCAAATCAAGTTTTAATAATTAATCAACAAAAAGCATATGTAGTTGAGAGAGAGAGAGAGAGAGTTTAAAAGAACTTTACAAATCGCGATTTTAACATTGTTTGACCAATGTATACGTCAATGCTCGAGACGGTACTTGATAAACTTCACTAACATTGTTTTAATAACATTATTTGACCAATGTAAATAACTCATAATTTCCGAATCACAAGATAACATTAAAGATTGAAGAGAGTAAGTACTTATATATATATAATGTTGAAGGTTCAAAATATGGTAATGTGAAATAATATTTGATGGAATTGTCCAAATATACACAAACTAATTTTTATTTAGAAAAATTCAAATTTAACTTTTTCTTTAATAAAATTAATTAAGCACCAATTAAACACTTTTGAGATTAACCAATTTTATCTTAAACCTAGGTATGCATCTAGGTGAGTATTGTAGTATAAAATAAATAAACCATAACACCCGATACACGATGAAAACTTTAATAGAAAAAACCTCAGACAACCCAGCCATACAAAATTCATGAAGTACAAAATTATAAAAGAATACGACAGACTCGATGCCCTCGCAAGCCTTGATGCTCTTCGTTCCTTCAATCTCTTCCCAGTGATATGAAGGAGTCCACCCGTGTAGATTCAATAATGTGTGAGTCCACACACGCCTCAGACTTCACCAATAAGGCTTAGCAACTGTCATGCACAGGGAGTTCATGTATGTAAATGAATAGGCACGGAATCCACTAGATGAAATAATTCTCAACAAGTTGTAGAGAATAAACAGTGGTGCCTAAACACGGTCTCAAAGCATATATAAGATGAATCTTGGATTTTAAACTAGTTGGGTGTAAACTAGGATTTGCGTTTGAAAATTTTAATCAAGAATGATTAAGAAAAATATGGATAGCTTTTTGGAAGAGTTTTAGCACTCAAAAGCATGAAAAAGGTCTCACCCATAGTTGCTTCCCCGTACTCCTTAAAAAGGTGGGCAATATAAGAATATGGAGAAATGGGGGTAGTGGGAAAAAACTAGTTTTTTTAAAAACGTGTTGGGTCATTCGAATGATATGGTACCTCATTCGAACGATGTACCCTATCTCATTCGAATAGGTTTACTAACGAGCTGCCAAATGAGTTTGAAAATATAACAAGAGTCCATACAAGGAAAAGCTTTCAAAAATTAACCTCATTTGATACATCATTCGAGCGAGATCGGAACCTCGTTCGCACGACATATGAAAAAACGTCCTAAGATCACCTGAAAATGATATAAAATCATTTAAAAATAAATAAATAAACCTAGCAGCTAATAATAAAATATCCAAGGCTCAACACAAATATGTTTCCATACCTGAAAGGTCCTCCTTGGAACGTTAATGAAGAAACGTGGAACGAAACATAACATGATGATGTGTTCTCTTTAGCATGATCGCTACGTCTTCAAGATGAACGTCATAGGCTTGAAAGGCCACTAACTCACTTCCTAATCTATGACTCAAATTATTTTTCTCAAAATTAAATCGATGCATACAAATTGACTCTATTGGAAATTATCCTTACAAATCTCCCTTTTGGCTATTCCGAGACAACACGAAATAAAACTCCTATGGGCTATCAAGCTCATCTAAAAAACTCAATTCTCCCAAAAGGAAAAAGTGCATACACTTGACAGACACGTACTCTGAGTAGCTTTGCTCTTGTACAAACTTTGCCACATCGATGCAAACATGCACACTTAAACACACCTTCAAATGAAAAAGAGAACTAACAATATAAATATTCATAAGAATAAATCCTCCCCTTTGTTTAACAATAAGTTTCTATCTAAGTTAGGATGTCTCTCGCTATGGCAAAAATCTCCCCTCATAACTAGAAAGATGAGACTCCATTTATCTTAGATTTTTGTTCAGGATTATAGAAAGATTAAGGTATATAAAATAAATAATTTCTCCCCAATTAAACTAATTGTCCCCCTAAATAAAAAAAGGGGATAATCATAAAGGAAAAATAATGATTTATAGTGAAATAAGCAACAGCAAATCATTTAACAACACAATCATAATCAATTCAAATAATGAACAATAGATACCAACTTTGATGCAATAATAAATGATACCAAATAGAATGCCTTAAGTGAATGCTTCCAATGTAAACAAACAATAACATGGATATTAATATGAATATATAGCATACAAATTTAAAATATAGAACTAAACCGATGACATACACGGACTAAATACAACCGCAAAGACTCAGAATAAATGATACCTTATATATAAATATGCGAAGGATACCAATAAAGCATATGCACATATATATAGGTATAAACACCACATTAAAAAAATGCAATAAGCATTACATACTCGTATGGGATAAATGTGTCTAAACATATATGTGATAAATGGAGTGAAGGGGCATGAACTAGATACGAAAGAATTATGACCCAATAATTAAAAAATGTTCATAAAGTTCTATTTGATTGCAAAACTTTATCAAACTAAGATTTAACCTTAAGTGACAGATAAAGTGAACTCATAAATGGACAAACAAATACAATGCACATAAGCCTAGAATTTAGATGATTCTACAAATCAATAGTGTCATGACATTTTAAGTAAAACTATGATTCATTGTGTGAACTCGTTGATATTCAACTTTAACACCCTCAAAACTAAACATATGATGAGTACATTATTTTGTAATAATTATGTTGAAATATAAGCCTTGTTAGGACCATTATATCATAAATAACGAGCTTTTATATTCGTTTTTGCTATTTAAAAGAAAAATGCAAGTTTGAAAATAATTCAAGTTAAAAATAAAATTTTAACAATTCCAAGGGAGGAAACCATAATGTTAAAAACTTTATGGGGCTAAAACTAATTTTAAATATTTATCAAGGCAATATAATGTTCTCACTGAAATTTGGTTTAATTCCGAGTTAAAATGAATGAGATATGAATTTCGGGGACTAAAAAGTAAAGAGGGGTAATTTTATAATTTTGTAAAATATTATGGACTTAATTTTAAATTAATTTTTTTATTTTGTATTTTAACAGGTGCCTCGGGAGTTTTGAGAACAAATGAGTTGATATGTAAAAATTGGTTATGATATGTCGCGACACGATATAGTTGATACAATAGTATCAAAAATTGTTTATACATTCGCTCGAGTGTCCATTGAGGTTGTGCCATGGCTTTTCAGAAAGATCTTTAAAAGACTCACAACTTCTATATTTGTGCGAATCTCAAAATATGAAGTTTTGAAGGTGAAAAATCAGTTTGAAAGTCCGATGTGAAGAGTGAAGAAAATTCAAGGAAAAAAACAAAAAAAGGAATAATGAAAAAAAAGAACACTTTCCTGATTTTCCTCTCACGCGCACCCCAAATAAAAAAACCACTTTCCTGAATTCCCTACTTGTTCTAAACATATTTTAAAATTTATTATTCATTAAAATAGTAACAAGAGTGATATTTTTAAACTTCGATATTAATTTTAAAATTCGTATTATTTGATTTTGTGTGATTATGTTTGACGGACTATGCGTATGTTAAGTAATTTGATAGTTCATTCTTACAATTGGCATTTAATGCTTAAGAGTGGGGTTTTCAAAAAATAATTAAGGGAATACGAATTTTTGGCTTAAAAAAATATAAAATATTTGGTTTGAACTTTAACATTTTCATCATTCAAAATTTACGCAACAAGAGTTGATACAATTTTTCAGTTATAAAAGGGAATTGTAGGTTAGACTAATTAGTTATAATTTAATAAAAGCGGTAAACGGATCCGAAATTTTAGTAATCTTCTCCATATTTATTCCTTGTGTTCACCCTTTTATTGTTGTTTACTTTATTTTATCTTTACACCTTAGTTCTACACCCATAATTTATAGTTTAAAGTCAAATTATACAAATTGAACAAATCCTTGTGGGTTCGACTTGTACTTGCACTTGTTACATTACCATAGCCCGTGCACTTACAGTAATTCATAAATTGACGACAAGTTTTTGGCGTTGTTATTGAAAATTTATTTTGATTTTAAAGTTATTGACTTCCGCACTAGTTTTACTTTGGGTACAATAAAATCCAAAAAAAAAAACACATAGAAATTACAAAACCCGAAATAAAAACAAAAAAAAATTACTTTTCTTAAAATTTCAGAATCTATTTTTTTTTTCTGTGTGACTAGTTAAAAAGAAAAAACAACAAATTTAAGTTTGTTCTTAGTAAGTAGTATTTTTGTCATAAAATTAAAAAAACATAAAAATTTGAAAAAAATCATATTTTATATAAAAAACATTCCACATTTCATTTTTTCTGTAGTTAGTCCCAATTTAAAAAATAAATAAATAAATCTAGTAGCATATTGTTTATTGTCAATATATATATATATATATATATGTATGTATGTAGTTTCAGAGTATGCCTTTTATTTTATCCGTGTTAAACTACACCATTATTGAATGTGTCGTGTTATTTATATTTTATGTTTTTGTCGCACTTTAGGGTTGGAGTAGTTGTTTTGTGTTAATTTTCAGTAGCACGTTCATTCAAAAAATACAAAAAGAAGAAAAAGAGACAAAAAGGTAAGCAACTATATAAAAGCGCTAAAGATACTTGTGCAATCTTGTCACGTGCATAAGGTAATCTCGAAGACGACTAAAATGTAGGCAATGTTTCCCGCCGATCGACGTCAAATATAACTTCGGCCCGACATAATCAAGTGACCACAAAAATTCCAAGGCGGAGGTATATTTTTTTTATCCTTACGTGAATTTGTTTTTGCATATTTCAATGAGCATGTTGCATAAATTTGACTTAAGGGAAAAAAAATCCAATTGTAATGTAAGGACATATTTCCAAATGAGTCAATTTGTAGTGTTAGCTTAATTCCGGACAAAACAATTTGAGTCATAGGATATATTGTTGTACCTCAAGCCTATGACGTTTGAAGAGTTAAAGACGATGCGGCCCAGCAAAAGTGTAGATATCATTGCCGATTTCAAGTGCCTTATTTCTCGTCCTCAACACTATCTCAGTTTTCAAGGTGTCTATAAGTATGAATGCATTAATATATATAGGAGCTTGAAAACGTATTTGGGTGTTCTTTTTATAAAATTTTATCGTCAACGACTTTTTATTTTTCTCAAAAAATAATGATATAACTTTTCATAAAAGTTTTTAGGCTTAAAAAGCAATATACGGATTTTCTTTAAAGTTGTTCGAACGAACTCAAAATCTCGTTCGAATAAAATTCCCAGGTCGTTCGAACGAACTTCTAACGACATTGTGCAATTTTTTATCTGTTTTCTCGTTGGAAGGTCATTGGAACGAAGTCGTTCGGACGAAATATCAAACGAGAAGTTTTCAGAATTCTCATTCGAACGAACTTGGACGTTGAAATATCGTTCGACCGTGTCGTTCGAATGAACTTGGAATGACGTTCGAACGACCAACGTCATTTTTGTCAGTTTTTGTTTAAAAACTTGCCCACTCACCCGCTATCCCACTAACTTTCTACCTGATAAAATTAGTGCGGGAACAACTTTTTATAAGAAACTTTTTGTATCCTTTGAGAGCTTTTAAAAGGGAAATTACTTCTAACAAAAGTCCCATTTATGTGTTGAGTTTAGAAAGATAAAATTTCTTCCAAGAACACATGTTTACACCTATGTTTTAGTTTAAATACAAGTTCAAATATATATATATATATTTTCTTGGAGATTGTTTGGCACCGGATTTATTCTCTACCCATTAAGGAGAAAGTTTGGGTTCCTTCTCTACCCCCAAAAGGAGACTGTTTTTGCTGTGACATTCTCATACGGTGAAAGGCACCGTGTGTGGGTTGACGGTATCTGTGCCCTATTGGTGGATTCCAAGACTTAGGTGGACTCCAGAGTTGTTGACTAGGTGGAGGTGGATGCAAGAAGAAGCATCGAGGCTTGAAGGGATTCAAGTCATGTGTTGTAAGTCTTTTATCTTGTATTTGTAAAATTATACTTAGTGGACTTGTAGGCAGGGTCGTTTGTAGTTTTTTTCGTTGTGGATTTTCCTCGTACATCACGGCGTAGTGTGATTGTGTTTATTTTATCTTGCAAATTCACTTAGATGCATGCTTAGGTCTAATCAAGATAAAAATTGATTTAAACACAATTAGTTTAATTTGGTACTAATTTAAGTTTGGGTTAAGTTTAATTTAATTTAATTATAGTCGGGATAATTGGTTTGGCAAAATGCATGCTTGAGTTTGTTTGGCATAATTTTAACTTGAATTGAATTAGAATTTTATTTAAGTGGAAATTTAAAATTTGTGTTTAGTTTGATTTCACTTTAAGTTTAATTTTGGAAGAAAATAATATTTGAGCTTTTAATTGTTAAATTTAAAAGAAATTTTAAATTTGGTATATCATTGAACCATCTCATAATTTGAAGTTTGAAATTTTGGGGCATTCGCCTTAACAAGTGGTATCAGAGCGGGAGAGCTAAATTATTGCGTTAAGATCCTCAATTTGTGTTTGGTTTACAAAAATTAGGAAATTCACCTTTTTCAAATTTCTCTGTTTTATGGTTCCAGTTACGCGTATTGGAAAGCGTGTATGAAATTGGAACTTAAGTCCTTAGGTGAGAGGGTTTGGCAATCCGTAATTAATGAGTGGTCCCCACCTACGTGTCTAGTTAAAAATGAGCGTGTACCTAAACCCGTAGAGAGATGGAGTGAGAATGAACTTAAATTGGCTCATTTTAATTTTTTGTGGTTTAAATGCATTCTTTAATGCGGTTAGACCCGATGAGTTTTGCCGAATTATGACTCGTGAAACGTCTAAGGAGGCTTGGGATATTCTCCAACTCATACATGAGGGAACAAGTGTCGTTAAGGCTTCAAAACTCCAAAACCTCACCATTCAATTCAGAACCATTAAAATGCTTGAAAGTGAGACATTTGATGAATTTTACGCTAGACTTTCTGATATTGTTAATTCATCTTTTAACTTGGGAGAAAATATACCCGATAATCGGGTAGGAAAGAAAATTTTGAGGTCCTTACCCGATAGGTTTATTTCAAAAGTGACCGTTTTACATTCTTCACCGACTTTAGCCTCAATGAAACTTGAAGGGCTCGTAGGTGACTTACAAACTTATGAACTTGACATGTTTACCTCAAAGGATGAGAATAAGAAAGATAAGGAAATCACTTTGAAAGCCCGAAAGGAGGAAAAATAAGTTTCAGATGATGAGAGTGACATCGACTCTGAGGATATATCTATATTTTCTAGGAAGTTTAGAAAAGTTCTTAATATTAATAAAGACAATCTTAAAAAGAATTTTAAGAAATTTGATAAGTCTAAGTACAACAATGCCGAGAAATTCCCTACAAATCATAATGAAGATCGTAATAGGGACTAGTCGAATAGATGTTATGATTGTGAGGGTTATGGTCATAAGGTAAGAGAGTGTCCCACTAAACTAAGGAAGGAGAGAAAGCAACAAATTTCATATAATGCCACCCTTAGTGATAGTGAAAAGGAAGAGGGACCCGATTCCCCCATTGAGCGCAACTTTACTGCATTCATGGCAAGTCATGTGAGCATTGAAAGTGAATATTCTCATGAAGATATTCCTTTATATGACACTTTCGAGGCCATTGTTTGTGAATCCAAAAAATTTGATGGTAACGAGAGTGGAGAAGTAAGTGAGAGTGAGAATGAAGAAGAGGTTGATGTGAGTGAACTTCAAGTATCTTTTCAAGAGTTGTATGTCGAATCGATTAAATTAAAAAGGTAAAAGTTAAAGTTAGAAGATTGTTTGAGAGAACATGCCAAGGAAAATAATGAGAGTGGTTTAGTAGAAGATCTTAAGGCACATGAGAGAGCTCTTCGTGAGAAGCTTGAGTACAAAATGATTCAGCTAATAAAGCCAAAACCATAAGTTTGAGAGAATCTACTAGGAACACTTTCAAAGGTCAATCCTTAGGTACTACCTTTCGTCGGGTCTTTACATCCTCACATTGTGGTCGAAAAGGTCATCTTAGAAAGTTTTGTTTTGATCTTAAAAAGGGTCCTAGGAAGTCCAATGATAGAGTCACTAAAATTCTCAAATCCCAAGAGCGTCATGCTTCACTAGTTTGGGTTAGGAGATTCGATTTATCGGCTTTACAAGATAGGATTTTTGATTCTCATTTGCTTGCACGTGATACCTCCAATGCTAAATTTAAAGGATAAATGTGTTAGCTTTGTTTACATACACTAGCTTATGTACATCATGATATATTCTTGCTAGTTATATGATTGTTTATCATTTTCTAGTCTTTGTTTCATTATAAAAATTGTGCTAGAATTATGATATGTGTATCTTTTGTATTTTATTTCATTTTGTTTAGTCTCATTGACAAATACAAAAAGATTACTGTTTTCTTTTGAGTTGAATTTTTTTTGTTTAGTTAAAAATTTTGAAAAACTCAAAAAGATTTTTTTCGTGTGTATTTTAGTTTTACACATTTTATGTGGTATATACTTGTGTTTGAATCCAATATCATATCCTCTTCCATGTGGCTAGAACTTTTGATTAAGATTTTCAATCCTTAAAGTGTACTTTATCATGCTTGCATAGAGTAGTTTAACTTTGACTTGCTTATTGAATTCTCTTTTTATATGCCTCGATTCACACATGCACGAGCTCATTTGAAATTTAACTTCACATGTATATTTGAGCTAAGTGATATGTTCACCTATCAATTTAGTCATCTACATGTTGCTGACTATAGAGAATTTATGCATGTAAGAACCATTTCCTGGATTTAAAATAAAATAGAAAAATATTTATCCGTTGTTGTTGTTGTTGTTGTTGTTGTTGTTGTTGTTGTTGTTGTTGTTGTTGTTGTTGTTGTTGTTTATCAATGAAATCGGGCTGCGAAAGACAAAATTACTTTACGTGAAACTCCATCATTGAAAGTTGGCCTAAAAAATGTGGCATTGAAAAAAATTTAGCCAAGGCCTTCAGTGTTTAGTTGGTATGTTTATACAGAAAAGAAATAGAAAAAGAATATTAACGAGGAAGTTTGGTTGGGTATATCAACGGGTTTGCACAATGAATTTGTATCCTAGTTAAGCTATTTTGTCATGACTCTATTGGTTTGTAGAATCATCTATATTCTAGCCTTATGTTCATTATGTATGTTTGTTCATTGAGTTCACTTTATATTGTCATATGCGGCTATATTTACGTTAGATAAAGTTTTACAATCAAATGATAACTATATGAACATGTTTAAGTGATTGGGTCTATATTCTTTTATTCTCTAGTTCATACCCTTTTCTTTCGTTTACCACATGTATTTAGACATATTTTTTCCATATGAGTGTGGAAAGCTTAATATATTTTGTGTTGTATGTGGTGTTTATGCTTATATATATGTGCGTGTTCATTATTGGTATATTTGTGTATTTATATATATGGTATTTCTTTATTTTTGAGTCTTTGTCTTGCTCGCTAGTCCATGAATGCTTTGAATTGAAAATTGGTATCTATCTTGTTGCGAATTGTGTTTGACATCCATGCTTATCATAGTACATTTTAATGGTATTTTTTGTCATCGCATCGTAGGTGATATTTTTTAATCTTTGTATGGATTAGTTCAAATTCATTGTTGCCTATATGCTTTAAATGCACTTGTCTCTTTATGCACTATTGCACATTTAACTTGTTTTTCCTTATTACATATCCCATGTTTAGTTTAGGGGGATTATTTTCTTTAATTGGAGGAGAAATAAGTTATTTTATTCTTGACATTTGTTTATTCCTGAACAAAAAGGGGGAGAAATGGTATCTAAACCTTTAGCTTAGGAGATCTTACTTAGGGAGAGAGCGCTATTTTCTCAAGTGGATCATGTTAGATAAAAGGGGAGAATTATATAGGGGGAGTATTTCATTTTATGCACTTTAATTTGTCATATTTCCTATGCGTTTGATGGTTTGTTTAAGTGTGCAGGAATTCATCTTTAGCGGCACTATTTAAAGCGGCAAAGCATTTTCTACAAGTCGAGTCAAGCATCTGTATTTTTTAATTATTTTTGGGTGGGATTGTGTCTAGGCGTGCTTGACGAACCATAGGATTTTTGTTTGGTTTTGTCCCGAAATATCCAAAAGGGGAGATTTGTACGGAAAAATTTCTAATTGAGTCAATTTGTAGTGTTAGCTTAATTCCAGATAAAACAATTTGAGTCATAGGATAGATTGCTGTACCTCAAGCTTATGACGTTTGAAAAGTTGGAGATGATGCAATCAAGCAAAAGTGTAGATATCATTGTCAGTTTTAAGTTCGTTGTCTCTCATCATCAACACTGTCTCAGTTTCCAAGGTCTCCAAAGGTATGAATGCATTAATATATGTATAGGAGCTCGAAAAATTATTTAGGTGATCTTTTTATAAACTTTTATCGTCAAGGACTTTTTTGTTTTTCTCAGAAAATCATGTTAGAACTTTTCATAAAAGTTTTTAGGCTTAAAAAGTAATTAAAGGATTTTCGGTAAAGTCGTTTGAACGAACTTGGAATCTCGTTCGAACGAAATTCTTAGGTCGTTCGAACGAACTTCTAACGACATTGTGCAATTTTTATCCGTTTTCTCGTTGGAAGGTCATTGGAACGAAGTCATTCGAATGAAATATCGAATGAGAAGTTTTCTGAATTTTTGTTTGAAAGAACTTGGATGCAGAAATTTCATTCGAACCGTGTTGTTCGAACGAACTCGAAATGTCGTTCGAACGACTGGCGTCAGCTTTGTCAGTTATTGTTTAAAAACTTCCCCACTCACCCACTCACCCACTATCCCACTAACTTTTTTCCTAATAAAATTAGTGCGGGAACAACTTTTACAAAAGACTTTTTGCATCATTTGAGAGATTTTGAGAGGGAAAATACTTCCGATAAAAAGTTCCATTTATGTGTTGAGTTTAAAAAGATAAAATTTCTTCTAAGAACACATGTTTACACTCATGTTTTAGTTTAAATCGAAGTTCATATATATATATATATATATATATATATATATATATATATATATATATATATATATATATATATATATATATATATATATATATATATATATATATATTTGCTTGGAGACTATTTGGCACCGGGTTTCTTCTTTACCTATTAAGGAGAAAGTTTGGGTTCTTTCTCTACCCCAAAAAGGAGACTGCTTTTGCTACGGCCTTCTCATACTGTGAAAGGCATCGAGTGTGGGTTAATGGTAGTTGTGCCCCATCGGTGGATTCCAAGACTTCAGTGAACTCCGAAGTTATCGACTAGGAGGAGGTGGATGCAAGAAGAAGCATCGAGGCTTGATGGGAGTCAAGTCATGTGCTGTAAGTTTTTTGCTTTGCATTTGTAAAATCATACTTAGTGGACTTGTAGGCAGGGCTGTCCGAGGTTTTTTGTCGTTGTGGGTTTTCCTCAAACATCGCGACGTAGTGTGATTGTATTTATTTTATCTTGCAAACTCACTTAGATGAACGCTTAGGGCTAATAAAGATAAAAATTGGTTTAAACATAATTAGTTTAATTTCTAATTTGAGTTTGGGTTAAGTTTAATTTAATTTAATTCTAGTCCGCATAATTAGTTTGGCAAAATGCATGATTAAGTTTGTTTGTCATAATTTTAACTTGAATTGACTTATAAATTTGTTTAAGTGGAAATTTAAAATGTGTGTTTAGTTTAATTTCACTTTAAGTTTAATTTTGGAAGAAAATAATATTTGATCTTTTAATTGTTAAATTTAAAAAAAATTATAAATTGGTATATCATTGAACCATCTCATAATTTGAAGTTGAAATTTGGGGGCATTCGCCTCAACAATAAGGTGGGGATTTCATCACCCTTGGACCGAAAATCATTAATCTACCTGAGAATTTGTATAACCTGAGAAATTATTTTTAATTCCAAATTAATTAGACATTAGTCCTAGGGTATTACATAGCTCATAGAAAAAATCTTAACGAGACTATAATTAAAGTCTACTCCAATACATACTTATTAAATTGGTTTGGTTTTACCTTGTCTAGTATTAGTGGTTTTTAATAAGTTTTCGTACCGATCACCTACCCGGGGGTAAAATTATCAGTTGAGTCACAAACCGTAGTTGGTCGTCTTTTAAATTCTCATATTGACAAAGAGTGGGAGCTGTCTAATTTTGGAGATTAATTCGGAGCCCCCCGACATCGTCGAGTAATATCGAAAAAACTAAATTTTAAAATTAAAATTTTCCTCACCTAAATTCGATAATTCAAATTATTTTGTGTTAGTTTAGAAATTATGTGGTTTTGAGTCAGAGTATTTTCTTTTGCTTTCCTTTAAAAAAATTAAAATTAGAAAAAAAATCGAAAAGATAGAAAAATAAAGAAAGAAATTTGAGTGAGCATGTTGTATGCGAAGTTGGTTTCAAGATTCAACCTGTCGTTTGTCTAATATGGAGTCTAGCATTCCAGATACTTCTATAGTTAGAATTTCGATATTTACCGAGATAGGAGACGAGTTAGCAACCCGTGCCCTTAAGATTACCTATATTCTAATAGATAGAGTCAACCTTTGTGCATATATCTTCCTCCACATAATGCGAATAACTTGGAATTCAATTCAAAAATAATTCAATAATTGCCCATCTTTTTGGGCACGAAAAAAGAGGACCCCTACCTTTATGTGCCCGAATTTGAAGAAATTTTTTGAGTGATTAAGTCATAAAAACTCACCGACGTGATTGTTAAACTAAAATTGTTTTCATTTTCTTTGAAAGAAAAAGACAAAAGATGGTTACTCTCGCTTGAACCGAATTCCATCACTATGTGGAATGAATTGAGCATCGAGTTTTTGCAAAAGTTTTTCCCAAACCAAAAAATAGCGGTTATACATCATGCCATCAAAACATTTAGCCAAAAAAAGGGAGAAGCTTTGTGGATGTATTTGGAGAAATTCAAGGACTTGCTATTGTAATGTCTTCACCATGGGATTGGATTAGGATGTCAAGTCCAAATTTTGTATGAGGGAATTGATTTTACTACTTGGTCGATGATTGAGTCAATATGTAACGGTGATTTTTCTGAAAAAAATGAGGCCGTCACGTGGACCTTCCTAGAATTCGTAGCAAAAAAATTCCAACGATGGGACCCCAATTAGGAATCTAGAGCCAAACATTCAATGAGGGAACTGCTCACCAGGTCGACCAAAGTTTTGGTTTAAATTCCAAAATGGCCAGATTTGCCTAGCATTTAGAAGCTTTAGAGATGAACAAAGCGGGTAATCAAGACACACACGTGGTTGTGCAACATGTAGGTTCACCTATGTGTTTTCTTTGCAATATCTTCAACCATTTAGTCAAAACTTGCCCCACCCTTCCGACCCACAAAGCACTCACCGAACAAATAAATGTCCTCTACCAAAATAAAACACTGAGAGTGAATTTGAGAAATGAAATGAGAAGGAAGATCCTCCATGGATTCAACTTCCTCACCACCTTGTTTTCTGAGCCATATGTAAGGACATATGTCCCAAAATATCCACTGCGATAAAAGGAAAAGGAGGAAATAGATAAAATGTTGGAAGTTTTCAAATAAGTACAAATCAATATCCCACTACTTGACTCTATACAATAAGTTCCGTCATACGCCAATTATTTTAAGGACCTTTTTACCTTTAAGAGAAACACCAATGTACCCAAGAAAGCTTTTCTCTCCGATCAAGAAAGATCGATCATTTTCCATAGAACTCCTATCAAGTATTAGGATCCTGGGACTCCGATGATCTCTATCAAGATAGGGGAGAACATCATTCAGAAATCCATTCTAAATTTAGGAGCTAGCGTGAAACTTCTGTCGTACACCATGCATGAGAAACTAGGTTTGGAGGAGTTGAGTCTAACTAGGATCACCCTATACTTAGATAACCGTTCTGCTAAAATACCAAGATGTATCTGAAGGACGTCTTAATTAAAGTGTACGAAATTATTTTCCCATACGATTTAGTGGTTTTTGGTACCCAAAACATGTATAATCCTATTGAACAAATTCTGATTATTTTGGGTCATCCCTTCCTCGCCACATCCAATGCCGTCATTAGGTGTCACAACATCTAATTGAACCTATCCTTTTTTAACATGACTATAGACCTCAACGTGTTCAATTTTGCTAAACGACTCGATGATGATGAACCCATGGACGTCAACATGATTGATAGCATTATCTAAGAGAATTTCAAGAAAACTCATAATGATAACCCTTTAGTGGCATGTCTTGCCTTTATTAAGTCTGAATTTGATATCAAAAACTTAATTTAAGAAGTCAACTCAGTCCTCGACTCTGCCCTTGTTATGGAAGTAGGAAGTTAAAAATCTAAGCTGGAGCAACTCGCTCTCCGTGTCACCCATTTTTTCCTTGATTGAGAAAGATACTGATCTTAAATTGATTCCACCCCCTTAAACGCTCAAATATAGGTTCTTTAGACCTTCTGACACCTTTCCTGTTATCATATCCTCTAACTTGGACCAAGAGAAGAAAGGCAAGTTCTTGCGTTTTTTCAAAGAACACAAAGAAGCCACTAGATGGACCATAAACGACATTAAGGGGGTAAGTTCACCGTGGGCTTACATAGGATACACTCAAAAAATAATGCTAAAATTTCTCGTAAAGCACAATGTAGAATTAATCCTAATATGAAAGAGGTCAACCAATCTGAGGAGCTCAAATTTCTAGATGTGGGTATCATTTACCCTATCTCTGATAGCCAACGGGTCAACCCTATACAAGTTATTCTACAGAAATTCGGTGTCACGATGGTGAAAAATGATGAAGATGAGTTAGTGCCCACTAGGATTCAAACCGGATGGCGCATGTGTATCGATTATAGGAAGTTGATGCCATCACAAGGAAGGATCACGTTCCTCTTCTTTTTATAGACCAAATGATTGAGAGATTAGTCGGCCATCCCTATTATTGTTTTCTTTACAATTATTCCAGCAATAATAAAATTCCCATCACTCTTGAGGATAAAGAGAAAATCACGTTCACCTGTCCATTTAGTACTTTTACTTATTAATGCATGCCCCTTGAGTTATGCGGTGGACCAGCTACATTTCAGCGGTATATGATATCTTTTTGGATATGGTGGAACGATTTGTTGAAGTCTTTATGGATGATTTTCAGTATTTGGGTCTACTTTGGATGAGTGCCTTCATCAGCTCAACCTCGTTCTGAAGAGGTGTTAGGAAAAGAACCTCGTGCTAATTGGAAAAAGTGTCATTTCATGGTCAAATAAGGCATAGTGCTAGGTCACATCATTTATGAAAAAGGTATCGAGGTTGATAAAGCTAAATTTTTTCTCATTTCTAATCGCTCACCTCCAAAAACTGTGCATGAAGTTGGATCATTCTTAGTAAACATCGGTATCTACCTGAGAGTTATTAAGTATTTTTAGCAAAATCTCTCAACCTTTGTGTCATATTCTTGCCAAGGATACAACCTTTGATTTCATAGACGATTGCCTTCAAGCCTTTAAAAGGCTAAATAATGAATTGACCTCTGCACCTATTATGCGATCTCCCGACTGGAGTCAACCCTTTGAGACCAAGTGTAATATTTTAGACTATGCCATTGGTGCGCTTCTTGGTCAACGTGAAGAGAAACTTCCTCACGTCATATACTATGCCTGTAGGACTCTTAGTGATCCACAATTGAATTATTTCACGACCGAAAAAGAGTTTATCTATGTTTTCTTCGCGCTAGAGAAGTTTAGGTCTTACTTGATAGGATCCAAAGTTATTATTTTCACCGATCACTCGACCCTATGATACATTTTGTCTAAGTAGGATGCTAAGGATTCACTTATTAGGTTGATCCTATTACTGCAAGAGTTTAATCTTGAAATTTGAGATAAGAAAGGATGTGATAATGTAGTGGTGGATCACTTGACTAAGTTAACCGTTGAATAATCTAATAATATGTTTCCATTCAATGAGTCCTTCCCCGATGAGCAACTAATTCTTGTCCTATCTTTCGTGGTTTGCCGATATTATGAATTAGCTTGTAACGGGTGAGATGCCTCCACATTGGCCTAAGAAAGATTATACCAAATTTCTAAAGGAAGACAAATATTTCTTTTTGGATGTCCCATACCTCGTCAAGTATTTTCTTGATCAAATCATTCGAAAGTGCATCTATAATCACGATATTAAAAGTGTAATAGCTTTCTGCTATGACCAAGAATTTGGAGGCCATTTCAGTGCCACTGTTGCAAAGATTTTTCATTGTGGATTCTATTAGCTCACCAATGTTCATAACTTGAAAAATTATAGAAGGAGTTATGACCGATGCCAAAGGTTAGGACGAATCACACATGGGAACATAATGCCTTTAAATTCCATTCTTATCATCGAAGTTTTTGACTCTTCGAGCATCAATTCCATGGGTTCATTCTTGAACTCCTACGGGAATCATTACATTTTTTCGACGGTTGATTATGTGTCTAAATGGGTAGAAGATATACTAAGTAGAACAAATGACCCCCACTTGGTAGTCAAATTCATTAGAGAAAATATTTTCTCCAATTTCGGTATGCCTCTAGCCATCATTAGCGATCAGGGAACCTATTCCTATAACTGATCCTTAGAGACTCATAAAAATTACTCATTCATGCACAAAGTAGGATATTCTTATCACCCTCAAACTAGTGATCAAGTATAAGATTGAAATAAAAAATCTACCAAATCATCGAGAAAATAATGAATTCAGATCGAAAGGGTTGGTCCTTATGATTATTATATGAATTGTGGGCTTATCATACTGTCTACAAAATACCACTTGGTATGTCCCCGTATAGGCTTATCTATGGAAAATCCTATTATCTTACAGTAGAGTTAGAGAAAGAGGCCTATTGGATCATTAAGACCTTAAATTTTGACTCACCTTCTATCGAAGAGGTTCAAAACTCTAACTCAATGAGTTAGAAGAGATTAGGAATGATGCATACGAGAATGAAAAATTTTACAAATAGAAAAGGATAATATTACATGGCAAGTCCATCCAAAGTAAGTTATCTGAACCTGGACAAAAAGTTATCTTGTACAACTTTAGGTTGCATCTCTTTCTTGGTAAGTTGAGTTCTAGGTGGTTTGGTCCTTTTGTTATTAGGAGAGTCTACCCACATGGAGTGATTGAAATAGAGAATTATAAAAATGGTAAATTTTTCAAAGTCAATGGTCAAAGGTTGAAGCCATATCTGGAATTACGAGATCGGGAAGTAGAGGACATTATCGTTTAAGACCCAGTATACCACGATTGAACATGAAATTAGGTCATTATTATTGTATCATGGTTTTATTTTTATTTTTGCATTTTATTCAATAAATGTGTTGGATAATTATCTCATTGTGGTAATATCTTTAATAACTTTTCGCCTTTTTCAATTTGTCTTTTACATTGAGGACAATGTACACATTAGGCTTGGGTGTATTAAGGTCATTTTCTCTATATAAAAAATTCAAAAATTTTAAAATAAAAAATATTTTCAATATAATTGAATTTGAAATGGATATTGAGGGAAACGTTATTATGCTTAAAGAATAAATGCGGATATTTTTAACCCGATGATAAATTGTGCCATTTATCATTTTTGAGAGATTTAAATCAATCCAAGTTAAAATAACTCAAACTTTCCTTCAACGATTAATTCATTGATGATCTCAAATTCTTTGTTTTGTTTAATTACTGAAAATAAAATGTCTAAATATGAATCTTAAGAACAAAAAGTCTTAGTAAGTCTACTTGAGGCATATATTAACTTAAATGGAGAAATAGTATGAGACCATCATTTTGAAAGCCAAAAATCTAAGCCTAAACAAACCTTTTTACATTATTCCATTGCATGACCATTTGTGCTAAAAAAAGCCTTTATTGAAAACTCAAAAATCCATACCAATTTTTTTAGAATATCAAGGTAAAAAATTATGGTAGAAGAAAGGTCAAAAGAAGAACGTTTGCAACAATTATACGGGAAAAAAAAGAAGAAAAAAGAGGGGAACAAAGAAAGAATGAAAAAAATGAAATGAAAAGGAGAAAAAGGAGTATGTGAGTCGAAAAAGACAAAAAGAAAATGGAGTTTCGAAAAAATGCCTAAAAGTTCAAAATATCAAAAAACCTCTATATTCGCTGAAAATTTTGAAACTCCAAAATTCATTCTTCTAGACAAAATTTGAGCCCATAATACAACCGAAAAAAGTCTTAATTGATCTCAAGTGAAGTTAGATATAGTGTGCAGAGAAAATGAATCTGATCTATAGTTTAATATAAGGTTTTTAAAAAAGTAATCGATTTTTTGTTCTCGAGATCATATCGATCAATTATAAAAAGTCCATGTTTCTTTATGTATATGTGAAATTTGCTCATTAAATTTACTCTTTTATTCACATATACCGAGAGAAAATTAACCATTTCCAAGTGTCAATTGTGAATGCATATCATGAGATTTTAAAATCAAAATGAAGTTTTGGATAAGACACGTAACTATCAAATCTTTTGAATTGAACGGTTATATTGGTTAGGCACACACGCTCAATAAGTTGAGATTGAAAAGTGATTTTTTTACTGTGTTTATGAAATTTGAATTTAAGATGTGGTTATATTACTTTTGTGTCTTTTATAAAATGATTAAAGTTTGTAAATTTGTGGTCATATTCACTACTAATCCTCTTGAGACAAAACTCGTTCACTAGGGAAACCTAGGGGCTTAACGATTTGTTGCACATGCTAAGTGCAATCATGATTCCTACAAAAGTGAGTTGGATTATAAATTTTTTAGTTATGCTCAAGGATTAGAAAAGTTTAGGTTTAAAGGTATTTAATGTGAAAATTATTTTGTAATAATTATGCCCAAATCTAAGCTTTGTTAGGCCCATTGTATCACAAATAATGAACTTTAACATTTGTTTTTGCTATTTAGAAGAAAAATACAAGTTTGAAAATAATTCGAGTTAAAAATAAAATTTTAACAAACCCAAGGTATTAAACCATAATTTTAAAAACTTTATGGGCCTAAATATAATTTTAAATATTTATCTGGGCAATATGAAATTGTTCCTGAATTTTGGTTTAATTTCGAGTTAAAAAGAATAAAAAAGCAAAGATGGGTAGTTTCATAATTTTTTAAAATATTATGGACCTAAATTTAAATTAATTACTTTTATTTTGCATTTTTACAGGCTCTGCTGGAGTTTGAAGAACATGTGTTGATGTGCAAAAATTAGTTAAGATATACCACAACATCACACAATCGATACGACAGTACTAAAAACTACTTATAAATTCGCTTGAGTGTCCGTTGAAGTCATGACATAGCTTTTAGGAACAGTATTTACAAAATTCAGAACTTCTTAGTTTAGGAAAATTTCAAAATATGAAGTTTTGAAGATGAAAAACCAGTTTGAAAAATCTGCTATAAATAGTGATGAAAGCGCAGGGGAAAGGGGCGAAAAAATCACTTCCTTATTTTCTTCCCATAAGCACTCCAAAGCTACCCTCTTCCCTTATTTTCCTCTCACATGCACCTCAAAGATCAACCTATTTATCCATAATTTAAGAAAACTTTTTAAAAATAAATATCACCAAATTAAAATTCTTTTTCCCACATTTTCACATATAAAAGGAGTTCATTACACGAGATATGGAAGAAGACTTAGGAGGGACAATTGGGAAGAAAGTTTGAGAGAAATTTTTGAGAGTTAATTTTTAGGAGCACCAAAAGTATTATACGTTGTATTTTTATTTTTTAATAGTTGTGAAATAATTTGTGTGCAAGTTTGGAAGGAGACGTTTTGTATTAGCATCCAATATTGGAACTCCAATTTCGTAAGTGGATTTTTTAGTGAGAATTATTATTTCATCTTGAAATATTCGTGTTATAATTATAATACTAGATTAAATTAATTACTAGGATTAGGTGAAAATTTTCATGATTACTTAGTGCATGTTTTAATTAGTTCTAATTCGTTTGATTCCTTACTTATTTATTAAATTAATTACTATGATTAGATGAAATATTCATGTTTTAATTACTAGAATTAGGTGAAAAACGTTTTAAAAATCTGGTATTTATTAAATAGTCACGAGAGTGATATTTTAAACCTTCGATATTAATTTCAAAATTCACATTCCTTGATTTTGTGTGCCTATGTTTCATGAATTATGCTTACATGAAATCGTTTGATAGTTCATACTTACGTTTGATATGTAATGCTTAAGAGTGAGTTTTAATTTTTTTAAGGGAATACGGATTTTTGGCATCTAAAAAAAATCGAGATATATAAAATATTATATTTAAACTTTAAATCTTTCATCTTTCAAAGATTACGTGACGAGAGTTGGTATAGTTTTGAGCTCTAAAAAGGAATTGTGAGTGAGATTATTTAATAATACTCTAACAAAACCGATAAACTGATCCGAAATCCTTGTAATCTTCTCCATAATTGTTACTTACCATGTGTTCACCATTTTATTGCTGCTTACTTTATTTTATCTCTAAATCTTATTTCTACACCCATAATTGTCTAATTGAAAATTTTACAATTTATACAACAAATCCTTGTGGGTTCGGCCCGTACTCACACTCACTATATTACAACAGCCTGTGCACTTATGGTAATTTAAAATTTGACATCAACATATATCATTTTTCAACTCAAATCTTTTGAAGATGCCAATTATGATGATTAATATTGAAAATATAGCACTGGCAGTTCATTATTTTCTTGTGCCTTTTAATTGTTTTAGGCTCTTTCCAACGGCGGCCTTTCACGCAGGGAAAATTTCTCCTTTCGTAGCCTTTTTCCTTGAACACTCATATATTTCAGTATAAATTAAACTCACAAGCAATGGTTCTTATGTGTACAAATTCCTCATAGTTAAGAGATTTGAAGATGACAAGATTTATGGAAGAGCATATCACTTAGTTCAAATATAACACGTGAAGTTAAAATCCAAAAGAGTTCCTGCGTGTGTGTGTGGAGGCATATAAAGTAAATTCATTAAGCAAATCAAAATCAAACTACTCCATGCAAGTGTGATTAAGAACATTCTAAGCATTGAACATCATAACCAAAAGTCCTAGCCATATGGATACATGGAATAAAGTGGATTAAAACACAAGAATATGCCACACAAAATGTATAAAATCAAACAACAAATAAACAAAATAAACATTTTTTAGTTTTCAAACTTTTTAAAGAAAATTAAAGCAAAGACAACTAAAAAGACAAATATTTTTTTTGGTTGAATTTTCTCAATAAAACCCCAAAAAATTAAAATACAAAATACTTGAGCAACATACAATTAACAAACATAAATGTCACGAAGTAGAAAGCTAGTGTATATAAAAATGCGAACACAATCAACCATTAGATTTAGAATGAGAAGTATCATGTGCAAACATTTGAGAATCATGAAGTCCAACATGTAAAACCTCGAAAGTGTCATGCTCAAAATTATCTTCATGGGAAGATTTTACACTAAGGCTCACATGACTAGCCATGAATGCGGTAAAGTTGCGCTTAATGGAGGGAATCGATTTCTTCTTATGGATCACTATAACTACGGGTGGCATTGTACACCTTCAATCGCTTTCCCTCCTTATGTCCCATTATGTCCATAACCCTCATAACCAAAGCATCTATCTAACTCATCCCTCTAAAAAAAAATTATTACAATTTATAGGGAATTTTTCGGCCTTGTTATACTTATTTTTCTCAAACTTATTTACATCTTTTTATTTTTTTCACACTTGATAAATTTCTATACTTCTTTGCCAATACTGCGATATCATCAAAATTGATGTCAGAGTCATCATTCAAGACTCGTACTTTTTCCTTCCGGGATTTCAAAGCAATGCCCTTAGCTTTCTTCGTCTTTTTAGAGGAAAACATATCAAGCTCATAAGTTTGAAGATGACATACAACCTCTTCCAGTTTCGTAGAGTCAAAAGTACTCAAGGAATTTAAAAGAGTCAATTTTCTATTAAATCTTTTAGGCATGAACCTGAAGATTTTCTTGGCTACTTATTTTTTTCTGTATTCTCTCTCCCAAGTTAAGATAAGAGTTCACTATATTTGACAATCTAGCATATAACTCATCAAAGGTTTCACTCTCCTCCAACTTAATGGTTTCAATTTGAGTGGTGAGATTTTTGATTTTGGAAGCCTTAACAACACTAGTACCTTCATAGGTGAGTTGGAGTATGAGGCAAGCTTATTTAGACGGTTCACATGTCATAATGTCGCGAAACTCCTTCGATGTGATCGAACAAAATAAAGCATTTAAACCTCTTAAATTGAAATTATCTAACATTTGCTCTTCCTCACTCCACGATCCTACGAGTTTAGAAGTCCTATAATCACTAGATAAGTCTAAGGATGGGGACCAACCCTTAACTACTGCCTACCATACCCTCTCATTTATCCATTCAAATGTTGATTTGATAAGCACTTTCAAATACGCATAATTATAAACATCAAATACTAGAAACCTAAAAAATGATTGACTTTCCATATTCAGGCCTGAACAAGATCTAACACGATAACTTAGTGCACCCGCTCTGATACCAATTTAAAGGAGTAAAATATAAGAATATAGAATAATATTTGATGGGATGGTTCAAATATACACAAAAAAAATTTTATTTAGAATTTTTCAAAATTATCTTTTTATTAAACAAAATTAATTAAGCACTAATTAAACAGTTTTGAGATTAACAAATTTTATCTTAAACCTAAAAATGCATCTAGGTGAGTATTGTAAGATAAAATAAATCAACCACAACACCCGATGTATGAGAAAAAAACAAATTAAAAAAACCCTAGGATGCACAGCCACACAAAATCTGCTAAGTACGGAATTACAAAACGACACGAAAGAAGACTTACAACATAGACTCGACACTCTCACAACCCTTAATGCTTTTCGTTCCTTCAACCTCTTCTCAATGACATGGAATGGTCCATCCGCGTAGTTGCAACAATGTGTAAGTCCACACACTTCAATTGACGAGCAGTTGGTCGGTCAGCGGATCCATCTTGATGAGCAACTGGTCGCGATTGGGCAGATCCTTCCCTTAAATCTGATGGTCGTCGAAAGCTCCTCGACGTTTCATTAAGAGGACTTTTGTTCCTCCTAGGGCCTAATCGATCAAAAGGAGAGGCCCTACTTAATCTTTCCAATGCACTGGCCCTTTCTGGGGAGAGGGTGACACATTGTTCAGTATCTGTGGCTCGCATTGACGAAGTTCGTCCAGGTTGATAAGAAAAATCTTCATATTCCTCATTGCGATATGAGTTAGTACGCCTAGTACGCACAGAAGGCGCACATATATTTCTTTGAATGCTTCGTGACCCAAAACGGGCTGGCGCACCGCCATGGAGGGTTTGGATGAGTTGTCGCATCGTTTCTTGCATGACGGTCTGGCCCTGAGCCAGATTCGCCATCATTCTAATCAGATCTGGAACAATTGGTGGAGCAGATGGATTTGGAGGGGTTCCGGTGTTTCCATTACTGGATTCAGGTATATCAGCCATTGATAATGGATTGTTTTTATGAGAAAATGATTTTACCAGTCGCTTCCCACAGACGGCGCCAATCTATTGATGTAAAAAATTAGATCACTCTAATAATTCAATCACAGATAAATAAATGAGACAAAAGATTTTGAAGTGGTTCAGGCTTATAAGAATGGCCTACGTCCACTGTTGTTTTATTTCTGAGTGTTGGGAATTCTCAATTACAAGAAATTCCGTTCTGGATCCCAAAATTTGGATTCAGGATTCGCCCCCTCACAATGAGGATTGTACAATGTATTTATAGCCCTAAGGCTGTCATGTGAAAGGGTAATACATTTAATGCCCTCTTTGCGTGTGTGTCTGAATGATAAGCATTTAATGAACCAGCTAAACTGTTGGTTATCCAGATATTAATGCTTTGTTCGAGATGCAGCTCGGACCGCCTGAGTAGCTCGGACCGCCTGAGCTTCTCGGTGCTAATGAGTTCCTCGGAGAGGTCTTATTCCTCTGAGTATAAGAGTTCCTCATAGAGGTCTTGTTACTCGGAGCATAAGAGTTCCTCGGATCGTATGATCATCTCGAAAGTGCTTGTTATTGCCATGTAGATAACCACGTGTCTTCACATGGTTGGTCCAAGTCAGCAGACTAAATTTGGTATCAACAGAAGCCCCCAATGTTTCGTAGTTCAAAATTTGAGGAGTATGGAACATTCTTTCTCAGAATACGGTAGCTTTAAATAGTTCTTCCTAATTTTTAGGATCATCTCCCTTGTATTTATTTCTCCATCTCAATTCGTAGAATCATGCTTTTTGAACTTTTCTGCTCGCTTCGTTTCCCACGTCACTTTTCACCTTTTTAGCCGCTGTTGTTCGCTTTGATTCCCACGCCAATATTTAATGCCTTTTTAGCCGTCGGTAACGTAATCGTCCTTTTTATCATCATTGCTTCGCCAATTCCCAAAGCAAGGTATTTAAACTTCACAGAGACTTCCATCGTCTTCTATCTTTTCAAATTTTCATCTTATAGTTTTTCATCGTCTTCTACTCTCTTGTGTACTCATCTCTTCCATCGTCTGTCGTCATCAGCTCTACTCTTTTCCTGTAAGATCTTCTTCCTTCATATTTATTTCTTTATTCACCATGGTTTATCATGTTGAGTCTCTTGAGAAATTTCGTTCTGATTTTTCCATTCCCTCTTGGGTCGTCTTGGAAGAGCTTTCTGAGCCTTCCAACTATTTCAATTTGGCTGAGGGACATTGGTTCCCCAGTCTCTTTTTTGCTGAGTGTGGATTTTCTTTTCCACCAAATCCTCTGTGTCTGGAATTTTTTTAGTACTTTGATATTGTTCCTGCACGAATAGCCCTCAACACATGGAGAATAGTTAATGGGGTGCATAAATTAAATCAAGTGCATAGAACTCGTTTAGGAATTCTAGAAATCATGTACTGCTATAGATGGGCAGTTAATGATAATATTTATTATTTGAGAACTAGGTTTATAAATAGGGCCTTAGTAGTCAATCTCCCTGATGTCAACAGGGATTATTTTGAACATTGGGTTGTTGTAAAAAATTGGCAACACCCTCCTTTAACCGGAGATGAAGTTTACCAGGGTCCCAGATGTCCTCCTTATGGCAATGGGATAGGTTATTTTTATTTATTTTATTTATATTGAAATCATGTTTGTTTTGTGTTTGATAAAATGTGTTACTGATAACAATGTCTGTTTATTTGCAGTTGATAGCAAGAGAAAGTGCCCAAAAGAAACAAATGTCAATATAAGGCATTTAGGACTTATCTAGGGTCTACATCAAAGGGTTGCTGAAGAGCACATTCAATCAGCCTCCTATCTGCTCTAATACAAGAGCTATACAACTTCTTTCACTGCTCGTCCAGTGATCAGTGAAGCAGAGCCAGTACCACCCTCTGCAAGTTCTTCGCCAGAATCTCACGTTCCATTGAGCGAAAGGATGAAGAAGAGAAGGACTCCTGCTCTGTTTGAGAAAACTGCCTCCTTCTCTGGGGAGGTAAAAAGGATTAAGATTGATGTCCTAAAGGAGGGGACAAAGAATACTGGTGCAGATCCTCCAGCTGCTCCTGCTAAAGTCTCCGAGAAGGTTGCTGATAAGCCCGCAGTGGCTCCGAGCAGCTCTGCTGCTCCTGGAAAGGTGATCCTGATATCACCGACCAAGGATTCTTCCTTGGTTGTACCTGTTCCCCCGAGAAGGCTGAAGAAGAGCTCCTCGGTCAATTTGGATGACACCACCATTCAGCCCCCTTCTACTGGGACTAAGGTTCCCACCTCTGTTACCCCGAGCTCTGATATGAGCTCGGTAAAGTCCTTGACCATTCCTGAGGTGCAAGGTAATGAAGATAACCTTACCCGAGATATGGTTACTTCTTTGGCTGCTCATCATCTTGCTTCAATAAGTACCTTTACTTTGAACTTTTCATATTTTCCTTTGTTATTTCTCATTTTTGTTTCTGACTTTGCTTTATCTTTTTGTTTACAGTTAACGAGCTGTCTCAACATAATCCTTAAGAATGATGAAGCAGTCAAAGCTTCTTGATCTTCGTCCAGTGTGGAGGGAGCTCTGGAAGAAGCTACCAAAGTCCTTGGAGGAATCTCACCAGAGGTGCGATACTGATAAAGCAGTTTGGGAGAAGAAACTGGCTTCCTCCGAGCAGGAGAAAACTCGGGTTGCTGAGGCCTCCAGGGATTTGGAGAGGAAAGTGAATTCCTTGGAGAAGGCTAATAAAGGGCTCAATGTGAAGCTCAAGACTGCTGAGGAGTTTGAAAATAAACTTAAGGCTGCTGAGGAGAGGTTGGTCCAACTCCAGGAAGTAACTCGACAGAAGGAGGAAACTGAACAAAAACTGAAGGCTGCTGATGTTTTGCTGTCCGAGAAGCTTGCCTTGGAGAAGGCCAAAAGGAAAGCTGCCATTAAGAAGTCCTTCAGCTCTGGCTGGGACAAAGGTTGGGATAAGGGATGTGCTGCCATGGTCTCTCAAGTAGATTATGGCAGTGTAAAGTATTTCAGGGACGGATGGGCTGCTGCCCTTCAGGAATTGAAGGTCGACGAGTCATCCGAGCTCTTCCAGAGACACATCCCTGGTCCCCCTCCCACTCCAGAAGAATTAGAAGAGGACGAAGGTACCTCTGAAGAGTCTTCAATGGTAGTGGGAGAACATGCCTTAACCAGTCAGCATGCTGCCGAGCAGGGAGTTTCTTCTTTCGAGCAACAACTGGTGCTCTCCGAACAAGTTACAGTTCCCTCCGAGCAACCTGCCTCCTCTTCCCAACCTCTCGAGAAGGTTTTGGGAGATAAGGAAAAGGTGTAGTGTTGTTCGGTTTTCTCTTTCTCTTTTTCTTTTTTGTTTGTCAAATGTAACTCAAAACTTGTAACTTCAAATTTTATGATCTAATAAAACATAAATTTTTTCTTTCATACGATTGTCTTTTTTCTATTTGTACTCTGTCTTGATCTTCTTTTTTATGATTGTCTTTTCTTTCTCTGCTAGTTTCTGGCCAGGATGGATCTGCTATCTGCCAATGATACAAAGCTGATGCAGCAATGTAATGAATATTATAAGGCTGGTCACACAGACCTAAGTGCATCAGAAGTTGCCGACATCCTTGGTCATGATGCTTCAGAACAAGCAGCCGAAGCTTATCAGTACCTGAAGTGCTTACTTGATCGAGCTGTGGCCAATAATGTGGCTTACTATGAAATGATCGAGGATCTTCAATGTATCCTAGAAGACCTTCAGAATCAGTATAAGGAATCAACTGCCCTATTGCATGAAGGGTATGAGAAGAGGTATCAGCAGCTTTCTGCCGAGAAGGGCTACGAGAAGCTCATCGCTGGGTATGATGTTAGGGAGAGAACCCTAAAGGGTGAAGTTGAAGCATGTAGACAAATTGCCGAGCTGTTGGAGCAAGAGAATAACAATTTGCAGAAAGAGCTAGCACAGTTGAAGTCTGCAGCCTCTTCTTCAACAGCTATAATCCCAGTGACTGACGAGGGATTTTCATTTTTAGAGGTTGAGAATGCCAAATTGAGGCAAGATTTGGACACTTTGAGGAGGTCGGGCACTTCCACATCTCCTCAGGGACGAGCAAGAGCTTCTCGGGGTCGAGGAAGAGCAGTTTGGGTTCTTATCGAGGAACAGACGACAGCATACGCCTTAGAGAACCAGGACTTCCAACTAAAGGCGAAGAACCAGGCGTTATCTGATATGTCAAAGAGGATTCGAGACTTGGAAAAATAACTCTCTGTAAAGATATCAGTGTTGGAGACTAATGATCTTTTCATCAAGAGTCTTCACGAGAAGCTAGAAAGGCTAACATATCAATTCCACAAACAGCCCAGGGAGTTTTGGATGGCTGGATACAATGAAGCATTATTTCACTTGGACGACCGTATCCAGAATGCGAACAATGAGGGCTACAAGCAAGGCTGGCTGAACGACTTAGGTGTGCTGAAGCTTGAACAAGGACACTATATGTGGGACTACCATGATCCCGGGTTGCATGACGTGCCTGTGCCACTGTATAGTTTTGACATGGAATGGATCCCAGCTCGTGCCATTCCTCGGAGCTTAATTGCAAAATACCTCGGTGACTACAATTTACATTCTCAATTTGAGGTATCTCGTCCCGAGCATCTTCTAGATCGACCTTCTGTGATGAACGTCAAGATGCTGAAGGATTTGAACTTCATCAATTCTCCTCAGTCTTTAAATGATCCGCCTGCTGGCGAGGAACCTGTATCGAAAGCTGAGGGGAAAAGACCAATAGAATAGGAATTTTTGATGTAAGAGTTAGTATACATATCAATGTAATTTTCATTTTATTATCAATGTAACTTGTAATCTATTTTGAATTTAATAAAAGACTTTCATTCTTGCTTGCAAATCTCATTTGCTATTATCTTATAGTTATCAAATACTTTATACTCATGTATCTCTTTGTTAAAAAGATAATAATACTGTGTTGTTCATCGACCAACTTAGTAATAAAAAGTTACAAGTATCAGTAATGTTGCTCGATCACTTAATAATAAAGTAACGAGTATAAAAATGTTTAAAAATTTTCCAACCAACCAAGGTTGTTAAATTGTGCTCGTCAACCAATTATAGTTAGTGAGAGTTTATCCCCGACTAACCATACTTGGTAAATTTTTGTCTTTTTCATAAAATGTGTCCGACTAACCAAAGTCGATAAATTCTCCTCGTCGACCAACTATGTTGGTACAGTTTGGAATATTTCGTTTCCTAGCCAAACAGGTTGGAATTTTTAGGAATATTTCTCCTCGTCGACCAACTAAGTTGGTATAGTTTGGAATATATTTTCTCCTCGTCGACCAACTATGTTGGTACAGTTTGGAATATTTTCTCCTTATCGACCAACTAAGTTGGTACAGTTTGGAATATTTTCTCCTCGTCGACCAACTAAGTTGGTACAGTTTGGAATATTTTCTCCTCATCGACCAACTAGGTTGGTACAGTTTGGAATATTTTCTCCTCGTCGACCAACTAAGTTGGTACAGTTTGGAATATTTTCTCCTCGTCGACCAACTAGGTTGGTACAGTTTGGAATATTTTCTCCTCGTCGACCAACTAGGTTGGTACAGTTTGGAATATTTTCTCCTTGTCGACCAACTAAGTTGGTACAATTTGGAATATTTTCTCCTCGTCGACCAACTAAGTTGGTACAGTTTGGAATATTTTCTTGAGTAGTCTGCCGAGTGCCGAGTAGTGCATAGCACTAGTATTTCCCGAAAAAATTTCAATAAACAGAGAGACTTGCAGAATATTTTCATTTTATTCATACTGATGGAAACTGCGTTACATATACATCACTGATAATACTTGCGTAGATCCTCTGCATTCCATGCATTCTTAAACTCCTCGCCTTCTAAAGTGGCTATTCGATAAGTTCCTAGTCGAACAACTTCTGTAACTCGGTATGGTCCATGCCAATTTGCCTCCAGTTTGTTATGCTTTTGAACTACTTTCTTCAGCATGTAGTCTCCTTCTTTCAAGCCGCACTTCTTCACCCTCTTGTTGTAGAACAAAGCTGTTCGCTGCGGTAAGCAGCATTTCTAATGGCTGCTTCTTCTCTAACCTCCTCATGCATGTCTAAATCCAGTCTTCTCATTAAATCGTTGACAGAGGAATTGAAATTCAGTACCCTGTGTGTTGGGAGACCCAACTCGACAGGCATGACAGCTTCACTTCCAAACGCCAGCATGTATGGTGATTCTCCAGTTGCTACTCGGGGAGTAGTTCGGTAAGCCCAGAGTACTGATTGTAACTCGTTGATCCAATTCGCTTTCGCGGCATCCAATCTTTTCTTTAAACCGTCCAACAGCGTTCTGTTTGTCACTTCAGTTTGTCCATTGCTTTGAGGATGGCCTGGTGCTGAATGAACCTTCAAAATGTTTGATTGATGACAATAGGTGGCAAACTCCTCGTTATCAAATTGTGTTCCATGGTCTGTGGTGAAGGCATTAGGGAGACCATATCGACAAATGATGTTCTTCCAAACAAATTGGTACACCTTCTCGTACGTCATATCAATGAGTGGCTCAGCTTCTACCCACTTAGTAAAATAATCCACTGCGACGACGAGGTACTTGAACCTTCCTCGGGTCATTGGCAGTGGTCCAACCAAATCAATTCCTCACATGGCAAATGGCCAAGGGGAAGTTATGGATGTCAATAATGCTTGTGGAGTTCTTCGGATGGAGGAAAAGCGCGGGCACTTGTCACATTTCTTGGCATAGGCTATGCAATCAGACCTCATCGTCGGCCAGTAGTATCCTTGTGTCATCACCCTTTGTAAAAGCGCCCGACCTGCTACGTGTGCTCCACAAGACCCTTCATGGATTTCTTCAATTAAGTCTTTTACCTCAGAGGGATGTACACATCTCTGCAAACCTGCCATTATTCCTCGTCTATATAAAACACCATTAGTTAGTACATATCGAGCAGCTTTAAACTTCAATTTCTTGGCTGCGAGCTTGTCAATTAGCACTTCTCCCTCCTCGATATACGCCCTGATGGGATCCATCCAAGATGGAACTAAATCAAGGGTGATAAAGTTCATCGTCTGATCTTCATCTATACTCCGACTAGCCAACACTTTAATTGGGATTGTTCGTCGTAGCTCGGTGCGAGTAGCTGATGCTAGTCGAGCTAGGGCATCTGCTCTCGCATTCTCCATTCTTGGTATTCTGATCAACTGAATAGCGGTAAATTCTGACAGCAACTCCTTTGCCTTTGCATGATATCTAATCATTAATTCTCCTCTAACTGCATATACTCCCATCATTTGGTTTACAATCAATTGAGAGTCACTGAAAATCACCACCTGCTGTGCTTCCATGGTTTTTGCCAAATTAAGCCCTGCAATCATGGCCTCATATTCAGCCTCATTGTTGGAAGCTTTGAATTATAAATGCAAGGCGTATTCCATGTCGATCTTGTCCGGAGTGCTCAGAACTATCCCCGCGCCACATCCTGCAGTGCAAGATGAGCCATCTACATATATCCTCCATATAGGTAATTCGTTTTCAAATTTTTGATCAGTCAGAGTTCCTCGGTGAAATATTTACTACTTCTTTTCATCTTCTCCAGACTTTTCTCGCTCCTCGTCGATCATTTCTTCTTGCCCTTTTACCAACCGGAGTTGGTCTGAGCTCGAATTTAGTGACCTCGTAACATCCACTTGCCCTTTTACCAACCGGAGTTGGTCTGATCCAGTGTTTGTTGATCCTGTAACATCGACAGGTTGATCAGCGATCAATTCTTGTTCCTCATCCGGAGTCCTCCCAACTATCTCTGCATCATATCCTGTAACATCCACACGCCCTTTTACCAATCGGAATTGGTCTGGGATTGTGTTTGTTGACCCTATAACATCCACCGGTTGACTAGCCAGCAACTTCTGCTCCTCGGGGATATCAGGATAGGTGAACTCCGCTATGAAATCTGCTACATCTTGCCCTTTTAGTGATGACCTGGGTTCATAAATTATATCATATTCTCTGAGCTCTATTGCCCAGTACATCAATCTCCCTGATTTTTCTGGCTTGTGAAGGGCTTATCTCAATGGCATATCGGTATATACTACTATGGTATGAGCCTGGAAATATGGCCTCATTCTCCTACTCGCCTCAATCAGCGCCAGTGCCAATTTCTCCAGCCTTGGATATCTGATCTCTGCTCCTCGAAAGGCCTTACTTGTGTAGTAAATTGGCTTTTGTACTCCATTCTCCACTCTGATCAACGCCGAGCTAACTGCATTCTCGGATACTGCAAGATACAAATACAATTTCTCTCCCATCACCGGCCTGGACAATAGTGGGGGTGCTCCCATGTATTTCTTCAAGTCTTGAAAAGCCTTCTCACATTCGTCATTCCACTCAAAAGTTTTTCTGAGTGTCTTGAAGAATGGGAGACATCTGTCAGTTGCTCGTGACATAAATCTATTGAGTGCTGCTACTCGTCCAGTGAGACTCTGTACTTACTTCTTCGTTGTTGGAGATCGCAGCCCTAATAGATCTTTCATCTTTTCAGGATTTGCTTCAATGCCTCGCTGATTGACAATGTACCCGAGAAACATGCCTTCTCGTACTCCAAAGACGCACTTCGTCGGGTTCAGCTTCATTTGATATTTATCTAATTGATCAAAAGTCTGGCTTAAGTCAACGAGATGATCGGCAGCTTTCTTGCTTTTTGTTAGCATATCGTCAACATAGACTTCCATGTTGTCATTGATTTGTTCATCAAAGACTTTGTTCATCAGCCTCTGATATGTCGCACCTGCATTTTTTAAACCAAAAGGCATAACATTATAACAATAAGTTCCCCTAGGGGTAATAAAAGAAGTACTTTCCCTGTCCTCAGGTTTCATTTTAATTTGATTGTAGCCAGAATAAGCATCCATGAAGCTCAGCAACTCGTGTCCCGAGGTAGCAACCACCAATTGATCAATTTGGGGCAATGGAAAGTGATCCTTTGGGCATGCTTTGTTAAGGTCGGTGAAGTCCACACACATCCTCCACTTGTTGTTTTTCTTCTTTACCATCACCACATTGGCTAACCAATCTGGATATTTAACATCTTCAATGAAACAAGCTTTCTGGAGCTTCTCGACTTCCTCCTGTATAGCTTGATTCTTCTCAGGACTGAATACTCTTCTTCTCTGCTTTACAGGCTTGATGTTCTTATTCACATTGAGCTCTTGACATAAGAAGTTTGGGTCAATCCCAGGCATATCTTCATGACTCCAGGCAAAAGTTTGTTTTCTGCTTCTAAGGAAAGTTATCAATTCTTGTTTTAGTGAGGCTTCCAATGATGAACCTATTTGAGTAGTTCGTTCAGGGTGTTCGTCGTCCAGAATGATATTTTCAGTAGCTTCCACCACTTGACCTTTCACGAGTTGCGACTCATCTCGAGGATCCAAAGTTTAGATTTCTGCACCTTCATCCACTTGATAAGTAGTAGTATTTTTCTTTGATTCTTCCAATTCTTCTTGCTCGGCGGATGAATAATAGCACTCCCGAGCTACTTTCTGATCACCTTTCATAACTCCTACTCCAAAGTTTGTTGGAAATTTTAAGCATTGATGCACTGTGGATGGTACAACCTCGAACTTCTTCAACCCTACTCTTCCCATGATGATATTGTACGATGACTGGACATTTTTATCCATCACGAAAAAGCGTATTCTTTCTGTCCGACAAGCAGGCCACGTACCAATGAATATGTCCAACTTGATCGTCCCAAGTGGAAACACTTTCTCGCCAGCAAAACCGATGAGAGGTCTGTGGTAAGGCTCCAGTTGAGATAGCTTTAAATTTAAACTATCGAAACATGAGTAGAACATGATGTCTGCCGAGCTACCATTATCGACCAGTACTCTTGAAATCATTGCTTCCTTCATTCTCATTTTGATCACTAGTGGGTCGTCATGAGGATATAAAACTCCTGCAAGATCATTCTTCGAAAATCCAATGACCAATTTTTCTTTGTTCACCTTTCTCGGGCGATCTTCCTCAGCTAAATTAATTCGCTGAATGTACGAGCAAGCTTGAACCTCTCCGAGGTAAGCTTTTCTTTCTGTAGTAAGGTCTCCTCCTCCTACATCTCCTCCTGTAATGACATTACAATCAAATGACCCAAAGCGTATTGAAAATACCTCTCGTTCTGGCTGCCTGGGTTTCTTGGGAAGATCGGGGTCATCATCTGGATCATCTTCATGGTTTCTCTTCTTTTTCTCCTCTGCCCGACGAGGAGATCTAGACCTCTCTCTAGTTCGGTCATTGTTTCTTCTTTCGCCTCCCCGATCAACATACTTTGCTAGCTTTCCTCATCGGATGAGTGTTTCAATCTCGTTGTGAAGAGCTATGCAATTTTTGGTCATATGGCCATGATCCTTATGGAACTCGCAATATTTCTCCCTATTCCTCGTGTCAGGGTCTGACTTCATTTTCTTTGGCCAGTTTAACTCCTCGCTGTTCTTAATTTCTTCTAGGATGTGGTTGATATTTGCCTTCAAAGGCGTGTAATTATCAAATTTCTTCAAGACCTCCCATGACGACCTACTTTTGGAATGTTTGTCACCACCATTGTTCTTATGCTCTTTCTTCTTAGCTTTATCACCTTCCCCCTTGGTTTATTTGGAGTCCATATTCTTCTTCGCAGACATAGCCTCCTCGGCATTCATAATCTTGAACGCTTTTCACATCAGGTCCGACATGGTTCGAGGTGGGTCTTTCGCCAAAGTGTAGTACAACTTGTTTGGCAGCAGTCCACTCATCAAAGCAGTAATCGCTGTCTTCTCCTCATAATTAATGACTTCGAGCTTCTCGTTATTAAAACGAGTTATATAGTCTCTAATACTCTCACCATATTTTTGTCTAACACTTAACAAATGTGCTACTCGTTTAATTGGCTTTGCTCCGAAGAAGAAATTCCCAATGAATAACTCGGCCAGTTGAAGAAAAGTTGAAATCTTACCCCGAGGAAGATTATTATACCATATCTGAGCAGATTCGGTAAGAGTTCTCGAGAATGCCCTGCATCTCATCTCATCTGGGACAACATAGATGTCGGCAGCAGCTTGATATTGTTCTATATGAAGGACAGGGTCAGTCTTCCCATCATACTTGGGAGTCACCACAGGTGCTTTGAACTTTGATGGTGTTGGAAAATCAACAATGTCCTGGACAAAAGGTGTTCCTCGAACAAAGGTTCGTTGTAGAGGGTTCTTAGCCTTAGCCATTTCCCCTAATCTATCCTCCAGCCTTTGAATAGATCATTTCCATGTATCATTCCCTTCCTCGAGCCTATTGGTTCAAGCAACTGATCGCGTTGAAGTGGGTTCCTAGGATTTATCTTGACGAGCAGTTGGTCGGTCAGCGGATCCATCTTGACGAGCAACTGGTCGCGACTGGGCAGATCCTTCCCTTAAATCTGATGGTCGTCGAAAGCTCCTCGACGTTGCATTAAGAGGACTTTTGTTCCTCCTAGGGCCTAATCGATCAAAAGGAGAGGCCCTACTTAATCTTTCCAATGCACTGGCCCTTTCTGGGGAGAGGGTGACACGTTGTTCAGTATCTGTGGCTCGCATTGACGAAGTTCATCCTGGTTGATAAGAAAAATCTTCAGATTCCTCATTGCGATATGAGTTAGTACGCCTAGTATGCACAGAAGGTGAACATATATTTCTTTGAATGCTTCGTGATCCGGAACGGGCTGGCGCACCGCCATGGAGGGTTTGGATGAGTTATCGCATCGTTTCTTGCATGACGGTCTGGCCGTGAGCTAGATTCGCCATCATTCCAGTCAGATCTGGAAGAATTGGTGGAGCAGATGTATTTGGAGGGGTTCCGGTGTTTCGATTACTGGATTCAGGTATATCAACCATTGATAATGGATTATTTTTATGAGAAAATGATTTTACCAGTCGCTTCCCACAGACAGCGCCAATCTGTTGATGTAAAAAATTAGATCACTCTAATAATTCAATCACAGATAAATAAATGAGACAAAAGATTTTAAAGTGGTTCAGCCTGGGAGTAATAGGCCAGAATTAGTTCACAATTATCTTTGGAAATGTCAAAATTTTGGCCTATAAAACAAAAGGCGGCATATAAAATAATTATTGTATTACTTTGGTATCGCATGATGTATTGGTACCTTTTTTTAGGCCACTAGATTATTTTCAATTTTCTCCCGCAAAGACCATTTTAAACTTCATAACGTGCGTATACTAGTCAATTTGGCCAACCTCCGATAAGGACGCGGTTAGTTTAGGCAAAGTTACTTTGGTATCTACCACGTACAGTCAAAAAATTAAAAACAAAAATGAATAATTACTGTTATCCACAATATGTAACATGGTCCTAACTAGGTGCTTTGGTTCGAAAAGTTAATTGTATTATCTATGTCTTTTTTTTAGCTTTCGTTTCCGTGTGATGTCACTTTTTGTATGGATTTCTCTATGTTAAAAAAGAATTAGAGACAACAACTATGATCGTAATGCCCTGTCTCAGGAGATAGCTTCGAAAAAAATTAATTCAATGTCATATATGGTCACCTAAAAGTAGAAGTAGAATGAATGAAGTTCAAGTTATGAAAATTCTGGAGGACTCAAGAAATGCAACTGAAATGGTTGGAATGGATGTTAAGGAAGCAAGTATTCAGTTAGGCTGTCAATGGGAAATGTTGCACGGGTGGAGAAACGAGAGATGAGTTGTTAAGGTCATCCTATCTCTTTGAGCTAGGTTGTCACCATGAAAAAATTAATATGGTTTGTAAACATGAAATTACAGATATTATCTTTACAATAAATTGTGACGAGAAAATCAAGAATATGGGCCACAATTCTCAAATGTGAGAATGGATTCATCCGTACGAGAGATAGGAGTAATAGGTCGGAATTAGTTCACATTTATCTTTGGAAATGTCATAATTTTGGCCTATAAAACAAAAGGCGTCATATAAAATAGTTACTGTATTACTTTGGTATCGCTTGATGTATTGGTACCTATTTTTAGGCCACTATATTATTTTCAATTTTCTCCCCCAAAGCCCATTTTAAACTTCATAACGTGCCTATACTAGTCAATTTGGCCAACATCCGATAAGGACGCGGTTACTTTAGGCAAAGTTACTTTGGTATCTTCCACGTAAAGTCAAAAAATTAAAAACAAAAATAAATAATTACTGTTATCCACAATATGTAACATGGTCGTAACTAGGTGCTTTGGTTCGAAAAGTTAATTGCATTATCTATTTCTTTTTCTTTAGCTTTCGTTACCCTGTGATGTCACTTTTTGGATGGATTTCTCTGTGTTAAAAAATAATTAAAGACTACAACTATGATCGTAATGCCCTGTATCAGGAGATAGACTCGAAAAAATTAATTCCATGTCGTACATGGTCACCGAAAAGTAGAAGTGGAAAGGGTGAAGTACAAGTTATGAAAATTTTGGAGGATTCAAGAAATGCAACTGAAATGGTTGGAATGGATCTTAAGGAAGCAAGCATTCAGTTAGGCTGTCAATGGGAAATGTTTCACTAGTGGAGAAAAGAGAGATGAGTTGTTGAGGTCATCCTATCTCTTTGAGCTAGGTTGTCCCCAAGAAAAAGTTAATATGTTTTGTAAACATGAAATAACAGATATTTTCTTTACAATAAATTCTGATGAGAAAATCAAGAATATTGGCCACAATTCACAAATGTGAGAATGGCTTCATCCGTACGAGAGATAGGAGTAATAGGTCAGAATTAGTTCACAATTATCTTTGGAAATGTCAAAATTTTGGCCTATAAAACAAAAGGCGGCATATAAAATAGTTATTGTATTACTTTGGTATCGCATGATGTATTGATACCTATTTTTAGGCCACTAGATTATTTTCAATTTTCTCCCTCAACGCCCATTTTAAACTTCATAACGTGCGTATACTAGTCAATTTGGCCAACCTCCGATAAGGACGGGGTTAGTTTAGGCAAAGTTACTTTGGTATCTACCACGTACAGTCAAAAAATTAGAAACAAAGATGAATAATTACTGTTATCCACAATATGTAACATGGTCATAACTAGGTGCTTTGGTTCGAAAAGTTAATTGTATTATCTATGTCTTTTTCTTTAGCTTTCGTTACCCTGTGATGTCACGTTTTGGATGGATTTTTCTGTGTTAAAAAAGAATTAGAGACAATAACTATGATCGTAATGCCCTGTATCACGAGATAGACTCGAAAAAATTAATTCCATGTCATATATGGTCACCTAAAAGTAGAAGTGGAAAGAATGAAGTACAAGTTATGAAAATTCTGGAGGACTCAAGAAATGCGACTGAAATGGTTGGAATGGATGTTAAGGAAGCAAGCATTCAGTTAGGCTGTCAATGGGAAATGTTTCACTAGTGGAGAAAAGAGAGATGAGTTGTTGAGGTCATCCTATCTCTTTGAGCTAGGTTATCACCAAGAAAAAATTAATATGGTTTGTAAACATGAAATAACAGATATTATCTTTACAATAAATTCTGATGAGAAAATCAAGAATATTGGCCACAATTCACAAATGTGAGAATGGCTTCATCCGTACGAGAGATAGGAGTAATACGTCAGAATTAGTTCACAATTATCTTTTGAAATGTCAAAATTTTGGCCTATAAAACAAAAGGCGACATATAAAATAGTTATGGTATTACTTTGGTATCGCATGATGTATTGATACCTATTTTTAGGCCACTAGATTATTTTCAATTTTCTCCCTCAACGCCCATTTTAAACTTCATAACGTGCGTATACTAGTCAATTTGGCCAACCTCCGATAAGGACGCGGTTAGTTTAGGCAAAGTTACTTTGGTATCTACCACGTACAGTCAAAAAATTAAAAACAAAAATGAATAATTACTGTTATCCACAATATGTAACATGGTCGTAACTAGGTTCTTCGGTTCGAAAAGTTAATTGTATTATCTATGTCTTTTTCTTTAGCTTTCGTTACCCTGTGATGTCACTTTTTGGATGGATTTATCTGCGTTAAAAAAGAATTAGAGACAACAACTATGATCGTAGTGCTCTGTATCAGGAGATAGTCTTAAAAAAATTAATTCCATGTCGTACATGGTCACCTAAAAGTAGAAGTGGGAAGAATGAAGTACAAGTAATGAAAATTCTGGAGGACTCAAGAAATGCAATTGAAATGGTTAGAATGGATGTTAAGGAAGCAAGTATTCAGTTAGACTGTCAATGGGAAATGTTCCACTGGTGGAGAAAAGAGAGATGAGTTGTTGAGGTCATCCTATCTCTTTGAGCTAGGTTGTCACCAAGAAAAAATTAATATGGTTTGTAAACATGAAATAACAGATATCATCTTTACAATAAATTCTGACGAGAAAATCAAGAATATGGGCCACAATTCACAAATGTGAGAATGGCTTCATCCGTACGAGAGATAGGAGTAATAGGCCAGAATTAGTTCACAATTATCTTTGGAAATGTCAAAATTTTGGCCTATAAAACAAAAGGCGGCATATAAAATAGTTATTGTATTACTTTGGTATCGCATGATGTATTGGTACCTTTTTTTAGGCCACTAGATTAGTTTCAATTTTCTCCCGCAAAGCCCATTTTAAACTTCATAACGTGCGTATACTAGTCAATTTGGCCAACCTCCGATAAGGACGCGGTTAGTTTAGGCAAAGTTACTTTGGTATCTACCACGTACAGTCAAAAAATTAAAAACAAAAATGAATAATTACTGTTATCCACAATATGTAACATGGTCCTAACTAGGTGCTTTGGTTCGAAAAGTTAATTGTATTATTTATGTCTTTTTTTTAGCTTTCGTTTCCGTGTGATGTCACTTCTTGTATGGATTTCTCTATGTTAAAAAAGAATTAGAGACAACAACTATGATCGTAATGCCCTGTCTCAGGAGATGGCTTCGAAAAAAATTAATTCCATGTCATATATGGTCACCTAAAAGTAGAAGTAGAATTAATGAAGTTCAAGTTATGAAAATTCTGGAGGACTCAAGAAATGCAACTGAAATGGTTGGAATGGATGTTAAGGAAGCAAGTATTCAGTTAGGCTGTCAATGGGAAATGTTGCACGGGTGGAGAAAAGAGAGATGAGTTGTTGAGGTCATCCTATCTCTTTGAGCTAGGTTGTCACCAAGAAAAAATTAATATGGTTTGTAAACATGAAATTACAGATATTATCTTTACAATAAATTGTGACGAGAAAATCAAGAATATGGGCCACAATTCACAAATGTGAGAATGGATTCATCCGTACGAGAGATAGGAGTAATAGGTCGGAATTAGTTCACATTTATCTTTGGAAATGTCATAATTTTGGCCTATAAAACAAAAGGTGTCATATAAAATAGTTATTGTGTTACTTTGGTATCGCTTGATGTATTGGTACCTATTTTTAGGCCACTATATTATTTTCAATTTTCTCTCCCAAAGCCCATTTTAAACTTCATAACGTGCGTATACTAGTCAATTTGTCCAACATCCGATAAGGACGCGGTTACTTTAGGCAAAGTTACTTTGGTATCTACCACGTAAAGTCAAAAAATTAAAAACAAAAATAAATAATTACTGTTATCCACAATATGTAACATGGTCGTAACTAGGTGCTTTGGTTCGAAAAGTTAATTGCATTATCTATTTCTTTTTCTTTAGCTTTCGTTACCCTATGATGTCACTTTTTGGATGGATTTCTCTGTGTTAAAAAATAATTAGAGACTACAACTATGATCGTAATGCCCTGTATCAGGAGATAGACTCGAAAAAATTAATTCCATGTCGTACATGGTCACCTAAAAGTATAAGTGGAAAGGGTGAAGTACAAGTTATGAAAATTTTGGAGGATTCAAGAAATGCAACTGAAATGGTTGGAATGGAAAAGTGTTTGTGTAAAATATTTTAATTAAATATGCTAATATGGGGTATACGAGATGATTATCGGGTGTGGATTTTTCACTGGAAAATATATTATCCTTTTGTCCCCAAAAAACCTCCACTACAGCCATAAAGAAGGATAGCAGTAGTAGGACCAGAGAATCCCGTAGAGCATATTATATTAGATGATCTAATAGACGATTCTTGCGGAGTTGATTTGTTGAAGGCAATGAGGATTCTGATAAAGAATATAATGAATCTTGTGGTGGAGGTTCTAGTGCTCATGATGATGTTGTAATAAACCTTGATGATGACCATCAAAGTTTAAAACTAAAATTGACCCTACCATTGTAATCTAACTAGGACAAAGATCAAATAACTTTACATGCCATGGTTGGTTTGAATAGTTTGAAGAGATGTTTTGGTTTGTTTGGAAATAACGTGGCATGAATTCTGAATTGGGTGAGGAGTTTGATCCCCCAATAGAATATGATTCTACATAACTATTCAAGTACGAAGAATAATTTGAAAGGTTTGGGAATGAAGTATAAATCAATTTGTGCTTGCAGGTATGATTCCATACTATATCGAAAAGGGTACAAAAATCTTAATCATTGTCCGATATACAATGAACCTAAGTATGTGCTAGATCAAGATTCTAGTGATAAGATAGGATCACTTTAAAAAATGCTTCAAAAAGTATTAAAATACTTCCCCGTTGGTTCCAGGTTAAAGAATTTTTTCACAATACTATGGATCGCGGGGGTAATGACTTGCCACGCTAGGGCAGAGGTATGAGATAATCTCATGTGTCAGCTTATTAACTCAAGTATTTGGAAAAGCAAAATTTTAGTTATCCAAATTTTATCAATGAAAATCGTAATACTAATTTGGAAATAGCAACAAATGGGTACAATCCATTCATTAATATATGCACCAATTAAAGTGTATGGTTGATGCTCTTAGAATCCCTAAATTATGCGTGAGACCATAATTTTTATGATGTCTTTATTGTTACCCAGGCAACGAAACAAAGTGACCAAATTAATGTCTACCTGGCACCGTTGAGAGAATAATTAAATGAGTTATGGATAATGGGTTTAAAAGCATTTGACTTTGACAAACATAAAGAGTTCACGTTAAAAGCTATGTTGATCGGGCAATTCATGATTTCTAAACTTGCGGGACTTTATCGGGATATAATGTTTATGGTTACTTTGGGTCAAGGTTCTAAAAAATGCGGGGCGTGATCGAGGCGTGGAAGCCAAGCCTTAAGCCTTAGAATCCTAGGCGGGCCTTGGCGTAAAAAGGCATGAAAAGGCGTTTAGGCCTTTTTAATATAGTTTAATATTTTTTAACCATAACAAGGATATTAAAATACTAAACTTGTATATATCCTAAAAATATGTCTGAATATTTGCAAATAAAAATACTATTTGATTATTTTGGATGAGATAATGGTCCGGTTGGTAAAAAAATCTTTAAAAGGCGATATTGTTTCACTAAAGCATTGTTGTTTTTAGAGAAAAAGTACGCCTTAAGGGTTTTACCAAGAATAAGGCGTCAAAATCTTAAGGCGGGGCGTTTCTCCCAAGCCTCAAGCCTAGGCGGAGCCTAAGCGGGATTTTTAGAACAGTGCTTTGGGTGTCTTATTTTGTGGAGAAAAAATTGGATCTTAACATTTCAAGGATAGTAGAAAAATTATTTATCATTCTTATAGAAGATATTGCCTCCTGGTCATAGGTTTAGATTTGATAAAGGTTTAAAAAAAATTCGAGTGGGGTCGAACATAGGCTACCTATGAGAAATCTTTCAGGTTCCGAAATTGAAATGAGTTATTCCAAATGTGGAGCTAATTTACCAGCTAAGAATTCAAAATTCAAGAATGTCAAGAATAAAAAGACCCCTGTTACGAATGTAGCTGTGAAAAGGAAGGCACGGTCTAGGTGGTTAATATTATTTGACTTATCATATTGGAAGGGTAATCCTATGCACCATGTATTAGATATCATGTATGCCAACCATCGAGCATCTTATGATCACATGCCTAGGTGGATGTTATTCGAAGGATCGAGAAAGGCACGAGGTGATCTTAAAGTGTTGAAAATTATGCCGCAATTATGGTTGAAAGAAGATAGTAACGGGAGGAATATAATTACCCTGGGGCATATACTTTGACGAGTAAATAAATAAAGTTTCTTTTAGACACAATTCATAATTTGAAAGTTCCCTATAATTTTTCATCAAATTTGCAGAGGATTGTGAGCCGTAATGCCAAAATTTTATTGAATTAATAAAATCACGTTATAAGAAATTATGGGATTAAATTAAACATAAGAATAAATTAAAATTAAAAGGAAAAATTCAAAAATGTTGCGTACCGCGTTACGCATGTTAAATTTAGCTATGCAATTTAAAGAGAATTAAAGAAAATTATACGTAACAAATTATAAAGTTACACTTATAGTTAAGTTATAATATCATTAAAATAAATAAGGTATTCAAAAAAATTAATTATTAGGATAATAATTCATATTCGATAGATGTGAATCGATTCGGGCTAAGGCCAAATCGATTCGACATCTGTAGATTGTTTTACTTTTGAGCTTTCAACTTTTGGAATTATTGAAGGACAAAAGGAATGGACCCTCCCACGTTTTAGGCCATGATATCTAGATTCCTACCCAATTAGATCAAGTGGGAATATTATTGAGTGATGGGGGATCATTAAAATAGAATTTGGGACATTATAAGTGAGAGGTTTGGGAGACTATACTTACAAACACAATATACCAAAACAGGTCAATTGTAATTGGGTAAAACAGTTACAAAGAATATTTTAATGAATTAAATTCGTTAGAAAATTGGCATTATTTATTTTACTAACATAAATTGTAACTGATAAAATCCATTACAAAATTAATATTTGTAACGAATGAAAACCATTACAATTTATTTAGTAACGAATTTAGTATTAGTACACATACTATATATTAGTAGCGGATTTACTAAATTTAGCATTCGTTACAAATATAGAATTTGTAATGGATGCAAACCATTACAAAATACATTGTAATGGATTGGGAGTGTCATATATTTGCAACGGGTGTTTTGATTTGTAATTGCTAAATTCCGTTAGCAATACTAATATATTTTAAAAATATATAAATTTCTCATTAAATAAATATATATAAATACATAGGTTAAAACTCATACTCAACAAATGGCAATGCACTACGCTTAACCAATACGCACAAATTTCACTTAAAACATAAAAACACATGACAAAATATATGAAACTATATTTCGATGACAAATATTTCACTGATATTAAACTGATTTAAAAGTAGATTTCAATCATAACCATTAAAATTCCAAACACAAAATGTAGTACAAGATAAACCATCTACCTTATAACCATAATAATACTCGGAATGAAGTCTAACTACTTTAATGTGCTAAAAATAATATTCTCCCCAAAGTAGTCTTCATGATATTTCTTGCAAAAGCAGAATTCATTCTTCCAGAAGTAATCTTCATATTTCCCAATAAGAACCTGTCGAACAAACTCAATCTTAGTATTGAAAAAAACTGAATTATATGGAATTTGTTTTAATTAAAAGACACACAAGAAAATAAAATGGCACATCATTATCAAAACTATAAATAATTAACTTAGTGGTCATGTATCAAAACAACACAGAGCTCTTCATCAGATGGATTTATGCATACTACTATTACCGCCAATTAAAATGATTGAAGTTGGAATACTTTTTGCCTCAAATGTCAAAAATTTGAGAAGATGTATACCAAACTAAAATCCACCACCTCCATGACACCAAATACTAACCCCTTAAAACATATGAAGAGCCTCTACTAAGTAATAGTGAGCGTTAACCTCTTTTTTATATCTAACACTATTAAACCAATTTTCCACAAATGAAGTGAAGTTCAATAAATAAATAAAAAATAAGAAAATGTCCAAAAAGTAGTGACCTGTTCATGGGTCACATACCGTCACTACAAACACTGCATGGTTAACGAAGATGTCATATTATACAATTATCATAAGTTTCTTTTTCACGCGCACGCGCACGCACACGCACATACAAGTTAAAAAAATAAAAGGAGAAACTTATAAACCCAAAATTGAAGCAGCTTACGCTTACCCACAAAGAGCTTCCACTTTGTTAGCCTAAGAAAATGCAGCAACCCACATAACTCATGGTGCACACTGCAATTTTCTAGAGAAAAGGAAATGGAAGATGAAGGACTAAAGAAAATAAGAGCAAATCATATATTTAGGATTGAATTCACGGTGCAGACTGCAATTCTCAAAAGCTAAAAAGCAGAAGGCTTACAAAGGACAAATGCTAACAAAATCAAATAAAAAATTTATGCACCTTGCACACCTTTAACTTACTATTTTTAAAGGACCATAAAACTTGGTCAACACATACAATTGGAAATGACCAAGACATTATTTAAACCTTAACTAGCATAAGAAAGCTGCATGCTTAACAAAATCTTATGACAAGATTAACTAAGTATAATTATACTCCGTTTCTATTTGAAAGTTATCACTTCGAACAAAAATTTACTTATCAGTTGCAAGAGATTAATTTAAATTCCACTTTGGTCACCGGGTTTGTGAAAATCTGGAAAAGGAGGCACATAAAAGTAGTTGTTAGTTGTTACAATTGTCAAGTATATATTGAATTTAACAATGAGATCAAAATGTTCAATGTAAAATTATAACTTTATCTCAGTGTAAAATATATATATGTACATACATATAACGACACATTTCAAAGAACCTTAAAATAGGTGGAACAATATTGTTTGACCATTTCCATTCTCCAGCAGTATTATGACTAATTTGTTACACACGTACTAATTGAGAATTATAAAAATTAATTACTACTAGGTGAGAAACCTTTCACGACCCTTTAAACATTTATTACCTCTATTTTGAGATATGCTTTCAACAAGGACTATGTTATCAACTAATACTTTTACTTTTATAAAAAAAATCTAGCAAACGCTAATATAAATTCCACAAACCAACATCAAATGCCCATAATGCAGTACCTTAAGAGTTGTTCAAATCCCTAAAGAGAAAATTGACTAGTTTTCGAGGAACCAATGAAGAAAGAAAAAATAATTATTCCCTTCATTTTGACACCTGCAAAATAGCAGTGCCACTTTCAAATAACAACAGTTGTTATAAAATACATGCATTCTAGGCACATTACAGGAATAAATGATATCCAAAAGTTACATTCTTCCAAATATTTCAATTCAACAGCTATTTCACTCCTCAAAACGAATTGAACAAGCGCAAACTACCTCTATTGGACACTTTGAAATTTGGATTTGCAAATAATAAACATGTCCTTTTTCAAGATTACAATATATTTCTTTAGAAAAATTCCCTTGATGTATTTAACCATGCATTTAAAATGAGTATAGAGCCATTTTGGGCACTCTATGTTATATAAAGATAGTTTATCATAGGAAAGTAGATGAAGAACGTTAAAGTTTATGTAAATTTATTTATTGTCTTCGAATTTGTAGATTCAATGAATTCGATACCTACGACACCTATCCACAATCAATGTACGTACCCAAATTCATATAACATATCTAACAATAAATTAGTTATTGAATAACCAAATGACTTTTTTAACCAAACCATTTTATGCAAATAGAGAGCATGTACAAGGCTAAGTGGACCGGTATTCCACATACAAGGAATCAAACTAAAAAAATTATAAAATTGTACTATTTTATGCAAATATCATATGGTGTTACTGTAAATTGATCCATGGGGTATCCCATTAGAGGGGGAAAACAATGTCATCTATAATTATAATGCCCTCTAAATAATATAAGGAATTTAGCTTTTGGAAAATTTTATTGAAAATATTTGGAGTATTCAAAATTAATCTTTTAAGTTACTATAAATGGAAATAAAGATACAAGAAAATTACATGTCACTTATAGATTAAGATATTTTGAAAAGTACAGAAATCTGGTAACAAGTCTTGTAGTTGTATCTGTGTAATATGTTTGTTGAGCACATAGAAAGGAGATAGTACCTCCGTAGTTGAGCCTTGATTATGTCAATAAGATCTTAAGAAGTAACACTGCCATAATAAGCATGTATTAGATATCTATGTAGAAACAATATAAAAATTAACTGCTCAACAATTTGCCCATTCACTTCACCTTAAAAGCTCCACCTTGCACTTCACCTTGAAAGCTCCAACAGTTTCAAAGATTCGAGCGGGTTGTTGTGCCTCTTCCTTTACTTGTATACAAGATCATAAATTTAGAGCCCAATTTCTCTAATAAAATTATAAAGTATTATATAGGTTCAACTCTCAAGGAATATGGACTTAAAGTACTAAACATTATTTATATTACACTTTGCTTCCCGGCCTCAATTCGCTCCTCTTCCATCTTCATTTCTCTGTGGGGAAAAAAGAAAAAAAATCCACAAAATTTAGTAGTTGTTGATGAACAAAATAAAACTATAATAGATGCATCTATTATACTCTGTGTAATAACACTTATGAAAGAACTTGCATGCCAAAGGCTTATTGATAAAGATTTTACAACATAAAATGGTAAAAATTGGTAGTTACTATTGGGTATGTCAGTTAATAGTAAGGTCAAATAAAAGATGATAAATCTACAAATGTAATGTTGCTAATGTTTTTTACATAATTTTGCATATCAGGATTCAAAAATTTACTCTATATATTAATGTTATGTCATAAATAGAAACAATAGAGGATTATGTGCTATCGGGAGAAAACCGTAGTTCATGTAGCACAACTGGTGAAAACATCCTGAAGTTGAATTGGACCTAATTTCTTTTACAATGAGGATGAGCAGTACAAACCCTAGATGAGGAGTACAAGCCTGAGCTGCCGCCAAATTCGTCACTTGTGGAAATAGTTACAACCTCGGAGACAGTTTTGGAGCCGCAACAAGTATCGAAGCCGGAACAAAATAGTTTTAGTTAAATGCGTAGCATAAATTTGATTTAGTTAGCAATTGATTATATAATAACTCCTTATGAGTTAAATTAACTTAAACAAATATAAATACTTAAATAATTTTTCTTTAAAGAGTATATCATTAGCTCCAAAAATCCCACTGTCGCACCTACTTGGCTTATCAAGTTATGGTAGTTGCATTTCATTAATTCTATAGCATTAAGAAAATAAATGGGGCATGCCGCACATGTTGTACGTGTAATAGAAGATGCATCACAATAGAATAAATCATCTTCATTATTTAAGTAGGAACATCAGAGTCATCATAATGGTAATCACTAAGAAGTGACAAGCACCATAAGATCCTATTTGATGTGCATGATAAGAGATTTGGACGTAATAATCATATTCTATCTTGTGTTTGGTGTTGATCAGGACATAATATAAATTTGATCATTTATCCCAACTATGATTCTTATCTTGTGTTCATGAGGGATAAAATAATATTACACAAGAAATGGGATTTTCACCATGTTAGGAATCCTATCTAGCTTTTTATCCTTCGCATAAAAAAAGTCTTATAAGATATAAGATTATGCAAATCGTGGTGTATATTGCACTGCTCAAACTGGCTCGGCTAAATTAATGACAAAGATGACTTGGCACCTAATTGTGAGGATATGAAGTACCATATCTTTATATCGGCTTGATAAAAATAGTTAAAGTTCAGTTTAGGTCAAAGAAGTTCAAAATGAGGAACCAAAAAGTTCTATTGCAAGTTTTAGAAGTCCATCCATGTCGTTACCTATTTATCGCATTCATTTCAAGTATGCGATTATAGTACGTGACATTAAAGGTTGGGATGTTATAGTTTTAATTTCAACTAAAAATCATATTACTAGTGTATAATTAAAATATTTGTTCGAAATGGAGTTGGTGGAGTTAATAGTAAGTTGGCACTGACAAATAACAATATTTCTTACTATAAGGATTATCAATACTCTTTAAATATGTAATAATAACAAATTCTACATGTAGTTACCATGCCAAGCTAGCCTCGGCAAGTTCTGAGCTTAAATATTCAGCTCAAGCTCGGCTCAATTAATACGGTTATTGATCTTGACTGAGATTTTTCTAACTGAGCTTCTTTCACTTTGGTTACATCTATACAAATAATGCCAAAAATAATGAATAAAGTTCACACACAAAGATTACTAAAAACATGAAGATAAAAAAATAAAACAACCCATGCCTTTGCCTTTTTTGCCAAATTTATTTAAAAGATGCGATAAATGCATTAGAAAATATGACATTAGAGGCTAACTATAAATTTTAACTAACCTACTGGTATGAATTTTAAGATGTAATATCAAATATTTTCTTCACAAGATAGTGAATATTGCGATTGCACGAGTGACAATTTGTGTCATGGTCCTAAGCAGACTTATTTAACTAATCATCTCAAGCATCCCGGCATGATTCTTAACCATGTGTGTTCGGATTACATACATAATTCTCGAACTAATACATATCATTGTCCTTTCAATTTATGTATCCAGAAAAGTACAATAAACCAATTTTAAAGAAATTAAAGATTAAAGAGGGTATAAAGGCATTTAGTTCTATTTATTTTGGTTTATTTGCCTTTGATACTACTACTTTATGTGACACCCCGACTAATTAAATACCGGGTAGCTACTCCTTTATTAAATTAATACAAAATGCCAAGTTGGTTCAGTTCATAGCATCACGGTCAAAAACATTTTAATATTTACTAATCACCTAGTATTTAAAAAGTGAGTTATCTATTTTAATTAAATCCGATTAACATGCAATAAATTAATTATGAAAAGTTAACATAACCAACACAATATAATCACAATAGAATAACCATCCAATAATAATGAGTCTGGAGGAAAACTCCTCACAACAAACCGAATTCCGAAATAAATAAATACAAAGTCTGCATCACTAAAATTAATTACAACCCAAAGTCTGAAATAACTGAATAAGTAAGATGTCTCTAAAAGGAATGAGCAACATGCCCAACAGATGATAAAAACTGATAATGGAGCCAAGATCAGAAATGTAGGCGTCTACTGTCAAGGTCCTGTAACTTCCACAGCAGCTACAGCACGTCACCCGAATAGAACTCCTATGCATGGTGTCCTTGTGGCTGGGCACCTAAAAAGGTTTTTATAAAAATAGATTTGAAAGCAAACGGGTAAGAGCCCGAATGTGAAAATAATTTAAAAATATGCAAGTGTTTAATATCATTAAACAGTGAATATAAAGTACATGATAGTGTGTGCACTCACATGAGTTCCTGACCTCTCAACTAATTGTGCACTTCTATCGTACCCGTACCCATTCTAGTTGCTCCCATATCTATCTAGTCAATTGCTAAATCTAACATTTCTATATGATATCCAATTCAAATTCCAACGTCTTCTATTTAATAGAGTATTGTACCTTATTACACAGTTTCCCCACTTTAGCACTACAATTTTAGAAATCTTACATTTTCACTTTACAAACCGTTGCTAATATTTATACTCATAATTATTCACGACAATTCATTTCAATCAACAGTACATTATTCTCACCATAAATATACAATACTAGCACCCCGAGATTAAGCTGCGGTGCACACATACTCTGCTATCAAATCCCGGTACATCACGTACATGAGGACCACGTATTTCGAATCTCTCAGGAAACGCTTCATTAACAACAATCACAAATAATGGAGGCGAACATAGTTCACATCACATGGGTCATGCACATACCTATTCTTCCATGATCAGTAGACTTATTAACTTCTCAATAAGCCCTTCTCTAACCTATGTCCTCGAGGTACCAATCTAAATCCTCCCGTAGGCACACAAAGATTAGATGGCCCTAAACGAATGCCAACCTCCCATGATAGCAAGTACGGTAGGTATGTCATACACAGATAAATACATATACTAAGCATTATAACATCTTAGATATTACAATACTAATTAGTGGTATACTTCTTGTTCTTATACCAACTCTTAGTGTTATACAAATCACAAGTCCCCGGTTTATATGTATTTACGTCATTAATTATCCTCACTTTGTGATTAGTCACTCGCGTCCTAATCCACAAGTGTCATCCGGTTCAAGGCACTATTCTAAATTTTACTCCTCAATGTACCCCAAATCTCCCAACTATACCCGCTAGTTAATAAGGGAAAGTTATCTCACCATTTAAATAAGTCTACGGGATACTAGAAATCAAATCAGGCCAAAAAGGCCATTCTGTCAACTCGTTAGAAGTCTCGTTCGAACGAGGTCGTTCGAACGATTTCGTTCGAACAAAGGGCTTTAAATGAAATACCAACTCGTTAGAAGTCATACTGTCATCTTGTTAGAAGTTTGTTCGAACGAGGTCGTTTGAAAGACCTAGACAGGTCTTCTAACGAGATGGCAGTTGCAACCCAGAAATTCCCAAATCCGATTTTCTCGATTCTTCTCTCCTCTAAATCCACCCTAAGACCGTCCAAATTATGTTTTAATGTATATAAACCATTTCTAATCACCCTAGATCATTCCTTAACACATTTAAGGGGGTGAAATCTTACAAATTATCATGGAATTAATATGAATCTTCAAATATTTCTCCAAACCCTATGAACATGAACTCCTAATTTTCTCATGCCAAATTACTCATCATAAATCCATTTTTAAATCATCATATGTAACTATTCAAGTATTAAATCAGTCCATTATCATACTACATGCAAATCCTAACCCAAATTCAAAGTTTCTCCAACAAATTTCATGGGTTTTCTTCAAAAATTCCAATAAAAGATAATTCCTACACTAAGCATGGAAGACATATTCAATGCATTAAAAATAATAATCACTTGCCTTAGATTGTTCTTCAGAATTTGATGTTGAAGGTTGAAGGTTGATCTCTCCCCTTTCTCTACAGATTTTCTCCCAAGGTTGAAGATGGTGGTTATGGGTTTTCTTTTGGGAACCTCTTCCAACTCTTCCTATAACTCCCGTAGACCTATAACTTGCCAAATGCTGATAATGGGCTTAGTGGGTTACTAAATAATGTATAATTAACTCCTAAAATTCGTAGGCTTTAATCTCCAAAATTTCAAAATTACCAAAATACCCTTTTAAGTTGCCGGTATGGCCCAAAAATGCCCCGGGACCCAAACTAAACCCCCGGTTAGTGTTTTCTGACTATTTCGACCCTTCCGGACACGTTGGCGCACTCAAAATGACCATTCGGTTGATAAAAATAAAATTCACTTTTTAATTCAAATAATTTCATTTCTGACGCGACTGACACGCACGTCCCAACTAAATTTCCCAAATTGTCGTATTTCAGTCTCGCGATAATTTTAATATTTTCAATATTCATATATTGCCATATATACACATCATAATCAAATACCAACTCACATCTTGTTAGTATCTATATCCGAATTAATTTTCAATTAATTCACATTTAATTTAATTAATCCCTTAAATAAATATCGATAAAAATACGGGGTATTAAACTTTCCTCTTTTGTTGTTGGTCCTAACCAAGGGTGTCATACTTAAAGTGATGTTAGATGTTCTTATCATTGATTTATATGCCATATTAATACACTTATGAATACTTTTATTTGATTTTCATGGAAAACATTGGAATTTGGAGGCTGAGTAGAGTTTAATTACATATTCAATTAATTCTCTCAACTAGTATGCAATCTTTTTATTACTCTTATCTTATTTTGCACTTGAATTGAGTTATATTTAGTCCTCTCATATGGCATTGCATTTATGATCATAACAGTTATATTTGGGTTTAATGTTCAAAGGAGTTATATTTAGGTTTAATGTTCATATGAATTATTTTTTTAAGTTTGTTCAAATTGTATTACTTTAGCCGTATGAGTATGACCATTACTTGGTAATAAAAATGCCCAGATTAGTTGGTAATACCAATGCCCAGATTAGTTCTTAACTTCGCATGCTTGTTTTTTCACCTTTATTAAGTAGTTCTTTAATTTCACATGTGTGTTTTTCCTTTTTCATTTCGTAACTGAGATATAAATTGCAATTGTGATTTTGTAATGTTGATTTGTTCCTCTGGCGAATTATTAATCTTCGAGATTTATTATTTTAGTGAATATATAATGTAAATAATCCTTAACCCATCTTCCTTATCACTAATAAATAGTTCTCTAACAAATGCATTCATAACCATACTTAATACATTCATAAGCATACTGCGAACTTTTTGGATGAGAGAACCTCATTATGTTATGACACGGTTCCAATGTTTCATATTTAAGTTTAGAAGTTATAGGTATTGGCAAAAACATAGAACATTCACTGAATTTCATAGCAATCACGACATTTTATATGTTCTATTTAATGTTTTTTTATACTATTTGGGTCTATTTGTTATGGTATTATATAGTTGGGGTCCAACGTTTAACATATTATGACGTCGAGGTTCAAAAGAGTTTAGTAATATTTTTAAGATCTTTATGAATTTTTACCATGTATCTGCGTAAAGACGGTTTTTACCCTCAATCTTGTTAGACAAATGGTAATCTTGATTTTGGCATGCCTTGAATAAGAGCTTGATCAAAATTATATTAAAAATTAGCTTGTGACCACCCCATTCACATGGTGAGTGTCCACTGATTAATGAGTTTAAAGATAACTCTTTTAAGAAGGGCCAAGGTAAGAAATACCAAAAAGGCATGTTATACATCAAAACTACATTCACCTTAACGAAAACAGATTTGAAATCATGCTAAAAACAAAAACAATAATAGTAGTTTTGAGTCGGTAAGAATATTAGTCACCTTTTCCTCATTGTATGTTGTTATTAGGAAGGTCTAGCTGTGGAATGGAATCCGAAGTTCTCAATGATGGTCTACAAGGTGCCACTGCCTGTGTTGAGCGAATAGACATTTCTGATCTTTCGATGGACGTTTCATATTAGTGAGTACCAAAACTAATTGTATTGGCTTGGTTTTTACCTTTACTTTGAACAATTGACCTAAAAAATTGATAAGCACATGGTTCATTAGGTTAGAGTAAATAATAAGTATAACCTTGCATAGTAACAAAGTTTAGTTGACTAAAATTTTCAGGATATCCACCTTAATATATCATTTCTTTTCTACCTCTTTATATGATCTATGGGGTTACCAATTCCACATATGTCCTAACACAATCAAGGTATGTCACTCCTACTAAGAATCCAATATATCCATCATGGATATTTAATCTAATATGTCAATTAAAGTGATTAAAATAAAATCCTCTCAAAAAGTAGTGAAAGACCTCAATTTTCTGCAGTTAGGAAATTATCGAAGCACATTGAGTTAACCACTAAGATATCAATGTATAACAAAGAAATTCATATACCACGATCATTACATATTATATATGCTAAATACTTTCTACATTACATTACATATGCTATATGGAATACAAGGAGGCTAGTTTTAGTGAGTCTGATAATTATCCTTTTTATGTAAAAAAAAATGAACCCAAATTGAATTAGAAATAATTTTGTGTTTTCGACTAGTATTTACTACCGATATATTTGCCTTTAGCCCGACATCGGTCACTCGGGGGGCTGGGATGGCCATTTTCAAGAGCACATCGCGTCTAGTCCATGCCTAGTCCACGAGATGCTTGAAAACTAATACAGGAGCCAAAAAATGTGAAAGTTAACCCCAAACAGGTGCAATATCATAATATATAAAAGTCAATAAAATAAAAGGATGGTCTTGCATACCTACCTTGGGATTTGTTCCTTTACAGAACGAATGAAGAATGTTATCTTCCTTGGCATATAAAGACCTTTACAAAACCAATGACCTCTCCCCTCCTCATTTATCTATACTTGGGACCAACACTGCAAAGATAAAATATTGCATTGGCGAAGTTAAAAAGGTTTTACCTAACATAGCAAGCGAGATTAATGAGAAAAACAAGCATATATGAAATTTAATAACTGTCATCTAAATCATTAATCCAAAATTATCTTTTACCTAACATAGCGAGCAATATTAATGGAAAAAACAATCATATATAAAATTTAATAACTGTCATTTAAATCATTAATCCAAAAGTATCTTTCCTACACTAAAATTTAAGAACTATCATCCAAAATAATAATCCAAAAGTATCTTTCCTACATTAAATTGTGACAAACTAAGATAAACATTCTAAACATACTTCAACCAACTTTCCATCCAAATAACAAAACCTCCATCTGAAAAGCCAGTCAAAGTTTCAAAATCATTTTGAGGAGCATTATATAGAGAAGCATCAGGTTGAAGCACTATCTCAATCCAAACTACATTTTCCCAAGTCTTAGGCGCTTAAAGTGACACATGTCACCATTATATATCTCAACATGCTCCTTTTGTCAATTCTTCACTAAACCTATCTAGTATAATGACGGGGGATTTTTTTTAAAGGAGGGGGAGGGGGTTAGGAGTATGAGTGTGATTGAGAGTGGGAGAGGGAGTGTTGATAAGATTACTCAAATTCTGATATAGAGTGATAGGATAATGATTTTAAGGGGAACGAAACGCACTCTGTGGAGTCACCCCTATAGAGGAGCTCTCCTTTCCATTTTCCAATTTTGACATAAATATCTGCAACATACTAGTAACCTCTTTCAACTGTGAGTGAACAATAGAGATCTCAATATTCATTGAGGCAATTTCTTAATTTGCTTTCAAATGTTGTACAAATTTTGCCTTTGCCACCCCTATGTGAATCAATTGTTTCTTAGAGATGTAGGACCCCATTCCATTCAATTGTCCATCGTTGTCATAATTCTCAAAAGTATCGCTACTACCATCTCCAATCATACTTATGGATTTTCTTTTCTCTTGTGCAACCTTCACTTCCTCCTATATTATTATAAATAAATTTTTTAAACATTTGATAAAAGTTTGACTAAAAATTAAAAATTCAACAATAAAAATATTATACTCACGTAAAAGTTTTGGCACTCTCCAACGCAGTTTTATCAATACATATGTCCTGACAACCAATTTGCTACCCTCCCAATTTGTACTTCGGGCTTAGTTTTTTGGTGTAAATTATTAAAATTAACAAATAAGCTAAGAACATTTTTAAGTTAGAAGGAAAAAAATGATACACAGCAATAAGTATTTATTTTGGGCATAGGTACGATGCTCGAGACATGGGTATACTTAAATTTTGAGCAGTTCTTAACATTTTTCAGTTTTTGTTGCTTCTTTTTCTCACCATTTTCCATTTCTATAAATTTCTTCCATATTTCGGGGTCAATACCTTCAGGATCAGCGCCATCATCCAGCAAATGAGATCGCAATGTATAATGAAAGGCTGTAAGGTAGATTTAAGTATTTCAAAATTTGACAAAACTATCGTTTCTATTCTTTATCAAATATAAATGACGCTTTCGATTTCATTCTTTTCTTGGTTTGCTCATCTTCCCACTTCCATTGACCACTATGTATGCCCGAGCCTTTCATATCCTTCCGCACATTTATTGTATCTTTAGTTTTCATTTTATCATCGAGTATTGTACTTATTAAATGCTCTGCAACATTCTTCTCGATGTGCATCATATCAAGAACATGTCGAATTTTATGAGTATTCCAATATTCCAAGTCAAATAAAATTGACATTTTATACCATGCCTCCTTAACTTCAACATTATAATTCTCATTTTCATAACCCACCTTTCGCTTCTTATTGGAGACTTTTGGAGACTTTCTCGGTGTATACTCACTGCAATGTAACTTCTTTAAAAGTGCATCCCCATTCAACCTACGTGGAGGAGGTGTATACTCTATTGACCTAAGACCCAAACTCCCACCTTTTCCAAAAGGGTGATCCATGTCAAGGAATTTACAATAGTTTGCATAAACTATTTTACTACTATGCATCAGTTGAAAGGATGGAGTATTGTCCCCTCAAACCTTGCAAGATTTATAACCATGTGGAACACACCAAGATAAATTCCCATATACAGGGAAATCCAGAATCCCCCACATTAACATAACTTTCAGTTTAAAAGGTTGCATCTCATACATGTCATAAGCCGGAACACCAACTTACCACCATTCCTTAAACTCATCAAATAATGGTTGAACAAAACATTGATGTTTTGACCCGGTGCCTTCGGACCAGGTTATTAACAAAGAAAACATACAAAACTCTTCATCTACAATAAAGGTTAAAGATTATTCGACACTATGATAATAGGCCAATAGCTATAACTGGCAGACTGAATACCACGGCGATTAAACCCATCGGTTTCTATTGACAGCCAAACATTGCTTCCATCTTTAGTAATTCAGGCCATTTTTATTTGAAACTCTTCCAGTAGGATGAATCACATGGATGCCACTGGTAATCCCCTGAAGTGGTTGCCATATGGTGCCACGTGAGTTCTCAGGCTATCTATGGAATAGTATAAAATTTCACCAGCTTTGGAATCAGAGGAAATGTCTCAACACCTTTTTAGGTTATTTGGAAATCATTCCTCCTTTCCTCATAGTAACTGAATACATTTATTCTACACACTGGGGACATTCACTAATATATTCATTCTCCTTCCAATATAAGACACAGTTATTGATGCATGTCTGAATATTATTATCATTTATCCCTAAATCTTTTTATCATACTCTTCATCTTTGGATATTTTTTGGGGTAGTGTATTATCTTTTGGGAGACACCCTTTTAAGATAGATAAGAGTGCTGTGATAGTATTTCCTGACTAACCAAATTGCTTCTTTAATTTGTGAAATTCTATAATTAAAGAAAGAGTTATTTCAGGACCCTCGCATAAAGGTTATAATTCTGAACTGGTTATATCTTATATTCATTATACTTATCATTTCCTACCTGATCTTATTTGGAAACTCCCAACTGACCGCGTTCAACATCTACCTAAGGTTCCTCATGCACTATGTAACAAACATAAATAAGATTTTTTTCCCCAACACCTTGTTCCTCGATGTTTTATTCTACTATGCTCTCCTCAACTTATTCTACCGGCGAGGGATCAATAGTGTTCATGGATATATTTTCACAGTGAAAAAATCATATAGTATACAATTTATGCATATTGTTCCTCCACATATGTCTCTCTACTTCTTTCGATTTCAGACGCAATTTATTACAACACTTTGAACATGGATAAGGTATCATTTTCGAACATGGACAAGGTATCATTTTCAATCCCTGGTCATTGTTCTCTTCCATAAATTTAATAAACTCTTCAATGCCTTTTAAATATAGTGAGCTACCTTTGTTCTCTTCGATCATCCAGGCTTTGTTAATCGGCCGTGATATTTTATAAAATGAGGTAAAACATACATTAATAATAAGTTTCAACTGTAATCTTCGGTGATGGTTGGTGTCTATTTATGGAAAGTAATGATACCACGACTTATGCTAAATTCACGATTTCTAAATTATAAACACACTTTTGATGAATAAAAAGAAAATTTGAGCATATTCATCATATCAAGTAACTAAAACACATAATTCATCATGATTTCTATTTGCAACCAATGTGATCATTCATGGCATTCCTTTTAATTTACCATAAAACTTAAGATCTGTATCCCAATAAGTGAATTGAGCAAAACTAAATATTAATCAACATGAGATACAAATATAAGAAAATGACCCTCCTCGTAACGTCTCAACCTAAAATGGATACTTATCCTAAAGCTCATGTTTCTAACACCAAATATGTATGTACTTTGGTTAATAAATACTTACACGGTATAACTATTTGCATTGTAGACAATTATAATTCAAATAAAACAATGTCGAATAAATAGCACAAATTCACATTGTGTGTTAATAACAAAATCCTAAAATAAATCATATGAAACATGAGGTTTTAAACGAGGATAGGAACGAATTAGTCCAAATTATCAAAATCCTAAACAACAATGAAATTGAATTAAATAAAACCATTAAATATGCCAAAACCTTAAAATAAATAGCAACAAATTAATTCAAACCATAACCTAAAATAAATAACAACAAATTGATTCAAACCTTAAACAACAACAAAATAATCCAACTAAAGTGGCCAAGTGGATGAAAGTGTGTAATATTTTTTAAGGGAATATTGTTGTATTTTGTCTTCAATTTTAAAACATTAACTTTATACCCTTTTACTATTTATTTTTTTTTGAAATTCCTGGGGTGGGCACTTGACCCCTCCCCCCCCCCTCCCCCCCCACAACACACACAGCTACCAAATCCTTCTGCCCTTGCAGACACGATCCAATGGAAATTGAATCACAAAAGTTTAATGGTGTTTGTTCATGAACAAACATGAATGTGACTATAAAAGAAAATGTGTAGTAAAAGGAATCTAGGAATGTCTTTATAGCCACAGTTTTCCCCGTGTTTTCTCTTCCTCCTCTATTTATTGAGTGTTACAGAGTTCAATCTGAGTGTAGACTTTGAAGCAAAAAATTGATATTGTTGTGTTATGTCTCGAGGGAAATTTTTTATTTAGTCCATTGTGTACTTATGGCTAAAATTAGAAGGACGAAATTATTGCTAAAAAAATGTTCGTAGAATGTTCTTTGTAACATTTAGATCGATTACAATGTCTAGTCCTATTATTTGTAACATTTGGATCATTACGTTAAGAGAAGCAAGGGAAAATTACATAATTGAATGGTGAGAGACAAGAGAAACCAAGCGGTGAAACACACACACACACACAGAGGCATGTGTGGGGAGGTATAGAGAAAGCGACATGAGAGAATTAGAGAGTGGGACATCCCATTTTTATTTTTATTTTTTAAATTAATTTTGCATATAAATATAATATATTTTTAATGGTTTTCTTCTATTAGTAACGGATTTTGTCCATTACAAATGTGTAACGGATAGAATCCATTACAAATAGAAAACAAAATCCGTTACAATTTTCCTCTTTTGGTGTAGTGACATTCACTTCATCTCTGCAGAAAATAAGTCAAATCCAAAACAAAGACTTTAAGTCTTCTTCCTCCCTAATTTAAGTATCCAAAAGTCCTCATAATTAGCTCTATACATCGATCATTCAAAACCATCATTCCACACTTCCAGTATCAAGGGTTAAAGAGGGTGTTGAAGGTGTTATTTTAGAATAAAAAGATTGCAAATGAGCTAGGAATTTATTAGGTTTATTTCAACATATTCATCAAAGGAATTTATATCTTCAAGATATAGGGGTTCTACATTATTTTCCAGTTCGAATAAAGCATGCTATATATATGATTTACCTAATTACTTATGGTTATTATTACTATATGTGAATATATGTCGAAGAATATGTGATAAAATGGATGGAAGTTATAATTTGAAATAAGGATAAATTTCGAAATGTTTAAGCTAATTATTTTTTACATAAATCATAATAAATTTGTTGATTTCATGATAAAATCTTATATTGAACTTATGAATAAATAGTAAGATGCATGTATTAGATTTTATGGGCATAAAACCTCACGCTCATGAACATAAACACATTTAGTTCGGATCATTGGGTTAAGCGTGTTAAAATGAACTTTGGAAGATGAAATGGTGAAATTGATAATTTCAAAATATTAATCACATAAAATGATACTATTTATGAGGAAAAAAATAAAATAAATGTGTGCTATGTGTAATAGTAGTAAAAGTAAGGGTGTTCAAATGTGTAATATTTAAAAGATATCGACCGAGGTGAAACAAGGAATAAGGGTAACAATGAAAAGTTATCAATTAGTAACACAAGTTTTGGAATATCAAAAGTATATTTTTTTGGCCAAAAGTAAGATTTTAAGAAAAGTTTGGACTAATTAGTAACCTTTGCAAACATTAGTACTGTTGTGGAAAGTTCTTTTTAAATGGAGTGACATCAACACAAAAAACTGAGACTGCACATGATCTAATGGATCAATTTATATAATTAAATTGCACACACACGGATTTCAAGTTCTAATCAAAATTTATCTTTAATTTATTTTGGTGTGCATACGGGATGATTTTCAATTTTTATTTCCAAGCCAAGCGTGCAAATAAACATATAAAGAGAAAAAATCCATAAGAAGGGAAAATTCTTTTTATATCATCACTGTAGAGAGTTTTGAATGCAATCGACTTACAATACACTTAGCTACACTAAGTTAGATGCGCAAAGTCTTAAAAACTTCAACAGATACGACTCAACTCCAAATCCATCAACAGGTAGCGATCTACCCTCGGTATCCATCGATCAATCTTGTCTTCTTCTTTAGTCAAGAAACCTTGTTCTACATTTTCAACGGTAGAGAAAAGTATCTTCAAAGTGATTTCAGCAAGAATCCTTCTTGTGATTGGAGAAGTGATCTTGAATAATTTCTAGGGGTGAGAAATATGATATGAGGTATTTGATTACAAAAAGAGAACTCAAAAGTTTTTTGTTCTTTAATAAGAGTTCTTAAAGTATTTGATCACGTTTAACCTTTTTATAAGAAGGTTGGATAAAAAGGATAAACACAAAAGAATTGGGATATATATCACTAAAAAATTCTCCCGGTCGTTCAAATGAAATGGCAGGCCATTAGAATGACTTCAAACGAATATTTCTAATGAGATTACAGATGAATGAGTAAAATCCATCGTTTGAAACTCTTTCGAACAAATCATATTAATTCATTCGAACGAATGACATTCTCATTCGAATGAAGTGTCGTTTTTTCCAGCAAATTTTTCTAAAAAAGATTAAATTCCTTTATGTAAAAATAGCCTCATGAACAAAAAGTAAAATCCATACAATATTTAAAAACCTTTTACCACTCACTATCATAATTTCTACCATGATTGTTGAGCCGAACACAACTTCCAAGCTCTTTGGTCTTCAACAAAGTCTTCGAGTACCAAGAAGTTGAGACGGTGTCGTGTTAGTGTAACGGGATATGCCAAACCATATAAAAAAAATACGAGCAATCATAAAACTTGATCTTACAAATCTCCCCATTTTTCTATTCCGGTACAAAACACAAACTTAAGCAAAATTAAATCCTAATACAATAACTACCCTCCCAAAATTAAAAAAAAAAAAAGTGGTACGTAGAAATTGTGCAAGTCTTCAGTGAATTAGATCTTCCTTTGGCTAACTTTGTCTTCATCTTGTGTGGGTCCAAATAATCATCATCGAAGCAGAACGACCTACGTAATTAAGATGAATAACATATCGTGATGCATGGAGTTTTAAACAGAAAAAAAACTATAAACCCCCTCAATTTGTTCTCCCCTTTTATGTCCGTAATAGACAAAGGAGTCGAAACTAGTCAATAAATATAGGCATCATACGAAGAAGTAAGATATCATCACAAGTACAAGCAAGAAAGCTAGGTGATAATAATCTCAAAAGGCAAGGCGACTAACTATTTTTGAAAATTTTCATTTTTCCAAAAAAATGTATACGGTACGAATAGAACACACCATGAATTAACACTAAAATATCTTAATCATGAACGTGAAATGTTGGAGTGTTATATATAGTTATAACATGTGTGCCCAAAGTTTTGAGACACTTCAAATGAAAGAGCTGAAAGTCTACCTTAGGTGTAAAAATTTATGAACTCAGGTAAAATTGACTCAACTTAATCAATATGTCATGAACATAAATGATTCTCATACCAATGGTGCCAAATTATGTAATATTTTTCAAGAAATATTTACATTGTGCAAACCCATTAATCTTCGACTATAACTCCCTCAAAATCTCACATATATGATGATAAACTCTTAATGATTTTTAAAGAAATTAATTCTCATATGTAGCGAATAATCAATGAATCAAAAATTGGCCTGGCACTTCTGATTTGTACATGCCTCTAATCTTTTTAGGCTCTTTTATGCAAATGGTGTCTTTTCACACAATATATTTGATCTTTCATAGCCCCTTTCCACAGCTTAACATTTAACAATATTTTTTGAAAATAGATGTAAGCCCGACAATGGTTCTTACATGCACAATTTTATCTCTTTTTACAGTTAGTTCGTTATAAAGCAAATTTAAGATGAGAACATCATATTCGACATGTGATAAGTAAGTGCAATATTCAAACAAATTCATGCACGTGTTCAATAAAGGAAATAAGGAGTCAAACATGTAGAAATTAGTCATCAAATAGAAACGTAATGACTTCACATATTATTAAGCACACTATAGAAATGACGCAATCTCTCAAAACACTATGAAAAAGTTAGGTAGAAATATGGAATGAATGGGTGATCCGGACATCTTAAATGTTCATCCGTATATGGTGACAAAAAAATGCAAAACTTTTTTTTGTCTTTTTCTTAAAAACCGAAAATCATTTTATATTTTTCAAAAATTTTCAGAAAAATAATGTTCTTTTTGGATTTTTCTAAAAATATCAAAGGAAAATATATAGATACAATGATAATACAATCTAGCAATACGAATATAAGATGTGCACATGATAATAATCCTACACTAGAGAAAGTATTTGAAATTAGTCAACAGTGCAAATACCTAAAGATTTTCCTAGATCCTCAAATCAAAGTGAATTTAAAAGTATCGTGAATATGTCGGCTAACTAACTATAAGTGCTCACAATGCTAAAGGGCATAAATTCCACCTCAACTAGGTCACATATAAAGTGCTTGTGTATCTTAATGTGCTTTTTGCACGAATGTTGGATAGGGTTACAGACAATATGGATTGCAATCGTATTATTATAAGAAATAGTCATCGTGCTTTATGAAATCCCATAAACCTCCAACATTTGCTTTATCCATAAGAGTTGAATGCAATAACTCCTTACGGTAATATACTCAGCCTCCACCATGGATAAAGAAATGGAGTTTTGCTTCTTTCTCAACCAAAGACAAGAGCACCCCCAAACTAGAAACACCCACTCGAAGTGCTCCTATAACCATCGATATCCCCTCCCCAATCGGCATCCGCATAGGCAGACATCCAGTCATCGATATCAAAGGAATACCAAATACCGTATAAAATGGTTTCACTCACGTATTTGATGATGCATTTAAGTTCGAGTAAGTGTGACTCTTTTGGGGATGCCTGATATCGCGCACAGACTCTAACACTAAAGGTAATATCATAACAAATAGCATTCAAGTAGAGGATACTACCTATCATACTACAATAACGGGTTTTCTCAACGTCCTTACCTAAAGCCTCTTTGCTAATCTTTGTTGATGTACTCATAGGGGTGTGTGAGTGCTTAGCTGAGTCTAAATTAAACTTCTTCACAAGGTCTCTTTTATATTTAGATTGAGATATGAATATACCATCCTCAAGCTAATGAACTTGGATATCTAGGAAGAAAGTAAGACCACCTACCATACTCACGTCAAACTCACTCTTCATCTCCTCTTCAAAAATTGGAGCATAGTGGGATCATGTGGATACAAATATAATATCCTCCACATAAACTCGGGCAGCCAAAATAACGCCACTCTCTCTCCTCACAAACAATGTCTTATCCACTCCCCCTCTCTTAAAGTTGTGAGCTAAGAAATAGGAAGTGAGCCTATCATACCAAGAACGGGGTGCTTGCCTCAAACCATACAAGTCCTTCTTAAGATAATAAATGTGTCACGGGTGCTTAGGGTCTTCAAACCCTTTTAGTTATTCCATGTAAACCTCCTTCTGTTGAATGACATTCAAAAAGTCACTCTTGAAATCAATCAGATATAACTTGAAGTGTAGATGACATGTTATGATGAATAATAAGAGGATGGACTAAAGCCTCGAAAAATGAGCGAACGTCTCCTCAAAGTATACACCCTCGATCTATATGTAGCATTGAGCAAATGACTTAGCCTTATTACGAACAACGATACCATTTTAATCCACCTTATTCCTGAAAATTCACTTGTTACCTGTCATATTAGCCTCGCTAGTGATATGACAAATATTATACCCTTGCCGTGAAGTCTTTAGAAGGCATGCACAAATGTATTATCGTCCCAGCCTTACCTCTGCATGTCGTGGCCTTACCTCTGCATGCCGCGACCTTACATATTATAGGGTGAGGCCCCAACCTGTCTTGTTAGTTGGCTGCATCCCTCTCATTCACAAGCAATGACACAACACATCTATAAATAGAAGTTCACACCTCGAGATCAGGGCCTGGGTTTTCAGTTCTAGTATTGGTCTCGAGACCAAAAGCTACTATATTGGGCGAAGATCTGCCAAACTCTCTACCTACCCCCAACACAGCTTGGGGGCTATCTAATGATCATCGCGTCGTCTCATCGAGAGCTATTATAGTCATGTATTCTCCTCTCTCATCTACATTGTACGCCTCATATGATATTGTAAACCTGAATTATAACACATATAATGAGAATGAGGCACCAAAGTGGACGTAGGCTCATTTTAATAGCCGAACCACTCTATATCTTGTGTTTTCTCTTTCTTTACTTGCTTTATGTTTACTCTGCACTTGGTATGATGATGTGAGTATGACTTGTGTCTGATTTCTTGCATCAACATTTCGGCATCATCTATGGGAAATGAGGTATTTCAATCGTGTTTCTCTATATTTCAGAGTTCTTAACACCTTGTTTCATTCATGAGGATCCTTAGGGTCATCATCTTATGGGTGAAGTTTGGTTATTAAGATATTATCTTATACACACACCCTTAAATCGGTATAACGTATATTCAGATCTGTTTATTGGTCTCCTTTTTATGACCCTAGATCTATTTCTATAACCCCCAATGATGTTACCTCACCAAGATAACACTGAAAAGTGAAAAGGGCAATAGCGTCGCAAAGGTGGGTAGCTAGGGATGAGTTATATTTTCTCATTTGCTACTTCTTCAGCCTATGATCTAGGGTTTTCTACCATGATTGTGCCATTCTTGGGGCACTGGAGGATTGATCTGCCCCTGGTAAACCTAGTAGGTTTGTTTTCCATGATGGATAGATGATTTGGACCCTTCTTGGAGAGTCATTGGGACACGCAACGGGAAACATGATGCGGCCTGGAAAGAAATTGCCTGAGTATGGCAGCCCTTATGAAGGATGTTGCATAGCTTCATTACATCACCTGGGTAAGGATGTGGTAAAATTGTCCTCGGATACAACTGTGGTGCTCCCTCCAAAAGCTCGTGGCCATATAAGTACAAATTGGCAAATAGGCTCGGCCTACACCCTCATTATACTTGGTTCATTTCTTTATATTCTTGCACTACTCACTCTTGTTAGTTTTGCCTTAGAATATACATATTTTAAGGACTATCAAAGCATAAATGGAAGGAGAATCCACTCAAAGTACAGAGATAAAAAATGAGATTGCTCAGTTGTACAACCACCTTATTCATCTGTATGACAATCATGCCTCGCTCCAGACTCAGGTCAATTTACTAACCCAAAAGGTTCTAATTCTAGAAGATGTAGCAGTACCAATGGCTGATATCCCCTCCATCTCGGTCGCGGCCATAGAGTCCTCCGCAACACAATTAGCCATGAAAAAGAGTCAAAAGAGGAAAGTGAAAAAAATATAAAGGGGCTTTTAATCCTATACCCCACTGATTTACGAAATTGAAGAAGTGTTATAACTCATCAAAGAAAATAAATTGCTTTGTTGGCCTGAGAAATTGAAGTCCCCTCCTCATAAGAGGGACATAACCAGATATTGCAGCTTCCATAGAGACCATGGGCAGAGCACTAACGAATGTTTTACACTGAAAGATGAGATCAAAAGACTTGTGAGGTAGGGAATGCTGCAGCGGTTCCTTAAGGATGCATAAGGGATGCAGGCTCACCTGACAGGCTGCACGCCTCCTATCTGCCTTAGTTTATACTCTACATTTATGTTTCCTCTATGAAAAACTCTATTTGAAAAGTTACTTTTTAACTTTGTATTGTCCTAACAAAGTCATAAATATATGAACATATGAAATTGGGCTTGCTTAGCCATATCTTGATTCATTGATTTTGCTAGTTGTTGTCTTATAAAGACCTTTTGTCTTAAACAGATATCTAGGGAAAGATGTTAATTTATCATAGAAGATTATTTATTTTGGGAATGATCCAATGAATCAAAAATGACAACCTTAATTGGCTTGCAATGCCACATATGGTACAAGGACATATTCTTATATTCGCAAGGCCAAATATTCTTCGGTATATGCTAATGTCGACTTCTTGTGCTCAAATTTCTCCCACTCAACTTTTAGGATGCGCATATTAGCCTGGGGAGGATTGAAAATGTCCCATATATTAACCTGGGGAGGCTTAAAAATTTCCCGTATATCAGCCTGTGGAGGCTTGAAAATGTCCCGTACAGCAGCCTGGGAAGGCTTGAAAAGGTCTGGTATATTAGCCTGGGGAGGATTGAAAATGTCCCGTACAGCAGCCTGGGAAGGCTTGAAAATGTACCACTCTACAGTAGTAAATCCTCAGGGGGAAAAGTCTTGATGGACCACAACCCCACTTCTACAGCAACATTTCCAATAAGGTGCAATTAACATGAAAGACGCTACAGCCTTATCAATATGGCTGCAGCTATTAAGGAGTTATTCATTCATTCAAAAATGTAGCCCGCAGATGCAATAAGCCGCAACCTATTCCGAGGAACCCTTTATAAGGTGTTGTCACGTCCTTATATCCACATTACAGTTATTAAAGAAGTATTTTTGCAAGTTGTTCATTTAACTAATCAAATATATATGGAGACACAATTCATTCAAATAAAGAAGCAGACAGCAGAGGAATAAACAAAGGAGCATTTAAGAAAGAAAAACTGAGAATAAAGGCCGTAACCTTGGTTAAAGGTGTACAAAATGTCAGTTAATAAGGACAAATGGCCACAGCCCTATTCAAGATAAATATCATAGTGCCATAGAAATAAAACAAAAACGATCATGCTGTTGGAAATATATTGAGGCAAGTTTGCAAAAAGGGACGCAACCCAAATGAATTAGCTGTTCAAGTAAAATATTGTTCTAAAATATGTACATATTCCAACCCAAAAAGAAAATAAGGTACAAGGTGGATTAAGATGTTTCATTATCTTCATCATTTTCACCATCTTCACAAGCCGCAGTCTCTGTGCCTTCATCATCATCAACCGCGGCCTCGTCTTCAAGCTACTTCCTTGCCCTCTTTTCTGCGGTAACTCTTATTTTAGCTATGCATTGATCATGCTCAACATCGCCCGATTTTTAGGACATGATTTTATCCTTGGAATCAGGGAAGTTTTTGATGATCCTGTGTCTCAATTCTAAAAAATCGCAGAGATAGTCCTTATTATTGGTAATGAAGAAGTCTCTTGAAGTTTTATACACCTCTACTGCCTTCTCCGCAGCCTCCGTCAGCGTCGCGGCATGATCTTTATCTTTTTTCTTGAGGGGTGTGACATGATCCAGGGCATCTTATGTGCACTTCCTCTCCAGCTATTCGTACTTTCCCTAGAGAAGGGAGAGCTTGCTCTCAAAAGATGAGGCACAGCTAGAAGTCTGCACGACTTGAGATTTTACAACTTTAACGACTCCATGGTAGCCTTGGAATTATCTTCAGCATCTTTTTGGGCCTACGTTGCGGCCTGAATTTGGGCATCTGCAGCCATTTTTGGCTGCCTCAAGTGATGTGGCAGATGATTGTTTCCCTGCATTAAAAGAAGCATCTCTGGACTTCTTTAGATCAGCCTGATAGACCCTCTCCACGACCTCTTTCATCTTGTAAAGTCCTTCATACTTGAGCCTCTGGGACATCATAACGTCTGCGACCTGTAAAGAAATTGAAGATTAGAAACAAAATATCAATTACATGAAGAATGTTTGAAAGTGATGTTTCCCTTACCCTCAGCAGGCTGTGGAGAGCATATACTTCAAGATGCTCATGGTCCTCCTCTACCAGGCGGTCCAGGTCCATGTTATCAGAAACCTTTCGCATCCTGTGGACCGCCCTGGCAGTTGTGTCCCAGGATGATTGAGGATCTGGTCTCCATCATTGAGGTCGCGGATGCATACTAGGGCTAACACTGGCATGGCTTTGAGGAGGTTCCAGGTTGGCATTAACAGCCATAATTACTGAAGGAGGGGTGAATTAGAGGTGGTAGATTAAGAGGGTCTGCGGCCATGCCGCAACTCAGATTTAGCTGGTATTAAGCCCACCGCGGCTAGGTTGTTGCCAATATCATCATCATAATGAAACTCAAGCCTTTCTTGGGGAGCAAAATCCTCAACCTATAATGTGGCGTGGTAGGGGTTATTTGGTCACCTACATTGGTTGCGGCGGGATGTTTGAACTTGGTCCTTTTTCTCTTCTTTTTTCTGGATGCATTATTGAGGGCAGCCGCATCCTGATCCATCTATGTTATTTCAGTTGCTAAGATCTCTCTATCTATCTCCTCACCTAAAGAAAGAATGAAGCAAAATAAATAATTTAAGATTAAAAAATAACTTCCACGGCATGAATAAAGAAAAGGATTATTATCTTTCGCAGCCATCCTCTTTGGCAAGGATTTTTTGGGGAATTAGCCTCCTAAAAAATGAAAGCAGAAGTAACTAGAGTACAGAAGTTCTTATCCTTATCACTTACAGTCACAGACTTTCTTAATCTTATCTCATGCCGCTCACTGAGGTGTAAGTTGTCAAGAGATGCACAAGAGTAATATTAGTACAATAAAATAGAAGGAATGAGGCAAATGAAAAATGTAAAACTAGGATGCGATATGTTTTCAAAGGCTATATCATTATTTACCTAGCTTGGATGGGCGTCCCCACTACCGCAGCATCCCATAAGATTTTTCTCTCTCTGACTCATCTGGGTGGATCTCCCACCCTTCTCTAGGAACATAAAAATATTTACCCTTCCAGTTCTTTACATTGGAAGGTCTTCCAGTATAAAGGCCTCCTCATTGTTGCGGAGGGCTAAGTTATAATACCACACAAACTTTATAGAGTTCTCCCTTGGTATATAAATTTAGAAGAACTCCGCAGGATATATCTCCCTCTTAAAATTATTCTTCCACAGCATTACAGATGCAAGAATTTCCCTCCAACCATTGGGATCTAATTGGGCTGGGGCTAATTTAATTGTATTGAAAATTCTCCTAAATGGAGTTGGTACGGGCAGCCGCAGCCTGTATACGAAAGCATGGAGGGGGAAGCAGGCCCCATCATCAGCAGTAACGGAGAATGGCCTCTTCTTTGCAGAAGGCAATGAGAAAATCACATTTTCTGGAAACTCAAATGCCTCAGCAACTTGATTGACCCATTTCGTGATCATAATGTTGCGGATGTTTATGGCTGCAGGGGGTCTCTCTGCTCTATTAGATGGGTTTGTAGGTGTGTCCCTGAACTCAGAAGGCCCAACTGCCGCGATCTCATTATCAATAGGATTGTTACTAGAGTTAGCTTCGTCTTCCATTGCCGTAACCTTAGTATTCTCCCTATAAGTAGAGTCTGTAGATTTAGAGCCTAGAACGATGCAATTTGGGCAATCTTTGAGCATGCAAGGCCCAATTGTCTTTGAAGGACACACTGATGGGATTTCAAGAGGAGAAAACCCAAAATGTGTATTCCAAAAGTCCTTTATAAATTTGTCAGGATTCCAACTCACTTAGTTGCAGCAAGATCCGAGAAGCAGAAAGAATCTATTGTTAGGTGTCGCAGCTAGTATGGTCAAAGAAGTCTCTTAAAGGTCGCGGTAAGAACAATGTAACCATATGCATGAAGCCTAAAATATAAGTTTCAACAATTAAACTTACACTAAGTGTCAGCCTTAGAATCTTAGATACCAAACTACTGCAGTGGCATGTTATTTTTAGGAAAAAAGACAATAAGTATGTTTTTATATGCTGTAGTCCTTCAGTTTATTGGCAAAAAAGTTGTGGACAAATAACTTAAGGCTAAAACCTAATGTCAAGGAATTCAAAAGCTAGCTAATTTGACAAGTTGGGATGTTTTCAACTTGTGAAACTCTAAAGCTAGCTAATTTTATCATACACAAGTAGACGGAATTCAAAGCCCCTAAAAATCTAAGCCTAGCCGGCAAGTTCCGTTTATTGAGTTATGTTCTGGATGATTAACAGTTCATTCCACTGATCAAAGATTGATTCAATTCCAAGCAAGTTAATGGATTCAAACGAGTTTGATAGTAAGGATTCAATTTAGAATTAATGGTTTAATATAATTCATCATAAGATGTGGACTTCGATGGTTCATTTACAAGAAGAAATCAAGAACAGATACAAAGTTAGAGTTACAAAATTATTGAGGAAGTGTTTGGTTTAAAAATCACCTGGAAGTTGACAAAATTCAGTTGCTCAGCCACTCACCACCGTTAGACACCTGATACTCGCCAGGAAACTCAAAGGAGGAAATGACAAAGGTTTTCTCCAGATTTTCTCTCAAGGAATTGGAAAACATAATGAAGGCCACGACCAGTTCCCATTTATATAAAGAACCATGGGAAGATGAAGCGTCTCATTTAATTATCCGCGGTAACTTGTGGGCGAAAGACATGATTACTAAACCGCAGCCCCAATCGCCACCTCTAGGCACTACAACTTGGGGGCTTATTCATATGACAAATATTTTACCCTTATCGCGGAGTCTTTAGAAGGCATGAATCAATGTATTATCGTCACAACCTTACCTCTACATGCCGCAACCTTACATGTTACAGGGTGCGGCCCCAGCTTGTCTTGTTAGCTGGTCGCATCCCTCTCATTCACAAGCAATGACATAACACATCTATAAATAGAGGTTCACACCTAAAGATCAGGGGATGGGATTTTAGTTCTAGTATTGATCTCTAGACCAGAAGCTACTATACTGGGCGAAGCTCTGCCAAACTCTCTACCTACCCCCAATACAGCTTGGGGGCTACCTGACGATCATCACGTCGGCTTATCGGGAGTTGCTATAGTCATGTATTATCCTCTCTCATCTACATTGTATGCCCCTTATGGCATTATAAACCTATATTATAACATATATAATGAGAATGAGGCACCAAAGTGGACGTAGGCTCATTTTAATAACCGAACCACTCTATATCTTTTATTTTATCTCTCTTTACTTGCTTTATGTTTACTCCACACTTGGTATGATGATGTGTCAGATTTCTCATATAAACATCTAGGTCGGGGTACTAACTCCCAGACATTGTTCTTGCAAAATTGAAGTAACTCATCTTGTATGGCAGAAATCTAATGTTCGTCGTTGAGTGCTTCTTTCGTATTCTTAGGCTTGACTAAGGAGGTGTAACACAGATTGATAACCATATTTTCTAGTTGAGTATGAGTCTTGACACATAGTGTGGGATCACCAAGTATAGCATAAGGGTCATGACTCTTACGAACCCAAGATGGTGTCTCTCCAAAATTAGGAATGGGGTCCATCGTGGCAGCATAAGGAATGATGGCATCATCACTGGGGGTGCACAATCCTCACACTGGGCGATAGGAGAAACAAATGTGGTGGATTTTCATCTCTAATAATGACGTTTATTGACTCCATAACCTTAGAGCTTGCAAGGTTAAAAATTTTATAATCCTTATTAATCGACGAATTTCCTAAAAATATGCATTTATCTCTTTGAGAGTCAAACTTTTCTAAGTGCTCTCTATCTCTGAAAGTGTATCAAGTACTTCCAAAGACACGGAATTACGATAGGTTGGGCTTCCTCCCTGTTCATAACTTATAAGGATTGGGAAGTGTGTGTGGATGAAAATATACCTTGTCCACCATATGGCATGCGGTGTTCGCCGCCTCTGACCAAAAATGTCTAGGCATGTTTCTCCCAAGAAGCATGGATCTAGCCATCTCTTGTATCGTCCGGGTATTCCTCTTTGCAATCTAATTTTATTGTGGATTATGAATGGCCAAAAACTGATGTTTGATCCCCACTCCACCACAATAGCTATCCACTTTAGCTTATTTAAATTCAATGCCATTATCACTACACATTCGATTAATAGTGACACCATGTTGGTTTTGTAGGACACGAAACTTGGTTTTAAGGAACTCAACCGCATCAGGATTTTCTCTAAGGAATCCTATAGTAGAATATCTAGAAAAGCTATTAACCATCACGAGAATATATCTCTTAACACCTAAGCTCTTCGACTGAGTAGAACCTATAAGATCCATGTAAATAAACGACAAAACACGGGAGGTGGTAATGGTATTCAACCTCCAATAGGGACTTCAAATTTATTATCCTTGTTGGCAAGGTCACAAACGAAGGAAGTTGGTTTCCCAAGCGATGGTAAGCCATGAACTAGGTCATTTGTCATTAATTTCTCAAGATCTCTAAACCTCACATGACCCAATCATTAATGCAGAAGGTCCATAGTGGATATCGTGGCATTGTTGCAGACAAATGGGGACTTGGGCATAATCCCATAGCAATTATCTTCGTTCCTCATACCTTTTAGTATAATTTCACCGGATTAGTGATAAATATTACATTCGTACTGGTCAACCTTTACTGCAAATTTCGCGCCACAAAGTTAGCTTATGCTAATTAAGTTTTCTTTCAATCCCTTCATGCACATTATTTTGTCTAGTTTAGGAAAATCTAGTATCTCAACACAACCATGCCCTAAAATAATAAACCTACTCCCATCTCCAAAACTGACTTTACCTTCCCTACGATCCTCATGGTGGGTAAAAAATAAAATGTCACCAGTCATGTGCTTAGAGAACTAACTATCAAAATACCATTAGGAAGTATTTTGAATTAAGAGAGCAACGTGAACAACAAGGGTTTTGATGTCTTGATTAGGTACCCAAGTGGAGGTTTTGTTTGCCCTTATTATTATTGTTGTCTCTAGTCGTAGCATTGGAAGCATTTTTAAACATCAAAGACATTCGTTGAAATTAAACTTTGTGAAGTCATAGCTAGGCACTAAACTTGCTCTCTAAGACTAGAAAAGTCATTAGAGCGGTGCATGGGAGTATGCGTATGTCTGGTTGTACCTAATATCTAGTAAAATTCTCTAAGGCGACCTCTTATTTTACAAAAGGTGCAAACATACACTTGTTTAGGTTTACCTTGGTTTGTTTTCTTAGGTTGAAATTTCTTTTGTGGTCTGGTTTAAGGGCAATAAGGATTAACCAAAAATTTAGGCATCGATTCCGGTGTGATATGGGAAGTGGATGCACCGTTATAACCTATTCCATGCCTCTCACTAAACCTAAAGTGAGCTGAGGATCATCTTACGTACTTTTTTTGATGTATCCTCAATAGTTGCCTTGACCTCTTGAGCACACTTGAGATCTTTCTCAAGTTGGGATACAAGGGCTTTAAGTTTCTCATGAGTCTCCACGGATGCTTGAAGATCTTAACTAAATAAACTCTCTCTCCTAAAGCTTCTCTACCTGAGTACTCACTCTCTCTTTCCTCTCTCAACTCTTTTTCTAAGGATAAAACTCTCACAGCTAAACCTTTATTTTCTTTCTTAGTTTTAAAGGACTCAACATAAAGAGCGTCATAAGGGCACCGTTGTTCACTCTCTTCGGAATGACTAGACTCATTGTTGAGGTGTCCATGTTTAATAGCTTCCTCATTGGCTTGAGGTTCACTCGGTGTACTAACATGACTATCCATGAATGCAGTAAAGTTGCATCCATGTATTGATTCATCCCTCGAACTCACCGACTCGACCTCGCTATCGCTAAGCGTGACATTTAAGGTAGCTTTGCCTTGGCCTTGTCTCTTTAACCTACTCGGGAACTCATGACCTTTATGACCATTTCCCCCATGCTCATAGTATCTCTCCTCGTCTTTCTTTAGAAAATATTTCTTTTCTTTTTCAATATTTTTCTTGCCTGATTTATATTTTTTGTCTTTCTAAAAACTTTTCTTTTCTTTGGGAGTATTTTTCTTTTTAGGTTTGATAAACTTTTTTGAATTTTAAGCAAAAATGGATAAATCCTCTAAGTCAAAATTATACTCGGAATCCGATGACACTTCCTCTTTATTTTTACATTGGGCTTTTTGTGAAATTCTATTTTCCTTAGGCTTAATAGTTTTTGGGAACATATCAATCTCGTACGTTTTAAAGTCCCCTACGAGTTCTTCTAATCTAAGAGTGTCTAGATTCCTTAATGAAATTAGCACAATAACCTTAGGAATAAAACAGGCAGGGGGAGATCTCAAAATTTTCTGAACAACGCGCATCTCAAGGATTTTCTCATTTAAATTGAAACTCGAGTTAACCATATTAGACAGATGTGCATAAAACTTATCAAAAGATTCAGATTCAAGCATAGTGATAGTTTCAAATTTTATAATGAGATTTTGCAGCTTCGAATATTTAACAGTATTGGTTCTCTCGTGACTGAGATGGAGGGTTTCCCAAGCTTTTTTAGACACAGCGCATTTCATAATTCGTCGAAACTCATTAGGCGTGTCGACTCCTGAGATTGCACTCAAACTGCGCGAGTTAAATTTGCTTCATTTAAAATCATCATTTGTCCAAGTAGAGACATGTTTAGGGCTGAAGAAATTGTTAATAGTCACAGTTGGTGGTGTGCACCCTCTTTCACAAAGCAAGCTGACACGTTCATCAATAGATTTTAAGGTTGACCTTATCTTATCTTTCCAGTAAGCATAATTTAGACCTTAAAAAATGGGCATTCGATTATATGGATTATCCATTAAATCGTGGAATTTTAAATATCAACAATTTTTTCAAAAAATTGATATAAAAATTTTTTTGCCAAAAAGGATCACATGATATTTTGGTGTAGCTAACTCTGATACCAATTTGAGAATCCACGTGATCTAATGGAGAAATTTATATAATTAAATGCCACAGACACATTTCAATTTTTAATCTATTTTATTCTCTAATTTAACTTGGTTTGTATATGAGATGATTTTATATATTTAATTCTAATCCAAGCATGAAAATAAGCATGCCATCACGAAAAACCCCTAAGAAGGGCAAAACCTTTTTATATTAGATATATTGAGAGTTTTGAATATAATCGATAAACAAAACACTTAGATACATTAAATTAGATGCTTAGAGTCTTCAAAACATTAATAGATACGAATCAGCTCTAGAGCCTTTTAAAAGAAGTGATTTACCCTCGGTATCCACCACTCAGCCTCGTCTTCTTCTTCAACCGTAAAACCTTGTTCCATAATCTCAATAATGGAGATAAGACTCTACAAATTGATTTTAGCAAGAATCCTTCTTGTGATAGGTAAAGTGATCTTGAATAATTCCCGGAGGTGAGGAATATGATATGAGGTATCTAATCAAAAAAAGAGAAATCAAAATTTGTTTTTCTTCTTCAAAAAGAGTTATTAAAGTATCTGATCATATTCAACGTTTTTACAAGAAGGCTAGATAAAAAGGATAAACATAAAAGATTTGGGATAGATATTATTAAAAAATAAAATTCGCCCGATCATTCGAATGACATATGCAACTCGTTTGAATGACTTCGAACGAAGCATTCTTACGAGATTCCAAAGGAACGAGGCAAATGCATCATTTGAAACTCATTCGAATGACTCATACAAACTCGTTCGAATGAACGACATTCTCGTTCGAATGAAACATTATTTTCAAATTTTTCTAAAACAATTAAATTCCATTATGTAACAATAGCCTCATAACCAATAAGTGAACCCCAGAAAATATTTAAAAACCTTTTATCACTACGATCAAAATCTTCCGCCATGATTATTGAGACGAACACATCTTCAAATGTCTTTGGTCTTCAATAAAGTCTTCGAGTCTCAAAAAGTTGGGTCGGTTCCATGTTTGTGTAATGGGATATGCCAAACCAAATAAAATAAAAATATGAGAATTCATATAACTTGATCTTACAAAAATAATAGGAAATGGGAAAGAAGTTGTAAAGTTGATAAATTGGAAATTTATATATTGAAATGGTAAAAGTAATGTTTCATTACAAAAGTGTCTTTTATTAAAAAGTTGGGCTTACGAGTAAATTTTTGAAACTACAGGTCTCTAGTTAAAATATTTGGATTTTATGTGTTGAAAACTCATATTTTATAAAGTAAAGATGAAAAGAAGAATTTTTGGTAAGGTGTATTAAATGCAAGTTTATAATTATGCGCAAATAGTGAAAACACATTAAAGTTGGCATTTAAACTTAAATGTTAAGTTTCACAAGAAATGATAAAAAAAATTGTTTTAAAAAATGAAATATTGAGTATAGGCAAAATGAAAACAGACTTTTAATAAAGTGTGAAACTTAGAATTTAAGTGATGGGACTCGTCTCGTCTCGAGTTTCTGGCCTCATCGGTCAATAAAAGGAAATAAAGGAAAAAGGCCTAAAAGTGGAAAAGAAAGAAAGGAAAAAGCGTTTCAATGACGTAGTAAATAAAAGATACTCGGAGGTGATTGGGATACTTAATAAGGGCCCAGATCTCTAGGGTACGGCTTAATGCTTAGACTCCAAACCACTGATCAGGAGCATATTTCAGCATGGTGGCAGTCGATGAAAGGTCAAATAACACTCATTGATTGGTACCCCGATTAATCAGATAAAAACATAGTTTTAAGCACGACGTTTATTAATGTAAAGGTTGGTTTATAAAATAACATAGAAAATGTGAAAGTATGTTAATGGTTAAATTAATGGTATACGGGTAGTAATAAAGGAAAGATTAAGTGTGATTTGGATCATCATCCGGGTTATGCAGTCAAATCATCAACTGGATGGTCACAATACATATTGTATGAGAACACTTAATCAAGTAAAGGATGATATCATAATTGCCAAAATATACTCCATTTGCATAAATATTCTTTATTATACTCTGCTAGCATTTCTCCTATTGGACACACTCTCATACCTCGCCATTTGCAAACCCCCTATGTACTTCGGGAAAAGGTAAAGGCAAGGAAATCGTGAGAGGCAAGGAAGAATTTACGTTCCACTAAAGCTCTATTTACTATTTTTTCTTAATGTAAATTTTGATTGCATTATTTGAAACTATTTGGAAGGACTTTAAATTTTGTTTATAATAAGACAAAATGATATGAACTTTCTTTAATTATTATTTACTTTATGAAATTGACAAACTCTTTTATCATAAATAATACTATCTAAATAAACGATTACCATTAAATAAAAACAAACAAATTATATTTTTCATCACAAATCAATAAATAAAGTATGCATTAAATGGTATAATTTTCTTAAATGCAATCAATGTATAAAGGGTTTTCGCATTAGCACTCGGAATCGGGGCATCATAACCTGATATCAGAGCATAGGTTGCGTGGGTATCCGAGAGTGAGATTAAAATTTTATTTTATTTTAATAATGGTTGTTTATATTCTATCATGTTCAAAATATCATCCCCTCTTTAGAATGTCTACAAGTAGAGGAAGAGGACTTGCTAGTGGAAAAACCAATAAGTTACGCTAAATGACTTAGGTGCTAGGAAGCTGGATGATTCCCTCTCTCAATAGAACTAGGTAACTAATAACTCAATAGAGAGAATAAGAGGGGACACTATACTAAAAGACTTTAGGAAACTCAACCCCCTTTACATTTAGCAGTATTGCAAGACCCAAAGAGGACAGGGAGGGGCTACAACACGTCACTCATATTTTTTAGGTTCATGAAGTGTCTCCTACTTATCGGGTCTGTGTAGCTACATTTTAATTTGCGAACGAGGCCCAAAAATTTTCAATGTCCTATCAGACTAGTTTGAATGGGTTGGTCCTTTGGGAAGATTTCAAGGTGGCATTTCTAGTCTGATACTTTCTAGAAGCTTACCGTGATGGAAAAAGGGATGAGTTCCAAAACTAATTCCAATGTAAGATGACCATTGGAGAATATGAGTTAAAGTTTGAAACCTTGTAAGACTATAAAAATCATGTGGTTGGAGATTAGAAAGAAAAGATTCATCTATTCATAAAGTGTCTTAATCCATCCACCCAAAGACTCATAGTCGGACAAGATGTTCGTGGGTTTAGGGAAACAATCAATAAAGACATTAGGTTAGAAATATAGTTTAGGGATGCAAAGCTAATTAAATATAAGAAGAGGACGTGTGGTAACGAGCAAAACAACAATGGAGGCAAGAAACATAGGGACGTTGTTCTCGGGGATTCTTTGTCAAGTTAGTGAAAGCAGTGGGCAATGGTTCCTCCCAGAGTCAGGGCGAGGGGTCAGCACAATCAGGAAAATGTTGTTTCATATGTGGGGCACCTAAGTATTAAAAGAGTTAATGCCCCCAGAGAAGCAACAGTTCTCATCCAAGAAATCAGGGTTTTAAATTTCAATAAGCACGAAACTCAAACTTTGAATTTCCTACTCAACAACCTCAGCAGCATAATGGGTTTAAACAAGGTAGGCAAAATGTTAACAGTTTATGACCCAACAAGCTTATAGTGGAGAAGGGTAGTGGAACTAGTAGGGCAATCAAAATAACAGGTTCACACAAGGGTGTTACTATTCTATTACTCAACATATAGTTCAACTAGATGCCATTGTGATGGAAGGTATGATAATCCATACATGTGTAATACCCCGTATTTTTGACTATATTTATTTTGGGATTAATTAATTAAATTGCGTATTAATTGGAAATTAATCCGGGTTATAAATACTAATGTGATGCGAATTGGTATTTGATTATGTGCATATATGATTATATATGTATTCGGTATTATAAAATTTGTCGTGAGATTTATATACGGCATCTTAGAAATTTTGTTGAGACGCGTGGGACCGCCGCGTCACGGTATAATATATTGATGATAAAAGTGAAGTTAAAATCTATAATCCGTATGGTCGTTTTGAGTGCGCCAACGCGTCCGGAAGGGTCGAGATAGTCAGAAAACACTAGCCGGGGGTATAGTTTGGGTCCCGGGGTATTTTTAGGCCATACCGGCAACTTAAAGGGTATTTTAGTAATTTGGTATTTTTGGGTAATTAAAAGTGACGAAAATTGAGAGTTGTAATCTGATAAGGATTGACCCAACCAACCTTTATTAACCCCATAAGCTACGTAGGTTATCATTTAGTTTTCCAACTCTCCCAAAGCAAACCCTAGCCACCATAGCCTTTTGGAGAAGAAAGCTTGGAGAAGGAGAGAGAGAGAGGAATTCTGCAGAGATTCTTCACCAAATCAACACCAAATCCAAAATCAAACCAAGGCAAGTGATTTATTCCATTTAAATTTCGGAGAATGCTTCTTCCATGTTAGATTATTCAAAACTTTGTGTGTTCTTGGAAGATAATGAAAAACCCATAAGATTGGAGTTATTTGTTTAAATTTTGGGATATAGGTTGCATGTAGAATGTTACTGGAAGATTATATTAAGAGAATTATCGACTTTTGTTATACCAAAAACGGATTTAAGATGAAGTTTATGAATGTTCTTGAGAAAAATCTGGAAACTAAGTTTTTGATGAAGATTGATCCATATGTAGCCTATAGTTGTTGAAATATTGATTTATGGACGTTAGTAATATTGTAGGATTGTTATATGACATTACTATAATGTTATATCTGAGAATCATACGTTAGAAATAAGTTTTGGGACGTTTTCAAATCTGCAGAATGAAGCAGTCCGTAGCCATACCTGTTCGATCGATCGATCGACATTCATCAGTCGATCGATAGACTAGATCGATCGATCGATATTCATAGGTCGATCGATCGACCTTCCCAGAATGAGTGAAATTTTTCCTTAATATGATTTTAAATGGTGGAAACCCTCGGAGAATATGTTTGGAGAACTTATGAATACCCTCACCTTTAAGGGAGACCAGTAGGCGTGATTATTATAGTGGACCTTAATTAGAATGAAATTCGAGGAATTATTCTAAATTGTTGAAATTCGTTATGTGAGTTAATATTTGGGTTAATAGTACAAATTTGAATAAGTTGATGAAATAAGGTTTGGGGCAGAAGTAAAGACCTTAGGCATAAAGATATCATATGTGAGAATTATGGGAACTTAGTAGTCTATTCGAGATAGGTTTTAAGTTTAAGGAATTACGACGTGAGACGTGTCGACTATTTAAATTATATATTATCGGATTACTTGAAATATATAAGTTTGGGATAATGGTATAATGATGTAGAAAATACCTTATTAAAATGGTGATATCTAAGATGTGTGAATGCTTAGTATATAGTTTATGTGTATGACATACCTACCATACTTGCTATCACGGGAGGTTACGTTCGCTTAGGACCCTCTAATCCTTGTGTGCCTACGGGGGGGATATAGACTGGTACCTTGATGAACATAGGTCATTGAAAGACTTATTGTGATATTAATAAGTCCGCGGATCGTGGGAGCGTAGGTATGTGCGTGACCCATGTGAAGGTGACTATGTTCGCCTCCATTATTTGTGATGTTGTTATTTGAGAACTATTCCTGAGAGATTCGGAATATGTGATCCTTATGTACGTGATGTACCGGGATGGATAGCAGAGTATGTGTGCACCGGAGCTTAGTTCTCGGGGTGCTTATATTGTATATTTATGATGTGAATAATATATATTTAATTTAATGGGAACTTTCATGTTAATGTTGTAAAAATATTACGGTATTGTTTCGAGTTATATAATGAGTTAGCTGATAGTTATATCAATGGCATAGTTAGTAACTGAGTTTACGTTAAACCTCTATTAAATTACGAGCGTTGTTATATTAAATTTACCAAGTAAAATGGGTAGAACCTTTGGTAGTCTAGCTAGTTACGTTGTCACTTAGCTAGTGGAAAGGGTAGTTATAGATGGGTACTTACGTTAGGAGTGCACAGTTAGTCGAGAGGTGAGAATTTAATGTGAGTGCACGTCCTAACATGTACTTTGCATTTAATGTTTTAAATGTTTTTAAAGCACTTGCAGGTTTTTAAAATGATTTCCACTTTCGGGCTCTGACCCATTTGCTTTCAAATATATTTTCTTGTAAAACCATTTTAGGTGCCCAGCCACAAGGACACCAAGCATAGGATTCTCATTCAGGTGACGAGCTGTAGCTGTTTGTGGAAGCTACAGGGATTTGCATGTAGACGCTTCTCTCATTTGGATTCGAGTCTCAGTATCTATCAGTTGTAGGGCATGTTGCCCAATTCTATTAGTCATTTTTACATTTCAGTTTTCAGACTCTAGCAAGTATTGCTCAGTATTCAGTTTTAGTTATTTATTTCAGTTTACTTATCGGTTGTGGGATTTGTATTGAGGAGTTTTTCCTCCAGAGTTTATTTACATTTTGTGATGGTTATTCGTTTTACTTCAGTATGGTGAATGGTGTTATTTAGTTATTCATTACTCTTGTTGCATGTTAATCAGATTTAATAAAATTTTGCACTTACTTTTTAAATACTAGGTGGTTAGTAAAAATAAAACGTTTTCGACAGTGATGCTATTAACTGAGCCAACTTGGCATTTTGAATTAATTTTATAAAGGAGTAGCTACCCGGTGTTTAATTAGTCGGGGTGTCACAGGTGGTATCAGAGCATCAGGTTCTAGTGTCCTTTAGGATCTGTACGGCTATTATGTTTCCGCTACGTTTTCTTTGATATAGAGCCCTATATTTTAGGACTGTTGTACTCTTTTTGTGTGTACGCTTCGTTCTTCAGCTATTTTAAGTTTATAAACAGCGAACTTATAAACTTGTTCCTTATTTCAGATGCCTCCACGACGTGCACGACGAGTTCCCAGGAATGCAATGCCCGAACCCCAGCCCGCTCCAGTTCAGGTCATGTTGAACGCCACTGAGGTTGCAGCTATAGTAGCTCAAGCGGTGAATGCCGCGATTGCCGTTATTCAGCAGGCACCGCCTCAAGTGCCGGTTGCCGCGCCAGCACAGGTTAATGCATTCCCGTCTTCTTGGGAGCGTGTACGTGACACTTTTCAGAAAGCGCATCCGCCAGAGTTTGCAGGTAGCTCAGACGTAGTAGTCTCGAGCCAATGGAGGAAGGACATACAGAGGCATTTGAGGATGCATGAGTGCTCTGATGTTCAGAAGCAGGTGCTAGCTACTTTCAAGCTAGTTGGATCTGCGCTGCAGTGGTGGGAGTCCATTACCACCGCGGAGGAGAGGGATACCCTCACCATTCAGGAGTTCTGGGTGCGGTTTGACCGCAAGTACTTTCCATCCGCAGTTCATACAGAGATGAGGAGGAAGCTGATGAGTTTGAAGCAAGAGAGCAAGACAGTGGCCGAGTATGAGGCCGAGTTGACTAACCTGTTGAATATCGTTCCAGACGAGATTCCAACAGAGAAGAAGAAGATAGAGAAGTTCACTGATGGGTTGAATTGGAGGATCCGTCAGCATCTGCTAGGGAACCTATCGTTGGCCACGTATTCTGATGTGGTTAACGCTGCACTATTGCACTGCCAGGACCACCGTTTTCATATGGCCGAGGGCAAGCGGTCAGGGGAGTCTAGCCATCAGGGCAGGACTGGAGGACATGGTGCCAGCGGGGCACAGACCGGTCAGGGGCAGAGACAGACTGAGCAGGGTACCCAGCAGGGGGACAATAAGAGGTTCCGGTCAGGGAACTACAGGCAGGGTCAGGGAGGTTTCCGCCAGGGCCATCAGGGTCCAAACGGCCAGCAGGGCCAACATGGGCAGAATGGGCAGCAGTTCCATCAGGGCCAGCAGGGCCAAGGGAGGAATGGTAACGGCCACCAGGGCCGGGGACAGCAGGGGCAGAGGGGAGGGAATTTCCCAGGGAAGTGCTTTACTTGTGGCAAGACTGGCCATAAGAAGCAGGATTGTCCTGATAGGGGCAGGGCCCCACAGCAGCAGCAGCAGGGTGCTCGCTAGGAGCCACAGAGACCTATGTTTCCCGCCGCTCTTCCTGCACCGCCACAGATGGCAGCATTGCCACCCATTCCAGCAGTCCCAGCTCAGCAGGGGCAGCTACAGTATGGACGTGTCTACAACGTTCACCAGGCTGCAGTTCCACAGGCACCGCCCGCGATCGAGGGTACGTTTCCTATCCATGGCACTATGGGTCGGGTGTTATTTGATACGGGTGCTACACACTGTTTTATTTCTACACACTTCGCGAAAGCTTTAGGATTGTTAGCTACGGCAGAGAGCACAGTGACGTGTGTCGACTCACCATTAGGGAGTGGGTCACTTATTTTCTTTATATGCCGGGGAGTAGGGGTAGAGGTTGGTGGTTTGGTATTGCCTGCGGACATGTTAGTGTTAGACATGCATGTTCACGATGTGATCATCGGTATGGATTGGCTCGTAGCATATAGGGCCATGATTGATTGCTTCAGCGGGAGCATTGTTTTTGCCATTCCGGGGCAGGAGATGTTTATAGTGGCGATGCCTCGCCCAGAGGGAGGATCGACCGCTCATCTGTATTACATTGAGGAGGATACCTCTAGGGAGGTTGTTATTCCTTTAGATTCTATCCCAGTTGTCAGGGAGTATTCAGATGTGTTTCAGGAGAAACCAGGCTTACCACCCAGTCGAGAGATAGACTTCGTTATTGACTTGCTACCGGGTACGAGACCTATAGCACGTGCACCGTACCGTATTGCTCCGGCTGAAATGCGAGAGTTACGGGATCAGATAGAGCAGCTGTTAGGGCAGGGCTTTATTCGCAGGAGTACCTCACCTTGGGGCGCTCCAGTTTTGTTTGTGAGGAAGAGGGATGGTTCACTGAGATTGTGCGTGGACTACCGAGAGTTGAATAAGGTCACGATACGGAATAAGTATCCGTTGCCTCGAATCGATGACTTATTCGACCAGTTGAGAGGAGATTCTTTCTTCTCGAAGATTGACTTGAGATCGGGATACCATCAGTTACGTATCAGGGAGGAGGATGTCTCGAAGACTGCGTTCTTGTCGAGATATGGTTCTTACGAGTTTCGAGTTATGCCTTTCGGCTTGACCAACGCTCCAGCAGTGTTTATGGACTTGATGAACAGGGTGTTCAGAGATTTCCTCGATCAGTTTGTCATTGTCTTCATTGATGACATTCTGGTTTACTCTCAGACAGAGAAGGAGCACGCCGAGCATTTGAGGCAAGTTTTGCAGACACTTCGTCAGAACGAGCTGTATGCAAAATATGAGAAGTGCGGGTTTTGGTTGAAGGAAGTCCAGTTCTTGGGTCACATTATTTCCGACCAGGGAATATCTGTTGATCCGGGAAAGATGTCAGCGGTGAGGGAGTGGGGACAGCCCACGACACCAACGGAGATTCGTAGTTTCTTGGGCTTAGCAGGATACTACAGGAGATTTATTCGGGGTTTCTCGGAGATAGCGGGTCCTTTGACACATCTTACTCGTAAAGGTGTGCCATATATCTGGAGTGATGCCTGTCAGTTGACATTCGATGAATTGAAGGACAAATTGACCTCAGCACCTGTGTTAGCATTGTCGAGACCGGGAGTTGAGTATTTGGTTTACACCGATGCGTCTTTGCAAGGGCTTGGAGGTGTTTTGCAGCAGGAGAGACAGGCCATAGCTTATGCTTCCCGTAAGCTTAAGCCTCATGAAAAGAATTACCCCACACATGATTTGGAGTTGGCGGCAGTGGTATTTGCCTTACGGATTTGGAGGCACTATCTTTTGGGGGAGAAGTTTCAGCTGTTCACGGACCACAAGTCCCTACGGTATCTGTTCACGCAGAAAGAGTTGAACATGCGGCAGCGTAGGTGGCTTGAGTTTGTGAAGGACTACCAGTTCGACATCCAGTACCACCCGGGTAAGGCTAACGTGGTAGCAGACGCGTTGAGCCGCAGGCCAGCAGATGAGGTGGCAGAGGTGTGGAAGGCTAAGTGGAAGGAATTGGGACACCAGGATGAAGTGGCCCGATCTTTCATGTCTGTGATGACCGTTACACTGCAGATTGTCACGAAGGTAGTACGGGCACAGGCCGATGACTCGTTCTGTCAGGAGCAGATAGTTCGATTACTAGTAGAGGGAGCCGAGTCCTATACCGTTAGCTCAGACGGGGGATTGCGCTTCAATGGGAGGTTGGTAGTTCCGGAAGGAGAAGAATTTCGGCACGATGTTATGGCTGAGTCGCACGGCTCACGGTTCGCGGTACATCCCGGAGGGGACAAAATGTACCAAGACATGAGACGGCAATATTGGTGGAGCGGTATGAAGAAAGATATCACTGAGTTTGTCTCGAAATGCGCCACTTGTCAGCTTGTAAAAGTGGACCATCAGAGACCAGCAGGATTGCTACAGCCGTTGGAGGTTCCGGTGTGGATGTGGGAGAGCATTACCATGGATTTTATCACGGGGTTGCCTACGTCGCAGAGGGGTCACGACTCCGTTTGGGTAATTGTGGACAGGTTGTCCAAGGTCGCTCACTTCTTACCCGTAAGGACTGACTACACTACGGGACAGTATGCCCAGCTTTTCATTTCAGAGATTGTGAGACTTCACGGTGTGCCCCTGAATATCGTGTCTGACAGAGACAAGATATTTGTTTCGAGGTTTTGGGAGAGTTTCCAGGAGGCCATGGGCACGGAATTGCGGTTGAGTACGGCTTATCACCCGCAGACCGATGGGCAGACAGAGTGCACCAACCAGATGTTGGAAGACATGCTACGCATGTGTATTATTGAATTTGGGGGTGGATGGGAGCAGTACCTTCCACTGGTAGAGTTTGCTTACAATAACTCCTATCAGTTCACGATTGGCATGGCTCCGTTTGAGGCATTGTACGGTAGACCTTGTCGTTCCCCAGCATGTTGGTTGGAGGTGGGGGACAACAAACTACTTGGGCCGGAAGTGATTCAGGACACTTCGGCAAGGATTGAGCTGATTCGGAGTCGCATTCGGGTGGCTCAAGACAGGCAGAAGAGTTATGCTGATGCGAAGAGATTTTTCAGGGAGTTCCAAGTGGGGGACCAAGTTCTGCTCAGAGTATCTCCTATGAAGGGGATTATGCGTTTCGGGAAGAAGGGGAAGTTGGCACCGAGGTATGTGGGGCCGTTCCCTATTATTGAGCGGATCGGACCGGTCGCGTATAGACTTGGGTTGCCGGAGCACTTGCATCGGATTCACGACGTGTTCCATATTTCCTCGCTGAGGAAATACCTTAGGGACAATTTGGCTCATTCTCACATTGCTGTGGAGGACATCGATCTCCAGCCGGATAGCTCTTACGAGGAGGGGCCAATTGCTATTTTGGACCGAAGCGAGAGGAAACTGCGGTCAAAGATAGTCCCGTTAGTGCGTGTTCAGTGGCGACATCACAATGTCGAGGAGTCCACATGGGAGCGCGAGGATGAGATGCGCGAGCGTTATCCAGAACTGTTTTTAGCAGGTACTTTCTAGTTTCGAATTTCGGGACGAAATTCAGTTATTAGGGGGGAAGTATGTAATACCCCGTATTTTTGACTATATTTATTTTGGGATTAATTAATTAAATTGCGTATTAATTGGAAATTAATCCGGGTTATAAATACTAATGTGATGCGAATTGGTATTTGATTATGTGCATATATGATTATATATGTATTCGGTATTATAAAATTTGTCGTGAGATTTATATACGGCATTTTAGAAATTTTGTTGAGACGCGTGGGACCGCCGCGTCACGGTATAATATATTGATGATAAAAGTGAAATTAAAATCTATAATTCGTATGGTCGTTTTGAGTGCGCCAACGCATCCGGAAGGGTCGAGATAGTCAGAAAACACTAGCCGGGGGTATAGTTTGGGTCCCGGGGTATTTTTAGGCCATACCGGCAACTTAAAGGGTATTTTAGTAATTTGGTATTTTTGGGTAATTAAAAGTGACAAAAATTGAGAGTTGTAATCTGATAAGGATTGACCCAACCAACCTTTATTAACCCCATAAGCTACGTAGGATATCATTTAGTTTTCCAACTCTCCCAAAGCAAACCCTAGCCACCATAGCCTTTTGGAGAAGAAAGCTTGGAGAAGGAGAGAGAGAGAGGAATTCTGCAGAGATTCTTCACCAAATCAACACCAAATCCGAAATCAAACCAAGGCAAGTGATTTATTCCATTTAAATTTCGGAGAATGCTTCTTCCATGTTAGATTATTCAAAACTTTGTGTGTTCTTGGAAGATAATGAAAAACCCATAAGATTGGAGTTATTAGTTTAAATTTTGGGATATAGGTTGCATGTAGAATGTTACTGGAAGATTATATTAAGAGAATTATCGACTTTTGTTATACCAAAAACGGATTTAAGATGAAGTTTATGAATGTTCTTGAGAAAAATCTGGAAACTAAGTTTTTGATGAAGATTGATCCATATGTAGCCTATAGTTGTTGAAATATTGATTTATGGACGTTAGTAATATTGTAGGATTGTTATATGACATTACTATAACGTTATATCTGAGAATCATACGTTAGAAATAAGTTTTGGGACGTTTTCAAATCTGCAGAACGAAGCAGTCCGTAGCCATACCTGTTCGATCGATCGATCGACATTCATCAGTCGATCGATCGACTAGATCGATCGATCGATATTCATAGGTCGATCGATCGACCTTCCCAGAATGAGTGAAATTTTTCCTTAATATGATTTTAAATGGTGGAAACCCTCGGAGAATATGTTTGGAGAACTTATGAATACCCTCACCTTTAAGGGAGACCAGTAGGCGTGATTATTATAGTGGACCTTAATTAGAATGAAATTCGAGGAATTATTCTAAATTGTTGAAATTCGTTATGTGAGTTAATATTTGGGTTAATAGTACAAATTTGAATAAGTTGATGAAATAAGGTTTGGTGCAGAAGTAAAGACCTTAGGCATAAAGATATCATATGTGAGAATTATGGGAACTTAGTAGTCTATTCGAGATAGGTTTTAAGTTTAAGGAATTACGACGTGAGACGTGTCGACTATTTAAATTATATATTATCGGATTACTTGAAATATATACTTTTGGGATAATGGTATAATGATGTAGAAAATACCTTATTAAAATGGTGATATCTAAGATGTGTGAATGCTTAGTATATAGTTTATGTGTATGACATACCTACCATACTTGCTATCACGGGAGGTTACGTTCGCTTAGGACCCTCTAATCCTTGTGTGCCTACGGGGGGGATATAGACTGGTACCTTGATGAACATAGGTCATTGAAAGACATATTGTGATATTAATAAGTCCGCGGATCGTGGGAGCGTAGGTATGTGCGTGACCCATGTGAAGGTGACTATGTTCGCCTCCATTATTTGTGATGTTGTTATTTGAGAACTATTCCTGAGAGATTCGGAATATGTGATCCTTATGTACGTGATGTACCGGGATGGATAGCAGAGTATGTGTGCACCGGAGCTTAGTTCTCGGGGTGCTTATATTGTATATTTATGATGTGAATAATATACATTTAATTTAATGGGAACTTTCATGTTAATGTTGTAAAAATATTACGGTATTGTTTCGAGTTATATAATGAGTTAGATGATAGTTATATCAATGGCATAGTTAGTAACTGAGTTTACGTTAAACCTCTATTAAATTACGAGCGTTGTTATATTAAATTTACCGAGTAAAATGGGTAGAACCTTTGGTAGTCTAGCTAGTTACGTTGTCACTTAGCTAGTGGAAAGGTTAGTTATAGATGGGTACTTACGTTAGGAGTGCACAGTTAGTCGAGAGGTGAGAATTTAATGTGAGTGCACGTCCTAACATGTACTTTGCATTTAATGTTTTAAATGTTTTTAAAGCACTTGCAGGTTTTTAAAATGATTTCCACTTTCGGGCTCTGACCCATTTGCTTTCAAATATATTTTCTTGTAAAACCATTTTAGGTGCCCAGCCACAAGGACACCAAGCATAGGATTCTCATTCAGGTGACGAGTTGTAGCTGTTTGTGGAAGCTACAGGGATTTGCATGTAGACGCTTCTCTCATTTGGATTCGAGTCTCAGTATCTATCAGTTGTAGGGCATGTTGCCCAATTCTATTAGTCATTTTTACATTTCAGTTTTCAGACTCTAGCAAGTATTGCTCAGTATTCAGTTTTAGTTATTTATTTCAGTTTACTTATCGGTTGTGGGATTTGTATTGAGGAGTTTTTCCTCCAGAGTTTATTTACATTTTGTGATGGTTATTCGTTTTACTTCAGTATGGTGAATGGTGTTATTTAGTTATTCATTACTCTTGTTGCATGTTAATCAGATTTAATAAAATTTGGCACTTACTTTTTAAATACTAGGTGGTTAGTAAAAATAAAACGTTTTCGACAGTGATGCTATTAACTGAGCCAACTTGGCATTTTGAATTAATTTTATAAAGGAGTAGCTACCCGGTGTTTAATTAGTCGGGGTGTCACAACATGGGTTCGAGATTTATTGATACTAGATCAATGTATTTGTTTATATTAAGTGAATTAACTTTCATCTTAGTCTTAGAAATAGATGTCTTGTATTCCTTGTCTTCATGGAACTTCAAGTAGGCGGAGATATTTCTTTAAAACACATATGATATGATTATGTCATCGTTTTGGGAGATTATGTGCTCGAATATGACTTAATTGTCATGGATATGGAAGGGTTTGAAGTAATACTAGGGATGAATTAGTTTTCATGCTTTGGTCTCACTATTGAATATCGTTGCCACAACATTTGGTGTAATTACTAGATGGATCCAGTTACATATTTAAAAGTTAGTAACTCACGGACCATTCTTGTAAATACACTAGCATCAAGGAACACCAAAAAAATTTCGAATGTCTTTCAAGCCATATGGCAAAAGGTGGTCCCGACATCCCGGTCCATGATCATCCATTTATATGGGAGTTCCCAAACGTGTTTCTAGAGGAACTTCTAAAATTACCACCATGGAATGAAATAGACTTTGCGATTAAGGTACACACGGGTTTCAAACCTATTTCCATTTCTCCACACCATATAGATCTCACTGAGATAAGTGAACTAAAGATATAGTTAGAGATTTTTTTTTATCAAAGGTTCTTATCAGGCCAAGTATGTCACCATGAGGTGCCCAAGTCCTTTTTGCCAAGACAAAAGATGATACCCTCCGGTTTTGTATTGGCTACATGCAACTGAATCATGTTACAACCAAGAACAAATATCCCATGCCATGGATTAATGATCTTTTCAATAAGTTGTGAGGAGTGGGAGTATTCTTGGAGAATAATCTTTGGTCTGGTTATCATCAGTTAAGGGTCAAGCCTGAGGATATTTAAAAGACAACATTCATGATGTAATACGTGTATTATGAGTTCTTAGTGATGCCATTCCGGATAACGAACGCACCTGCAATGTTTATGGACCCGATGAATCAAATTTAATAATCGTACTTATATAGGTTTGTTGTGATTTTTGTTGATGATATCATGAACTACTAAACTTCAGGAGTGTATGATGAGGAGAATCTTCACACACCGTTACAGGTGATCTGTGAAAATAATTTATATGCCAAATTCAGCTTGTGCGAGTTTTGGATAGATGAGGTTAAGTTTCTTGGCAATTTCATCTCAGGACAAGGGATTTTAGTATATCAAACAAAGGTGAAAGCAGTGATGAATTGGAAACATCTAACGACAATCGCAAAGCTAAGGAGTTTCTTGGGACTCGTCGAGTACTATAGGCATTTCATCCATGGAATCTCTTAAATTTCTTCACACCTCACCATGTTAACTTAAAAATATGTTCTATTTGAGTAGACAGATGACTATGAGGCAACCTTTCGAGAGTTGAGGACTAGACTAACTTCAACACTAGTACTTATCCTCCCTAAGCGAGGAAAGGTATATTCCGTATATTGTTGATGTTTCAGGGGAAGGTTTAGAAGAAGTATGGATGTAAGGCAAAAACACGGTAACTTATGCATCATGGAAGTTGAGGGTTCATGAGAATAACGACCCAATGCACGACCTAGAGCTTGAGGAAGTTGTGTCTGCCTTTAATATTTGGAGATATTACCTATATGGGAACGATTTGAGGTTTACTCATATCATGAAAGTCTCTAACATATTTTCATTCAGAGAGATCTAAATCTTAGGCGTAAATGATGGATAAAGCTCATGGAAGATTACAACTTTGGTCTCCATTACCACCCACGTAAGGCCAATGTTATAAGCGACATTTTAAGTAGGAATACAAGAGTATCTTTAGCGAGAATGAAATGCTACCATCATAAGATGACACAAGACCTTCAAAGCTACGTATTGAGAGTTAAGAAGGAAAAACATCACGCCCACATCTACAGGATGGTAGCAAGGCCTGTAAAACAACATAAGGTTTTTAATGAATATGCTTTCGATGATGATTTGGCGAATTTTTAGAATTTCATTTTGTCAGGAAAACCACTTGATGACTTATTGGTTGACAAGGATAATGATGTGATATTTTGAGGAATATTGGTAGTTTTGATTATTGAGTATCTCAGGGAAAAGTCACGATAAAGCACATCAGTCTCGTTTCATCATTCACCCAAGCAATACAAAGATGTACATGGAAGTATGAAGAGAGTACTGGTGGTCAGGAATGAAAAAGAATGTCGTAATTTTTATGATTTTTTTTACTTGTTAGCAAGTAAAGGACAATCACCAGTTCTAGTAGGATTATAGCAACCGATACTGGTAGCACCGTGGAAGTGGGATCACATAACGATGGACTTCATCATAACTTTTCCTAGGACTCGGGAAGACTATGTTGTGATATGGGTTGTGGTTGATCGAATCATCAAGTCAACGCATTTCATTCCCATCAAAGTCATGGATAATGTGTCCAAGCTTATCAGACTCTATATCCGAGAAATCATAAGGTTACATGGCACACCTTTATCCATTATTTCAAATAGACATTAGAGATTTGTCTTTAACTTTTAGAATAAACTGCAGAATGAGTTGGGAACAAATCTAAATCTCAATACAACCCATCATCCGTAGATGGATAGATAAACCATAGAACTATATATGTGTATGAAGATATTTGCGGGCTTATGCTATTGATTTTCAGGGTAATTGGGATGATCATCTACCATTAACAGAGTTTGCTTATAAAAATAAATTTTAGGATAGTATTTGGATGGAACCATTTGAAGATTTCTATGAGAGACCTTGCTATTCACCACTTTGTTGGGTGAATGTCAGTGAGAAGCACATCTCACAGTCAAAAATGATTAAAATGCCACTGAAAAGATTCAAGTCATTTGGGTTAGACTTAAAACTACTCAAAGCCATTAAAAGAACTATGATGATGTTCATCATTTTGATTTAGAGTTCAGTGTTGGTGATCATGTATTTCTAAAAATCAAGGCTTGATCAGGGGTTATACGGTTTAACAAGAAGGACAAATTGGCTCTAAGGGACACAGGGTTGTTTGAGATTTAAGATAGAAGTCGTCATGTATCGTACCGTCTTGTTTTATCGCCTCAGATGGCTAATGTTCATAACTTTTTTCATGTATCAATGTTATAAAATTATATTTCAAATCCGTCGCATATAATTAATTGGGGTCAGTTAGATCCCCAGGACGATGTTTTCTACGAGAATAGACTAATTGCAACAGACCACAAGCAGAAGATGCTTCGTAAGAAGATGATTCCCCTCATCAAGGATGGTTAGGATACCAATGGAGTTTATGGAGAGACTTGGTAATTAAAATCTACAATGAGAAGATCACATCCCAAATTATTTACTTAAAAATTTCTAATGTTTTGATTTCAAGGACGAAAATTCCTAAAGCGGGAAGGTTGTAAACACCTAAAATTTGTTGAATTAATAAAATAGCATTATGAGAAATTATGGGATTAATTTAAATAGAATAATCGTGTAATTAAAATTAAGAAGAAAAATTCAAAAATGTCACGTGGCAGATTACACATGTTAAATTATGTTAAGTATTTTAAATAGAGTTAAAAAAATAATAGAGAAAATATTATTTAATTAAACTTAAAGTTATGTTATAGTATCAATAAGATAAATGAGAGATTAAATAAAATTAATATTAGAAAAATAATTAGTATCTGACATATTCAAATCGAATTGGCACTTAAACCCTTTTGATTTGTGAACTTCTGAAATGATTAAAGGATAAAAGAAACTGACCCTTCTATGATTTTAGGCCAGGATATCTGGATTCCTACCCCCATTAGACCAAGTGGAAACATTAGTGAGTTAAGGGGGATCATTAGAATGAGATTTTGTACATTATAAGAGAGACGGGTGAGAGACTTTGCCTACACATTCACCTCATTTCTATTGAAAATAAGTCATCCCCTAAGCCAATATTTGACTCTTGTTCCTCCTTTTTTTTTAGTATCCAAAAGTCCTCATAACTATCTTTATACATAAAAATTACAAGACCACCATTCCACCCTTCCATTATTAAGGGTTAAAAAGGGTGTTGAAGGTGTTATTTTGGAAGAAAAAGCTTGCAAAGGAGCTAGGGATTTGTTAAGTTTTCTTCCAACTTTTTCATTAAAGGAATTAATGAGTAAAGTTTATGAAAAAGTAATGTTTTACTACAAAAGTGTCATTTTATGAAAACGTTGAACTTACGAGTAAATTTTCCAAACTAAAGGACTCAAGATAAAATAGTTGGATTTTATGTAGTGAAAACTCCTATTTTACAAAGTAAAGAGGAAAGAATCATCTTTGGCAAGGTGTATAAGATGCGAGTTTATAAGTATGCGTAAATAATGAAAAACGCATTATAGTGTATAAATGGGTATTTGAACTCAAAGGTTAAGTTTCACACGAAATGATAAATAAAGTTATTTTCACAGATGAAATACCGAGTTAAAGGAAAAATGAAAATGGACTTTTAATAAAGTGTAAAATTTGAAACTTAAGTACTGGGACTAGTATCATTTTTGGTATTTAGCCTCATCGGTCAGTTAAAAGGACACAAATGAAAAAGGCTTATAAGTGGATAAGAAAGAAAGAAAGGAAAACGGTTACAACGACATAGCAAACAAAATATACTCAAAGGTAATAGGGAAAATTTAAGAAGTTCTCGGACTCCTAGGGTGCGGTTGGACCCTAGACCAGTGATTATGAGCATATTGTGACATTGTGACAGTTAGTGAAAGTCATTTTAACACTCATGGAAGGGGAACCCGATTAATCAAGTGAAAAGATGATTTTGAGCACATCGCTCATTAATGTAAAATCAAGTTTATGAAATAACTTTGAAGATGTGAAATAATGTCAATGATTATATTAATGAGATATAATTAGTATTAAAAGAAAGAATAAGTGTGAGTGGGTTCATCGCCCGAGTCATGTAGTCAAATCATCAACTGCATGGTCACGATAAATCATGCATGACAACACTTAATCAAATGAAAGATGATTTTATAATTTCTAAAATGTACATTATACATCAAGATATTCTTTGTATATAATACTCTGGGAGTATTTCTCCTACTTGGCGCATGCTCATATCTCGCCATTTTTTGAAGCCTCCAGGTGCTTTATGAAAATATAAAGGGAAAGAAATCATGAGAGGTAAGGAAGGATTTATGCGTGAGTAGAGGTCGGTTTACTATTTGTTTTAAATGTAACTCTTAGTTGCATTATTTGGAAGGACTTTAAATTTAATTTGTAGTTAGACATGATGATGTGGACTTTCTTTAATTATTATTTATTCTATGTAATTAACAAAACTCTTTTATCATAAACAATACTATCTAAATAAATGTTCACCATTTGATAAAACAAACGAATTATATTTTTGCGACACAAGTCAATATATCAAGTATGCATTAAATGGGATTTTCTTAAATGAAATCAAAGTAAAAAGGGTTTTCACATTGACACCCAAAATTGGAGTGTCACATGAGAAATTTCCACATATGATCTACAAAAGTGCAAGCCTCACGATTGTCATGTGATCATAAAAATGGCCTCTTTGTTGTTTAAGCATTGTTTCTCTATGCATAAGGATTTTCAGAGCTCCATTATGCAAATTAGCCTTTGTTTCACACTTTTATGCGCAAACGTAGCCAACCGAAAGCACATCGTGGATGTAAACGAAACTCTAGCATAATAAACTTATGTGTTGGAGAAGTAATTACCCACATAATTCTTCAGGTTATAATTTTACTTAATATTGTTAACGTATATACTTTATTACCTTTTTATAAATTTTGTCATTCAATGTTAAAAATATAATGTGATCGGGCACAACAAAAAATGGACGATTTAGTGAATTTAGACTTTAGGTATCACATGAGGTAATTATTACATTGAATATACCTTATTAAATGATAAATAATTGCAAGCATTAAAACTTATCTAATTAACTTATGTAATCCATAATTCCAGTTGTTAAATATGGGTGATGCCACCTCAAGGCTTGCTCATCTCGCCACTGGACCTAATTTTATGGCACACTATTACAATAAGTATCGGTTGAATGGTTATGTATTCTCATCGAGGTTGTATGAGAAAAATACTTTGTTAAAAAATAGCGACATTTCATATATGGCTCTTCCATATTTCAGGGCGACTACCAAAGACAAAACCTCGCTGAAGCCAAAATGAATTACTATGGTGTAATTCAAAACACTTTTGAATCAAGATATATATATTTCAAAGAGGTTGTGTTTTACTACGATAGGGTAAGAGTTGACGACAAAAATGCTTGTAAATTCGATTCGGGTACTAATTTGATAATGGTAGTGTCGTCCAAAATAAAGAGCAATGCCTGTATGAATGATGAAATGTTTGTTTTTATGGATTTAAAAATCTCAAGCAAATGCTTTACTCAGATTATATCAATAACAAATCATAGTTAGCCATCTTACACACACCATACCAGTAGCGCGTATGACTTAGTCTCTCTTACCGAATATCATTCCATTTTCGAGGACTACTCGAAGTTGAAATAATTTTTAGATACTTTATATGAGTAGAGTTATTTGGGTTGTAAAATGTATTGAGGATTCCAATTTGTAATTGGTAATATGTATTTTGTCAAAAGTAATGCAGATCATAAACATTAATTTATTGTTCGTTAACTCTAATGTTGGTCGTTAACTCTAATTTACAACAAAACTGACATAAAAGAGGCACAATAATATAACACAACACTAAACTAATTGTATACATAACCACTGTAGTTGGTGAGTATTTCCATTCGATTCTTATATCCTGATTAAGTAATTCAATTTGGCTCACTAATGAAATCAAGTGGGTAGAGTATTTTTATGTTATTGAAATAATTATATCCCAAACTTGAGTATATTCATTTAATTTATGTTATATAGTACGCCATTAAAGATTATTTTTTGCAAAATATGTCTACATCAGATAATACAAGCCCTTGAAAAGACGGGGGTGATGAGGGATCATCTAACGATAAGCCCCTGAAGTTCGGCAAGTATGGGAGTGTAATTGAAAATATGATAAGTCTACATATAAGCATGTTAGAGTTGTTAAAATCAGTAATTGATCCCAGGTACAATGATTGGAGGAACATACCCATGGATCTGAAGATGGTCGTTTAGGGTGGGGGCGCTTAGAGGTATGAAAATCTCAATATTTATATTAGATATTTGAATTTCATATAAGATTTTATTATTCTATTTTTTTAATGTTAATTCACTAAATTTCTTATATTATATGTTTGTTGGACAATAACAATTCAACTTTCCCCTGAAATTGTGGGAAAGTGTATTGGATGGTGTACGCGGGCAATGTATTGGATGATATTTGAATTTCATATTTGGAGGTGGATTATAGTATGATAAGTAAATTGGTTTAAATTACATTTCATTTAGTGGCAAATAAATTACTTTAATTTGGTCATTTTTTTTTATTTAATCACACTTTGTAGGAGATCGAGAGCGGCCCGGGGGAAAGAAACGTAGGATTGACTCCTATATAAATATTCGGATTAAGAAGGGAGAGGATCTTAATACGCTAGTCATCAAGGCCATCATAATTTATAATTAAAATTATATTGTCAATTTCATATTGTTTATCAATATTCTTTTTCAAAGTTAAAAACATGTTTTAATACTTTTTTAAAAGAGTTTAAAGTCAGTGCACAACGCCTAGAGTTATGTCGAATAAGCATCTCTGATTACGGATGCACATACCCAAGCTGCTGGGCCAAGATAAAAAAAGGTCATGCTCGGGATGTCAACTCTTGGATAGGAAAGTAGAAGTTGTTGGGCATTGCTTGCAGTCAAGTGGGTTGTCCTCCAAGGTAGATTGTGACAAAGTAGGCACATACTCAAAATTGGAATATCTCTATTAAACAATTAACCATATGTTCGAATGGGTCAAATGCGCAATCATGGATATACGGAAAAAGAAAGGCGCGGAATAAAAGAAGAGGTAAGGAGAAGGTGGGTGAGGGAACCACTACTCCATCTCCTTCACTGAATCTTTTCGACTCATCATTCCGGTACGTCACGTACTTTACCCTAAAACCAAGTATCTTGACTTCATTTGAGAAATATATGGAGAGAATATATATCCATGACACCTATAGAAGTGACCAAATTGCCAAGGTAGTGAAGGAAATGAGCATCACTTTGAGTACCATGTGCATAACTGTCTACGGTAGCATTTTCAGTCCCGAATCCGAGTTATTGAGATTTTTTTGTGAAAATATGATGAATTACTGTGGTTGGTCAGCAAGACGGTGTTTGGCATATTAACGACATGTTGGGCGCATTCATCGATTGGCCAAATTTTGTCATTGATCCTTATTAAGCTTTGTAGTATTTTACATTTGATAAAACTTCGTTGATGTTATCAGACTTGCGATATTTTCATGTAATTAACTTGAAACATACTTAATTTGATACATGGAATTGGAGTATTTTGTTTTTGATTTTATTGCTATGTCATATTATATTGTTGATTATGTCGATGTTAGTTTGAATAAAAATAGAACATTTTTTAAACAAGTTTACTACGGGGCAGCAATATTTTTTCACGTTCTATAGTTTTTTCACGGTCCAGGACCATGACAAGGCCGTGACAACTCAAGATTTTTCATGGCCAAGAACTGTGACTAAGCCATGAAAAAAATAAAGGACCATTTATATGTCCTTAATTTGGACCGTGCCCATGGCTACGCATACATTTCAAGACTGAATAAAATTGTACACATGAAAAAGTCAATCGTGTGCACAGCTAAGTTTTTTCTTGTCACGGTCCTTGATCGTGAAAAAAACTTGATAACTAATTTCTTATTATGGTTAAGGATTGTGATAGGTCAATGAGAACTATTATGTTGTCTTTATACTTAACCGTGACAAGTCTTGGTCACCCCAGTTTGTGGGTGTTATCCTTAATGTAAAAAGGAACGTGACACATGGGTGTTTTCATGGTCAAGGATCGTGATGCAAGGAGTTGTCACGTCCAGACTAGTCATTGTCCTTAACCACGATAACTCCTTTTGGTCATGACCAAGGATCGTGACGATCCGTCTCAAATGGGGTAGTGTGTGAATACTAAGAATATGCATTTTTAGGGGTATCTAGAATCCTTAAGCCTTAAATTTTCTCAAGAAAGTGAACCTCTTGGTATTTTAAAAAACCAATACACATAGTCTTTTGTGGTCTAGCCTTTGCGATCAAACTTGGTTAACTTTATAGTAAGAATCCCAGGGTATGTGAATAATGTATTCAGGGAATATAAATTTAACTCGTCATATATCAAGGAGGAATATGTAGCCTTAGAAGAAATAAGTTTTTTAAAATTGTTTAGTGTGACCATCTTCGACGGAGATTCCATGGCATTAAGTCTTTTAGTAGAAGGGGGAGGCAGTGATGGGACGTTTGAGGATATATTTTTATCAAATTTGAGAGAGTTAGTGGTACATATTTTCTTAGAGATAAGCCTATTGGAAGGATTTAGCCACATATGACATGCCAATTTGATTTATAGAAGAAACATCAATGTAATATTTCTTAAGGAAGTCAAAGAACATCACCATAATGTTCATTCTCATTGTAGGAGTAAGTTTTTTACTATCACATTACGTACCTCGTCATTTGAGGGCCCAACTTCTCTAGCCTATTACCATTACTTCTTCATTAGAAATGATGTCACTATTTTCTTGATAGTTGTCTGATATGTTTTTAAAGTTGACTTGCTTTGTGACATTATGATCATCTTTATCCAGCACTCATGAGAATGCCTCCCCAGTAGAGTCTCCAAATATAAGAGGGTAGTTTACGGGGCCAGATAATTTTATGCGTGATAACTCGAAGGCATGGCCCATGATAAATAAATAAAAAATAAGATCAAATAGGAGAAATAAGTATTATCTTCTTCATCATTTATTAACACTATTACAAGATGATTATAATAAACTTGAATGGTGAATGAGAAAAAATTTAAAAATACGAAAAATACTCTTATCTTGTAATAATATCCCTTGAAGGATACAATAGTTGTAGGTAGAACGGAGAAAGAGGAAGCACTTCAATAATTGACAGGGAAGCGGGTTGAAAGAACCAAGGAATTTATATGAGTGAATGAAAAATGGAACATTGAGTGTTATATGATTATGAACTAGGTATTATATGGGCATTGGATTTTGGAGTGTAAGAACCACTCTTAGTTTAACTATGAACCTATTTGAATATGAAGTTTATGTATACTATATATAAACATATTCAGTGAGTTGGGTTTATTTATCTATTATGGATGTGTGTACGACAAACAATAAATGGAATATATTATGTTTCATGTGAATTAAATTCTTTGGGAACATCTTGTACCTTATTACTAGTCGTTGTGGCACTACAAATGGTAGTGTAGAGTGTAAAATCGTGGTATGAAATTGACTAAAAAGGCATATTCTCCAATTTTCTCTCGTTGACTTATAATATGCATCATAAGGACGTACACGGTTCGGGTCCACTACTAACCCAAAACCATAATCGGGGTTGACTTGGTCCATATTTTTGGAACCAAAACTGATTATGTTAAGAACTAAACCAATCCAATCCAAAGGTTCTTAGGATGGTTCGAATAAGTTCACGGTTCCAAAATGTATTTAAAAATTAAAAAATAATTAATTTTCCACAAATATAGTCTAAAAGCAATCCATGAAAATATTATTATTATAATCCAAATCCTAAAAGTTAAAATTAAATTAAAGATTTTGAATTAAAGAGACAACATGACATTTTTCACATATATAAAGCTTAATAGACATGTTAAGAACATGTTAATTGTAATTTGGTTCAAATTCATGGTTCGGTTCTCGCTCAGATCAGTTTATGGTTTGATTCAATTTTTATTTGTGATGGAACCGGGAACTAAACCAATAAAATCAATTATGTAATCTTTGGAATCAAAACCAAATGAGCAGGAAAAAATATAACTAAACCAACTCAATGCATCCGGCTTGGTTTGGTTTATCGATTTTTCTAGTCCTGATAGACACCCCTAATGCATAATGTAACATTGACTTTATGCTAGTAAAGTGTCTGTGTGTGAATCACAAAGATGATCTTCATATTGTTGTGCAAGAAAAACCTTGTTTATGCTCAAAAGGCCTACCACTCTCCTCGTTCCCTGTGTGTTCTTATAAATATAATATTTTTTAGGGAATCGAGGATCTTAGAAGAGTTGTGTTTAGTGTACTAATATGCTTTAGTTTTCTCATGATTATGAAGTGGTTGAGGGTTGAACTACTCAACAAGCCTTACTTCTTAAATGATCGAAAGTCTAAATTATCATTATTTATAAATTATTTGTTATTACATAAAACAACTAAATGCATTACTTTAAAACAAATCAAGCATACATCATGAAAAATCATATATAGATTACAAAAATAAAAATATGTATACATTAGAGAAAAGTGTGTATACACTTTATAAAAAATCACATGAATAAAAAACAATGCACACATATATATAAACACTTATAAACTATATAAAATGGCATGTTTAGTAAATAGAAATTTGTAAACATACAAAATATCACATATTCACTATATAAAATTACATTAAGACATTTTACGTACATATTATAAAATTTACATATGTAATACGTTGTTCACATAAACAAGACCATCAGAAAAACTAAATAAAATAGATGAAGAATTTGTATACGGGAATGGCTGAGCCTTTTGCGCATAAAGTCATAAAAAATAACTTTGTACATTTTTAGAGGGACAAATTTCAATATTTTTTTCCTTTTTTAAATTATTTATAAAATAATGTTGTTACAAAATCTATTCACGACCTCAAGGAAGTACTTGTTCATGCTAGAAGTGAGTGAAAAAAATTATTACCAACACTCAATCCATTCACGAGGACCTTCTCCACATAAATGTCACAAAATTTGCTTCACGCTTAAATCTAGGCTTCTTTAGTGTTCGGTCCAGAGTGGAAAGGCGACATATGATTATGGAGGCCCGTGTATGCATCATTTGCCAAAACTTCGACATGTCGATTATTAGAGTTGTGGTGAGTGCTCACCATAAAGGTATGGTTTGATTCTTCATGTCTTGAACCAAGTCATTTTGATCATATGACGACAAAGCTCATGGGGCATTTCCAATAGCATTTAAACATAGAAATGGACCAACTACACCAAATACCATAAATGGTCACGATTTTGTGCCATGACTAATGGCTTGGGTCACATTACTGGACTGTGAATATTGTAAGGGTGACCATTTTAGGGGGCACGGTCTAAAATTATGATCGCAGTATAGGGTCACAGTTTCTTTTGTAACCTTAATATTGGTTGCATGGTCACAGTTATGGACAATGACCCCAACTGTGATAGTTTCTTCAACGTCATGATCTCAAAACGTGACCATTTGCCGTGAATATAGGTTGAATGGTCACGGACCAAGACAACCTACCGTGAGCTTTGATTGGTTGGTCACGATCATGAACCGTTAACCCTAATCGAGACCAAAGGTACCATGGTCACAATTTCAGACCGTGAACACGTTTAACCAATTAAAATCTTGTCATGGATATGGTCAAGGTTTTGGATAGTAAAAAATAATAAATTTATTTTAAGGAATAATAATTATTTGTTGGATTTTAAACAAATTCTTGAACGTGTTTTGATACATATATAAAATTATATTATAAAACTAACTAATACATCAATAAAAAATAACTAATACAAATTTATTAAACCATCAAATTAATTACAATCAAACATAAATAAATATTAAAATCTTTAAAGTGTTACTTCACTGAAGTGTATGAAAAAATGTTAAAAGTTTTCCTTCCCTGACTAGCCTGACAATATTTCAAAAATTTTCAAATGATAAGAAAGGACTTGAATCCCAAAATGAATTTTGGATGCCTACGTAGCCAAAAATGGCATCGAAGTCCATGTAGTTCATAAGATGAGTAAGGTTGGGGTCGAACTCATAATCCGAATCTCGGGTGTCATTTTTTATTGATGAAAATGAATGAGAAATGTGTTGAAAGTGTAGAAAATTATGTCAAACTCTAAATTGGGAATCGTCGTATAGGCACCCTTTTTTAGGTTTATTATTTATGAAAATAGATGTGAATTTATATATGATAATAAAAATTGTGGGATTAGTGATATAAGTATAATAAATAAGATAAAAATGGAATAAGACATTAAAAATATGAAAAATAGCATTAATGGGACTAATAAAACATAAAGGATATTACAAAAATATGATTAACGAGGAAGTAAGTGCAATAGAACTAAATATATGAGTAGAAAATTCTAAATTCTTGAATGCGATTTGTGTGAGTAGTTTTGTGTGAGTATCTGTGGGTACCCGAATTTACCATGATGGGCCCGGATGAGTAGCCTAATAAAAACGGCCCAAAATCTGGACCCCTCGCCTTAACTAAATAGATTTACGACTTAGTCTCCTCCCAGGTTCTCGTATAAAGTTATTCCAGAAGAAGATGATGGACGTGGGGGAGTCCAACACCCCCACTCCCCGAGGACAGACATGTATACAATAAACCCTAAGCCTGGGGCAAAGGGCATGCACTGTATTCTCTGTAAACGCTCCCCGGAGTATATAGAAATAATATTGACTGCACCACCGTGGACGTAAACATTCTTGCTGAACCACGTAGATACTGTGTTGTGTGATTGGCATTTTACCTTCTTTATTTTCCTTAGTGATTACGCTTCTCTCATTTATTTGTGTTGAATATAATTGTCATCACAATTGGCGTCATCTGTGGGAACGTTTTCCCTGAGAAATCCCACACCAACAAAGAAGTTCAAAATGTCTCGTCATAGCAGCAATGCTCCTCAGGCAGGAGATATCCAAGAACAAACTGCTCCTCGCAGGATCAGATTTGAAGTTCGACGTTCAGATCAGAGGGCTCGCCCAGAGAGGCCAACCTCAGAGGAAAGCTAAGGACCAGCGAGGTCCATGCAAATCTCCAAGTTGATTAATGCCTATGAGGCAAGTCTCCAAGAACAAAGGGAGTCCTATCACAAGAAGGAGGCTGAGAATTCTCACCTCGAAAGGAAATTAGAAAGGATGGAGAAAGAGCTCCATCGCATCACTAGGCGACGTCCATACCGCACTCCTAGCCCTCAGGCGAGTAAGTATCGCAGCCGAGGAAGGAGCCCTAGGCATGGATACCAAAAGAGTGAGAGGCACGAGTCAATCAATGACTCAATCGAGCACCAGCGATCGGTTCGCCATTACAGGATCCCAGCTCACAGAAATGAGAACATACGAAATTTGGTCTGAAGGGAGATGGACCAACACACAGCACATCGCAGTGCAAGATCGACCAGGGAGCTTGCTAGACGAGCTCTCAAGACTCAGATGAAATCCCCTTTCTCGAGGGAAATAAAAGAAGAGGAAGCCCCTAAGAAATTCGCTATTCCAAGATTCAAGATTTATGATGGAAAAACTGATCCCATTGATCACGTTAGGCAGTACAGGCAAGCCATGACCCTCTGGAACCACCGAGATGCACTGATGTGCCGAATTTTTCCCTTGAGCCTGCATGACGTGGCGCATAAATGGTTCAAAAGGCTTCCTCGCAGGTCTATCAGGAGCTTTGAGTCCCTGGTCGAGCTCTTTATGGACTGCTTCATTTCTAGTAGCTCTCATCCCAAAAGGATGGATGCTTTGCTAATAATGAAAAATACACCTCAAGAGACCCTCGGAGACTACGCGAAGAGGTACTGGGAGTTATTCAATGAGATCGAAGATTACTCAGAGTAGGTAGTAGTGGCCTCCTTCAAAATTGGGCTACCCAGCTCTTCCCTTCTATACCAGTTCCTGACGAAGAAAGAGGCCACGACCATCGATGACCTGATGGCTCGCATCGAGAAATATGCCAAGGTGGAGGACGTGACCAACCTCAGCACATGGGAGAACGGTCGAACTAAGCTCGCTGCCAAAGGCAATGACAAAGCAGAGAACCAAAAGAAAGGAGGAAAGAATGGGGGCAAGAATGGCTCCAAGAACGGAGGAAGGAACGATGTGTTAAAAGAATTTCAGGCAGTCAGCACTGTCTTCAGAGAACCGATTTATAAGATTCTCGCAAAAATCAAAGATGAGCCATTTATTAAGTGGACCAGAAAGATGGGAGGAGATACCTCGAAGAGAAACAATGCGCTGAGATGAACTTTTCATGAAGAGAGAGGACATAAGACCGAGCATTGCAAAGCTCTTAAGTCCCACCTCAAAGAACTGGCCCAGTGTGGGCATCTGAACGAGTTTGTGGAGAATAAGGCAGAGAAAGTCGCTGCCAATGGAGAAGCGAGACCTGACAACATACTCGAGGATGATGCTGGCCATGAATTCGCAATAATTCACGGGGCATCTGATATGAAGCAGATTCAGGGGAATTTAGCTCGGATGGAGGTAAAAAAGCTTACAGCGGTAATGCAAGCTTTCCAAATCGATCCAGTAAAGACCGAATCAGGAAAACGTCGACGAGAAGATGACGTCCACTATAGCAAACATATTGTGTTCACAGATGAAAATTTGGTGGGAGTGAGAACCCACACCATGACGCCTTGATCATTACGCTCAGGATTGCCAACTATGATGTCGACAAGTTGCTCTTCGACCAAGGAAGTTCATTCGAGGTAATGTATCTCGATCTATACAGGAAATTGATGTTGAGCATCGCCGACCTGAAGGAGGCCACTGTCCCTCTAGTTGGCTTTACTGGAAAAGTGACTATCCCACTGGGAAAGATTGTGCTACCGATAAGGGCAGGAAGTATCTCCAAGATGATTGATATTTTGGTAGTCGACATTGACTCGCCATACCAAGCCATCCTCGACAGAGGATGGCTACATGCGATGAAGGTAGTCCCCTCGACCTACCATCAGAAACTCAAGTATATGACCGAGCGAGGAGTAATGGAGATCCATGGCGATCAAGCGATGGCAAGAAGGTGCTTCATAGCGGCCATCCACCCTAGATCAGAGAAGAAAGCTGAGAAGCCCAATGAGCAGGTCGACGAACAAGAAGGTCTGATACCTTCAAAATAACAGTTAAGGTACGAAAGACTCAGAGTGGAGGAGACCAGGCTCCTCCCCTCAGAGCGGGTCGTGGAAAACCTGGTGGAAGTTAAAACTGATGGTAGGAAGAAGGACAGGGTATTCTTGATTGGAGATTCTCTCACAGATCAAGAAAAAAAGGAATTGACGATTTTGTTGAGAAGCAACGTAGACGTTTTCGCATGGGAACCATAAGAGATGCCTGGAATTGATCCCAGTGTGGTTTGTCATCGGTTGCATATCGACCCCAATTTCAAACCTATCACCCAGAAGGCACGGCGAACTGCACCCAAGAAGGCAAAAGTCGTAGAAAAAGAAGTTGAAAAATTTCTAGATGTAGATCCATACGGAAGGTCCAATTCCCCAAATGGTTATCTAACCCAGTAGTAGTTCCAAAGAATAACAGGAAATGGAGGGTTTGCATCGACTTCACTGACCTTAATAGGGCTTACCCTAAGGACAGTTTCCCCTCCCAAAAATTGACCAATTGGTAGACGCCACAGCAGCTCACGAAAGAATGAGTTTTTTGGATGCATATTCGAGGTATCATCAGATCCCTCTATATGAACCAGACCAGGACAAGACAACATCCATCACCACTGTCGAATTATACTGTTACAAAGTCATGCCCTTCGGTCTCAAAAACACAAGGGCAACCTACCAGCGGCTGGTCACCAAGATGTTCAAAGACCAAATGGGAGACACCATGGAGGTCTACATCAATGATATGCTCGTCAAGAGAAGAAACAAAGAAGACCACCTCTCAGACCTATCGGGAACCTTCGAGATCCTCAGGAAATACCAAATAAAACTCAATGCAAGAAAGTGTTCTTTGGGTGTCCAATTAGGAAAATTTCTTGGGTACTTGGTTAGTAAGAGAGTCATCGAGGCTAACCCGGACCAGATCGACGCAATCAACATGGTACAGCCCCTCACACAATACGAGACATACAGAAGCTCACCGGTATGCTCGCTGCCTTGAACTGTTTCATCTCGAAGTCCTCCGAGAAATGCAAACCATTCTTCCATCTTTTGAAGGGAAACAAAATAGTAGAATGGAATCAAGATTGCTCACAAGCATTGAATGAGCTCAAGGAGAACCTTAGCTCACCACCCCTGCTCGTCATACCCCAAGAAAGAGATTCCTTATACTTATACCTCGTTGTTTCCAACCACGCCGTGAGTTATGCGCTGGTGTGCGAGAAAGCAAGAATTACGCACCCCATTTATTACGTGAGCAGGACTTTATTAGAGGCTGAGCAGCGGTACCTACCACTAGAGAAGTTCGCCTTTGCCCTTTTAGTAGATTCAAGGAAGTTGAAGCACTATTTTGAAGCTCACACCATCATTGTTCTTACATCGCACCTCCTTAAAGAAATCCTGAGGAAAGCGGATCAGTCGGGCAGACTAACTAAATGGTCAGTCGAGCTCGAACGATTTGATATCCAATTTCAACCAAGGAATGCAATTAAGGGACAAGTCCTTGCTGATTTCATAGCTGAATTCACAGGCGAGCATCCTCTAGACCAACTTCAACCCATGAAGCAAGGAGAGAACCATGCAATAGAAGGAGTTTGGAAATTATTTGTTGATGGAGCCTCCAATTCAAAGGGGTCAGGAGTGGGCATTGTGCTTGTTACTCCAGAAGATACAACCCTCGAACAGGGAATCAAGCTCAGATTTGAAGCCTCCAATAATGAAGCAGAATATGAAGCTTTGATAGCCGGCCTCCAAAAGGTAAACACTTTAGGAGGGAAGCAGTTACAGGTGTTCGGCGACTAATAATTAGTCTCCAATTAGATAAGTGGGGACTACAACGCAATAGATGAAAGAATGGCAGCCTATCTTGCCTTGGCCAAAAGGATAATGACCAGCTTCTAGGAAGTTAGTGTCCAGCAATTTCCTATAGGACAGAACAGCCACGCTAACACCGTGGAAGCCCTAAGTTCGACAATCAATTTTGACTTGAAAAGAATGATCCCCATCGACTTCTTCGCTCACCCGAGCATCAACCAGAGCGACGAGCTACCAGGCGTGGAACATGTGCTCCAGATTGAGTTAGCACCCAGTTGGATGGACCCTTTAAGGGACTATTTGATGGATGGTGCACTTCCAAGTGATAGGAAGATCGCTCATAAGATAAGGGTCAAAGTTGCTCGCTTTCACTTATCTCCTGAGGGCAAGCTGTATAAGAGATCGTTCTCCGGCCCTTACCTATAATGTGTTCACCCGAGGGACGTCGAGAATATTCTACACGAGATCCATGAAAGAATCTGTGGGAGCCATATTAGAGGATGATCACTAGCTTTTCGAGCTATGAAGGAAGGCTACTGGTGGCCATATATGCAAAAAGATTCAGTAATGTACGCTCGCTAGTGCAAGAAATGTCAACTATACGCCCCTATGGTTCACCAACCTGCCAATGACCTAAGATCACTCACCAGCCCCTGGCCTTTCGCCCAATGGGGAATGGACATCGTAGGACCACTTCTTACCATCGGTGGAAACCGCAAGTATCTATTGGTCGCAACGGATTACTTCACCAAATGGATCGAGGCAGAGCCACTCACAAACATCTGAGATGTAGATATGATGAGATTCATATGGAAAACATGATTACCCATTTTGGAATCCCTATAACCAACATCAATGACAACGGAACACAGTTCAAAAGTGACCCTTTCTAGAGTTTCTGCAATGAGCACGGGATTAGGCACTATTTCAGCTCGGTGGCGTATCCTCAGAGCAACGGTCAAGCTGAAACTTCCAACAAAACAGTGATGGATGGGTTAAAGAAACGATTAGAGCGAGCCAAAGGAGCAATGGGTGAACAAACTGCCACATATTTTGTAGGCTTATCGCACTACCCCACGACGGGCAATGGGGTAAACCCCATTTTCACTAACATATGGAATGAAAGCGGTCATCCCGGTAGAAGCAGGCCTACCAACTATGAGGTCATCCCATGTCGAACAGGGCCAAAATGATGCAGCATTGCTCGCTGAACTCGATCTAGCCGAAGAACGCAGAGAACTTGCCTTAGTGAAATTAACGAGCTATCAGCAACAGCTCACAAAACACTATAACAAGAAGTTCAATCCAAGGGCATTCCAAGTTGGTGACTATGTCCTAAGGAAAGTCCTTGGCAGCACAGTAAAACCATCAGATGGCCAGTTGGGGCCAAACTGGGAAGGACCATTCAAGATAACAAGAGATGATCTGCAAGGATCCTATCACTTAGAAATGCTGGAGGGCAGAGAGATACCCCGAGCATGGAATGCGATAAATCTCAAGAAATTCCATTTCTAGTTTTTTCTTTCACTTTTTTACCAGATTTATGAAAATGGCAACTCATTTACTCTTGATTAATGAAAGTTGTTTGGCAGTTGCATTCGATGAGGTGTTAGTTAACTAATATATGAAGTTTATAACTTGCACACTCTTTCCAAGTGACAGGCACACTACTTACTACATGATAGCAAGGAAAACACCCTCCTCAGGTTTGCGTTATGAAGCACGAACAACCTCTTAGCATTGCCCCTGGAAATATATGAAGCCCTACAGGAGATCCTTAGGCAATTCGGCCAAGTCAAATTGGTCGCCAAATAATATTTGGTCAACAAAACCCTGATCGGATAGAGCATCCAACATCAGGTGTGTCCTCGCCAATTGCCACACTTAGGCCTACGGGAGTGTGACGACACGACCTAAAAGGTAAAGTAAAGTAGAATGGTATCTCATAAGCATACTGGACTGGAGGGACACTTACTCGACAATGCAAACTTACCAATCTAGTCGGCCAAGAGAGTCCCAAGATTATTAAGCAAAAAATATATGCAAAAAATATGGAACACTTATTTAGTCGGCAAGTTCGCCCAAAACATAAATTTCATATTACTTCGTCACAACAAAAATAGACAACCCGTATATAATCGGCGAGATCGCCCAAAGCATCAATACTACATTGCTTCATTACATATGTGTACAGAGTTATAACTGGTAAAATCTTAATGAGGCTGAGGCCTTTGAACAAGATAATTAGCTACTTGTGCTCTTCTACCGTCATCCGGATGAGGAGCTAATTACTCATTGACCCCATTCACATCTGGTTCCAATAGCTACTGAGGGATGGCATCGATGGGGATCCACTGATCATCCCTTCTGAAAGGGTTAGGCCTTAAAGTGTAAGGGGAGATCTCATGACGATACTAGAGTATTGAGTTCCTTAGAACTTGTAGCTCCCTTAGGGCACTCAACCATCCCCTGATAAAGGCGAGCTATTCAAACTCTGTCAGCCTCGTCGGATCATCCACCCAACCTTGGTCATAACCATCAGCCCATACTCGTTGAGGTCCTCTCTTAAACAGATGCCTCAGCCGTGTGACATCCCTTTGAAGCCCAACAACAATAATGTATGCTCGATGAACATCTTCACAACGAACATCCATTTCCATAGCTGGGCTTCTTACAATTGTACCAGCTCATGGAACGATCGATGGGATAGAACCTCGTATTATCAGAGGAACGTCGCTCGGTCCTGTGCCAGCTCATGATGAGAAGGAACCCCTTAAAATGTGAGGCGTAATGTTCGACGCATGCTCCCTGAGGAGCAACACTTACCTCTTCAAAGACTCATTTTCCTGTTGCAGAATTTCTCCAACTTGGTTAATCTCAGTAGCGTCAAGGAGTCTTGCTCTCAGAGTATTCACCTCCTCTTGAACAGAAGCTCTAACTTCTTTCATCTCCTGAAGCCTGTATTTTATTTTAACAATGAGCTCAGTCTGCTCTATGAAATGCTTATTCCTCAATTGCAGTGATTTGCAAATTCTCACGAAGGTATGACAAACTTCGAGACTCACATCAGGACGCATTCTTCCCAATTGAGAAGTGGTTGGTATATACTCATCTACATCAATCAATTATAGGGCATAAAAGAGCAGTAAAGGATAAAATGAATCAGTACACTAAGGGAAGAAACCTTCTAATTTCATTAATACATAAAAGGATCAGAGTACATTGAGAAATAGAAAGGAACATTACAATAAAAAATATAAAAGAAACCCTAAGGATAGATTAGCTGGCGACCTCGGGTTATTCAGAAGAAGCTGGTTGCTTCCCCTTATCAGCAGCGGTAGGAGAACTCCCTCAGTAGGGACAGCTTCTGTCACCCTAGCAGAAAGGGCATCAACAGGAACTGATTGGGAAGCAGGGTCAACACCTTCGACAGCTGGGGTAGGAGTTTCATCTACGATAGGCTTTGGGCCTGGATTGTGCTCATCGAATAAGGGAGAGACAACATCCACCTCGACAGCCAAGAGGGCCTTGTTCCAAACCTTATTGAAGTTCAGACGACTGATGTAGCCTATCTAAACCTCAGTATCTTCATATGCGGCAGCCCACCTAGAGTTATATGAGTCTTCCTTGATGGTGTCTACCTCAGACTCCTTCTCCTTCTCCTTCAGCTTCTCGGTCAACACCTTGTTCTCCTCCACTATCGCTAGCTTTCTCGAGCAGACCAAATCGTAGGCCTGCCACAGTTCGCTCAGTTCTTTGACCGCTGCCTCCCTCTTTCGATTGGATTTAATAAGAGCCAGATCGGAAGACGTCTGAGCAGCATCAGCGGCCTTCAGGCTAGCCTCGAGCTCGGTACTCTTCACTTTCAAAGCAACGTTCTTCTTCTCTAGCTCACCATTCTTATTCACCAGCTCGTCGCGAGAGTGATAGAGCACGACAAAGTCAGTCTCGAACTATAAGTAAAATAAGATATTAGAAGAAAGAAATAGACAAAAAAATTTGGCGAGCATTAGAAATGAGAAACAGACTTACCAAGGCTAGCCTCTGACTTGCTTGCGAGGCTAACTGGTCAGTCCCCAGCGTATTTTAGCGATCAGTAGGAAGGACTGCTCTCTCGAGCAGTGCAGGGGCCAGTTGAGGAGAAATGGCAATCGAGGCCCCATTTGGCAACGTAGACATAGGCCCTAAGGCCTACCCAGCCTTTATCCTCGATTCTATTTTTCTCCTCTCTTCCTCCTTCTCCTTCTCATTCTCTACCCTCTTCCTCCCCTTTTTTCTCTACAGTCTTCTTTCTCTCATCTTCCCTCTTCCTCTCTCGCTTTCTCTCTCTTAACTGCTTTTCTTCTTTTCTCTTCTTCTCCTTCTCCTGAGAAGCAGACCGAAAACCAGTGGCAATAGGCCCGCTGCTGGATTTCTGCTTCTTCAACCTCAGAGCGAGAAGCACATCATCATCATCATCATCACGAATCAAGTTTTTTCTTAGGGGAACCATTTCCTCGCTAGATCTGCTGGATGTACTTGAAGGTTCTTGGGCTTCAAAAACCTCTTTTGAGCTAGAAGAACTATCACTGCTGGAGCTCTCCTCGCCAGAACCACCTTCAGCACCTCCTCTGATATCACTCTCGGAACTGCTCTCTTCCTCATCCAACTGAATGGAATCGACAACAGATTTTTCAGAAGTATCAAATTCAAGAATGCTATCCCAGGACTCGCAATAAAACTGGACCCAATTTTCTTGTACTCGAGCAGTAAAGTAGCAGATCAAAGATGTTCATTGTCAGCCAAAGGTTCCCTGATATTCCAAGCTTTAATCAGCTCAGAAGTTCGAACCTCGCTGAGGGCATGCTCCAAGTTCTTTGTCCTCGCTGAAAAGAAAATAGGAAAGTGTCAGAAAAATCACACATTAACAAAGAGATCGAAAGAGCAGAGAAAATACTACCTATGTACTCTTCCCCATAAAAGGAAACAGTGAATCTATCAGACCTCGATCCCTCAGCCTGTGGGGAGAACTGCCAATTCCTAGCAAGAAAGCCATCTTGCCAGTAGTTCTTGTGAGAATTAGGTAAATTTACTACCAATACCCTGTAAGGACTCCTAACCTTGAGGTAAAGAATACCAGAGCTGGTTCGAGAGAAGGAATAACAAAAATAAACTTCGGCGAGCCCTAATTTAGTGCCATAAAGTTGATTTATTCTATGGACACCATTGATTATCTTCCATACGTTGGGCGAACACTGTGCAGGGACAATGTTGAAATAACCAAAGAAATGAAGGAACAAATTATTTGGAGGAAAAGTAATCCCCCTTGAGAAAGTAACAAGACATGAATCCAATGATCACTCTCTATCTCTTTAACATTCTTAGGGAGAGAGGCGCACTCAATCTCTACCCATTCTGGGATATTATAGAACTTCATGAACTCAGACACTGATCTGTTACCTATCTTTGACATTTGTAAACCCTAAAATAGAAAATTCAGAGAAAACTCAACAAAGAAAGCACAAAGAAAGAGCAAAGAGGACTTACGAGATGAAAGATCACAAGCCTAGATGACGAGAGAGAGTGAAAGCGAAGAAAATAAAGGCCCAGAGAAAAAGACCCAACAGTTAAAACTTGCACAAGATAAGTGAACGCAAAGAAATTTGAAATGACAACTATGGAATGCTGCTCCAAATAGCTTTTAAATGCTCCCAATCATCGCGCACAGGACACGAAGTAACTGCCGCCTAAATCAGTTCTCGACTTTGGGAAGAGTTACACGATTCACAAAAGTGCCATTATGGAAAATGATTTAAATTTATTGAGCCCAAATTATGGACCAACAACTTTAGGGGCAATTGTGGGTACCCGAATTTACCATTATGGGCCCGGACTACTAGCCTAATAAAAATGACCCAAAATCCGGACCCCTCGCCTTAACTAAATAGAATTACGACTTAGTCTCCTCCCAAGTTCTCGTATAGAGATATTCCAGGAGAATATGATGGACGTGGGGGAGTCTAACACCCCCACTCCTCGAGGACAGACATGTATATAATAAACCCTAAGCCTGGGGCAAAGGGCACGTATTATATTCTCTGTAAACGCTCCCCGGAGTATATAGAAATAATACTGACTACACCACCATGGACGTAGGCATTCTTGCTGAACCACGTACACACTGTTTTGTGTGATTGGCATTTTACCTTCTTTATTTTCCTTGATGATTGCGCTTCTCTCATTTATTTGTGTTGAATATAATTGTCACCACATTACCCTTGAATTTTTTCTTGGAGGTTTAACCATTCTAATGCATCCGAGGTTCCCAGCTTCATAACAAGACTATGACATAACCTTGTTAGGCTTGAAATCTCGGATGAATTTGAACATAATTTATAAGCAAATATAAATTGAGTTATTTTCTTAACGTTTTATCATATCAGTTTTATCATAGATACCAAACCCAAACCATTCTCTTAATAACTTTATTTAGCATAGTGCTTTGATGTGAGTGACAAAGAGTTAGTACACATGAGAATAAAGAGTAAGAAATAAAGTCTACATTAGAAAGGACTCGAATCCCAATTTGACTTCGGGATGCCTACATAACTAAATAAACTGGCATCACAGTCTATGTAGTTCTATCACGAAAAAATTATAATTTTAATTTCCTATTGGAAATTGATTAATGTGTTCAATGATATTAACAATTAAGCGAAAATCTTGCTAGCATCAACAATGTGTTGTTCAGAGGGGATTAACCTTATTGGAGAATAGAGAGTGATTTTAATCGATGTTGTGTGGACTATATCGGTTGAAACCCATGTTATTATTCCATCTTATAGGCTTGGTAAAATTGTATGTATACATAAACCTATTTTTCACAAGGCTATAAGCCCTGCTAATACAATGCATTTCACCCGACAGGTTCCACAGATTGGAAATGTGATTGTCTTGTTGTAAATATTGATATTGATCAAGGTTACTCATAAATCTATTTTTATTGTTGTTTGATTAAACTTGAAATTGGTTATCGATGTATAACAAGGAAAGCTCACCAGGTTCTCCCCAGATTCATAACAAGACCATGATAAAACCTTATCATGACTTGAAACACCTAATGAGTTTGATTGGGTACACTTGAAAAAAAAGTTATAGGGTACACATAAAAAATTAAAATTAAATTTGTGAGTAGCCTTGATAAATATCAATATTCGAAACAAAATAATCATATTCCTAATATGGGTAACCCACCGGGTGAAACGCATGCTATTATCCGAGAAAATAAACTTCGCCAAAAGAAGGTTGCGAATAGCTATAATTTCACAAGACTATAAGACCGACTAATATTCTTCATTTCAACCAATGGGTTCCACACAATGTCGATTAAAATGAATCTCGGTGCCCCAATAATGTTAATACCTTCTCAACATCATTTTTTCAATCCTAAAAAGATTTTGGATTCACTGTTTGGATCGGTGGACACATTAATCAAATTACTAATTGAACACTAACTTTTAATTTTGTGTTGTGTTATCGTGTTATCATGTCGTGTTGTTCCACTTATAAATGGATTGTTCTAACGAGTCGTGTCATACATAAATACATAAATATAATAAATACAAGGGTTTTATTCGAATTTTTGTTCATATACATACGATACAGTTAGAGTTGTCATACAAGAGTTAAGTAAATAGTAATAAAAGAATGTTTGAAATCTCAATCTTCATCTAAATCAAGTAAATGATCCTTAAAATTAAGGTTATGATCAAGAGTAGATTAAACCTCTGTAAGGGCCTTTAATACATCTCCTTGAGTAGTAAAACCCTTTGGTGGATGCATAACAGCAGAATATTTGTCATCCTTTATGCACTTGTGTTGAATACATTCTTCACGTTTTTTAAAGGCACAAACAAAAGGCTTGTCGACCAAGAGATCTTTACTCTTTATCTTAGATAAATCCACCATGAAAAGTTTTGAGGAAGGATCCGGTTTAAAACCATTAATAGTGTCATCCACCTTCACCCAGTCACAATAAAAAATGATTTCTTTGAAATCTAAGTAATCTAGTTCCAGAGTTTGTTCAACAATCCCATAATATATCAGCACCATATCCTTTGGACTTTTTGCGATTTCGCTAGCCACCCAAAAAGTCAAAGCATGAATTGAATTTTTTTTCTTTTGCATTAATAGTTTTTCCTTGCATAGGTATGGGAGGAAATCAAAACCGTTAGCTCAGAATTTTGTAAACTGCTTCGCACAAGAAATTAGGACCTTTGGCTAGGCGTCAAATCCTTGAAGAGACATCACTTATTTATAAAAGTTGGATTTATCAGTGGATTTTTATTAGGACATGTTTTATAATACATTCATAAGTAGACACAACAAAAGAGGTGACAATTACCTTGTTTGATACCCATAACCTAAAAATAATTCACCGCATCCGATGAACCTTTTTGCTTCTAAATTTGGGTAATTTTGCTTTCATGCTTCCTATACGTGTTCATAAAATTATATAATTTAGATAGTAATATAATTAATATAGATAATCAAATAAAATTACATTTGTAAGGATAAATTTTCAATAGAGTCAATTTGTATGTATTAGATTAATTCCGAACAAAATATTTTGATCATAGGTTAATACTTCAATTAGGGACCTTTCAAGCCTATATCGTGTCTGTTGAAGACAAAACAACCAAGCTAAAGAGAACATATCGTCATGTCATGTCTCATGCCATGATTTATCATCAACGTTCCAAGGATCTCTCAGGTATGAATGCATATTTATGTTGAGCCATAGATATTTTATTATTGGGTGTTAGGATTATTTTTAACAATTATTTAAAATATATTTTTTAAATTATTTCATATTTTTTAGAGGAAAATATACATTTTCGCTTGGTACCTTTCATATGTTGTTTTAACAAGGTTCCGATCTCGTTCGAATGATGTATCAAACGAGCTTAATTTTTGAAAACTTTTCCCTCTCTAGACTTTCATTAGATAACTCGTTCAAAGGCCATTCCAACGAGATTAGTACCCTCATTCAAACAAACATCAGACGGGGTACATCGAACATTTTTCAAACTTATTTGATACCTCATTAGTTTCCAATTCAAATGAGATAGGGTACATCATTCGAATGATGTACCATCTCGTTCGAAAGACCCGGTGCATTTTTTTTTAAATTTAGTTTTTTACTACTACTCCATGTTCTCAGATTTACAGCCTTTTAAGGAGTGTGGGGCAGTGGTTATGGGTGAGACTTTTCCATGCTTTTGAGTGCTAAAACTCTTCCAAAAATCTCTCAAAGTTTTCCTTTGAAAATGAGGGTTATATCCATTCACTATATAGTAGGTCACACACAAAAAAGATTCCTTTTTAGCCTAATTTATCTCAATTACGATTAGGTGATCATGTAAGATAATTACAAAGATAAAAAGACAAACCAAACATTCAAACAAAATAAGAAGAATATTTGAGGGAAAAATACCTCTTAGACAAAACTTTTTTCACCACTTTTTTAGACTCGACAAACCAATACAAACTTGTAGATTACTTAGATCGCCACTAAGGTTAAGGCAATAGTGTCCTTGAATCTTCAATAGAATACGACAAAGTCTAGCACCGCCTGTAGAAAGCATCTCTAGCCTCGGTATCCATCGATTAGCCTCGGGAATAGGAATTCCTTTCTTCTTCAGTGGTAGAGTCATAACTCCGCAAATAAGCATTAGAGACTATCCCCTATGTTACTTAAGTCACTCTTTTCCCTCTCCACCAAAACTCAAAACTACTTTCTCACTCACATAAATCCTCACTGAGGTCTCGCTTTCTCTAGACTCCTTCAAATCCTTCTCTACTGATAACACCCTAAGATCTAAGTTCATATTTTTCTCTTTCGTTTTAAATGATCCGGCATAAAGATCGGCATAGGCGTGTTAGAGGTCACATTATACCTCTCCAAAACATCATCTGCCCCACTCCCTCCAAAATGGTTCGACTCACTATGAGGTCATCATGTTTAACAGCGTCCTCATTGGTGTGAGACATTCTTGATGTGATAACATAACTAGCCTTGAACGCAATAAAGTTACGTCCATGCCGTGATTCATTCTCAGAATCCACTGACTCAATATCCCTATCGCTAAGAGTGGAATTATAGGAAGCTTTACCCTTGCCTTATCTCTTTAGCCTCGTAGCACACGCATGGACTTTTTACCCTTACCCTCACACTTATAGAATCTCTTCGTGTCATCTTTATTAGGGTACTTTCCTCTCGCTTTCTCAAAACCACTCTTGTCCGACTTAAAATTTTTGTCTTTCTCAAAAATTTTATTTTCTTTGGAACAATTTTGATTTCTAAGTATTAGAATTTTTTTAACTTCTTTGCAAATAGGTCAAAATCATCGAGATCTAAATCGAATTCAGGTCAGAAACCTCCTCTTTCTTTTTAGATTGAGCTTTCAAAGTGATCTATTTCTAAATTTTTCATTGAATTTTGGGGAATATATCAATTTCATAAGTTTTAAGGTCTCATATGAGTTGTTATAACCTAAGAGTATCTAAAATTCTCAATAAATTAAGGACCACGACTTTAGAGTTAAAGCGAGGCAAAAGAGATCTCAAAATCTTTTTAACTACTCATATCTCAGGAATTATCTCACCTAAATTAAAACTAGAGTTAATTATATCAGATAATCATGCATATAATTCGTTAGCATGCTAATAGTTTCAAACTGTGTGGTGAGATTTCAAAGCTTAAAAGTTTCATGGAGCTGGTACCCTCGAGAGTGATTTGGAGGATATCCCATGCTTCCTTAGATGTGGTACACGTTATAAATGATGATACTTGTCAGGTGTGACTTATTTAAAAATGGCACTTAATCCTCAAGAGCTATAGTTACTCCATCTAAAATAATCTTTTATCCAAGCAGTGATCGGTTTAAGACTTATGACATCATCGTTAGTCATAGTTGGTGGGGTGTACCCTCTTTCACAAACAAGTCAGACTCGCTCATCAATCGATTTCACTACTAACCTCATTCGATCTTTCCAACATGTGTAATTGGTCCTATCAAAGACAGGTTCCCTATTATACAAGTTATCCATATAATTTCCCAGATTCATCTACAGAACTTATAGAAACCCCCTTTGATACCAATTTGAAAATGCAGGTTATATGTATTCACTATATATTAGGTCACACATACAAAAAGATTCCATTTTAGCCAAATTTAATATTGATTATGATTAGGTGATTATAAAATATAATTCTAAAGCTAAAATGACAACCCAAGCATTCTAACCAAACAAAAAGAAGATTTGAGAAAAAATATCCCCTTTGGGCAAAACCTTTTTTCACCACTGTTTTTGACTCGATAGACCAATAGAGACTTACAAATAACTTAGAGATCCACTAAGTTTAACGCATTAGTGTCTTCGAATCTTCAACAAAATATGGCACAATCCAACACCATCCATAGAAAGCAGCACTTGCATCGGTATCCACCAATCATCCTTTGAAATCGAAGTTTCTTTTTTGTTTAGCAGTAGAGCCGCAACTCCATAAGTCAGTATTAGAGACACACTCTACAAGGGTTGGAATATGGATATGTCCATAGGTTTTGACTAAACATAACAAATCATTCAATGGGATGTGATTTGGAAAACAAAAGGTGTTTTTCAGAAGCAAAGGTTGTGAGACTTTTGGGATAAGTAAGAAAAAGCATTTTTTTGCCAAAAGTTCTAAAAAAAATCAGTCCATAATAATAAAAAGGGATCCTTTTTAAAGAAAATACAAAATTCTAGGCGGTCGACTTCGTTCGAAGGAAAATAAGGTTTCATAGCTCGTTCGAACAAACAAGCTATTTCGTTAAAATGACCTCTGAACAACCTTCTAATGGGTGGGCTTATGTTAGGCAGAGAACCCCCGTTGGAAGTTCGTTTGATTTTCATTCCGACTAACTCTCAAATTCGCGCTTACCAAAAGAGAACCTCATTCAAACAAGATTGAGATCTCATTTTAACAAAAGTCAAATATCGTTCGAATGACCAAAATAAAAATTGTTTTATAAAAATTTGCCTCGAATAAATTTTAAAAATATCCCAGAATAAAATGTATAATTCTAAATACAATACCTTATACAATATACCTCTTCGATGGTATAGCGGAGATTTTAACTAATGTGATCCTCGATTTTTTGCTGGGTCACTAACGTGCCTTCAAAGTACGTGGGAAGTATATGAAGATGTGGTTTGTAACGGGTTATACCCAAATAAAAAAAAAGTGTTGCGCAATATAAAACTTTCTCCTACATATCAACCTTGTGGCCATCCCGGTCGGCGCGACGTTCGTTCTAGGGGAAAGGAGGAGGATCCCCTAGTAAGAACTGTTCCGCGGTATTGCACCCTTCTATTCGAAAAGGCGATTCGGTCGTCGTCGGTGTGGGATAAATGTGAAGAGATAGAGTCGCCAGCCTATTTTTCTTAAAACAGTCAAAAGAACATGTTGCCACTTCGAGACGGCGGCATCAAGAACAAACTGATGCATGCAAAACCAATAAATCGAAGATCCGGGGGTTATTTTACGAAATGGGAAGGTTTTAGTCACCCATCCCTCCCTTTTGATCTCTCATGGGCAAATGTTAATATTTTCCTATATCCCCGTGAAGTGTGTGCATGTGTTAATATAATGGAGATTGGAATTGTTCGACCCATTCCATGGAAAAGATAGGGTGAGGTCATCCATAGGAATGTTCCCAAAATAGTAATGAATGTAGAATATAAGCGATCATCGAGATATTGAACATTATTGGGAAACGATAATATATGTGGGATGAGACGCGAACGAGCATAATATATGTATAATGGTTATGCAAATGGGAGAATAAGAGAAATTGGAAAATTGAAAAGTTGGACTCGAGTCTCGGATTTTAATCTAAGATGCCTACGTAGCCTATAAATCCATCAAAGTACACGTAGTTCGAATATAGAATATGGGTGGGGTCGATCCCATAGATTCGAACGAAATTTTATTAGGCGTGTGCATGTAGAAAATGTATTTTTCTTTTGAAAAAGTGTGGGGATAATTTCGTTCGGAATTTATGGGTGTAACCCTCTTTTATTTGTTTTTGGTTTTTTTATGAAAAATAAACTATGTGAAATATTATAATAAAAGCATAGATGTTAATATGTATGAACTAAAATGAAACTAAATTATGAATCTAAAGTAATTTATGAAAAAACAAGAGATTTAAAAGAGGAGGAGAAGTAATTGGACCTTCCTTGGAGCTTGAGATTTGATCTTAGATGAACTCTCTTAAATGTTGATGGATGTTGATGAGAGAGAAGGATATTTGCCTAATTGGGTGTGAAAAGGATGGGTATTTAGGCTTGAATGGAACTTCTCATATGGAACTTTGCTAACTTTGAGAGAATGTTGTTGAGATCACTAATGCTGATGGGTTTGCTGTCTGTTTTGGGAGTGAGGTCATAGGCCTTATTTATAGGGTCAGGGGGTAACGATTGGCGTAACCCAAAGGGTGACTATCGACAGGTCACCCTTGACACTGTGCCGATAGGCAGGGTTCAGGGCCTGCCAATTAGCAGTCTCGTGCGTACTTTTCTGAAAAATGACTATAGAGCACAACCCATTGATCCTAATCATGCATGGGTTATACCATTAGAAAGGTATTTCAGAGGCCTTATAGAGTCCTTTGGACCTCTCCAGGGTCCAGGAAATTACTTTGGGTCAAATGTGGCTCGAAAGCGCACGTTAGTCCTTTAGACGGGAGATTACCGGGCATAAACGAATCATTCATCTGTGTGGTAAGTAATAATCGTACATGAGGGAAGACAATTGGAAAGGTTGGGAGATATACTTCGACATTCCAAAGAGTTTTGCTCAATTCATAAGTTGACCATGGTCAACCGGGGCCCGAAAGCGCCCGATGAACTCTCGGAGTAAAACGGATCGTTCGTCCACACCGTAGGTCAGAATCGCGCATGGGGAGGATCATTAGAAAGGGTATTAAGTTCCCTTATTAGATTCATTTAGTCTCATTCGAGATGAAGAGTTAACTTTGGTGAAATGGAGTTCGGGAGCGCCCGGTGGCCTCTTGATCAATTTTCGAGAGAAAACTGATTGTTTGTTTGAACGGTTATGCTATTTCGATCACGGGGTGGACTATTGGAAAGGGGTTTCAATAACCTTCGAAGATTAAAAGATCTTTCGCTCTGACGGTGGAGTTTATAGGGGTTAATTCAGGTCCCAGGAGTGCCCGATGGCCTCTAGATCAGTTTTCGATAGTGAAAAGGTTCGTTCGTCTGAACCATTATGCTTATTTGTGCACGGGGTGAATCGTTAGAAGGGTTTTAGAGACCTTCAAAGAACTTTCGCTCTAACTAAAGATTTGATCGGAGTCAAATGGGGCCCGGGGGCACCCGATGGTCTTTCGATCGGTACTCAAAGTGCGACCTAGGTTTGCGGTGGAAAGAAGAAGTGCTAGGAGGTCTAACGAGAGACTTAAGGGGTTTAGAATGTTGTTTCTATAAATCCCCTTGACGAGTGATATTAGAACAAGTGATGGCCATCAAATAGACGCCACATGATAGAGGGAGGTTAGTTATGCGGACCTAAGGAATGTGGATGACCGATTCAGAGGGTCAAGGTCAATTCTAACCTAAAAGAGGTGATGACCGAGAACCGAGCTCAATTTTGACCTAACTACTGTGACAATCTAAGACCTAGGTCAATTCTAACCTAAAAGAGGTGACGACCAAGGACCAAGGTCAATTCTGACCTAACTAAGGTGATGTTCCAAGACTCAAGACAATTCTAACCTAAGAGAGGTGACGACCAAGGATCGAGATCAATTTTAACCTAATTGAGGTGATGATCCAAGACTGAGGTCAATTCTGACCTAAGAGATGTGACAATCGAGGACCGAGGTCAATTCTGACCTGACTAAGGTGATAATCCAAGATCGAGATCATTTTTTACCTAAGAGAGGTGACGACCGAGGACAGAGGTCAATTCTGACCTAACTAAGGTGACAATCCAAGATCGAGGTCATTTTTTACCTAAATTAAGGTAACGACCGAGGATTGAGGTTAATTATGATCTAACTGAGGTAGCGATCCAAGACCAAGGTCACTTCTGACCTAAAAGAGGTGACGACTGAGGATCGAGGTCAATTATGACCTAACTGAGATGAAGATCTAAGACCGAGGTTAATTCTAACCTAAGAAAGGTGACGATCGAGGATCGAGGTTATTTCTTACCTAACTGAGGTGAAGATCCAAGACCAAGGTTAGTTCTAACCTAAGAGAGGTGACGATTGAGGACTGAAGTCAATTATGACCTAACTAAGATGATGATATAAGACCGAGGTCAATTCCTACCTAAAAGAGGTGACGATTGAGGATCGAGGTTAATTCTGACCTAACTAAGGTGACGATCCAAGACCGAAGTCAATTCTGACCTAAGAGAGGTGACGACCGAGGACCGAGGTTAATTCAGACATAACTAAGGTGGCGATCCAAGATCGAGGTCAATTCTAACCTAAAAGAGGTGACGACCGAGGATCAAGGTCAATTATGACCTAACTAAGGTGACGATCCAAGACCGAGGCCAATTCTGACCTAAGATATGTGTACTTTTCCTCAAGAAATTTAAGGATCCCACTGGGGATGAGGATTGGATTTTAGGTTCCGCTGGGGAATAGTGAATGATCTAGGTATTTTGTAGATGGGGAAAATTTGGAGCATCCTTTGGAGACATTACTGGGGAGAATGATTCTCTGGAATTCCTCTAGGGGTGTAAAAAAAATTTCCAAAGGTGAACAAGGTGCTAGATTGGATTTGGTAATTCTAGGAATTTTTTAGAATTTTCTGGTATTTTTTGGACTTTTTGTACAAAATGGGTGTGCCTATCGGCATAGATTAAGGTGTGCCAATTGGCATTGCCATGGACTTTTGGGATATCTCGAGCAGGTGAAAGACTCAGTACCGATCAGCGTGACCCTTAGCCTCCTATAAAAAGGAGGCAGGTTCTCCTCATTTTTCACAGCTTTTTGACTTTTTTCTCCTGCTATAAACCTTTGCAAATTTTCCTAGCATCCAAAATGGCTGAGTTCTCAAGAAGTGCAACCCATATGGCGTGGCCCAATGCCGATGACTGTGCACGGTTGGAGTGGAGGGCTAAAGTGCCCCTCGCATTGGGTAGCGAGAATTCTTTTGACTCGTTTGATCCTCTAGCGGATGATCAGACTCTTCTGCGCAAGCCTTCGTGTTATCGCTCTTCAAGGGTGGTGAACCCTGGTGGGTATGTAAGTATTGCACGACTCTTGGTATTCCTTTCTTCTTTTCTTGACGAGATTGCTTTATTTCCTAAATCTGACAAGGTTTTCTTTATTTCTTGATAGTTTGATATCTCCATGTCGACTATTTGTGCCCGTGGTACGACAGGGCTCAAGGACATCACCTTCCTATTGTCGTGCGCTGGATGGTGTCCTCGATGGGTTTTGGGAGGCTAGCATCGGCTTTGGATGAGTCATCCCGCTCTACTACGGTTCTATTTGCTTTGGGAGAGAGGTGGTGGGGCACTATCACACCTTCCATTTTGGCTTCGGGGAGATGATGGTGACTCCCACTGATGTTCAGTAGTTGTTGAGGATAGAGTGTGAGGGTGCCCAGATTGAGGTGGATAGGACGCTGAGGGTGACACCGGAGGCAGTGACGACGACTCTTGGTGACGTGGAGAGGGTAGTTTTTGGAGATTCCCTCCACTTGTCTTCTTTAAAGGAGATTTTTTTCAAGAGGAGGGTTGACGAGAGCGATGGACAGCAGGTGCGTCAAATGCATGACTTATTTATCTTGTTGGTGTAAGGGGGTTTCAGGTGGCAACAAGTGACGAAGTCGTCCATTTATTGTTTCTACCATTTCTGAGGGTGTTTTCGAACATTCGCTTCTATGACTGGGAGAGCCTGACTTTGGCGACCCTTTACAATTCATTGGATGCATTCAGCAGGTGCTACCGTCCGACTTTTACTGGGGCCACGTATCTTCTAGAGGTATTCTTTTTTTTGCACATTTTCCTTTACGCATTCGCATTTTCCATTCATGCACTTCTTTTTTATTTCTTGAAGATGATTTTTGTCTTTTGCATATGTGGTTCTATGACATGATGGGGTTGAACACCCAACTGATTTCTTTGAAGGATAACTCCGTTGGGGACTTTTGCCGAATGTTTCGATGGCGTAGGTCCAATCGATAATCGAAGAAGAACCTTTCTCTGGAGGCAGTGCATCAGGTCTTAAATGGTTTGACGAGAGAGCGGGTAAGCAATATTTTATTCTTGAGACTGTTCTTTTCCTTTGATTCCATTTTATTGATACTGATCCTTCGCTTTTTCTGAGGATTTATAGGTGACCTTTTATCCCTAGGGGATAGATATTCAGCACACCGGGGTGACTGGGGGACATGCACAAATGCGGTTCCTGCTGGTGCATGAGTTCGGCTACTTCTGGTATCTTGAGGAAAGGGTAGTCCATCACATTGTCGAGGACAAGGTTGCAATTCTACCTGCGAGGCCCCCAATGTTCATGAGGCGCATGCATGAGATGTCTGATGATGCTCGGGTGGTTGTGATGATGGGAGAGCCATACTCCCTTGTAAGGACATAAATTTCCAATTGAGTCCCTATATTATTTTAACTTAATTCCGTGATCAAAACTGTGTTTGTAATATGTCATAGGGAGATTTTATTTTGTCACGATCCCACTTGGTCTATGACATATTGAAAAAAATTGAAGACGTTGCGACAAAGCTTCAAAGATTTAATCATGTTGATGGTTAATTGGTGCAAGTTTAATCGTCTTAAAAGGTAATTGCATTCCGAGATCACTCGGGTATGAATGCGTATAATTAATGGTGCTCGAAATTATTTTATAAAAGATAAGGATGTATTTTTATAAAGAAAAATATTTTAAAATGTTTTAAAAGTGTTTTAAAGGTTTACACTTCGTTTTTATTCTGATAAGCTCGAAAAATAAGTTTGACTTTGATGGGTCTCTTTAAATAAATATTTTAATTGAAAACTCAAAAAGTCAAACTTCTCGCTCGAACGACATTAGATCTCGCGCGAACGAGATATCTATGTCACTCGAACGAGAGCCTTAAGTCGTTCGAATGACATACATTTTAAGGCATCACTAATTTGTTATCTAAAGAGTGTTTCTATCAGAATTTCGTAAGTGTGCATTCTGGAAAACTGTTTACGAACCAGAAACTTATTTGCACATGTTTTCTAAGGGTTACAAAGCATAAACACATCCTTAGAGTTTGCAAAGATCCGAGTTATCATTAGTTTGTGTTTACTTGATCTCGTTGCACCAAAGTTGTTTGTTCTACACTTTAAACATCAAAGGGTTTAGCGGTGAAGAAAAGATAAGGACTTCTTGTTCGACATCGTAGATGAATCAAAGCCATTCGGTGGACACCGAGACATACGTAGACGCGTGTGTTGTGGACAGGTATCGTGGAAGACAGAATTTCTGCAAGTGCACTATTGAAGAACGGTTGAAGATCAGAAGGAGCGTCAAGACCCGTGGGGATCGAGTCTTAGTGTAAGGCTAATCTGTCTTTGTAAAACCATTGTTCATACTGATTGTCTACTTGGGTTGTCCGAGGTTGTTTTCCCATTTTGGGTCTTTCCCTCGTACATCCGACATTGTGAGTATTCTTTACTATATTTTACTTGCTTTAATCACTAGATGCATGTTTAGGATTAATCAATATAAAATCGGTTTAAAGTAAAATTTGGGTTTTTCACAACTTGGTTTGGTGCATAATTAAAAGTTAGATAATTTTCAGAGAAAATTTTGGTTTTGTTTAAAACACACATATCGGACCACTCACTCTTCAAATTGGTATCAGAGCTAGAAAACATAATTTATTTGTTGTGTGATACCGTGTGTTTTTTTTAAAGATGAATTCTGGATATAATGAATTTTCTCAAACTCCTATTTTTATTGCACTAATTACACTTATTGGAATATGAGAATGAGATGTGCATTAAAATCTATTGATGAGCGTGTTTGGCTTGCTATTGAGAAAGGTTAGACACCCCCTGTCATTATTGTAGGTGAGGTCACTAGTTTAAAGCCTGTTGAGTCATGGACCCAAACTGAACAAAGACTTGCACAATATAATTCTAAGGATCTGCACGTTATTGCTTCACATGTCACACATGAAGAATGTAATTGAATTATGACTTGCGAAAGATCAAAAGAGGCTTGGGATATTTTGGCACTCACTCACGAGGGCACTAGCACGGTTAGGGCGTCAAAATGTCAAAATCTCACTACACGGTTTAAGACCATTAGGATGTTAGAGAATGAGACTTTTGATGAGTTTTATGCTAGGTTGTCCAATATTGTCAACTCGTCATTTAACCAGGTGAGAAAATTCCCGACAACCGTGTCATTAAGAAAATTCTTAGGTCGTTGCCTAGTAGGTTTGATGCGAAAGTGACCATTTTAAACTCCTTGGGTAGGTTAGAGTCAACGAAACTAGAAGAGATTGTAGGTGACTTACAAACCTATGAAATCGACATGATTACCTCCAAGCAAGTGCCTAAGAAAGAAAAGGGTATTTCTTTGAAAACCCGGAAAGAGGAAATTAAAGTTTCGGATTCCGATTCCGATTTTAAGGATATTGCATTGTTGGCAAAGAAATTTAAAAAATTTATTGAGTTTCAAAAGCAATCGAAAGATGCCAAGAAATTTGAAAAATTCAAGAACAACAAAGTAGATCCCACCTCTAAGGATAAGTTTGAGAAGCCTAAGAGAGATGAGTCGGATAAGTGTTTTGGGTGTACGGGGTACGGTCACAAGGTTAAGGAGTTTCCCACTAGACTTAAGAAAAAGGGCAAGCAACCCATTGTCTATAATGCCACCTTAAGTGATAGTGATCTGGAAGAGGGAGAGAGTTCCCCCATTGATCGTAACTTTGTTGCGTTTATGGCATGTCATGTGAGTGACGACGATTCCCATGTGCATGACACTTCTGAGGAGGTTTTGAGTGTAT